>BSBN01001054.1:0-2500000 GCA_027924645.1 Cunninghamia lanceolata
CCTCTTTCTTTCTGTGCATACTTTCTCCGTTAATTCTCTTTATTGACTCCAAATCCCACCATGTTGTCTCCTTTTCACCATCTTCCACTAACATTTTTCCAAATAAAACTACTTCCTTGTTATGGGTAACATTAGTTACTATTGCAATATCAACTAGAACCATTACATCATTTACGTTTTTACCATTTATCTATTCTTTTACCACAATCTCATTTGAAACTTTAGCACTTTCATTCTTCACTGCATCCGCCTTCACTAAGTCTGCACTTCCACTATCCGAATTGAACTGCACATCCAATACATATTTATCTTCATCTTCTTTACAGTTATTATCTTCAACATAAATAGCATTTTCCTTTGTAACCACACATTCCTCCTCATCCACACTACAGTTGTCATCATTAGAAATGAAAATAGGAACAAAATATTTTCCACAATTGGACTCAAAATTATTTCAAACATCATCTTTCCTCAGATTATCAAAACAACCAAAATATGAACTTGCCAAATTCTGAGAATTAATATTTTTACTAGTTTCTATCACTTGATAATCTTCTTCCTTACCAAAATGTTCATTGTCCTCATCAACATCCTCTGCATTCTTGCTATTAATGTCTTCTATGTCTGTTGATGGCTTGTTATTTTCCGCTTTCTTATTTCCTACAATCACATTAGGAAAATAATACTTTTCCAATGCATCCATTCGACTTGAAATCTTTTACAATTCCTCATGTAGATTTCTCTTCTCCACACCATCCCAATATCTATCCCATGATGGTATAACAATGCGTCTTCTAACTGCAATCTTCATCTTCTCCACTATTACAATACTTTACCAACTCATACTCTACAATCAATCTTCTGTGCCTCCTTCTCTACCCTCTGCAGTCACATGTCTCCTCTCTCTTGCAACAAATTCTCCTAGGGTTTACTCAAGACACAACCACTTGACTCTTTTCCCACACCCACCAGTTCTGGCACAAGTTGCCTCACTATCATCGCTCTACCCATGCACACAGAACCTTCTGTCCTCTGATACCACTTGATGGGAGCATTTTCATATTCAGACCAAAAACCTGTTGATAGAAGACAAAATCCAAGAGATATACAAAAAAAGACCTTCAATACAAAGTTTACCAAACCAAATCAAATGACAAGAGGAATATAATGTACCAATTCTTCATAGTGAAGAAAACAGAAAGAAAACCAAACTCTACACACTATTTTATTCAAGTATCCAAAACATGATAAACATCTAACTACGGCCTGCCAAGATCAGCCTCCTAAGTGCAGAAACAAGCTTTCTATCTACCCACCACTTCCTTCCCTCTGTCAATCTATATATATATTCCTCTTTTCACCGTCGACCCCTCCTTCTAATCACCGACTTCACATTTTTCAGTGCTCTCCCTTTAACAAGTCTCTGCGGCCCCCATGAAAAGATTTCACCATAACCCAAACACTAAAGAAGTTTTCTAAAAATGCTCGCTACTGCCAGCCGCCTCTCCCAAACATTTAAAGAGGTACTCTGAAAATACCCAGAGACTTCTAGCGCCCACACATGGAGAAAAAAATGCCAACAAGCAGGGAATATTACCAAAATTAGAGAGTAACATCAGGATGACAGAGAGAGACGTCAGAGGTAGCTCCTTAGTAACCGTTGATGCTACACACCTTCTACTTGCTACTAGACATAAAAAATGAATCACCCATAAAGATTCCACTATCATCCATAACGGTTGAGCCCCAAACCATCAGTTACGTTCTTTTCCACTCATTGTGTAACTATTGAATAGTGACAAAAGGACAGAAAACCAAGCGATAGGAAGAAACAAAAACCCCCCAAACAGCAGAAACCAAAATAAAGTGCAAACCAAAATTTGAGGAAACGCGATGCCACTGCATCAATAACTCTTCTTTTTCTTTCTAAAACCTAAAAAGTAAAATATAATATTATATTTTTATAAAATAAATTAATATTAAAATATCTTTATTCTTTTTCTTCATGCACATTCTTTTTTGGAAAATAATAATATTAAAATATTATATTTTCTACTTCTATCCAAATCAAAAAATTTACTTAAAATTAATATTAGAAAATATATTTTCTAATTCACAATAAAAAAAATAAAATAATTAATTTTCTAAATTCTTAAAATAAATGTACTCATTATATATTAGTTCTTTAAATAAAAACAAGATAAGAAATCTTTTATTTATTTATTTATTTCCCAAATTGAAATAAAATATTATTTATTTCTAAATTCTAAAACAAAAGCTTGCACCTAAAAATCTATTTCAATTATAATAATTAAATAATTGAAATACAAATTGCATTAATTTTTATTTCTAAAAATACTAGAAAATATCATTATCTAACTAGATAATTCATTTAAAACAAAATCTAAGCATCAAATAAATAATTAACTTTATCTATTTATTTCATTTTTTACTTAACCTTAAGAAATAATTATCAAGTAAATAAATAGGTTTACTTCTATACACTCAAATAATTTAATTATGCCATCAATTAATTTATTTTCAATTAGATATTTATCTTAATTTAATTTATTATTTAATTGCTCATGCCATTGGATCATTTTAGGACACTTTAGCTCCATGACCTAGTTTGTATTTCTATATACATGTACCTATCGCACAAGATAATCTTACCGCACATACTTTAGTAACATTGTTAGGAAATAATATAATCATATAATCACCTTTAAATAATTAACTATGGTAATGAAATCACACATTATACATAAAATATATTAAATCAACACTTTACACTCAACATAAGTCAATAGAGCTTATCCAATTTTACTACAGATTGAAACAACATAGACTCATAAAGACCAAGAATGAGGGATGATACATCCTTCCCCTAGGACTAATGTCGACCCTGACATTATTTACATTTAGAAATATATTACGCCAATGCAAAGAACTCAACTGAGTAAATTTTACTAATCTAATGAATACACCATCATAGCTTCTAAAAAAACCAATGACAAATCTTCAATTCTACTCTACCAAGAAGAACTTAGAACGCAAATTCTCTAAAAACACTTCCATACAAGGAATTTACATCAAAGAAAATTCAATAAATACTTCTAAAAAGATCCATAAAATCAATAATATTTCATAAAAGCATCACAAACAATACAAAAATCAAGGCTTCAAATAAAAGACCATGCCTTCCTTATTAATAAATCATAAAACTCAAAAAAAAGAAAAACAATGTTCACTCGCAACCAATCCCAAAAAAGTAGGTGCAAAAACCAAACTTCACACGAAGGGCACAACACCAAGAGAAATGATATGCAGACACTAAGTTGGTGATTGTTCTTTTTTTGAAACAATGTCAGTTCTTGTCATGCTCAAGGAGAATGTGCTTATTAGCAGATTTGTTGGGAAGAAGATAACTAGAATCAAAACTAAGGAATGGGTGAAAGAGCAATGGGGTTCGACCTTTGTGTTAAAATTCATGTCAAAAGGCTTCTTTAGTGTAATATTTTTGAATAAGGAAGATTGTAAAATGATTCCAAACAAAGGTGTATGGAGTGATGGTAACTCCTTCCTCTATACACATAAATGGTGCCCTAATTTTAATCCCTTGGATTGTCATATGGAAGATACACCGATTTGACTCAGAATTTACAATATACCTTTAAAATTTTGGTTTGAAGAATTCTTTAAAAAGATTGATAATGCGTTGGGTCTCCTAATTTAAGAGGATGAGGAAATCATGGAAAATAACTCCTACCTTTATGCCAGGATCAGAATCATCTCAATTCAAAAATCCCAAAAGATATTTCTCTAGCAACAAATTCAGGGACATGGATACAACGAATAGAAATTGAAGAGAAGAAGCAATTTTACCTTAACTACCAAAAATAGGATCATGACACAATCAATTGCCTCTTTCACCCCTCTCTCCCAAAAAAAAATGGGTCTCCATAAAAAAAAGTATAGAAAATATGGAAGCTAATATTTCTAGGGATGGGGTTGAGCCTCCCATGACATCCCAAGCCAAACATCAAGAGGAGGAAAAGGAACCCCAACAATAATGCAACTCTAGTTCCAATCACCACAACTGTGATGCCCACTCTTTCCTCTCTTGTTCTCATCTTATTTTAACGGACTTGTTTATATAAAACACTTGTGGATGTGCAATTATACCTTATTTTGATTATAGATAGTTTATATGTTGATATTATATGAATAGAATAATACCTGATTGTTGATTGCAAACATGAATTAGTTGATTAATTATGGATTTAATTATATTTTTTAGATTAGAGTTACAGATTATAATTAGTTATCTCTATGGATTGATTTTAAATGAGCATAATTGTGAATGATAAATGTATGCTATTTATTCATGTGATTCTGTATTAAATGATGAATTAAACTTGTTATTTGATTGTTTATTTAATTATGATAATATTGTTAATTATGAAATATTTATGATGCATATATTAGTATTAATTGTGAATATTGTTTTGGCTATTATCTCGGATATATTGACATTTGTGAGCAAGTGTGCAAGTTTAATTCTATGACCAGTGAAAAAATTGTGGAGGTTCTCCATGAAACCATTGTTGTGTTTCCCCCATGTACCTAAGCCTTATCCTGAGAGAGGATTAAGGTTTTTTTATATAAAGTGTTGTGAGTGTGATTATGTTAATACATTTTCTAATTTTATTTTATTATCCAATGTGGGGTGTGGTTAAACTCATTTAAGTGTCAAATTTCAGACTTGAACTTAATAGGGAGATTTTGGGGTTATAAAATATTATTTTCTTTATTATTTATGTAAAATTAAATCCTTATAGTGATACTTATGAGTGAGGCCCATATTTGAATATTTAAAAATCATTTTGGAAGTTTTTAGAGCCTATAAAAGTGCCTTATAAAATAAGTGATGGGTTGTTGGAGGTAAAATCTAATTTGATTTATAAAGTCAAACTCAACCTTAGGTTCATTTTATCTAGATATTTAATTTTTTATTTAATCCCTTCTTGAAGTTTGTTTTGGGGTTGGCCTTTCTATTGTAGAATTTTTTATTTTTATTTTTATTTTTTGAAGAATAAGGGTTTTGAAAGAGGAGAGATGATAGGTAAAGCTTGGAAGCATGGGGAGGAGGAATTTGGATCAAGGCTTCACCCACCTACTTGAAGCATTGAAAAATATTATATTTTCAAGAGCAAGGGTTTTGGAAGAAAAAAGATGAGAGGAAAAGCTTGGGAGCTTGGAGAGGATAAATGAATTGGATCAAGGCTTTGTTGAATTCACAAGACAACTGAGGGGGGGGGGGTGAATCAATTTTAGCTTAAAATTCCAAAACCCTCACACACATTCAAATCCACATTAATCCAATTAACCTTTAAACTGTTATGATGATTAAGCATGAAAAGAAAATAATAGAAATTGAATCACAACAACACCATACACAAAAGATCATCAGATTTATGTGGAAAACCAAGAAGGGAAAACTACGGTGAGGATTAGCTTACAATATAAAGTAGTAACAATAACAAATTACAAAAGGCTCACTGCTCGGAAGAAAGGCTCACTGCCAAAGGGCTCACTTCCCAAAGAGAAAGAGATAGAAGAAGTGGCTCACTGCCAAGATTTGAACTATTATAATTGCATCTAACATATGCATGAAGTACAGTTCCAATAAAGCTCAAAATTCACCACAACATCAACATCACCTCTGCAATATCACTAAAGAATAGTAGACACCTAGTCACTGCATCCATTAATCTAATACATGAAGGCTTGTACTACTCCATACACTCAACCACACTATTATTAACATCATATTCCATGCACACACTCTTGATCACGATCCCTTGACACTCATTTATACTGCTTTAAACCTTGAGAACATTCTCCAAGGTCAACAAATCACCTCAACCTAGAAGATTCAAATTAGGTCTAGGCCCACACATTCCTGCGGTGGAAAGGAATGAAGGTAGAAAACAACACATCTTAGCTTGGACCTAAAATCATCCAAGCACACCACTCCATGCTACTACAATCACCAAGTTAGCTCCGTAATTAGTGTAAACACCCAAGGTCGGCCAAACCTGTGTTAACACAATAAAATTTTAAGTACATGCTTCCTCAAACCCAAAGATGACTTCTAGACCACATGGAAGGCTTCAACACAATCTAGAGTATTCTATGAACATCCTCAAACATCCTGATAACCAAAAAATTCCTCTGCAACAACTTTCACCTGCCACACACCTTTATCATGTTTATCCATCATGCTTAACTATCTCTGCCATATATTGTCTCTCTAGAAATTGACTTCTAGAGAACCAAACCATGAACCTCTTCAATAGAAGAAAGATATAAACCTTCTAAGCACAAATCTAGAACCACAATACCTAAAACCACTTTGTGGAGAAATGTGGAGCAAAGACATTTCTCCCAAACACCTCTATACAACTCATAAACACAGTCCACACCTTGGTGAACATAACTTTCTTTGCACAACAAACTGGAGAACCAAAATTGGAATATAACAACTCTTAACACCTCTGAAAAATACATCCAAACTACAAAGACAAATCTTCAACATAGAGGAAATGCAGAACACTACTTTGTAAACCAAAGTGCTACTTCAACACACTATTTCCTTTATTAACCAAATGTTTTGAAAAGCACTTGGAAACCAACCAACAAAAACATATTCTCAACATCTTTAGCACCTCTTCAAAGAAACAAAATCATCTTCAAAAAAGCCACTCAAACAAATAGCTCATACTATTTCAACAACCTTATCTTAGAGACAATATCCACTCAACACTAACTACTCACACTCTTGCACCACAAGCAACTCACACAAATGACATAGTTGACACCAATGACAACACAAGCTTGTTGACATCAATGACAACATTGATTACACGTACTTGCAACAATCTCCCCCTTTGTCATTGATGGCATCACATAATGTGAAAAACCATCAAGACACAACTTTGCACCAAACTTCTTTTCTTTCTTACTCTCCCCCTTTCTTTCTTTATTTTACAACTCGTACTCTCTCTTCCTGACCACTGACTCTTTTCTTTTTCACATTGGTCTCTCTCCCCATTTGACATCAATGAAAAAGGGCTACACATTTTTCTTTCAATCTTACTTTAAGACAACTTCTCAAACCTATACCTACTTACTACTACTCTACAACATCATTTCTTTTATTGCTCTGCATGCTCCCCCTTAGAAGCAACCAACATTACAACTTACTCCCCCTGATTGTAACAACAATGACAACCACTACCTGCTCCCCCTGAGAGGTAGCCTCCAACATCAGTCCAGAATAAGAAATGAAACTTGAACTTCACTAGACTTATGCATCTCCTTATGCATCTAGTTCAAAGGAGGGGCAATAACCCCTAATTTCTCCTCGAGACACTCAAATGTATCCTTAGGAAGAGCCTTGGTGAATATGTCAGCAACTTGATCCTTTGTAGGAACATACTCAAGCTTCACTTCATTCTTTGCAACCTTCTCTCTCAAAAAGTGATACTGGATTGAGATATGTTTTGTCCTTGAGTGCATCACCAGATTCTTTGAAATGTTAATAGCACTGGTATTAGCACAGAAGATAGGAATTGGCTCATCATATACAAAATTGATATCCTTCAAAGTTTTCTTCATCCACAACACTTGTGTGCAACAAGATACTACTACAATGTATTATGCCTTTGTAGTAGATAAAGATATTGAATCTTGCTTCTTACTTAGCCATGACACCACTCTATCTCCAAGAAATAATGCACCGCCACTTGTACTTTTCCTATCATCAACACATCTAGCCCAATCTGCATCTGTGTAAGCACTTAGAGTAAAGTCATTATCCTTTGGATGCCACAAGCCATGATCTGAAGTGCCTTTTAAATATCTGAATATCCTCTTCACTATCGCAACATGTGACTCACTAGGATCTTCTTGAAATCTAGCCACATTACAAATTGCATGCATAATATCCCATGTAGTAGCAGTTAAGTAAAATAATGGAAAATCCAAAAACATCTTGATGGCCTCCATTTTGCCACTAGAGCATAAGTTTCCTCATAGCCTATTCCTTCTACTTGTGAGTAACCTTTACACACAATCCTTGCCTTGTTTCTTACCACTTCTCCATTCTCATTCAGTTTGTTTTGGAAAGCCCACTTAGTTCTAATCACATTCTTGTTTGCTGGTCTTGGGACAAATTCCCAAGTCTGATTCTTTTCAATTTGCATTGGTTCTTCTTCCATAGCCTTGATCCAATACTCATTCTTGCATGCTTCAATCACTGACTTAGATTTAACTTTAGAAAGTAAACATAGATTTACCTATTCTTCAATGGCTTTCCTTCTTGTTAGCACACCTTGGTTCTTGTTACCAATGATTTGATCTTCAGAATGATGCTTCTACACACACTTGGGAGTTTTCAGAGTCTCTTCTAGAGCTTCTTCTTCTTCAGACTGTACATCCTTTTCATCAACATTTTATTCTTTTCTACAAGAGAACTCATTTGAATCATATCCATTGACTTGGAAACTTCTTGCTTGCTTTCTAATCTAAAATTCCTTACAGATAGTATTGATGGGCTTTGTAATCTTTAACAGATCTCTCACAACATGAACTAAACTTATCCTTACCAGGCTATCAAAATTGATCTGACACAATCTTCTATGCCATAGACAACTTTCACTAATCTGAGTCATGGAGCAATGGCCATCACCACCTTTAAGCTAATAAATATTTCCATCTGTCCTCTTTCTAGCAACTATCACAGTTCTGGAATCTTTTCTGATCTCACGACCACCATCCTAAAACACAAGATTGTATCCTTTGCTACACATTTGTCCAACACTCAAGAGGTTATGCTTTAAACCCTTAACATAAAGAACAACATCAATATTATGCTTGCCATCAAAACTAATTGAGCCTCTTCCACATATCTGAGTAGCTCTATCATCACCAAATCTGACTAGTCCTCCATCATATTTTTCAAGTTTAATAAACTTACTTTTATCACCGATCATATGATTTGAGAATCCACAATCAATAACCCAAAGGTTCTTTTCTGTGTAGTATGAAAAGCAAATATCAAAGTTGTTTCAACATTAAGACCTACTTCTGGAGCCTTTTCCTTCACATATTTCCTAGAGTTCGTTGAAACAATATCATCTCTTAAATCTATGAATAGACATTCATTATCCTCATCATTCTCAAAATTAGATTCATCATCAAATATACCTTCATTCTCTCTAATATACTATCTTTTCTTAGGCACTCTACTTTTGTTCTGCCTATTCTTGCTCCTCAAAATTCTTTCTAGACATCTTGAAGCATAATGACCTATCTTGCCACAACTGAAACACTTGAAATGCAACTTACCACTGTACTTACCAGTACCCAATTTCATTCTTCTTGAAAAATTTGCTTCCAAATCATTTGTATCCTCCTGATCTAATTCCACAGTCTTCTCAGATTTGCCAGCGGTGAAAGTAGTCTCAACCTTTTCACTACTTGTACTAAATTCTCTTATTTCAAAAGCAGTTAAGGTGCCAAGCAACTGATCTTTGTTAAACTGATTCAAATTTTGTAATTCTTCTATAGCAGAAACCTTATGATTGTAAGCTTTAGGAAGAGTTTTGAGTACGTTCAATATCACTTCTTTTTCATCCATTTTTCCACCAAGACCTTTGATGCCATTGACAACTTCATCCACCCTCTATAAGTAGCTTGTAATGTTTTCATCTTTAGACATTCACATGGTCTCAAACATAAGCTTTAAATTCTGCATTTTAGCATGCTTGACCTTATCATCTCCTTCATGAATACTTTCTAACTTTTTCCATATTTCATTAGCAGATTTAAATCCATGACTTTCACTAATTTAGAATTAGAAAAACCACTTAAAAGAGCATATCTTGCTTTACCACTGATTTCATAGGCCCTAACCTTCTTTGTAGTACCCAGACCATTTTCAGGCATTGTATATTGAGTCATTATAGACTTCCAAATGTCGTATCCAAGAGAAATTAGATAACCTTCCATCCTTATTTTCCAGAAAGCATAGTTAGATCCATCAAATAGGGGAACATCCTTCTTGTGCGCCATTCTGGATCTACCTTAAGTGGTTAATCTATCTTCCAAGGAACCTTGCTCTGATACCAATTGTTGAATTCACAAGACAACTGAGAGGGGCTGAATTAGTTGTAGCTTAAAATTCCAAAACCCTCACACACATTCAAATCCACATTAATCCAATTAACCTTTAAACTATTATGATGATTAAGCATGAAAAGAAAATAACAGAAACTAAATCACAACACCAACACAAGAGAACACTAGATTTACGTAGAAAACCCAAGAAGGGAAAAACCATGGTGAGGATTAGCTCACAATATAAAGTAGTAACAACACCAAATTATAAAAGGCTCATTTCCAAAGGTTCACTACTAAAGGGCTCACTACCCAAAGAGAAAGAGATTGAAAAAGTGGCTCACTACTAAAGGGCTCACTGCTCAAAGAGAAAGAGATAGAAAAAGTGGCTCACTACCAAGATTTGAACTATTATCATTGCATCTAACATATGCATGGAGTACAATTCCAATGAAGCTCAAAATTCACCACAACATCAACATCACCTCTGCAACATCACTAAAGAATAGTAGACACCTTCTGCTCATTACATCTAGTAATCAAACACATGAAAGCTTGTACTACTCCACACACTCAAGCACTATGTTATTTACATCATATTCCACGCACACACTCTTGATCACAATCCCTTGACGCTTATTTATACTATCTTCAACCTTGAGAGCATTCTCCAAGGTTGGAAAATCACCTCAACCTAGAAGATTCAAATTAGGTCTGGACCTAAACATTCATGCGATGGAAAAGAATGAAGGTGGACCACAACACATCTTATCTTGGACCTAAAATCATCCAAGCACGCCACTCTACACTACTACAATGACCAAGTCAACTTCGCAATTAGTGTAAACACCCAAGGTCAGCCAAACCTGTGTTAACACAATAAACTTTTAAGTACACACTTCCTCAAACCTAAAGATGACTTCTGGACCACATGGAAGGATTCAACACAATCTAGAGTATTCCACAAACATCTTGAAACATCCTGATAACCAACAAATTCCTCTGCAACAATTTTTAGCTTCCACACACCTTTATCCTTTTTATCCAACATGTTTGACTATCTATGTCATACACTGTATCTCTAGAAATTGACTTCTGAAGCACCAAACCATGAACAACTTCAATAGAAGAAATATATAAACCTTATAACCATAAATCCAGAACTGCAATACCAAAAGCCACTTTACGGAGAAATGTGGAGCAAAGACATTTCTCCTAGACACCTCTACACAACTCAAAAACATAGTCCACACCCTCGTGAACATAACTTTCTTTGCACAACAAACTGTAGCACCAAACTTGGAATATAATAACTCTTAACACCTTTGAACAACATATCCAAATCACAAAGATAGATCTTCAACATAGAGGAAATGCGAAGAAAAACCAAAACACAAGTCTATAAACCAAAGTACTACTTCAACACATTGTTTCCTTTACTAATCAAATTTTCTCAAAAGCACTTGGAAACCAACCAACAGAAACATATTCTCAACATCTTCAGCACCTCTTCAAAGAAACCAAACCATCTTCAACAAAACCAATCAACCAAATATCTCATACTTTTGCAACAACCTTATCTTAGAGACAATATCCACTCAACACTAACTACTCACACTCTTGCACCACAAGCAACTCACACAAATGACATAGTTGACACCAATGGCAACACAAGCTTGTTGACATCAATGATAACACTGATTACACATACTTGCAACAGGATTCACCTAAATTGGTTGAAGCATTGAGGTAGCCTTTCAAGCCATTTTATATCTTATGGTAATGTTATTTATGAATATTATGAAATAAATATGGTTGTTGATTTTTCTATGGATCCTCTTACTTTTATATGTTGAAAATGTTGGATCTAGGGCATACAACTGAGAGGGGGGGGGTGAATCAGTTGTATAAAACTTTTCCTTTCAAACACTTGATTCTTCGTTGTTAGTTAGCAGCATATCAATTAATCATCCATGAAAGCATAATACATAAACACAAGAGCAGATATTGAACACCAAGATTTTGACATGGAAAACCCGGTTAAGGGAAAAACCACGGGGTGATTAACCCAAGAATTATTCTCTGTTAGAAGAATAAAGAAGAATGAATGGCACATGCCAATTAGGGCTCACTGCCCGAGCACACTGCTCACAAAGAGGCCCACTGCCTACAAGGAGACACACTGTCTACAAAGTGATAAAAATCACAGTCTTGAACTGGAGAATGACATCTCTACCATGTCCGGATCAGTTCCATTTAAGCCCAAAAACCTCTGCTCTGCCTTTCGCACTTCTCTTCGCTATGCCACACTTATCCACACAATCCACACATTGAAATGAACTCACAAATCGTTATTTATACAAGACATCGACTTAGGAACAAACATCTAAGTCGACAAACAATCATAAGAGTATCCACAAGATGAATAACACATCCGGTCGCCACCACAAGAACATTCGCAGGATGAATAACTCATCCGGTCGGCTAAACAGAGCAAGAACTTCATCCGGAAGAATAACTTCAATTCTGGGCTCTACTATCAATGCGGATCAACAACACAACCTCAACACGATCCAGAAAACTTCACAAGCCTGCCTGAATGACCGGATACATCCGCACTTCTTTTACTTGCTAGAATCTCTTGTCTTCCTCATCCGGAACTTCAAGAACACAGTCTGTCGCCACTGTAGAAGGTACTTCCGGACCTTCAAATCATACATTATCAATGCGGACCAACAACACAACCTCAACATGATCCAAGAACCTTCACAAGCCTGCCTAAATGACCAGGTACGTCCGCATTTCCTTTACTTACCGAAATCTCTTATCCTCCTTATCCGGAACTTCAAGAACAATGTCTGTTGCCACTGTCATAATGCAAGAGGTACTTCCGGACCTCCAAATCATACACAACTCAAGATGGCACATCACAAGGACATCCCAAACACTCCTTCCAATCCGCAGATTAGGATAATACAATTCCGGACCTCACCGGACCTTTCTGTGATCCTTTGTCACCCCTGAACACTTGCCGGAACCGGTTCTGTACCGACAGTCACAACTCCTTCAGATCTCCATGCGGACCTCTGAAATCTTAACTGAAGCATCTCAAGACTCATATCTACAAACCCTTTAATCCGCATCCTCCGGTTCTCAACCTATATAATACATTTGCCTTCTTCTCATCACTGTTCTTCACTGTTCCTGACTGAGGCTAATTTTCTCAATATCCTCAGCACACAGCTCATCAAATCCTTCTTGTCAATGCAATATGAGTATGTTGACATCAATGACAACACTGGCTCACCTCATACTTGCAACAATCTCCCCCTTTGTCATTGATGGCAACATATGATGTGAAAAACCATTTAGACAAGAACTTCTCCTTTCTGTCACAGCTCCCCCTATCAACAACAACTTTTCACATGTCTTCTCTTCCTTTACTGCTCCCCCTTTGATCATTAACCACTTGTTTTTCACATGTCTTCTCTCCCCCTTTGACATCAATGGCAAAGGGTTCATACTTGCAATTCTAATACATCAGAATCATACCAGCTGCTCCCCCTTAGTAGCAGCTCCCCATCATCAATCCGGATTACAAGATATGACTATGATATCCACCGGACTGATGCACATCAGTGCATCCTAGTTCATCACCGGAGGGGCCATGACCCCTAACTTCTCCCGGAGATATTCAAAAGAGTCCTTGGGAAGAGGTTTAGTAAAGATATCTGCAATCTGATCCTTGGAGGGAACATACTCCAATCTGACTTCTTCCTTGTTTACTTGTTCTCTCAAAAAGTGAAACTTGATAGATATGTGCTTAGTCTTAGAATGCAATACCGGATTCTTAGAAATATTAATTGCACTTGAATTATCACAAAAAATTGTGATAGGCTCCTCATATTCAACTTTAATGTCTCTTAGCATCTGCTTCATCCATAAGATTTCAGTGCAACTACCTGCTGCTGCAATGTATTCTGCTTCAGTTGTAGACAGAGATATTGCATCTTGTTTCTTGCTTAACCAAGAAACCAATCTCTTCCCCAAAAAGAATGCTCCACCACTAGTGCTCTTCCGGTCATCCACATCTCCTGCCCAATCTGCATCTGTGTAAGCATGAAGAGAGAAATCCAGATCTCTAGGATACCATAGACCATACTCAACTGTTCCTTTCAAGTACCTAAAAATTCTTTTGATTGCCATAACATGAGATTCTCTAGGATTAGCCTAGAATCTTGCCACAAGACCAACAGCCTGCATTATATCTGGTCTAGTTTGAGTGAGATACAACAATCCACCAATCATTGATCTATACTTTGTCTGATCTGCCTTTGGAGAATCATCATCTTTGCTTAACTTACATCCGGTTGCCATAGGAGTGTTCATAGGCTTTGAGTCTTCCATACCAAATTTTCTTAACAATTCTTTCACATATTTGGTCTGAGAAATGAAGATCCCTTCTTTTGTTTGAGTAATTTGCAGACCCAAGAAGAAATTCATTTCACCAAGCATAGACATTTCAAACTCACTTTTCATCTGATTTGCAAAGTTTTGCACATACTATCTTTTCCTCCAAAAATGATATCATCTACAAACACTTCAACAATCAAAATGTTTTCATGATCAATTTTGAAATATAAGTTACTGTCAGCAGTACCTTTGTTGAATCCAATCTGCACAAGATGCTTATCCAACCTTTCATACCATGCTCTTGGGGCTTGCTTCAATCCATACAAAGCTTTCTTCAACTTGCAGACCATATCATCATTATCAGACAATTGAAATCCATCCGGTTGTTCAATGTAGACTTCTTCTTCCAGATCACCATTTAGGAAGGCAGACTTGACATCCATCTGATATACCTTGAAGTCTTTGAAGGCAGCAAATGCAAGAAGTAATCTGACTGCTTCAATTCTTGCCACCGGAGCAAAAGTCTCTTCAAAGTCAATTCCTTCTATTTGAGAGTAGCCTTTGCAGACCAATCTAGCTTTTTTTCTGATTACTTCACCAGCTTCATTTAGTTTGTTCCGGAAGACCCACTTGGTTCCAATTACATTCCTGTCTCTAGGTCTGGGAACAAGATCCCAAGTATGATTTTTCTCAATTTGCATCAATTCATCTTCCATTGCTTTGGTCCAGTTTTCATCATTGCAGGCTTCATTTATTGTTTTAGGTTCAATCTTTGAAATCAGACAACATTCATCCTGATTTTGAGCAACATTCCTTCTAGTTTGTACACCTTTGCTTCTGTCACCTATGATCTGATCTTCAGAGTGGTTTAGTCTTACATACCTTGGAATTTTGGGAGTATCCTGCATTGCTGCTTCTTGATCAGGCTCATTCAAACCTATCTCTTCTTCCTAATTTACCAGATCAGGCTGACTCTGTCTCACCAGAGAGGATTGAGGTCCTTGAACACTGTCTTGGTCATCTTCATCAAACTCATAAAATCTTGAAGGCTTCTCAATTCCTTCATCAACTTTCACATTGGTGCTTTCTATCATCTTCCTTAATCTCTTATTGTAACACCGGTATGCTTTGCTTTGAGTGGAGTAACCCAAGAAAATTCCTTCATCACTTCTAGCATCAAACTTTCCTAGATCTTCATCTCTTTTAATATAACACTTGCTACCAAATACTCTGAAATATTTCACAGTAGGAGTGATGCCAAACCAGAGTTCATAGGGGGTCTTACCGGTGTTGTTTCTGATTTGAACTCGATTGAGAGTGTAGACTGCAGTGCTGATAGCTTCCTTCCAAAACATTTGAGGAACATTTGCTTCCAACATCATTGTCCTGGCATCTTCCTGGATAGTCCGGTTCTTTCTCTCAACTACTCCATTCTGCTGTGGAGTCCTAGGAGCAGACAACTGTCTCCTTATACCCTGCTTCTCACAAAAGTCAATGAACTCACCAGATGTAAATTCACCACCTCTATCAGACCTTAGACACTTTAGTTTCAATCTGGTTTGATTCTCTACCATAGCTTTGAAGATTTTGAACTTCTCAAATGCTTCTGATTTTTCTTTTAGAAAGGTAACCCACATCATCCGGGAATGATCATCAATTAGCAACATGAAATATCTATCACCTTGCAGACTCTTGATTCTTGTCGGACCACAGAGATCAGTATGTACTAATTCCAACAATTCGGTAGAAGACTGATCTTTGCTTTTGAAAGAGACTCTGCTTTGTTTACCTAGCTGATATTCTTTGCACAAACTATTTGTAGGTTTCATCAATTTTGGAAGATCTCTTACGGCCTGAGTATTGCTTATCTTGATGACGTTATCAAAATTTACATGACACATTCTTCTATGCCATAACCAACTCTGATCAATTTGAGCAAACAAACAACTTTTATTTGAACCAACCAGATGAAAGATATTACCTTTTGTCTGAGTACCGGATGCAATTTCAGTTCCGGAGCTTGTAAAGATTCTGCATTTTCCATTCTTGAACCGGAGATCATAGCCTTTGTCCACTAACTGACCAACACTGAGAAGATTGTGCTTCAATCCTTCAACATATAGTATGTTACCTGTTTTGCTCTTTCCATCAAAGGAAATAGTTCCCCTGCCTCTGATTCTGCCAGCAGAATTGTCACCAAACTTTACCATTCCTCCTTCATACCTTTCCAAATTCAAGAACTTATTTTTGTCACCAGTCATATGGTGAGAACATCCACTGTCAATAACCCAATCATCCTTTTCTTCCACTTGAGCAGCCAAAGCTTTTTCAACAACTTTGTGATTGACAGATTCAGAGAGTATTGAATCTTCTTCCTTGATGGCAATAAACACCCACTCATTTCCGGATTTGCTTCCTAGTTCTGATTCATCATCTGTTACTCCTTCATTGTCATCTTCTTCATGAACATAATAGCAATTCTTTTGAAACCTTTGTCTGTTAGTATTAGACCTTGCAGATCTTTCCGGACATCTTGAAGCAAAATGACCAATCTTATTGCAGTTGAAACACTTAAAGGGTAGTTTTCCTTCATACTTACCGGATCCTCTTGGCAGTCTCTTTGCAATGAGGGCTTCAAGTTGAGCTGTTTCTGCTTCTTCTTCTTCCATGTCTCTTCTTGCTTGATCATACCATGACATTTTCCTTGATGAGTTTTCTCCCGGATCAAATCTCTGTTTGCCTTTCACATAGGCACTGGCTTTGAAAGCAGATTCAGTCTTGGGAGGATCATCTCCAAATTCGGTCATTTCAAATGCAGCTAGTTTGCCAGCCAGTTGTTCTCTTGTGACAGTTGTGTGGGCTCTGAATTCATCAATGGCAGCAACCTTGATTTTGTAGGCAGCAGGAAGGGATCTTAGAATTTTGCAGACAATCTCATTTTCATCTAGAGTTCCACCAGCATTTCTGATTCCACATACCAGCTCATTTACTCTTGGCATAAAGGTAGTGATGTTTTCATCATCTCTCATCTTCAATCTTTCAAATTTCCCTTTCAGACTTTGCAACCTTGCACTTTTGACAAACTCATCTCCTTCATACAGAAGTTCCAGTTTAGTCAGGATCTCATATGCAGTTGGTAGGTCAATAACATTTGAGAGATCTGAGTCATTCAATGCGCTTAGAAGAGCTTCCTTGGTCCGCATTCAATGCGCTTAGAAGAGCTTCCTTGGTCCGCAGATTGTTTTCCGCTTCTGTGATTTCATTCAGAGTTGTCGGGCCACCTTGTGGAGGTACATATGGTTTTGAGACCATAGCCAAGTATGCTTTTCCCATACATTCCAAGTGACACTTCATGCGACCTTTCCAGAGAGTGAAGTTGGTTCCATCGAACTTCGGACTATCCTTCTTGTATGACGACATCCTGGATCTCCTCAAGGGGTTAAGCTCCTTTCAGAGGAACTTGGCTCTGATACCAATTGTTGGATCTAGGGCATACAACTGAGAGGGGGGGGTGAATCAGTTGTATAAAACTTTTCCTTTCAAACACTTGATTCTTCGTTGTTAGTTAGCAGCATATCAATTAATCATCCATGAAAGCATAATACATAAACACAAGAGCAGATATTGAACACCAAGATTTTGATGTGGAAAACCTGGTTAAGGGAAAAACCACGGGGTGATTAACCCAAGAATTATTCTCTGTTAGAAGAATAAAGAAGAATGAATGGCACATGCCAATTAGGGCTCACTACCCGAGCACACTGCTCACAAAGAGGCCCACTGCCTACAAGGAGACACACTATCTACAAAGTGATAAAAATCACAGTCTCGAACTGGAGAATGACATCTCTACCATGTCCGGATCAGTTCCATTTAAGCCCAAAAACCTCTGCTCTGCCTTTCGCACTTCTCTTCGCTATGCCACACTTATCCACACAATCCACACATTGAAATGAACTCACAAATCGTTATTTATACAAGACATCGACTTAGGAACAAACATCTAAGTCAGCAAACAATCATAAGAGTATCCGCAAGATAAATAACACATCCGGTCGCCACCACAAGAACATTCGCAAGATGAACAACTCATCCGGTCGGCTAAACAGAGCAAGAACTTCATCCGGAAGAATAACTTCAATTCCGGGCTCTACTATCAATGCGGATCAACAACACAACCTCAACACGATCCAGAAAACTTCACAAGCCTGCCTGAATGACCGGATACATCCGCACTTCTTTTACTTGCTAGAATCTCTTGTCTTCCTCATCCGGAACTTCAAGAACACAGTCTGTCGCCACTGTAGAAGGTACTTCCGGACCTTCAAATCATACATTATCAATGCGGACCAACAACACAACCTCAACATGATCCAAGAACCTTCACAAGCCTGCCTAAATGACCAGGTACGTCCGCATTTCCTTTACTTACCGAAATCTCTTATCCTCCTTATCTGGAACTTCAAGAACAATGTCTGTTGCCACTGTCATAATGCAAGAGGTACTTCCGGACCTCCTAATCATACACAACTTGAGATGGCACATCACAAGGACATCCCAAACACTCCTTCCAATCCGCAGATTAGGATAATACAATTCCGGACCTCACCGGACCTTTCTGTGATCCTTTGTCACCCCTGAACACTTGCCGGAACCGGTTCTGCACAAACAGTCACAACTCCTTCAGATCTCCATGCGGACCTCTGAAATCTTAACTGAAGCATCTCAAGACTCATATCTACAAACCCTTTAATCTGCATCCTCCGGTTCTCAACCTATACAATACATTTGCCTTCTTCTCATCACTGTTCTTCACTGTTCCTGACTGAGGCTAATTTTCTCAATATCCTCAGCACATAGCTCATCAAATCCTTCTTGTCAATGCAATATGAGTATGTTGACATCAATGACAACACTGGCTCACCTCATACTTGCAACAGAAAATCCCTTTTTGCATTTCTACTTTGTGTATTGATTATTTTGTGTTTGGAGTTGTGTTGGGTGTTGATATTCCCTCTTGGGCTAAGATCCACCTTTGTATTGGGGTTGAGAGATGTGTGGATCCTCTCATGGGGAAAACATTTTATTGTAAAGTATTTTGGCATGAGTGCCTTTGTGTATGGTGATTGGGTTATGGAGAGGAGTTGAATATTTTTGTGGGTTATTTGTGTTATGGTGGATATGTGCTTTGGCATGAGTACCTATGTATATGGTTATTGGGTTGTGGGGAGGATTTGACTAATTTTGTGGGTTATTTGTGTTGTAAATCTAGTTTCATGGGAGCCTCCTAGCTCGATGGTGGACTTGCTTAAGGTTGGGAGGTGAGCTAGCCTTGGTCATGATAGGCTTTGTGGATATTTTTGTTTTAGGTTTAAACTACTTTATGGATGGAAATATCATTGTGAATATTTGAAATGCATAAGTCTCCTTTCAACATTTCTAAATTTGTATGATTATGATAGAGGACAATAATGTTTTGACCATAACTTTCAATTGATCAATTGGGTTGGGCCAATTTTTGGATATGCTATTCTAAACTTGGTAGTTGAAAACCCATTTGAATGTTAGTTCTAATTTATATTTCTAACACTCTATATGATTAAATCTATAGGACTGATTTATAATAATTTACTATTTGAGATAGAGGAAAGTGGTGTTTTAACCATAAATTTTAAATATCCAACTAGGTTGAGCCATTTATTAGATATGCTATTTTAAACTCAGTATTTGAAAACCTCTTTAAATTTTAATTCTCAATTTTATGTATACATTCTCTCTGACTAAATGTATATGATTGTTTTATAATAGTTTGTTGTTTTAGATATAGGATAGACTACAATAGTGTTTTGACTATAATTTTTAATTGGTCAAATGGATTAGCCTAATTTATGGGTATGATGTTCTAAGATTATAATTTTAAAACCCTTTAAATTATAACTCTCAATTATATTTCTACCATTCTCTATACATAAATATATAGGAATGTTTTATAACAGCTTATTGTTTGAGATAGAGAATAGTTGTGCTTTAAACATAATTTTTAATTGGTCAACTGGGTTGACATAATTTGTGGATATATTTTGTTGAAATTAGGATGACAATAACCCTTTAAATTTTATCTCTCAATCATATGTCAATCATTCTATATGAATGAATGTAGAGGACTATTTTATATTACTTTTGTAACAGACTTTTATGCAGACTTGTAGATATTGTTTCATTCATAATTCTTTGAGTTTGTAAATTGATTTCTTGGGTTTTGCAGTACTTTAAGTCTTATTTATTTTACATATTTAAAGTTATAAATTTTTTATGTTTGGTTCAAGTTATGATAAATTTATTCTAGGCTATAACTGTGGGAGTACAAGCTCATTTGCATGATGAGACTAATTTGTTTACACAATTGGAAAGATTTAGAAAGTCTTTGATTTTTTTGAGTTATTGAACAGTTTCTTTAGTCACTTCTAAAAATCCATTACATGTTCATCTCACCTTCCTATCATTCCTCATGACCACTATTCTTGAAGGTGTTTCATCCAACATTTCCTATGCTTCCTTACACTTAAAATTTCTTTGAGATATTTCATCAATGAAACTGCACACCCCCATTGTAGATACACATTTCATGATGTATTTTGTCAAACAATCCATTTTCATTCGTAACTTTCATGGAAGTTTACTTGAGGGGTTGTAATAATAGTCTTCACACAATATCTATAAATGTATGCTTTAGTGGATATCCTCTAATCATATTTTCAATCACAAAAGTAGTTGAGTTTAGGTCTATTATTTTTAATTGATGTGCTCTACTGTGGTTCCCTTATCTTTTTCATTGTGTGTAAATTTTAAATAAAATTCCATTGTGAGAGATGGCAGACCTAAGTATTCTCCCATTGGTGTTATTATTTTATGCCTCAATTTACATGGTTGTTGTGTTGGATTTGACCATGCTCCACCTTGATTTTCTTTTACCTACTTGAGTCATGTATGAAATATACAAGTTAATAGTTAGTTCAAATATTTCCTACACCTTTTGGATGTTTTGAGATTTGAAGGCACATGCCAAGTTTCATGCTTGCTCAACTGGTGTGGGATCTCCATATGGCTAAGCCATTGAATTTTGTATTGTTAATATGAATTAACTTTTTTGGATTGATATTGCATTTATGAGTGATGTAATATTATTATACATGGTTATTATATAGTCATAGTATATTAATTGATTCTAAAAGGTCACTATACTCTATTATGTAGATTTACTCATTCTGAGGTAGTGTTGCATCAAATAAAGTTGCAAAGTTAACACTATAATCTTTTCACAGAACTAATAATTATGGTTGTGAATGATTGATATGAAATAGTTATATTTGTATCATAGATATATAATTGCAAGATTAAGTCTTTAAAGATTTGATCTCTTTTTCCTTTGTTTTGACTATGTTGTATTTGATCTCTTTTTCTTAAGTTTTGATTATTTTGTATGCTCACATTGGGATAATAATGAGAGTAAAAAGAAAGTATAGTAGACTTCATTTATCATAATTTCAAAGTAGAAGCATTCCTATGATATCATTGTGTATTGTACTTCAATGTATATATTTAGAAAATAGAAAATTTTGTAACTAAACATAATATAAAGTTTATTAGTATATTTTGCTTCAACATAACTAAATACTATAATTAGATAATGGAAAAGTTATTGTAATTCTTGCCTTGTTCCTTGGTTTATGATTGAAGTTTGTAAGATGAGATTGGTGGATAAATGATGGAGTTATCTTATTTATATTTTATTAGATAGTTGTTGTTATGTATAAAAAGGAAGAATGACGACAACTAGGATGCACACTAGATCACACCCTTTTCCATATAACATTCAAGGACAAGACTGAGCCAAATCACTACCAAATAGAGGATGACTTAGCTATAGATATTGTACTAAGTATGTTATAAAGGAATTAAATTTAACTTAGTCTTTTTTATGAAACTGTAGGTTTATAATGCATGAAACCCTAGTTCTATAAAGATTAGTTTATAACAGAGAAATTACAACAACTATCCAAAAACCAATTGCATAGGGATGATCAAGAAGATTATATAATTTGTCTCCCAAAAGAAGAGGTGTTGGAGGACTAATTTGGGACTACCTAAGTCCTTTGAGTCCGTCAGAGTCCAGTTGAAGGAATCATCCGAAAGTGTAAACTGGAAAGATGTTGCAAATGCTAAACTAATGCTAGATCTAAAGTTAGAAAGGGTAGAAATACTAGGGAACCACCACCCAAGTCTTGGATAGAGGAATATTTTGTAACTGTTGTTGGATCCTGAAACCTTGATCTTCACTCAATCTTCCTATATCTTCAATTCTTCAGATCTCACTCCTATAAACTATACACAAGAAGATAAGAAGGGGTTTTGGGGATTATGGTGTTTAGGGAATTGCCTCAGTCAAATCTTAGGATATCATTCAAGCTTCCCAACACTTTTGATTGATAGAGAGTGTGTTCCATTGCAGGGCAGAGGCTAAACATATGATATGATGAATCAAATGATTATAAACAACAATGATATCACCTATGTGATGAAACCCTTAAGAGGATGAAGATCCTTCAACTCCTAAGGAGAGATAGATGATAACTTCAAAACTTGCAACAACACACAATAACAACATACAAATCTACTCTAGAACCAAAATGAATGCCCTTGTTTGCTTTCCTTCAATATCTAAAGTTAGCTCTTTTCAACCTAGTTACAAATGAACTCAAAAACACACTTATATATGCTTTCCCACTCATAATCATGAAACCAAACCAAAAGTGCCAACAAGGAGGAACCTTGAGAATGGTGTAATTTGAACATAACCTTAAATTAGGTCCAACCTAAAAGGGGGGACATGGGCGGTATGCCCATGTCCAGTAGCCCTTTGTAGGTCCAGGATAAGATAAACCATGGGGCCCATATTCAAATTTCACTTGGGTGTCAGATAATTTTGCATCAGGATGAATATTTAACATGAATAATGTAAGAATGAGGACCTAGGAGCTAAACAAGGAGGTCAAAAGACATGTGGACACTTTTTACTCCATAACAGTTGTATAAATTATAGTCGACTAATAACTTATTTTGTGTCTTGTTTAAGTGACATGAATTTATGTTGATTTATCTATGTAGTCCATAATTGTCTATTTTCTTCATAAATTTATTGCAAGTAAAATTTTGAGTCAAAATATTTTACAATCATTTGATT
Source organism: Cunninghamia lanceolata (assembly GCA_027924645.1). Classification (NCBI taxonomy): domain Eukaryota; kingdom Viridiplantae; phylum Streptophyta; class Pinopsida; order Cupressales; family Cupressaceae; genus Cunninghamia; species Cunninghamia lanceolata. The sequence goes on from BSBN01001054.1 coordinate 23,840, forward strand.
TTAGATTGAGTTTAAAAACTATCAAAACAATGCTAGTTTCCTAGTTAGATTTAATATTAAATTAGGTTTTTTTTTTGGACTCTTAGAATTTATTGGTCAAGTCACTTTAAGGTGATGATGAATTATCATTTATCCTTAGGAATCTTAGATTGAAAAAAAATTGTGAGTTTTTCTTCCCTATGTAATGCCATGCATAATAATGTCAACACCTTGTTAGATTGTCTTCACCTTTCTAGGTATTGTAAATGGGGTTCCATTACAACTTTTTATTACTTCTCATTGCCTTGAGTGGCATTTTTTCATTCTATTACATGTGCACCAATGTTGAGTGTGCATAATTCATTAATGTGAGTACTATAACCCTTAGTATCTAGTGTTGTAAAAAAATTTAGTTGCATTGTGTTTATGTCTATCTGTACATGTATGTATAGGTGGGCATGACAATAATGACAAAGCACCCTTTGAATAACTCTCAAGTGAAGGAAGAGCCAGAAGATTGATAAGAGGACTCAGATTGGTTAGATGATGAATCCTTAGATGAGGAGGCCTTCAGATCCATTGAGAATATATTCATAAACCAATCCGTGCCAAAAATATCTAAGCCTAACTTGAAGTCTGGAAAAAAAGAGGAAAGAGAATTAACAAACAGAGAAGGGAGGAGGAAGCATGTCACAAGGGCCGGGTATCTATCAAAATATTCTTTAACACTAAGGGAGGAAGCCCCTCCCTTAGGGGCCAATGAGGATCACTACATGGAATGTTAGGGGCTTAAGTGCCCCTAACAAATGGTGCCTCATCAAGCACCAAATATAGGACCTAAACTTAGATATCCTACTTTTCCAAGAAACAAAGTTAAATTGAGATGAGGAGATGAATTTTCTACTAAAGTGCAAAGACTCGCAAGGTTCCTTTATCCAATCTAACAGTGTGTCTAGGGGTCTATGTCTGATGTGGTAGCCCACCTGAGTCAAGATTAATATATGCTCTAAATAAAGTAATTGGATGGTGATGGAGGTTCATAATAACTTTTATAAACTATCCTTTCTCTGTTTAACATCTATGGACTAGTCAAGACCTAAGGAAAGTTAAAGGAATGGTTTGAAATTGTAAATTTCAGATCTTCTTTTAATTTTGATATGTTTATTTTTAGGGGAGACTTCAACATAATCTTACTTCAATCAAGAAAAAAGGAGGCATAACCCAAACTATCAAACAATAGAGGAATTTACAAGAAATTTTTGATAATCTTGGATTAATTGATTCAATTCCAAAAATGGGAATTACACATGGACTAATAGATGCTAGGGATTCACAATACTGTCAACCATTTGGATAGATTCATATTTAATCCAAGCTAGTTCTATACCAAATACATCATTAATTACACCATCAACTGTTGGTTGGGCTTCGACCATTACCCGATAACTATCTCCATTGACAATGACAAATCTCGTGATAGATGCCCTTTTAAATTTGAAAGGATGTGGCTCCATTGTGAATCTATGTCAAAAATAATGAAGGGATGGTGGGACAATGTGCAAGTCTAGAGAGGAATGAAAATGTTCATGTTGGAAAAAAAATTGATCATTATTAAAAACCACTCGAAGGAGTGGAACAAGAACACCTTCAAAAATATTTTCAACGAAAAGGAGAGGTTAGAAGGTGAACAAGCATCTATACATCATCACATACTAGAGCTTGGTATGTCATAGGATGAATTTATTCTAGAAAAATAATTACTACAGAAATATGATGAGATATTGGTGAGGGAAGAAATATACTAGAAGTCAAAATCTAGACAATTATGGATGTAGCAAGGTGATTTGAATATGGAATATTTTCACAATTCCATAAAAGATAGGAGAATGCTTAATAGGATCACTGTATTAAAAAATATGATGGTGCCACCATAGATGACCTAATAGAAATAAAAAAGAATCTATTCAATTCTTCCAAAACTTGCTCGTGAGAAAAACATCTTCCTTAATCAGATTCCCAATTTGATCAGCGATGAAGATAATCAAATGCTCATGGCACCAATAACCAAAGAAGAAGTCAAAGTGGTAGTTTTCCAAATGTATCCAATTAAATCTCTAAGCCTTGATGGGTTCCTTGTTATCTTCTACCAGACATTTTAGCACAATGTTGATGATGATGTATGGAAAATGGTAGAAAACTTGAGAAGAGAAAACTATGTGGTAAAGGACATCAACACTACATTGATAGCACTCATTCCTAAAATATAGGACCTGAGATCCTTCTATGATTTTCATTCCTATCTCCCTCTGCAACACAATCTATAAAACAATATTGAAGGTGATAGCCAACTAGTTCATATCTCTCTTGCCATTCATTATTTTGGAAGACCAAAGTAGATTCACCCTAGGTAGAACCATAACAGATGGCATCATTATTGCACATGAAGCTATTCATTCTATCACACCGACAAAATAGAGAAATATGATACTGAAATTAGATATGAGCAAAGTATACGACCATGTGGATTGGTGATTTTTTATGAGTATACTCAAAGCTTCTAAATTTAGTCCATGTTGGATTGAATTGATCTTTAGTTGTATATCGGTAGTCTGTTACTCAATCTTGATCAATGGAAGTCCAGTTAGCTTCTTCATGCCACCTAGAGGATTGAGATAAGGAGACCCCTTATCACTATTTCTAGTTATCATAATGGTAGAGGTACTTGGGAGGGTGATTAAAAATCAATCAGAATTGGGGGCCTAGCATGGCACATACATTGTAGATAATTTTCCTCCCATCACACATCAACAATTTGCAAATGACATGATCCTATATAGTTTCTTGAACTTGCCAGAAGCCTTAGTTATCAAAGATACATTGGATAAGTATGTTCTTATTTTAGGTCAAGAAATAAACAAAACCAAATCTTGTATTTATTTCTTCAATACAAAAAAAGAGCATTAGGTGTAGAATACTAGCATTGTTAGAATTCAATCTTGTGGACCTCCCAGGAAAATATCTAGGTGTTCCACTCTTTAGGGGTACTATGAGAACTAATCAATGGGAATAAATAATCAAAAAATTTCTCTTGAAAGTGGCTTCTTGAAATGGGAAACAAATAACTTTGTTAGAAAAAATTATGATATTAAAAGTAGTGTTATTGGCCATCCCAATCTACCTCCTATCTAGCACATAGATCACAAACAATGCAAACAATAAGATCGAAGGAATCATGAAAAATTTTGTTTGGGAGGACTCTAATGAGGTCAAGTGCATTCCTATAATTGGATGGGATACATCATGCAAAGAAAAGAAAGATGGCGATGTTGGGTTCCGAAAAATCAAAAAACAAAATATTGCATTGGGTGCAAAATTAATTTGGAGAATGTATGAATGACCTATAGCAAGATAGTGCCAAGTATTTCAACACAAATGCTTGGATTCTACTGGCCCCTCAACAATTCTCTCAAATCCCAATCTATCTACAGGGTCTCACATATGGAATTTTATGTTACATTGCTGCCATCTTATCACATACCATCTTTTGTGGAACATTTGTGGTTGTAGGAGGGCTATGTTTTGGCAAGAATCTTGGAATGGCTAACCAACATTGGATAATGACGTATGACTACAATACTATATGAAAAATCTAATGATGGAATGGGAACCCAATGGAAGAGATTATATTTGTATCAAAGAAGTGGATGGAAGGAAGCTATGGAGTTGGAAAAATCTAGAAACTTATTGATCACCAATGAACAAAAGGAAATTTTAAGGTAGGAGCTCAACCGTAGGAATATATTTATAAATGAAGGGGAGGATAAGATGATCTAGACTGGTGCCAAATCCAGCAAAGGCTTAGTAAAATTGTGATACAAACTCTTAAATAGGATTGAACATAATTAGGACTAGTTGTCAGAGCTATGCTGGAGCCCTTGGTGCCTTCCCAAAGCTGGTGCATTTACTTGGACTACCATTCACAAATGAATCCTAACAGGTAACAAGCTCAAGGTGATTGTAATTAATGGTCCCATAAGATGTGTTTTATGCAAATTAGTGGAATATGTGGAGCATCTTCTCCTTAATTTTCTGTACACCTACAAAGTTTGGAGATGGTTTACAAATTGTTGTGAATGGTATGGTGCATTCTCCTGTGACCTTCTATAATATTTCAGAGCATGGCCATGACTGAGAAATTCATTATCAAAAGTCATATGGGTCATTGGACCATCCATGATACTATGGTACTTATGGTAGGAAAGAAATTCCAAAAAAAATAGAATAAGGAATCATCTATGTGCCGGGAATTAATGTGTCTCAACCTTTGCAAATTCAAAGCATTTATTATTTAATTATGTATTTATTTGTTTTCCTATGTTGTATTTAATTTTGGTCATCTAGATTTGTCATTTAGTGTGAGTTGACATGTTAAGATGTCATCCCACTTGGAAGATGACTTGGATGGACAAGTCAACACTTGAGAATGTAGGCATCCCATTTGAAGTGGCACAAATATGCCATGTGTTGGCATCTTGTGGCTTGTGTAATAGTTAATAACATATGATGGAATCTATGACATGTAAGAGCTAGAAATAGAGATTACCATGACATGTGAGACAAGTTTCATGAAGCATCTTTGCATGTGAGAAGGCAATTAGGTGCCCAAGTTTGACTATGACAAGTTGTAAGAGGAATATGCTATTATTAGTCACTTATGATAGATTCTCTTATAGCTATAAGTACTATCATGTATGATAGATTCTATGAAATCTGTAAGATGTGTAATAATATTTGTCATAGTCTATTCTTGGATGGAGCACCCCAATTTGGGAAATTCAAACTTATACGTTATGATGGATGTAAGGGGGTCAAGTGCATATTGAAAAAGTTTCACTGTAGGGACAAGGGAGTTGGAAATGGGCCACGAGGCCAAGTTGGACAACCACCTCTAGAAGGTTCCTATGTTGGCATTATAACTCTATAAATATAGGTTCTTGGAGTAGTGTATGTATGGTTCATTTATAGATACCGTTATGCTATTTGAATTACTCAAAGAATCTACACTTGTGAACTCTTGAAAGAACTTACATTGCAATTGTGTTGTAATCTTCTTTGGATTTGATAACACATTTTGTAGGTTTTGGAGTGTGGGGTTTTTCACCCGAAAGGGTTTTCTCTACGTATATCTTGTGTTGTGAGCATTGTACATGTTTTTGATATTTTGTTACCTTTATGTTAATGTGCATCTCATAATCTGTAATTGTAAAATATTAAAATTTGCATAACTTTCCTCATTAGATTAGTGTAGGAAGCTATTCTGCATATCTTGCTTCCTTTTAGTTGGTATCAAAGCTTGATCACCTTTGGTTCTAGTTGTTGGGTAGGGGTTTTTTTTAGTTGATCTTAATTTGAGTGGGAGCTTGTGCAGAGGATTTTGAAATCTTTGTTGCAGGAAAGAGATGGCGAGCATATCTAGGAGGTTTGAGATAGAGAAGTTTAATGGATGCAACTTTGAGTTATGGAAACTCAAGATGGAGGACTTATTGGTGGATATAGATCTATAGCTCACTGTATTTGGAACCATGTCATTGGGCATGAAACAAGAAGATTGGTTTTTGATGGATCAAAAGGCTAAGGGTCTTATAAGAATCTATTTGGTTAGTTCAGTACTCCTAAATATCCATGAAGAGAAGACTGTAAAAGATATTTGGAAGAAACTTGGAGATGTTTATCAAGATAAATCCCTAGTGAACAAGTTATTCCTACAAAATAAATTGTTTTCTCTGAGGATGGAAGATGGAGGATTTGTCACTGATCACCTGAATACATTTAATAAGCTTGGTGCCTAGTTGACCTCTGTTGGTGTGAAGATGGAGGAGGATGATTGATGTATGACATTATTGTGTTCCTTACTAGATTTGTGGGACCACCTTGTTATGGACATTGGGAGTACCACTACCACCTTCAAGATAGATGAAGTGGTTGCATCATTGTTGTCTAAAGAGATGTGGAGAAAATCTTCATGATCGACTAAGAAGGCTCTTGCGGTTCATGGTAGATCTAAAGAGAAAGGAAAGAAAAAGGATAAGAAGAAGGAAGGAAAAGGAAGATCCAAATCCTATGGGAGATATAAGTCTCCTGGAAAGTCCAAGGCTCTATGTTGGAACTACAGAAAACTTGGTCATTTCTGCAATGAATGTAAAGGGGAAAATAAGAAGAAAAAGAAGAACTATGATTCAGATTCTGAAAAGTCCTCTCATGATGAAGCAGAAATGTTTGTCGTTGCCTTGGAAACTCATGCATTTGAGGATGTGTAGATTATTGACTCTAGTTCATCTTTCCACGTGACCTCACATCAGGGTCAGTTCACTAATTATGAAGAATATTATGGTGCAAAGGTGTACTTGGGTGATGATTCTCACATGAAGATTGTTGGCCATGGAAGGGTTTTGATTTGATTCCTTGATAGACGACTAAAGGGGATCAATGGTGTTCTACATATCTTTGGTTTAGCACATAATCTATTATTTGTAAGTAAATTGAATGATGTGGGTGTGTAGGTTGTTTCTTGAATGGAGGATACAAGATGACTAGAGGAGCTATGGTGCTAGCTAAGGGTGTTTGGATTGGAACTATGTTTCATCTTGATGCATGCGCGGTTTAGTGCAATAATCTCTCTATTTCAAAGAAGAGAACTTCATAGTCTTCCTCCTCACCATTGGAACCAGCAATGAAGAGGACTATTGCATCTACTTCTAATGGTCATGCTTTCTCGGTACCTAAGGGTGCTCATTCTATAGAGATGAAACTTCTAGCTGAAAAGACAATGTTATGGCACTGAAGGCTTGGTTACATTGGTAAACAGGGTTTGAGGACCCTAAAAACAAAAACCTCATTGAGAGGATGAATGATTGTAATCTTGAGTTTGATTTTTGCAAACATTGTATTTATGGAAAACAAAACCGTGTTTAGTTTTATTCCAATTCTCACACATTTTGTGAGGTGTTGGGCTTGATTCACTCTGATGTGTTTGGTCCTATTAATTTTCCTTTGATTTTAAAATCTATTTACTTTGTTTCATTCATTGATGATTATAGTAGAAGGACATAGGTGTATTTCCTTCAAAGCAAATTAGAAGTCTCTAGTAGATTCAAAGAGTTCAAAGCCCTTGTAGAGAATTATAAGTATAGAAAGAGTAAATGTTTGAGGACTAAAAATGGTGACGAGTTTTGTTCAACAAACTTCGACAAGTTCTATAAAGAACATGGAATTGAGAAGCACAAGACAATTTCATATACCCCCTAGTAGAATGGAGTTATAGAGATGATGAAAAAAATATTGATGGAGAGGGCTAAGAGTATGCAAAGTGGAGCTAACCTTGGACAATTTTTTTGGGCTGAAGCTATTGCTACTTCTTGTTACCTGGTTAACAAGTCTTCTTGATTTGCACTTGTTGACAAGACATCTATGGAGGTATGGTTTGTAAAAATAATTCATTGAGACACATTCAAGTATTTGGTTGTGAGGCATATACACATGTGCCTAAGGAGAAGATGTCTAAGTTGGAAAATAAGCTTGTGAAGTGTATCTTCATCAGTTATGGCATCGGTGTGAAAGGGTACAAGCTTTTGGATCTAGCGGCCAGGAGAGTTCTATATAGCAGAAGTGTGATCTTCAGAGAGATCAATCCTTGTTCTGTTGTTCTACAACTAGAGAAAGAAGAGAGAAAATAGGATTTTGTTCAGCTTCCTTCTACCCCTAAGAAAGTTGAACAAAAAACATATGTTGGACCTGATGATGAGGAGAACTCTAGTAGCTTTGAAAGCTTAGAAGAAGATGAAGAACCTCATCCTCAACTTTTGAGGGAGTCCACACGGATATGACAACAGCCTGATAGGTTTGGGTATTCATTTCATGATTCCAGTTGTATTTTTTCTTTGATTTCTATCACTGATAAGCCTAGGACTGTAAGGGAGGCTATGGGTATGAGTGATACAGATTCTTAGAAAGAGGACATGGAAGAAGAGATACTTGGGATCTGGTGTACTTTCCTAATGGATGTAAACATGTTGGATGCAAATGGGTGGTGAAGAAGAAGTTTTGTTCAGATGGTAGTGTTGTCAAGTTTAAGGCAACATCCTTTCATGGTGATTTGGAGGAGCAAATTTATATGTCACAACCTAAGCACTATGTTGAGAAAGGTGTTATGTCAGAAAATGTCTCCCTAGACTTTTTCCCTCCTAAGTTTAGCTCCCAGTCCCTTGTTTTGCATCTTACATGTTCATTTTGACTCCCAGAAGAAAATGGCCTAAAACCCATGTCACATGGGGCTTGAGGGACATTGTGGCATTTAGTCTTGACCTAAAAAGGGGACCTGGGAGATGGGTGCCTGTGCCCTTGTCCTACCCTATTTTAGGTAGGTCCCAAATTTGAATGTCGGTTATGTGACTTTTAGAAGGTTCCATTGTCGGCATCTTAAGTTTGAATTGTGAAATTCTTAGCAGGAATGTGTGTTGTTACATATATGACCATGTTTAGGGTTTTCATTTGTAAACTAGAAGATGATTATGAACTTTTGGCAAACTTATGATTTTAGAACATTCAAGATATTCATTGTTGCAGAGCAGAGCATTGTTATTGTGTTTGTCATTACAGATTTAGCTTCATCTTCTCATGTGTTGAAGAATCTTCATCTATGTGAGAGATACACCTCTGAGGTGATATCTATTTGTGTTTGAATCATTTATCAATTTATTTTTGCCTCTATCCCATAGGGATACACACTCTTTATTTGACAACGGTGTTCAGAAGACTTGAATGTCCTTTCGGGGCTTGACTGAGGCAAGCTCCTAAACACCATAATCTCCAACCACACTCCTTGTGATTACAGGTTACAAGTATCAGATTTCATAGAGTGGAGTTACAGAAGAAGGTTGCAGAAGATAATGATTCTAGATCTGGTGGAAAGAAGCAGTTCGGAGCACTTTCAGGACATGGGTGCCTAGGGCAATGTCCTCAAAGATTGTAGACACAAGAATCTCTGTGACAATGACAATCTAATCTGAAGAAGCTCTGACATCCTAAAAATTAGCCTGCCTTGGACTAGGGCACCTATGGTAGTGTCCTCTGCATCCCCCACAACAGAAATAGATGGAACAATGATTATTAGTGTTGGAAGGAACCCTATATTCCCTGAAGAAAATTGTACCTTGGACTTGGGTGCCTACGACACTGTCCCTAAATATTCCACATCATGAACTTCAAAAAATGGTCAGTAACTAATCTTTGTTTACTATCTTGGTCTATGAGCATTTGTTGTAATTTGTATGTTTGCTTACAATTTTACATAGATAGGGTTTTGAGCACACTTGAGCATTAAATAAATACATTAATTGACAATTTCTAAATTTCCACATCATTCTAAGTGACTACCAACCTATAGGTGAATCCTCTTGTTAGAGTTGTGATTCAACTCGGTTGGATGTCCTTGAATGTTTGTACTGAAAGGAGGATTTAACCCTTTTATCATTGTTGTGTGGTTACACAACACACCCCATTTTGCCTTAACAAAACAGGGACCCAACTTTTTCTTGCTGCTTTGGCTTGTTGTTTTCTGCTTTGGGCAGTTTGGTAAAATAAGTCATGCATGTAACCCTGCAAGAGGGTGGATTTGTCACCATGATGAGGTTAGTTGCCAAAATTAGTATTTCACATTATTAACCTCATGGTCGGAAAGTATGCAGAATTTCAAGCAGGTTTGCCTTTTGGATCACCCCAAAATTGTCTAAGGGAAGAGAGTTAGGATGAGTCAAAGGTTCAGTCAAACCTGATATCCCGAGGGGGGTCATATTTCAAACATCATTCATATTAGATTAGATCACCCTGATATAAGTTTATCACCTGATAATCACTTGATCTGTGAAGTTTGGATGTCAACTTTAAATAAAGAGCCGGTATCTACCCGTCAAACGACTTCATTTATCTTGCGGGGGCTCATATTTTTAATATCAGTCATCTTATGAATATCACCCTCTTCGCAAATATCACCCTATGCCAATATGACAGTGACATCATCTAAGTCCAATGAATAAAGGAAATCACTCTGACAATGACATCATTGTTCCATTCTACCCCGTAGAGGTATATATCTGATGCCCATCATATTCTTTAAAATGACGATGATGTCATTAAAACATAATGATTAAATAATGTTGTCGACATGGTGATGTCACCCTGATATTCTGAGGGGGTCATTTTATTTACGGGGGTCATATTTTGAACATCCCTTGATCTTAATTTCATGACCTAATATACACATGGTCAACGTTGACAACATCACCCGATTCTCTTGCATTCAGTTTTGCCACTCAAAGGCAGGGGGGTCACTTTATCCAAAGGGGGGTCATATTTTGAACATCCCTCAATCTTTCAAAGATCACCCCCTATTTCCTGACATTAAATACACTTAAATGTGGTAGGTGAATTCCTGTTGATTACGAATACATATCAAACACTTGGCAATATCCATGGATTCCCTGCAGAAGATCAATGGATTTGATCATGACAATGCAGTTTTACCCTAGTTTGTCCTATAGACTTGCTTTAAAGGTAATTTTCCAAGGTAATTTTCATTTACCTTGCAAAAAAATGAGAAATTACATAGTAGAGAAGTCAAACCCTCATACAGCTACCTATCAACGGATTGGATCCTTCAACGTAATAGAACGGGTGATCTTCAGTATTCACAGCCCTTTTCTGTAATCAGTCATCTAATCTAGGAAGAAAGCACTGTCAGGTAAGTAACTGAAAAACCCTCCTATTGTCATTTTCTACATGTTCAGGTAGGGTATATGTTCTTTCCTGTGGTTTGGCTCTGTGAATATGCATATTATGATGAAGTAAAGAATAATAGATAGAGTATGCATAATGTTGTAGAAGTACATAATGTTGTATGAATACATGTGGACATTGTAAGGTAAGACAAATCATGTTTGTTGCAGGAATCCATGGTGGATCTTAGAAGGAATAGGTCTGACTTAGAGTTTTTCAAGCCTATGTTTGCTCAGCCCAAGGGGGTACAGTTTGAATACGGAGTTATTGGTGATACTCACCAAGGAGATACAGACCTGACAACATGGTCAACAAGAGTATATCATGATAAGGATAATCCCATTTTGGATGGGGTATATGTTGCAGGAATGTGGCATGCAGCTGGCTTTCCATATGCCATGGATACCCCAGAGTTGGTAGTGGAATGTGCCAGAAATTATAACCCTGAGACCAGGCGGGTGAAGAAGTATGGAAGAATATATGCAGACTTTTCAATCAAAGGCATTACCGCCACTTTTAATCTGCCAGTTGGAAAGAAGGTGGTAAGTGTGGACCTAAGCAAGCTGGAAATAGAATACAATAATAATAAGAAGAATGCAAGGAAGAGGACGTATCAATGGAGGTCAAAGAGCAGCACATACACTGCATCAGCCAAATTACCTATACATTTATATAAATTTGATTTTGATGATGAGTACCAATATATGATTTCCTTGCTGAGTAGGATGACAGGTAAACCTCATGTTGGAAATTTTGAGAATTGGATGTTTGGAATCATCCAGATGGTCTTATATGCAGATAATAGGCCAGTATGGACCAAGATCATTAGTGATGCACTGGATGAAGGAATGAGGAACCTGGGGGGCCAAACATGTTTGTTTTATATGACCTCATATGTGGTATACTCATGTGCTTATAAGGGAACCTTTGATGCCTTGAAGATAGTGGGTAAGGCTGGTGGTGATGTAGATGATGTACACATATGGGATCACTATCCCCAGTTACAAAGAAAAAATAACCTCCTGGACTACAAATTGGTAAATGATGCATTCTCTATGCATCTATTCAGAACCATGGAGGAGGACAGAACTAAAAGGCTTAGCATGGAAGCTTAGGAAGTTGTTTATAGACATGGGGCCTGATTTATCTAGTTTTCCACCTTTTCATACATCAGAATAGAGGGATTTGAAGGACAACCTCTTATGCTGCCAAGATACCCTATTGATGGGGTTGTGTTGATGGAATTTGTCAGGCAGGTGTCTACCATAGTTGAAGCCTACAAGGCACAAAAGAAGATACCTCCAGTGTTATTTCTAGTGGTTATGGGCTGGTATATGTGCTCAGACTCAGAGAGCATAAAACATGTCATGGGAGGGCTAAAATTGATCTATCTACAACCATTTCCCTTAGACAAATCTTATGATCCCTATGGCAGGATGCATAAAATATTAGGAAAATTGATACATCAGAATCATCTGGAAGATTTTTGGACCGACAGTGAGGATGACACTGAGGTGAGAAGAAGGAAGTACCAGAGGCTCACCTTTAACCAAATAAAGACCTTTGACTACATCCCGGTGCCAGCGCAGTTGAGGAAAGATGATGGAAAGATTATGTCTAATGAATATGAGAACAAAAAGGTGTACAATGACACCATATTAGCCCCTGATCTTACACAACCGAAGGATATATCCCTGGATCAGCTGACAGGTGGGGTGATATAGTTAACCCAAGCTTGGGTGGATGAGGAGATAAATAGATTGAAGAAAAGGGGTGTTGTCCTTACAATTGATGCCAAAAAGAAGAGGCAAGAAATATCTGATGAGGAATATGATGATTTCCTCAGTGAGAAGAGAAAATCCAATGGGGAGAGATTGCCCACACAAAAACAAAGGAAAGGTTCCCCTAGAGGTAAGAAAAGTGAAGATGAACCGAAGGGGGTGATAATCGAATGGATTGCCATGACAACTACAGGTGCATCTACATCAACTTAGGCATCCGCATCATCTGCATAGCCTCCTATTGAAAAGCCAAAGACTAAGATGATTTTGAGGCCAGCTGTTGAAACTACAGAGATGCAGGTGGAAGGCCAGGCCTTGTAGTAGGAAGTGGGAGAGGGCATCCCTTTGGAAGAAGAGCAGGTAAATAAGGAACTTGCAGGTGATGACCTGATGGTGGTCAGTAAGAAAAGGAGGGCGATGCCGCTGACATCACCACACAAGAAGCAAAGAAAATCCATGAGGGGGGATATCAGGGCTGACCCTATTGTATTGAGAGGAGCCAGTGGTGAAGCATTCAGGAAGGAACTGCAACATGATAGTCCTCTTCCCACCATAATAAAATTCAAAACTGAGAAGGCAGAGGAACAAACAAAAGAAATGTTCAAAGAAAGTTAGGGTGTTCCTTTCTCTTTGGAGGATACCGTGGACTTATTTGATGATGAGGTAGTTCAAATTGTGGCTTCTCAACGAATGGAGACTCTCACCTCCAACACTCGCATGACCCATCATGGGACCCCATTAGCACAGATGGCAGTGTTGGAGGAAATAAAGCAAACAAAAGATTTAAAACAGGGTAGCCCAGAGAGGGTACCCCAATAGATAGGGCTTGATAAGTTGGTTGAGTAGGTGACTAGCCCTGTCGTTGTAGATTTAACATACAAGGGTGATGTAAGCCCCAAGGATAAAATGGGTGCACCTGATGAAACAAAGAAGATTGAAGTGGCCAAGTAGGTAGAAAAGGAAAGCACTGCTCTTGATATGGGTCAGCAATAGCATGAGATACCCGCAAAGCCAAAAAATAGTAGAATTTCAATAGAAGAGTGGGGGTGATAAGGATATATCAGGTGCTAGTGCTGCTTAGACTAAGGAAAATTTGAGAGATGCCTTAGCAGCAAAAGATAAATCAGGTCATGAAGACCCTAAGCCATAGGATATCAGTGCATTAGGTGGAAAACAAGAAATGACTTAAGATCATGGTGATGTACAAGGCCAACGTACATAGACATCCACAGATGACAATATGCCTCAGGATGAGGAAAACAATAAAGTAGATGAAAGTCAAAAAGGGGGAGTACAAGATCAAACACAGGATCAGAGTGTGGACATTCCACAGGATCCTCCTTTGTAGAAGGAAGCCCCTCAGCAAGAAGAAATGCAACAAGATCCCCCTCATGAGGAACTCCATGAGGAGGAGATTAAGAAAGTGCCTTCTCCACCAATAATAGAAGTAGATACTGGAGAATAGGGCAGACGTGATGTTGACAAAGATCATCAAGGGTCTGGAGATGATGTGCCTCAATGTCTAGAAAGAGAAATAGGTATGGAATAAGGGTCTAAAATTTAGGAATTTGATGTTTCCACCTTGTTTGCTGAGACAATGATGAAGCCAAACAGGAAGGCCAGATTAACATCGGCCATTAAGAGAGATCCTACTACAGGCAGAAGGACTGCACAGGAAGCACTTCCCACGATAGAAAAGGAGAAAGGCACAATTAGCCTTGAGGAATTCCAAATCGTAACTGTTGATTTGGGTTTTGCTAATGAGGACCAGGAAGGTCAAGAAGGGAAGGACATTATTGATTCTTTAACCCAAAGGGTGAAGAAGGAGAAAGAGAAAAATAAAATGCATAAGGAGCACACAGCTCAGTTACATTCTTACATAAAAGGGTTGATTAACCATGATAATATGCCAGTTGATCCGATAGTCCCATTGACTATCATATCCCAGGAAGAGGTCACCAAGCTGGACCTAATGAGACATGAGGCAATGATCACAGAGAAATGGATGCTGTCAGCTCTTACTAGGGCTGAGGATGTTTTGAGAACCTCACTATAGAGGTGGAATTCTTTGAGCAGTTTAAAGAGAAAGGTAGATAAAATGCAAAATGAAATAGGAAAACGGTCATTCCAATTGGAAAAGGATGTAACTTCTCTAAGTGAAATAAAGAGGATTGATCCACAAATCTTGATAAGAAACCAAGTGTTGAATAATAATACTACCCTGCTGATAAGCATATGGTATGAAGATATTAGGTTTGAATGTGATATCTTGAAGAAATGCAGTGGCAAGCTTAGGGATATAAGTATAAAGATGCACAACATGATGGCATATGAAGCAGAGATCCTTGAGGCTCTGGAAGGTAAACTAGAGGGAAAAATTGAAAATCAGGATGCAGATTTTGCTATCAAGGCTTTGCATGATAATTTCAAGTTTGTAGCAGATGACCCCCTCACCCACCTAACAGAGGAAGTAATGGATAAAATCATGAGGATAAAAGTCAAGGTAGAAACATACAATGAGACTTTAAACAATAGAAAAGGTAAGCTGAAAGCGCTCAAGGCTAAGTTCCAGTCTCATAAGCATGCAATAACAAAAGCCAAAATCTAAGATGGGGGAGAGGTGGATAAAATAGTACAAGCATACGAGCACATCAGGAAGATGATGAAGGTCCACATACAGGAGGATGTCTACCAAAGTGACAGTGATGATGAAAGCGATGAAGATGAGGATAATGTTGAAGAAGAAGAAAATGAAGAAGAGGATCTTGAAGAATGAATGAAGATGCATCAGCAAGAGAACATATGCATAAGGTACTCATGAATAATGAGTCATATAGATGGTTGCCAGCTGGCAACCTGTGCCACGAGGAAGAGTTGACTAAGTCATAGGGTGATTGTCAACCGTTGATCTTAATTGATAAATCTTGACCATTGGTCAATTGTAACTGCCTCCTCACCTTATTCTATAAAAGGTGCAGGGGTGCAATCTTTTGAACATTCAAAACTTAATTGAAATTTGATTGCTAAAATTCTAGGACTCATTTCAAATTTGTTGTAAATGTACATGTTATTCATACTGCATGAAAGAGAAGCATATTTGATTACAAATCATCATAAATTTTGAGTAATCTATGTTTGAAATATGGATATATGCATTGATTAGTTGCATCCCTTGGAGTGCTTCTCAATCTGCATGTATTGTTTTCATTCCTAATCCCTTTGAAGTTAGCATCAACCATATCTAGTTGTGGAACATCCTGGTGATCTATGGTTTGATTTCTTCTCCTCATGAAAGTATCTTGTATGCATGTGATCGAATGACTAAAGATTCACTAAAAGTAGAAGTATTGTTTTAAATTTCTTTCAATTTCATAACAGATCCTCTCCATAATTGCAAATAATAGAGAATCAAAAGAAAATAACATGAAAGATGTAGATATCCTGTAAATAATTGAAAATACAGAGCATATTTAGAGTAAAAGCATGTCAAATTGACAAATATCATGCAAATTCATACAAATATCCTTGAAATCCATGCAAATATCTACTTTTAGACACATCATTTGAATAAATATATAGTGTAGAAGAAAGAACAAGTTCATAGTGATCAATGATAGAAGAATTGATCAAACTTGCAAATATATCAGCTATCTTTGGAAATAGAGTAGAGTTAACCTCTCTGTGGAGTAAATTTATAGGAAACAGTACAATACTGATCATCTAGACAAATGTAAGACCCCTTGAAATGGAAAATAGCATGTCACATGAACCTCTGAGTAACGTCAGATGATCATGACTTGATCAATGAAGACTTGGAGTCATCAGCTTATCCTAAGCTAATTGTACTTTACAAGATAATAAAGGTTTGTTGTGCAATTTTTTATGTATGTTGTTATGACTAACAATCATCATCAACATAAATTGATGCTAGAAGGAGGGCCTTTCATCAATAGATTTGTCTGACTTGATGACACAGAAGAAAGGTAATACTCACGCAGCTTTGTATTTCAAATCCTGTGCAAAGGTTTATTGTTTTGAGTCTGTGTATGCTTATCTATTGCAAAGTTTTCAAAATTGTGCATAAATATTTCAAGCTTTGTGGTTGATCAGTGTGATATTCAAAGATAAGCTCTATTTCAAGTCTATCAGCTAAATCTTTGAGGTAATTTGCTTAAGAGACCTGATATCCCATTGCTTGTGTCCAAAAGTCTCACATCACCTCATATTTGCATCATTTCTACAAATATTGCATAAATATCTAGTCAGTTTTAGATTTTGATCATAAATACAGCCTTTGCTAGAGTGTTTTAGTTGATCTTTACAATAAACAAGCCAATTTTTCTTTAAATTCAAGAAATCCTGGCTCTCAGGCCACATACCAGGTCCAGATCTAGTGGACTCTTTGAAGAATTGCCTATCTAGGGATTCAGACCTAGAATAGTAGATATTCATCATTCTCCTGGTTCTAGTGCATCAGGAGCTTCACCAGAACATACTTCAGCAACTCCTATCAGATTGTAGATACCTATAGGACCGCCTATCACACCTCCAATCTAACCTCCACTAGTCACAATGTCATTCTTTACTGCAGAGTCACCTCTGACTTTCACTGCATATCATCCTTTACCTAAAAATCTTGACAAGATTTGTCTTAAATATCATCCATATCAGGATGTTGATGATCACATTAGAACATTCAAGGAAGCCTGTTGTAGGGCTAGAATTGAACATCAGGATGTGGTATGCAGGTTATTTCCATTTTCCTTAGGGGAAGAGGCATATAATTGGTATATCAGTCTTGGTCAAGGTTTAGTCGGTTCATGGGTTGCCTTGGAGAAAGCCTTTAAGGATAGATTTAAAATACCTATAGATCCTTCAATGAATTATCATCTGTTTGCCACAATCAGGAGATTTGAGGGAGAACCTATTGCCAATTTCAATGCAAGATTCCAAAAGATGCTCTCAAATCTAGTTGCTCCCTACACTGTAACAGATGAAGCTGCTAGGAGCATATACTACTCAGCCTTAGATCCCTTGACTTCTATGTTTATCAGGAGAACTCATCCTGGTGTCACAACCTTGGCAGGAGCTTTTGAAGAAGCTGTCAAAGTTAGTCAGCAGTTGATTCCTGCTCCAACACCTAATATTGCATTTCCTACACTCCTTGTTTATCCTACATATCCTTCTCAATAACAGACCAATGGAGCCATGATACCTCCAAATGTAATGCCAAGTCCTTTACAGATACCTCCACTCAGTATCATGCCACCTCCAAATGGAAATGGTCAAATATTGCAATATCTAGGACATACATAGGTACCTCAGGTTGTGGAATAGTCTAATAATAAAAATAATGGATCTTCCTTCTTTAAACCCCAAACATAGAATGTAGTAGCCAAAGTTCAGGAAGAAAAGGAAGAAATTAAAGAGATATCAGCACAACTGAGGAAACTCACCACTAAGATCACTCATTTGAGGAATTAGAATTTCTATTCTCAACCAAATCAGAATAGAGGATATGCCAATGATAGATCTAATTATCCTAATAGGGGATACAATAAAAACTACAATAACAACAATGGTAACAATAATCCCCCTAGACAACCTAGAGTGTGGAACACTAGGCCAAACAATGGTTCTTTGCCATCACCCCTAGATAATCAGCCTCCTAGAGAACCTAAGCAGACCACTAGAGTGAACCTGGCAGAGGCAGCTCTTACAAACTGGTGTAGGATACATAATACCAATACTCATGTAGAGATGGATTGTCCTTAGTTTAGGATTGCTGCTAGTATATTCCAAATTGAAGTATCTAATACAGTAGGTAATCTCCCTTGTGTTGAAGGAAATGAAATTTTCCCCTGTGGATATGATTCTGCTCTAGTACTAGAAAGTTTCATTAATCATCCTTATCATCAGACAATGTCACCTCATGAGAATTACACCTTAGCATGTGAAGAGTCAGCCATGGCTTTTGAAACCAATTATGTTTTTCCATTTGAAGATGAAAATGAGCCATCAGTTGAACATGAAGAAGTACATGCTTATCAACAACAATATCAAGGTAGACATAATTACAACCTAAGGAATAACTCCAACCGACCTGCTGGTCCTTTGACTACATCCTTGCCTCCAAATAATTTCAACACTCCTCCTGATCCTAAGGTAAGAAATAACCTTGGATTTCCTAAAGTTAATGCTCAGTACTTAGCACCATAGAATACAGTACCAAAAGCTGGTAATCTGCCTCTTGAGTCTGATAAATTGGTCACATACTTAGCAGATGAAATGAAAAAGATCAAGATCAGTCTGTCATTGTCAGAACTACTCAAAACCCCAGCTATCAAAAAAGACTTCATGAAATCCTTAGATGATCCTACTCCAAAAGAGGATAATCATACCTCGAGTTAGACTGGGAATAAAGATCATGCCATTAAGGATGTTAATGTTAAACACAAAGCTCTAGCCATTGTTCAAGCTGCAGAGACTTCACACATGACTCTTTATAGAGATATAACTGAGTCACCTAATTTTCTCCTTACCATAAGGATGTTTAGTAAGAATTTGCACAATTGCTTAGTAGATTCAGGAGCATCTACTAATGTAATGCCCCTGTCCATATGTAATGCCTTAAGATTGCATCCTGCCAAGTCATTAAAGAAAGTAACAAGTGAGTGAGTGTAGTTAGCATCAGATCCAAGAATCCAATACTACATTGATATTCAGGTAGTAGATATAACTGATACCTATGGGATGTTGCTCTACAGGGATTGGTCAAAAACACTCAATGGATACATGTCCACTGATTTTAGTCACATGTGGTTACCTTGGAAAGGAATACCTAATCAAATAAGGATAGATGCTGAACCATGCATGAAACATATGATCACTGAATACAATAAAACCAATGAGATCATGTATGTAGATGTTGAACCCAGAGTGTATTCCATCAGACCCCAGACCGTCAAGATAGAGGAGATCCTCATGTATGATGTTCATGTTCATAATGATGATCTTCAAGATGATAGGATAATTTTAGAGTCTGATTGTAGCTCTGAAAATGTGATAGAAGTAGATCACTTCAAGAATTTTGAGATGCACTTATTCAAAGAGGTGCAACGTTGCCAATTGTTAAAAGTACCTATTCATGATGTTCTAATTGAGGGATGGTGTAGGTTACATGATGAGGCACATTCTGAAAAGACCTGTGATGCTTGCTTAGACATGATGGAACTGGAACAAGCATGTAGTGGGGCATCATCATCATCATCCAGGGTAAGTTCTGTAGGTAGTGATAGTGATACTGATTTTTGTCTGTCATCTGCAGGAACAGAAGAAAGTACATATCATGAAGAAAGTCCTATCCAGATGATAAAAGAGATATTGGTGTGTAGCGAGGGTAATCCTAAGAGTAACAAGAAAATCACCCCAGGAACTAATTGCTTGGTAGAGTCAGATTATGAAATATCTGATGAAGATACAGACAGTAATTTGTCCAAGTTTGAGGAATTTTTATCAAAATAGATTCAGAAGATGATGATACAACAAAGATCCCCACAGGATGTTTTAATTGAGGGATGGTGCAGGTTACATGAAGCACCACATTCAGAAACTACTTTTTCATTGTGTCTACATATTTTGAAAAAGTAGATTTTGCCTTGTCCAAAAGATCTTCCTTCTGATGACAAGGAAGATGAAGGAATATTAGCTTCACATCAACCAGATAAGGTGAAGTTTGAGAAGTTTGAAACACCAAAATCAAAATGGATATCAAATGGTGCAACTACCAGAGCTAAAAAGAAAAGAGAAGGCCCAGACAAGCCTTTAACTGAAGATAAGCCATGGATCCTCAGGTTTGATGGATCTAAATCAAAACAAGGGGCTGGGGTAGGAATAGATCTTATTGATCCAGCTAGTAAATCCTACTTAGCAGCATACAGATTATAGTTCCCATGCACAAATAATATGATAGAGTATGAAGCCTTGATTCATGGGATATTGTTTGCACTCAGAAAGAAAGTAAAGATTTTGCATGTTTATGGAGACTCAGAATTGGTAGTAAGACAAGTAAGAGGTATATATTCTTGTAATTACAAGAAGTTGTCCAATTACAAACATAGGGTATGGGATCTAATAGAAGATTTTGATGCATTTAACATCACCCATGTGCCTAGAGAACAAAATCATAGGGTAGATGCCTTGCCCCAAGCCGCAAGTACTTTGGAACCATTATCCATATCTGGTTTGAAGAGATTTTCAGTTTAATTAGTGTCAGTACCCTCGGCGCCAGATAGTGTAGTTAACCTTTAAGTATTTGATGATGACCAACACATTTTAGACTTCATATCCAACAGAGATGTGTTTGATGCATAGATCATAGATGAAAGAAATGTGGAAGATCATATATGGGAAGAAGAATAGATCATAGAGTTTCCCAGTAACAAGATTCCCAAAGGAATGATAGAGTTGGAAAGAGCATTTGATTTAGATAACACGCTGAAATAGAAAGATCTCCCTAAAGCAAATGAAGGAGAGTATTCACAAGTTAACATAGGACATGATGAAGAAAAAAAAGAATGTCCTGATTGGAAAAGTGTGTATAGAATAAGAAATGGAAGGGATAACCTGGAAGCACTTAAAGATTATATTCATGTTATTACCTAGACATATGATGAGTTGAAAACTTATGGTACATCAATCATCACTCATACTATACCGTTAAAGCCAGACGTCAAGCCCTTTAGATAGAAATAGAGAACTGTTAATGCTTTGCTGGAGCCCATCATTTTTGAGGAAGTGAAGAAATTGCTTAATGCCAGGATCATATTTCCTTTGAGACATTCTACATGGGTGGCTAACTTGGTCCCAGTAAGGAAGAAGAATGGTGACATTAGGTTGTGTGTAGACTTTATAAATTTAAATAGAGCTTCTGAAAAGGATAACTATCCTTTGCCTTCTCTATATGAGGTCTTGCAGATTGTAAATGGTGCAAAGATGATGTCATTTTTGGATGGTTTTTCAGGTTACAACCAAGTTATGGTAGACAAGATAGATAGATTGAAGACTACATTCACCACTAAGTGGGGAATATTCGCCTACAGGTGCATGCCTTTTGGATTGATAAATGCTGGAGCCACCTTTCAAGGAGCAATGGATATAGCCTTCAGGGGGCTAATTGGTAAATGCATCATCATATACATGGATGACTTATCAGTTTTCTCTAAAGAGAGAGGGAATCATGTAGAAGACCTCAGGAAGGTACTAAAGAAATGTGAACATTATGGAATATCCCTAAACCCTAAGAAATACATATTTGGGGTAACCACAGGGAAGTTATTAGGTCACCTGATAACAAAGAATGGGATCATCATCGACTCTGAGAGAGTAGAATCAATTATGAAGATACAATTTCTTGGGAGTAAGAAAGAGCTCAAATCTTATTTTGGTAAGATCAATTTCGTTAGAAAGTTCATTACTGGTTTTGCAGAAATTGTCAGACCATTGAATGCAATGCTCAAGAAAGATGCCAAAATTGAGTAGACACCTAAAGCTAGAGTAGCTTTTGAAGATATCAAGAAAGCTATATCTAATGCTCCTATTCTAATTAGTCCAAATTATACCAAAGATTTTTACATTTACTCATTTGCTTTAGAGCATACGTCTGCAACAGTACTAACACAAAGAAATGAGGCTAAAGAAGAAAAGCCTATAGCCTTCATGAGTTGTCCTTTCAGGGATGCAGAACTCAAATACATGGATGTTGAAAGACAAGCACTTGCTCTAGTCTGAGCAGTCAAGAAGTTTAGACATTACATCTTGAGAAGGAAAGTGATCACTGTAGTACCAGATGCAGCAGTAAAGATGCTTTTAATGCAAAGTGAACTAGATGAGAAGAGAGCCAAATGGATAACTGTCCTCCAAGAGTATGATATGGACATAACACCCATGAAATTAGTGAGAGGGCAAGCATTGAGTTAGATGATATCTGAAATTGATCCTAACATCATGAGCCAACAATATGTCATAAATACAAAGGAAACTAGAGAACGGTGTTCAGACATTAGGCATATCTTGATTACTAGAAGATGCCCTTCAAGGTTGAAGGCCTCATAGAAGAGAGTCTTAAAAATAACATCACAAAAATACATGATAAAAGGAGGAATCCTTTTCAAGAAGAATTATGAGGGAATATACCTTAGATGCCTAGAAAGGCAAGAAGCAGACAAAGTGCTAACAAAATTACATGACAAGTTTGGAACCACACATGGATCATACTTAGCTACCACTCATGCTATCCTCAGAGCAGGGTATTCCTGGCCCACTATTTCTAAAGATACTACTGAACACATCAAAGTTGTCATATGTGTCATGTTGTTGCAAATAGAGAAAGGTATGCTGCTCAGCCCTTACAACCAGTGATGGAGATGCGCCCATTTGCTCAATTGGGGATGGATTTCATAGGACCTATCAACCCTCCATCAGCTTCAGGCCATAGGTATGTGTTGACTGTTACTGATTATTGTACCAGGTGGACTGAAACTGTTAGTAGTAAGACTTTGTCGGTAAACAGATTTGTCACCGCAAAATAACCTTTGAAAATGACCTGTTGCCCTTAGAGCGGTGACTAAATTGTCCCAACAATTGGAGAAGTTTTTACCAGACTAACAACTTTCCTCTGCGTTTGAGAGGGGCAGCTCCCTCATATGATAGGGGTATTTGTGGGTTTTTGTGTACTTTTAACTTGAAAGTACATAAAGGAGAAAACACAAAACTAGGAAAAGATGACTAACAAAAACCCCAATAGTAGACATACGAAAACCAATTGAGATTTCTCAACTAATAATGATGACAAAAGGGGTTATTATCGAATAGGTTAAAACATGCAATGGTGATGAAAGAAGTACAATAAAACTTAACATAAGAAGAGATAGGTTGTACAAGCACATCCAAAACAAGATACCAGGAGATGGGTGTGTTTCATTACATCAATCACACAAAAAATCACTGTATTACATATGTGCACAAAAAGGATTACCAATTCAACATACGAGAAATTAGCAATGATAACATAGGAACACATTTAGAGCACACGAACTAAACTGCATTCTTCATTATCTTTGAAATTATAAAATTCCAAAATCCTTTTTGTATATAGTGTAAATATAAAATCTTTTCAAAATATCTCTAAAATTTTCTCCAGAGTTTCCCCTTTTTTTAAGAGTTCTCTCAAAAGAGTCCCCCCCCTTTACATATGAAAAAGCTTTGTATTTATAGGCTTGTTCTCAATAACTGTAATGCCTCGTCATGCAACCCTAGAGTGCAAGGCTAAAAGCACAAAATTACAGAACTAATTTTTTTTTTTGAAGCAAGTAAAAGCAATAAGAGTAACCAAAGATGTCATAATACACGACATGAAGAAAAGTGCACTTCTAACTCCTCTAGGGAAACATAACTGCATTAGGGAATATAAAGTTTAAACCACACAAGTGATAACCATTTTACTACTGCTATAAATCAAATCAACTTTTACATTAGCAAGATAGTTAATTTATCAAGGTCTTAGTACAAGATTACAAGATTACAAGACCGATCTTGTCAGTTTACAAAAGAATGCATAAGAAAGTATACAACACCACCGAAGGTAGGAAGCAAACTGGAACTGGAACACCTCTGCGCAGAACTCGAACTGCATCTCCAAAAAAGACCAATGGATAGCTCTTACCACCCAACCATGTGGAACCCTGAGGTCCACCCCTCCGAGCTAGGAGATAAAGACGAGGATTCCACTAAGCCAAGAAACAACATCCAAAAATAAAAGAATGATAACTGACTTGACACAATTGACCATATCATCAAAGCTGCACAAGACAAGACATCACTCTAGAGGTACTACCAAGAAACAACAGAACTGCATAAGGAGAGTGTCATCGCATGGTCCTAACATGGGTTACCCAGGCTATCTATCCCCAGAAGCTGGCCCCCCATCTATGGTTACCCTGGCAACCTCTCTCTAGGTGCCGGCCCCATAGGGTGACACATGCGGAGCCGACAGGTCCTCTCATGGAGACAAGGAGGTCGGCCTTGCCAACCAGGCCTTCTCATCCCATCCTTAGCCTGTGAGAGCACTCAAGGCACGGGTGAGGTCTCTTACTTATCTTGTTAAGTGTTTTAATACCCGAACCCTCTTGATTAAGTTATTAAGTTTTCCACATGCTTACAACTTCCATGGGGTTACCCAGGCGACCTCTCACTAGGCACCGGCCCCACCATGAAAGCCACTCCCTTAGCGTTCTCTGATCAAACATACATACCACACATACAGGTAATAATCACCAATCAGATCTGAGCCATAACTTACACCATTCACTAGGCCACAACAATAGGTCCATAGAATCCCTTCAAAATTTGAAGCAATGCCATCAAGAAACCAAGAACTATATTCAAGAGACCATTCTCATTCATTACAAGATATGAAAATCTAGATATCCCATTACATTGACATGCCACTATCTAGACCAACGATCAAGACACCTCACCTCTGGAGTTAGGTCCAACCAAAGATAAAGAAACCATAATCAGACAAGGTCAACCTTCCACATTGACAACAAGCAGCCATGACATCACACAAGATTCCTACTTCACAACAAACCAACATAGACCAAGCTCCACCCCAAGGTAACATAATACTCCAATACAAACATAAGCTATAACCAAGGAGGAGATCGAGTAAGAGTTTCAAAGTACTCCAGATTCAATCAAGAAATCAACTTACATCAAGTTATCACAAATAGCAAAACTTCAAAACTTTAGGAGTTAATAGGGCAAGAATGGTGAACCATAAACTGAACATCCTTACTTAAACAAAGGTCAAAGAAAGCTCATAAAATAATTCCATTAATAAATCAATCCCAAGTCAAAGACACTCTAATTACCCTTAATATAACCAAACACAATTGCTTGATTTCCAATAAAAGTATCTAAAATGAAGAAACTACATATACGATGATATCCTCTGTTCACAAAGCACGAAATAGAATATTACAAGCCTGACCAAAAGATTAATATTTAACAAGGTAATTAATACCCGAAGCACAATATTGTTACCTCATGAATCAGGAACATTAATACGAATTACTTCTACTATTTCCAAAGACAACTAAAAGCAAATACATTCCCTTAATTCCATTTCCTAACAATTACCAATTGTAGAACCACAACAATATTCATAATTCCCTTTACATGCCATCTACTAACTGCCCTACTACAATTTTCAAATCATTACAACCCTAATTAATTTAACTTACCATTTAAGATCTGCCACTTATCATTTCTAAATAAACATCTATAAGTACTTTATTTACAATAAGCAAAATCTTTCTCTGACATTAAAACAATTACAAACAAAATCAAAACAACTATAACATAAATATTTCTCCAATAAGCACCTTCCAATCTACTAACTCTACGAGCACATTCATGAAAATAGGATAAATATCTTTAAAAGCATAATTTACTATCGCAATAGACTATTTATCACAATCTACTAATTTAAACTTTTATATATACCCTTACAGGCTTAAACTACAAGCTCTACGATATCATTCATAATTAGATTTCTTAAGATTACATTCCTATTTCACAAGAACGATCACATGCCAAAACCATTATACAAATCACAACTTCAATTACAAACATTATAAAACAACCATTATAAACCTATACAATTTCCTATAGGCATAGATGCCCAACTAACCTTTTTACCAAATATCATTTCAAATCAAAAACACTATAAATGATTATAAATTTCACATTATCCATATGTAACAGATTCGCTAAGAAAACCAACTTCCAATTTAATTTCCTATCTACTAATATATCGTCTACCATTTCCTACTGAAATGCATATCTTTGTTACCAAGAGCAAAAACTTCCATTCATATATAACCAACTATGACCTCATGAATCTACGACTTCCCTAAACGCACAACTTCCATTACCTTTTCCAACTGCCACAAATTCACTAAATAAATAAACTCCCATTGACATAAAACACCTACAACAAATATACTTATATCCCAAGCATAACTTTTATTTAATAATTAACCATATCTAGCAAAACACACCATTAGGTTGTATACCCAAATGAAAAATGTAATTTCAAGAACTTAGCAATACTTGAGTACCAAGGATAATACTACTATGCATCACTTAAGAGATTTTAACTTATTTCAGATAACATAAATAACTATGAAATAAAATAAACACAATATCGAATTCATTTCTATATTGTACTTTGGATAAAATAAATAAATAAAATTAAATACAATACCTAATGAATAATAAATAGTTTCCCTAACATTACTCAATTAAATAATAAGAAAAATTAAATTTAAAGAATAAAACATCTCCAAATTCTTTTATCTAATAAGAAGTTTAACCAAATTTCTAAAAACATCTTCCCTAAGTATTCTTCATAATTTCCACAACTCTCTCTCTCTAACAACTTACTAAATTAAAACCTTATTATATTAATTCACTAAACAAATTAACATTCCATAATAATGAGAGAAATCTCTTAAAAGCTAAGGAAATATATATACATATATTTTTTTAAGATAACATACTATATTTCTATTTTCTCTCTAAACTAGTTTCCACTCCCTTATAAGAAAGTAAGGAAAAAAGTAATAGAATGTTACCTTTCCTAATTCTATGTAGGTTAAGAGAAAAGGCAACTTTTCTTAAGCAATCAAGCTTTTAAGCTAAAATGGAGATGCCTCAAATGATTATTTTAAAACATAACTGAATATTCACAAAGGCATCTGCCATTATACAAATCTAATTATTGCTTGGCAAGAAGAAATATTTTTCTATCTACAAGTTTATGTTCATAGAATGATATTAAGAAGATTATATACAGAGATTCACACCTAGCAAGTGTATAGAGATTATGTTATAATACCATTGACAAGCAGAGGAAATAAAAGAATGGATTGTCATGCAGAGGCAAATTTAATGAGTGGATGGCACAAAGATTTGATAATATTGCTAAAATGCAGGTTTAAACAGAGAGATTGGATGCCTCCATAGCATGATCAAAATGCAGATTTAAAACTGAGGTTCAATGCTTCTATGGAATGGTCAAAATGCAGATTTAACATAGATATAGTCAAACCCATATTTTTTCAGTAGTTTCCAGGCAGCCAACTTCTCTCTCAAACTGCGCGCAAATGAAGATGAATCTCAAAATTCTGGGACATGGGTTTTGTGCAGAATGGCCCATATTGAGTAGTGACGCGAGCAGTTTTCTCAAATTCGAAAAGGTTTAGAAGTTATGGTCGAAGCATTAAACTTAGGCGAGCATGGAAAAATGTCTTCCATAAAATGGCCCTGAGTCCTCATATCAAACTTCACAAAAGTGAAGGAAAGAGAACAA
The DNA here is from genome assembly GCA_027924645.1 of Cunninghamia lanceolata. Lineage (NCBI taxonomy): Eukaryota > Viridiplantae > Streptophyta > Pinopsida > Cupressales > Cupressaceae > Cunninghamia > Cunninghamia lanceolata. The sequence continues at coordinate 51,866 of BSBN01001054.1, forward strand.
GTGGAAAGAATTAAAGGAATGAGATGGCAGAATGAGAGCAAGAGTTGATGCTTGAGCCAAGATAAATTTTATCATCAAGGTATTTATAAACTCATCATGGATGATAAAGAATGTGCTTTGTTACACTCAGCAGGAAGAAATTGTTGAGGTGCAGTTCTAAAAAGATCAAAAGAGTTGCTACAGACCAATGACTAAAGAGTGAGGGAGATACACATTTGAATACATAACTATCACAAACAATATCTAATCCATTGATTCGATTGACATACCTGGAATTTTATCCTCGAGACTCTGAATCCTCTACCCTTTTCCTTTCCTTCCTTCTTCTTGTTCCTCTTCTGCCAAAAACCCCCAAATCTTGTTTCTCCCCTAAAATTTTCCATGATCCCTTCAAATATTCCTCCTATCATAAAAATAGCCAAAACCATAAATTCCATCCCATAACTCTCCCGTCACTGGAATCCACTTCCTCAAAAATTAAATACATTAAATTTCATTAAATTTTCCACCAGGAAGATTCTTTGAATCTTATAATTTATAACCACTCAAACGACAACTCACTATTAATAAAATTAAACTTATAAATACAATATAAAATAGTATCTAACAAAGGATATTTACTCATTTAATATGATATTAAATATTTATAATTTATCTATTATTACTATAAAAATTATTAATTAAATTTCTATCAAATATTTAATATTTCACAAAATTAATATTATTTATTTACAAAATAGATTAATAATCTCTATTAAATGAAACAATTAAACCAACAATAAGCAACTCAAAATTACATACCAAACATTTCCAATGATAACACTCTACAGAACAAAGAGACTCATATACGACAACTCAAGGCATTTATTTCCCATATCAAAATTATTCTGAACCAATATAAATTGATAATCCATAATTCCAAATTAATGACATAAATATAATCAACTCTAGTCTATTTTAAAATCCAACCAAGGAATCAATCCAAGTTCTAAACCAACCAAATATTATGTAATAATCATAATAGAAGCATTATTAGTTAATAATAGATCATAAAAGTATTTTTCCAACCACAAATAAACATTATTAACATGACTTGACTATACATCACAACACGAGATACCCAACATAACAAGGCAAGACCACAACTCGAGACAACAACAGAAAACAAGGACCGACCTAGTGGAATAGACCTCGCAATATCTCCCATCATTAATGCCCATTGGTGTAAGAACCCGCTCGAACCTGCTATATCAGGTGGAGTCGAGGTTCGGTACCTGCAGCCTGCATCCGAGCAATTGGTTGTATAAAATCAAACACATATATGCCAACACACACAGAGAGTCAGAGAATCGCGGCGTAGTAGGGTACTCGAAGTGAGTAGTACTACACCGTCTCTGCTCTTGAAACAATATCATAACAACTTTTATCTGAATTCAATCACCACAATTCAAATAACACATGATGATATTAATTCGCATCATAACTAAAATAACAATAGTGCCATCATAAACTCATAATACCTGTCTAATTATACTAGTCAAACATAGTTCATCAAAATAAACATAAATCATGACCTACTAATCAACTGCCTCAGACTGAATCAATGCAATGAACGACTAACAACTGTCACCAATTTGACAGAGAGCAATGCAAAACCACCACTATCACAAGCCAATGACGAGGGGGCACTACAATAACTACCTTGTAACTACTTTATAACCACCTAGTAACTACCTTTTTGAAAATACAATAATATAATAAACCTTATTTTTGGTTATATTTTACATCACTTTTCTGGAAATAAGGTTCATTTTTTTAACTATCAGTTACAATGAGTGACATAAGTCACTTTTACAAAAAGGTAAATAAAAACTTGTAACTTTGAAAGAAAGGCCAAGTTATTGACCTTGTTGAGGTGGGCATCATGTCTCCTTTACTTAAGCTGCAACTTGGATATCAACACCATGGATAATAACTTCCTCGGTGTTTGGTACTCCTACATAGTTTCTTTCCATTGAAGAAACTTCATAACAATTGTTGCACCTTTAGAACTTTTATCTTATGAATGGTATTCTTGGTCATCTTGACCTTCCTTAAATACTTCTTGACAAGCTCCATGGATAAGTAAGTTATAAGTGACTTCATTAAGAACCAAACCAAATGTCACCATTTCATCACATATCTTTCATGACCACACAAGTAAACCAAACCTCCTTAACTACCTTGCTTAATTTGTTGCCTAGCTTACCCAAGTTGGTTTCCACAATCACATCTTTCAAATCTAGAGATATCCCTAACACACTTAGAATGAAACCTTTCCAATAGATCTAATCCTTTGCCAATGTCGCCCTTAACCATGGCAACATGTTGAATGCCATTCAACTTTGAACAATAACAATATGCTTGAAATGTACCCCACATTGTAGGTAACCTAGCAATACCACTTCGTTCAACCAACTTCTCTCATTCCCTCTTATATCTGATAAGGTTTGCAATGGCTATGAGAGGTAGATTATGCTCCTTGGAAAACTTTTGTTATCTTCGTAAGCGCCCATTAAACTATAATCATCAACTATTCCATAAAGGACTGCAACGATTCCTTAATATTTCTAGTATTGTAACATCCACAAAATCTTCTATGTGGCCAACTCTCTTTAGTACTCCACCTTCTTTGTCTTTAAATGAGAATATATGACTAGGCCTTCGAGGTTACTAAGGATGCTAACATAATAAGGTATCCCTCTTTCTCCTAGTCTTCATCATCTATTCCAATAATGAGCTTCCCTTGTCTAATAACTTCAATCACCATGGGAATGGAGCAAAATCCTTATAAAAGGAAATTAAGACCACTTTCTTCATTTCACATGCATGCATACCAGTGCATTCTAATTATGACATTAACAAACCCTCATTCCAAATCTGCCATTTTGACACTGGTTGCCAGAATGCTTGCAAAGGTTGTAGAATAATGAGTTTACAACAACAAACTGCATTTTCTTGAAAGTTTCTAAAGTCTTTTCAACAAATACATTTTGTGCATATCATGAGAAAACACTTTTTTTGAAACAGGTTGCCAAACTATTCTTGTACCTTGTCTACGGTTACATTTTTTACATATATGTCTGCCATAACATTTCAAACTGTAATATCTAACAAAAATCCACTTTCCATAGTGCTTTGCTGGTACCGTGCGCTGTCCATTTCATGAGACCACATTTCTTTGAGTGCCTTACTAGAGAACCCAGTGCCTTATCTATGCCTCCACATTTTGCAATTTTGATAACCTTTCCAGAAATAGTATAGACGTATGCAAAATGAGAATCAATCCAGAAGGGCTGTTGAAATGTTTCCAAGGCAGTCTCATCAAGACTCTTTATCTCCCTTGCAAGTTCCTTCATTACTTTGGATGTAAGGTTCTCATTTTTAGCCATGAGGTTCAATTGAAAAGTGCTTGAACACATGCATCAACTCGAATAATGCCTTGTCTTATGATTCAATGTTTCACATATAACATCTTTCCATCTGTAAGCAGCATGAGTGCTAGCAAAGGTTATCCGTTTCTTCATATCATTCACAAAGTAGTTTTAAAACAACTACAACTGTTTGAAGAAGCCCCTTCACATTGTTTTGACACATCATCATTTCTCTTGTCTTCATTAGTGGTTGAGGATGATTTCAAAAATTCATCGAGTGTGAGTCTCCTTTGTCGATGGTGAATATTGGTTTAAAAACCCCTTATATTGGCAGATATGGTGATGCTTATGAACCATAAACAATAACTTACAGATGCTCATTCGTAAATGTTGAATGCTCATTTCTATTTACCTCATTCTTCAACTAACCACTTCAATTTACCCCTTTGCTATCGATGGATTAAACATTTTGCTTGTATAAATTTGAGTTCTTCTATTTTATATGTATTCTTGTTCTATGTTTCCCATTCGTTCATAGGCTGCAAGGATGCTAGTAAGGGCCATGAGACTAGTTTACATCTACCAATTGTATTGGTTTAAAAATTTTTAGAATCTTTCCAACCAATCCCATTTATGCATACTCTACAACTATTACAGTCGATAATATCACATTTCTTTGAAGTATGTTGTTAAACAGCTCACGATTCTAGTCTATGTTTGTACATTTTGCATCCATGTCTTCAAGAGCATTTCAAACTGTAATATCTGACGATGAATGAAGAATGGTCATTTTTCTTCATAACCGCATCTTGGGTGGTTATGGAAACCACTTTCTCTTAAATTTCAGGCAGCAATTTCTTTTATCAGAGTTTTTAAATGCTTTCACAACCTTACAAGAATGCTGATGAAGATAAAATTGAAACCAAAATTTCCTTTTTTTTACCTTGGTTGTTTAAAAACACTTTCAAAACTGCATGAAACTACCAACAAATAAAACTTCAAAACCTTCTCTTTCGACGTTTTATTGCTTTTTTGATAAGTCCATTATGAGCAAATCTGGCAAAAATTTGAAATCAAGGAGGGATTTCTTTATTGGTATTTATAATAACTACTTTCCCATTGTCTTTATCGGCATCTTAAAACAAATCCTTACATTTGATGGAGAGAGATATGGCCTTCTTAAATCTTTGTCATCGTTTATTCACAACGGACAAATAACTTACTGCCTTTGTCAGGATTACATTTTGAAGGTCATTTTGAAATCTTTCATTTGGAGGTAGTTATAATAAGCACTTAATTATCAGCCCTTTGAAGATACTTCTCAATTAACAACTTATAACTTATGCTTTTGGTTAGCAAAAAGTAAAAGTGCACGTGAACTTAGCCAAATTTGAAAGTTAACACAAACTTAGCAGAAAGTGAAAGTTAACGCGAGGTTTGCAGAAAATAGAAGTTGGTACAAGCTTAGTGAAAACTGAAAGTTGGCACAAAAATAATGTTTCTAAGCCAATTCCATTTAAATTTTGACTTGGAATAGTATTACTATACAAAGCTTCAATGGAGAGAGATAAAATGAACAAGACAACGTATGACATCTTGATAACAAGTCATCGACATGATTGACACAAGAAGCATGACATCGACAAATTGAAACCAAAAGAATGACTTGGCACAGTGGTTTTGATATGTGAAAAATTTAAAATTTGGATAGTAGAACGAGGCCAACAGCTAGCTCTAACTGGGGACAAGGACCTTGTGGACGCAAGACGAACCTAGAATCTCTGGAAATGAACACTGCCTTATCCATTGGGCTATGGAATCAGGAGATAACATGATGTACAAAGGGGAAACAAGGAGACAAGGACAAACAGAGACGAGGCAAATGACAAAAACAATAGAAACTGAAACAAGACAGGCACAACAAAAACTTCTAATTAACCTATGTACATGGTAGGTGACTCCTATCTCAAAACTGCTTTAGGATAATCATGTGAAGCCATTAATAGGTTGAGAAAAATAGGCACCTATACGAAAAAGAGATGTGTATGGATGAGGTACCTGTGAACTCAACAACTTTCTTGAAATGATGAGAAAAATAAAATGCATGAAATATGAGGGCTCCTTGAATTGTACACCAAACAACCATTTCTCATCATAAACTTCTGAGTCCTTTTGAATCATATTGGTATTGCCCTATGTAGTGTTGATCATATTTTCTAGCATCATGTCGAGCATACCAATTTTCTCTATCTGAAGATTCTTTTCATAGTTTGAACCAAAGAAAACTGAATCACGAACCGAGCATCCTTCATGTGAACCAATAAGTGAAGAAAACTCGATATTCTATGACTAATCCTTGTTATGAGTAATGTTCTCTTTTAAAATTGAATCATCACCTACAAAAGATAATTCTTCTTTCTTTACCATTACTAACTCAAGATTTGCTTTATCAGAGGGTTGCACATGAGGAAGAGAAAGTGATGAATCTACATTATGCACTTTATGCTCTTGAAAATCCTCTTCTACAATTGATGAAGAAGATATAATGTTTTCCTCCATTGAGAGTGGTGCAAGAGAAGTCAAATCAAGAAGCTCTTCGTCAATCTTTTGAATACTTACAATTTCATGTATATTGTCATAGAAATTAGAACTTTGTCCTCCTTTATCATGACTATAAACATTAATCTCATTACCCTCTTCAACATTATTATATGTAGATGAAGTACTAGGGTGTACAATGAAATTACTTAAACCAAGATATTCAGGAACCAATTCAATTTTAACTTCTCTTTGTGCATATTCACACCCAGTATCCTCATGATCTTGTTTCACATTTGGAATGGCAGTACTTAATGCTTCATCTTGAGTAGTACCTTTGGTTACAGTAGTTGAGGATTCTTCTTCAACAAATGATAAAGAAGAAAGGACGACATTTCCTTCATGAATAAAATCATCAACAAGAGCACTGAGATGCCAATCTATAATGGAAATCTCATGAGAGAGTTCTCACAATGCTATTTCATTATCATTCTCCTCTTGTTTAGGTCGCATGCATGTCAGGAAAACACTTTGTGACTCATCTTCATGTTCTTTGTTCACACTTTGGTCCAAAATTTCTTCTCAACTCCCTCGATCATTAACCATGTCACAGAAATCTTTCTCAGAGGTTGTAGCTGTGGAACCAGAGCAAGTTGTCACAAGAGGAGTGACATCCTTCAAATAAATTCAGAACATGTCATTGTCTTGACAGATCTCTTCTTCATAATTGCACGCTTCCATACAATCTTCTTTTTCCATCTCTATCACTTCTTCTTTTTCTTCTCTCTTCAGTGGAGATGTCCTATTATGATGAAATATAATAACTTCTTCTTCTCTAGTACATGCATGTTCTGATGAGTCTCTTTCAGACACTTCCCTCAATACTGGTTCATTTGTAGGAAAAACTTTTGCCTCTTCATTTCTGTCCTCATCATGCAAATGATATATATTAGCATAATTTCTTTTCTCTTCTGGTGTATGAATTTCCTCTGGTAGCGGCTTATGATCATGAGCAAGAAAATGAGTCTCTTTCCCATCTTTTTCTTCAATCTTCTGTAATGTTTGAAGCAAAGAAGGATGAACCTGATTAGTAGCAAGTTGTATGCCACCATAGAAACTCTTCAAAAAATCTATTTTCTTAGGATCATCAAGAACTTGATTTTGTTGAGTAGAGGATGCAAAAAAAGAATAATCTTCATCATCACTGTCATTGTCTGATTCAAGAAACTGCAAGTTATGCATCCATGTTCTTCGATACCAAACCATCTTTTAGGATTCTTCTTTCAGATAGAGTCGCCAATCTTCTTTTCTGGGGAGATACTTGTATATTTTTGAGGAATAAAAAGGCACCAATGCTTTAGCTCATTTCCCCAGCAGAGTCACCAAAAATTTGTTGGTAAACAAATTTGTCACCACGAAATAACCTTTGAAAATGACCCGTTGCCCTTAGAGCAGTGACTAAATTGTCCCAACAGTTGGAGAAGTTCTTACCGAACTAACAACTTTCCTCTGCGTTTGAGAGGGGCAGCTCCTCATATGATAGGGGTATTTTGTGGTTTTTGTGTACTTTTAACCTGAAAGTACATAAAGGAGAAAACACAAAACTAGGAAAAGATGACTAATAGAAACCCCAACAATAGACATATGAAAACCAATTAAGATTTCTCAACTAATAATGATGACAAAAGGGGTTATTATCGAATAGGTTAAAACATGCAATGATGATGAAAGGAGTACAATAAACCTCAACATAAGAAGAGATAGGTCATACAAGCACATCCAAAATAAGATATCAGGAGATGGGTGTGTTTCATTACATCAATCACATAGATAATCAATGTATTACATATGTGCACAAAAATGATTACCAATTCAACATACGAGAAATTAGCAATGATAACATAGGAACACATTTAGAGCACACAAACTAAACTGCATTCTTCATTATCTTTGAAATTATACAATTGCAAAATCCTTTTTGTACATAGTGTAAACATAAAATCTTTTCAAAATATCTCTAAAATTTTCTCCAGAGTTTCCCCTTTTTTTAAGAGTACACTCAAAAGAGTCCCCCCCCTTTACATATGAAAAAGCTTTGTATTTATAGGCTTGTTCTCAATAACTACCTTGTACCTACTTTATAACCACCTAGTAACTACCTTTTTGAAAATACAATAAAATAATAAACTGTATTTTTGGTTATATTTTACATCACTTTTCTGGAAATAAGGTTCATTTTTTTTAACTATCAGTTACAATGAGTGACATAAGTCACTTTTACAAAAAGGTAAATAAAAACATGTAACTCTGAAAGAAAGGCCAAGTTATTAATCTTGTTGAGGTGGGCATCATGTCTCCTTTACTTAAGGTGCAACTTGGATATCAACACCATGGATAATAACTTCCTCGGTGTTTGGTACTCCTACATAGTTCCTTTCTGGTGCAGGAGCACCTACCTGACAGCTGGCCTCCATGAGGCAGTTAGTTTGTTATAGGTCTGGTTAATGTTTCCAAGAAGGTCTTATAAGACCAATGCGTGTAATAAGGTCATGTTGACCATACTTTACTATTTTTAGATAGTTTGTTTGGACAGCTGTTATACTGTATGTCCGGTTGGATCTCCCAGCCGCCTGGAGAGATTTCCTAGCCGCTTGGAGTCGAGTTGGTAGTACTCGCGAGAATTCCTATTTATGCATTAGGATCGGTTGGTTTTAGATATATTGAGGAGCTAGGTTGCACAGAGTGAGACAGAGAGAGACAGAATATTGTATTTGCATCTTTTGAAATCAATAAAGAGATCCTGTTTGTGTCCATTCTCTGTTTTGAATTCCATTGTGTAATCGAGTTACTGTTCTGGTGGTTGCATGGATTCGCTGATCCATTCCACCGATTGATTCGTCGAATCGGTGGAATGGCTATGTACAATAGTTTAGGATTTAGTTTGCATTTTCTATTTGTTCACATGTATGTTTGCAGGATCGCAGTCGAGATGTGCTGAGAACCCTAGCATGGGCATGTGCTAGGTCATGCTGGTAGTTCGAGTCTGGAAAGTTGTCCAGGAAGCAGATCAGGTCACCTCAGGAGGTTCGGCGGATCAAAATTTGCTAAGGTTAGAAATTCGTCACAACAGCATCATCAGGATATTTCTGTGTATATCCTGCAGTTACTTCGGGCGTCATCCGAGTAGATGGAGGTGAGCATGATACAGTTGTTTGCAGAAGGTGAATGCATTTTAGGGTGATCATCACAAGGTGTTGCCAAGGAAGAGTATATCGGCATAAGTTAGTCGATCGGGTTGATAAAATCATCGCGGGCCGATAATGTTAAGTTTGGCCGACAGCAGGATATTGAAGGAACTGCATATGACGTCATCGTCATCAGGATAATTGTCATCAGGACATTCCGAAATATCACCCGATAAAGGTTTATCCTGCTGACCATAAGTGTTTTGGTATCGGCATAAGGCATTGAGAAGTTAAGTGGATCGGGAGGAGGATATTCGGCAAAATATTCGTCATCAGTATAAAGTTGAGTATCATCATCAGGATGTTTCAATATGACCGGATAAGTCATATCTTGATGCTGCTTGTTTAAGTAGGTCAGAGATCAGGGTGACATAAGCGTCTAAAGGAAAGGTGCATGAGAGTGTCGTCATCAGGATATATGGGAGGAACCGGATATTTTATATCCTGCTGATGAAGATGATGTCGAACATCATGATGCTGCAGATAGAGGTTGGCGGTAAGATGAACAGTGATCGTCAGGAGGATGATTGCGATTGCCGAATATGATGAAGCTGCCGATAGCCGGATATGATGATGCTGCTGACAGGTGAAAGGTCGAAGGTTTGTCTGCAGGAGGATATCGGTCGGCAAGAGAAAATATGATGATGCTGACAATGTTAACAGAAAATATGATGATGATGATGGGTTGTAGACATACATGCTATATGTCAAGGTTTTAGTGTGGATGCCTCTGCATCATAGTGGTATCAGAGCTTAGCAAAAGGTCTGGGCTGTTGTGTGTTGATTCTGTCATTGAAAAGACAGAGGTAGAGGAGTGAGAGGTTGACAAAATGCCTCCGAAAGGTAATGGTACTGCAAGGGAATTGCAAGAGATGAAGGAAAAACATGCCAGAGAGATGAGGAAGATGAAGGAGCTTGCTGAAGCACTTCAAGCCAGGCTTGTAGCCTTGGAGAAGAACAAAAAGAGGGAAGTGGACGACAGTGAATTAGAAGAAGATGAAGATGCTGTTGAAGAGTATGAAGAGGTAGCTGAAGATCTGGATGCTGAAGACCAGAGATTTGCAAAACTATTAAAGGCAGTGCAGAGTGATAAACCTAAGGTAAAGGTTGATGTTTCCAAGTATAATGGAAGTTTGAATGAAGATGAGTTACTGGATTGGATTGCTGCACTTGATAATCACTTTGAATGTGAAGATGTTGCTGAGGATCAGAAGGTAAAGATTGCAAAGACCAAGTTAGGAGGTCATGCTTTGGTATGGTGGGATTATGTACAATCCGAGAGAAGGAAACAAGGAAGGTCAAAGATCACTTCATGGGATAAAATGGTAGCAAGGATCAAAGGTAAATTCTTGCCCAAGGATTATGAAATTCAGATGTTTAAGAAGCTGCAATTTTTAAGGCAGAAGGAAATGGATGTGAAGGCATATACTGAGGAGTTTTATAAGTTGAGTATGAGATCTGGTCATCATGAGAATGAGGTAGAAAAGGTGGCTAGGTACTTGGCTGGTTTGAGATTGAACATACAGGATGAGTTAGTTTTAGCTAACCCTAAGAGTGTGGAGGATTGTTACCAAATGGCAATCAGGATTGAAGAAAAGATGAATAGGAGACAAGATAAGTCCATGAGAGGAAGAGGCAGCAATATGAGGGGAAGAGGATTAGCCCCTACAACAAGGCAAACCAATGAGGGTCAAGAAGACACTGGTAAATGACAGGGACAGTCTGATTTCAGAGGTGGATGGAAAGGTAATAGAGGCAGATTTGGAAGTGGTAGAGGTTCTACTACATTTTCAGGAAAGTGTTACACCTGTGGTGATTTTGGTCATCCATTTTTCAAATGTCCAGAAAGCAAAGGTTCATCATCCAGAAATGATAGAATGAATGACAAGAGAGTACAACTTGTGCAAGAAGAGAAAGTAGAGGAATGTGTACAAAGTTTAAACACTTATCAAGATAGAGTTCCTGACAATTATGGATATCCTGAGGAGGGAGAAGCATTGATGCTAAGGAGAACTAGTTTGCAGACATCAAAGGATATGATGCAAAGAAGAGCTCTTTTCAAGACCACATGCAAGAGCAAAGGTAAAGTATGTAAGGTTGTCATTGATACTGGTTCAACAGATAACATGGTATCTCAGGAAATGGTGGATAAACTAAATTTGGAAAGGATTCCACACCAACACCCTTACAAGGCATCTTGGGTGAGTGATAGTCAATCACTTTTTGTCTATGAATAGGCATATGTTGATTTTCAGATTGGAGCATATCATGATAGAGTTTTGTGTGACATTTTGCCCATGGAATGTTGTCACCTACTGTTGGGTAGGCCATGGCAATTTGATAGGAGGGTACTGTATGATGGGTATGCTAATACCTACACCATCAAGAAAGATGGGAAAACTATTATGTTGATGCCATTACAGGAAGCAGCTGTAGTACAGAAGGCAGCAAAAATTATTTTAGTGGGAAAGAAGGAATTTGTGCAGAAGCCTATAGGAGCAGGCATAAAGGCAGTTGAGGACATTGCAGGGAAAGAAGTTGTTAAGGACAACAGTTTGAAGACAGTTTCAGTTGTGACTGACAGAGGTCAGTAGCAGGTTCAGCAACAGGTTTGCAAACAGCAACCAGTTGAGAGGAATGACAAGGATGTTGTCATAGTTGGGACTATTGTTTGTCCTATAAAGGTTGAAAGAAAGACAGAGTTGAACATTACAGAAGTTCAAGAGGCAGTTCAGACAGAGGTTCTGGTCAGACAACCTGACAAACACAAGGTATGTGAGAGAAGGGCCTACATTGATAGGCATGAGGATTTACTTGCAAGAAAACAAGTTACAGTTCAGAAGTCTTGGAGCAGCCGAGAGCCAGCAGAGGACAAAGCTGGAACAGGTCAAGACACTGCAAAGGCAAAGTGTAAAGGTGGAGGACTTCCACAACCTAACTCATGGGACATGAGTTCTTTTCTGTTGGGGAGTATGGTGCAGGAGCACCTACCTGACAGCTAGCCTCCATGAGGCAGTTAGTTTGTTATAGGTCTAGTTAATGTTTCCAAGAAGGTCTTATAAGACCAATGCGTGTAATAAGGTCATGTTGACCATACTTTACTATTTTTAGATAGTTTGTTTGGACAGCTATTATACTGTATGTCCGGTTGGATCTCCCAGCCGCCTGGAGAGATTTCCTAGCCGCTTGGAGTTGAGTTGGTAGTACTCGCGAGAATTCCTATTTATGCATTAGGATCGGTTGGTTTTAGATATATTGAGGAGCTAGGTTGCACAGAGTGAGACAGAGAGAGACAGAATATTGTATTTGCATCTTTTGAAATCAATAAAGAGATCCTGTTTGTGTCCATTCTCTGTTTTGAATTCCATTGTGTAATCGAGTTACTGTTCTGGTGGTTGCATGGATTCGCTGATCCATTCCACCGGTTGATTCGTCGAATCGGTGGAATAGCTATGTACAATAGTTTAGGATTTAGTTTGCATTTTCTATTTGTTCACATGTATGTTTGCAGGATCGTAGTCGAGATGTGCTGAGAACCCTAGCATGGGCATGTGCTAGGTCGTGTTGGTAGTTCGAGTCTGGAAAGTTGTCCAGGAAGCAGATCGGGTCACCTCAGGAGGTTTGGCGGATCGAAATTCGCTAAGGTTAGAAATTCGTCACAACAGCATCATCAGGATATTTCTGTGTATATCTTGCAGTTACTTCGGGCGTCATCCGAGTAGATGGAGGTGAGCATGATACAGTTGTTTGCATAAGGTGAATGCATTTCGGGGTGATCATCACAAGGTGTTGCCGAGGAAGAGTATATCGGCATAAGTTAGTTGATCGGGTTGATAAAATCATCGCGGGCCGATAATGTTAAGTTTGGCCGACAGCAGGATATTGAAGGAACTGCATATGACGTCATCGTCATCAGGATAATCGTCATCAGGACATTCTGAAATATCACCCGATAAAGGTTTATCCTGCTGACCATAAGTGTTTTGGTATCGGCATAAGGCATTGAGAAGTTAAGTGGATCGGGAGGAGGATATTCGGCAGAATATTCGTCATCAGTATAAAGTTGAGTATCATCATCAGGATGTTTCAATATGACCGGATAAGTCATATCCTGATGTTGCTTGTTTAAGTAGGTCAGAGATCAGGGTGACGTAAGCGTCTAAAGGAAAGGTGCATGAGAGTGTCGTCATCAGGATATATGGGAGGAACCGGATATTTTATATCCTGCTGATGAAGATGATGTCGAACATCATGATGCTGCAGATAGAGGTTGGCGGTAAGATGAACAGTGATCGTCAGGAGGATGATTGCGCTTGCCGAATATGATGAAGCTGCCGATAGCCGGATATGATGATGCTGCTGACAGGTGAAAGGTCGAAGGTTTGTCTACAGGAGGATATCGGTCGGCAAGAGAAAATATGATGATGCTGACAATGTTAACAGAAAATATGATGATGATGATGGGTTGTAGACATACATGCTGTATGTCAAGGTTTTAGTGTGGATGCCTCTGCATCACTTTCCATTGAAGAAACTTCATAACAATTGTTGCACCTTTAGAACTTTTATCTTATGAATAGTATTCTTGGTCATCTTGACCTTCCTTAAATACTTCTTGACAAGTTCCATGGATAAGTAAGTTATAGGTGACTTCATTAAGAACCAAACCAAATGTCACCATTTCATCACATATCTTTCATGACGACACAGGTAAACCAAAACTCCTTAACTACCGTGCTTAATTTGTTGCCTAGATTACCCAAGTTGGTTTCCACAATCACATATTTCAAATCCAGAGATATCCCTAACACACTTAGAAGGAGCCCTTTCTAATAGATCTAATCCTTTGCCAATGTCACCCTTAACCAGGGCAACATGTTGAATGCCATTCAACTTTGAACAATAACAATATGCTTGAAATGTACCCCACATTGTAGGTAACCTAGCAATACCACTTCATTCAACCAACTTCTCTCATTCCCTCTTATATCTAATAAGGTCTACAATGGCTATGAGAGGTAGATTATGCTCCTTGGAAAACTTTTGTTATCTTCGTAAGCGCACCATTGAACTATAATCATTAACTATTCCATAAAGGACTGCAACGATTCTCAATATTTCTAGTATTGTAACATCCACAAAATCTTCTATGTGGCCAACTCTCTTTAGTACTCCACCTTCTTTGTCTTTAAATGAGAATATATGCCTAGGCCTTCGAGGTTACTAAGGATGCTAACATAATAAGGTATCCATCTTTATCCTAGTCTTCATCATCTATTGTAATAATGAGCTTCCCTTGTCTAATAACTTCAATCACCATGGGAATGGAGCAAAATCCTTATAAAAGGCAATTAAGATCACCTTCTTCATTTCACATGCATGCATACCAGTGCATTCTAATTATGACATTAACAAACCCTCATTCCAAATTGGCCATTTTGACATCGGTTGCCAGAATGCTTGCAAAGGTTGTAGAATAATAAGTTTACAACAACAAACTACATTTTCTTGAAAGTTTCTAAAGTCTTTTCAACAAATACATTTTGTGCATATCATGAGAAAACACTTTTTTTGAAACAGGTTGCCAAACTATTCTTGTGCCTTATCTATGGTTACATATTTTGCATATATGTCTGCCAGAACATTTCGAACTGTAATATCTAACAAAAATCCACTTTCTATAATGCTTTGCCGGTACCATGCGCTGTCCATTCCATGAGATCACATTTCTTTGAGTACCTTACTAGACAACCCGATGCCTTGTCTATGCCTCCACATTTTGCAATTTTGATAACCTTTCCAGAAATAGTATAGACATATGTAAAATGAGAATCAATCCAGAAGGGCTATTGAAATGTTTCCAAGGTAGTCTCATCAAGACTCTTTATCTCCCTTGCAAGTTCCTTCATTACTTTAGATGTAAGGTTCTCATTTTTAGCCATGAGGTTCAATTGAAAAGTGCTTGAACACATCCGTCAACTCAAATAATGCCTTATCTTATGATTCAATGTTTCACATCTAACATCTTTCCATCTGTAAGTCGCATGAGTGCTAGCAAAGGTTATCCGTTTCTTCATATCATTCACAAAGTAGTTTTAAAACAGCTACAACTGTTTGAAGAAGCTCCTTCACATTGTTTTGACACATCATCATTTCTCTTGTCTTCATTAGTGGTTGAGGATGATTTCAAAACTTCATCGAGCGTGAGTCTCCTTTGTCAGTGGTGAATATTGGTTTAAAAACCCCTTATATTGGTAGATATTGTGATGCTTATGAACCATAAACAATAACTTATAGATGCTCATTCGTAAATGTTGAATGCTCATTTCTATTTACCTCATTCTTCAACTGACCACTTCAATTTACCCCATTGCTATTGATGGATTAAACATTATGCTTGTATAAACTTGAGTTCTTCTATTTTTATATGTATTCTTGTTCTATGTTTCCCATTCGTTCATAGGCCGTGAGGATGCTAGTAAGGGCCGTGAGACTAGTTTACATCTACCAATTGTATTGATTGAAAATGTTTTAGAATCTTTCCAACCGATCCCATTTATGCATACTCTGCAACTATTACAATCAATAAGATCACATTTCTTTGAAGTATGTTGTTAAACAGCTCACGATTCTAGTCTATGTTCGTACATTTTGCATCCATGCCTTCAAGAGCATTTCAGAGTATAATATCTGATGATGAATGAAGAACGGTTGTTTTTCTTTGTAACCGCATCTTGGGTGGTTATGGAAACCACTTCCTCTTTAATTTCGGGCAGCAATTTCTTTTATCAGAGTTTTCAAATGCTTTCACAACCTTACAAGAATGTTGATGAAGATAAAATTGAAACCAAAATTTCCTTTTTTTTCTCCTTACCTTGGCTGTTTAAAAACACTTTTGAAACTGCATGAAATTGCCAACAAATAAAACTTCAAAACCTTCTCTTTCAGCATTTTATTGCTTTTTTGATAAGTCCATTATGAGCAAAGCCAACAAAAATTTGAAATCAAGGAGGGATTTCTTTATTGGTAGTTATAATAACTACTTTCCCATTGTCTTTATCATCATCTTAAAAAAAATCCTTACATTCGATGGAGAGAGATATGGCCTTCTTAAATCTTTGTCATCATTTATTCTCAACGGACAAATAACTTACTACCTTTCTCGGGATTACATTTTGAAGGTCGTTTTGAAATCTTTCATCTGGAGGTAGTTATAATAACCACTTAATTATCGGCCCTTTGAAGATACTTCTCAACTAACAACTTATGACTTATGCTTTTGGTTAGCGAAAAGTAAAAGTGCATGCGAACTTAGCCAAATTTGAAAGTTAACGCAAACTTAGCAGAAAGTGAAAGTTAACGCGAGGTCTGCGGAAAATAGAAGTTGGTGCAAGCTTAGTGAAAAATGAAAGTTGGCGTAAAAATAATGTTTCTAAGCCAATTCCATTTAAATTTTGACTTGGAATAATATTACTATACAAAGCTTCAATGGAGAGAGATAAAATGAACAAGACAACGTATGACGTCTTGATAACAAGTCATTGACATGATTGACACAAGAAGCACGACATCGACAAATTGAAACCAAAAGAATGACTTGGCATAGGGGTTTTGATATGCGAAAAGTTTAAAATTTGGATAGTGGAATGGGGTTGACTTGCAATGCTGAGGATGTAATCAAGTTCTTGGAAAGCAACATAGTAACTAGGTATGAGGTTCCTTATGCTTTAGTATGTGACAATGGGTCTGCCTTTGCATCAATAAGATTATCAAGTTGGACTTTTAACCATGGAATTATTTTGAAGTTTTCCTCAAATTACTATCCTCAAAGGAATGGATTAGCAGAATCCACAAACAAGAATTTATTGAACATCATAAAGAAATTGATAGAAAAAAACCCAAGGGAGTGGAACACCCTATTAAAGTATGCATTGTGGGTAGATAGGACCAGGATGAAGTCTGCATTAGGAAATTCTCCTTTTCACCTAGTATATGGGGTGGATCCCATCCTCCCTGTTAACCTAAAGATCCCCACATTGCAGTTTGCACAAGAATATCTAGGTATAGATAACAAACAAGAAGTTAGGTTGCTTCAGTTGATGCACCTAGAAGAAAAAAGGAATAGAGCAATTGATCAATTTGCTAAACATCAAGCTGTTGTCAAGCATTGGTTTGACAAAAGAGCTAGAGTTAAGGCTTTTAGAATTTCAGATTTAGTCCTTATGTGGGACAAAGCACATGAAAGGAAAGGAGATCATGGTAAATTTGATAAACTTTGGATAGGTCCCTTCCAAGTTTCAGAAATTTTAGGAGACAGTACCTATAGGCTTAAGACTTTAACTGATGAGGATGTCCCATTACCAGTTAATGGATAATTCCTCAAGCATTATTTTCAAGCCTGAAACAATGTCATGTAAGTCATGTGTATCATAGTGTGCATATTGTATAGTTGTTTGTACAGTTTTGTTTTGTTTGTTTGCTGCCTGTTGAGTTTTGTTTTGGTTAGAGAAGATGATGCAACTCATCACCCTAAGAAAATAACCAAATTGTTACGATTCAAGCGATGAGAATAAATTCCTATATAGGTTATGACTCATTTTGAGAAGTATTAGTGATCAGGTTTGTGATATCTTTTTCATCAGGGTGCCTTTTCTTAACTAAAGTGATTTCTCACAATGACTCACCTAACAGCCTTGGGTTTGTGGAACACATAAGTATAGGTGTTAAGTGAAAAATCTAAAGGGACTCCCTTGCTACCAATGCAATCT
The DNA here is from genome assembly GCA_027924645.1 of Cunninghamia lanceolata. Taxonomy (NCBI): domain Eukaryota; kingdom Viridiplantae; phylum Streptophyta; class Pinopsida; order Cupressales; family Cupressaceae; genus Cunninghamia; species Cunninghamia lanceolata. The sequence continues at coordinate 69,830 of BSBN01001054.1, forward strand.
CCAACCTAAATCAAAAATTGACCATGCCTTGCACATTAAGCTTACATGATGACATCGTATGAACAGAAAGAATAAATATTGAAAATCTAAAAAGGAATAAAACCAGGCCATCTAAGTAACTCTACTAGGGCTATAGATGCCTGCTGGTAGTGGGGCTCTACTTAGGGGGATTGTATAGATAACCTTGCCAAGGCTATAGATGCCTGCTGATAGCAAGGCTCTATCCAGGTTCGATATGAGGGATGCTCCCAAACTATGTAGCTTAACATCAGTTACTCATGTTTTCAACTTACTTTCAAGATGAGGATAATTAATCATCTGCACACACCTGATCCTTTGCTAGCATTGTTGTAATGATGAAAACCTTATCATTCAAAAAGATTATAATACTTATGCTTAGAAAGAGTTAAACTACTATGTTAGAATGTGATCACATCACTTGAATTATTTGAATTTGGTTATGTTCTTTGGTGGCAAGTTGTTGTGTGGTTACACAACACACCCCATTTTGCCTTGACAAAACAGGGACCTAACTTTTTCTTGCTACTTTGGCTTGTTGTTTTCTTCTTTAGGTAGTTTGGTAAAATTAGTCATGCATGTAACCCTGCAAGAGGGTGGATTTTTCACCATGATGAGGTTAGTTGCCAAAGTTAGTATTTCATATTATTAACCTCATGGTTGGAAAGTATGCAAAATTCCAAGCAGGTTTGCCTTTTGGATCACCCCAAAATTGTCTAAGGGAAGAGAGTTAGGATGAGTCAAAGGTTCGGTCAAACCTGATATCCCGAGGTGGGGTCATATTTCAAACATCAGTTATATTAGATTAGATCACCCCAATATAAGTTTATCACCTAATAATCACTTTATCCGCGAAGTGCGGACGTCAACTTTAAATAAAGAGCTGGTACCTACTCATCAAATGACTTCATTTATCTTGTGGGGTGTCATATTTTAAATATCAGTCATCTTACGAATATCACCCTCTTCGCAAATATCACCCTATGCCAATACGACGGTGATGTCATCTAAGTCTAATGAATGAAGGAAATCACTCTGACAATCATGTCATTGTTCCATTCTACCTCGCGGAGGTATATATATGATGCCCATCATATTCTTCAAAATGATGATGACGTCATTAAAACATAATGCTTAAACAATGTCCTCGACATGGTGACGTCACCTTGATATTCTGAGGGGGTCATTTTATTTGTGGGGGTCATATTTTGAACATCCCCTGATCTTAATTTTATGACCTGATAAACACGTGGTCAACGTTGACCACATCACCTGATTCTTTTGCATTCATTTTTGCTTCTCAAAGGTGGGGGGGTCATATTTTGAATATACCCTGATCTTTCAAAGATCACCCCTTATTTCTTGACATTAAATACACTTAAATGCGGTAGGTGAATTCTCGTCGATTACAAATACAAATCAAACACTTGGCAACATCCATGGATTCCTTGCAGAAGATCAACAGATTTGATCATGACAATGCAGTTTTACCCTAATTTGTCTTATAGACCTACTTTAAAGGTAATTTTCAAAGGTTATTTTCATTTACCTTGCAAAAAAATGAGAAATTACACAGTAGAGAAGTCAACCCCTCATACAGCTACTTGTCAACAGATTAGATCCTTCAGCGTAACGGAACGGGTGATCTTCGGTATTCACAGCCCTTTTCTGTAATCAGTCATCTAACCCAGGAGGAAAGCACTGTCAGGTAAGTAACTGAAAACCCTCCTATTGTCATTTTCTACATGTTCAGGTAGGGTATATATTCTTTCCTATGGTTTGGCTCTATGAATATGCATATCATGATGAAGTAAAGAATAATAGATAGAGTATGCATAATGTTGTAGAAGTAAATAATGTTTTATGAATACATGTGGACATTGTAAGGTAAGACAAATCATGTTTGTTGTAGGAATCCATGGCGGATCTTAGAAGGAATAGGTCTGACTCAGAGTTTCTCAAGCCTATGTTTGTTCAGCCTGAGGGGGTACAGTTTAAATATGGAGTTATTGGTGATACTCACCAAGGAGATATGGACCTGGCAGCATGGTCAACAAGAGTAGATCATGATATGGATAATCCCATTCTGGATGGGGTATATGTTTCAAGAATGTGGCATGCAACTAGCTTTCCATATGCCATGGATACCCCAGAGTTGGTAGTGGTATGTGCCAGAAATTATAACCCTGAGACCAGGCAGGTGGAGAAGCATGGAAGAATATATGTAGACTTTTCAATCAAGGGCATTACTGCCAGTTTTAATCTACCAGTTGGAAAGAAGGTGGTAAGTGTGGACCTATGCAAGATGGAAACATAATACAATAATAATAAGAAGAATGCAAGGAAGAGGATGTATCAATGGAGGTCAAAGAGCAGCACATACACTACATCAACCCAATTACCCATACATTTATATAAGTTTGATTTTGATGATGAGTACCAGTATATGATTTCCCTACTGAGTAGGATGACATGTAAACCTCATGATGGAAATTTTGAGAACTAGATGTTTGGAATCATCTAGATGGTCTTAAATGCAGATAACATGCCATTATGGGCCAAGATCATCAGTGATGCACTAGATGAAGGAATGACGAACCTGGGGTGCCAAACATGTTTGTTTTATATGACCTCATATGTGGTATACTCATGCTTATAAGGGAACCTTTGATGCCTTGAAGACATGGGTAAGGCTGGTGGTGATGCAGATGATGTGCACATATGGGATCACTATCCCTAGTTACAAAGAAAAGATTACCTCTTGGACTACAAATTGGTAAATGATGCATTCTCTATGCATCTAGTCAGAACCATGGAGGAGGATAGAACTAAAAGGCTGAGCATGGAAGCTCAGGAAGTTGTTTATAGACATGGGGCCTGGTTTATATAGTTTGCCACCATTTCATACATCAGGATAGAGGGATTTGAAGGACAACCTCTTATTCTACCAAGATACCCTACTGATGGGGTTGTCTTGATGGAATTTGTCAGGCAGGTATCTACCATAGTTAAAGCCTACAAGGCACAAAAGAAGATATCCCCGGTGTTATTTCCAGTGTCTCTGGGCTGGTATATGTGCTCAGACTCAGAGAGCATAAAACATGTCATGGGAGAGCTAAAATTGATGTATCTACAGCCATTTCCCTTAGCCAAATCTTATGATACCTATGGCAGGATGTAGAAAATATTAGGAAAACTGATACATCAGAAGCATCTAGAAGACTTCTGGACTGACTGTGAGGATGAAGCTGAGGTGAGAAGAAGGAAGTACCAAAGGCTCACCTTAAACCAAATAAAGACCTTTGACTGCATCTTGGTGCTAGTGCAGCTGAGGAAAGATGATGGAAAGATTATGTCTAATGAATATGAGGACAAAAAGGTGTACAATGACACCATATCAGCCCCTAATCTTACACAGCCGAAGGATATATCCCTAGATCAGTTGATAGGTGGGGTGATATAGTTAACCCAGGCTTGGGTGGATGAAGAGATAAATAGATTGAGGGTGTTACCCTTATAGTTGATGCCAAAAAGAAGAGGCAAGAAATATCTGATGAGGAATATGATGATTTCCTCAGTGAGAAGAGAAAATCCAATGGGGAGAGATTGCCCACACAAAAACAAAGGAAAGGTCCCCCTAGAGGTAAGAAAAGTGAAGATGAACCGAAGGGGGTGATAATTGAACGGATTGCCATGACACCTGCAGGTGCATCTACATCAGCTCAGGCATCCACATCATCTGCACAGCCTCCTATTGAAAAGCCAAAGACTAAGAGGATTTTGAGGCCAGCTGTTGAAACTATAGAGGTGCAGGTGGAAGGCCAGGCCTTACAGCAGGAAGTGGGAGAGGGCATCCCTTTGGAAGAAGAACAGGTAAATAAGGAACCTGCAGGTGATGCCCTAATGGTGGTCAGTAAGAAAAGGAGGGTGATGTTGCTGACGTCACCACCCAAGAAGCAAAGAACATCCATGAGGGGGGATATCAGGGCTGACCCTATTTTATTGAGAGGAGTTGGTGGTGAAGCATTCAGAAAGGAACTGTAACATGACGTTCCTCTTCCCACCATAATAAAATTCAAAATTGAGAAGGTAGAGGAACAAAAAAAAGAAATGTCTAAAGCAAGTCAGGGTGTTCCTTTCTCTTTAGAGGATACCGTGGACTTATCTGATAATGAGGTAGTTCAAAATTTGGCTTCTCAACAAATGCAAACTCTCACCTCCAACACTCGCATGACCCCTCATGGGACCCCATTAGCATAGATGGCAGTGTTGGAGGAAATAAAGCAAACAGAAGAGTTAAAACAAGGTAGCCCAGAGAGGGCAGCCCAACAGATAGGGCTTGATAAGTTGGTTGAGCAGGTGACTAGCCCTGCAGTTGTAGATCTAACATACAGGGGTGATGTAAGCCCTAAGGATAAAATGGGTGCACCTGATGAAATAGAGAAGATTGAAGTGGCCAAGCAAGTAGAAAAGGAAAGAACTACTCTTGATATGGGTAAGCAACAGCATGAGATACCTGCAGAGTAAAAAATAGTAGAAGTTCAACAGAAGAGTGGGCGTGATAAAGATATATCAGGTGCTGCTACTACTCAGACTCAGGAAGATCCAGGAGATGCCTTAGGAGCAAAAGATAAATCAGGTCATGAAGACCCTAAGCCATAGGATATCGATGCATCAGGTGGAGAACAAGAAATGACCTAAGATCAGGGTGATGCACAAGGCCAATGTACACAGACATCCATAGATGACAATATGCCTCAGGATGAGGAAAATAATAAAGTAGATGAAAGTCAAAAAGAGGGAATACAAGATCAAAAATAGGATCAAAGTGTGGAAATTCCATAGGATCCTCCTTTGCAGAAAGAAGCCCCTCAGCAAGAAGAAATGCAACAAGATCCCCCTTATTGGGAACTCCATGAGGAAGAGATTAAGAAAGTGCTTTCTCCACCAAGAATAGAAGCAGATACTGGAAAACTAGGCAGATGTGATGTTGACAAAGATCATCAAGGGTTTGGAGATGATGTGCCTCAATGGCTAGCAAGAGAAATAGGTATGGAACAAGGGTCTGAAATTTAGGAATTTGATGTTTCCACCTTGTTTGCTGAGACAATTATGAAGCCAAAGAGGAAGACCAAATTAACATTGGCCATAAAGAGAGATCCTACTACAAGCAAAAGGACTGCATAGGTAGCACTTCCCATGGTAGAAAAGAAGAAAGGCAAAATTAGCCTTGAGGAATTCCAAATCACAACTATTGATTTGGGTTTTGCTAATGAGGACCAGGAAGGTCAAGAAGGGAAGGACATTATTGATTCTTTAACCCAAAGGGTGAAGAAGGAGAAAGAGAAAAATAAAATTCATAAGGAGCACATTACTCAGTTACATTCTTACATAAAAGGGTTGATTAACCCTGATAATACACCAGTTGATCCGACAATCCCATTGACTATCATATCCCAGGAAGAGGTCACCAAGTTGAACCTAATGAGACATGAGGCAATGATCATGGAGAAATGGATGCTGTCAGCTCTTACTGGGGCTAAGGATGTTTTGAGAACCTCACTACAGAGGTGGATTTCTTTGAGCAGTTTAAAGAGAAAGGTAGATAAAATGCAAAATGAAACAGGAAAACGGTCATTCCAATTAGAAAAGGACCTAACTGCTCTAAGTGAAATAAAGAGGATTGATCTACAAATCTTGATAAGAAACTGAGTGTTGAATAATAATACTGCCCTGCTGATAAGCATATGGTATGAAGATATCAGGTTTGAATGTGATATCTTGAAGAAATGTAGTGGCAAGCTTAGGGATATAAGTATAAAGATGCACAGCATGATGGCATACGAAGCAGAGCTCCTTGAGGCTCTGGAAGGTAAAATAGAGGGAAAAATTGAAAATTAGGATGCAGATTTTGCTATGAAGGCTCTGCATGATAATTTCAAGTCCGTAGTAGATGACCCCCTCACCCACCTGATAGAGGAAGTAATGGATAAAATCATGAGGATAAAATTCAAGGTAGAAACATACAATGAGACTTTGAACAATAGAAAAGGTAAGCTAGAAGCACTTAAGGCTAAGTTTCAGTATCATAAGCATGTAATAACAAAAGCCAGAATCCAAGATGGGGGAGAGGTGGATAAAATAGTACAAGCAATAGAGCACATCAGGATAGCGATGAAGGTCCACATACAGGAGGATGTATACCAAAGTGACAGTGATGCTGAAAGTGATGAAGATGAGGAGAATGCTGAAGAAGAATAAAATGAAGAAGAGGAGCCTGAAGAATGAATGAAGATGCATCACCAAGAGAACATATACATAATGTACTCATCAATAATGAGTCATACATATGGTTGCCAACTGGCAATCTGTGCCATGAGGAAGAGTTGACTATGTCATAGGGTGATTGTCAATGATTGATCTTAATTGACAAATCTTGACCATTGGTCAATTGTAATTGCCTCCTCACCTTATTCTATAAAAGGTGCAAGGGTGCAATCTTTTAAACATTTAAAACTTAATTGAGATTTGATTGCTGAAATTTTAGGACTCATTTAAAAGTTGTTGTAAATTTACATGTTATGCATACTGAATGAAAGAGAAGCATATTTGATTACAAATCATCATAAATTTTGAGTAATCTGTGTTTGAAATCTGGATATATGCATTGATTAGCTGTGTCCCTTGGAGTGCTTCTCAGTTTGCATGTATTGTTTTCATTCCTAATCCCTTTGAAGTTAGCATCAACCATATCTAGTTGTGGAACATCCTAGTGATCTATGGTTTGATTTCTTCTCCTCGTGAAAGTATCTTGTATGTATGTGATTCAATGACTAAAGATTCACTAAAAGTAGAAGTATTGTTTTAAATTTCTTTCAATTTCATAACATATCCTCTCCATAATTGTAAATAACAGAGAATCAAAAGAAAATAACATGAAATATGTAGATATCCCATAAATAATTGAAAATACAGAGCATATTTCGAGTAAAAGCATGTCAAATTGACAAATATCATGCAAATTCATACAAATATCCATGAAATCCATGCAAATATCTACTTTTAGACATATCATTTGAATAAATATATAGTGTAGAAGAAAGAACAAGTTCATAGTGATCAATGATTAGAAGAATTGATCAAACTTGCAAATATATCAGCTATCTTTGGCAATAGAGTAGAGTTAACCTCTCTGTGGAGTAAATTTACAGGAAACAGTACAATACTGATCATCTAGACAAATGTAAGACCCCTTGAAATGGAAAACAACATGTCACATCAACCTTTGAGTAATGTCAGATGATCATGACCTGATCAACGGAGACTTGGAGTCATCAACTTATCTTAAGCTGATCGTACTTTACAAGATAATAAAGGTTTGTTGTGCAAATTTTTATGCATGTTGTTATGACTAACAATCATCATTAACAATCATCTTCCCACTTTTCCTATAAAACATTTTGGTGAACCCATGTTTATTTGAATTTCACACCTTGCTGAGTGTTGTACTCTAGATTTGCATTCATTCATCTTATTGCATTTGAAAATTTACAAAAAAATGAAAAAATTGAAAAAACATTTGGCATCTTAGGCTTGCATTTTGTAATAATTTGCATTAATTTAATTTAATTTCTGATATATTCAGCAAATCTAATTTAGATTATAAAAATTCATTATTAATTAATCATTTACATTGCATTTTCATACTCAATTTGTTAGAAATTGCTTGAAATTGTGCATTTTTCATAAAAACCTAGTTTTAGCATTAGCTACGGTTTGTAGTTAAAATCTTGTTTCATATTTTACTACTCTTTTAAACACAAATTTAGGACTGATTTCTAATTGTAGTGTTGCATTGTAGTGTCCTTTTTGCAAAAAATCATGTCTAGGGTTTGAAAACTTTGCATTTCCACTAGATTTTACCGTGTCATAGTAACTGAAAAATTTAGACAAAATGAAAGATAAACAAAACAAGTATTACCTTGATCCAAAACCTTTCAAATACCTCAGATATCTTGAATGATAGGTGCATGCATGTTTGATTGTTTGAATGATTGGATGTTGATTTCTCAAGTTTGCATCATAATGATGAAGATGAAGATAAAGGATAGAAGATGATCGATGAAAGATAGATAGATGGAGATATGAGGTAGAATTTCAGTAGAGTAATGTTGCATGCAAGAGGTGGGATCCTCAAAAAAACAAAAAGAGGGGTTTAAATAAATTTTTAATGGAAGAGGAGTTGGGAAGGTTTCCATTTTGAAGTGGAAGATCCTCTCAAGTTGAGTGATGTGGGATTAGAAAGTTGATTGTACAACTTGGGAGAGGAAATAGAAGGGGATCTAGTCATCTAGAGAGGATTTGAGAGATGAGTTAAGTCATCTCGGGAGATGAAAATAGAAGGTAAGATAATGATTTAAATAATTTAATATTATTTAAATCATGAGGAATGTCAGGGTAAAGAGATAAATAAAAATAAAATAAAAGACTTATTTTATTTTATTTAAGAGGAAAGGGAGTTAAATAAATAAATAAAATTTATTTATTTAATAATATGAAAAGGATGGGATAAATTAAATAAATGTTAGATTTATTTAATTTATTAGAGGAAGTGTTAGGATGAAGAAGGGGTACCTAGGGCAAAACATAAGGTATTGCAAAAGGACATTTTTGGGTGTCTACATTTTGACCCTCTTTGAGATGATGTTCGAGATGATGAAATTTGTATCAAATAACATCATTTCAAAGAAGCTAAGGTATGGATAGAGGAAGAAAGATGATGATGGAAAGATAGGATGATGATGCCCCCTTGAGAGGATAGGTGGGTTGAACAAACATGGGTAGGCTCTCAAAATGAAATGAAATGATAAAGGAGGGATAAGATGAAGGATGCAAGATAGGAAGTGGAGGAAAGAGATGAAGGAGATGTTATGCTGCAAGAAAAGTGAGCAATCATATGTTTGATTTAGCACTAGACATTATGCACCAAGGTATAAAGACCAAGGTGGTGATGTGTCTCATGCCCTAGCGTAATACAACCTTGTCAAGATACAAGATATTAATATTAGTTGGGTTGGATTTGATGCAAATGCAAGATAAAAATGATAACACACACAATCAAGCAATCAAGCATGCACAAATCATTCAAAAACAAACAAGGTATTGCTCCTGTCAAGCTGTAAACCGTTGATTGATTATTGATTGATTGATTGATGATGATGATGATAGATAGTGTTGTCATTGCAAGGAACGATATATCCCTAGATCAACACACGGATGATGATGATGAGATTTATTGATGATTGATTGGGTTTACAACAAGGCTAGGATCAAGACCATTGATGCAATTGGATAATTTGACAAGCTTGATTGATTTGATTGGCATGGATTTGATATGACTTGCAGTTGGATTTATTGGATGGATAATTTGATGATGAGATTGATTGGAAGAAGTGATAGAAGAATTGATTTGAGTGATTGATTGAAAGAATTGTTTTGAAAGATTGATGAATTGATGAAGATAGATGATAGAAGAAGATAATGAAAGAAGAAAGAGGAATATCATATGTGCCTGAATTTGGATATTTCCTTCATACTCCAGATTTCCTACATACTCGTGTCCATAGGATCAAGGTACTTAACAATAGAGATGAGATGTAGTTCTGATTTATTATGAGATGGTGATGATGGGGGATGAGTTGATGAGTGGATTGATGTGATTAATTTGCTTTGACTTGATGATGTGATTAAGTGGATATGATGTTTGAATTGATTATTTTAATGATTAGATGAATTGGAATGATTGGATTGGATCAGAAGAAATGATTTGATTGGATTGAGTGGTTTGACTTAGAAGAATTGATAGATGTGATTGATTTTATGTAATTGATTTGATTTGTTTGAGTGATATGATGTGATTTGATGATTAGATTGATTTGGAAGAAATGATTTGATGGAATGATTTTATTGCTTGGATTTTTGTTGGATATTTAATTTTTTATGTATTTGAGAATATTTGATTTTTTGTATTTTTTCAAGACTTTTAAAATTTTTTTTTGGATTTTTGGGATATTTGAATTTTTTTGGATTTTTTCAGGACTTTTAATGATTTTTTTGTATTTTAACATGCTTTGATTTTTGTGGTTTTTAAATGTTTTGGGATGTCAATGGAATTACAATTTGAGCAACCTTATGTGCTAGATACCAATGACAAGGGAAAAACCAAGTCTAGGTGCTAGGATGATGGTAAGATGAATGGATAAAAGGATGGGTGATAGTAGATGGAATGGAAGGCTCCTGATAGATGGATGGATAAGAGGATAGGCCATGGAATAGAAAGCTCATGAGAAATGGATAGATTCAAGGATAGGCTATAGTGGATGAATGTATGCCTCATATTGGAGCTAGGATGTGATCTCCAAAGACTATGTCGCATAGGAATAACATGCCCGATTCTAGGTAGTATGCTTAGGATTTTACATGACAATGTTTATGATAGTAGGATGATGATAGGACTGGGCTTATGAGAATGGGATGATGATATGATGGATTGGTTTGGATAGGATGGAGGTATATCAATGGATACCCAAAGCATGTTTCAACATTTTTGCCCCAACATTTATCAAGATCAAGACGAGGAAGGGAGGATGAATGGACTCAATAGGATAGGTAGATGTATGTGGATTGGATAAGAATGGTTGGAAATGCTATGGTAAGATAGGTTCAAAATGATATGGTGGATGAGAGAAGGTGCCCCCAAGTGTAGGTGACATGGAAGATCAATTTACACATGACGACTATTTGCTAGGTTTTCATCATGGTACTTATCCAAGGTGCCTATTTGCTAGGTTTTCCCCATTGGACGAAGGGATTTCTCTTTACTTTTTTTTTCATTTGTTTTATTTATTTTTATTTATTTTTGAATGGGATAGGTGGATATGGACGAAAGGAACTCAAGTATTTGGTTCCATGAAAGGTGATAGCCCCACTAGATGGATGTCGTTGAATGGACCATGTCAAGTGTGCTCATAGATGTTGGTAGGGAATTGCATGAAAGATGGATTAGGTAGATGGTGGATTGTGATGTGGATGATAGTGAATTATGATGTGGATTATGTAGGACTTATGGAAGAGGATGGTTGAAAGGCTTATGCAAAAGCATGGACCATAGGGAAGTGATGAGAAGATATGTAGGATAATGGATGAAGGATGGGGAGATGGAGGTATGTGGAAATGTTGTGGTATGGAAGGGAATCATGAACAACGGTTGCACACACTGTGGTGAACATTGAAGCTTTTGGTTGGATGGTGGTGTAGGAAGCAATGGTGTTGTTCGCTTAGGAGATGGTTGATTTAGTGATTTAGGTACCCACATGGACTTGGTATTTTTATGACTTTTGCTTTTCTTGTGGTATTTTTGGGATATTTGAATGGAATGGATGGAAGAGGATGGTTGGGATGCATTTGATGGGGTTGCCTCATTTGACTTGATTTTCATTTGCTTTATTCTTAGGTACCCAAACCATTTTAGTTTTGGCTTTTTCTTTTGGGGTTATAGGCTTGGATTGCCTTTTGGATGGATTAATTAAATAAAGAGGATTTATTTAATTAATGTCAAAATTATGTGATTTGGAAGAATTTGATGAAATTAATTAAATAATTAGATTATTTAATTAATGTTGAAATACAGGTGATTAGAAGAATTGATGAAATGCAAGTGGTGCGACAACATGGTCATTTTAGGGTGTCTACATTTTGCTCCTCTTTGATGCAATGCAGTTTATAGCGTTGCGTCAAAGAAAATGATTGTTGAAGACATGATACAATTTTTGATGCCTTAGTGTAGGTAATTTCCCCAACGTATGCCCCCTCGAGCGGAAAGATAGGGAAGTGACAGAAGAACCCGATTGACGCACGACTGAGAATATTGCGCGAGCAGGTAGAAGTAAAATCAAAATGGGGTGGGAAGAAAAAAATGTGGTAGGGACACTATAAATAGGTCCCAAGGGGACCACACTCCTCATTTGCACACTAAGAGTTGCTAAATTTAGAGTGTAGAGCCTCCTAGCTTAGTGTGTGAGAGGTGTGTAGAGAAGCAGCTGGCAGTGAGGAGAGATGCCAATTCTAGTATGGGAGGCCAGTAGGAGCTCTGACAGTGGTAAGTGGCTGAAAACCTCTTTGTATTTTGACGTTGTAGGCCAATTTTGGGGTTAGGTCTAAGTAGGTTTTTAGGTTGGCCAAAAGCACTGCCGGGTAGTATAGCGCATATAGTAATCGTCTTAGGTTCTTTTGGCACGCTGAAGCATGGTTGGTAGCACAGTACAACATGTTTGGCAATAGCTCAGTGCTTTTGGCTTTTTAGTTATTGCACCATAGCGCGGTTGGTAGGGTCCCGTAGCATGGTTGGTAGGGTCCCGTAGCGCACTTGGCAGAGCAGTAGAGCGTGGTTGGCTAGGTAACTAGGCATAGTTGGTAGGGGAAAAAGAAAATTGAGTCACCTCTGGGAGTGCAGTGAGGCGCGGTTGGAGGCACAGGGCAGCGCACTTGTGCAAAACAAGTCACTTTTGGTTTAGGATAGTGAAGCGCTTTTGCATAAGCAGTGAGGCACATTTGGTAAAATAGTATAGCACTTTTGTATAAAACAAGGCACTTTTGGTTAGGTGAGAAGAGTGAAGCAATAGGGTTGACTGAAGGGTTGACTACCCTAGGTTAGAGAATGGGAGGGTTGGTCCTAGGGTTTTTGTAGTAGAAAGTAGATGTCAGTAGGATTTTGGAGAAATGGTATAAAAGGTCTGACAAGTGGTTTGGTGAATGCAGAGGATCATGCCGCCGCTGATGTCGAGAGAGCAACACCACCCCATAGTACATGAGGTGGTACAACTGACGTGGGAGGAGGACGCATTCCTAGAGCACGTGGGATTATGGCATGTGGCACAACTGACACACATTAGGGTGAATCTTGCCCTAGTGACAGCAGTCATGGAGAGATTCCACAGTAAGACATGCTCATTTCACTTTCTGACAGGGGAGGCTACAGTGACACTAGAGGATGTGTATTGCATCTTTAGGATTCAGATTGATGGGGAGCAAGTTGATTTTGACCTAGCATGAGGCGAGGTGGGCCTAGTAGAGGTATTCTACACAGATGACCTGAGGATAGACGACGGTGAGATTTGGTGGGCAGACGTCTCGAGACTCTGCGAGAGGATTAGATGGATAGTTTCATCACTGATTGACGGCTTCCTGTGCCCAGACAGGTGATCCAGAGGACTATTTGTAGGATGGGGCATTGTACTGTCTGGGATGTTTACACATGGCATTTAGTATGCATGGGGCCTCTGTGTGCTAGGGCAGCTATATCGAGACATGCATGACTACATCTACAGAAGAGGCCAGAGTCTCTTAGCAGGGGTGACTCTTCTACAAGTGTGGGTGTGGGAGCACATCCCCATGATCAGACCTATCACAAAGCACCACCAGGAGAGGGGGGAGCCATATGCATTTTTGTACGAGGGAGTTATCACACACAGGAGGCTTGGATCTGTTAGCCACTGGAGGCGACAGATCGATGAGATGGACCAGTTCATGTGGATGCCGTGGTTACTGTGTGAGGAGTGGGAGGATGAGCATGAGCAGCTAATGTACTGCCACCAGGCTTGATACCTATTCGGGAGGCGGACTGACACCATTGAGAGATACTTGCCAGAGCAGGTACTTAGATAGTTTGGACTACCACAGGGACTGCCAGTTGGAGAGGCAACACATGCGAGGACATGGCGGGAGGTTGGGGACTGGGATGCAGAGATTCTAGTGGCTACAGCTTTGATAGAGTTGCAGGGACTTGTCCCAGTGAGATGGGATTGGGATTCAGGATTGGCAGATCTAGGGACACTGCCAGAGTATGACAGGTACTGGCAAACACACAGGCTAGTGAGACTGACTACACTAGGTGTGGCAGGGGCAATGGGGGAGGTACTAGTCCCAGGTGTGGAGGCTAGGATCAAGCGACAGGCCAAAGAGGCCCGACAACAGGTAGATGTAGAGGCCAGAGGCCAACAAGTAGATGTGGAGATGGCTGAGGTAGAGGATCCGGTTGTATAGACCAATTTACAGTGGGTTGAGTGGCTACTACAAGAGGAGATAGCCCGGAGGACATGATTAGATCTCTAGATGGTGTGGGTTAGGTGATACAGGGATGTAGTGAGGGCAGAGGTGAGACAGGCCAAGGCCCTAGCATAGGTGCAAACACAGATAGCCATAGTGGCATAGGTAGCCCTGGTATAGGCATAGACACAAGCACAGACACATGCACATGCACAGGCACAGGCACATGCACAGGTGCAGGCCACACCAATAGTGGATGATAGGTAGCTAGCCCAGGTGACTAGGGAGAGAGACGCAGAGGCACAACTATGGCTAACAGTTGAGGCCACACTATAGAGAGTGAGGTGGGAGAGAGATGAGGCATGCCATGCACTAGGTGCCGATTAGAGGACATTATACAGTGAGCTCGTTCAGGTGCAGGGAGAGCTAGTGTTGATAGGATGAGAGGCTGAGTATTACAGGGGTCTCTACGCAGGTGTGGCGCCAGCAGCTTAGTAGGCATCCAACTACAGAGATAGGAGCAGGTCTGGAGCATCCAGGTCTCGCAGGATAGGGCAGTCATTGTCCTCAGTTAGAGGAGCATTTGTGCCACCAGGGGGAGGAGGACCAGCAGGGGGACCTACACCGAGTACAGGTGGAGGACAAGGGTCACAATAGGAGGGCAGCTCTACCCACTAGAGCATGTACACTTGTATATTGTACCATTTTTGTATTAGTGTTGTATCATGATGGACACTTGTATATTTTGACTGATGCCTGCATGCATCCTGATGTATATTTTGTGAGCTCTTGATAGCCTTGATGTACTTATTGATGTATATTTGGATCTATACATATGGACTATTGATGTAGACACATATAGTTTGTATGTTGATGACCTTCACATGCTATATATGATGACATATTACGTTCTCTGATGTTCATGCTTTTGTGTATGCACTTCTTGATGACATGGATGTGATGATATGTATGTATGATTATGGATTTATGTGATGACATATATTGCTTATATGATGCTTATAGATGTATGACATATGATGACATGATGCTTATAGATGTATGATGGTAAGATGCTATGACTTGGGATATCTAACATGTGGGTTTTGCAGATATGCACCAGAGAGAAGAAAAGAGGAGATGGAAGAGAGAGACTGTAGATCGATCATTGCTATGAAAATGATATAAGGCCATGGGCAAATGAATGGGTGAATGATGAGCTTGTTGCATTGGTTTCACAATTGTATATAAAGAGCAATCCTTATTTTTGATGTAGCATGTGGATAGTTCACCACCAAGGTATAAAAGCCCAAGGTGCAGTAATATCTGAGTGCATGGACGTTGACTCTGCAAGCAAGTGGTTTGAACTTAGATCCCTTAGACATAATATAACCTTGTTGGAACATGTGAATGAGCCATAGTCTTGAACATAAAATAAACTTCAATACATGTAAATGCAAGAAGAACATTAATATGTAAGATGCTAGGTCGTAACACACATAAGATAAATATGATGCCAAGAAAGATGCTAAAGATAATTCTTCAAACATGGCACACAAAAGCAATGACTATGCCCCCAATCCGTATTGCATCGCAACATACTAAGATTATAGATAAATCAAGGTAGCCTTGAATAGGTAATGGACAAATGAATAAAAGATAAACCGAAAATAAAATTGATTGACTTACAAAGTAAACATACAACCAACATATTCTCTTGCTAAAGAGGTTGCTCAGGATAGATTGGATAGGAAAGATAATAGCCTTATTGTAAGAACTCTGTGTCCGTTAAAGGGGGCCATCTACCTAAAAAGACAATGTCTTGCTGCAGGAAATGCTACATGTCGTAGGAGACGCGTGTGTTGGTCTTGACAATGGAACACTTTGCAGAAGACAAGCCTGTTGATCTGGTGCTTTGGTTAAGCTGGACTTAGCTGATGTTGGCAATCGGAATAGTAGGATAGTAGATGACTCTGGAAGAAAGCTGCTTTGCCTCAGGTTTGTTAAGGACTTTTGCTTTGAATGGATGTGTATGCTTGCTGCTTGAGCTAGTCAAGTCGAGGTGAATGGATTTTGATAAATGGAAGACTTGAAAGGTGACATGCTAATGGGTTGAAATGGTTGGAGAATGATGAATCATATGTGCCTAAGTACTGGATACATCCTTGGTATTCCATACTACCTACATACCATGTATCCATGGGATCAAGGCACATTATGATGAAAGATGAAAATGATAATATGTAGTTCTGGGTAGAGTGATGAATGGGTCAAGGTGAAAGGAGGAGATCTTATGTACCTGAGTACTGGATACTTCCTTCATTTTCTAGACTACCTACATACCCATATCCATGAGATCAAGGTACCTTAAGATTGAAATGAGATGATATGTAGTTCTAGGTGATGTGATGATGTAGGAAACATGTTGGGAAGATAACAACCTTATTGTAGGAAAGCTGTGTCCATTAAAGAGTGCTATCTGTTAGAAGGAGAAGGATTGAAGAGTTTGCAAACCACAAACAAGGATCCATTCCTAGACCTAGGTTAAAGAAAGAGTTGCCCCCATTCTGGTAGAGGAATTGTGTAGGTGACCGATGAAGAAGACACAAAAAGCTATGACCTAGGGCAAGACAGTGATAACCATTGACATAGATCAAGACGTAGGATGATGACGATGGACATTGACAAATTTCCAAGCTATACTAGATAGGGAGATGGAAATACACATAAGGTCAATGGTTTTATTATGGATGGATGAAGTGTGCTGTGAAATGGACATGGAATGAAGAGGACTCGATAGATGATGGATGCTGACTCTACACATAGCGCCTGTTTGCCAGGTTTTCACCAAAGGATAGATTCTTTTTTTGGATTTTTTTTTGGAATATTTTGAGGATCAGGAATAAAACTTCTTGAGATGAACACTGTGAAGTGGCTCATCTAGAGGAATGCCGTCAGGGGTAGCTAAAGTATAAGCTCCTGATCCATATGCTGCTGTGACAATAAAGGGACCTAACCAGTTAGGCTCAAACTTGCCTTTCTTTTCTTGATCTGCTTGATTTCTTTGATTCTCTTTGAGTACAAGATCACCAACTTGAAACTGTCTTTCTTTGATCTTTTTGTTGTAATTACGTCAGAGGCAGTTTTGATAGACATGGAGATGATTAAGCGCACCTAGGTGCCTTTCATCTAGTAGTTCTAGCTTAGCTAACTAGAAGTGCGATACTCCTCTCCACCGATCAGGTTCTGCATGGATACTCTGAGGGATGGGATCTCGACCTCTATACGTAGGATGGCCTCAGAGCCATAGACCAAGGCATATGGTGTGGCACTAGTTGGTGTTTTGATACTAGTGTGGTAGGCCCATAGGGCAGGATTAAGTTGCAAGTGCCAATCACGACCAGCTTCATTGACTATTTTCTTGAGGATCTTGAGAATGGTTTTATTGGAAGCCTCAGCTTGGCCATTACTCTGCGGATAGTAGGGAGTTGAAAAGTGATACTGGATATTGTATTGTGTGCATAAGGCATGGACATCTTGATTCTTAAATGGTCTCCCATTATCAGTGACAATGGCTTGGGGAATACCATACCGGCAAATGATGTAGTTAAGGATAAACTTGGCTATTTGTTTACTGCTGATATAGGTCATGGGAATGGCTTCAACCAACTTCATGAAATACTCAGTGGCGGTGATGATGAATTTGTTGCCATTGGATGAGGATGGGTGGATTTGTCCTATGAGGTCGAGACCCCATTGAGAAAAAGGCCAAGGAGTTGTCACAGGTTGTAATTCATGAGCTGGTGCGTGAATTAAATCTCCATGCTGCTAGCATTGTAGACACTTAGAAAATTGTGCATCATCTTGTTCTATTGTAGGCCAGCAGTAACCTATTCTGAGTATCTTCTTAGTGAGATTAGGACTAGTAGAATGTGTGCCACAGACACCTTCGTGTATGTCTTGTAAGGTAGCTTCGGCTTCTTCTGCATTAAGACATCATAAGAGGATACCATTGAGACTCTGGAAATATAGTGTATCACCCAGAATGGTGTAACGGGAGGAACGATGGATAAAGGTTTTGCATTGGGTGGATGATAGATCAGAGGGAAAGGTATTGTGTTTAAGGTATTCATAGATATCTTCATACCATGGGGAATTGGGACCAACAAGTTCGCAGATGATTTCAGTAATGGGAACATCGATGGCTCGTATCAACAACTGTTCAATCAAGAATTCACATTTTTGTGTATTTGTCGGCATGTCGATAAGTGACCCTATAGAAGCCATAGAATTTGCAGCTTTGTTATGCTCTCTTGGAATTTGCTCAAATGTGATGCTAGAAAAGTGTGGTTTGTAGGCATCCACTATTTGTTTGTAGGGGACGAACTTATCATCTTTTGTTTGGTACTCATCTGTTACTTGGTGAATGACTAGTTGTGAGTCTCCATATACCTGTAGTTCTGTGATGTCCCATTGAACTATTGTATTGAGACCTATGAGGAGTGCTTCATACTCGGCAATGTTGTTCGTGCAAGGGAATGCAAGTCAATATGACTTTGGAATATAGTCATTTTGAGGTGTGATAAACAAGATACCAGCCCCCAATCCATGCTGTGTGTAGGAACCATCAAAGTACAACTTCCACATTATTGAGTTGGAAAGAGTGAATAGATTCTCATCCAGAAAGTCTGCTACCATAGGGTGTGTATATGTCATGGGTGCTTCTGTTAGTTGATCTTCTAGGGCTTGTCCTTTGATTGCTTTACGATCCATATATTCAATGTCAAACTCACTAAGTATCATGACCCATTTAGCTAGTCTACCTGTAAGAGCTGCTTTTGCTAGTAGATACTTCAAGGGATCAATTTTAGCTATAAGATTTGTGTGTTGGTTCAACATGTAATGCTGCAACTTTTGGGAAGTGAACACTACTGCTAAACAAGCCCTTTCCATAGGTGAATAATTAAGTTCATATCCCACCAAGGTTCGACTGATATAATAAATTGCACACTCTTTTCCTAACTCATCATTTTGTGCTAGAAGGGCCCCGAGGGCTGAGGTTGTAGTTGAGATGTATAATATCAAGGGTTTATCAGCCATTGGTGGTACTAAGATAGGTAGTGTAGCCAGATACTCTTTGAGCTGATCAAATGCTGCTTCACACTTATAATCCCATCGAAATGAGACATCCTTTTGGAGCAAGTGTTGAAATGGTTGACATTTATCTACTAGCTATGAGATGAAACACCTAATGGACTACAACCTTCCCTGAAGGCTCCTTGATGCTTTGAGGTTCTTTGGTGGAGGCATTTCCACTATAGCCTTTACTTTTTCAAGATCTACTTCAATGCCTCTATGAGATACAATATATCCCAACAGTTTCCCTAATGTTACACCAAAGACATACTTCTTTGGGTTGAGGCATACTTGGTATTTCTCAAGCCTATCAAAGATCTATCCTAGAACTTGTATGTGATCTGCCCTGGAAGATTTAGCTAGTATGTCATCCACATAGTCCTCCATGATATGATGAAAGAGTTCATGAAATATCACTGTCATTGCTCATTGATAAGTTGCCCTTGCATTCTTTAGACCAAATGGCATAACACACCAACAATAATTACCCCACGGACAACTAAAAGTTGTTTTATGTTGATCTTCTTCTACTATCCTTATTTAATTGCAGCCCGAGAATCCATCCATGAGAGAAAGCATTTCATGACCCGCTGTCAAGTCTACTATGAGGTCAATGTTCGGTAATGGAAAGTCATCTTTGGGACATGCTTTGTTAAGATCTCTAAAATTATTACACATGAAGATGCACCCATTTGGTTTGGACACAGGTACAATGTTTGATACCCAGTCTGAATAATCAATGGGTCAGATGAAATTTGCATCTAACAACTTCTGTATTTCCACCTTCACCAAGAGAGCTATCTGTGGGTGCATCTTCCTCAACTTTTGCTTGACTGGTTTAACTTTTGGATCAACTGTGAGATAGTGAACAACTAGCTTAGGGTCTAACCCTGGCATATCAGCATAGGTCCATGCAAAGTTAACGGTTCTCTATAAGAAGAATTTGTTAAGATTTGTTTGCTCTGTTTCTAATAATGATGCTGCTAGGAATGTGGTCTTTGGATTTTGCTCTGTGCCAAGGTTTATCTCTGTAGAATCTTCCACTAGGAGAGCTAACTTCTCTTGATACTTAGATGGTAGGGGAAGGTCAAATCCTCCATCCTCAAGTGCCACAGTTGGGTTTTCACCTTTGGATACGTCATTTGTTTTTACTATTTTGTGATCGGGAGGTGCCACAATGTGGTTTTCACCTAGTGATCTTTCTTTATTTTTACTTTTGCGATTGGAGGATTTGGCATTCTCACCAAAATAAGTTGTTGGCTCTAGTTCCATTACAAAACCTACTTTATGATTGCCCAGAGGGATACCATCCCGGAGTCCCATGAGCTTAGCTAGAGCTTCGTCATTCTGAAATACATCTATAACAGGGGACCCTTGTTGGTCCCAATCGAGAAGTTCGAGGTAGACAAGTGTTACATTCTGGGTGTTTGTGGTGGAGGTTAAGGATATAGATGATAACATAAAGATGGAGGATTCAGTGAATAGGTCAGTCATATGGAAGGAATAGTCATCGATGGTATCCTCATTAGACGTCGAATCTGCGAGGGAAGTTTTAGCCACCTTGTCAAGGATACCCTCGATGTCCAAGGTGATGGTACCTTTCTACCAAATCATAACCCCTTCTTGTCAAGTTTCTTTGTCATAATGATGGGTTCCATTGTTCCTTGATTCTGTTTCCCAAGGCCAGCTTTGCCTTTATAGCCCATGTTTTTGATCCTTAAGCCATTGCCATATTGCTTGACTGGTATTGTGACCGGTTCTTTCTCCTTGTAGAGCCAAGAAGAAATGTCCTGAATAGATTCCTCTTCCAATAATTGTCCCTGTTGGAATTGGGTTAGAAATGCTAGGGGAGGAATAGCTACTTTTTTAGTTACTTTGGCAATGGGTGGTTAGCCGTAAGATTTAGGGGATAAAGGCATCCACCCTACACAACAAGATTTTGAGATATCATATGTTCCAAAGCATATATCACGTATGTGAGCTTTGATTTCAGGAAGGGGATTAGGTTCACTTGCAAAGGCTTGTGTCAGATTTTTAGGATCGACATATAGTGAGGATTCAAGGGCTTTGTCATTTTTAGGCACTTGGTTGTAATTCTTATAGCTGCCTTGCAAGACATGGCAAAATTCAAAAGGATTAGGGTCACCTGGGATAGTTATCTCTGTACCATTGAATGGGAATTTTAGAGACTAATGGTACGTTGGGGGAACAACTTTCATTGCATGGATCCATGGGCGGCCTAGGATAATGTTATAAGGTAGTTCAATGTCAAGGACTTGGCACCTAGTTTCAAGCATGGCAGGGCCCAATTGTATAGGCAAGTGGATAACACCTGTTGAGCAGCATTCAACATCATGATACCCCTTGATTTTAATACTTTGATCAATGTTGACATGATCCTTAGAGTATCCCAATTGCTTAAGTAACTGTAGAGAACATATGTTGAGACCAGCACCACCATCTATGAGTATGTATTTGGTTTTGCATTTATGAATGAGAACTTCAATATGAAGGGCATCATTGTGACATAGATCATGGGATGGAAGGTCCTTCTCAGAGAAGACCACATTGTAGGGTGAAGCAATGTTACCTACTATAGCTTAGAAATCCATGACTGCTATGTTGTTAGGAACTAAAGACTCTTGGAGGGCTTTTTCTAACACCACTTTATGTGTGGGTGATGACCGTAGAAGGTCCAAGATAGAGATCTGTGCTGGCGTTTTCCCTATATGTTTGACAAGATTATAATTGAATTGAGTTGGGAGACTGGGTGTAGGACCACAAATGATGACATGATCATGACGAGTTGTAACAGCGCAATCCATAGATTTGCCTTTGATTGTGAGGGTAGATACACGACTCTCTTCAAAACGACCCATAATGGAGTCAAAGGAAGTGGAAACATTATTGACACCTTTACCTTTATACTAAGGAGGAGGTGGACCATGGTGAGGGAATGGTTCCTTGTACATGTTGAGGTCTTTGTTCGTGTGTTGAGCTGGTGGTTCATCTTCAAAAGAGATTTGGTTACCCTCGATGAGATTTTGGATTAGGTGCTTGAGTTTCATGCACGATGCGGTTCTGTGCCCTTTGCTCCTATGGAACTCACAATATTCATTTTGTCTGTACTGCGCGGTTTTGTAAATAGGTTCACCATATGGGAGAGCATCTGGTAAGGTGATCAATCCCTTGTGTAAAAGCTTCTGTAGGATAGGCTCTATAGGCTCTCCCAATGGAGTGAATTGATGCCACGGAGGGTAATCTTGTTGAGGTCACTCTTGTTGTCATTGTTGTTGGTTTTGATAAGGTTGTCTTTTTTTTTGTTGTTGTTGAGGTGGAGCTTGACTTAGTTTGGAAAGTTGCAGTGGTGTTTGCAATGTTTGGACATATTTAGAATTGACCACTCCATCATTGACCATGTTTTTATTTTTGTTCCAAGACTTTAGTTTATCATTTGTCTGTTGATGAGGAGCATTGTCTTTCATTTCTTTGAAGATTTTGACTACACCTTTACCAATGAGGGCCTTCTCAATATTGATTCCCTTGTAGGTAATTTCGTCGAAGGTTGTAGCACTAAGAATTTGCAAATAAAAACCCAATTCTTGGTTGAGGTTCTGTACAAATATGCTAACAAGCTGCCTTTCAGGTATCTTGAATGGGAATTTACTAGCCATTTGTCTCCATCGCTGAAGGAAAGAAATGAAAGTTTCACCATTTTTCTATTTGTTGTTGCATAGATCAATCATGGAAATCTCATGCTCTATGTTGTAGGAAAAATGGGTGGCAAATTTCTCCACAAGTTCATTAAAAGATTTGATACCCGGAGGTAAGTGTGAGAACCATTCTATAGCTTGACCTCCAAGACTGTGAGGAAAGAAACACATAAGATATGTGTCATTATGTGAGACCTCAAAGCAAGCAAGATATAATTCCTTGAGATGGTCATTTGGGTCACCTTTTCCTTTGTATTTATCAAATTTGGGAATAGTAAAATTTTGAGGAAAAGGGATCATGGGTAATGACCGATCAAAAGGATAAGGACACACTTCTTCCTAAGAGAAGGTCTTCTTGGTGTGGCCAAATGTAAGATTAGATAGTTGTTGTTGAACCTCCACAAGTTTTAGCTCCATAGTCATGGGAGGGGTTGGAAACATCTCCTGTTGTCCAAGAAGTGGTTGTTGATGCCCATACAGAAGATTGTAGTGTAAACCATGTGCATTGGTGTTATAAGGGTCGTATGATTGGTTGGGGTCGTATGTGTTGTATGTTGGGTTTAGATTGGGTTGGAATTGGATACTTTGATTCAAAGGAGGTGGGGGTGGCGCTAGGTAAGAATGTAGGCTTTGTGATGGTTGAAGAAAAGAGTTTGGTAGGGGAAAGCTAAAGTTTGGGTTAGGTTGCGATTGCGGCATATAGCTTTGGGAAGTTTGGTTTTGAGAATGTTGAGGGTGGAGAGGCAATGTGTTTAAGAAGTTTAGCACTGATGATTGTTGTGGTGGGGGGACATAGGTAGATGTGTTGTGTGATGGTTGAGGTTGATTGAGGATGAGCATAGAAGAATGTTGTGGTGGGGGGACATAGGTAGATGTGTTGTGTGATGGTTGAGGTTGATTGAGGATGAGCGTAGAAGAATGTTGTGGTTGGGGTTGCATGACCCTGGTTGGTTGAGGGATATGAAGATTTGATGAGGTTGGGGGTGGTGTTTGTTGAGACCCTTGTTGCATGGCTACATAGTTGTTCCCTGGATTGTAATTTGGTGGGAAACCTTATCGTGATGGGGTAACCAATGTTCCACTTGCGATTGTTGTGGACACTTTAGGAGCGGCTTGTTTGGCTAGTTCAGCTTCATGTTGGAGAGTCTCTTGTTGGTTTTTGTAGATCTCCATAGGCGTCAGAAGGGGTGATATGGCCCTCTTTCCTGTTGGGTTTTGATAAAGGGGATTCTCATATTGTGCAATCATTCTCCCTTGTGAGCTTTGTTCGTGTAAGGGTGTGGTCACTGTGGACATGGTTTGGACTGCATGTATGGCATTTTGGGATTTGTTTGTGTCCTTGAGATTGGATAAATCAAAATCTTGAGGTAATTTGGCTCCTTGCCCTGCAAGCAAGTGAAAGAAATGATCTTGGTTCTTACTAAGGATTTTGTCAAAGGCGGCTATGACTCTAGGATCTTGTATGAATTCATCAAGATCTTGTCCATCTTCTTGAGAGGATTGACCTATTTCAAAGTGTCGCTCTTATTGAGATGGCACTTGATCGATAGTATAACCTTGTGGAACAAAATTTGGAGGCATGCCGGTGGTATAGTGAGGTGTACTTACCAAAGGGACTCTACTTTCTTGGGATGGGACCTGACTGATAGTATAACCTTGGGGGACAAACTCTAGAGGCATGCCGGTGGTATAGTGAGGTGTACTTACCAAAGGGGCCCTACCCTCTTGAGGATTGCTAGGGTGGTCTAACTGCGGCATGTTTGGAGAGTTGGTAGATTTTTTCACGGGTGTCCTAAGAGTAACCTTGGGAGTAATGTTGGATCGGCCTAATTGAGGTGTGTGAGGAGGTGATTTGTGCTTCCTAGGGACAACTTGCTTGGACTTCATAGTTTGCTGGAGTCTAGTGGTTACCATGGAATACACTAGGACAAACTGCTGAGATTCTGCTAGTGTTTTGGAAAAAACAAAATTTTGATGCAGAGTTAACTAGACAAAGGCGCTGTACTATTTGACCAAAGGTGCAGGACTATGCTACCAAATGTGAGCTACTGTAATACCAAAGGCAATGGATTGAGCTGCCAAAGGTGAGGTACTGCTATACCAAAGGAGAGCTACTATGACCAAAAGTGAGCTATTTTTATACCAAGGGCACTGAAGTAGGTTTGCCAGAGGCAAGGTACTGTTATACCAAAGGCAAGCTACTGTATTACCAAAGGCAAGCTATTGTAATACCAGAGGCGTTGAAGTAGTGTTTGATGTTTTTAAAAGGTAAATTTTGATAAACTTAGTTTTGGTTCTGATTGGATTTGCTTTGGCAAGAGAAAACACAGCAAACATAGTGGCAAAAAAGGACTGACACAATAGATAGTGTATGTTCGGGGCTCACAAAAAGCCCAATGATTCAAACAATATTAAGCACTTTTTATCCCTAGAGACAAGGTTTCATTGCAATAGATCAGCTCACAACTTAATACTCCGTCGATAAAAATGTCATTCCATAAAGGTGTTGGACATTTTGTATCTTTGCAAGAGATGATAGGTAGGGATATCTCACCCTCCCCTCAGAAAGCTCAAATAGGTCATAAGAGCTTTATGGCTGAGGGAATACTATCTCTTCTCAAGGGAGCCAATGGTGAGTATCTTGAGGGCTTAAATTGATTCCCCTTGCATTAATGATTACCGCAACGTTCAGAGGTAGATTGGGTAGTCACTATCTAGAATGGTTCTTAGTAACTTTGAGGCACCAATGCCTTACAAGCAATGTGATAAGATACTAAAAGCTTTAACCAATCCTACTAAGAGTATCAAACACTTCGCTCAATGTGAAAATCGTTTCCACATAGAGCTAGTACACCTCTTTTTCAGTTTGGCACCACAAGGTAAGGCTGACGTTGGTTAGGACTTGGCTTCACCTTATCCCTCTTATATAGCGGTTCAAAGGAAAACTTCACTTAGGTTCATCCCTTTTGGATGAAGCGCAATCCAAAAGTAGGCCCTTCTAAAGGAATTACTAAAATGTAAGAGCAAGCATGTCAAACAAAGGTTCAATTGTCTCGTTATAAGAAAAATAAGGTGCAACTAAATTAGGCACACACGCGTTTGTAGTTGTTAATTGTCCCTTATGAAATTGAAGTGTTTGGCATTCATGTCCATTGTTCCTTAGAAAATTGAGGTGTTTTTGCATACATGTCCATTGTCCCTTAAGAAAAGATATATGTTCCTAAGACTTAGATTGCCAAAAGTGATTTGTTCAATTGTCCCTTAAGAAGGCAATATGTTTCTAAGACTTAGTGCAATAAATCAAGATTTCTTCAATGCTCATCCTACATGAACATGTTAGAAAAACCTATTTACTCTGTGTGAGTGATAAGAAGTTGCAACAAGTCAATTAGTTCCACAAAAACTCACAAGTTAGCAAAATAAATGAGATTTGACCAAAAGCACTGCACTGTGGTACCAAAGGTGACTTACTTTAATACCAAAAGCACTACATTGTGTTGTCGAAAGTGATTAGCTGCAGACCAGAGGTGATCCATTGTGCTACCAAAAGCATAGCTCTGTGTTACCAAAAGTGTAGTACTATACTACCAAAAGTGCTTTTACTGTGTCAGATCTAGAAAAAATTATACTTTATAAAAAAAAGTGAGGTCCAGATATGATTTCATGGTTGATTTCAAGTTTTGAGATGTAATATCTGATAGATCTATATCCTGGAATCAAGAAAACTCAAAGAATGCCGCAAATAGATAGATTAACTCGAAGATTGAAAATACTCCTAAATACGTCAGCTTAGGAAGTATAAAAGACAATTGAAAGACAAATAAACCAGCTTGTCAGTCAAATCAATGATAGGTATGTGAGTAAAACCCTACAAAATCACCAAACAAGATCAGAAAAACCTACTTTGCCAAAAGCACTTTACTATACTACCAATAGTGCTGGACTTTTGCACCAAAAGCACGCTACTGTGCTACCAGAGGCGCTGCAGTATTGCCCAAGGGCGCTGTACTATGCCTCTAGAAGTGCTTTACTATACTGCCAATAGCACTTTTTGTGTCTTTTGCGTTGTTCCATACTATACTTAAAAAAAAATCAATTTCTCAAAGAAAAAGAGGGATTAGTGGGTCCCACCAGGCATGCCAGAATGTGTATGAGGAAAATCAACTAATGTTTAAATGATAAATCAAAACAAAACAAATCAAAAGCCCATAACATAAAGAGAACTAATCTAAACAAAAGCCATTATCAATAAATCCAATGAAATAAGGAAGCTTTTACCTAGATTTGTGTTGTTCCCTTTGTTGAAAGTGGATTGCTCAATAATGCTGTGAAACCATGTTTGCAACAAGCAAGTAAAGTGCTCAAAATGCTCAAAGATCAATGTCAAAAGATCGTAAAGTTTCCCAATCGATGCGATGTATGCTCAAAGTGTTGTTAAAGGATGCTTGAGAATAAGTGATCGAAGAGGATTTGTGAAGAAGATGAGGGGGGTTTATATAGGTTTCAATCATGATGGATCAACGGTCCAGATAATTTAGAAGAATCAATGGAGGAGATAAATCAAATAACCATGATGAATGTGCACATGACATGTGTCAATCCATAAGGATATTTTTAGTAAAATATGATGAAAAAAAGATTGATTGAATAGATAACTAAACTTGTAATTTTGCCTTTTTTAGAGTTCTAAAAATAAGATTGATTGTGCACATGAGTTAACAAGATATTTTAAGAGGAATTGGAAGATAACTTGAAATTAAATAAATAAATTTATTTATTTAATTGTGCATGATTAAGGAACAGAAGATTATAAATAAAATATTTGATTTTATTTATTTTTAGAGGATTGAGACAATTTAAATAAATTTGCATGATTTATTTAAATTTAGAAGAACAATTGATTTAATTAAATAATGTGGAATTATTTAATTGTAGATAAGATAAAATTTGATGAGTTAATTAAATAATTGGATTTATTTAATTAATGGAGACTTGAAATTTGAAAGAGGATAATGATTTAATTAAATAATTAAAATTATTTAATTTTGGAAGAATAAAGGAATTTAATTTAATTAATTAAATAAAGAGGATTTATTTAATTAATGTTAAAATTTTGTGATTTGGACGAATTTGATGAAATTAATTAATTAATTAGATTATTTAATTAATGTTGAAATACAGGTGATTAGAAGAATTGATGAAATGCAAGTGGTGCGACGACATGGTCATTTTAGGGTGTCTACATTACTTTTTGCTTTTGTGTCCTAAGGCATGAGGACCCTTAGAATTTTTTGCTTTATAGGTAGAGGCATCCAAATTTTTGCTTTTGAATCCCATGGGTTTGGTGGAATGAGTGGAAGCTTCATGCTTAGACAATATGTGCATTTGTTGGTCATGATTGAGATTTTTAGAGGATTTATGGATAGGTGGATAAGGGGATTGGATAATGGGGATATTAGGTGTTGGAAGTAGTGGAGGTAGATTTGATGGAGGGATGTTAGGGGTTGGAAGAAGCGGAGGTAAATTTGATGGTGGTTGGTGTACGGTCACATGCTTTTGACATTTGTAGAATGATGGCGGTGGAATGGCAACATATGATTTAGGGGTATGATGGGATTTATGGTGGAAAGTGGTGGATTCAGGAGGCATGGAGGAAGTACCAACATTTTTAGATTGTTTAACTTAGGATGTGTATCCAAGGCCAACTGAGTGCGAAGGGACCTTGACATGGATTGGCTCCAAAATTCCTTGTTAAAGAAGGCCTAAGCCTTTACCTTGGTAGTTCATGTTTTGAAGCATATGATGGACAATGGGACTATGTGCATGTTGGCTACTAGACATGAGTTCCTTATTGGAAGGAGAAGATGAGGAGGTGGAAAATGGTTGTTATGTTCCTAGGGAGGAACATTCATGGATGAACGTGGTAAGACCAATAGGACATGATGGCTTTGAAATGGAGATGATGGTGGATGTGGGAGGATCATTATTGGTTTGATCTTTTATGCTTAATTGGGAGACAATTGTCTCATCACGGGAAGTGAATATTTGTAGATTATGAATGGGGCTAGATGGAGGATGGATGGAAGGGGTGTCTTGCTCATGAATAGGTATAGGATCAAGTTTCTCATAGATAGATTCTTCATAGGTGTCATCTTGATCATAGAAAAGATAAGTGTTATGAATGGGGTAAATGGAAAGGATTTGATCTTGACTTAGACAAAAAGTTGATGTTTCCATATGCTTTAGATTATGTTCTTGACATACCTCTTGGTTTTAGATGGAAGTAGAAGTGGGAGTCCCTTGGATGAGTTTGATGGGTTCTTGATATTCATCCATAAGAGAGTATGATGGACTTTGACTTGGGCTCATGATAGGAGGCTCTTCAATTGGCTTAATGGCTTGTGGGTCACATAATGGGGTTAGAGGGCTAGGCAAGGTGTTGGGAGATTCTTTGATAGGATCACAAGTGGGTGTTTGACATAGGGGTAATTCATTCCTCACTAGTAGCCAATGGATCACATCCTTCGTTAGGGTATGTGTGAATGGACGATAATGGTGGATGGTGTTGTAGGCTTCAGATTAGGATTTCGTGGATGGTTTGGATTGGAATTAGATGAATTGGACATATTAGGGTTTGGATTGAGACTAGGATTAGATGGAGAGATAGTTAGGTTGGATGAATTAGGACTTGGATTAGAATTATGATTACATAAAGGTGTCAAGATAGGACTTGTAGACTCATGGATTGGCATTGGAATGGATGGTGATGGAGGATGCTCATACGGTGCATAACCTAGATTGGTATTTCCCTTGTCAAAGGATATCAAATATTGCTCAAAAGATTGACTTAAGGACACTTGATTTATATACAAAGGGCCACTTGGAGTAGGATTAGGTGATACATAGGTATCTCCCTCATCAAAGGACATGAGGTCTTGCTCCAAAAGTGGACTTAATGACACTTGATTTATGTACAAGGGGCTATTTGGGCTTGCATGTACATGCTATAAGGATACTTGTTTGTCTTGACCATGGGTTTGATGGTGAGGTGGCATGTTGGAAGAAGGAAGTTGATAAGTTGATATAGTATTGACATGGTATGTAGATAGGTTAGGTGATACATGATATTGAGATAGAATGTGATGAGGTTGGGCTTGTTGTGGTATGATTTGATGTGGAATAGGTTGATGTTGGAATTGTTGGATAGGTTGATGTTGTTGATGTTGTTGTAGTTGAAGGTGTTGATGTTGTGTTGGATGAGGGATCACATAAGATAATGATTGTTGAGATGGAGATTGATATGGATGAGGGTTGACATTAGAAGAAATGGGATAAGTTGGTATAGGATTGACATGAGAAGTGGATGGATAGGACTGATATGATGATAACACATAGGATTAATTTGGCATTGGTTGATGATGTGCTTGTTGGAATTTACAAGTGGCCAAGAGGTGTTGGATTTGTGCTATGAGGTGTTGCATTTGAGGTTATTGGCTTGCTTGAAGTTGAAGTTGTTGAATCATGCCATCAACCTTTTGAATCATTTGTTGGCTTAGAGGTTTTGGTGCCTAGTGAAGTAGGTGAATGAGTTCTTGTGCGAGATCTTCTAATGTTGACATGGTGTCAAGTGTTTGATTAGGATGTGATTGCTGAGATGATAAGGAAAGATTGGTAGTTTGATTTGGATAATATCAAACACAATGTAAATGAATAAACACACATGCCAAGCACAATGTTTGAATTTCCTTTCAAGATTAAATGTTATGATTAAGAAAACACTTGCAAACACAACAACAAGCCCTAATGATTAATCAGGTAGGGTATGGCCAATAAGTCTTAAGCTAGGCTGCATAAGAGTTAACTAAGGGTGTCCTCGATATACACAAGGTACAAGGTGCCCAAATCTGTGAACACTAACGCATTGAAGGGATGTGGCATAAGCATAAGCTAGACTAAGGAATCACCTAAGGCCACAAGGCTGTCCCAATGACTACGTATCTAGATTGAGGTATAACTTTCACTCTCCCCTCTTTGATATACCCCACCAGAACATGTGGTTGAGGTCATCCCTAGGGATAATGAAATCCCCTAGCAGGCCTCCTAGATAGGGTTTGACAAATCATAGTTGTTAATTAACCCTTAGAAATGAAATGTGTGATAAGAAGACAATGTAGGCACTTGTTCATTTTAAGATCCCAAAGCTAAATGTGTAGGAAGACACTTGTTCGTTTTAGCCTGATTTCAATGATGTGATAGCAAACAAGATTGATTTTAAGTCCAAATCAAAGTGTGAAGGCAAGCAATGTTTAGAGATGAGAGATGGATTGATTTCACCTGATTGTTTTTCATCCTTAAATTTGCTATGTATGTTGATGCCCTTGCTGCTCTAGCTCCTTATATGCCCCTAAAAATCACCAAGACAAGAAGAAAACCAAACTTGCAAGAAAACAGAGGATTAGGTCAAAAAGATGTGATCTGTTAAAAATCTTTTGGGAAATTCTAAGCAATTTAAAAAAATCGTTGAAATCTGATAAGTTTAGCTCAAGATATGCTTGATTAAAGTTTAAAAGGAAGCTAAACTTTGCTTGTAAAAATAGCTGATAAAATGATGAAATTACCTGATAAAACCTTTTCCTCTATGAAGTTCATCAAACTAGCTTTCCAACAACTATAAAAACTTAAAAATCTGACATAATTTGCAAAAGTTATGGTAGTTTTCAAAAGAAAACTATTTTAAGCATTAAAAAACATTATTCATGGCTTGAAAACACTGTTCACAGCCTGAGAACACTATTCACTACCAGAAGCATTGTTCATCATTAGAAAGTACTGTTCATGGCCGGAAGTACTGTTCACTCTCGGAAGTACTGTTCATTGCTGGAAAGCACTATTCACCATAGGAAACACTGTTTGCCGTAAAGCACTGTTCACCACCAGAAGTACTGTTCATTGCTGAAAAGCATTGTTCACCACCAGAAACACTGTTCATCACCCTACAAACATTGGCTCAAATTTCACCTACACTAAAAAGGGTCAAATTATATGTTTTTCTTCACCTCTTGGCCCTTCTGGACACAACCATGATGTCTGTTTTAGCCTAGGAGGTCACTTGTAGCAATACTTGCCAAACAAGGGTTAGAAAGATACAAATTTTTACAACAAAAACCTAGAAAAACGTATGATTAGATCAAGAGACGTGGGTCCCACCGGGCGTGCCAGAAATGTAACTAAAAAATTTGGACAAAACGAAAGATAAACAAAACAAGTATTACCTTGATCCAAAACCTTTCTAATACCTCAGATATCTTGAATGATAGGTGCATGCATGTTTGATTGTTTGAATGATTGGATGTTGATTTCTCACGTTTGCAGCATAATGATGAAGATGAAGATAAAAGATAGAATATGATCGATGGAAGATAGATAGATGGAGATGCGAGGTAGAATTTCGCTAGAGTAACGTTGCATGCAAGAGGTGGGATCCTCAAAAAAACAAAAAGAGGGGTTTAAATAGATTTTTGGTGGAAGAGGAGTTGGGAAGGTTTCCATTTTGAAGTGGAAGATCCTCTCAAGTTGAGTGATGTGGGATTATAAAGTTGATTGTGCAACTTGGGAGAGGAAATAGAAGGGGATCTAGTCATCTAGAGAGGATTTGAGAGATGAGTTAAGTCATCTTAGGAGATGGAAATGGAAGGTAAGATAATGATTTAAATAATTTAATATTATTTAAATCATGAGGAATGTGAGGGTAAAGTGATAAATAAAAATAAAATAAAAGATCTATTTTATTTTATTTAAGAGGAAAGGGGGTTAAATAAATAAAGAAAATTTATTTATTTAATAATGTGAAAAGGATCCAGGATAAATTAAATAAATGTTAGATTTATATAATTTATTAGAGGAAGTGTCAGGATGAAGAAGGGGTACCTAGGGCAAAACATAAGGTGTTGCAAGAGGACATTTTTGGGTGTCTACAGTCATCTCTCTAGAATTGTATTCTATGCATGTTGTGAAAGATATGGTTGTATTATTGGATTGATATTGAGATTATTATTCTCTGCCCCTCTTAAAATTCTTCACAACACCTCTTCTTTTAGTGATTTGTATTGAAAAATCATGTAAAAAAGTGAAAAATCAAGCATTTTAGATCATAAGCATACATAGTTTTACACTTGTTCCTTGCATAAGCATTGAAAATATTTTAAAATCTGATCTTGCATACATTTGAAGACATATACACATGGCTTATAATTGCAACAATAATTCTAGTCTTCCTCCTAGGCGTTATTTGAAAAGAAGGATCCCTAAACCTGAAATTATATTTATACCTCATGACAAAACATTTGTAGACAATGAAGGGCCTCTTACATTACCATGAAAACAATGGAGATCCCAGTGAATGGTACACTTATAGATCCTAATTGCATGACTAATGTGGTAACATAAGAGTTTCTTCTTGTACATAATTTGACACAAGATTCCTATGAACCTTTGGATTTAAGGATTAAGACACATAATGGAGCTTTAATGCCTACCTTTGGGAAGATAACTCTATTGGTTACAATTTCTGACAAAGTTGTGGATCAAGTATTTGAGGTTATCCCTTTATCCAATTTCTTCCATGTAAAACTAGGATACCTATGATTAAAATCTATGAACGTTGTCCCCTCAACTATTCACGATTGCATAAAATTCCCTTTACATGGACAAGTGTGTACTATTTGACATAATACATATCAACCTTTGGCAATGGACAACAACTTTACTCTTGATTACTTTTGGCCACAACCTGATAGAGACCCTTAGCCACGAAGGGATTACTCTTTCCAACAATATAGATGATACAAATAAAAACTTATATCTAGAGTGGTTGGGCCTCCTATGCAAACAATAAGAGAAGAACAACCTGCATTAGAAGAAATTCCTAGAGCAAAAGGAAAAGAACCCTATGATGAGGTTCCTCCTCCATCATCCTTACAAGGATCAGGAGGTATTCGTCAAGAACAAAACACTTCATCAAGACAAATGATATTTGAACATGGTGCTTCCTCCTCTAACATGTAAAAACCTATGGAAAAACATGACAATACTTTTGAAGATATAAAAAACAAGACAAAAAGAAAGAGACAAGCAAGAGAAAGAAGGAGAAAAAGACAAGCTTTTGCCCAATGAAATGTATCTCAACAAGAAAACATTTCACCTAAAATTGAAACAAACCGAGAAGAGCTTAAGAATGAACAACTTGAAGAAAAGACTAAAAGTTGGGTCATGGTACCTTATGTACCTCTTTCCTCTAACATTCAAGATTGGGAAGACGATGACTTAGTTGACGATGACCACTAGTTTGTTTGTCTTTGCAGGTAAGTATTACTAACCCTTTACCTCTATGTTGTTTAGGCCTCCTTGGATGACCCTTGATACTCTTGTAAGTTCAAGGATACTAAGAGACCACCTTTGTTGTGACCCTTCTTCTATTTGTATCATCATTCTTCTATGTTGCTTCTCCTCTATTTTAATTATTGTGTTGTGTCCTAGGGGCATAGCATTGCAGTGTTGGCAAGAGACACTGTGTGGCTTCATGAGTGTTGTCATTGATGGCAAAAAAGTCTATCCCACACATCAGCAGTACATAGTATGCCTATACAGGAAGTCAGATTGAAGATTGTTTTGGTCCAGTGAACAAGAACAGAGCATGTAGCAAGGTCCAACAAATAGGTCTGGATCTCTCAGATGGTGTAACTCAGCAAGTTGCAGACTTGGACAAGTCAAGAGGAGCATCATGACTACTATATTCTAGAGATTGAACCTCCGGTGACAAAACATGGAAAAGATATGACCATCTGAGTATTGGGTTGTAGACAAGTAGAGCAAATTGAGGAAGAACTGATCGACTGAGTATTAGACTTCAATCCGGATGAGTAATTGATGTTGATCAAGATAATTGAGGGATCATACAATATTGGCCAACATGATTGATGACTTTAATGTCTATGATTTTGATACGTATCACATATCAAGCATGGATTCAGCTGACAGATCAGTATTTTGTAAATATCTTGAGTATTCTGGTTGCTGACTAGAAAGTTGTTGAAATCCTTAGTGCGGATATATATACAAGATGGATTCTAGTTTGAAGGTGTGTGTGAATACAAATGTGATGAGATAAGGTGCGAGGAAAGGCAGAGATAAGTGTGGAAGCAACAACACTAGAGCAGAGGAAGAATGAAGTGCATTAGATCATATATTGAGCCTAACTGGAACTAAACCTTAGCATTTGTGGATGCCTCTCATCAATTCAAACACCTGGTTACCTTCTATAAACTTTGTAGACAGTGAGTCTCTTGTAGGCAGTGTGCCTCTTGTGAGTAGTGTGCTCAGGAAATGAGCCCTAATTGGCAAGTGCCATTTTTTACTTCGTATTCTTTTAATAGAGAATACAATCTTGGGTTAGTCACCCCATGGTTTTTCCCTTAACAGGGTTTTCCACGTAAAAATCCTTGTGTTATGTGTGTTGATTTTATTTCTACTCTCATGTTTATGTATGCTTATATGTTTTGATGTTGCACTAATTATTAAAGGAGAAAAGAAAGTAAAGATATTTGAGATAACTAATTCACCCCCCCTCTCAGTTATCTGTCTTGTTTTGAACAATTGGTATCAGAGCTAAGTTCCTCTAAACACAGCCTAACAGCTTGAGGAAGATCTGGTAATCTCAATGGATATGTATGGTATGAAGGAACAACTTCAATCTGCCCTAGATGATCTTGAGCAATCTCAGTCTAAAGTCAATGACTTGAGAGAAAGACTCAAACAAGCTGATGATTTCATAAATGAGCTAAAAGAAAAATTGAGCATCTCTGTGAAAAAGAGAAAGGAACTACTTCAAAAATTACCAAGTCAGAGTGAAGCCAATGATACTAATGAAGATCTGAATGAGAAAAACAAGCTATGTGAGAAGCTATCAAAAGAGGTCATTATGGTAAGGCATGAGATGGAATCAGGGGTTATGAGATTCACCCAAGAAATTGAAGAGAAAAGGAAAACTAAAGATAATCTAAAACAATCCCTCAAGAAGAAAACAGAGGACTACCACAAAATGGACAGAATAATCAGGCATCTTGAATCTAATTTTGAAGAAGCTAGAGATAATGTAGAACAACTTGAGAATCAAATAAACACTCTTAAACAAGATCTTCAAATAGCAAATGAATACAAAGAGAAATTCAAGATAAGCTCAGCTCAACTTGAAGTTCTTCTTGAAAGCCAAAAGAGGGTAGATGACAAGCATGGCTTGGGATATGAGAAAGGTGAAAGCTTCAGATCTGATCAGAAGAACTCTGGATCAGGAAATCAAAGAAACATGCCTAGAACACCTTTGGTAAGGCAACCAAATGCCCAAAGATATCCATCCTTCAATGGATACTACTACAATTGCAACAACTTCAGTCATAAAGCAACTTAGTGTAGAAGGAGAATGAATTAGACTAATCCATCCTTCTCTGGATAATGTTTCAACTGCAAAAGGTATGGTCACAAATATCATGAATGCAGAAATAGGCAAATAAACAATTCATTCAAAGGTAGATGATTTACATGCAATAGAATGGTGCATATGGCTAATCAATGCAGATCAAGAGGATATTAGTCAAATATGCAAAGAAATGTTGTTTGTTACAATTGCAATAGATCCGGTCATATTGCCAAATTCTGCAAAAGTAAAAATCAGAATAAAAAGGATTTGGTACATCATAATCAGAAACAAG
The DNA here is from genome assembly GCA_027924645.1 of Cunninghamia lanceolata. Classification (NCBI taxonomy): domain Eukaryota; kingdom Viridiplantae; phylum Streptophyta; class Pinopsida; order Cupressales; family Cupressaceae; genus Cunninghamia; species Cunninghamia lanceolata. Next base: position 106,560 of record BSBN01001054.1, read on the forward strand.
ATAAGGGAAAAGGCAAAGTGAATGCAAATGAAGTTCAAAGGGAGATGAGCAAGATTTGGGTGAAGAAGAGTACAGAAAATGTTGGGGATGGATCCGCACTAGAATCTGGTACTGATACTCCTTCCAGAAACTAAACAGATGAGCTTTGGCTCAGGGGGAGTCACAAAGAAAAATAAATTCCCCTAACCAATCAATTGGTGCCTAAATCTGGCACATGGAATGTTGCGGATTAAAGGGTTCTTAGAAAAATATCTAAATAACCCTTGGTAAATATATGAAAGATCCACATGGAGTTTTACAAGAATTTAATCATCCAAGATTGATCCGGTTTGATAGCCATCCGATAAAGTAGGATCTTCATAGACAAATCCGGTATGATTCAAAATTAAGATAACTTGATCTGTGGATCCATGGTATGATTGGAGGAAAGAAGATACATTGTCAATTATCACTGAAAATGATTCTAAGTGCAACATAGCGATTTGAAAAGATTGCTCTCAGAACAAGGCAACCGGATAACTTAAGTTGTGCATTTATTGCAAAAGGAAACTCGGGTTTCTGAAAGAATAAAAGGGTTCTTTCACTCATCATTTGCACATTTGCATTTGAGAAGAAGAAAAGAAGAGCTATGCATCAAGTTTCTATAACTCTTTCAAAGATCAACTGCAAAATCCAATTCAACCTACGATTTGTTCTAGCTCTTATTTTGAACCCTAAAAGCGTGAAAAGGTACTTCCTTTCTAAATATCTCTCTCTGAATCTTTTGCAAAAATGGCTACTCCAATGGTTGTTAAGATCACTGATAGGCTGCACCCAAAGTTCAAGAAACACCCCTACAAATCTGTAGAAGTTGATCCCTTAGGCACTTTTTCTAGAATTCCGCATGGGGTACTGCACGTAGAAGATGTTAGGGTTTACATCCACACCAATATTGAGGAATTTGGAGAATCTAAGTTGATGGACATCTACAATAAGCAATTAATAGATTAAAGTTTTGAACTCAAAGCTCAATACAAGGCCCTCCAGGATAAGCACTTTGTTCCTTATTTTGTTGAAGATGATTGGGTCTAGTATGTTCTTAGCAGAATACATGACAATTTCATGTGGTTAATGAAGCCTTCAAGATAACAAAAGATGCCATTAGGACAGTAACTAGACTGCACTCATACGGTGGGTTACCTGAACTCAAGTCTGTCAAGAACCAGACAGTTACTAAAGTTACCAGATCTAAGTTTGACAAAAGAGCAATGACAATTGAAGACATCACAGATTTGGATATCAAATTTGCCTCTATGATAATTGGATATAAGATCTATCATTCTAGCAGGGAGAATTATGTGTCTGGAACTGCAATACATACAGTATATCAGATGTTAAGGGAAAATGTAGATTATGACCTATGTGACCTTCTTTTAAACCAACTGTTAGAAAACTTGCAGAAGATCAAGAAGGATAAGAAGAACTCATTCAAGTATGGTTGTTTAATACTATGTCTATTCTTCTACTTCATGAATGAGTTGACCAAATCAAGTGGTTGGGTTTGGCAAAATGATAAATCGGTTGCAATACAGATTAGAGACTATATGTATGGACTTGGTGATGCCAAGGCTCAAAGCATAGCACTCTGGGGATACTTTAAGAACTTCCAAAGTATGATGAAAGCCAGAGAAAGGATACCTCAATCCATAGTAGAAAAATATAAGGATACAGGTGTTTTATGGTAGATACTGATCAATGCCTAATGGAGGCAGTTGAGCCTAGAACAGTTTGGATAATACCAATGGGATATGAGGTCGATGAGAAAATTTTGGAGCTGCATATTTAACACTTGCTAAGTCAGTCTAAGGACCCTGAGGCAGAAAGGTTTGGAACCTTTCAAGAACTAAGTGTAAAAATACATGTTGAGCTAAGACAACTGGAAATAAAAAGAAAAGTTAGAAGGGAAGTGGAGGAAATTGCCAAAAGATATGGCATATTAAAAGAGGCAATTGATGCAAATAGAGAGAAAATAGAAAGAGCTGAGAAACAAAAACAAGAAGCAGAAAAAGGAAGTGTTCCGGTACAAGCCTCCTCCTGGACTAGATCCTCTAAGAGCTCTGCACCTGCCATTCCTAAGAGCTCAAGAGCCACCAAACTGGAAGTCAAGACATCTGGTAAGAGAGAAAAGAGAATGAAAAAAAAGCCACAAAGTCTTACACAAGTCAAAAGGATGATGAAGAAATAGAGTCTGATGAGGAAGTTAAGAAAATGAAGAAGAAGAAAAAAACATCTGGGGAATCCTCTATTGGTAAAAACAAAGAAGAAAAGGAAGAAGAATTTGTTGAAAAGCCCATGCTTTCTATTGATGATATCATCAAGGTAGTCACTGTGGATGGGAATCTGCAACTGGTAATAGAATTTTATGATGATTATAGTGATACTAACAAGAGGATCTTGGAAGAAGCCACAGTCAGGTACCTGAATATTTATAATAAAGCATTTATTGAAATTATTTCATTAATTCCCAAAAGTCTAGAGAAGGTACTTGAACTTTGAAAAGAGAAGGCCAAGGCAAAGGACTTAGAGATCTGAGAACAGATTGCAATTCAGCTCTATCCTTCCATTACTCTAAAGCAAATGAACATGATCTTTAAGGACTGCAAGGAGGAATTCCAAAGCAAAGCAAGAATGAACAAACTTATGCTTGGAGAGACTGATTAGGTAGCAAGAGAAATAGAAGACATCCTCCAGGATGCCTTCAAAAGATTCAATCTTCCTATTATAGAGGAAATAGATGAAGAACCTTCCACCATGGATGTCGAAGGATTAAATGCATCAAAAGAAGAATCTACTAAGAAAAATGTAGAAGGGTCAAAAGAGATAGATGAGGAGAAGTCTAAGGACTTGGATTCCTTTGTTTCAGAAGAGGAAGTTCATGAAGAAGTTAACATCTCTCCTCTAGATCCCACTATAGACATTCTAGATTTAGGAACTGAAGGAGAAGGAAGAAAAGAGGAGAAAGTGAGTCAAGAAGAGGAGGTAAAGGGAAGAGAAGAAGAACAAACAGAGAAGATCTCTGATGACAGTTTTGAGATTCCAAAAGAAAAGAAGACTCAGTCTCTAGCAAGAGACATTGTAGAGGCAGTGAAGAATTTATTGAACAAAGAGATGATGGAGATAGATGAACTGGAACTATTCCAAGGACCACTAAATTTTGATTCCCTCTCTCCGGTCTAGACAATGAAAATAGCATCTTTTGCTCAAGCCAAGGTAAAAGAAAAACTTTTGAAGTCTCACATGGAAGACTGCGAGCTGTTAGAGATTGCATCCAGTATGCTGGAGAAGATCATGCCATCTTTTCAAAAGGATCCTTTGGCCTCTCCATTCAGTAACTTGAAATCTCTAGTAAACTCTGTTAGCACTCATTTTGACTCTTTAGAGAAATCGACAGAAGAAAATGTCTGGAAAGAGTTTTTGGGAAAGAGATTCACTGAAGTATAGGGACTCATTACTAATGATAGGAGGACCCTAGATATTGGGATAAAGAGCCTTGAAAATGCTCTTAAATATGGTGGGGACTTGTACAAATTTTGTCTATCTTGGTCTAAAGTGACAGAGGATATTGAAAAGAAGGTGAAAGAACAAGAAGGTAAACTATCAAGTTTATCTCAGAATTTTGATCCCCTCACTACATCCATAATGAGTCAAGAATGCCAAGCTATTGTCATTATAAATGAAATAAAGAGGCTGGAGAAAGAAAGGAAGAATATAATAAATAGGATGAGTGAACTTAGAGGGATAATCATCCCTAAATTAGAGGCAATGCATGAGGCCTTATCAAATGCTTAGACCACAGCGCAGACCAACGATCCGGTAGACTTAAGAAGGGTAGAAGCATATGCATTTTTGTTGAGTGGTCACATCTCTATTTTGGATAGGATGAAGCAGAGCTGGGCAACAGAATTTGTATAGTTGAAGACCACTTTTGCAGATAGACTTAAGTATATGTAAGTATAACATGACTATATACTTATGCGGCTATGTATAGGTTGATTTTTGCAAATTTTGGTATACGAATTCCACCCTTTGCCATTGATGTCAAAGGGGGAGTGAGGAATAGTGAAAAATGTCGAATCCAGCTAAGGGGGAGCTCCAGTAAAACAGTACACAAGATAGAGCATCAACCAAGGGGGAGTTTGCTACGACACTTAGTCATTTTTCACTAAGTGTTTCCATCAATGCCAGAGGGGAAGATTGTTGGCAAGAGACACTGTGTGGATTCATGAGTGTTGTCATTGATGGTAACTGTATACGCCTAAAAATGACACAAATCATCCTAAATAAATATTCTAAATATTTATTCCATTCTTCTATTAATTAAATAAATATTCCAAATTTATTTAATCAATTCACTATCTCACAATTAAATAAATTCTATTTATTTAATTAAAATTCTTCTAAAGTCCTTCACAATTAAATAATCATAAATTATTTAATTAAGCCTAATTCCTCTATCCTAAAGTTCTAAATTCAAAAATTCCACATCACCTTTTCCACCTCACCTTGTCCACCTCATCAGGTTGCACATGTAATTAAATATATTTAATATTTAATTACCTTATTTTCCCTCACCCACATGGCCTATTTCTTCTCCAATCAGAGATCAGTTAACCAATCAATCAAATCTGTTAACTAACCTGTCAGTTGAGTCAAATCCTCAATCAATCCAGTCAGTTCCACAATCCACTCTTCTAACTGATCAATCAATTCTGTTAACAGACTAGTCAATGGAGTTAACTCTCCAATCAGTTTTGTCACATCCCACCTTTCATGATGGGGCTGGGACACTTGTCACGTTTCCACTGGTTGCACATTCCTCAACCATCTTCAGCCGTTGATCTTCATATCTTCTCTCAACCGTTGATTCCTATTCTTCCGAGTCTATAAATGAAGCTTCATCCCTCCATTCTAATCATCCAGGCTTTTGACATCGTTACTCTGTAGAAATATCACCAGCGCGCCTTTGGCACCCACTTGTCATCTACAAGCTTGAGATCACCATTGTTGCATTGGAGCTCACCTTCATTGCATATCACACCATAGCTGTTCACCATCAACTTCCTCAAATAGCTTTAAAAGATTGCACTCTCTGAGGGCTCATCTCATCTGCGAAGGGACGATTCGTGATAGGCGAACAACAGAAGTTTCGAAACGGAAGAGGTTTGCTGTGTTCGTTCATTGCTTTGTTTAATCTTCTTTGTTTCTCTATTCTGTTGATGTTTGGGTCATCTATTATTCATTTGATTGATCACTATTTTACCCTCACCATTTTTGGCGCCCACCGTGGGGCCGTTGCCCCTTTATTTTACCATTTTTGAGCTTTTTTGAAGGCAGGTTCCGTACAGGTTCCGCAGAGTCACGCACAGGTTCTTTCGGCGCATCTGTTCATTTTTACGGTGCTTTTATAGACTGTTACGGTGCTTTTGTTAAAACTGCGCATTTGTTGACTGTTGTTGCGCTTTTACAGACTGTTACGGTGCTTTTATTAAAACTGCGCATTTGTTAACTGTTACTGCGCTTTCATATAATATTGCTGCGCATACGTTAAAATGGCACATCTGTTGTCTGTTACGGCGCTTCTGACGACTGTTGCTGCGCATACGTTAAAACTGCGCATCTGTTCATTTTAACGGCGCATCTGTTCATTTTTACGGCGCATTCGTTAATGCCGCGCTTCTATTGATCACTTCTACGCATCTGATCACTGAAGCTGCGCATTTGTAATTGGCTCAGGTTTTGGTACTTTTCTAGAGTATTTTGCTAATGCTAACCCTTTTGCAGGTGTTTGCTGGAGCGATTTTGCAGGGTAGGCTCAGGTTCAGTTACATGTAGTTGCATCTAACTAGCTCACATTTCATTTTCTGGGAAAGAGTAAAATGGTTGTTCATTACAAATCTTCATCTAGTCTTAATTAGGGAGGAAGTAACTGGTTTATTTCATGCTTGCATTGCAAACAAACTTCCAAGTTATTGCTATCTAAGATTTAAAATTGAACTCACAACTGCATTCTGAAGTTAAAATGAACCATTGCTATATCATGAGACCTGAATTTCAAAGTTAACAATCTCGTGCAACGTGGACCTAAAATTGAACTCACAACTACTTTCTGAAGTTAAAATGAACCATTGCTATATCGTGAGTCCTGAATTTCAAAGTTAACAATCTCGTGCAACGTGGATTTAAAATTGAACTCACAACTGCTTTCTGGGATTTAAAATTGAACCACTGCAATATTGTTGAAATCACTTCAAAGTTCTGTTTGAGTAGCTTAGCCCATTTAGTTTTTATCTTTTTAACTAGGGTGGATTAATCAGTGTATTCTGTGCCTGCGAATGACAATAGGCTTATGCTCTCCCCTCTTCTGGGTGATCAGAGTGCCAGACTTGTCATTCTACTTGTTTAACCTTTAGGAGGGGCCTGCCCTTGGATGCACGCTTGTCCAAGCGGGAATGACCCTGAGTGGTAACAGGCTAACGCTAAGCCCTACCGAACCACTTAAAATAAATTGTGCTTGAGGTGAAAACCTCCTGCAACGAGTGTTGTTATGTTACACCGACGGCTAACCTCCCCCAAAACCCTCTCAGGCGCAACCCTGTGAGGCTGGGAGACTCCATAACGGAGAGTAGCGCCGCCGCACGTGTAACCACTTGAACGGTTGCCCAAATTAACTACCTCTTGTTTTAGTGGCCCAAATCCCTTATAATCCATTTCTCGCCTAGGATTTTGTGCTTGCTTTTGTCTAAAATAGAGTCGAAAAACTACAAAAACAATGGAAAACTACAAAAAAACTCTTTGTGCTTGCTGTGTTTTCTTGCTAAATTAATTCATAATATCAGATCAGGAAGACCTATTCCAGCCAAAGAATACCAAAAACAGAGAAAAATACCAAAAATTTGCAAAAAAAATACCAGAACTGCGCATATATCCGTTTCTGCTGCGCATATACAGCGACTTGCTGCGCTTTTGTACCGACTTGCGGCGCTTTTATACCTTTTTGCTGCGCATATACACTGTTCTGCTGCGCTTTTACAGCGACTTGCTGCGCATATACGCTGACCTGTTGCGCATATACTTTTCTGCTGCGCATTTGTGCACTATTACTGCGCATACATACTTCACCAGAGCTGCGCATATACAGCGACTTACGGCGCATTTACCCATTCTTGCTGCGCATCTGTTTCTGCGCATGTGTGACAGTGAGTATCTGCCCTATTTTTGAGAAATTTTTGTCAGCTGTTCAGAGTACCCATTTCAGCCTAGTTTCATTTTCCAAGGTCAGAATCAACCTTGCAGTCAGTTTTCATCCATTTCTCTCTCTTTCGACGGTCGTCCCAGTCACCTTCTGTCCTAGTCACTCTTGCCCCAACGTCATTCTGTCCCATACTGATTCGACATAGGTCCTTCATTTCATTCTTGAATTCACGTAAGCCTAGTAGGTCACAGTACCTTTTGCTAGTAGTCTTGTTGAACGACTAAGCCCTACACAGTGAGACTGGTATCGACTACCCTTGCTAGTGGCTAGAGTCTTGTGTCAACCGTCTTACCTGAAGTCATTGAGCGAGAGAACCCTTTGTCCAAGTCTTGTCCTAGATATCCCATTCATTACAGTCTTAGTCGACACCTTGCAAAAATTTCTAATCCTAGTCCATTTCATCCCACCCCACCTTGCATGGTTCTTACTCGATCCCAGTACAACAAGCTAATTGAAATGGCCGACTCTTCCGATCACATCGCCCCACCACGCGATGATGATGAAGAAATTTCTCGTGAAGAATTAGTGGCACACATGCAAGATAGCAAATTCTAACACCTAGTGGAGAAAGTGCTCCTTGAGGACCCCACCAAATATTTCCATCATCTTGCTAGTCTCGGAATCAAACTCCCCGCAGACTTTGACATTAGCTCCATCATGGAAAATGCAGACAATGAACGTGAGAGGGACACAAATGACACAATCCCAAATGCACATGAGAGAGGCACAAATGACACGGTCCCCCAGGCCAATGAGAGAGGAAAACAACACATAGATCAAAATGCTCCTATGGCAGATGTGAGACAACAAATTGAGAGTCTAAAGCTAGAAATCTCCAACCTTAAGATCGGCACCAGTTCCAAGAACTACTCCTTGGAAGATATAGCACCATACCCCTTTGACAGAAGTTTGGTCATGAAACCATTCCCCTTTCAGTTCGGAATCCCAAAATTTGACAAATACAAAGGGAAGGGGGACCCTAGAGATCATATCAGGGAATTCACTGCAGCATGTTTAGAAGTAGCTCACAACGAGACCTACTTAATGAGACTATTCCCAAGATCTTTAGGAGGTCAAGCTATGGAGTGGTTCTCGCGTCTTCCACCAGGAATCAAAACTTTTGATGAGCTTGTCAATAAATTCATAACGCACTTCTCTTACAACATAGAACACGAAGTATCTATGCTAGACCTATGCAACACCAAACAAAAAGGTGGTGAGTCTTTCACCACCTTCTTACAATGATGGAGACAGCTAGCTAGTAAGTGTTCTTACGACATGCCTGAGAAACAACTATTGGAAATGTTTGTCCACAATTTGAATCCCGATCTTAGCTATCAGATTCAGATACAATGCCCTACCTCATTCACCGAAGTCATTGAAATGGGGCTATTCATTGAGAAAGCTATGATCGCTAAAGGAACTCTCAAGCTCTACAAGGACACACCTCCTTCCAATTACACAACTGACAAGTCAAAGTTTTGGACCAAGAACAAGAATGTGGTCAACGATGGAGTAGTGGATGCCAAGGCGGCAGCCCCTAAACAACAACCCATATTCACTCTTAAGGAAGAAGCAAATAACGGTGCACTCAACAAGCCACCCCCTCGGGAATCTAGACCTTGGTTCAATTCAAATCCAAGGAGAAAATTCACGCCGTTAGGAGAATCTCAAGAGTCTGCTCTCAGGAAGTTGTTGGCTAACAATGAAATTTCTCTACCGCCAACAAGTGACTATGAGCCTATAATCAAACCTCCCTATTGGAAGGACACAGACTATTGCGAGTATCATCGAGGAAGGGGGCACACAACCAATAATTGCATCTGTCTTAAGAACGTCATACAAGATATACTGGATCAGAATCAGGGAGGGACACAACATCATACCTCCAATGAATCTCATGTGGCCAACCGGGATCCTCTCCTAAACCACAACCGACCGTATAACAACAATCACAATAGCGGTCACAACAACAACAATGGTTACAACCACAACAATGGTCACAATGGCAACAACTCCAATGGCCATAACAATAATGACAACAATCGCAACAGGCCAAACCAGAACAGTGGGTCGAGTAATGCTAACTATGCAAGCGTTCCCTTTGAGTACACCATTAACTGCATTTCTGAGCACGTTCCGCAAGTCAATGTCATATCCCCCAACCAACAACCAGGACCTAATGGAACTGGTTGTAGTATAATTACCCGTAGTGGTCGAGTCACGATCAGCACCACTCCTCCAAGGTCGTCGCCATCTCCGTCTAACCCCCGCCCATATAATGTCATCGACCAATTGCAAAAGACTCCGGCTCACATTTCTATATTAGAGCTCCTGCGTCTATCCCCTTCTCATAAGGAGATTCTTGAGAAAGCCTTAGTGGAAACTACGGTCCCCACTAACCTAGCCCAAGAAAAATTTCAAACCATGGTGGGTAATCTGACATCCTCCCCTTCCATCTCATTTACAGAGCAAGATGACCTTTCCATGTCTCAACCCCACAACACTCCTCTACACATTGTCGCATTCGTGCACAGGCACCGCATCAAGAGGGTTCTCATTGATGGGGGTGCCGGTTTGAATATTTGCACTTTGAAGCTAGTCCTTGCATTGGGGTTCTCTGAACAGGCAGTGGATCCACGGAGGAAGATTACCATAAAGGCCTATGACGAGGAAGAGAGAACCACAAAAGGCACGGTTGTCCTACCTATTCAAGTTGGACCGGTAATTAAAGATGTGGTGTGCCAAGTCCTTGATCGGGAGCTTGCTTACAATATTCTACTAGGGAGACCATGGATCCACGCCATGAAGGCTGTCCCCTCCACCTACCATCAATGCATAAAGTTCCCACACGATGGTAAACAGGTCACCATACACGGTGATCCGGATCCCTACCAACACTGCAATTCTTTCCAAGCTAAACCTGAATGCATCATTCCCAACAATAGGGCCCATATCTCCCCTACTCCACCACAAGACCATACTGCCGAAGCTTCCTCTTCATGGCCCAAACCAATGAAAATCACCATAAAAGAAAATGGCGTAGGGGAATACCAGATTGAGCACAGCCTCAACCTTGCAAAAATGCCCTTGTCTCCTCGCTCCTTCGGCCAGCCCAAGCATCAACCCAGGCATTTTCCAAAACCCTCTGCTCCTCCTACAACTCCCGCAAACCCCTTTGTAAAATGGGGGACCTTATCCGATGAATCAGAGGAGCGAGATCTTTTGCAATGGCTTTATGCCAAAGAAGAAAACACATCCCAAGATCCACCCAGACTCCCTACAGAGCTCTATGGGCGAGGTGAAACCATCTTGCATAGGATGGGATATGAAGGACAAGGCCCTATCGGCCTCAGAAAAGAGGGGATCATCGAACCTATACAACCCTCTTCCTCCTCTTCGGCTAGAAACACGACTGGCCTAGGCTACAAAGGTAAAGGTAAAGCCAAAGAAAATGCCTGCCTAGTGGAGACAATTCAAACACTCAAAGTGGACAGTGACGCAGATTCCGATGATTCCAATCAATATGAATGGGACGAGCTGACAGAGCACTCCTACGATGATAAGGAGATTTACACCATCCAAACCCTTAGCCCATATCATGAGAGACAAACGCAACGGGACAGACCACTGGAGTCTGATTTGCCCCTCCCTGAAGTTATGGCTTTCGAGGAAAGTATAAATTCCATTGCGATAAACAACCTGGAAGAAAGTACCACCCAGAACACTACCCCCACCTATGCTCCTAGTATTTCCATCCACACTATCAATGAATCAGGTCTTTCATCCAACTCCCTTCCCCTCTTACACCCTGAGCTTATTGACTGGGACCTGCAAGGGACCCCTCAATTAGATGTGTTCCAGAACGATGATGCCTACATTGACTATATGGGACTTCGAGATCATTTACCAAAAGGAGATCATAAAGCCGGTTTCACTATCAAACTCAATACTGTAGCTTACTTCGGGGAGGGTGCCAAGCCTTCTAGTCGTAAAAATGTAAAGATCAAAAAGGGATCTGACGGTGAAAACCGCCATGCGGCAGTGTCAGATCATAAAACAGTAAAAAGAAAGGACATATCTGAAAGTGAAAACCCAATTGTGGCACCTGACAATGGATTGCTTGACACCCTCCCAAGTGATATGTATCAAGAAAGGTCACAGATCGTGGTAGAGCCAACAGAGCCAGTGCACATTGGAACCGAAGAGCAGCCTAAGATAATCCACTTTGCAAAATCTCTCACGCCGCCTGAGAAAACTAGGTTTGTACCATTCTTTAAAAAGAAGAGAGGCAGCTTTGCTTGGTCATATGCCGACATGCCAGGTTTAGACCCAAACCTGATTCTACATCACTTGCCATTGGATCCAGGGGTGAAGCCCGTAAAGCAAAAACTGAGAAAAATGCATCCCCATATTGCCCTCCTGGTCAAGGAAGAACTCAAGAAATTGTTAGACGTGGGGTTCATCAGGGCCATTGATTACCCCGAATGGATATCAAACATCGTGCCAGTGTCTAAACCAGATGGCAGAGTTCGACTATGTAACGATTTTAGAGACTTAAACAAAGCATGCCGCAAGGATGACTTTCGCTTGCCTAACATCGATATCATAGTCGACCTCACGGCAGGACATATAATGCTGTCACTTATGGATGGATTCTCAGGGTACAACCAGATCAAAATAGCACCAGAGGATCAGCACAAAACCGCTTTCACTTGTCCATGGGGTACCTTTTGCTGGAATGTCATGCCATTTGGGCTGAAAAATGCAGGTGCTACATATCAGCGGGCCATGACAACTATATTCCACGACATGATGCATGTGACCATGGAAGATTATGTTGACGACATCTTGGCAAAATCACTCACGAGGGACTCACACCTGGACACATTAGAGAAAGTCTTCCAATGGTTGGATCAATTCCAAGTAAAACTGAACCCGAAGAAATGTGTGTTTGGGGTAACATCAGGCAAGCTGCTAGGCTTCATCGTGTCTGCAAACGGCATAGAGGTAGACCCGGCCAAGGTCAAAGCAATCATGGACATGCCTCCGCCCAAAACTCTAACACAGTTGAGATCCTTACAGGGCAAGCTACAGGCCATCCGCAGGTTCATCTCACAGTTGGCAGACAAGTGCCACCCTTTCAGCCATCTCCTACATAAGAACGTTCCATTTAAATGGGATGAGCAGTGCGAAGAGGCATTCAACAAGCTCAAGGAGTACCTCATGAATCCTCCTATACTCATGCCTCTGATCCAAGGAAAGCCTTTGATTCTCTACATATCTGCTACACCTACTGCTCTTGGGGCTCTCCTAGCGCAGCAAGACTATGAGAACAAGGAAAGAGCTGTGTAGTACATCAGTCGAACCTTAGTGGGCTACGAGTTGCAGTACTCACAGGTGGAACGTTCATGCCTTGCGGTGGTTTTTGCCTCACAAAAACTCTGACACTACATGTTGGCACATCCTGTCAAACTCATTGCCAAGATCGACCCACTAAAATATCTTCTCAGCAAAGCAGCTCTCACAGGTCGACTAGCCAAATGGGTTATGCTTCTTAGCGAATATGATATAGAGTATGTGGATAGAAAAGCCATCAAGGGGCAAATCATCGCAGACCAACTAGCTGAGGCACCGTTACAGGACACTTCACCAATGCAGTTTGAGTTCCCAGATGAGTCTTTATTCACTCTGTCAACATCTCCTTGGAAACTCTACTTTGACGGGTCTTACACCAACCATGGATCGGGGGCAGGTATCTTGTTTATCACTGCCCAAGGCGACACAATTCCAAAGTCCTATAGGTTGTTATTCCCATGCACTAACAATATAGCAGAGTATGAGGCTTTGGTAATTGGTCTCAAGATGGCCACTGAGTGGAAAATCCAAGCACTATGTGTCTACGGTGATTCTCAGCTTGTCATAAACTAGGTCAACGACGAGTATCAAACCAAAGATGAGAAGCTCATCCCATACAAGCGAATGGTCGACGACCTCAAAGAACATTTTGGGACCATCTCGTTTGAGCAAATACCCAGGATAGAGAACAAAGCAGCCGATGCAATGGCGACCATAGCCTCTCTTCTTGAGATACCTGAACAGGAGTCACGGTATGAGTTCTTAGTAGAAACAATTCGACAGCCGGCTTATGATCTCCTCGAAACCCATTCCATTTGCCACCTAGTAGGATCTGATTCACCTTGGTACGGTAAGACCTACACTTACCTCAAGGACAATATCCTTCCTTTGGACCTCTCTTCCAACCAAAAACGAACTTTCATCTGACAAGCCTCCCGTTACACCATTATCGCCAATACCCTTTACTGACGTGGTCTAGATGGTACTTTACTCTGTTGTCTAGAACAAGAAGAATCTGTAACTACCTTGCGAGACGTGCACGAAGGGATCTGCGGAACACACTCCAGCGGTCCTTCCTTAGCTAAGAAACTCATGCGTTTGGGTTATTACTGGCCCAATATGGAAATGGATTCATATCAGTTCGTCAAAAAGTGCAAACAGTGCCAGATACATGGGAACCTGATTCATGCACCTGCTCAGGAGTTGAGACCTCTAACGACACCCTGGCCCTTTTGCCAATGGGGACTTGCCCTCGTGGGAAAGATTCATCCGCCTTCTTCCAACGGCCATAAATTCATCATAACCGCCACTGAGTACTTTACAAAGTGGATTGAAGCCGTTCCCTTATCAACCGTCACAGGAAAGCAAATTTCCTCTTTCATTCTGAATTACATTATCTGCCGATATGGCATCCCTTCATCCATCATAATGGATAACGGGAGACCCTTCAAAAATCAGGATGTCCAGGAACTTTGTGAACGTTTCAAGATCCAACATCGCTTCTCCACCCCATATTACCCCCAAGGTAATGGCCAAGCTGAGGCATCAAACAAAACCATTCTGAAAATCCTAAAGAAGACTGTTAATGAAGCTGGTCGCGATTGGCACGTCCAACTCAATCCCGCTCTGTGGGCCTATCGAACCAGCATACGCACTCCCATAGGTGCTACACCCTACGCCCTCGTCTATGGTTCCGAAGCCATCCTTCCCATTGAGGTCGAACTCCCATCCCTTCGGGTGTCGTTGAAAGGTCTCATATCAGACGAAGAGTACAGAGTCTCCAGGCTACAAGAACTAGAACTGCTAGAGGAAAGGTGCCAAAAAGCTTTTGACCATCTCAAAGCCTATCAACAGATGATGTCAAGAAGCTACAACCACAAGGTTAGACCAAGATGCTTCAAGGTTGGGGACCTCGTCCTAAAAGAAAACCCTCGCAATCAGCAGGACAGAGAAAAGAAAGGTAAGTTCGAGCCTAACTGGCTTGGACCCTATGTACTTGTAGTGGCTTACGGATCGTGGGCATATCAGTTGGCCACATCAGAAGGTGAGTTGTTTGATGATCCAATCAACAGCATGCACCTTCGCCGGTTCTATACCTAAGAGAACCCCAGTGCAAGGGGGCACAATAAAATCAAAAAAAAAAAAATCAAAAAAAGTTACAAAGAGAAAATACAAAAAAATTGAAAAAAATAGAAAGCATACAAAAAAAATCGTCCTTTGGTGAAAACCTGGCAAACAGGCGCCTTGGATAGGTATCATGATGAAAATCTGGCAATTAGGTGTCATGTTACTTTCTAGCTTCTTGTGCAAATAAAAGCAAGTGACGAAAACCTGGTAAACAGGCGTTACTTGTGACAAACCACATTCTCCATCTTTGGGAATCCAATCACCTTGAGCCCATTCTCCCTCTATTTTCCCCATTCGACCCATATCCATCCCACAATAAACACTTGACAGTTACCTATCATGGCTTGATACTCACCTTGTGGCCTTGTCAACCAAGGTTTTGTCCCATACCGTCTCCTCGAAGTGAGCCTAGCGTAGGGTCTCTCGTCAGTATCTGTGGTTCGAATCCGTGAACTACGTTGCCTCTGCGCTGTCACGTAGGCAAGGCCATTATTCTAATGCGCCCCTGAGGCTTCCATCTCTCCCAAAGTCCCCTTCGTCTCCTCTCTTGTCTTCATTCTTGTCGTCTTTCTTCTAGTCCATCCATGGTCCATTAGGGTTTACCCCGAACTACGTTGCCTCTGCGTCGTCACGTAGGCAAGGCCTTTTAGCAATGAGCCCCCGAGGCACTAGGTCAGTCCCTTAGGGTCCGTCTTCTCAATAAGGATTGTGCCATCTATCTCACCAAGCAAGCAAACACCCGCACTTCGAGCAGAAATCTTGACTGTGAGCGTCTTAACCTATCCAATGCAAGGCAAATACCCAAGGTCTTCTAAATGATTTTATGCAAATTAAGGCAAGAAATAAACACATATCAACGCAAATATGCTTTTGTAGATTGGAACCTAGGGTTAAGTTACAGAGTCTTGATTTTTGCTATCATACATTCCTATGCTACTCAAGGATGCCAAAAGCTAGAGATGCTATGATGGGGGCATGATTACTTTCTTTGTTTGTTGTTTGTGGATTAAACTTTAGTAATGCGACACCTTGTCTAAGGACATGATCAGCAAAAGATCATCGAGGACATCCAAGGCCTTACATGAACGGGGGCAATCCTTGCTTGTTGCAAATGCAAGAAGTACTCAGGTCATCTAGATTCAATTTTGACTAGATGCTTGTATTAACTTGCTCAATTACACTCCATGTAAGCGATACTCAGGTCATCTCGGTTCAATTATACCTAGATGCTTGTATTCACTTACCACATTTCAGAAAAGTACTAAAAACAAAATGCCCAATGATGAAATAAAGCAATCTAAAAGCAAAACATCCGTCCTATATCCATACACCCATCCATACAGTCCTCATTATTCAAACTATGCAGAGTAACGATATCAAGAAAAGTTCCTAAGTCATTCTTTCACAACCATTCCTCTATCCATCAGGTCATTCTTATGTCGATAGAGTACATTTGGACATCACAAAAACAAGGCATGTAGGAGCATATCATATCATTCGTAGAAACTAGTCATGCACATGATTAGGTTAGTAGAATGCACCATCCAATGCATTAGGTCACCAATACATTTGCATCACATCTTAATCTTAAAAGCCCTGAAAATCAAACAACATAACTAAGTGCATCACCTATATAGTTACATCACCACATAGTACTCATGTTACAAATGCATACATTCAAAGCATTACATCATATAAACATCCAGTAGCATCTCACATATCTATACAACATCATAACATAGAAATCATGTTCCATACACACATCTGCATTAGCTCATTTAGACACCACATATATAGTTATATCAGAACATAGAAATCATGTTTCATATACATACATTTGCATCATCACATAGACATCATATTAC
Source organism: Cunninghamia lanceolata (assembly GCA_027924645.1). Taxonomy (NCBI): domain Eukaryota; kingdom Viridiplantae; phylum Streptophyta; class Pinopsida; order Cupressales; family Cupressaceae; genus Cunninghamia; species Cunninghamia lanceolata. Next base: position 123,201 of record BSBN01001054.1, read on the forward strand.
ATTTTGCATTCATTTGTCACATTAGATCATATAGACATCATATAGCAGCATATCAAAGTATTCCTCACATAGCATCATATAGACCATCTAACTATGCAATAGGATCACATCATACAATAGAAGTAAAATCATCATCTCATAACGCATGCAATAGATACACAAAGCTGCACCATCATCCATAATATCATATACAAAGAGGTCCAAATGTACAATATCACCATCTCTATCAAAATCAAAGTGTCATATACAATATGCATCTAAATAGACGATGATACATGTCCCAAAATGTACAAAATCTGGTCTATGTCTACCTCTGCTGCTGTGGGCCACCACTGCCAGCTCCTGACTGCTGAGGTCCCATCACGGATGCCCCTGACTGCGAAGGACCTGCTCTGTGGGCCACCCTAGACTGACTCCTGAAACTCCCTGCCCTCTGGCTCGACGCCACGGCACCATGGTACAAGCCTCGGTAGTACTGTGCCTGCTGCTGCACTCTAGCTAAGTCTGTCTGTGCCTGTGCCAACTGCGTCTGCAACTGGCCTACCTGTGCCTGTACCTGCTGCACCTGCCCAACTAGAAACGAGCTCGCTGCATCTGTACCCATGGCAGCCACTGCTGTGTCCCTCTCTACTCGGATAAGGCATACCCGGGCATCTGCCATGTCTCGCTCGCGAGTCAAACTAGCGATCACCGCTGCGTCTGTATCTCGCCTCCTCTCCACTCTCCTCAGCTGTACCTGTAGCTCTCGCACCTGTCCCCTCAAGCTGGCTATAGTCCTCTCATGAGCCTCACCCTGCACTAGCCCCTGTGCTGCCTCTGCCTATCCTAGCCCCTGCTGCTGGGGCACCTGCTGCTGTGGCACCTGCTGCTGTGGTACCTGCTGGGGTGGTGGCATCTGTGCCTGCTGCTGCACCTGCTGCTGTACCTCTCCCTGTCCTGGCACTGCCTGCCTAGCCCGATCTATCCTCCTCTGCTGCCTCGGCCTCTCTGCAGCCCGGCCACCCCGTCCTTGTCCTCCTCTAGCGGCCCTCCGCCCTGGGCCAGCCTCTCCCTCCTCCTCTGAGTCCGCCTCGTCAATACGAGGCACCAACATGCCAGGTCCTGAATATCTCAGGAATGGATGTGCAGTAATCCAGTCCTCATACTCCTGTGTGATCCCCGCATCCGCTATCTCTCGCCTCATGTCCCATGCCACATAAGGCAACTGCTGGAACTCTGCCAGAGCCTCCTCATAAGAAGCCATCGGCCCCCATCGGACCCTCTCTCCATGTGTCCGTGCAAACATGGCCTGTCCCTGCGGCATGCCCTGTCTCTTGCCGAACTGTCTCAGTACTCGGCCCACCGTCTGCCTCTCCAAGATGTGCCATGTCCGGCCTATCAACCACCTGGTCTGGAAGCAGTAAGGCAGCTCATCTCCCTCATCATCCCAAGGCTCGCAGTCCAGATATGGCCGCCAGACGACCACATCTACCCCATCCAACGTATGCCGCCAGTACTCTAGCTTCCCCAGCCTATGCTAGGAAATCACTCCTGCATAGCCATAGCTGTATGGCTCTCCTCGCTGCCTAGCAAAGACGCATATCAGCCTGGTCACCGCTATGTGCTCCCACAGCCAAAACTGTAACAGCAACACCCTAGCCGATAGACTCGTGCTGCGGTGGTACACCACCTGATGCATGTCGTGATATAAGTGGGCTAGCACGCAGGGTCCCCACGCATATCGGGTGCCCTCGGTCAGCATCCGCTCCATGATCCTGCCCCATCCAATGGGGAACCCGTGCGATCTCCTGTCCGGGCATACAACGCCCGCAATCAGTCCAGCCACAATCCCAGGGAAGTAGTCGTAGCAGTCATAGATATCCTGCCAAGGGATGACCTGTCCCACCAGCTCGGGATCGTCAAATACTCGCTGACACTCGGTGAGTCCCGTGTCCCGCTGTGCATCGTACTCCACTAACTCGCCTACCACAGGCAAGTGCAGTATCCTGTAGATGTCCTCCAGCGTCACCGTCATCTCTCCAGTAGGGAAGTGGAAGGTCCCGTCCTCGCTGTGGAATCTCTCCACGGCAGCTGTCAATAGTCCTCGGTTCGCCCGCACCTCGGGCATAAAGCAAACGTAATCTAAGCCCATGGCACCAAGCGCCACTCTGTCAGCCTCCGTCAGCATATGTCTCTATAATAGAGGCATAGGGAACGTCTCCCTCAACTGCAGCGTCTCTCGTATCTCCTCCTGCAAGCACGCAAAGCAAGGCGTCAGTCTCAAGCCGCATATACCATACTCAACATATCTATTGAACTATATCAACTAAACTTAGCATTTCAAATTGATCAAAACAGCACACTACATCTCTTGACTAGATTCCTGCAATCTCGGAGATAGCTCATTGATTCCTGCGTCAAACAGGACGCTAATCGAATCAATTTGGCTAAGTAATTTGCCATCTCAAGCAAATGCGCCACTACAGGTGGTAAAAGCGCCGTTTCTGGTATATGCGCCACAATAATCAACATATGCGCCGCAAAAATGTATATGCGCCGCTACAGGGCACATATGCGCCGTTCTAATGCATGCGCTGCAGAAATCCACGTATGCACCGCGAAATTACGGATGCGCCGCAGGAAGTCACATATGCACAACTTTACCAAATGCGCTGCTACATTTCACGCATGCGCGGCAAAAATACAAAAGCGCCGCGAAATTACGCATGCGCCGCAAGAATCCACATATGCGCAACTTTAACAAATGCGCTGCTACATTTCACGCATGCGCGGTAAAAATACAAAAGCGCTGCCCAATTACGAAAGCGCAACTAGAATGCACAAATGCGCAGCTTTCACGCATGCGCCGCCAAAACCGGCATATGCACCGTGAAATTACAAAAGCGCAGCTTCGCGAGGTATATGCGCCGTTCTGCGTTTCGGCGCATTCATTTCACCTATTTTCTACGTGCATTTATGACACCTAAACTCGACCCTAGGAGAATTTTTTCGAAGCACATACCGGGGGTCCTGCCTCTGCTGGCCGCCTGAATCGTCGGACTCGCTCGAATCGGTGCTCCTTGCGTGGAATGTCTGCTGCTCTGGCCGCCATGCTGCTCTAAGTTTGCTCTGAGCTCTCTTTCTCCAATCCAAATCAACCAAGTGTGCAAATGACTATTCTTGTGGACCCAGCTCCTATTTATAGCCTCCAAACCCTAATTCTAGCTAGGTGATGACTGTGACTACTTCCCGTGTCTATTTTTCCTCCTGTTTTCTTCCCGCATCCCTGACCGTGTCCCTTTTTCCTCCAACTTGTCCTAACCCCTTCGTCTTCGTGAGATCGTCCGTCTCCAAAACTTTCACCATTTTTCCCGTCCAATCTCTCGAGGGGGCATCCTATCATCATTTAACCTGTACCAGGGGCAAACTGGGGCATGTATCATCATTCAGACTATCAATTTCTTTGAAGCAACGCTGTAAACTGCATTGCATCAAAGAGGGGCAAAATGTATACGCCTAAAAATGACACAAATCATCCTAAATAAATATTCTAAATATTTATTCCATTCTTCTATTAATTAAATAAATATTCCAAATTTATTTAATCAATTCACTATCTCACAATTAAATAAATTCTATTTATTTAATTAAAATTCTTCTAAAGTCCTTCACAATTAAATAATCATAAATTATTTAATTAAGCCTAATTCCTCTATCCTAAAGTTCTAAATTCAAAAATTCCACATCACCTTTTCCACCTCACCTTGTCCACCTCATCAGGTTGCACATGTAATTAAATATATTTAATATTTAATTACCTTATTTTCCCTCACCCACATGGCCTATTTCTTCTCCAATCAGAGATCAGTTAACCAATCAATCAAATCTGTTAACTAACCTGTTAGTCGAGTCAAATCCTCAATCAATCCAGTCAGTTCCACAATCCACTCTTCTAACTGATCAATCAATTCTGTTAACAGACCAGTCAATGGAGTTAACTCTCCAATCAGTTTTGTCACATCCCACCTTTCATGATGGGGCTGGGACACTTGTCACGTTTCCACTGGTTGCACATTCCTCAACCATCTTCAGCTGTTGATCTTCATATCTTCTCTCAACCGTTGATTCCTATTCCTCCGAGTCTATAAATGAAGCTTCATCCCTCCATTCTAATCATCCAGGCTTTTGACATCGTTACTCTGCAGAAATATCACCAGCGCGCCTTTGGCACCCACTTGTCATCTACAAGCTTGAGATCACCATTGTTGCATTGGAGCTCACCTTCATTGCATATCACACCATAGCCGTTCACCATCGACTTCCTCAAACAGCTTTAAAAGATTGCACTCTCTGAGGGCTCATCTCATCTGCGAAGGGATGATTCGTGATAGGCGAACAACAGAAGTTTCGAAACGGAAGAGGTTTGCTGTGTTCGTTCATTGCTTTGTTTAATCTTCTTTGTTTCTCTATTCTGTTGATGTTTGGGTCATCTATTATTCATTTGATTGATCACTATTTTACCCTCAACAAAGTCTATCCCACACATTCGCAGCACATAGTATGCCTATATCGGAAGTCAGATTGAAGATTGTTTTGGTCTAGTGAACAAGAACAAAGCATGTAGCAAGGTCCAACAAACAGGTCCATATCTCTCAGATGGTGTAACTCAGCTAGTTGCAGACTTGGACAAGTCAAGAGGAGCATCATGACTACTATATTCCAGAGATTGAGCCTTTGGTAACAAAACATGGAAAAGATATGAGCATCTGAGTATTGGGTTGCAGACAGGCAGAGCAGATTGAGGAAGAACTAACTGACAGAGTATCAGACTTCAATCCGGATGAGTAATTGATGTTGATCAAGCTAATTGAGGGATCATACAATATTGGCCAACATGATTGATGACTTCAATGTCTATGATTTTGATACACATCACATATCAAGCATGGATTCAGCCGACAGATCAGTATTTTGTAAATATCTTGAGTATTCCGGTTGCCAACTAGAAAGTTGTTGAAATCCTTGGTGTGGATATATATATACCAGATGGATTCTAGTATGAACGTGTGTGTGAATACAGATGTGATGAAATAAGGTGCGAGGAAAGGTAGAGATAAGTGTGGAAGTAGTAATACAAGTCCGGTATGTGACAGAGCAACAACACTAGAGCAGAGGAAGAATGAAGTGCATTAGATCAGTATATTGAGCCTAACTAGAACTAAACTTTAGCATTTGTGGATGCCTCTCATTAGTTCAAACACTAGGTTACCTTCAATAAACTTTGTAGACAGTGAGTCTCTTGTAGGCAGTGTGCCTCTTGCGAGCAGTGTGTTCAAACAGTGAGCCCTAATTGACAAGTGTCATTTTGTATTTCTTATTCTTTTAATAGAGAATACAATCTTGGGTTAGTCACCCTGTGAAATTTCCCTTAACAGGGTTTTCCACATAAAAATCCTTGTGTTATGTGTGTTGATTTTATTTCTGCTCTCATGTTTATGTATGCTTATATGTTTTGATGCTGCACTAATTATTAAAGGAGAATAGAAAGTAAAGATATTTGAGATAACTGATTCACCCCCCTCTTAGTTATCTGACTTGTTTCCAACATGCGGTTGGTGACTTGGGGGCACCTTCCTACGTGATGACCCTAAGGCACTTGTCTATCCTCTCTTGATTTATTATTTACCTTCCTCTAGTGGTTCTATCTAGCTAACAGATGACGAAAAACAAATAAGATTGATATAGACCGCGTGTCCCTTCAGTGAGTAAGCAAAAATGGACATAGTCCATACATGAAGATGGGGTTGATTTATATATTATCCTATGCTTGCCTAGTAGAATCACTTCATGTGATATTTTAATGATGTCTAATATTTGCTAACAAAGCATATAACAATATTTCTACCCCATGCACTTTGTTTATCTTGGATCTCGCCTTGGTTACACTCAGTTTTGAGATCTCTGTAGTATAGCCCCATGGTTATTCTTAGGTTTTGAATCTGTAGTATAACCTCGGCTCTTTATGTGATTGTGTTTAATCATTGCTTTGATTAGGTGATGTGGTTATTATCTTAGAAAAATATTTCTAACCTCTCTTCTTATAAGAAATTGTGTGTCTGTGGGAACATTCGACGATTGTAAAGTGCATGTCACTTCTAGGGGCATGGGCTTCGTGAAAGTTCTCATTCCCTTGTGTGTTTTCTTCCTCCCTTAATGTGCTTGATATCAGTACAATATATGAACCACCTTAAGGTGGGGGCATATATAAGGTAAGTTGTTTGATGATTTTGATATTGATAAAGCATGGTTGCATACATTGAACTATTGCGTATACCTCCTTTTCACTATAAGGCATCTCTGTGACATGGGTGGGGTTGTATACTTTTGAGTGCATGCTTCCTTTTCACTGTAAGGCATCTTTATGACATGGGTGGAGTTGCATTTTAAAATCCCTCTGTGGAGGCTGGGATGGTGTATCTATTGAGCTAGTGCACATCCTTTTTATTCTAAAAGTCCTTTGAGTAGGCGGGGTTGGTGTATCCTCCCTTAAGCTTGTCTTTGGAGGTTGTTGTGGCATAAGCCCAACTATCAGGTGTTCCTGTAATGTGCCTGAGATGGTGGTGAAGCTAGTAATAGCCTCCATCTATCACTTTTTTTCTGTGTTTTAGACGTATAATATGTCCTTGGCATACTATACGACACTCATGTTTTTCGTGTGCCTTCTGTGTGTTTGTTCATAAGTATAGTCCAAAGAGCATGGCGAAATGCCCCTCCTATGCTTTGGGATTTGTATGGCATGTTTGTTCCCAAGTATAGTTCGAAGAGCATGTCGAAATGCCCCTCCTATGCTTTGGGATTTGTATGGCATGTTTGTTCTCAAGTGTAGTCCAAAGAGTGGTGAAATGCCCCTCCTGCACTTTGAGATTTGTATTGCACGTCTATTGTCACATATGTAGTCCAAAGAGCATGGCGAGAGCCCCTCCTATATGAAAATTGAAAAATGAATAACCACTGCATTCACTGTATTTATTGTGTTTTGTGTCTTCAATAATGTCTTCTCCGTGTTTTGTGTGACTATTATTGTCTTTTCCATGTTTTGTGTGCCTGATACTATCTTCACCGTGTTTGGCATGTATGTAATGTGTTTTCTCTAATGTCTACCTAAGACAGGGGGTTAGCAATATTTCCTCAATCTTTGTGTATACATTAGCTTCAGGTGCCTAACATGTTTGTTGTGTTTTTACCATACTTTAATGCATGTATGGGTCTCATGTTCATACATACATTAAAGTGGGGGCTAAATGTTATGTCAAAAAATGTCTCCCTAGACTTTTTCCCTCCTAAGTTTAGCTCACAGGTCCCTTGTTTTGCATCTTACATGTTCATTTTAACTCTCAGAAGAAAATGGCCTGAAACCCATATCACATGGGGTTTGAGGGACATTGTGATACTTAGTCCTAACCTAAAAAGGGGACCTGGGACATGGGTGCCCACACCCTTGTCCTACCCTATTTTAGACAGGTCACAAATTTGAATGTCAGTTATGTGACCGTTAGAAGGTTTTGTTGCCGACAACTTAAGTTTGAATTGAAAAATTCTTAATGGGAATGTGTGTTGTTGCATATATAAGCATGTTTAGGGATTCATTTGTAAACTAGAAGATGATTATGAACTTTTGGAAAACTTATGATTTTAGAGCATTCAAAATATTCATTGTTGCAGAGTAGTGCATTGTTATTGTGTTTGTCATTGCAGATTTAGCTTTATCTTCTCTTGTGTTGAAGAATCTTCATCTATGTGAGAGCTACACCTCCGAGGTGATATCTATTTGTGTTTGAATCATTTATCAATTTTTTTTTACCTCTATCCCGTAGGGATACACACTCTTTATCTGACAATGGTGTTCAAAAGACTTGAATGTCCTTCTAGCGCTTGACTGAGGAAAGATCCTAAACACCACAACCCCCAACCACACTCCTTGTGATTGTAGGTTACAGGTATCAGATTTTATGGAGTAGAGTTGTAGAGGAAGGTTACAGAAGATAAGGATTCTAGATCTGGTGGAAAGAACCAGTTCAGAGTACTTTCGGGACATGGGTACCTAGGGCAATGTCCTCTGAGATTGTAGACACAGGAATCTCTGTGACAGTAATAATCTACATCTGAAGAAGCTTCAACATCCTAAAAATTAGCCTGCCTTAGACTAGATCACATAGGACAGTGTCCTCCGCATCTCGTGCAACAAAAATAGACGGAACAATGATTATCATTTATGGAAGGAGCCCCGTATTCCCTAAAGAAAACTCTACTTTGGACATGGGCACCTAGGGCATTGTCCCCAAATATTTTGCATCATGAACTTTGAAAAATGGTTAGTAACTAATCTCTGTCTACTATCTTGGTCTGCGAGCATTTGTCGTAATTTATCTGTTTGCTTACGATTTTGCATAATCAGGGTTTTGAGCACACTTGAGCATTAAATTAATACATTAATTGATAATTTCTAAATTTGCTCATCGTTCCAAGTGACTACCAACCTATAGGTGAATCCTCTTGTAGGAGTTGTGATTCAACTTGGTTGGATGTCCTTGAATGTTTGTAGTGAAAGGAGGATTTAACCCTTTTATCATCTTCCCTCTTTTCCTATAAAACAAAAGGTAAGGAGCATTAGGTTTGCAAGTTAAAAAAGTCTTTGTATGGTTTGGAACAATCTCGTAGGATGTGGTACTAGAAATTTGATGCCTTTGTGTTGAGTTTGAGATTTCTGAGATTGAAATTGGATCTTTATTTTTATTACAATGTTGAGAATGATCACATTTTCATTATTGCATTGTATGTTGATAATATGTTGTTCATTGGGAATGGTGAGAATTTGATTTCTGACTTGAAGTCTCATCTTTTAGCACAGTTTGAAAGAAAAGATTTAGGGACAACCAAGTACATCTTGGGAATGGAAATAAGAAGAGATAGAGCTAACAAAAAACTTTTGTTAGGATAGAGTAAGTATGTGAACTCGGTGTTGGAGAGATTCAACATGGTAGCTTGTAGACCATTGATTGTTCCTTTTTTGTTGGGGATAAATTTACCTGTTGAGGAATGTTCAAAATCTCCTATTGAGGTGGAGGACATGATTCGAGTACCTTATGCTAGTGTGGTTTGTAGCTTGATGTATGCTATGGTCTGTATAAGAATAGACATTGCCCAAGTAGTGGGAGTCCTTAGTTGATATATGTCTAATCCTAGATGGGTGCATTGAGATGTAGTGAAGTGAGATTTTAGATAATTATAGAGTACTTTTGAGCATTCCTTATGTTACCATGGTTGTCCTACAATGGATTTACATTCACTTTGTATTCAAGGATTAGATTCGAACTGGGCAGGTGAGAAAGATAGCAGGGGATCCACCAGTGCTAATGTGTTCACTATGTTCGGTGGTGCTATTAGTTGAATGAGTAAGTGGAAACCTATGGTTTCTTTGTCCACTACTGAAGTAGAGTACATGGTAGCAACTCATGCTTGTAAAAAACCCATTTGGATTAAGAGATTGTGTTCTAATATTGGGTTTGATGTAGGGAAGATTACCATTTGTTGCAATAGTTAGAGTGCCATGTTTGGCAAAGAATTCTACTTTCCATGCAAGGAGAAAGCATATTGATGTCTAGTACCATTTTGTTCATGACATGGTAGAGGATGGGAAAGTGAATTTGGAGAATGCTGACACTTTGATAAATGTTGTAGATTCCTTTACAAAACCTATGAGCACAGAGAAGTTTAGATGGTGTTTAGAATCTATGGGCCTCTCCACCCCTAGTAGTTAAATCATGTCATTCTATTAGCTTTTGCAAGGTTTTCAAAAAATGTGGGAATGTTGGGAATTAAGGTGTCTCAACCTTTACAAATTCCTAGCATTTATTATTTGATTATGTATTTTCCTATGTTGTATTTAATTTTGGCTATTTGGATTTGTTATTTAGTGCATGAGGTGGCATGTTGAGATGTCATCCCATTTGGAAGATGATTTGAATGGACAAGTCAACACTTGAGAACATAGGTGTCCCATTTGAGATAGCACAAATATGCCATGTGTCGGCATCTTGTGGCTTGTGTAAGACGTTATGACATATGACAAATCTATGACATGTAAGAGATGAAAATAGAGATTCCTATAATAGGTGAGTCAAATGTCATGAAGCATCTTTGCATGTGAGAAGGAAATCCTAGGTGCCCAAGTTTGACTATGACAAGTTTTAAGAGGACTATGCTATTATTAGTCAATTATGATAGATTCTCTTACAACTGTAAGTGCTATCATGTATGACATATTCTATGACAATTGTAAGATGTGTAGGAGCATCTGTCATAGTCTATCATTGGATGGAACATCCCAACTTGGGAAAGTCAAACTTATAGGTTATGATGTATGTAAGGGGGTAGAGTGCATGTTGAACAAGTGTCACTACATGGACAAGGGAATTGGAAATGGGCCATGAGGCCAAGTTGGATGCCCACCTATAGAAGCTTCCTATGTTGGCCTTGTAACTCTATAAATATAGGCACTTGGAGTAGTGTATGTATGCTTCATTTACAGGTACCATTATGTTGTCAAAATTACTCCAAGAATTGATATTTGTGAACTCCTAAAAGAACTTGCATTGCAAGTGTGTTGTAATCTTCTATGGATTTGATAATACATTGGATAGGTTTTGGAGTGTGGGGGTTTTCACCCAAAAGGGTTTTTTCCTACATATATGTTGTGTTGTAAGTATTGTAATTGTTTTTTATGTTTTGTTACCTTTTTGTTAATGTGCATCTCATAATATGTAATTGTAATAGATTAAAATTTGCACAACTTTCCTCATTAGATCAGTGTAGGAAGTTGTTTTGCATAATTTTCTTCATTTCACAGTGGAAGAGGTGATCAAGAAAATAGAAATAGGCATATTTGAAGTTTTCATGGCTAAGGTGAAATCAAACAAGGGAATCCCCAAACCATTCACCAAATGGGATGATAAAATAATGAAGAAGTGGTGCCTATTAAAGTTGTAAGGAAACTAAGGTATCCGAAAAACTTTGTACACTAATCTTGAGGGGAGCGATATGCAGAAATTTTTAGATCTTTATAACAATTATAGAAATAAACACAAATAGCAATCATACCACAACACAGTAATTACATGGGGAAACCATTTCGGGAGAAAAATCCCACACTACAAAGCTTCCCAATATATTATTCAAGAATCAAGAAGAATACAATATACTTTCAAAGAAAGATTTCAAAGGAGTATAACCAACTAGAGATTTAGAGGAAACTCAAAATCTATAAGACTCTTACAAACAAACTCCATCTCAAGATCCTGATATATAGGAGATACAATACAGTAAACCATCAATGGTATTTACAAAACCATGAGCCAAAACCACCCAAAAGTGGCACCCAAATCATCTTCAATAAAAGATGCCTTGTGCGATGTGCTAAATCACACACCAACATGAAAACTATTTTAAGTGTCCAACACGTTTTCAAATTTCCCAAAATCGGAGGCCCAACTTCCAAAGGCCATAACCTTTGATCTGGGTATTCGATTGATGAACCGTTTGATGTGTTAGAAAGATCACAAAGAGATATATCATGTTATAACCCACTTCACTAGTTATGACAACTTTTGGGGCACTTAGGGACCTCTAAGTTCCTTAAATTTGAGTTTGAAACTTTAATATCTTGCAATCTAGGTATGATCTTGAGTCAAAATCACCCGAGATATTTATTTGGTAGTTCTACACCTTTTGGGAAAGTTTTGGGTCCATCTGTGTGCAAATGTAGAGTTACTAAAAATAGTAATCTCTACCATTTTTAACCCCTTTTGGAAACATTGAAAGTTCTAGACCATTCTTCAAGATAAAGGGTATTCAAAAACACCAAAATTGGGAAGAATAGAAACCTTTTGTAGTTACAAGGTTGGGACACCTTTCCTAACATTTTCCCACTTGTTGGATACCTAGCAAGAGCAAAGGGAGTATCAATACCATGACTTAATTTCTAGGGGCCAAGACGCCCATAGAATCTGAACACCATATGAACTTCTATGTGCTCATAGGCTTAGTTAATGAATCTGTAATATTCATCAAAGTCTCTATCTTAAATAGCTTCACCCTACCATCCTTGACCATATCTCTAACAAAATGATATTGTACATCAATGTTCTTGGTTGTGGCATGAAAATTTGGGTTCTTAGCTAGGTAGATCACTCTCTGAATGTCACAATAAACTATCACTGCACCTTGTTTTATTTCAATATCTAAACATAGTCTCTTAAGGCAAATGGCATCTTTACAAGCATGAGTTGTTGTCATATACTCAACTTCAATAAATAAATTATTCAAATTGCCTATCTCTTACTCATCAAACTAATTGCACCACTAAATAAAGTAAACACATAAGCACTTGTGGATCGTCTGCTATCAACATCACCTACCCAACCTAAATCCACATAACTGTGAATATCAATGGAATGTATGTATCATATCAAATTACCATGATAACACAAGGAATACTCTGAGGTACCTTGCAAATATCTAAAGACACATTTAACTACATCCCAATGAACTCTACTAGGATTAGACATATATTTGGAAAGAACTCCCATTGCTTGGACAATGTCTAGTCTAGTACAGACCATATCATACATCAAATTTCCAGTTGCACTCTGGTAAGGCACTATGCTCATGTTTTCCATCTTTGATGGGGATATTGGACATTGTGAAGTGGATAACTTCATTCTAACTATAAAAGGAACACATAATGGTCTACAATCCTACATATTAAACCTTTATAAAACTAAATTGACATACTTACTATGGCCAAGTCATAGTTTTCTGTCCATTCTATCTCTTCTTATTTCCATCCTAAGAATGTGTTTAGCTACACCAAGATCTTTCATTTCAAATTTAGTTTCAAGTTGAGACTTTAGTTTTGAAATCATTCATTTCCCTTTACCAATAAATAACATATCATCAACATTTAATGCAATAAAAAGGAAATGATCACCATTAGATTTATAATAAACACAATGATCATATTTAGAATGCTCAAATCCCAAACTCAAGACATATGTATGAAATTTTTGGTACCACATCCTGAGACTTTATTTGAGGCCATACAAAGATTTCTTCAATTTATAAACCAAATTACTTTTACCTTTCACCATGTAGTGCCTTGGCTATGTCATATAAATATCCTCCTCTAAATCACCATGAGGGAAAATTATTTTCACATCCATTTGCTCAACCTCTAGGTCATAAGCAACAAAAATAGAAAGAAAGAATATAATGGATGTCATTTTTGTAACAAGGGAAAACATCTCACCGTAATCAACACCCTCAACCTAAGAGTAACCTTTCGCAACCAACTGTGCTTTGTACTTGTCAATACCTCTATCTAATCCAATATTTTTCTTGAGCATCCATTTGCAACCAACAGGTTTTCATCCTTCAAGCAATGGCACTAGGTCCCATGTATCATTCTTTTTCAAAGCTACCATTTCTTCATCCATAGAAATCTTCAAAGACTCTGCATCATTCATACCTAATGCCTCTTCCAAATATCTAGGTTCACCTATGCTAGTATTTAAAGAAAAACAATTCTCCAATCATTAGATGAATACCTTTCAGGTGGTTGTCTATGCCTTGTAAACCTTCGAACAAGTTGAGTTGGAGGTTCTTCCTCCTCTTCTGAAGATTTAGATCTAGATGAGCTTTCCTCAATTTCGTGCCTATCTAGAGGCCTCAATTCAACTTTCTTGGGTGTAGAAGGGAGTTGAATCACATCTTTCTATTCACTATGTTCTATCTACAATGTAATAGATAAAGGCTTAGTTTCTCTAAAAATAACACTTCTACTATGTATTATTGTTGATGATGATTGTTAGTTATAACAACATGCATAAAAATTTGCACAACAAACCTTTATTATCTTGAAAAGTATGATCAATTTGGAATAAATTGATGACTCCAAGGCTCCATTGATCAGGTCATGATCTTCTGACGTTACTCAGAGGTTGATGTGACATGCTATTTTCCATTTCAAGGGGTCTTACGTTGTCTAGGTGATTAATTTTGTATCTGTGTCCTGTAAATTCACTTCACAAATGAGGTTATTTCTACTATGCTCCATAGATTATGGTTGTATTCATAAGTTTGATCAATTCTTCTAAGAATTTACTGTCATTAACATGTTTTATGTTTCTACACTGTGTATTCATTCCAATGATGTGCCTACAAGTAGATATTTACATGTATATCATTGATGTGCATCTATATTTGCATGATATTTATCATTTTTGACATGTTTTTACTCAAAATATGCTCTGCATATTCAATTATTTACGAGTTATAGGCATATTTCATGTTATTTGCTTTAGATTGTATGTTATTTGCAATTATGAAGGTGATTTGTAATGAAATTCAAGAAAATTTAAAGAAATATTTCAAAATTTGGTGAACCTTTAGCTATTGAGTCACATACATTCTAGATACAGTCATGAAGAGAAGAAATCAAACCATAATTTCACTAGGATGTTCCATAGCTAGGTATGGTTGATGCTAACTTCAAAGGAACAAGGAATGAAAACAACATATGTAGACTGACAAGCACTCCAAGGGATGTAGATAATCAATGCATATATCCAAATCTCATTCACTAACTACTCAAGATTTACATTAATGTGTAATCAAAATAGCTTCTCTTTCATTAAGTATTCAACAAACATGTACATTCACAGCCTTGAATTAGTCCTGAATGCTTTAGAAATCAAATTTCAATTAAGTTTCTAATGCATGAAAGAGTGCACTCCATCCCCTTTGATAGAATAAGGTGAGGAGGTGGTTACAAATGATCAACGGTCAAGATTTATCTATTCAGATCAATGGTCAACATCCTTCATTGACTTTGTCAATATTTGTATATGTGGCACAAGTTGCCAGCTAGCAACTATCTAGCAAGACTCATTCACTTGCAAGTGGATCATGCATATGATTCTATCATCTTGCATCTTTACTTATTCTTCATCTCTTTCTTCTTCGTCACTTTCCTCTTCTTCATCATTTTCTACATCATCATCATCTCCATTCTCACTGTCACTCCGATGTAGATCATCCCCTATGTGTATCTTTATAGTTGCCTTGATGGATTCATATGACTACACTACTCTATCAATTTCACCTCCATCTTGGACCTTGGCCTTTATCACTGCATGCCTGTGGGAATAGAATTTTTCTTGAAGTGAATCCATCTTAGTTTTCCTAATGTTCAATGTTTCATTATATGTTTCTTCCCTGACCTTCATCCTCATGACCTTATTTATCACCTCTTCTGTCAAATGGTGTAGGGGACCTTCTGTAGCTTGTTTAAAGTTGTCATGGAAAGCCTGAATAGCAAAATCAACATCTTGATTTTCTATCTTCCCTTCTACCTTTCCCTCCAGTGTCTCCAGGGTTTCTGCTTCTTGTACCATTAGATTATGCAATTTGACATTTATATCCCTGAGCTTACCGCTACATCTCTTCAAAATGTCACATTCAAATCTAGTGTCTTCATACCAAATACCGAGTAGCTGGGAGGTGTTATTATCTAGTATATTGTTACTTATAAGTATATGTATATCAATTGTCTTCATTTCATTCAAAGCATCTAGATGCTTCTCTACTTTGAATGGCCTCCTATCCACTTCATTTTGCAGTTTATCCACTTTTCTCTTCAAAGCACTAAGTGAATTCCACCTCTCTAAAGAGGTCTTCACAACTTCCTCAACCTCAAAAATAGACGACATGAACCATTTGTCCATTAGATGTGCTTTATGTTTCATCAAGTCTAATCTTGTAGCCTCTTCTTGTGATATAATGGTTAATGGAGTGGCTGGGCTGACACGTGTATGTTTAGGATCAATTAATCCTTTAATAAAAGAATGCAACTGAGTAATGTGCTCTTTATGTTTATTATTCTTTTCCTTTTCTCTCTTCACCCTTTGGGTCAAAGAATCAATAATGTCCTTACCTTCCTGACCCTCCTGATCTTCATTTACAAAACCTATATCAATATCAGTGATCTAAAATTCCTCAAGGCCTATTTTTCCTTTCTCTTTGTCAACCATAGGTAAGGCCACCTATGCTATTCTCCTACCTGTAGTAGGGTCTCTTCTGATTGTAGATATCAACCTTGCCTTTCTTCTTGGTTTAATCATACTTCTAGTAAATAATGTAGAAACATCAAAGTCATGCACTTCATCAACTTGTTGCACATTTACCTCTTGTTGCAACCAATAGGGAACATCACCCTTGGATCTTGGGACTCTATATTAGGCCCTGCCCTCAATTGTGGTTTCTCTTTTCTTATTTCTTCCTCATGTACATTCTCATGAGGTGAATTCTATTGATATACCTCCTACTGAGGGATATCTTCTTGATGTGGAGGATTTTGTAAAGTATACATACCTTGATCTTGCACCTCCTCTTGTAAATTATCCTCAAGAGCTTCCTGAGCTTTCTCTTTTTGTTAGTCTTGTGTTACATTGGTCTCTTGAGAAGACTGTGTATTCTAACCTTGGGAATCACTTGGATCACCCTCAATCTCTTCTGGTCTCAAGGTTATAATTTCTAGCACATTCCACCACTATCTCGGTGGCATCCATTGCATATGGGAATCATGCGGCGTGCCACATCCCGGTTGTGAATATCCTATCTAGTATAGGATTATCAATGTCATTGTCTAATTTGTTGGTCCACGCATCTAACTCTATTTTTCCTTGATGTGTGTCACTGATATCACCATATCTGAATCCTCTCCCTCAGGTTGTACAAACATGGGTTTCAATAATTCTACATCGGATCTATTCCTCCTGACCTCTGCCATTAGATCCTGTGATAAAATATGCATTTATTACCCTAGGATCTTTGTATGGGGAAGCTCAAGAATACTATGCATTTCATAATTACTATTCAACATTGCAGTTTACTTCATGCACCATCATCATGCAGATTAACCTATTAAAACACATTTTACCTGGTGCTTTGTAGTAAATGACAACAGAGAGGGTTTTAACTCACTTACCTGATATTCACTTTCCCTTTTCGTTATATGACTGATAATGGAGAAAATGCAGATATGTAGTACCAACTATTCCGTTCTGTTACGCCGAGTGTCATGATCTGTTAGTGGATGACTGGGAGGCGTTGACTTTTAGAGCAATGTAAATTTCAATTATCGCAAGGGTAAATGCAAATAACCCCTAAATTTTACTTTTAAACTGATTGATACGACAAATTAGGGCATATGTGTTATTTTAATTGAATCCATCGATAATTGGCATGAAGTTCATAGATGCCACCAAGTGTTGGATTTATATTTGAAATCGACGGGGATTCATCTACCTTTTGGCTTGCATTTAATTCCAGAGGGTGATCTTTCAAAAAATAGGGATATTTGAAAATATGACCCCCTAACAAAAAATATGACCCCCCTCTACGCGGGATAATCGTTCACTAAAGATGAGGGTGATATGGTCAATCCTTTGACCACTAAGCAAGATCGGGTCATAAAATTAAAGTTCAGGGATATTCAAGAATATCCAGGTCTTTGATAATCACAAATATCCCCCATTATGTCATCATCATGTTTACTAAGGTCATGGATATTACAAAATGTGACCCATTCAGGTGTAGATCATGATGACATCATCATGCCATTAGATCCTCTTTGTTATCAGGTTTTATGATGTCATCGTCATATTGAGAAATATGATGCTAGGAAATATGATCCTTTGTGGGTTGGGTGCAATGATTACATCATCATCAGGGTGATCTCTTTTATTCATTGATGCTAAATGATGTCATCATCATTTTCATGTAGGGTGATATTTTTAAGATGACAGATATTAGGAAATATGACCCCACACAAATATATGAAGTTTATGACGAGTAAATACTCATCCCTATTTAAGTTTGATGTTCGCATATTGGGATCAAATGGACATCGGGTGATTTTTTCTAAGTTAGGGTCATCTAAACAAATATGACTAATATTCAGAAATATGACCCCCCCTTAAATGAAATATCTGGGTTGATTGATCTTTGACTCAGCATAACTTTCTATCCTTAAACAATATCAGGGTGATCCAAAAGGCAAACCTGCTTAGAATTTTTTACTCTTTCTAATTATGAGGTTTATGATAGAAAATGCTGACTTGGACAACTAACCTCTCCTTGTGATGCACATGCATAAGTAAAGGTGACACACATGACTGAATTTTACCAAACCACCCAAAGCAAGAAAATAAGCAAGCAGAAGCAAAAAGGCTAGGTCCCTATTTTGCTAAGGTAAAATGGGGTGTGTTGTGTAACCACACAACAACTTGCCACCAAAGATAACAACCAAATTCAAATGATTCAAGTGATGGGATCACATTCTAACATAGAATTTTAACTCTTTCTAAGTATAAGTATTATGACCTTTCTGAATGATATGATGTTGATTATTACAACAATGCTAGTAAGGGATCAAGTGTGTGCAAATGATTAATTATCCTCATCTTGAAAGTAAATTGAAAACATGAGTAACTGGTGTTAAGCTACATATTTTGGGTTCATCCCTCATAGCCAATTGGGATAGATCCTTGTTGCTAGCAGGTGTCCATAGCCCCGACAAGGTTATCTATACAATCCCCCTAAGTAGAGGCCCACTGCTAGCAGGCATCTATAGCCCTGATAGAGTTACTTAGATGGCCTAATTTTATTCTTTTAGATTTTTAGTAGTTATCTCTTTTTGTTCATATGATATCATCATGTAAGATCAATATGAAAGGTGTGATCACTTGCTGATTTAGGTTGGAGATTATAATGGTAGCAAGGGAGTCCCTTTAGATTTTTCACTTAACACCTATACTGATGTGTTCAACAAACCCAAGGCTATTAGGTGAGTTATTGTGAAAATCTCCTTAATTAAGAAAAGGCACCATGATGAAAAGGATACCATAGACCTGCTCAAAGATACTACTCAAAATGAGTCATAACCTATATAGGAATTTGTTCTTATCACTTGAATCCTAACAATTTGGTTGGTTTCTTGGGGTGATAAGTTGTATCATCATGACTAACCAAAACAAAGACTCAACAAAACAAACAAACAAGCATACAAACAAAACAAAATTGTACAAACAACTATACAATATGCACATTATGATACAAATGACTTACATGACTCTGTTTTAGGCTTGGAAGTAATGTTTGAGGAACTGTCCATTAATTGGCAATGGGACATCCTCACCAGTTAGAGTCTTAAGTCTATAGGTACTATCTCCTAGGATCTCTGAAATTTGAAAATGACCTATCCAAAGTTTGTCAAATTTACCATGATCACCTTTTCTTTCATGTGCTTTATCCCACATAAGGACTAGATCTGAAATCCTAAAAGCTTTAACTCTGGCTCTTTTATCAAACTAGCGTTTGATAATAGCTTGATGTTTAGCAAACTGATCGATTGCTCTATATCTTTTTTCTTATAGATGCATGATCTGAAGTAACCTAACTTCTTGTTTGTTGTCTATGCCTAGATATTCTTGTGCGAATTGCAATGTGGGGATCTTTAGGTTAATGGGGGGATTGGATCCACCCCATACACTAACTGATAAGGAGAACTTCAATATAATTCCATGATCAAAAGCCCAACTAGATAGTTTTAGTGATGCAAAAGTAGGTTCATTATCACATACCAAAGCATAAGGAATTCCATACCTGGTCACTATGTTGCTTTCCAAGAACTTGATCACATCATCAACAATGCATGTCTTACTATTGACTGCTTCAGTCCACGTGGTACAATAATCAGTGATAGTCAAGACATACATATGGCTTGAAGATGATGGAGGATTGATGGGTCCTATGAAATCCATGCCCCATTGAGCAAATGGCTGCATCTCCATCACTAGTTGCAAGGGTTGAGCGGCATATCTTTCTCTAGTTGCTACAACCTGACATGTATGATAACATTTAATATGTTTAGTAGTGTCTTTGAAAATAGTAGGCCAATAATATCCCGCTCTTAGGATAGCATGAGCAGTAGCCAAAGGTGATCCATGTGCAGTTCCAAACTTATCATGCAATTCTGCTAACACTTTATCTGCTTCTTACCTTTCTAGGCATCTGAGATATATTCCTTCATAGTTCCTTTTGAAAAGGATCCCTCCTTTTATCATATATTTTTGTGATCTTATTTTCAGGGCTCTTCTTTGTGAGGCCTACAATTTTGATGGGCATCTCCCAGTAATCAAAACATGCCTGATGTCTGAATACCATTCTTCAGTTTCTCTAGTGTTTACCACATATTGTTGGCTCATGATGTTAGGATCAATTTTTGATATCATCTGGCTCAAAGCTTGTCCTCTTACTAACTTCATGCATGTTATTTCCATATCATATTCTTGGAGAATTGTTATCCATTTAGCTCTCTTTTCACCAGGATCACTTTGTATTAAAAGTATTTTCACTGCTGCATCTGGTACTACAGCTATTATCTTACTTCTCAAAATGTAATTTCTAAACTTCTTGACTACTCAGACTAGAGCCAAAGCTTGTCTCTCAACATCCATGTATCTAAGCTCTACATCCTTGAATGGGCATCTCATGAAAGCTATAGGCTTTTCTTCTTTAGCCTCATTCCTTTGTGTTAATACTACTGCAGATCTATGCTCTGAAGCAAATGAATATATGTAAAAATATCTTGTATAATCTAGACTAATCAGACCAGGGGCATCAAATATGGCTTTCTTAATGTCCTCAAAAGTTGTTCTTGCTTCAGGAGTCCACTCAATTTTAGAATCCTTCTTGAGCATTGCATTCAATGGCCTGACAATCTCTATAAAGCCAATAATGAATTTTCAAACAAAATTTATCTTGCCAAAATAGAATTTAAGCTCTGTCTTGCTTCTAGGAAGCTGCAACTTCATGATTGATTATACTCTTATAGGGTCAATGATGATCCCATTTTCTGTTATTAAATGACCTAGTAACTTCCCTGTGGTTACTCTAAATATGCATTTCTTGGGATTCAGAGATATACCATACTATTCACACTTTTTGAGCACACTCCTGAGGTTTTCTATGTGGTCACCCCTTTGTTTGGAGAAAATTGTCAAGTCATCCAAATATATGACTATGCACTTACCAATCAGACCCCTAAAAGCTATATCCATTACTCATTGAAAGGTGGCTCTAGCATTTATCAATCCAAAAGACATGAGCCTATAGGCAAATAAACCCCACTTAGTGGTGAATGTAGTTTTCAATCTATCTATTTTATCTACCATCACCTGGTTATAACCTGAGAAACCATCTAAATATGACATCATCTGCGCACCATTTTCTATTTGCAAAACTTCATCTAGTGAAGGTAAAGGATAGTTATCCTTTTTAGAAGCTTTGTTTAGATTTTTGAAGTCTACACATAACTTAATATCACCATTTTTCTTTCTCACAGGAACCAAGTTGGCCACCCATGTGGAGTGTCTCATTGGGAATATGATCCTGGCATTGAGCAGTTTCTTTACTTCTTCAAAGATGATGGGTTCCAACAAGGCTTAATAGATCTCTGTTTTTGTCTAAAAGGCTTGACATATGGTTTCAATGGTATAGTATGGGTTATGATTGAGGTATCATAAGTCTTCAACTCATCATAGGTCTAGGTGATAACATGGATGTAATCCTTAAGTGCTTGGGTTATCCCTGCCATTTCTTCTTCTGTACAAACCTTGCCAATTAAGACATTCCTTTTTCTTCCTTTTGTCCTATGTTAACTGGTGAATACTCTCTTCCATCAGTCCTTGGAAGATCTTTTTGTTTTAGCATATTGTCTAAATCAAATGCTCTCTCTAATTCTATCATCTCCTTGGGAATCTTGTTACTAGTTAGATCCATGATCTCTTCTTTTTCCCAAGTATGATCTTCTACATTTCTTTCATCTATGATATGTGCATCAAACACATCTCTGTTTGATATAAAATCCAAAATGTGTTGGTCATCATCACACTTGGAGATTGGTGACATTATTTGGTACAGAAGGTACTGATATTAATTCAACTAAGAACCTCTTCAAACTAGATATGGATAATGGTTCCAAAGTACTTACAGCTTGAGCTAAAGCATCTTCTATGTGATTCATTTCTCTAGGCGCATGGGTGATGTTGAATGCATCAAAGTCTTCTATCAAATCCCATACTCTGTGTCTGTAATTAGACAACCTTTTGTAATTGCAAAAGTAAATGCCTCTTCCTTGTCTTACCACCAATTCTGAGTCTCCATAGACATGCAAAATCTTTACTTTTTTCTTAAGTGCAAACAATATCCCATGAATTAAAGTTTCATGTTCTGTCATATTATTTGTGCATGGGAATTGTAATCTATATGCTGCTAAATAGGATTTTCCAACTGGATCAATGAGATCTATTCCTACTCCAACTCCTTATTTTGACTTAGATCCATCAAACCTAAGGATCCATGGCTTATCTTCAGTTAAAGGCTTATCAAAGACTTTTCTCTTATTTTTAGCTCTGGAAGCTGCACCACCTAATATCCATTTCAGTTTTGGTGACTCATTCTTATCTACTTTCACTTTTTCTGACTGATGTGGAACTGGTACTTGTTTTCCTTCCTTATTATTAGGAGAATAATCCTTTGAATGTAGCAGAATTTTCTTATTCAAAATGTGCAAGCATAATGAGCAAGTAGTCTCTGAATGTGGTGCTTCATGTAATCTACACCAACCTTCAATTAAAGCTGTATGTGGAGAAGTATACTGTAGCAACATCTTCTGATTTTGTTTTGATAAAAAATCCTCAAACTTGGTTAAATTACTCCCTTTATCTTCATCAAATACTTCATATTCCAACTCAATCAAACAGTCAGTTCCCAGCGTGATATTTCTCTCATCCTTAGAACTACTCCCAACATTCATCAGGATCTCCTCTATCTTGACTGACTAGGGCCTGATGGTGTAAACTCTAGGTTCAACATCCACATACATGATCTCATTGGTTTTATTATATTCAGTGATCATATGCTTCATCCGGGGTTTAGCATCTATCCTAATTTGATTAGGAATCCCTTTCCAAGGTAGCCACATGTGACTAAAATCAGTGGACATGTATCCATTAAGTGTCTTTGACCAATGCCTGCTAAGCAACATTCCATATGTATCAGGGATGTCTACTACTTGGATATCAATGTAGTATTGAATCCTTGGATCTGATGCTAATTGCATGTGAATGTGATTTAACTCTCCTACAACACTTACCTTAGTCTTGTCTAACTGTGTCACGTTCTTTAGTGACTTGGTAGGATGTAACCCTAAGGCATTACATATGGACAATGGCATTACATTGGTTGATGCACCTGAATCCACTAAGCAATTATGTAAATTCTTATTGAACATCCTTATGTTAAGAAGAAATGGAGGTGACTCAGTCTTATCCCTATAAAGGGTCATGTGTGAAGTTTCAGCAGCTGGGATAGTAGCTAAAGTTTTGTGTTTAACATTAGTATCCTTAGTTGCATGATCTTTAGTCAAGATCTAGTTTGAATTATGGGGTTGGATATCCTCTTTTGGTGTAGGGTCATCTAAGGATTTCATGAATGCTTTCTTAATAGCTGGAGTTTTAAGTAATTCTGACAATGACAAGTTGATTTTGATCTTTTTCATCTCATCTGCTAAATAGGTAACCAATTTATTAGACTCAGGAGGTTGATTGTTAGCTTTTGCCACTGCATTTTGTGGTACTAAGTATTGAGCATTAACCTTAGGAAATCTAGGGTTATTACTTGCCTTTGGATCAGGAGGAGTGTTAAAATTGTTTGGAGGCAAAGATGTGGTCAGGGGACCAGAAGGTCTATTTGAGTTATTCCTGAGGTTATAATTGTGTCTACCTTGATATTACTGTTGGTAGGCATGCACTTCCTCATTTTCAATTGATGGTTCATTCTCATCCTCAAAAGGAAAAACATAATTTGTTTCAAAAGCCATGGCTGACTCTTCACATGCTAGAGTGTAATTATCATGAGTTGAAGTTGCTTGATGATGAGGATGACTGGTAAAACTTTCCAATACCAAAGAAAAGTCATATCCACTAGGGATAATTTCATTTCCTTGAACAAAGGGAGAGTTATCTGCAGTATTTGATACCTCAGCCTGAAAGATACTGGTTGCTATCCTAAATTAAGGACAATCTAACTCACCATGAGCATTGGTGTTATGGATCCTACACTAATTTGTAAGAGCTACTTCTGCTAGGTTCACCCTGGTGGTCTGCTTAGGTTCACCAAGAGGCTGATTATCTAGGGTTGTTGGCAAGGAACCATTGTTTGGCCTAGTGTTCCACACTCTAGGTTATCTAGGGGCATTAGTTACCACTGTCATTATTGTTATTGTTGTAGTTCCTATCCTTCTTATATCCCCTATCGAGATATCCTGATATGTCATTGTTATATCCTCTATTCTGATTTGGTTGAGAATAAAAATTCTGACTTCCTCAAATGAGTGATTTCAGTTGTCAATTTTCTCAAATGTGCTGATGTCTCTTTAAGTTCTTCCTTCTCTTCCTAAACTTTGGCTACTACATTCTCAGCTTGAGGTTTGAAAAAGGAAGAACCATTGTTACTACTATTCTATCCTACATACTAAGGTGCTTGTGCATGTCCTGGATATTGCACTATTTGGCCATTTCCATTTGGAGGTGGCATGATGCTAAGTGGAGGTACTTGTAATGGACTTGGCATTGCAGCTAGAGGCATCATGACTCCATTGGTCTGCTGTTGAGCAGGGTATGCAGGATATGGAGGATGTGTAGGGAAGGCAATATTAGGTGTTGGAGTAGGGATTAGTTGCTAATTGAATTTTATAGCTTCCTCAAAAGCTCCTGCCAGAGTTGTGACATTAGGATGTGTCCTCCTTATGAACATAGAGGTCAAAAGATCTAAGGCTGAATAGTATATACTCCTAGTAGCTTCATCTACTATATCACTTCCATTTGGCCTCTTTCCCCCTAAGCCCATTATATTCAACCTTGTTGAACATTTCCCTCCTACCTCTACTATCGAGAAGAAGGTTGAAAACCCTGTTGTGAAAGAAATTCTAAGGGTTAAATCTAAAATCATTTATGTGTCTCTATAAGAGGAGAACCTAGAGTCTCCCTTTGTGGGTGAAGTTGTTGTGTCAAAACCCTCTCTAGTTTAATCTAGGTTTGAGGAAGATAATGTTGGTGACAATTAGAGGGGATCAGCCACTAAATCTAAAAGCCCTTCCAATCAAGCCAAAGGGAAAGCTACCCCTAAATCCTAGGGGAGCCAAACTAAGTCTTGGGAGGAGGCATTTATGGGTATTTGTTCCATTAAGAAGAGTTCTCTATCAAACAAATGGTTAAAGCCCCTACTAAAAGGAACCTGCAGGAGGATATGAGTCAGTTTAGAGAAAAACCTAAAGGGGTTCAAACTGATGTAAGTTCCAAGTACATTGTGGAGGATAGTAAATTTGTTGATATAGATATTCTAGTTTCCCCTACCCAACCCCAGTCCAAGGAGAAGGGAAAGGTTGTGTCTATTGGTGCTAAAGGAAAGAAAACTCTTAGTCTGAGAAGGTAAAATATAATTACAGATATCAAGACTCCTATTCTTAAGGGGGTGGATATCTCTAGTGATTTTCAGTTTGATGAAGATTACAGGGAGGAGGAGGATAATGAGATTATTGAGGTCCCTAACTAGGGGAGAGAGGGCAACAATCTGTTCCCTGAAATGAATGAGCCTGACTCTAATGAGGATATGGATGATATGGAGGAGCCTATTCAAGTGCCACCTATTGGTAAGGAGGGAGAGACTTTTGTTGGGGAGAAGGGATGAAATTTGTGTATGCATACTGCCAATTGTAAGGAAGCTAAGGTAGAAGAACAACTTCCTACGCTAATCTTGAGGGGAGGGATATAAAGAACTTATCAGATCTTTACAATAGTTACAGAAGTAAACACAAATAGAAATCATACCACAAGATAATAATTACATGGGGAAACCCTTTCAAGAGAAAACCTCGACACTCCAAAGTTGCCCAATATATTATTTAGGAATCAACAAGGCTACAGTATACTTGTAGAGCAAGCTTTCACAAGAGTATAACCAACTAGAGATCTGGAGGTAGCTCAACATCTATAAGACTCTTACACACAACTTCCATCTTAAGCTCTTTATATATAGGAGATACAATACAGTAAACCATCAATGGTAATTACAAAACCATGAGCCAAAACCAACCAAAAGTGGTGCCCAAATTATCTCCAATCAAAGATGCCTTGTGATGTGCCAAATCACACATCAACATGTTTAACTCTCCCCTTTACAACTCTTTTAAGTGTCCAACACGTTTTCACATTTCCCAAAATAGGAGGTCCAACTTCTGGAGGCCATAACTTTTGATCAGGGTGTTCGATTGATGAACCATTTGATGTGTTAGAAAGATCATGAAGAGATCTATCAAGATATAACCTACTTCATTGGTTACAAAAAATTTAGGGCTTTCATCAATCTCTAATTTTCTCAAATTTGAGTTCAAAACTTTTTTGGGAATTTATAAAAAAAAACAAAAAACTTTAATATCTTGTAATAGAGGTATGATCTTGAGTTGAAACTCAACCAAGATGTTTACTTGGTAGTTCCACACCTTTTGGGAAAATTTTAGGTCCTTCTATGCTCAAATGAGTTACTAAAAATAGTAATCCATGTCATTTTTATCCCCTTTTGGAAACTTTGAAAGTTCTAAACCATTCTTCAAGATAAAGGGTATTCTAAAAGACCAAAATTGGGAAGAATATAAACCTTTTGTATTTGCAAGGTTGAGACATGTTTCCTAACATTCTCCCACTTGCCGAACACCTTGCAAGAGCAAAGGGAGTACCAAAACCATGGATTAATTGCTAGGGGTTGAGAGACCTATAGACTCCGAATACCATTTTAACTTCTTTGTGCTCACAAGATTAGTTAATGAATCTACAACATTCATCAAAGTGTCTACCTTAACTAGATTTACCATGCCATCCTCAACCATATCTCTAACAAAATGATAATGTGCATAAAATTACTTGGTCCTGGTATGAAATGTTGGGTTCTTAGCTAGGCAGATCACACTCTGACGATCACAATGAACTATCCCTACACCTTGTATTATTTTGATACTTGAACATAGTCTCTTAAGCCAAATGGCTTCTTTACATAGTCTTAGTAGTGGACAAAGAAACCACACCTTGTCACTTACTCATCCAACTAATTTCACCACCAAATAAAGTAAATACATAAGTACTAGTGGATTGTCTTCTATCAACATCACCTGCCCAATTTGAATCCACATAACCATGAATGTCAAGGCAATGCATGTATCCTATCAAATTACCATGATAACACAAGGAATACTTTGAGGTACCCTACAAATATCTAAAAAATCTTTTAACTACATCGCAATGAACTCTACCAAGATTAGACATATATCTGGAAATAACTCCCACTGCTTAGGCAATGTCTAGTCTAGTACAGACCATAGGATACATCAAACTTCTGACTACACTTTAGTAAGGCACTTTGCTCATCTCTTCCATCTCTGATGGTGATGTTGGGCATTGTGAAATAGATAACATCATTCCAACTATAAAAGGAACACATAATGGTCTATAATTTTGCGTGTTAAACCTCTGTAAAACTGAATTGACATACTTACTCTAGCCAAGCCATAGTTTTCTGTTCACTCTATCTCTTCTTATTTCCATCCCAAGAATATGTTTAGTTGCACCAAGATCTTTCATTTCAAATTTGTCTTCAAGTTGAGACTTTAGTTCTAAAAACATTCCTTTCCCTTTACCAATAAATAACATATCATCAACATATAATGCAATAAATAGGAAATGATCACCATCAGATTTATAATAAACATAGTGATCATATTTAGAACTCTCAAATCCCAAACTCGACACATATGTATCAAATTTCTAGTACCACATCCTAGGACTTTGTTTGACGCCATAGAAAGATTTCTTCAATTTACAAGCCAAATTAATTTTACCTTTCACGATGTAGTGCTCTATATGTGTCATATAAATATCCTCTTCCAAATCACAATGAAGGAAAGTTGTTTTCACATCCATTTGCTCAACCTCTAGATCATAAGTAGTAGAAATAGAAAGAAAGAATCTAATGGAAGCCATTATGGTAACAAGAGAAAATATCTCACCGTAATCAATACCCTCAATGTAAGAGTAAACTTTCGCAACCAACCGTGTTTTGTACTTCTCAATTTACTTCCATCTAGAGAAATCTTTTTCTTGAACACCTATTTGCAACTAGCAGGTTTTTGTCCTTCAAGAAATGGCACTAGGTCCTATGTATCATTCTTTTTCAAAGTTTCCATTACTTCATCCATATAAATCTTCCAAGGCTCTATATCATTCATACCTAATGTCTCTTCTACAGATCTAGGTTCATCTATGTTAGTATTCAAAGAAAAAATACATCTCTAGTCAACAAGTGAATACCTTTCAAGTGGTTTTCTATGCCTTGTAGACCTTCGAACAAGTTGATTTGGAGGTTCTTCCTCCTCTTCTGAAGATTCAGAGCTAGATGAGCTCTCCTCAACTTCATGTCTATCTAGGGGCCTCGATTCAACTTTCTCAGGTGTAGAAGGGAGTTGAATCACATCTTTATGTTCACTTTGTTCTGACTGCAATGTAACAAAAGAATGCTTAGTTTCTCTAAAAATAACACTTCTACTATATATTACCTTATGTGCAACAAGGTCCCAAAGGTTGTATGCTTTCACACCATAACTATACCTGATGAAGATACATGTCACAACCTTATTCTCCAACTTTGTTCACTTCTCCTCCGTCACATGTGTATATGCCTCGCAACCAAAAACTCTAAGATGTCTTAGTGAATGCTTGTGCCCTCACCACTTGTCCATAAGCATTTTATCAACAAGAGTTGATGTAGGAGACATGTTAATTAGGTAGCAAGCAGTAGCAATAGCTTCAGCCCAAAACCTTTGTTCTAGACCAACACCACTAAGCATACTCCTAGCCTTCTCCATCAGTATCCTATTCATTCTTTCTACAACTCCATTCTATTGTGGAGAATACAGAGTCGTCTTTTTTCTATGAATGCCACAATATTTATAGAATCTATCAATATCATTAGAGAAAAATTCACTGCCATTGTTAGTCCTCAAACATTTTATTTTCTTTCCAGTCTACAATTCAACCTTTGCTTTAAATTCTTTAAATTGACTAAAAACTTTAGATTTATCCTTTAGAAAATATACCCATGTCCTTCTGCTATAATCATCAATAAATGAAACATAGTATGTGGATTTTGTAATGGAAGGAACATCTACAAGACCAAACACATTAGAATGAATAAGATTTATGAGAACTCGAGTAAAACTGAACGTGATTTTGTTTACCATAAATACAATGCTCATAGAAATCAAAATCAAGATTACAATCAGTCAACCCTTCAACAAGGTTTTATTTTTAAGGTCCTTAGACCCTTTTATCTTATGTAGCCTAATCTCTGGTGACGTAACATAGTCTTCTCTGCAGGTAATTTTGATTCAAAATAAATAGCATCCTTAGGTGCCTAGAAGCCATGACCATCCACTGAAAATGAAACCCTCTCTTTTTCCAATGAACTAGTCACATATTTGCCTTTTGCAGAAGTACTATTGCACTTAATAGTGTATGCATCAAGCTTATACAATGTGCCAAATCTAACACCTCTAGAAATCACCATAGCACCTCTTACCATCTTGCATCCTGAATTAGAAAAGACTACTAGCACATGACATCTATTAGTTTTCTCATAGATAATAAATTTCATGCTAATCTAGGGATATGCAACACACCATTAATCCTTTTTATTCTACCATTAGGAAATATGATTTTAACTTTACCACGACCAAAAATATTTAAATGAGAATCATCACCCAAGTACACCTTACCTCCATCAAATTCTTCATGTTCAGAAAACCAATCTCTATTAGGGGTCATATGGAAATATGCATCTAAGTCAATTAACCATTCATCATTACTTGCACGAGAGGCCAAAGCTACAATGAACACATCAACATATTCTTTCTTGGACTCAAAATTAAAATCAAATTTCTTCCTTTTCTTCTTCTTTTCTTCTTTACACTCCTTATGGAAGTGTATAGGCTTACCGCAATTCCAACAAATAACTTTGGACTTTCTAGGAGATTTGGATCTCCCTTTGGACTTAGATTTGTCGTGCTTCTCACTCTTGCATTTTTCTTTGGGTCTTCCATGAACACTTAGGGATTCTTTGGCACTAATAGATAGCTTCCTCATTTATTTAGAAAGTGAATACCCACAATATCTTCAACTTTCAATACAATAGAAGTAATCCCAATCACCATAACAAGAGAATCCCATGAATCAAGCAAAGAACAAAGTAGGATCTGGCATCTCTCTTTCTCATCCATTTTTACACCAACTGATGCCAATTGAACCATTAACATATTGAATGCTTCTAGGTGGTCTGTGAATCATCCACCCTCTTCCATTCTCAAGGAATACAATTTCTTCCTCAAGAAAATCTTGTTCACTACAGATTTGGCTTTATATATCTCACTGAGTTTCCTCCATAGTTTCTTTGTAGAGGGATCTTCATGGACATTTATTAAAACATAGTCTATTAGGCACAATCTGATTAGACCCTTGGCTTTATGGTCCATAACATCATATTTAGTAGCCAAAGTAGCATCTGTGGGCCTTGAAACATTCTCATCAAAAGAATTCCACAGATCTCGATCCAGTAATAGATCCTCCATCTTCAGCTTCCACATCTAAAAATTGTTACCAAAATTTTCTACCTCTATTCTCCATGATGTGTACGCTATCTAAAAATCCTTGCAACAAGATCACAAAGTATATTCTACACAAGCTCCCACTCAAAACTAGATTAGTTCAAAAAATCCAGCAACCCACAACTCAAACTAAAGATGATCAAGCTCTGATAGCACTTAGAAGGAAGCTAAGGTAGCGGAACAACTTTCTACACTAATCTTGAGGGGAGGGATATGCAGAACTTTTCAGATCTTTACAACAATTACAGAAGTAAACACAAATAGCAATCATACCATAACACAATATTACGTGGGGAAACCCTTTCAAGAGAAAAACCCCACACTCCAAAGCCACCTAATATATTATTCACGAATCAAGAAGATTATAATATACTTGTAGAGCAAGATTTCATAGGAGTATTGAAAGGAAGCTACGTGTGCGGAAACACTTCCTACACTAATCTATTGAGGAGAGGGCTATGCAAATTCAAATTTATCCTAACTATTACAGCGATGTTAAACCATTAACATGAGATATAGAACCAAAACACAAGAGCGAAAAAGAAGACAGAAGAAGAGAGACAGAGATTTACGGTGGGGAAAACCCTTATCAGGTGAAAAACCCCACACTCAAAAACCTGCACAATGTATTAACAAATATGAAAGAATGTTTACAACACACTTGCAATGCAAGCTTCGATGGTCTTCAAAACTCATGTTTGAAGTCAATCTGGTAGCATAACAGTACCTGTAAACCTGTGATACAAACTCCATCTCCAAGAACCTATTTAAATAGAACATACAAGGCAATTTTGGACCTTTCTTGGAATGGGCGTCCAATATGGCATCTTGGACCAAAACCCACGCCTAGGGACACTTGGTCAACATTGTAGAATCTATCTGACACTTGTCCACAACTCCCATCCCAAAGAGGTCACCACTTTCCAAAATGGGCTATGACAGATGCTCTTACGACACTTACGACCGTCATAGAATTTGTCATAGCGGTTACAACTTATAGTTGTAAGAGAATCTGTCATACACATACTATTAATAGCATATTCTCTTACAACACATCATATTCCACCTTGGGGTGCCCAAATAAGCCTCATTCAAAGATGCTTCATGACACATGTCATTACCTGTCTTACAACCTTCTATTCTCAACTCTTACATGTCATAGATTCATCATAGGAATCTGTCATAACCATTTCGGTAAAACATTCCTTACACAACATAGAAGATGCTGACACATGGCAGAATATTCCTACGACTAAGTGGGATGCCTATCTCCTCATGTGAAGACAAAATAACAAGTTGTCATAATCCATGTAGGATTGACACATCACTGTGCCACATCCCACAATATGACAAAGTGGAATTTCCAATTATTTACAACATAGGCAATTGAATAATAAATACAAACATTACAAATGTAGAGAATTACCAAGGTTGAGACACCTTAATTCCCAACAAGTATAACCAACCAGATATCCAGAGGGAACTCAACATCTATAAGACTCTTACATACAACCTTCATCTCAAGCTCCTGATATATAGGAAATACAATATAGTAAACCATCAACAGTAATTACAAAACCATTAGCCAAAACCACCCAAAAGTGGCACCTAAATTATCTCCAATTAAATATGCCTTGTGGTGTGCCTAATCAAACACCAGAATGTGTAACTCTCTCCTTTACAACTCTTTGAAGTGTCCAACACATTTTCACATTTCCCAAAACAGGAGGTCCAACTTCTAGAGGCCATAACTTTTGATCTGAGTGTTTGATTGATGAACTGTTTGATGCATTAGAAATATTGTGAAGAGATCTATCAAGATATAACCTTCTTCATCAATTATGTCAAATTTAGAGGCATTTAGGGACCTCTAAATGCCTCAAATATGAGTTTGAAACATTTCTAGGAGTTTGAAAAATAGAGACTTTAATATCTTTCAATCTAGGTATGATCTTGAGTCAAAACTCTCCTAGGATGTTTACTTGGTAGTTCTGCACCTTTTGGGAAAGTTATGGGTCCATCCATGCTCAAATGTAGAGTTACTAAAAATAGTAAGCCTTGCCATTTTTATCCCCATTTGGAAACTTTGAAAATTCTAAACCATTCTTCAAGATAAAGGGTATTTGAAAAGACCAAAATTGGGAAGAATAGAAACCTTTTGTAGTTGCAAGGTTGAGACAACTTTTCTAAAACCAATGATGTGACTTCCCACAAATCTAAAATTAGTAGTTGGAAGGTGTTGTCATGTTTTAGCACCAAGGTGATGCATCGGTCTGCTACTACTCTTTCAGTGTTGCAAGACATGGAGCTGAAGAAGAATGGTATTAGGACCAACTGAATGGGTCAGTATGAGGAAATGTATAAATTCCTTACTGATGACTGGGCTAAGACCTTTCAGTAGTGTTGTGAACTTTTGTCTTTATTTTTGTTTTTGATTAAGTATGTTTTGACCTCTGCTTCATTGTTAGTTTGTTTATGAAGTGTTGTTTCTAACTGGATGGGGTCTTTTGTGCTGTGCCCTTGGGGTAATTTTTGTAAAGAGATCAAGGCCCTCTTTTCCTACTTGCTTAATAAAAAACAAATAAATTCATGTTCATCACATAAACCTAAATTCATTGATTAACCAAAGTAAATATTATTTAAAGCCTTCCATGATAAGAATTCTACTTCAATCCTTTTAGAAATTCAATAATTTCAATGAAGATGAATTTAAAAACAATCCAAAAACAATAACAATTCTTCAATTCTTCACAAAAAAACACTTCCAAAGCCTTAAGCTTCAATAACCTATTTTTCCTCTTCTTCTAAATTGCACAATAAAATTGATAACTAAAAGAATGAAAATAAAACTAATTCTCCTTTTTTAATAACTCTTCATTTTCTTTCCAAATCCTAAAAAGTAAAATATAATATTATATTCTTTATAAAAATAATAATATTAAAGTTTCTTTATTCTTCTTCTTCATCTGGACATTCTTTTTTGAAAAATAATAATACTAAAATGTTATCTTTTGTAGTTCTATCCAAATAAGAGAATTTACCTAAAAACTAATATTAGAAATTTATATTTTCTAATTTACAATAAAATAAATAAAATAATTTATTTTTAAATTCTTAAAATAAACTTATTCATTATATATTAGTTTTCTAAATAAAAAACAAGATGACAAATCTTTTTTTTGTTTATTTATTTTTCTAAGTTGAAATTAAATATTATTATTTATTTCTAAATTCTAAATAAAAGTTTGCACATAAAAATCTATTTCAATTATAATAATTAAATAACTGAAATACAAATTGCATTAATTTTTATTTCTAAAATACTAGAAACTATAATTATGTAACTAGATAATTAATTTAGAATAAAACCTAAGCATTAAATAAATAATTAGCTTTATCTATTTATTTCATTTTCTATCTGACCTTATGAAATAATTATCAAACAAATAAATGGGTTTACTTCTATGCACTCAAATTAATTAATTAAGCCACTAATTAATTTATTTCCAATTAACTATTTATCTTAATTTAATTTATTATTTAATTGCCCACGCCATTGGATCATTTGAAAACACTTCAGCACTAGGACCTAGTTCACCTTCCCCAATACCTATACCTATTGGACAACATAATCTTACCACACATACCTTAGTAGCATTGCTAGGAATTAATATAATCATATGATCACCTTTATACAATTAACTATGGTAATGAAATCACACATTATGCATACAATGTGTTAAATCAACACTTTACACTCAACATAAGTCAATAGAGCTTATCCAATTTTACCAAAGAATTGAAACAATGTAGAATCACAAAGAAACCAAAAATTAGGGATGTTACAAAGGTGACACTAGGATAAACACTATCAAGGTTTTTAGAGGACCTCCAAATATTTTTCATTGGCCATGTAAATCACATGCACTCTTGAAACAAGCATTAAATAATCCCACAAAATGGCTAAATAAATTATAACCAAAATTGTAAACACATCATATACCATAGGGAATTCATAAATTTGCATAATCATCAAAACCAAACTAATTATTATAATTGTAGATCTTAAACATTTCAATTTCACATATACAAGTCATATAAGTACCTCTAATCAACTTTCCTTAATTTCATCACCCATGGACACCCTTCTACTAACTATCTATTCTAATTTGAAACTAGGTTAAATAGATATTTTCAAAGCATAATTGAAATTTACACACATAATTCTAACCACAAAAAATAGAGAAAATACAAAGTCATATATCAACTAACTCACCACAAGGTTAGCTCCATACATCATGCTCATGTAGTCATAGTTATACATCCAACACTTGAATAATAATAACAATAAACTATAAGAATCCATTATCTATATCATCATAATATGATCATGAAAATTAAATCATTTTAAGTATAATATCACCACCCATGCCAATCTAGCATCATTATCATAAGTCAAAAAATATGAATATTCAAATCAATATTGTAAATCCATTTTTTTCCCATGAATGCAAGTAGCATGATTATTGCATTTGACTACAAACTATTTATTTTTTAGTGTTCATATAGGCCTTATGTTTTATTATTTTAGATGTTTATATGTAGCTAAAATAAAAGTTTGTTTTGTCAAAATGTTATCCAACTATTTGTATGTCATTTACGAGTATATAGACGAATTGGAAGACCCTTTTTTAGGGTAGGGACTGGAAAGTAACAGATTTGATCACCTTCAATTGGTTCCCACCTACATGAGCATTCCATCAATTACTTGAATTAGCCATTTATTGAAAAATCATCTCAAAAAATCATGAATTCCTTCAATAATGATCTTACAATGCACTTAGTTTTGAAAATGGTAGACAACCTCACCTAAATTTAGTGACAAAGTTATGTATGAAGAGAGCAACTTCAAATCTGGCCAAATGGTATCCTGGACAAAGCTTGGCACCTCTCCCAAATGGCATATACCATGGATTGTCAAATAGCTCCTATAAATTAAATGAATACGTTCAATTAGATTTTGCATTATATAGCACATAATACCATCCTTAATTTTTAGAAATTTAGTTAAACAAATATGGTTAGTATCTTGACATACTAGAGCAGACTCATTTTTCCAGCGCCATGGATTAAAAGTGAGTGGTTCACCATAGTATTTTTGATCTAAATGTGTTCCATACAAGAGAACATACACTGTCCATCCTTTGGGAATGATGAAATCTGCATTTGAACTAATATAGTTTACAATAGAGTAACATTTAACTATTCAAATTGCTCACTTTAACCAATATTAAATTTAAACTAAGATTTCACCAAATGGTACCTTTAAATTTAACATCTTGTTTTGCTTCTCTAAAAATCCCTGGGGCAACATTACCTAATCGAAGAGTTTCTTTTATCACCTGCCAAGAAAACCAAATCAAGCATGTATTTATGTTTTTGTTTGGCCAAGCACTCCAATATTATGGTGAAGACAAGAACATGATAAAGAGAATTAAATTATGTACTCACACAATGAGTGAACTTCATTGATACATAGTTGTCCCATGTCAACTTTTCATTTCCATTGTCCATTAATAAAGAGTCATGTTCAGCCTGCATAATCCAAAATTGAATCATGTAATTAAATATCATTTTAGGGATGAAATTCTTATTAATACTTGATCTTTCACAATGACCCATTTTTCATTACTACTAAAAGGTGATTTCAATAATGAGGATCATGGGAAAGAGTATGCACTCCATAGTCTAAGTACAATGAAGTCTATAATTTGAAACTTGTGTATTTTTTTTTTATGAAGTAAACAACCAACACAATGTGTGTCTATCTAATATGCAAAAGTAAGATTTTATATAGTTTTTCTTAACTCAAATACACCTATATAGTGTTTGTGTTGAAATTACTTATAGAATTAAAAAATCTTCCTATCATGATTTGAACCCTTAAACTTCACTATTAAAGGTGGACCCTTTGTTAGGTCATTGTATAAAGGTATTTAAGTAATTTCATTTAACGATAGATTTTATGTTGATTAAAATCAAAATACAACTCACAACTCACATATATTTAAGCTCTTTCTTTGTTGAGACCTAGTGTAGTGTAATATTCAAGCTTAAGCCTAATAAGTATTAGTATTACATAATCTATAATTTCACTTTAAAATACAAATAAATACTCACCCTTATCTCCTCTAATGCTTGTGGACACTCTGTGAGAAATTTTATTGCAAATGCCATCACTTTGGAAGAAGTCTCATAACCAGCAACCATCATAAACAATAAAAAATCTACAATAACTTCATTTGGCAATGATTCTTCTTCCAAAAGTTTGGTCAACAAATCATTATGAATCACTTGCGGATGCAACCTTCACTCCTCTATAGACTCTTCAATCTTTCTTACGAGGGTTTCTCTTCCCTACATTCATCATGATCCAACATTAGTATTGTATCCAAATACATTTATGTTCATCAAACATTAATGGAATTAGACTAGATACCTTAATCCCTCTTGCATAATCAAATCCTGGGAATTTGATTGGGATTTTAAGTATAGCTGCCACAAATGTGTCAAAAGCCTTGTAGATTTCTTCTATCTCTTCATAAGGAGGTAAGTCCAACAATTTTTTGCCCATTACATTTAAAAGAACCTATCACACACGAAGAGGTTATTAACATGAAACAAATTCTAATAATTATCCTATAATATTTTATTATATAACTCTAAACTCACAAAATCATATAAATAATAATCGAAGGTTAGAAAGTGCTAGCTTACTATCTTACTATTATAGTACAAGAAAAGAATTTTAACACATCAACACGAGGATATCTACTTTCAGATATGAAAAATATTTATTTAGTTGAGTACTTAATGTTAAGGATTTATTTAGTAGATGATATAAAATTTAAATTATCATTTTCTTTAGGGTTTTTTATTGCAATGAAAAATTATTTATGAGTTATCTTATTTGAATATTTTTTAAATCATAAAAAAATTAAAGAGGTATTAAACATGTATAATTATTATACACTTTATACCTCATCTTATAATTGACTCTTATATTTTATTGAAGAGAAGTTATAATATTATATTAATAGTTTTATAACTTTTTATAGCTCTTCTTAAAAAAATTAGTAATAGAATTATCTTGTCAATGAAAAAATATTTTTTATAGATTTCTCTATAGTATTACAAATAGAATTCTAAAACAAAATATTTATTTATTAATTCGTAATAATTAAACTTTCTTAACTTTGGTAAAAAAAT
The DNA here is from genome assembly GCA_027924645.1 of Cunninghamia lanceolata. Classification (NCBI taxonomy): domain Eukaryota; kingdom Viridiplantae; phylum Streptophyta; class Pinopsida; order Cupressales; family Cupressaceae; genus Cunninghamia; species Cunninghamia lanceolata. The sequence goes on from BSBN01001054.1 coordinate 161,392, forward strand.
TAATAACACTAAATCAAAATTATTATTTAAAAAAAAAAGACTATGGATTACTAATTAGCAAACTCCTGCTACTTATATAACTAGGGAGGTTGTTAAGTTTTATCCATCACCAAGAATAAAAAATTAAATTATTATTTCTAAACAATAATCATTGGCTTATATTTATATTTATGTTCTAAACTTTATTGTAGGAGCTATACTTTCAAATTAACATGTTTTAAATGAGCAAAAAATAATAAGTTTTGTTATTTGGGCATGGAAAATCCCAAATAACAAATTTTATGCTAGATTTTTACTTTTAGGTCTATTTAGAAATGTTTTTCTTCTACTACTAATAAATACAAGGAAATTTTCACCAAATAAAGATATGTAGCATACCTTATTGCACTCCTTTTGAAGATGGATGACACTCTTATGTTCCCATCTTTGCATTCTTGCAATCATGGAATCTTGTATATCGTCCATGAAGCTTGAGAGAAGGCTATTGTGTTTCAACAAATTAGCAGCAATTGCATGAAGCTTCCTTTGAAGATCACCATGGACACTGAGTAAACTATATTTTCCAACAAGATTTCTAAAAGAGATGGGGTAATTGGTTTCAAACAACCTGCCGTCACTTTGCAAAACATATCTATTGAACTCTGGATCCGCTGAAACAATTGTGTGCACTCTTCCAAACAAGTTAGATCTAAAAATTGGTCCATACCTGCATTACAAATGATGTACATTCTCCTTCTCAATCTTTGATAGAAAAGCATGCATTTTAACAATCAAATGTCAAACTTCCACACAACTGAAAAAAAAAAGAATTCTTACCTTAATGCAAAGAGTATGAAATATATAAAATTTATCATGATTTTATTTATTATATGGACTGCGTAAATATCATAGCTTTAATCAGACCTTTAAACATCTAAAATTCATGAAGAAGTAACAAGATTTTTACGTTGATTTTATATCATATTAAAAGTTGCTACAAAAGTGTGGCATCGGTGCCGTAAGGTAACAGAATATAATCTAGCAATATTCTTTTCCAATAATAATTTTCCATAAGACCGTGTGTAGGGAGTTACTCAAAAAGAATCTAAAACTGTCCAATAATAAAGTCGTTTTCATTTCAGTTGTTATAGGTTTATTTATTTTCTAGACCACTCTACAGCGAATTGGATCTTCAAGGAGGACATATAATGATCATGACAACAGCCTTTTTATATACGTAATAATTATCATGAGAAGTTTGACAAGTATAGAATGTAAATTCTGTTACCTGCTCTCATGATCTTCAATGAATTTTCGTGGGTGAAGAGGGGATCTCATGGCTCGACAGAAACTGATTGTTTCTCCGATGAGTGGCCATCCAGTAGACCCTGGTGGCAGTGATATATGCTTCTTTTTGTTGCTTGCTCCTGCAACCCAAATTATTCTCATCACAAGCAATGTCAGAGACAATACTACTCCCATCACAACCCATTGGTCCCAATATAATGCCCACTAGGTATTGACATTTCTTCCATTTTTAAGGCTCTCGAGAGTTTTTAAATATAAATATACAATGACAATTTAGAAGGAGACTATACTAAACTGGTTGTCAACGATCGGGATGACAGAATGACTTTGCATTGCAAAGAGATCTTCTTATATATTTTTTCAACCATCAAAAATTCTTTTATTCTAACATTTTCAAAAAAAGCCTAATATGGTAATAACTTTTACAACTACCAAAGATTCTTTTGTTTATTTTTATTTGAAGGTGTAACCATATATTTATAAGATAGAACCTTTTTAAGAAAGTCAAATAAACTATTCCACCTACCAAAGATTCTCTCACTTAACTTTAGTTCCAATTTAAATGATAAATTAAAAAAACTATATATTTGCAAGATTTAATGGCTTAAAATTTATTATTGTCATAATAAATTATAAAATAATAATTATAAATTTTTCCTTATAAGGCCACAAGAAGTATCTAGCATAAAACCTAATTAATTATGACTAAAAGATGTTATTTCTAATTATACTCTAGTGTAGAATGCCTGGCAATAAGGCATGGAGCATCATGTCATGACCCTTTACATGAAAACCAAATCAATAAACACAACTTTAGAACATATATTTAAAAATAAAATAGAGCATCATGGGGCGTAGTGTGTACAACCTAGAGGTTATAGGGGTTTGCCCCATGGTCAGAGCCACCTTGTATGGGCTAGCTCTATGTCACCCAAATTTTGATTCATAAGTTGAGTGATGTAGAGCTAGCACATACGAGGTGGCTTTGACCACAGGACGAACCCTTAGTGTACACACCATCCCCCATGAGGCTTCATTTTATTTTTAAATATATGTTAGTTGTGTTTTGCATATATATAAGATAGATTTATATAAGTTAGATTTACATTGACAAAGATTAAAGTTAATACGTTTTAGATTAAAAATATTTACTTAATATAACAAGTATGATATGTTAACAATTTTACACTCGACACAAGTAATTGCTCTGCTAGGGTTTTGCTGGATTTTGAAATTCTATAGTTTTGGTGCTCTTTTCATCATGGGTGACTATTTAGGCAGCTGTTAGGCTCCCCTATCATGAGCTCCTCTTTTAACACCAGAAACTGATTGTTTCTCCGATGAGTGGCCATCCAGTAGACCCTGGTGGCAGTGATATATGCTTCTTTTTGTTGCTTGCTCCCGCAACCCAAATTATTCTCATCACAAGCAATGTCAGAGACAATACTACTCCCATCACAACCCATTGGTCCCAATATAAATGCCTACCAGGTATTGACATTTCTTCCATTTTTAAGGCTCTCAAGAGTTTTTAAATATAAATATACAATGACAATTTAGAAGGAGACTATACTAAACTGGTTGTCAACGATCAGGATGACAGGATGACTTTGCATTGCAAAGAGATCTTATATATTTTTTCAACCATAAAAAATTCTTTTATTCTAACATTTTCAAAAAAAGCCTAATATGGTAATAACTTTTACAACTACCAAAGATTTTTTTGTTTATTTTTATTTGAAGTTGTAACCATATATTTATAAGATAGAGCCTTTTTGAAAAAGTCAAATAAACTTTTCCAACTACCAAAGATTCTCTCATTTAACTTTAGTTCCAATTTAAATGATAGGTTAAAAAACTATATATTTGTAAGATTTAATGGCTTAAAATTTATTATTATCATAATAAATTATAAATATAAAGGATTTTTATATCTAATTATAATTTTTTCCTTATAAGGCCACAAGAAGTATCTAGCATAAAACCTAATTAATTATGACTAAACGATGTTATTTCTAATTATACTCTAGTGTAGAATGCCTGGCAATAAGGCATGGAGCATCATGTCATGACCCTTTACATGAAAACCAAATCAATAAACACAACTTTAGAACATATATTTAAAAATAAAATAGAGCATCATGGGGCATAGTGTGTACAACCTAGAGGTTATAGGGGTTTGCCCCATGGTCAGAGCCACCTTGTATGGGCTAGCTCTATGTCACCCAAATTTTGATTCATAAGTTGAGTGATGTAGAGCTAGCACATACGAGGTGGCTTTGACCACAGGACGAACCCTTAGTGTACACACCACCCCCCATGAGGCTCCATTTTATTTTTAAATATATGTTAGTTGTGTTTTGCATATATATAAGATAGATTTATATAAGTTGGATTTACATTGACAAAGATTAAAGTTAATATGTTTTAGATTAAAAATATTTACTTAATATAACAAGTATGATATGTTAACAATTTAACACTCTACACAAGTAATTGCTCTGCTAGGGTTTTGCTAGATTTTGAAATTCTATAGTTTTGGTGCTCTTTTCATCATGGGTGACTATTCAGGGGGCTGTTAGGCTCCCCTATCATGAGCTCCTCTTCTAACACCAGAAACTGATTGTTTCTCCGATGAGTGGCCATCCAGTAAACCCTGGTGGTAGTGATATATGCTTCTTTTCGTTGTTTGCTCCTACAACCCAAATTATTCTCATCACAAGCAATGTCAGAGACAATACTACTTCCATCACAACCCATTGGTCCCAATATAAATGCCCACCAGATATTGACATTTCTTCCATTTTTAAGGCTCTCAAGAGTTTTTAAATATAAATATATAATGACAATTTAGAAGGAGATTGTACTAAACTGGTTGTCAACGATTGAGATGACAGAATGACTTTGCATTGCAAAGAGATCTTCTTATATATTTTTTCAACCATAAAAAATTCTTTTATTCTAACATTTTCAAAAAAAGCCTAATATGGTAATAACTTTTACAACTACCAAAGATTCTTTTGTTTATTTTTATTTGAAGTTGTAACCATATATTTATAAGATAAAGCCTTTTTGAAAAAGTCAAATAAACTTTTCCAACTACCAAAGATTCTCTCATTTAACTTTAGTTCCAATTTAAATGATAGATTAAAAAACTATATATTTGTAAGATTTAATGGCTTAAAATTTATTATTATCATAATAAATTATAAATATAAAGGATTTTTATATCTAATTATAATTTTTTCCTTATAAGGCCACAAGAAGTATCTAGCATAAAACCTAATTAATTATGACTAAAAGATGTTATTTCTAATTATACTCTAGTGTAGAATGCCTGGCAATAAGGCATGGAGCATCATGTCATGACCCTTTACATGAAAACCGAATCAATAAACACAACTTTAGAACATATATTTAAAAATAAAATAGAGCATCATGGGGTGTAGTGTGTACAACCTAGAGGTTATAGGGGTTTGCCCCATGGTCAGAGCCACCTTGTATGGGCTAGCTCTATGTCACCCAAATTTTGATTCATAAGTTGAGTGATGTAGAGCTAGCACATACGAGGTGGCTTTGACCACAGGACGAACCCTTAGTGTACACACCACCCCCCATGAGGCTCCATTTTATTTTTAAATATATGTTAGTTGTGTTTTGCATATATATAAGATAGATTTATATAAGTTAGATTTACATTGACAAAGATTAAAGTTAATATGTTTTAGATTAAAAATATTTACTTAATATAACAAGTATGATATGTTAACAATTTAACACTCTACACAAGTAATTGCTCTGCTAGGGTTTTGCTGGATTTTGAAATTCTATAGTTTTGGTGCTCTTTTCATCATGGGTGACTATTCAGGGGGCTGTTAGGCTCCCCTATCATGAGCTCCTCTTCTAACACCAGAAACTGATTGTTTCTCCGATGAGTGGCCATCCAGTAAACCCTGGTGGCAGTGATATATGCTTCTTTTCGTTGTTTGCTCCTACAACCCAAATCATTCTCATCACAAGCAATGTCAGAGACAATACTACTCCCATCACAACCCATTGGTCCCAATATAAATGCCCACCAGATATTGACATTTCTTCCATTTTTAAGGCTCTCAAGAGTTTTTAAATATAAATATATAATGACAATTTAGAAGGAGACTGTACTAAACTGGTTGTCAACGATTGAGATGACAGAATGACTTTGCATTGCAAAGAGATCTTCTTATATATTTTTTCAACCATAAAAAATTCTTTTATTCTAACATTTTCAAAAAAAGCCTAATATGGTAATAACTTTTACAACTACCAAAGATTCTTTTGTTTATTTTTATTTGAAGTTGTAACCATATATTTATAAGATAGAGCCTTTTTGAAAAAGTCAAATAAACTTTTCCAACTACCAAAGATTCTCTCATTTAACTTTAGTTCCAATTTAAATGATAGATTAAAAAACTATATATTTGTAAGATTTAATGGCTTAAAATTTATTATTATCATAATAAATTATAAAATAAAGGATTTTTATATCTAATTATAATTTTTTCCTTATAAGGCCACAAGAAGTATCTAGCATAAAACCTAATTAATTATGACTAAAAGATGTTATTTCTAATTATACTCTAGTGTAGAATGCCTGGCAATAAGGCATGGAGCATCATGTCATGACCCTTTACATGAAAACCAAATCAATAAACACAACTTTAGAACATATATTTAAAAATAAAATAGAGCATCATGGGGCGTAGTATGTACAACTAGAGGTTATAGGGGTTTGCCCCATGGTCAGAGCCACCTTGTATGGGCTAGCTCTATGTCACCCAAATTTTGATTCATAAGTTGAGTGATGTAGAGCTAGCACATACGAGGTGGCTTTGACCACAGGACGAACCCTTAGTGTACACACCACCCCCCATGAGGCTCCATTTTATTTTTAAATATATGTTAGTTGTGTTTTGCATATATATAAGATAGATTTATATAAGTTGGATTTACATTGACAAAGATTAAAGTTAATATGTATTAGATTAAAAATATTTACTTAATATAACAAGTATGATATGTTAACAATTTAACACTCTACACAAGTAATTGCTCTGCTAGGGTTTTGCTGGATTTTGAAATTCTATAGTTTTGGTGCTCTTTTCATCATGGGTGACTATTTAGGGGGCTGTTAGGCTCCCCTATCATGAGTTCCTCTTGTAAAACCAGAAACTGATTGTTTCTCTGATGAGTGGTCATCCAGTAGACCCTGGTGGTAGTGATATATGCTTCTTTTTGTTGCTTGCTCCTGTAACCCAAATTATTCTCATCACAAGCAATGTCAGAGACAATACTACTCCCATCACAACCCATTGGTCCCAATATAAATGCCCACCAAGTATTGACATTTCTTCCATTTTTAAGGCTCTCAAGAGTTTTTAAATATAAATATACAATGACAATTTAGAAGGAGACTATACTAAACTAGTTGTCAACGATCGGGATGACATAATGACTTTGCATTGCAAAGAGATCTTCTTATATATTTTTTCAACCATCAAAAATTCTTTTATTCTAACATTTTCAAAAAAAGCCTAATATGCTAATAACTTTTACAACTACCAAAGATTCTTTTGTTTATTTTTATTTGAAGTTGTAACCATATATTTATAAGATAGAGCCTTTTTGAAAAAGTCAAATAAACTTTTCCAACTACCAAAGATTCTCTCATTTAACTTTAGTTCCAATTTAAATGATAGGTTAAAAAACTATATATTTGTAAGATTTAATGGCTTAAAATTTATTATTGTCATAATAAATTATAAAATAAAGGATTTTTATATCTAATTATATTTTTTTCCTTATAAGGCCACAAGAAGTATCTAGCATAAAACCTAATTAATTATGACTAAAAGATGTTATTTCTAATTATACTCTAGTGTAGAATGCCTGGCAATAAGGCATGGAGCATCATGTCATGACCCTTTACATGAAAACCAAATCAATAAACACAACTTTAGAACATATATTTAAAAATAAAATAGAGCATCATGGGGCATAGTGTGTACAACCTAGAGGTTATAGGGGTTTGCCCCATGGTCAGAGCCACCTTGTATGGGCTAGCTCTATGTCACCCAAATTTTGATTCATAAGTTGAGTGATGTAGAGCTAGCACATACGAGGTGGCTTTGACCATAGGACGAACCCTTAGTGTACACACCACCCCCCATGAGGCTCCATTTTATTTTTAAATATATGTTAGTTGTGTTTTGCATATATATAAGATAGATTTATATAAGTTAGATTTACATTGACAAAGATTAAAGTTAATATGTTTTAGATTAAAAATATTTACTTAATATAACAAGTATGATATGTTAACAATTTAACACTCTACACAAGTAATTGCTCTGCTAGGGTTTTGCTGGATTTTGAAATTCTATAGTTTTGGTGCTCTTTTCATCATGGGTGACTATTCAGGGGGCTGTTAGGCTCCCCTATCATGAGCTCCTCTTCTAACACTTGTCTAAAGGATGTTGATGTGATGGGTTAGCCATCGTGGGCTAAGCATGTCAAGGGATCTAGTGTTCGCAAGAGTAGTGGTGAGAGGTTGGTTGCAACACAACAAAGGAAGGGATCTCTCTAAGTCTCCCAAATTCTCTTATGGATGAATCTATCTTGTCCATGCAGAATACACTTGTTGGTAATTGTTTGCTTTTCATCCAAATATAGATTTGGTTCAAAAGTGGTTTAAGGTGGCATGGAAAGTTAAAAGAAGTATTACCATTAGTGTTATGGTGGGAGGACTATTCCCTTTTAGATTTACCATTATTGAAGATCTGATAGAGATTTTAACTGGAGGACCATGGTTTTTTGACAAAAATCATCGCAATATTCTTTCTCTATGTAAATAGAATCCTGGCTTTGATCCTAAGACAGATCTTTGTTCAATTTCTCCTATTTGGGTTCATTTGATGGATTTACCTCTGGAATATTAGAGCCCTACTATTATCTAGAGTATAGCCAACTCTTTTGGTCATTTCCTTTCTATTGATAAGGTAACTATAGAGAAATCTAGATTAGTATTTGCAAGATTTTGTGTCAATGTCACTTTGAATGAAGTCCTGCCCACACAAATCATTCTCCAATTAAGATTTAGTAAATGGGTGCTAGTGGTGTTCACCTAGGATTATGATTATGAAATTGGGTCTGCAGGTTTCTGTGTTTATTCCCACAAGCCTCTAGTGCCTTATTTTGAATTGCTCCTTGACTTGCATGCAGTATTTTACTGCTTTTTCCTATCGCACTTGAGAAAAATGCTAAATTCTTTGTATACAAAGGTCAATTATGTTGACAAGCTTGTGAAATCCCAATCGGCTTCCAGAGATGGTGAAAATTTTGAGTTATATGCATTTCTTAATATATATCGGGTTGCATATACATTGGGCGAATCTTCTGAAAGATTCTGGGAATATTCGCCATTTGTATATCGGCCCTGCTTGTATATCGGGCTTGTATGTAGAACATGCAAGGAAAAACATACAAAGGAAAAGATACTTTGCAGGAATATTCTGGAGAAGATTCCTTGTTTGTATGTGCAGGGGAATGTACATTGAAAATTATACAAGGGTCGGCGACATGCAAAGTGAATAGTGCCATGGATGTACAAGGTGGAATGTATATGCAATATACATTTGGGTGCACATACAATGATTAGATGCATCGCGGGCATATTCTAAAAATATTCCCTGCTTGTATGTTTGTGTTTGTATATTCTGTATACAAACAAAATATACATTGAGGAGATACATTCCGGACCCGATGAAGGTTTTAGCTTGTTGTATAATTATTTGGGGTCTGTGACTTGTATAAGTGTTTGTATATGTCAATATACAACCTGATGTACAATGATAGGATATAAGCCGGATTCTAAGAAGTGTTCCAATCTAGTAGAAGAAATATTTGGAATCTACCTTGTATGTGTTTTGCGCTTGTATATGCGAAACATACAAAGCAATGGGTGCAGGATGAGCATACAAGTCAGACCTGAACTGAATTCCAGTTTGTTCTATAACTTTTGACGTCCGCCTTGTATGTTGTATATGCATTAGGATTTGCATATACAAAAGCAATAAAGGAAAAATAAAAGGAGAAAAGGTCAGCGATAGAAACGTGAGGTGCCTACATGGCACATTTTCACTGGCTGACAACTAGTCAATGCAATTTTGAGCTGTGGATCTCAGCGATAGGAGTGGATCGACAGCTTTGTTTTGAACCTGTAGCGAGGGGTTTTTCCTGTGCGTGTGCGGTTGTTTTTGGGCAGGAAACTTCATAGGCGCGCCATTGCTGCATTCCAGAGGCTGCAAGTAGATGAGGCTTTAATGGTAGAATTGCAGCGGTATGGGTCAGTGATGGACGGGTCAACAACCTAATTGAAGATGAATGTCCTTGAATGGCGGTGCAGATCCTGATTCCATCTGTTCATTCCTCTCTATCTCCCCACAGCGTTGAATATTTCTGAGCGCCATTCCTCATGCATTGAATCTGGCAGATTTTTGATTTGCCTTGTAATTAATTTTTGCCAGGTACACGGTCTTGGTATAAAAGCCAAACTGTGTTACTTGTTGTTGTTGAAAACTAGACAAATTTTGGTGCTGTAATAGGAATACAACTTTCTGGTGACTCTATTTTAGGTGTCTTTGCAAGTTTATGAGTTGTATGTTGTATGTATTATGCACAGAATTATCAATTTCATGTTGATTTAAATGAGTAATGCTTCATTGCATGTGTTTTGTTATTTGTCTCCAGACTGAATGTGTTTTTCTTCTGACTTTGAACATCTAAGGGGTGTTATAGATCCTAGAATATAGGTTTTCTATATTGAATACTTAGTCTCTTACTTCTGCTCAAGGAGTAGATTGAATGTTTTGGATTAAGTGTTGAGAAGAATACATTGCAGTAAGGATGTTTGTAAGCAGAAATAACTAAACACTCTCTCTTGGGTATTGTTTGTAAGGCAGACATTTTAGAAACCCCTTGAAATCTGATTACTGTCTTAGGTCTGTGGTAAACATTCACATATATATGTCTACTGACTCTGAGCCCTAGATAAGCACCGATCTGGTCTGGTATCTCTGTTGTAACCCAAAGTCCTAGTTTTGCATCCATATATAAATCAAACTCAAACTTCAACTTCAAAACTTTTAAGACTTTAGAAGTAGTTTTAGGACCCAAAATCCTCTGTCTACAACTAAATATAGGCCCGAAGCTAGCCCCTTTGCACTTATCTCACAGTTTTGGTCTACATAAGAGAGGATTTATCTGCTTTGTATCAACATCCCAGCTAATTCATGGATGCATTTCATAGATGTTGAGTAGAGAATACCCCCCTTGGTTCTGCAGAGCCGAAAGAAGAAGAGGAGATATTTATAGAGTCTATCTCCTATACTGTTGGCCCCTGGCCCGGGAATCCTATCGATCATTAATGGCTACTTTGTAGGGGTGACTGGGAACAAGCATCTAATCTAGGAAAAATACCAACAGAAATTGGTGACTTAGCTAGGGAATGCTTTGTAAAAGAACCCAGATTTTGAAAGAAAATAATTCCTAGTTGTAGGTGGCGACTCCAAACCAATCTGCCAATCGGTAAAGTAAAATTTTGCATGCAAGGGGGAAGATCCCAACGTAACCCTTTGTTTGAAGAGTTACCCATAAAAATGATGTATAAGAAAAAAGGGACAGTTCGAGCCAGTCAAGATGGTTCTCCTAGCCCCAGGGAAAATGATTTTATTCAGGACAATCCAGGATCCTCAGAGCAAACAATACCTTATTTTACTAACACTGAGGCTGAAATCCAGAATGTATATGAGAGACAGCATAGTGGTGGATTGAAAATGAGGTCAGAGGTGTTTCAAGAGCACCCTTTTGTTGATTCCCCTGACATATTTGAAGAAGCTGAATCCCTAAGGGATGATGATAATGATGATCAGAATGTGATAAAACCATCCTCATCTATGCCTAGAGAGGAGGAACTAGCTAATGAAATTAAGAGCTTAAGGGAAAAATTAGAATACCTGCAAGCAGTAAAGATCAGAGATGACATGAGACAGAAAGTGCAAGCTCTGAGAGTTGCTTAGAATGATTCAGTTCCTACCCTTGGCAATGCAAATATGCAAAGAAATCAACACAGGAATGAAGTACAGGATCAGCACAATGATCAAAGACAGAACGCACATAATGCTAGAATACCATTGAATAATGTAAGAAATTAGAATGCAAATAGAAATGCCAATGTTATTCAGCCTGGTAGACAACCTATGCAGCTAGACAGATTTAGACAACTAGTTTTTTATGGCATTCCTGGTTACCCCAATCTTATTGACAAACATGTGAGGTTGCAAGTGCCTAAATTTTTAGGAAATAATACTATATCAGGTGAAGACCATTTAAAATCTATTCAAAATATCATGGACAACTTTGAGGTTGAGCATGAGGATATTTTCATGAAATCATTTATGCAATCCTTAGTTGATGAAGCCAAGGAATGGTATAAAGGTCTACCTGACAGAAGCATTTCATCATGGGAGGATTTCAGGAGGATATTCAAAGAACAATATGGTGACAAAACTGATCCTATTTTCTTCATTAATGAATTTACTAGCATTACCAAAGGATCAAATGAACAGGTTGCTGATTTCAATGCTAGATTTACTAAGGTATTGAACAAATTGCCATAGGACTTGAGGCCTAATGAACCTATGTGCATAGTATTGTACATAAATGCTTTTGATGCCAAAATAGCTTATGGATTGAGAGACAAGAGCCCTGCTAGCCTCAGAGATGCGTTCAAGATTGCAACAAATATTGAAAATAATAGAAAAGCATCTAGTAAGACAAATAGAAGAGATGATGTGAAAATTCTGTAAAACCCAAATACTAAAGCTCAAACTGTTTGAGGCAGTGCATCTACTTCTGAGGATAAATTAGACAGGTTGACAACTATTGTCAAGGACCTAGGTTATAGAAAGGCTAAAAATGAAAAGGGGATAGGTCCTGACAAACCAGTTTACCAAAGGCAAGAAAGAAGACCATCATTACATGATATGCCATATAACACCAATTGGCATAATGGTAGGCCTATTCTTCCAAACAGCAACACAGGTCAAAGGATTCAAAATGCAAAGGAAACTCCTGATCCTTTGAAGAAGGCTGTAAATATTGTTAATGACACCCCATGGTGTATCATATGTCAAATGCCTCACTCACACTCACAATGTATGATTGCTCAGTCTCTATACAACAATGTTGTTGCCTGTGATGAGTGTAATGGGCCGCATTGCATGGAAGATGAGAATGTCAATATGTTGTCTACAAACAGAGAATACTCTTCTCACGATCCTGATGTAAGTTCAAATGATGAGATTCAAGTCTGGCAGCAATTTCCCTATGATGAAGATGAGGAAGATAGCTACGCTTATGCTCAGGATTCACACAACTTTTTGAATAACTTGAGGAGACCTTCTGATGAAGAAATTAGATCCTTCATAGTTGCAGCATTAGCTCAAGTTAAAAGTAATTACAACCTAAGAGGTAAAGCTCAGGTAAGCAATTCGCACCAACCAGAAAACACTTTTGTGAGCCGACCAGTGCAAAGTTATAAGGGGACTGAAACATATAAGAAGCAATGGAACAATAATAAGCAAGGTTTTAAGCAAAAAACAGGCTATGATCTTCAAGGACCAGAAAATATAGTTCCTCAGGTTGAGGATCAAAATAAAAATTCTCAGGGCAAGACTGACAGTTAAGGAGCCATAAAAACTAAGGCTGGATCATCCCAGGATAAAAGTAAAACGGTGAAGTAAGTTACAACGGTTATTCAAAATTATGCTCCATTTGACATGACTCAAGTCTTATCGCAGATAAAAGTCTCTGTTCCACTGATGGAACTGATGAAAGTGGAAGAATTCAAAAATAAAGTAGTATCCTTAATTTCAAGAGTACCCTATCAAGCCAAGTTGAGTGATGAACCTCAGGGTAAGAAATAGGCCCTGTACATTGATGAAGATGAAGTTCCTGAGGTGTATCTTGGGATGACCATGAAAAAATGTCCTTCACAAGTGGAGCCATTTTATGTCTCCCTTGTCATAAATGGAAAAGTAATTAAGAATTGTATGCTTGACTCAGGAGCATCCACAAACATCATGCCTTTGGCCATCATGCAACAAGCTGGGTTAAAAATAGATAAGGCATGCGCGAAGTGCTATGCAATGGATGCTAGGGAGGTACCTATCATTGGAATCATGAAGGATGTTGATTTCAGACTGGCAGCATATCCAGAAAAGACCTACAAAATGAACATAACAGTTGTTGATATCAAGCCACAGTATGGCATGTTGTTGTCAAGAAGATGGGCAACATTGATTGGTGGGAGTATGCAATTAGATTTGTCATATGCTATGATCCCTATGAATGGCAGGGATGTCAAACTGATTAGAGAAGAAAGGTCATCAGAGACAGTGGTGGATCAAGAATCAGAGGAACATATATGTTTTGTGAACACTGACTGTGATAATTTCAGAGTTGTCTCAGATGATAAAGAGGATAAAGGAAAAAAAATTTGCATTTAGGAACTAGATCAACAGGGTCTATAGACCATGTATTTCAATGGAGCTTGTTCAAAGGAAGGCTCTGGTGCTGGAGTTGTATTTCTATCTCCATCTGGTAAGCTTCTAAAATTCTCTTTCTTACTGAAGTTTGCCTGTACAAACAACATTGTAGAGTATGAGGCTCTGTTATTAGGATTAAATGTTGCTTTGAAGCATGGAATTAAGATGCTCAAGGTATTTGGTGATTCAGAGTTAGTTGTTTCCCAAGTTAGAGATAAGTATACATAAAAAAATAAGAGATTAAAACAATATAAGCATGTTGTTTGGGATACAATTGAATTGTTTGAAGCTTTTTCAATAAACTAGATAGAGAGATCAAAAAATGTCAGAGCAGATTTTCTAGCCAATGTAGCCATAAGGCCAGATGACATCACTCTATCAGATATTACAAATGTTGAGGTCAAGTTTAGACCTGCAGTGCCAAACAATGTATGCAGCTGGCAGGTGTTTGATGATGATAAATATTTACTGAGATTTTTACATTGCATTGATGAGTATGAGAACCAAGAAATGGATTTCTAGAATTTTGTGAAGGTTGTAGATGGAAAAGACACTCTCTTGGGGAAATAAATAATTCAACTCAAGACAAATAAGATCCCTAAAGGGTTGGTCGCTTTAGAGAGAGCTTTTGACAATAGGGACCAATTTGTCATGAAGTCATCTCCGACAAACAAGAATGATCTAGATAGGATAAACTTGGGGACATCTCATGCCCCCAAAAAGGTATACATTGGCAAACAACTCAATCCACATATCAGAACTATGCTTATTGCATTACTAAGAAGATATAAGCATGTATTTGCCTGGTCTTATGAGGACCTCAAAGATTATAGAGAGGATTTATTCCAGCATGAAATCCCTTTGAAGCCTGGAGCTAAACCATTTAGACAAAAATAGAGGCCTATCAATCCAACCTTAGCTCCAAAAATGCAAGAAGAACTTATGAAACTTAGGGAGGCTAGAATAATTATGCCTATTAGACATTCAACTTGGGTGTCCAACCTTGTCCCAGTTAGAAAAATGAATGGTGACATAAGGCTGTGTGTGGATTTTAGAAATTTGAATATGTCTTCTTTGAAGGACAATTATCCATTGCCAAACATGGAGGCCATGTTGCAAAAGGTGACTGGCTGTGAACTTCTATCCATGATGGATGGATTTTCAGGGTACAATCAAGTGAAAGTAAAGGAATCTGAACAATTTAAGATTGCTTTCACTACTCCATGGGGAACCTATGTATATGTGAGGATGCCATTTGGACTGACGAATGCAGGTGCCACATTTCAGAGGGCAATGGATGTTGCTTTCGCAGGGTTGATTGATTCAATCTTGGTTGTGTATCAAGATGACTTGATAGCTTATTCAAAAAAGGAAAAGCAACACTGTATGTATTTGGAGAAAATTTTTATTAGAGCATTAGAGTATGGCATCTCACTTAACCCAAAGAAGTGTGCTTTTGGGGTTGTGGAAGGAAAACTACTTGGACATATTGTTTCCAAGGATGGGGTCAAAATTGATCCAGAAAGGGTGGCTGCAATTGATAAAATCCAGGTTCCCAAAACAGTGAAAGGTATCCAGTCCTTCTTTGGACAAATTAATTTTGTTAGGAGATTTGTTCCTAACTTTGCAGAGATCACTAAAGATATCTCTAAAATGTTGAAGAAGAATGCATCTGTCAAATGGGAAGATGAAGCAACCAAATCATTTTAGAACATAAAAGAAGCTATAAAGATGGCTCTTGTTTTAAAATCTCCTAATTTTTCTAAGCCATTTCAATTATTTTCATTTGCTTCTTTCCACACTATTGCTACATGCTTATTGCAGAAAAATGAAGAAGGGTTTCAACAGCCTATTGCTTTCTTTAGTAGGTCATTGCAGGCCACTGAATTGAAGTATGACATCATGGAGAAACATGCATATGCACTGGTCAGAGCAGTCAAAAGTTTCAGGCCCTATTTGGTCGACTCTCAAGTAATTGCGTATGTGCCTCATGTAACAGTCAAGGATATCTTCACTCAGCAGGAGGTAATTGGAAGGAGATGCAGATGGATAAACAAATTGTAGGAGTTCAACATTGAAATACAGATCACTAAGTTGGTAAGAGGACAAGGTTTGGCAAAACTGATGACACAGTCAAATCTAGAGGCATGCCAAGTGAATATAGTCATAATGAAGTTATAAATATGTCAGAATCTAAATGGTATAAGGACATAGTATATTACTTGCAGAATTTAAATTGTCCTACCCACCTCAGTAACAATTGGAAAAGGACCCTGAAGCTACATGTTATTAAATACATCATTGTTCAAGGAGAGTTGTATTGGAGAAATCATGATGGTGTATTACTCAGATGTGTGCATGAAGATCAGGCCAGGGACATTTTAAGTGACATGCACAGTGGAGTATGTGGTGGACATTATACTTCCCAGACAATAGCCCATAGAATTCTCAGGGCTAGCTAATGGTGGCCAACTATTTTCTCAGATGCGTAGAAAATGGTAAGGAGGTGTGATCCTTGCCAAAGGTTCTCAGGTAAGTTGAAATATGAAGGTGGATTACCCCTTAGGACTATAACTGTAGAAGCTCCATTTCAACAATGGGGAGTCAATTTCATAGGGGAAATCTCAGAAAAATCTAGTGGAGGACACGGTTGGATTCTAGTTGCCACTGATTACTTTACCAAATGGATTCAGGCCATCCCAACCAAAAGAGCTACCAACAAAGTGGTGATGGATTTTATTCTATAAAATATTATTATCAGATTTGGAGTACTGGTAAAATTAGTCATAGATAATGCTATGTGCTTTAGGTCTGGTGAATTTACTTATTTTTGCAGTAATTATGGAATTAATTTGTTACATGCATCACCATATCACCCACATGGAAATGGTCAAGCTGAGTCAAGCAACAAAAGCCTCATGAAAATTGTAAAAAGGATGGTCGGTAAAAACAAAAGGGCTTGGGATTCAAGGCTGAAAATGGCATTGTGGGCTAATAGAGTGATAATCAAGAAAGCAACTAGGAGATCACCTTTCGAATTAGTATATGGTACAATAGCTAGATTGCCTGTCAACAACCTCCTACCAATTTATAAATTCATGCAAGAAAGTTAGGAGGAGATTGAAGACTCAATGACTGAAAGAATAAATCAGCTAGTTGCACTGGATGAAATGAGAAGGGAGGCGCAAAAAACAAACATCAAAAGATAGCAAGGGGTAAAATATCCTAGAATGCAAGAAACCAGGATAAGGGCAAGCATGACAAATTTGAGCCCTTATGGGTGGGCCCGTACCTAATCAATGACACTCATGGAGGAGATTCTTACTTTCTCCAAGCCCTAAGTGGTGAATTATTGGAATTGCCAGTGCACAGTCAGTTTCTGAAGCTTTACTTTTTATAATGGTTACCTTTTGTGCACACTATAAACTAGTTGTAAATATTTTGTACATGCCTTGTGTAGTCGGTTATGTTTTGAGTTTTGCATTTTGTCTGGTCTACCCCAGAGTAGTTTGGATCTTGCTGCAGTCTTGCGTCTGCACATCCTCAGTCAGAGCCACTGGTGGTGTTCACCTAGGATTAGGATTTTGAAATTGGGTCTACAGGTTTCTGTGTTTATTCCCACAAGCCCCTAGTGCCTTAGTTTGAATTGCTCCTTGACTTACATGCAGTATTTTACTACTTTTTCCTGTCACACTTGAGAAAAATGCTAAATTTTGTGTATAGAAAGGTCAAATCTGTTGACAAGCTTGTGAAATCCCAATCGGCTTCTAGAGATGGTGAAAAATTTGAGTTATATGCATTTCTTAATGTATATCGGGTTGCATATACATTAGGCGAATCTTTTGAAAGATTTTGGGAATATTTGCCATTTGTATATCGGCCCTGCTTATATATCGGGCTTGTATGTAGAACATGTAAGGAAAAACATACAAAGGAAAAGATACTTTGCAGGAATATTCTGGAGAAGATTCCTTGTTTGTATGTGTAGGGGAATGTACATTGAAAATTATACAAGGGCCGACGACATGCAAAGTGAACAGTGCCATGGATGTACAAGGTGGAATGTATATGCAATATACATTCGGGCGCACATATAATGATTAGATGCATCGTGGGCATATTATAAAAAGATTCCCTGCTTGTATGTTTGTGTTTGTATATTCTACATACAAACAAAATATACATTGAGGAGATACATTCCAGACCCGATGAAGGTTTTAGCTTGCTGTATAATTATTTGGGGTCCGTGACTTGTATAAGTGTTTGTATATGTCAATATACAACCCAATGTACAATGATAGGATACAAGTCAGATTCCAAGAAGTGTTCCAATCCAGTAGAAGAAATATTTGGAATCCGCCTTTTATGTGTTTTGCACTTGTATATGTGAAACATACAAAGCGATGGGTGCGGGATGAGCATACAAGCTAGACCCAAACTAAATTCTAGTTTGTTTCACAACTTTTGACGTCTGCCTTGTATGTTGTATATGCATTAGGATTTGCATATACAAAAGCGATAAAGGCAAAATAAAAGGAGAAAAGGTCAGCGATAGAAATGTGAGGTGCCTACGTGGCATGTTTTCACTGGCTAACGACTAGTCAATGCAATTTTGAGCCGTGGATCTCATGGATAGGAGTGGATCGACGGCTTTGTTTTGAACCTACAGCGAGGGGTTTTTCCTATGCGTGTGTGGCTATTTTTGGGTGGGAAACTTCAGAGGCGTGCCATTGCTGCATTCCAGGGGCTGCGGGTAGATGAGTCTTTAATGGTAGAATTGTAGCAGTATGGGTCAGTGATGGATGGGTCAACAACCTAATTAAAGATGAATGTCCTTGAACGGCGGTGCAGATCTCAATTCCATCTACTCATTCCTCTCTGTCTCCCCACAGCATTGAATATTTCTGAGTGCCATTCCTCATGCATTGAATCTGGCAGATTTTTGATTTGCCTTGTAATTAATTTTTGCCAGGTACATAGTCTTGGTATAAAAGCCAAACTATGTTACTTATTATTGTTGTTGAAAACTGGACAAATTTTGGTGCTGCAATAGGAATACAACTTTCTGGTGACTCTATTTCAGGTGTCTTTGTGAGTTTATGAGTTGTATGTTGTATGTATTATGCACAGAATTATCAATTTCATGTTGATTTAAATGAGTAATGCTTCATTACGTGTGTTTTATTATTTGTCTCCAGATTGAATGTGTTTTTCTTCTGACTCTGAACTTCTAAGGGGTGTTATAGATCCTAGAATATAGGTTTTCTATATTGAATACTTAGTCTCTTACTTCTGCTCAAGGAGTAGATTGAATGTTTTGGATTAAGTGTTGAGAAGAATACATTGTAGTAAGGATGTTTGTAAGTAGAAATAACTAAACACTCTCTCTTGGGTATTGTCTGTAAGGTAGACATTTTAGAAACCCCTTGAAATCTGATTACTGTCTTAGGTCTGTGGTAAACATTCACATATATATGTCTACTGACTCTGAGCCCTGGATAAGCACCGATCTGGTCTGGTATCTTTGTTGTAACCCAAAGTCCTAGTTTTGCATCCATATATAAATGAAACTCAAACTTCAACTTCAAAACTTTTAGGACTTTAGAAGTAGTTTTAGGACCCCAAATCCTCTGTCTACAACTGAATATAGGCCCGAAGCTAGCCCCTTTGCACTTATCTCACAGTTTTGGTCTACATAAGAGAGGATTTATCTGCTTTGTATCAACATCCCAGCTAATTCATGGATGCATTTCATAGATGTTGAGTAGGGAATACCCCCCTTGGTTCTGCAGAGCCTAAAGAAGAAGAGGAGATATTTATAGAGTCTATCTCCTATACTATTGGCCCCTGGCCCAGGAATCCTGTCAATCATTGATGGCTACTTTGTAGGGGTGACTGGGAACAAGCATCCAGTCTGGGAAAAATACCAACAGGTGCAACCAATATTGTATGAAAATTCTAAACCTTTTTGCTAGAACTATGGTAATTTAGGGCACCTCATAAATGCCTATAAAAACCCCCTACCCAGATGATTGAACCTAAGAATAAACAACCAATAGGGGAGGTGGAAAAGAAGCACCCTTAGGTCTTGGTAGAACCTCATGAAGAATATAAGAATTAAGAAGGATTAGCCTAAAAGAAACACAAGGAACAACCAAAGAACAACATATTTTTAGATACCAATAATACTATTTTGGATGTCTTATACTCAGATCTATCGATTAATGTTAGAAATGAAGGTGAACAACCATAGAATAGAAATCTGATTACAACTGTAAGTATTAATCTAGTGTAGAACCAAAATGGAGATAGTATGAAATCAACACAAAGAAATAGCATAACAAAAGATCAAACACATAACACAATGTTTATGTGGAGAAACCCTTTTAGGAAAAAAACTCCACACAAGAAGAGATGCACTAGTCTATATTAACTTCAAATAGAGTTTACAATGCAACAATATCAATCTCCTCTCTAGTCTTCAATCCAACAATGTGTATAATACTCCTCCATAGTCGTAATACAATATCCTCTTAAAAAAGTGTTGCATTCTAGGGAAAAAACCCTAAAATAACTTCTACCGTCTGATTTACGACCTAATGATGAACGGTCCAGATTGACTACGAAATTAGAATTTTTACAAGGCAATTTTCTAAAAAAATGCCCTTTGGAGGCATGGTGGGGGGCTAGGAAGTTGTTTCCATCCCCTAGACCCCTCGGTGACAGTAGTGGAGGGAAAACCCCCCACCACCCATTGGGTACGAGGATACAAAATGCGACTGAAATAAGATCACTACTTGGTGAATACTTCATCCCTTATGAATGATTTACAAATAGTATTAGGAGTAATCAAATACATAGGATATACAAGGTTGATGGCACCTTAATCCTAACATTCTACCACTTGACATCATACATTGTAAATACATCCATAGGAAAACATAAAACAACTAAGTACTAGGAACAAGGCCCATGGCCTTCCTGAACCACATAAACTCTTCTGTGCTCACAGGTTTAGTAAGTGAATCTACAACATTCTCTTGAGTGTCAACCTTCTTCAGCTCAATCTAACCATTAGCAATCATTTTATGAAAAAAATGGTATCGAACATCTACATTCTTAGTTCGTGCATGATTCATGGGGTTCTTGGCCAAACATATTACACTCTAGCTATCAAAACCAATACATGTAGACAATCTCTGTAACCAACTGCCTCCTTAGAGACATGAGTGGTAGCCATATACTCTACTTTGGTGGTAGATGAAGCAATGGTGGGCTTCATTTTAATCATCCAAGTCATAGCTCCTCCAAACAAAGTAAACACATAGCCACCAGTGGACCTTCGACTATCCAAGTCACCTATCTAATCTGCATCAACAAAACCCTATATGTCCAATGTCTTGTCCACACTATTAATACCAAAATAAACCAAACAGTATTCAAAAGTACCACATAACTATTTTAACACCATCTTTGCATAATTCCAATGATGTCTACCAGTGTTAGACATAAACCTGGTCAAAACTCCCACTTCTTGCGCAATATTTGGTCTAGTGCAAACCATTGCATACATCAAACTTTAGCACTAGCATATGACACATTAGACATATACTCTAAATCATCTTCATTCTTAGGACACATATTTAATGAAAGATTAGTACCAACCATTAAGGGAATTCTAATTGGATTACAATCCTGCATGCTAAATCTATGCAAAATAGTATCAACATACTTACTCTGCGATAACCAAAGCTTTTTGTTTACTCAATCCCTTTTGATATCCATTCCTAAAATATACTTGGTTACCCCTAGGTCCTTCATGTCAAATGTAGTCTAAAGTTGAGCTTTCAACTCACTGATCATACCCTTAGTGTTACTAAAAAATAACATATCATCCACATACAAGGCAATAATCATAATATGATCATTTATGCATCTAATGTATACACATCACTTGATCTTCTTCACTTCTAACAAAGTCCAATTTCAAAACAAATGAATCAAACTTTTGGTACCACATTTTAGGGGACTATTTTAAACCATAATGGGACCTTTTTAACTTGCATACCCAGTGTTCTTTCCTTTTTACCTCAAAACCTATAGGTTGTTGCATATAAATTTCTTATTCCAAATCTCTATGCAAAAATGTGGTCTTAACATCCATTTACTCAATTTCAAAATCATAGGTTGTAGCAGTGGATAAAAGAAATCTAATAGAAGATAATTTAGCAATAGGAGATAATATTTCACCAAAATCAACTCCCTCTCTGTGGGAGTAGCCCTTGGCTCCCAGTCTAGCCTTGTACTTCTGTAATGAACTGTCTGCTCCAAACTTCTTCTTGAAGACCCACTTACATCCTATGGCCTTTCTTTGCTTGGTCAAATGTATAAGATCCTAGGTGTCACATTAGTCTGAAGCCATCATCTCCTCCTACATGGCTAGCTTCCAAGAATCACTATCATCTGCATGAATAGCTTCCCTATAGGATCTAGGTTCATCGTCAATACTCAATAAAGAAAATGTAAAAAACAAAATTTGGTGGACTATATCTATCAACTAGGTTTCATTGTCTTGTGGATATTCTCAAGGGTGGAGTAAGAGATTCTTCCTCATGTTCTTTTGTATGCTCAACTTCTTCTGTAACAACAGAGTCTTCCTCATTTGAACTTTCACTTCAATCTTATTCTTCTTCTCCTTCCCTTAATCCATCATTTTGTTCTTCATGAATTGCATTTTCTTGTTGTAAATCAAAATGCACTATCCTCTTCCTTTCATTTTCTTCTAGTTGCACAAGATCAAAAATAGCTTTAAGTTCCCTAAAAATCACATCTCTAGAGAAAATAACTTTTCTAGTTAGAGGATTCTAGAGCTTATAACCTTTTACATTCTCACCATATCCAATGAAGATGCATTTTTATGCTTTTGGATCCAACTCAGATTGCTTTTCCTTAAGCACACGAACAAAAGCCTCACAACCAAAAACCCTTAAATTTGAAATAGAAGGTTTCTTACCTATCCACACTTCATAAGGTGTCGAATCAAGAGCCTTACAAGTAGATCCTTTTGACAAGTAATAAGTGACACTCATAGCTTCTACCCAAAAGCATTTATCCAAGTGTGCATCACTTAACAAACTTCTATCTCTTTCCAATATTGTTTAGTTCATCCTTTCTATAACACCATTTTTTTGTGGTGTATATGGAGTTTTCTTTTGTCTTATCATACCTACATTCTTACAAAACTCATCAAATTCCTTAGAGAAATATTCCCTTCCATTGCGAGATCTTAATATTTTTATCTTAAGTCCTGATTGGTTCTCTACTAAGAATTTAAACTCCTTAAACTTAGTGAAATCTTTAGATTTATGCTTCACAAAATAAATCCATGTGAATCTGAATGCATCATCAATGAAGGTAACAAAATAACGGTATTTTCCAATAGAATCATTATCCACATGTCCAAACACATCTGAATGAATAATTTCTAATTTCTCTTTCACTCTATTTCTTCCTAAAGGAAAATAATTTATGTTCTATTTACCAAACACACAATGCTCACAGAAATCAAAGTGCTCATAAGAATAGGAGAAACCATCCAACAACATTTTATTCATAATTTTTTTTTAAACATTTTCACTTGTGTGGCCAAATCTATGGTGCCACAACATACATGTATTTTTAGAAGTTTTAGTTACACTAGTGGATCTACAAACTGTAGTGGCCTCAAGCCTAAACAAAGTTCTCATCCTTGTTCCACTAGACACCACCAAGCTTCCTCTCACTAATCTACAACCATGCTTATTAAATGTTACATCCATTTCTAAATCATTCAACTTCAAAATAGAGATAAGTTTTCTAGCCAATTCAAGAATATGTAAAACATTAGGAAGTGTTTTAATCCTCCAATCATTGAAATACAATTGTACCTTTCCCCAACCAACAATCAAATATGTAGAGTTGTCCCCAAGGTAAACATTACCTCCATTATATTTCTCATATGTGGAGAACCATTCCTCATGAGGAGTCATATGATACAAGCAATTTGATTCAATCAACCACTGCTCATTAGACATAATATTACATGTAGAAAATAAAACTTCATCACCTACATTTGAGGACTTTTCAGTAGAGGAATCCCACTGTTTCTTTGGGTTTCTACATTCTTTCTTCACATGCCCCCTCTTACCATAGTTCTAACATTTAACTCTATTATACTTCCTAGGAGTTTTAGACCAGACTTTTGATTCCTTAGGCCCCTTCTGATCTCCTTTTGATCCTCTTTCCTTAGAGATGTCCCTAACATTAAGAGCATACACCGAGCCATCCATAGCCTTCTTCCTCATTTCCTGTGATAGTAGAGTTGCAACAAGGGCATCCATCTTTGGATCTTCTAGGTTAGCAATGATAGAAAGAATGAAATTCTCCCAAGACTTGCGAAAAGAACAAAGAAGCATAATACACTTATCTTCCTCATTTATCTTAACATCCACAGAAGATAACCGACTCGGAATCAAATTAAATGTATTCAACTGCTCAACTATCAAATCACCCTCCTTCATTTTAAGGGAAAATAACTTTCTTTTGAGATACAATTTATTTACCAGGCTCTTGGCTTGATATATTTCACCCAACCTCTTCCATAAGGCATATGCAGTCTTCTCAGCAGAGATATTCAACATGACAGAGTCTGCAAGGCATAACCAGATTGTTCCTCTTACCTTTTGTCCATCTTATCCCACTCATCTTGACTGATAGTATCAGGTTTCTTCTCTTTTTTTTCAACCAACCATTTATCTCTTTCTTCAAGGAGATCCTCCATTTTAAGCTTCCACAACTCATAACCCATTCCATTGAATTTTTTGATGTCCAATAGAGATGAGGATGCAACCATGGCTTCTACACAAATCTATAAAATAAAATCAACCAAAACTCCTACTATAGCTTAAAAACCCTCATACTTCCACCTAAGACACATAACTAGCTAAGCTCTGATACCAAATGTTAGAAATGAAGGTGGACAACTATAGAATGGAAATCTAATTAAAACTATAACTATTAATCTAGTGTAGAACCAAAATGGAGATAGTATGAAATCAACACAAAGAAATAGCATAATAGAAGATCAAACACATAATACAATGTTTACATGGAGAAACCCTTTCAGGAAAAAAATCCTCACAATAAGAGATGCACCAATTTGTATTAACTTCAAATAGAGTTTACAATACAACACTATCAATCTCCTCTCCAGTCTTCAATCCAACAACGCTTGTAATAATCCTCTACAACCATAACACAATATACTCTTAAAAGAGTGTTTCCTTCTAGGAAAAAACCCTAACATAACTTCTACCATTAGCTATGTGACCTAATGATGAACGGTCTTGATTGAGTACAAAATTACAATATTTTACAAGGCAATTTTTTAAAAAATTGTCTTTGGGGGTGCTTCTCCCGAACCCTCATCAGGGGGCTAGGAAGCTATCACCACCCCCAAGACCCGCCAATGATAGTAGTGGGGGCCAAGCCCCCCCAATACCCCCTGCCAAGTACAAGGATCCAAAATGTGGCTAAAACAAGATCGTAACTTGGTGAATACTTCATCCCTTATGAATGATTTACAAACAATATTAGGAGTAATTAAATAAATAGGATTTACAAGGTTGATGGAACACTAATCCTAACCATTAATGAACACCAAGAACATGTTAATGATATGGGGGAGGCAAAAAATAGGCTCTCTTAGATCACAGAGGATCCTTATGTTGAAGATCAGAGACAAGAAGAATTAGTAGAAGAGAAATACAAAAAATAACAAAATAACAACATTATTTTAGATGCCACCAGGACTGATGTCAATACTATTAAACATAACCCTATTATGGATGGCCCAGAAGAATGAAAACAATCAATTGATAGTGGCCCAAAAGAAGTAGAATTCCTCCCAACAAATGAAGATGAGATATGCAAGCCTCCCACAAGCACTGAGGTGGTATCCCAAGAAGTTTTAAATATTGTTCTCCAAGAGGGTGCATTCCAAGACTCCTCTCTTAAGTTGGAAATGACCAAGGATAGTCTTAGAACAGACAGAAAATGAATTTTCCAGATATAACTTATAATAGTGTCACCCCTTCTAAGTCTTGTTTGAGGCCTCCAGAAGGATTTGATCAAGTGTCCACTATAACTAGTCCCGAGAAGAAATTTAACTTATAGGCTGAAAGTGTTCAATCTTTTTCGGAAGAGTGGACACTAGTAGGAAAAGGAAGGAGAATTTTATGAAGAAAGCTAATATTGGTAATGAAATCAACCAAGGTAGGCCTTCACAAAGGGATACTAGATCCCATGAGGCTTCTAGGGTAGTAGCTATGGGAAAGAAAAGAGCCTTGGAGAACCTTTTGGCCTCCAAAAGATCTAAGAAATGATTTCTAACTCTCTTTGTAAGGCCTATTTGGCCTTGCAAGGCAATGTTTGCCTAAATAAGTTTGTTTTCAAGAAGTAAAGAGTTTACCATTGGCCTATCTAGTCATTTGATTTGGTTGTTACTTATGAGGATTATTTCATGGAATATTAGAGGGTTGAATAGCCCTCATAAGCAGTTCTTGCTTAAGAGTTTCATATTAGAAAATAAGGTGGATATCATCATGATCCAAGAGACCAAGATATCAGAGGATGCCTTCTCTTTTATTGAAAAATCTATTTGGCCAGAATCTGAATATTGTTTAAGCCCGTCAAAAGGTGCTTCTGAATGTATAGTAACTATGTGGAATTCTACTTATCTTATGGGAAATTTGGTTGAGAATTGTAGAAATTATTTGGTCATTTCTTTTTGACATAAACAACTTAATGATCAATGGAGGCTTGTGAATGTGTATGCTCCTATTTCTAAGTCTATAAGGAAAACTCTTTAGGATTCTTTAACTATTTCTATGAATAGAGAACCTACTTGTTGGATGTTTGTTGGGGACTTCAATACTCCCCTCTATCCCTCGAAGAAACTGGGTGGTTTAGAAGATTACTCTGATAACATGATAGATTTGGTTGATTTCCTCTCTTCTACTAGACACATTGATGTGGATCTTGAGGGAACTCTATTTACTTGGTCTAACATGAGAATGGGAAGAAATATTATTCAGGTTAAGTTGGATAGGATTCTTATTTCTAGTTCTTGAAAAATTCTTCCAAATCTGAACTTTTTTACTCTTTTTAGGGTTGGATTTGATTAGAATCCTCTATTGATACATTGGGTTAATGCTCCAAGGAAAGATACCTACCCTTTTCATTATGTAATTATGTGGGCCTCACATCTAGACTTTGGAGATCTGGTTGTAAAATGGTGGAATACCCCTTTCAAAGGTACTACTATGTTCCAGCTTTCTCAAAAAATTAAATTCATAAAAGACAAGGTTAGAGGTTGGAATAAATTCACCTTTAGGAATATCTTTTAGCAAAAGGAGAAGCTTTTTTTACAATTGAAAGACATACAAGACAAAATGGTAAATGGAGATAATGAGATGGAAACCTATCAATAGGAAAGAAACTATAGGGCAGGATGAGATAAACTTATGCTAAGAGAGGAAACTTTTTGGAAGAAAAAATCTAGGATTCAGTGATTGATTGATGGAGACTGTAACACTAAGTTTTTTTAGCAATCCACTCTTAACCATAAAAAAATGAATTCTATTAATAATCTTGTGGATAAAGATGGCAATATTATTTTTGATGATGATCTTATTGGGGAAAATGCCACTACTTTTTTCAAAACATGCTTAAGGATTCTAGGGGTAATTCTAATCTTCTTACTCAACTACTGGAGGCTATTCCTACTATGCTTACTAAGAATGATATTCTTGAGCTGGTGAAGGAAGTTACTAGAGATGAAGTTCATTTGGTTTTCTTTTCTTTTGGGCCTTTAAATCCTTTGGATCGGATGGGTTCCCCCCAACCTTCTTCCAAGAGTTCTGGGACATTGTAAGTAAGGATCTTATTTATGATGCAAAAGACTTCTTTAAATCAAGATAGCTCCTAAAACAGTTTAATTCTACTTTTATTGTTTTGGTTTCTAAAAAAGGTGATGCTTTTTCCTTAAGTGACTATAGGCCTATAAGTCTTTGTAACATAGTTTACAAGATTTTTCTAAGATTATTGTGAGTAGAATGAAGCCTTTCCTATAGGGTCTCATATCTCATAATCAGAAAGGTTTCGTGCATGGTAGACATATTTTAGATGTGGTCTTGGCAACTCATGAAATTATTCATTCAATGGATAGTAATAGAAAGGAAGGTATGATTCTTAAACTAGATATTTCCAAGGCATATGATAGAGTCTCTTGGTCCCTTTTTTTTTTTTTTCTGTCCTACACAAATTTTGTTTTCATGGAAAGATCTTGCAACTTGTCAAAGAATGTGTAACTACTCCAAAATATTTTGTTATGGTTAATGAGATTCCCAAGGGGTTTTTCAACAATGTTAGAGGCTTGAGACAAGGAGACCCTATCTCTCCTTACTTGTTTATACTTGTGTTTGGAGTCCTTGGAAGTTATATCACTAAGATGATCAATTCAAGGAACTTGATTGGGGTTAAAGCTACTTCATCCCTCCCCTCTTCCTCTCATCAACAATTTTTTTATCACACTATATTATTTGGTGCTTCCTCTATTGTGGAAGCTAATGAATGGAAACTTTTTCTCAATCAATATGTTGAAGTGTCAGGACAACACATAAACTCACAAGAGTAAGTTATATTTCTTCGATACTGAGGATGCTCTTCAAAATAAGATTGTGGGTATTTTGGGATGTAATAAGGATACTCTTCCAGCTACTTACCTTGGGTTACCTCTATACTGCATGCACTAAGAAGCTCAATAATAACTATTGGTTTGGAATTATTGAAAGAATTTAAAAAAAAATAGATGGTTGGAAAGGTAAATTTTTTAGTCAAGCTAGGAAATATCAACTGCTTAAAGCCTCTTTGCAGAATATTCTTGTCTAATATCTTTCTATTTTCAAGATCCCTGTTGCTATAACTAATAAAATTGAACAAATCTAGAGGAAGTTTCTCTAGACTAGGGTAGAGGAGAAATAAATATTGGCCCTTGTCTCCTGGGAGACGATTTGTAAGGGTAGAAAGAATGGAGGCCTAGGGATAAGAAAAATAAAAAATTTCAACAGAGCATTGTTGGCTAAAGTTGGATGGAGACTTTTAAATGATGAAAAAGATTGGGTTTCTATTATTAGAGCTAAGTATCTTCATAATAATGATAAACTCTCTTTCTTACACAATGTCGATCTTTCTGCTAGTTTAGTTATATGGAAAGTTGTTCAGAATATTAGAGGGATTCTTAAAGGGGAATTGAGATGGAGAATTGAAAATGGATATAGGGTTAACTTCTGGGAAGACATATGGAAAGATAATATTCCTTTATCTAATCATCCTTATTTTGTTGTGCTTAAAGATACTTTATTGAGATCTCTTGGTCATTCTTTTATGACTATGTCTCCTTTGATGGTCAAACCCCTCAATGGAAGAAGTTTAATGAAGTTATTACTCAAATAAATGGATTGGAAGTTCTTATGACACAATTTTAAACTTTCTTAGGAAATTGTAATTTCTTCAAGGCTTCAAGGGAGGATGAGATTATTTGGTCTCTCAATTCTACTAGGGCTTTCTCTATTGCTTCTGCCTATAATATGATAGCAAATACAATTATGGATAGTTTTGATTGGAATATTTGTGGAATCATTAGATTCTTACCAAAGTTAACTTGTTTTGGTGGGTGTACAACCATAATAAAATCCTAACTTTTGATAACCTTAGGAAAAGAGGCTTTCAACTACAAAATAGATGCCAATTATGTTGTACAGATGAAGAGTCAATTAATCGCTTGTTGTTTCATTGTACTTTTTCTAGAGATATCTGGGAGATGACATTTCTTAAATTTGAAGTCCAATGGGTTATGCCTGCTAGTTTGGAGTATTTTTTTCTATAATGGATGAAGTTTCCCCTTTATAATCATTCTGTCATAAAGGAAGTTTGGGCTCAAGCTCATCTACATATTGTATGGAGGATTTATATTATGTGACTTTTTTCCCAAAATGGAAAAGAAAGCTATTTTATGATCAACTCTTTAAAATTATAAGAGGATATAGTTTATTTATCCCTTTATAATTAAAAGGGAGATGGAAAAATAAAGGAGATTGTGATTCTTTGGTTAAAATAGAGATAAATAAAGAATATTTTTTAAAAACCCCTTTTAAAAGGTAGGAATTATTATGTTTATTAACCAATTATTAATGACAACCTTTGTGAAAGGGTGTGATGGCTTGAAAACCACCCCTTAAAAGGTTATATAAGGCATTTATGTGAGACTTGGAAAGGGAATGGAGAACACTCAAGGAAGAAGTAAGTGGTTTGGTGGGCTATGAGCATTAGGAGAAGGGGGTACACAGTGTGTGTCCATCATGGGGTACAACGTACACTCGAGATGGTCCTAGCCAAGGCTTGGTTCATACTTGTGTTGAGCATTGTTCTCTCAAAACCAACACTTGTGTAAGAGCGTAATAGCACGCTGTGTTCCGAAAGGAACTATTTTCTCGTGGAATGTGTCATAGCTATGAGGGCCAAGACCACTAAAATCTTCCTAGGTTGAGAGTGGCCAATCCAAGTGCTCAATGATTTAGATAAGTACTTTAAACTTATTAATAATAAAAGATATTAGGATTAGTATATAGTCTTTGATGATAATGTGATTATGTTGTTGAATTTGTCTTGTTAATGATTTGCTTTCGAGTTCTTATTAAATTATCACATGTTGTAATTTATCTTTGTTATTTACACATT
Organism: Cunninghamia lanceolata; assembly: GCA_027924645.1. Lineage (NCBI taxonomy): Eukaryota > Viridiplantae > Streptophyta > Pinopsida > Cupressales > Cupressaceae > Cunninghamia > Cunninghamia lanceolata. Next base: position 192,159 of record BSBN01001054.1, read on the forward strand.
AATTAATAATCTAAATTATCTTAACTCTAGTGTTAACTATAATAAATCTGTTGCTAATACTTAAATAACTCTTGGGAAAGTAGTGTTGCATTTGGTATCAGAGCCTAATAATAAAGCCTTCCTATTTAAAATGCTATATATGCTTTCAATTTCATATTGATTAGTCTTTAATATACTCCTTATGTATATCCCACATTATACATTGACCCTAACCTCTAAGACATCAAACCTGATGTTTCAAGCTCTAATTTACAACGTTTCTCCATATACTAATTTTGGTTTCTTCATTTGATCATTGGCATTATTGAAAATCTTGGATCATATTTGTGTATGCATGTCCATTGTTAAAATCTTGTCCATAATTAGCATTACATTTAGTTTCCTAGACATGTAGTTTGAATTGTAAGATGTTTTCAGTCTTTTTTTTATAAGACTATATGAGCCTAAACAATTTTGTGTTTATGAGAGCATTCCTTTGAAACTTGCGGTCTTGAAATCACCTTGTTGGCATCATTCCCTTAATCATAATATGGACTATGACCAATTTTCTAATTGTTTGTCTTCATTCTTATAACTTATAATTATGAGATTAATTGCTAACATTTTAAATAATTTATAATAAAAAAAATAAATGAATTAAAATAAATTCTAAACTTATAACCAAATTTTAAAAAAAATTCATACATATATTTTTTTAATCAATTCAAACAATTAGAAAAAACGCCTCTAAGCATATTTAAATTCTTTTCTAATCATACTTCAATTCTTTTATATATTTATGATTTTGAATACTTAAATTTGGAACATATTCCTTCTCTTTTTTTAAATTCCCAATTCCTCCTCTAATATTCACGAATCATTTCATGCTCCCATTCTATGCTTCTAAGTCATGTACTTCATGCTTAAATAAATGTTCTTCCTTATGATTCCAGCTAGTCCCATTTCAAGGTAAAGAGTCGCAATCCTCTTTTAGTATTACATTAGCTATTCACTTTAGTAAGGTGAATTAAATAAGAACAAACGAAAGCAAATCACATACGAATCCCTTCGATAAACTTTTTAATGTTGCATCCTTACCAACTATTACATTAATGTTGTTAGTTGTTCTATTTCTTGTAATTTAATTCCTTTGATTCCACATGTTTGGATAGGGTATGTTCAACATTAGGGATAAATTTTAAAAATAATTAATAAATTTAGTATATAGAATAATAATTATGAGAGTTATGGTTTAGAAAACAATTACAAAACTTATAGAGGCTATACAAGCACTTCTTTAGTGAATTGCTATTAGTATTATGAAACATATAAATTAGTATTTGGATTATGTTAATGATATGAGTAATGATTCTAATTTGAATAACATACATGTTATACATGATGTATTTTGGAGCTTTATTGAGTTATGTAGAAAATTGTGTCCTTTGACATTAGCTATGTATACTCATGGAATAATTTATTGCTTATTAATAAGGTAGATTTTGATGAGTAGTAGTTCATGTGTATAATGTACTAATTAAATGCAATTTAGTGGTATCGACTCAACTTAGATTCATGAGACTTATTCATGGTGTCTAGGAGTAAAAGATATTGCTTGAGATTTAATCCATAGATTATTTGTTACATGAGGTGGAAGCAAGGTAGTAGCCTCTCAAAATGAGAGATGCTAATGTAACAAGGTGAACCTTTGTTGCACTAGTTCTATAAAATTTATGGAGAATTAACCTTTTGTTTCATTTTAATTATCCTAATGATGACATGACCCCAATAAGGACTTGACGCCTACCTTATTATGTATGATACATTTAGTTTAAACTTAGGAAATGATAATAAATTGTGACACCCTTTAGTTTCCAACCTTGTACGAAGAAATTCTTAACATGGAAAACCCTACAATCTTGTAAAATATGAATTTGATAAGAGAGTAATGTAGATCACCCTTTCTTACTAGTCTCATTTTAATATATTGGTCAAACCAAGTTAGTGTCATTGTCAAATTAGATACACACATATTGGTTCTAAGTATTGGTGATAGATGTGGCTTATAGGGGCACCTATCCAAGGTGTTCCTAGCAACCTACATGTAGCTCAATAGGTTACTGTGTTGATTCATTTATGAGGAAGTTTAGTGATTAAGATTAAGGGATAGTCTTCTTGAGGAATTCATGATGTTAGGTGTGTCATTCCTTGTCCATGGTCTAGTTGTAATGTATTCAAATGTGTAGATCTAAGTTATGCCCACACAGGATTTAAGCACATATGACAATATTGTCTCATTATAACTATTGTTTCATGTTATAGTTAAGATCGTGCCACAACAACTAACTCCAGATAAAACTTTAAAAGGTCATCAAGTTGGTACTTCTTTATATGAGGAGATTATCTATGTAACCTATTTCCATCCATCCATATATCAAGATATAGTGGTATTGTTGAATAGGGGTCAAATAATCATGTAGGTGTGAAGTATCATTCATTTATAGTATCTATTAATGGTAATGTATTAACTGCATAATCTAAGGAAAGAATTACCTTGTTTGAAATTATAATCAAGTATACTTATAAGGTGAAAAAGTATTTTATCAATAGAGGAAGTATTTTATACATATGGAGCATTATATAATAATTGTTATATGGTAAAGAAAAACATTTAGGATGTATTGTGGTGAATCATAATTAAAGGTTGGACAAATATTTCTTTGCTATTTCTGTTTCTTGACCACTTGTGAAGGGTGTTTAGAATCATAACTTTCATAATTCACCTATGTGTGTATAGTAGTTTGATTATTCATGAAGTTTTAGAAAGATTGATTTATACTTCATGAGATCTCAATTACGAGATGGAAACTTTAGTGGTATTAAGTTTAAGTCTTGTTAAATATATTTCTATTTGGCTAGTACTCTCTTGTCCAAGGAAGTTGTCTTAGAAATATAGAGTTAATAAGCTAGTCTTTCTAATAGTAAAATTTGTAAATCTATTCCAAATTTTCATTTAGTTTTATTTTAGAAGTGGTGTTACTATAGTTGTTGATAGCTAAAGATATAAAAACTTGACACCTAGAATTGTTTTTTGGGTCCATAATTCACAGGTCCTAAGATCATTTTCACATCTTAAACTTTGTAAAATATGGTGTTGTTTAGATGGAATGAAATAATATGAGATGAAACCAAATAGGTTATGTTAGCATTTTCCATGGGGACATGCCAAATTTTACAGGGGGAGAGACTGGACCTCAAGAAAAATCAAAATCATTTTTTTAGATTACAAATTTGTACCAATTATTCTTCCTTACATACAAATCACTTATAAATAGACATCCAAAAATCATACTTTTTGGGAATGACTCATAATATCCTTATGAATCTCTAGTTATTTCATTTTTTAAGGAAATTCCTGACAACACTTATTATGGTCCACTTTATTTTTTTTGTAGAATTGTCTTACATGGCCATCAATGTGAAGGTATCTTCATCATTTTAGCAAAATCATCATCGTAAAATTAATTGAACAAAAACTTCATCCCTGCATAAAAATAAAAAAATAATTAACTTAGTTCTTTATAATGATTAATGATAATATTTTTCTATGGAGTGTTTTGTGGGTGGTGTGTATAGGATAAAATTGAGATTGAATAATAAAATCAAAAGAAATGAAATAACAACTCAATCCTATAACTAATGCAGGAGCATCTAGTGGTGTAAGGGCAATCTTGCATCACCCAAAAAAAGATGTGTTTCAAAATTGTTGATGTTCTTTCCATTTCTTTTCAAAATTTGTGGTTTTGGTTCCATAATCACTTGAATAACTTTGTAGAACTTTCAGTTTTTCCAAACTGCTAAAAATAACAACCTACTATTTTTAGAAAGTTTGCATTTGGGCACGGAATGAAGTGAAAATTTACAAGAAGCTTCATAACTAAAAAATAAGACCTTTGGCGAAGGAATCATGCAAAGATCATTTGCAATCTGAAAGATATTAAAGTTTCTATTTCTTGAAAAATGCCAGAAAATTATTCAAACTCAGGTTTGAGGCACTAAATGGTCCCGTATGGGCTTGAAAATGGCCATAACCAGCAGAGCGGGTTCTTAGCGCGTAGAGCACTCCACGAGCTTTCTGGCACATAAAACAATTCATCAATCGGACACCCAGATCAAAAGTTATGGCTCCCGGAAGTTGACCTATTTTTGAAGGGAGATGCAAATTTCAAAATTAGGTTGTTGGCCACCAAAAAGGCTATTAATAACCATTTTTGGGAACCCTGGGCAGTAGTAGAGTTAAGGGGGAAAGTGTAGAGTCAAGAATAGGTAGGAAAACATAAACCCTAGTAGATTTGGGGTTACAGAAGGCAGATGATTCCAGAGTCTTGTGAGAGGAAGCTGTAATGTGTTGCAGCCTGTGGAGGGTTGATGTACCTCTGACTGTATTTGAGCTTCTGTAATGTAATAAGTTGTCCAAAATAATAAAGAAAGTTCTATTTTCTATGTTCAATTTCTATTGTTGTGTGTTTTATGATTTACCCCCTTCATCAAGTGGTATCAGAGCAAGGGTTCCTGAGTGTGTAGATAGATTACTGACTGTGAGGCAGTTTGCACCAGGACCTAAGGTTGTGGGTTTGCTACGGAGATCAAGATGCCTCCATGAAAAAATCATATTGGGAGAAATGCTTTGATAGAAGAGGGTTTTAGAGCCCTGCAAAGACAAATCAATGCACTACAAGAGGAGTTGTGAAGAGGGCTTGATCCAAGAACAAGAGAAGAAAGTGAGGATGAAGCTGAAGAAGAGCTATCTGAGAAAGAATAAGAATTGCAGGAGAGGTCCTTGTGCATGAACAAACCTCTAATTGGTGTTTTTCCCTTATGAAGATCATATTCCTCTAGAGCTACATTGAACTTATCAATAGAAAAGAAGAGATCCTGAACAAAGATAGCTCCCAGATTCCTGACCAGAGCCACATTCTGAAGCAAATCCATTGAATTGGAGATAAAATGGGACATTGCCTGAGAAGGGTAAATGGTCCTAGGGAAACATAACATCTCTCGGCCACAGACTGCCACAATAGCATTTTCTACCTCCTCATTGTAAACTTTGAAGACCTTCGCCAGTAAGTTTGGCTACAGAAGACCTTGCAATGGCTTTTCCCATTTCCACATAGGAAAATGGATTCTCTTGTTCCTCTGAATCGAAACCATCTTCAAACCACTCACACTTCTTAATTTGAAAGAAAATATAGAGTGTAATGAAGCTTCGAAGACAATTGCAAAAGGCCTAAAGCAAATATTGAATGGCAAAAAAGAAGAATGTAGAATCCTTTAAAGAGAATGCGACACTGGAGGTAAATGCAAAATAATTTCATGAACTTTGGAATTCTGAGCCATTGCAAACGGCATCATCAAAAATTAATGAGGGGAGTACAAAATGTACACAAAAATCTCCTTTTGTACAAGTTTGCCGGTGTCGACTAGATGTAGCAATAATTAGATGCTTATCACAACATCCACTAACTTTAGAACCTACCAAAACAAAAGCATTTGTTAGATTAAAAAAACTGTCTCTAGAGATAGAGACATGGCACCATTTTCTCCACTTCTAGATCCCACCATAATTCTAATCTAAACACCAAAATAATATTGAATAAGAACAAAACTCCACTGATATCATCCACAGGAATCTGTCAATCAAATTACTCCACCTATTCAACTAAAATCTTCTTAGGGATTAACTTTCAAAATACTTTCTCTTTGGGCTATATCAACTAAGTGGGAAACTTCCCTTATTGCCTCTGAATCTAGTATTTTATTATCCAAATTATAATCTAGTGCCAAGTTTACCAAACCATCTACAAGGTAATTCGCTTCTCTGTAGTAGTGAACACTATCAAAAAGATCAAATGAATCCAAAAGTTTCCAAGCTTCCTTAAGTGAGTACTCTAACTGCCAGTTAAATCCTCTTTTTGACTTAAGAGCATTGATAATGATTAAAGAAACCCCTTCCACATAGATGTTATATACACCCCTCCTATGAGCTAGCCTTAAACCTTCAACCACTACATTAGCCTCAACTTGATTATTGGTCCCCTCTTGAATACATGTAGAAAAAACAACTAAAACTTCATCCAACGCATTTCTTAAAACACAACCAATAGCTGAAGGACTTGGATTTCCTCTAGATCAATGAGAGGTGACCAAGTAATCACACTTCTGTCTACTTTCTTCCTATTAGAGAAGCAATGAAAGGAAGCAAGGTGTGAGGAAATTGCTTCCTACACTAATCTAATGAGGGGAGAGCTATAAAAATTCAAATTAATCCTTACAATAATAGCAACATAAAACATCTAACAGAGATATTGCAGTAATACACATGAACCAGAAAGAAGACAAAAGAAGAGATGTTCTGTGTATTATCAAAATTGAATAAGGTTTACAATACACTTGCAATGCAAGTTTCAATGGTCTTTGACACTCGTGTCTGGAGTTAATTTGGCAGTATAACAGTACCTGTAAAACCTCTAATTCATCTCCTCCTCCAAGCACCTATTTATATAGAATATACAAGGTAAAATTGGTCATTTCTTGGAATGGGCGTCCAACTTGGCTTCGTGACCCAAAACCCACACCTAAGGACACTTAGTCAACATTGTAGAAGGTTCCTGACAGTTGTCCACAACTCTAATCCCAAAAAGGTCACCTATTTCCAAAATGGGCTATGACAGATGCTCTTACGACTCTTACGATTGTCATAGAATCTGTCATAGCAGTTACAACTTACAGCTGTAAGAGAATCTATCATACACAAGCTATAAAAATAGTATATTCTTTTACAACATGTCATAGTCCACCTTGGGGCGCCCAAATATGCCTTTTTCAAAGATGCTTTATGACACATGTCTTCACCTGTCTTACAAGCTTCTATTTCTAACTCTTACATGTCATAACTTCGTCATAGGAATCCGTCATAACCGTTTCGGTCAAACATTCCCTTACACAACATCCAAGATGCCGACACATGGAAAAATACTCCTTCCACTAAGTGGGATGTCTATCTCCTCATGTGAAGACAAAATTACAAGTTGTCATCTTCTATGTAGGATGACACATGACTGTGCCACATCCCACAACATGACAATATGGAATTTACAATTTATTTACAATATAGGAAATGAATTAATAAATACAAACATAAATAATGCAAGGCATTACCAAGGTTGAGACACCTTAATTCCTAACAAGCAATTTTAGGAAGGAGGGCTCGATATTTCCAATTCTTTAGCATGAGAGAGTCCCAAATAGAAAAAGACAAATTTGTTGTACCAGGTTTATTAAGATGAGCCATGATAGTTTCACAAACATACCTCTCAATTAAAGAAACAATATCCTCTAGACTTCTATATTCCTTTCTAAATATTCTCCTATTTCTCTCCAGCCAAATACTCCAAATAACAATTGAAGGGATAACTAACCATAAAGCTGAAAATGTTGAACCTTTGTGAAAAATAGGCTAGCTAAAAAAGAGATTCTGTAATTTAACTGGAAGTGGAGAGAACCAACTCATTTTTTCATTGACCTAATACCAACATGTAGATGCAAAAGAGTAGGTGACTAGAAGATGATCTATTCTTTCCTCTTCTGACCCACATAAGAGAGATTGAAAAGAACCAGAAATCCCCAGCTTAACTAGCCTCTCACTTGTCAGTATTTTATTGTTGAATGCTAACCATGCAAATGAATATGCTTTTGTTAAACAAGCCTTGATCTAACAAAGGTAAAAGGGCCAATTGGAATCCATAGAACTCTTTGACTGCATGATAGAAAGGTATCCTTCTTTTACTGAGTATAACCTTGACTTGCAAAAGGACCATATAAGCTCACCATCCTTATCTGAGGCTACAATTCTTATTTTCTTAAATAAGGAGAACAAAAGCTCTTTTTGTTCATTTGGAAAGGGATAATTACTAAAGTCCTTCCATACCACTTTAGGAAAATCTAAATTAGAATCAAAAGCTAAATAATATTTTACCTTGGTGCCCCAAGAGTTTGAAAGAACCTTCTTAGCTTGATTTAGTCTTGACTGAAGACTTAAAGGAGGATGACCATTCCAAGAATCAGACCAAAATGAAGCTTTGTTTCCTTTATGAATGACCCAAGATAGATGAGGGAGAATTACCTTTCTACAATCCATAAGAAAATTCCAAACCTTAGACCTTGAAGGAAGATTAGATACTGTAAAAACTCTTTCTGGTTGAGAAGAATCAAGTATTTATATTTTATCAACCTGCACCATTTTGCCTCTAATTTAGCAAACAAAGTCCAGGCCAATTTAGCTCCTAAAGACAAGTTATGATTCTCTAAACTGTTAATTCCTAAGACACCTAACCAAATTGAGGAGCAGACCTTTTCCCAAGCTATAAGAGCAATCTTTCTTTCCTTATTTTCATTTCCTTTCCAAAGAAAATCTCTTAGAAACTTTTCAATTTCACTAATAACTCCTTTAGGCATTCTTAATACAGACATCATATAAATAGGAATGGCTATCAAAACTGATTTGATAAGAGCTATTCTCCCAGCTAAAGTTAACCATCTACCTTTCCAAGAAGCAACCCTTTTCTGAATAGCCTAAACAACTTTTGACTAAAACTCTTTTTTTCTAAGATCCACAAAAAAGGGGCACTCCCAAATACTGAGAGGGTAATGAATCAATGATAAACCAAGAAGAGTAGCAAACTGAACCTAAGTTGAAGGCTTGGTTTTGAAAAAAAGAAAATCTTTGACTTCGCTGGATTAACAACTTAACCAGATACTTGACAATAAAGAGAAATAATGTTAATACCTCTTGCTTTTGATAAAGAAGGAAAACCAAATAATAAAGTGTCATCCGTGAAAAGTGTATGAGTGAAAGCAAAGGGAACGCTGGGGATACTTAATCCGTTCCACTCACCTCTAATATTCTGAAATAAACCTACTCAAATCTTCAGCCATAATAATGAATAGGAAAGGAGAAATTGGGTTACCTTGTCTGACTCCCTGACTTGACTAGAAAAATCCTATTGGGGAACCATTTATCAAAACTAAAAAATCTAGCTCCTGAAATGCAAGAAAAAATCCACTTACACCATTTGTGAGAAAAACCAAATTTAGCCAACACCTTCATTAGAAAATCCCAGGATACTCTATCATATGCCTTCTATTGGGATAAGGTGCCATTAACCTTGTAAATCCCAATATTGTATTTATTCCATTTATTATATGTAATTTGTAATTATCCATGAGGAGATGTACTAGTTTCACTGGCAGGGGTAATTTTGGAGTAACTGGAGGTAATTACGGAGTGACTTTTACTATTGGAAAATGTAAAAACTCAAAGTAAATGAGGGTATGTGTTTTCCCTTGAGGAATATACTATATTTGGCATGTATGACAACTATCATAATGTTTGGTAACTGAATCTATAACAGCTGCAAGTTGTCATAAGATTCTGTGATTCTATGATGCATATGACGAATATGTTAGTTCTATATTTGCTATATTTAGCCCAAGGTTCCTATCTTGGAAAGATACTCTTTTGTGGAATCTATGATGGTTATGACACATCATAAGATGTTTTAAGAGACCAAATTTAGTCTTGGGCACCCAACCTTTACATGGTTGTTTTTGGACAAGTGGAAGGTTCTTGTAAGATGGAATTTAATGTTTGCATGTTGGGGAATCTCATGAGAGAGAAGGTGAATGCCTAGGATAAGTTGGAAAGCATTTCTATAAGTATTTTCCATGTGTTTGTTGCTGCAATACAGATTTTAGGTACTCAGGTGTTGCCAGAATGTTGTCAGATTGAAGACTGAAGGAGAGATTAGTGGTGTTGTATTGTAAATCATTTTCAGATTAATACAAACATTGGGCCTCTTTACTGTGTTGAGTGTTTTACCCAAAAGGGTTTTCTCCATGTTAAACATTGTGTCATGTGTTCAGTTTTCTAATTTTGCATTTCTGTGAAGCATAGTTTCAATTTATGTTACAATCTTCATTGATAATACACACTTAACAGATTACAAAAATTTATTTGAATCAAATTTCCATTGAAGTAGTGTTGCTTTCATTTCTAACATTTGGTATTAGAGCCTGGCCATCTTTGACTCTTGGGTGGTAGTGTGGAAGTTGTAGTTGTAGCGGGAGATTTAGTTGCATTTGTTTTGTAGATCTTGTGTTGATATTATGGCTGCATCCACCGTTGCATCAACCTCTCGATTGGACATTGAGAAGTTCAACAGAATGGAGTATGAGTTGTGGAAGCTAAAAATGGAAGATTTGTTGGAAGAAAGAAACCAATGGTTGGTTGATCAAAAAGAGAAGAAACTGATGATGTCTCTCCATATGAGTGGGCAAAATTGGATAAGAAGGCATGGGGAACCATTCGTTTGTGTTTGTCAGATTCTGTCATGTTGAATGTCACAAAGGAAGAGATTGCACACAAGTTGTGGAAACAAGTGGGTGAGATCTATCAAGCCAAGAGTATGGTAAATAAACTTTACTTGAAAATAAAATTGTTTTCCTTGAAAATGAAAGAGGGTGAGTCAGTTGCAGAGCATTTAAATTCATTTAATTTGTTGATGAGTCAGCTTGTTTCAGTAGATGTTGAGGTTGATGAGGAAGATAAATGTATCTTTCTTCTTTGTTCTTTACCTGAGTCTTGGGAGAATGTTATCCTTGCTATCACTGCAAACCTCACAGATCTGAAGTTGGATGCCCTTGTTGCAGTTTCACTGCCACAGGAACTGAGGAAGAAGAGTTTAGATAGTTCAGGTGATGCTCTCAGTATCAAGGGAAGGTCTAAGGAAAGAGGACCAAAGGGAGATCAAAAAGGGGCTAAGGACAAGTCCAAGGGCTAGTCTAAGACTCTTGGTAAAAAGAATAGAGTTAAGTGTTGGAACTGCGATAAAAGGGGACATGTGAAGGAGTGTAGAAACCCCAAGAAATAGTGGGAGAGTGCTTTAGATAAGTCCTCGAATGCAGATAAAGATGTTTTACTTTTTGCATGTAATGTTGTTTCTAATAATCACTGGTTGGTTGACTTAGGATGCTCATTTCATATGACCCTGCATAAGGAATGGTTCTCCACATATGAAAAATATGATGGAGGTAATATCTACCTTGGTGACAACTCTTCATATCTAATTGTCAGGAAAGGAAAGGTATTGTTTTGTTTTAGTGATGGGAGATTAAAACCCTCCCTGGTGTTTTGCATGTTCCTAGATTAGCTAGAAATCTGATTTCATTTTCAAAGTTGAATGATTTGGGAATGCATGTGACATTTGACAAGAATAGCTACAGATTAGTGAGAGGGAACTTGGTGGTAGCAAAAGGGAAGAGATTCAGAAACTTGTTTAAGCTTGAAACCACTACAGTTTGTAATGCCTCTTATGTTTCTGAGGCTTCTAAAAACACTTGTATGTTGTGGCACCGTAGATTGGGCCACACAAGCAATAATGTATTAAAAACTATTAAGAATAAAGAATTGTTGGACGATTTCTCTTATTCTAGTGAGCACTTTGATTTCTGTGAGCATTGTGTGTTTGGTAAACAAAATAGAAAATTATTTCCTTCAGGAAGCAAGAGAGCAAAAGAGAAATTAGAAATTATTCATACGGATGTGTTTGGACCTATGGATAATGAATCTATTAGAAAATCTTGTTATTTTGTTACCTTCATTGATGATGTATCCAAATATACATGGATTTATTTTTTGAAACATAAATCTAAGGTTTTCACTAAGTTTAAAAAATTCAAGGTCTTAGTAGAGAACCAATCAAGTTTAAAGATAAAAATATTAAGATCTGACAATGGAGGGGAATATTTCTCTAAGGAATTTGATAAGTTTTGCAAGCATGCAGGTATAATCAGACAAAAGACAACTCCATATACACTACAATAGAATGGTGTTGCAGAAAGGATGAACCGAACAATTATGGAAAGAGCCAAAAGTATGCTTAGTGATGCACAATTGGATAAATACTTTTGGATAGAGGTTGTGTGTACTACTTGCTACTTGATAAATAGATATTCTTGTAAGGCTCTTGATTCAACACCTTATGAAGTGTCGACAGGTAAGAAACCTTCTGTTTCACATTTAAGGGTTTTTGGCTGTGAGGATTTTATTCATGTACCTAAGGAAAAGTGATCTAAGTTGGATCCAAAAGCTAAAAAGTGTACATTCATTAGATATGGTGATAATATGAAAGGTTATAAGCTTTGGAATCCACTAACCCACAAGATTATCTTTTCTAGAGATGTTATTTTCAGGGAACTTAGAGCTATTTCTGAATCTGAGTAGCCAAAAGAAAAAGAAGAAAAGGTAAAGAAGGTGCACTTTGATTTAGAGCAGTAAGATGCACCTCAGGAAGAATAGAATAATGGATTGGGGGTGAAGAAGAAGAAGAAGAAGATTCGAGTAGTTCTGATAGAGATGAATCTATTGTTACAGGAGAAGTTGGTATAGATGATCATGCAGAAGAACAAGTTGAGACTCTTACTCCACCATTAAGGAGATCCACAAGACAACATAATCCAGTTGACAGGTATAGCCCACTAGGTTTCCGTTGTGTATATGCTTTATTGAGTACTAATGATGAACCTAGATCCTACAGGGAAGCTATTTCTGCAAATGATAGTGAGTCTTGGCAATTGGCCATTCATGAGGAGATGATGGCTTTAGACTCTTGTAACACCTGGGATCTTGTTCATTTTCCCAAAGGAAGAAAGGCCATAGGTTGTAAGTAGGTCTTCAAGAAGAAGTTTAGAACATACAGTTCATTGGAGAAGTACAAGGCTAGACTGGTAGCCAAGGGCTACTCCTAGAGAGAGGGAGTTGATTTTGGTGAGATATTCTCTTCTATTACTAAATTAACTTCTATTAGATTTCTCTTATCCATTGCTGTAGCTTATGATTGGGAGATTGAGAAAATAGATGTTAAGACTGCGTTCTTGCATGGAGATCTTGAGGAAGAAATTTATATGCAAAAACCTACAGGTTTTGAGGTAAAAGGAAAAGAACATTGGGTTTGTAGCTTAAAGAGGTCTCTCTATGGTTTGAAATAGTCCCCCAGAATGTGTTATCAAAAGTTTGAATCATTTGTTTTGAAATTGGGTTTTGTTAGAAGTGAGGAGGATAATTGTGTTTACATTCATTGTATTGATTATTCTATACTGGTTATTGCTTTGTATGTTGATGACATGTTATTTTTTAGCAATACTAAGGGTATGATCAATGAGCTTAAAGCCCAACTTTCAGGAACATTTGATATGAAGGATCTTGGAGTTCCTAGGTATATTCTTAGAATGGAGATAAGGAGGGACAGAGTTACTAGAAAGCTTTGGTTGTCACAAAGTAAGTATGTGAATACTATTTTGTAGAGGTTTAGTTTGCAGGACTGTAACCCAGTTAGAGTTCCTTTACCTATTGGTAATAAGCTTTCATTAGATATATGTCCAAAGACTGAGCATAATTTTGAGGATATGTCTAATGTGCCATATGCTAGAGTTGTAAGGAGTTTGATGTATACAATGGTTTGCACTAGACCATTTATTGCCCAGGTAGTGGGAGTTTTGAGCATATTTATGTCTAACCCTGGTAGACAAGATTAGAATTATGCGAAGAGGGTGTTTAAATATCTTACAGGTACTCTTGATCATTGTTTTGGTTTATTCTGGTATTGATAGTGCTGATGAATCTTTGGACATTCAAGGTTTTGTTGATGCAGATTGGGAAGGTGACTTGGATATTCGAATGTCCACTAGTGGCTATGTGTTTACTTTGTTTGGAGGCACAGTGAGTTGGATGAGTGAGAGGCAGCCCACAGTTGCTTTGTCCACCATAGAAGTAGAGTATATGGCTGCTACTCATGTCTCTAAGGAGGTAGTTTGGTTGAGGAGACTATGTATAGGTATTGGTTTTGATTGCAGGATCATTCAGATTGGTTGTGATAGCCAGAGTGCTATTTGTTTGGCCAAGAATCTGATGTATCATGCTCGGACTAAGCATGTTGATGTTTAGTATCACTTTGTTCAATATTTGGTTGCAAATGGAGAGATTAAGTTGAAAAAGATAAACACTCAGGAGAATGTTACAGATTCATTGACCAAGCCTGTGAGCACAAAGAAGTTCGTATGGTGTAGAGAGGCCATGGGCCTTGTTTCTAGTGCCTGATTATTTTCATTTGATTTCCTATGGGTTGATTTACAATGTATAATGTCAATTGGGAGAATGTTGGGATAAGGTGCCATTAACCTTGTAAATCCCAATATTATATTTATTTCATTTATTATATGTAATTTGTAATTATCCATGAGGAGATGTATTAGTTTCACTGGCAGGAGTAATTTTGGAGTAACCAGGGGTAATTACAGAGTGACTTTTACTGTTAGCAAATGTAAAAACTCAAAGTAAATGAGGGTAGGCATTTTCCCTTGAGGAATATACTATATTTGGCATGTATGACAACTGTCATGATGTTTGGTAAGTGAATCTATGATAGCTGCAAGTTGTCATAAGATTCTGTGATTCTATGATGCATATGATGGATATGTTAGTTGTATATTTACTATATTTAGCCCAAGGTTCCTATCTTGGAAAGATAGTCTTTTGTGGAATCTATAACAGTTATGACACGTCATAAGATGTTGTAAGAGGCCAGATTTAGTCTTGGGTACCCAACCTTTGCATGGCTATTTTTGGACAAGTGGAAGGTGCTTGTAAGATGACATTTAATGTTTGCATGTTGGGGAATCTCATGAGAGAGAAGGTGAATGCCTAGGATGAGTTGAAAAATATTTCTATAAGTATTTGCCATGTATTTGTTGCTGCAATATAGATTTTAGGTATTCGGGTGTTGCCAAAATGTTGTCTGATTAAACACTGAAGGAGAGATTGGTGATGTTGTTTTGTAAATTATTTTTAGATTAATACAAACATTGGGCCTCTTTCCTATGTGGATTTTTTAACCCGAAAGGGTTTTCTCCATGTTAAACATTGTGTCATGTGTTCAGTTTTCTGATTTTGCATTTTTGTGGAGAATAGTTTCAATTTATGTTACAATCTTCATTGATAATACACACTTAAAATATTGCAGAAATTTATTTGAATCAAATTTCCATTGAATTTGTGTTGCTTTCATTTCTAACACCTTCATCATGTCCAATTTTAGAATCATGCCCTAAAGATTATTTGTTTGGATAGAATGCAGGATTTTATGAGCCACTATAGTTCCATCAGAAGTTTCTATACCTGGTACAAAACTTACTTGCTCCTCTGATAGAATCTTCAGAATGATCAAAGAAAGATGCAGCATGATTGCTTTGGTAAAGATTTTATAAATAGTATTACATAAAGATCGGTCTAAAATCAGCAAAAGAACTTGGGGAGCTGCATTTTACGATCAACACAATACAAGTAGTATTCATTTCCTTTAGAATTGACCTATTTCTCCTAGCCTCTTCCAAAGCTAGCCAAATATCTCTTCCTATAAAATCCCAGCACTTCTGAAAGATGAGGGGTGTAAATCCATTTAGCCTTGGGGCTTTGTTTGGGTCCAAAGAGAAGACTACTCCTTTGAGTTCCTATAGAGTGAATTCTTTGAGAAAAAAATATTGTCTTCTTTTTGGACAACCTATGGGATACATTCTACAATCTTATTGACTGATGAAGGATTCAGATCAATATTATGATTGAATAAAAGATTAGAGAAAAAGTTCACTGCTTCTACACAAATAAGAGATAGATCTGATAAGGACTCTCCTTCTACTGATTTAATTGAACGAATTAGGTTCATGTCTTCTTATTTTTAAAGAGGCATGAAAGAACTTTGAATTTCTATCACCTTCCCGGAGCCAAGTTTCCCTAGATTTCTGCCTCCAAAAAATCTCATCTCTTCCTAAAATATCCTTTAATTCCTTTTGAATTGCTTTCTCCTTCTCAAATAACTCTTGATGCATACCATGATGAATAATCTTAGTATTAATAAATTCCAAAAGGGAAACTAATTAGTTTTTTTAAGTGAAAATGCTCTCTATTACATACCAAAATTTTAGCTTTCAACCAACTCAATTTTTTGGACAATTGATACATTCTTGATCCTTCAATAAAAGGAGATGAAGACCACTAATGTTTCAAAACAAGAAGAAAGTTTTCATCTCTCAACCACATTGCCTCAAACTTGAAAGATTTTTTGCGAGAATTAGATAATGAAGAAGGACTCACTTCCAAGGCAATAGGATAATTATCTGAGCAAGAGAAAGGTATAATTGAAGAGTGCAAGCTATAATTGTCTTTAAGCCAGTTTGCTGATAAAAGAAACCTATTTAGTCTTTCTGCTAAAGGGTGAAAGTTCTTTCTTCTATTAGTCCATGTAAATTTGCCATTGGTGGGGAAAGGTCAAAGAAACAATTTTCATTAATAAAGCCAGAGAAGTCATATATGACTTTCAAGGGAGGGATTATACCTCCATTTTTCTCCTCCAAATTTTGAATCACATTAAAATCCCCTCCAAGAACTATTTTTCCTCTTTTAGATTAGATATAACTGCTAACAAATTATCCCATAGAGATTTCTTTTCCCAGGTTGGAATAGGACCATAAACATTAAAGAGCCAAACATTTAACTCCACACTCTTAACTTTAAAAAGCATCCAATTCTAAGCTCTAAAACAGTCCTTAACCTCTATCCTTGATTTATCCCATAATATGGCCAAACCCCCAGAAGCTCCAACTACCGCAGAGTGTAAAAAATCCCACTTAATCCATTTTGAAGAAATGTCTTTCACCTGTGATGAAGAAAATTTTGTTTCTTGCAAAAGAACTAGATTTGCTCCTACACTATCAATCTAACACTTTATCAAGCATCTTTTGTTAGGGGCCTTAATGCCCCTAGCATTCCATGAGATGATCTTCATTGCCTTCGAGGAGAGCGACACGCTCTCCTCGTGCGAATTATTGGTTGTTTTTAAATCCCAACCTTATCTCATGAAATAGCCTATGATTTATCCACTTTCAATGTTCAGCTATCTTGAGGGGCTGGCCAACACATAGGTGAAAGTTGAAACAACTTTCCTTCTTCACTTTAGGCTCTGCAAAACCTGGGAGGGTAATCACTTAATAGTATTCAATAACCTCCTATACCTTTTTATTTTCAATACTGTGAAAAGCATATTGGTTTTATGCAGATTTGCTTGAGTATTATGAAAATATGAAGACCTGGCTCAAATCAATCAAGCTTTTGCATTCCTTAAAGCCATAGAATAGGGAAAAACATCAAATAAACAAATACTTAAGATTGATTTCAGTGATTTTAAAGTATTCAGGTGTTTGACTGACTCTGGAGTGTGAAAGCTAGATAGAGAGACAAGAGATCGGTGCCTTGTCCATTGGGCAACAAAGTCAAACCAAGTGTAATTGAAACTTGATAACAGTATTTACCCTGAGCATCAAAGAGCTTTATAACATTGACTTACAACATTATACTCAATATTTCTTACTTACTCATTCTTATGATATCCTTGCATACATTCACACAAATTTGTATTCCTATTAAAGCATTTAACTCATTCTTTGAATAAGAGCCTCCAATAGAAAAATGCATCCATAAGAAGTTTATGGAGACAAAGATGAAAAATCTTTGATCTACTCACTCATAATTTGTGCAAACCACACCTCAGGAGACAACTGAATTTAGAAACTTGCCAGTATGTCCATTAAGATGCTAGTACTGTTAAAACAAATTTACAAATACATACAATTCAGACTCAGGACTTGGAAAAAGTAAAAAACTTCTATTCCCTATGTTCTACTACACAAAATCTTCTCAAAAAACCAACCAGCCAACTCCTGTGTAAATGACCTTGAATTCCTTTTATAAACAAGGAGCAACAAGCCTCAGGCCATTATATGTGTTACAATGTTACTTGAAAACCATAAAAACAATTTGCCCATTCATTGCTAAGCAATCCAATCCCAATATTCAGTTCTAAACATAGTAAATGCCATTAGTTGCAGAGTAATGGCACAAATAAAAAGTAGTGTCAGACAATTTGGTGCAGGGGCACCCACAGTGCTTTTATGCCTCCAAGGGGTCAAAAGTTGATATTTTGTTTTGTTTGAGTTGTTTACATATAATAAGGTATTCTAAGACCATTTCATGTTTGTTGGAGTTTAAGTTAGATCATTAGGTGAATTGAAGTGTCTAGTTGTAAAAAGTGTCAATGTTGCATAATGTTGTCAAATTACACATTGGTGGAATATGAACAATTGTAATTTGAAAAGTTGGTTGAGAACCATTAGAAAATAGTTCTAAATGTTTAAAAAATCCTTGTATGGTCGACACAAAGGTGGGGGGATGATAAAAGATGAGAAAATATTTGGTATTTGGAAGTTTTGATAAATAAAACCCTTGTTTTATGTGCATTTTTTTTAACAGTCATATTCTTTCACATGGTATGGATCTGTATGGTCTTTGTATGACCTACATGTGGTATGGTTAGAAATATAATTGAGTTACCTTTCCAATTCTTTTGGTTTGGTTGATGTTTGTCTTGTTTTGTGAAAGTTATGATCAATTTAGTGATTGCCACTTCTAGATTTTTATGGTGAGACAACAGAATAAATTGCTTAGTATAGTTTTGTACAATCTAGTACGACTGAATGGTTGATTACCCATTGTAGAGTGCACTCTTATCTTTAATAGGTTTTTGATTTGGTCCATTTTCATTGAGTGTCAAGGGATATATTGTCATTTTTTCTGAAACTAGTCTGAAACCCTAAGACCTAGTCAAGAAGTGGGACAGTAAAAATTTGAAGATTTCTGTACAAAGAACCCTACCTTGATTTTGAAATATGTTATATATAACCCAAATGGGTATCTAGAACTATGTTTATATTTTTGATATCATGTCTGCATCGAAAGTTATGACAAAAAAACTTAATTTGTTGCCCCCATGTTTTAAGCTTTAAGGATTGAAGGCTTGTGAGGCAAAACCCACAAAATGATGCTTTAGGGTTTCAAAAATTAGTTAATTGAAGTTGTTTTAGAGTTGTCCACCCCTTCTCTACATGAGATTGAGTTTTTTTTTCTTTCCCTTGGGAGTATGGTGCAAGAGCACCCACAGTGCTTTTATGCTTCAAAGGGGTCAAAAGTTGATATTTTGTTTTGTTTGAGTTGTTTACATATAATAAGGTATTCTAAGACTATTTCATGTGTGTTGGAGTCTAAGATAGGTCATTAGGTGAATGGAAGTGTCTAGTTGCAACAAGTGTCAATGTTGCACAATGTTGTCAAATTACACATTGGTGGAATATGAAGAGTTGTAATTTGAAAAGTTGGTTGAGAACCATTCAAAAATGGTTGTAAATATTTAAAAAGGACTTGTATGGTCAACACAAAGGTGGGGGTATGATAAAAGATGAGAAAATATTTAGTATTTAGAAATTTTGATAAATAAAACCCTTATTTTTGTGTATTTTTCTGTAACAGTCCTAATATTTCACATGGTATAGATCTATATAGCCTTTTTATGACCTTCATGTGGTATTGTTGGAAAGATAATTGAGTTATCTTTCCAATGCTTTTGGTTTGGTTGATTTTCGTCATGTTTTGTGAAAGTTATGATCAATTTAGTGATTGTCACTTCTAGATTTTTATGGTGAGACAACATAAAAATTTCTTAGTACGATTTTGTATGATCTAGTATGGTTTTGTACGATCTAGAATGGATGAATGGTTGATTACCCATTGTAGAGGGCACTTTTACCTTTAATGGGTTTTTGATTTGGTCCATTTTCATTGAGTATCAAGGGAGATATTGTCATATTTTTTTAATTTTTTTTTTTCTGAAACTAGTTTGATTTGGTATTTGAACCTTGTTTGCAAGCCTAATCAATAGAGGAATAGTCAAATTTTGAGCCTTGTGTTCTAAAGTAACCCCACCTGTATGTTGGATATGTTAAATAAATCTCAAAAGGGTATTTAAATCTATGTTTAAATTCTGGGTATTGGGTCTGAGTTAGAAATTATAAAAGAAAATATCATTTTGGAGTACTACTAGGCCTAGTCAAGAACTGAGACAATCAATTTTTGAGTCTTTCCATAGAAAATAACCCTATTTGATTTTGAGATATGTTAAATAATGGCCAAATGAGTATCTGAAACAAGTCTTCTTTCTTGGTGATCGGTTCTGGTTGGAAAGTTATGTCTAAAATTGCCTTTTTGAAAGGCTACAAGGAAGAACAAGGGTATGTGAAACAAAACCCATCATTTGATGTTTGAGGGTTTGGATGAGTGATTGTTTGTGAGTCTTTTGATATTGTTAACCCCTACTCTGCATAAAATTGGTATCAGAGCTCAAAGATCTGGACAAGATAAGTTTTTTGGAGTTTGTGTATTGTCTTTTTGCAGGTTGAAGGAAGAACCTAGATGCCAAAAGACTAGGCCAAGGGAAAAGAAAGGGGCCTAAGGTGAGGTATCACAAAGACAAGAAGCAATGAAAAAGAAGCGATGTAAGAAAGACTTGCTTAAGAAATAAGAATGTAAATGTTGAGAAGATTAGTCCATAGAGACTTGTAGAGTAAGGAGGTACCAAACAAGAAACAAGAGAAAAGAAAAGAGAGAAGTGAGATACAGAAGAAGGATGGGAAGGTAAAGCAAATTGATATTGAGCAAGAGGTAGCGAAGTTGAGGAAAGCCTTGGAATGAATGGAAAAAGTTCAAAAAAAGAAGGGATCTTGAGATGCAGTAGTTGCTTGAAAAAGTAAAACAAGAAAGTGGTTGGCATTTACCAATAAAGAAGAAGGTAACATGACCCATCAAGAAGATCATTCAGAAGAGAAGAAGGCAAGAGAGGACATCAAAACCAGATCTTGGAGAGTCTTTGTTGATGATGGAAGAGCCTAAGTTATCCGAGGAAGAGAAAAAATGTGGAGAAAATGGGTCCATTGAGACTCAAGATTTTATTTCTAACAATATTTGTAAGTATGTGTTCACAGGTGTAGCAGATGCAAATGAAGATGGAAAAGAGTCTAAAGGAGGAGAAGTGCATATAGTGTATGAAGATGGTTATACAAATGTAGCACACTATGGCGAAGAAGATGTTTCCAAAACAACCAAGGTAATGGTTGCATTTTTTGATTTTATGGATGATAAATATGTTGCCATATTGTATTCCAATGATAAAGATGAAGACATAGATGGTGGTACTAAGGCATGTGAACGAGAACTAGAATTTTGGAACCTAAAAGTTGAGAAGATGCTCAGTAAGAGACGGTACAAGAAGAAGAAGAAAAAAGATCTAGGGAAAGTTGCAGAAATGAAGGACAAGTTGTGGAAGAATTGGAAGACTAGGAAGAAAGAGAAGACCTGCACTCAAGTGGACTTGAGTTTTTCTTTCCCTTAGGAGTATGGTGCAGGGGCACCCACAGTGCTTTTATTTCTCCAAGGGGTCAAAAGTTGATATTTTATTTTGTTTGAGTTGTTTACATATAATAAGGTATTCTAAGACCATTTCATGTGTGTTGGAGTCTAAGCTAGGTCATTAGGTGAATGGAAGTGTCTAGTTGCAAAAAGTGTCAATGTTGTAAAATGTTGTTAAATTACACATTGGTGGAATATGAATAGTTGTAATTTGAAAAGTTAGTTGAGAACCATTGAAAAATAGTAGTAAATGTTTAAAAAGGCCTTGTATGGTCGACACAAAGGTGGGGGGATGATAAAAGATGAGAAAACATTTGGTATTTGGAAGTTTTGATAAATAAAACCCTTGTTTTCTGTGCATTTTTTGTAACAGTCCTATTCTTTCATATGGTACTAATTTGTATGGCTTTTGTATGACTTCATGTGGTATGGTTGGAAAGACAATTGAGTTACCTTTCCAATGCTTTTGGTTTGGTTGATTTTTGTCATGTTTTGTGAAAGTTATGATCAATTTATTGATTGTCACTTCTAGATTTTTATGGTGAGATAGCAGAAAAATTGCTTAGTACAGTTTTGTACAATCTACTATGGCTAAATGGCTAACTACCCATTGTAGAGGGCACTCTTACCTTTAATGGGTTTTTGATTTGGTCTATTTTCATTGAGTATCAAGGGAGATATTATCATTTTTTCTGAAACTAGTCTGATTTGGTGTTTGAACCTTGTTTGCAAGCTTAATTAGCAAAGGAACAGTCAAATTTTGAGCCTTGTGTTCTAAAGTAACCCCACCTACATGTTGGATATATTAAATAAAGCCCAAAAGGGTATCTAAATTTGTGTTTAAATTCTAGGTATTAGGTTTGAGTTAGAAATTATGAAAGAAAATGTCATTTTAGAGTACTACTAGGCCTAGTCAAGAACTGAGATAGTCAATTTTTGAGCATTTCTATACAAAATAACCCGATTTGATTTTGAGATATGTTAAATAATGGCCAAATGGGTATTGGAAACAAGTCTTCTTTATTGGAGATTAGTTTTGGTTGGAAAGTTATCTCTAAAATTACCTTTTTGAAAGGCTACAAGGAAGAACAAGGGTGTGTGAAACAAAACCCATCATTTGATGTTTGACAGTTTGGATGAGTGATTTTTTGTCAGTCTTTTGAGATTGTTAACCCCTGCTCTGTATCACAATCAAATTTGAATCAGATTTTGATAGCTTTAAAACCCAAGATCAGATCTTCCACCGCCTGAAATGATCATAATGATTTCTGCCGATAGGATGCCATCTCAGAATTTGCAATTCACCTGGAGTCTTTTGAATCATGACATGGGCTGCCACATTGAAGTCAATGGTCTTCTTGCTGTTTAAAATCTTTTGTTGATGTCAACTTATACATTACCACAATCCCATACTTCATATTTTATGCTATGCA
The DNA here is from genome assembly GCA_027924645.1 of Cunninghamia lanceolata. Lineage (NCBI taxonomy): Eukaryota > Viridiplantae > Streptophyta > Pinopsida > Cupressales > Cupressaceae > Cunninghamia > Cunninghamia lanceolata. The sequence continues at coordinate 215,028 of BSBN01001054.1, forward strand.
AAACCATCATGGGGCTGCGGGTTGCATTTTGTTCTTTATTATCCTTTTATCATCATCTCACAACAATCCCTCAAGACCCCCGTGGGGCTGCAACTAGTGGTCACATTATATTGTAGGTTCCTACAAGCCCGTACACACATCCACTAACCACTATGGCAATGTGGTAAACATTATGTGTTTGTTTTAAATCCTCACCGCTAGCCCGTAGACTTCTTTGTTAACTATCATGGTAACGTGGTGAGCATCAGTTTCTTACCACCATCCCATGGGCTTCTCTCTTAACCTCTGCAGTAGCGTGGTGATGGTTAGATCCTTACCACCAGCCCACCATGCTTCATACAAACTGTTGTAGTGTCACAGTAAGTTGTTTAGACTACTTCTTTTACTCCTGCAAGCCTATAGACCTTTCAATTGACGGTCGTGGTAGTGTGGTAACTGCATCGTTACTTACCGTCGTCCCACCATGACCCATACATACCATCACAAGAAATGACTCAGCAAGGCTTTAAAAATGGTTTTTGATTTTACAACAATGAGCAGCAGAAGGATTTAAAACATTTTCTAATGAAATTCTGGAATAGGGTTTAAGGGATAAGATCTTAAAAAAACATTTAGACCCTAACCAAGGACTCATAGGTTATGTAAAAATTAGGATTTTATTGTAGTCCTATATGTGGCTCATGTTCAGGGACGCATGCCCCTTGCGGGCATGGCGAGATTCCAGACCTATGGGATGTAGACCAAGTGCCAAATCCATTAGGTGGCTTTGTAACTTCTCCTTTATTCAAATTTTTAAACCTCATTTGATGGCCCCAGGTCACCAAATGAAAAGAGAAACCAATGTTTGCCTCTATCAAACACAAGCCTGTTGAAGGAACTGATTTCCCTCAATCCACATTTACCTCTACCACACCACTGCAACAAGTATAGCCCTCTTCTTACAAGCATAAATATGTGGTATAGCCCTCTTCTTAGAAGCATAAATATGTGATTACCAATGAAAAAGTAAATACTTGCTCCATATTTGACCCTGTTGTTGCATGGAAACCACATAACATAGGGCACCATATTGTCATGCAATTTTTTTTTCATTTTTGTAGTAGGTGGTGGAAAAACTTAAAACCTAAAGTCAACACCATATGAAAACATGGATCATTCATAGCTATTGACCTTTTTAAATGAATCAAGGCAAAAATAAAATGCCTCCAATTCACATGGAAAACAAAAATATGCCCCTTCATTATGTTGACTTGGAGAGGGAAACTTGTCTTCTAACATGTTAAACTTAAAACCTTGAAGTTTCGGCATATAAGAAATATGAGCATCTAGAGAATCACCAACCTGGATAACTTGTTGTTTCTTATCATCGTTGCAAGATGTATTCTAGATCCAAGTGAAGTGCTTAAATTCAAGAACATTGGGATTCACATTGTGAGAAACCACATCTTCATCACAAAGAGACACATCATACTCAGCTTCACTTAAAACAAGGACCATAGGTGACCAAGATATCTTGGGGTCATTTATGCTGATGCAAACCTCATCAAAAGTTCCATCCATGTCATTAGACATTTTATGTGTGTAGACACCTTAAAATGACCAAGTTGTCACATTGCTTGCATTTCATAATTTGTCTAATCACCTGCATCTCACATGTTAATTAAATAATCTAATTATTTAATTAATTTCACCAAATTCTTCTCAATCACATACTTTCGACATTAATTAAATAAATTCTCTTTATTTAATTAATTAAATCAAATTCCTCTATTATTCTTACATAATTAAATAATTTTAATTATTTAATTATCCTCTTTCCAAAAATTTAAATCCACATTAATTAAATAAACCCAATTATTTAATTAATTCAACATATTCCCTCTTATTTAAAATTAAATAATTCTAAATTATTTAATTAAATCAAAATTGTTCTTCCAAAATCATGCACAAACAATTAAATAAATTTATTTATTTAATTTGCTTTCCAAATCTTCTAAATTAAATAATTCCAATTATTTAATTATTTCTTCCAAAATATCTTCTCTAAATTTAAATAAATCAATTATTTATTTAAGTTGCTCTTTCATCTAAGTTGAGTTATCTCTAAAATAACTCAAGCTTTCTATATTTAATAAAGCAAAATATCTTCTTTTCTCATGCAAATCTCTTCTTCTTGTTTTAAATCACTTAACTGATTGCTTTATTCTTTTAATTGATTTATCTCTTCAGTTAACTCATTCTTCTATTCTTGACAATTTCTCTCATGCAAAAGAAAGCAAGACACTTGGCTTCTTCTCATTCATTGCACGTTCCTCAACTATTCTCCTCTGTTGATTCTTCTAAATTATCTGGACCGTTGATTGATCTCTGTTGAAACCTATATAAACCCCCCTCATCTCCTTCATTAAGCTCTCTCTTCGATCGTATTCTTAGGCATACTTAACAGAGCTTTGAGCATACAAAACGCGTCGATTGAGCAACTTTACGATCTTTTGACATTGATCTCTTGAGCACACTACTTGCTTGTTGCAGCTATGGCTTCGTAACTTCATTGAGCAATCCACATTCAATCCAAAGGAAACAATACAGATTTCGGTAAAAGTCTTTATTTCATTGATTATTTGTCATGGCTTTGATTTAAATTCATTTTCTTTATGTTATTGGTTTTTTTGATTTAATTAGTTTGATTTAATCGATTTTTCCTCATACACATTCTGGCACGCCCGGTGGGAACCACTAATCCCTTTGTTTCTTTGAGAATTTTTTTTTAAGTCACAGTACGGCACAGCGCAAACGATATTGCACAACGCTTTTGGCAGTATCTTTCAGCACTCTGGGAGGCACATTTCAGTGCCCTTGGGGGCATAGTCGCACTTCTGGTAGCATAGAGAAGCGCTTCCGATAACACAGAGCAGCGCGACTGGTGGCTTTATTAAGCGCTTTTGGTTCAAATTAGGTTTTGACTTCATTCGGGTTTTTTTGTAGGGTTTTCTCATTTCAGATCTGTGATGTTGTTTGACAAGCTGTTGTATTTGTCTTCCAAATCTACTTTTTGATACTTCCTAAGCTGATTTATTTAGGGGTATCTTCGGTTGTTGTGTTAATATATTGTATTGCTACACTTTCTAAGTTTTCTAGATTTTACTATCCAGATTTATCAGATATTATTGCTCAGAACAGTAGATTAAAAGTGAAATCCCATTTTGATCTGGTCCTTTTGACAAAAGCTAATCTTTGCATGATCTGAGACCATGTGGCACATTCGGCATAACAGTACAACGCTTCTGGTTATTTTTCAGCGCTTTTGGTGGTATCCTACAGTGCCTCGTCTATCTACGACATCGCTTTTGGTATAACAGTGTTGCGCTCCTGGATGCACAGTACAGCGCTTCTAGTTATTTTGCAGCACAGTTGGTAATATTCTACATTGCTTTGGGTCTATATTACAGCGCTTTTGGAATACAGTAAGTCGCTTCTGGTAAGATTGTGCAGCGCTTTTGGTCAAAGTTGATTTGTTTTTTGCTAACTTGTGAATTTTTGGTGGAACTAACTCACTGGTTGTAGCTTCTTATTACTCACACGGAGCCAATAGGTGTTTTCTTAACATGTTCATGTAGGACAAGCATTGAAGACCTCTTTGATTTATCTCACTAAGTCTTAGAAACACATTGCATGCTTAAAAGGATAATTGAATAAATCTTTTCTTGCAAATCTAAGTCTTAGGAACATACTGATTTTCTTAAGGGACAATGGACATGTATGGACAAACACCTCAATTTTCTAAAGGACAATGGACATGAATGCCAAACACTTCATTTCATAAGGGACAATTTACAACTACAAACGTGTGTGTGCCTAGTTTAGTTGCACCTTATTTTTCTTATAACGGGACAATTGAACCTTTGTTTGACGTGCTTGCTCTTACTTTTCTATACTTCCTTTAAAAGGGCCTGCTTTTGGATTGCACTTCATCCAAAAGGGACGACCCTAAGCGGAGTTTTCCTTTGAACTGCTATATAAGAGGGATAAGGCGAAAGCCAAGTCCTAATCGACGTCAGCCTTACCTTGTGGTGCCAAACTGAAAAGAGGTGTACTAGCTCTTTGTGGAAACGATTTTCACATTGAGCGAAGTGTTTGAAACTCTTAGTAGGATTGGTTAAAGCTTTTAGTAGCTTGTCGCATTGCTCGTAAGGCGTTGGTCCCTCAAAGTCACTAAGAACCATTTTAGATAGAGACTACCCGACCTACCTCCGAACATTGCGGTAATAATCAGTGCAAGGGAAATCGATTTAAACCCTTAAGATACTCACCATTGGCTCCCTTGGGAAGAGATAGTATTCCCTTGGACATAAAGCTCTTGTGACCTACTTGAGCTTTCCAAGGGGAGGGTGAGATATCCCTACCTATCGTCTCTCGCAAGGATACTAAATATCCGACACCTTTATGGAATGATATTTTTATCGACGGAGTATTAAGCTGTGAGCTGATCTACTGCAATGAAGCCTTGTCTCTAGGGATAAAAAGTGCTTGTTATTGATTGCAATTGTCTTATACCTGTGGAAACATTGGGCTTGTTTGGAGCCTTGAACATACACTATCTGTTGTGTCAGTCCCTTGTTTTTTGACCACTTGTTTGCTGTGTTTTCTCTTGCCAAACCAATCCAATCAGAAGTAGAAACAATCCACCAAAATTTTGCCTTTTTGAAACATCAGACACTACTTCAGTGCCCTTGGTATTACAGCAGCTCGCCTTTGGTAGTACAGTAGATCGCCTTTGGTACAACAGTAACCCGCCTCTAGCAAAACTCTACTTCAGTGCCCTTGGTATAACAGTAGCTCACTTTTGGTCACTGTAGCTCGCCTTTGGTCACTGTAGCTCGCCTTTGGCATAGCAGTAACTCACTTTTGGTAGCTCAGTCCGTCGCCTCTGGTCCACAGTAGCACGCTTTTGGTTGCACAGTCCTGCGCCTTTGGTCAAACAGTATAGCGCTTTTGGTCCAGTACTTTGTGCGTCAGAGTTTGTCTATTTCTCAAAGCATCTCACAGATTCCTAGCATTACATCTTGTCCTAGTGTATTCCATGGTAACCACTAGGCTATAGCAAACTATGAAATCCAAGCAAGTTGTCCCTAAGAAGCGCAAGTCACCTCCTCGCACACCACAATTAGGTCGTCTCAACATTACTCCCAAGGTGACTCCTAGTACACCTGCGGCAAAACCAATTAGCTCTCCGAACATGCCGCACATAGATGAACCAAGCAATCCTCATGAGGATAGGATTCCTTTGATAAATACACCTCCGTATACCACAGGCTTGCCTCTGGATTTTGTCCCACAAGGTTATATCGTAGATCAAACCCCATCTCAAGAAGAGCGACACTTTGAAATAGGTCAATCCTCTCAAGAAGATGGGCAAGATTTTGATGAATTCATACAAGATCCTAGAGCTATAGCTGACTTTGATAAAATCCTTAGTGAGAACCAGGATCATTTCTTTCGCTTGCTTGCAAAGCAAGGCGCCAAGTTACCTCAAGATTTTGATTTATCCACTCTCAAGGAGAGCAACAATGCCCAAGATACCATACAAGCGGTGCAAACCATGTCCACGGTGACTACGCCCTTACCTGCACAAGGCTTGCAGTATAGGAATCCCTTTTTTTAAAACCCAACAGGGGAGAGGCCCATATCACCGCTTTTGACTCCTATGGAGATCTATCAAAACCAACAAGAAACTCTCCAACGTCAAGCAGAGTTAGCTAAGCAAGCCACCTTAGCTCGGTCGAATGTGCAACCACCTCCTAAAGTGTCCACCCCAATCGCAAGTGGAATCTTGGTTACCCCATCACGTGAAGGTTTCCCACCAAATTACAATCCGGGGAACAATTATGTAGCCATGCAACAAGGGTCTCAACAAATGCCACCTCCTATATCATCACACCTTCATGTCTCTCAACCAATTAGAGTCATGCAACCCCAACCACAACATTCTTCTACTCTTGTCCTTAATCAACCCCAACCACAACATTCTTCTACTCTCGTCCTTAACCAACCCCAACCACAACATTCTTCTACTCTCATCCTCAATCAACCCCCACCGTCGCAAATCACGTCTACCTATGTCCCTCCTCCACACTGTTCCTCCTCGCTCAACTTCTTTCACACATTGCCTAGCCACTCTCAACATTCCCAACATCAAGTTTCCCAAAGCTATGTGCCACCACCACAACCTAATCAAACGCACTTTAGCTTTCCTCCACCCAATTCGTTTCTTCAACCATCACAAAGCCAACAGTCTTACCTAGCACCACCTCCACCTCTGCCTAACCAAAATCTCCAATTCCAACCCAATTTGAACCAATCGTACAACCTGTATGTTCCCAATCAATCTTACGACCCTTATCACACCAGTGTGCATGGCTCACATTATAATCTTCCATATGGGCAACACCAACCACTTTTTGGACAACAGGAGATGTTACCAACCCCTCCCACGACTATGGAGCTAAAGATTGCGGAGGTGCAACAATAGCTATCTGATCTTACATTTGGCCACACCAAAAAGACCTTCTCTTTAGAGGAAGTGTGCCCTTATCCTTTTGATCGGTCACTACCAATGATCCCTTTTCCTCAAAATTTCACTATTCCCAAGTTCGATAAATACAAAGGAAAAGGTGACCCAAAAGACCATCTTAGGGAATTCTATCTTGCTTGCTTCGAGGTCTCTCATAACGACACATATCTTATGCGTCTCTTTCCTCGCAGTCTTGGAGGTCAAGCAATAGAATGGTTCTCACACTTACCCACGAGTATCAAGTCTTTCAACGAGCTAGCAGAAAAGTTTGCCACCCATTTTTCTTACAACGCAGAGCATGAGATTTCCATGACTAATCTATGCAACAATAAACAGAAAAATGGGGAAACTTTCATTTCTTTTCTTCAATGATGGAGACAAATGGCTAGCAAATTCCCTTTCAAGATTCCAGAGAAACAGCTTGTCAGCATATTTGTGCAGAACCTCAACCAAGAGTTAGGTTTTCATTTGCAAATTCTTAGTGCTACAACCTTCGATGAAATCACATACAAGGGGATCAATATTGAGAAGGCCCTCATTGCTAAGGGTGTGGTCAAAATCTTTAAGGAAATGAAAGATAGCACTTCTCATCAACAATCGAATGACAAACCCAAATATTGGAACAAGAACAAGAATGTGGTCAATGATGGGGTGGTCGATACTAAGCATGTCCAAACGTTGCAAACACCATTGCAGCTCTCCAAACCAAGTCAAGCTCCACCTCAGCAATAGCAGCAACAGAGGCATCCTTATCCAAACCAATAGCAATGACAACAAGAGCGGCCCCAACAAGATTACCCTCCGCGACGTCAATTCACCCCCTTAGGAGTGCCCATCGAATCGGTCTTACAGCAAGCTTTGCAAAAGGGGCTCATCACCTTACCTGATGCTCCCCCATATGGAGAACCTGTCTACAAAATGGCACATTACAGAGACAATGAGTATTGTGAGTTCCATAGGAGCAAAGGGCATCAAACCGCATCTTGCATGAAACTTAAGCACCTCATCCAAAACCTCATCAATGGTAATCAAATCACTTTTGAGAATGAATCACCAGCGCAACACACAAACAAGGATCTAGATATGTACAAGGAACCATTTCCTCATCACGGTCCACCTCCTTTTCAAGATAGAGGTAAAGGTATCAATCATGCTTCCAGGTCCTTCGATTCTATTGTTGGTCGTTTTGAAGAGAGTCGAGTATCTACCCTCACGATCAAAGGCAAATCTACAGATTGTGCTGTTACTACTCGTCGAGGTCATGTCACCATCCGTGCACCTACACCTAGGCTTCTGGTTTAGTCTGATTATAATCTTGTTGAACATCTAGGGAGAACACCAGCACAGATCTCTATTTTGGACCTTCTACGGTCATCACCTGCACATAGAGTGGTGTTAGAAAAAGCCCTCCAAGAGTCTTCCGTTCCTAACAACATAGCGGTCGCGGATTTCCAAGCTATAGTAGGTAACATTGCTTCGCCCTACAATGTATTCTTCTCTGAGAAATACCTCCCCTCACATGATCCTTGTCACAATGATGCCTTGCATATTGAAGTTCTCATCCATAAGCGCAAAATCAAACGTATACTCATAGATGGTGGTGCTGGTCTCAACATCTATTCTTTAAAGTTACTAAAGCAATTGGGATACTCTGAGGATCATGTCAACACTGATCATAGTATTACAATCAAGGGGTATGATGATGCAGAACGCCGTTCAGAAGGTGTTATTCACTTGCCTATACAGCCGGGCCCTGTCATGCTTGAAACTAGGTGTCAGGTCCTTGATATTGAGTTGCCGTACAACATTATCCTAGGTCGCCCATGGATCCATGCAATGAAAGCTGTTCCCTCCACGTACCATCAGTCTCTAAAGTTCCCATACAATGGTACGGAGATCACCATCCCAGGAGATCCTAATCCTTTTGAATTTTGCTGTGTCTTGCAAGGAAGCTATAAGAATTGCAACCAAGTGCCTAAAAATGAAAAAGCCCTTGAATCCCCACTCTATGTTGATCCTGAAACTCTCACGCAAGCCTCTACAAGTGAATCTACACCCCTCCCCAAAATCACAGCTTGCATTCGAGATATAGGCTTTGGCACTTATGATATCTCTGAATCTTGTTGTGTAGGGCGGATGCCTCTATCTCCAAAATCTTACGGCCAACCACCCATTGCCAAAGTAACCAAAAAAGCAGCTATTCCTCCCCCAACATTCCTAACCCAATTCCAACATGGACGGTTATTGGAAGAGGAAACTATTGAGGACATTTCTTCTTGGCTCTATAAGGAGAAAGAACCAAGCACAATACCAGTCAAGCAATATGGCAATGGCTTAAGGATAGTGAAAAATATGGGCTATAAAGGCAAAGGTGGCCTTGGGAAACAGAATCAAGGAACTATGGAACCCATTGTTGTAACAAAGAAGCCAGACAAGAAGGGATTAGGATTTGGTAAGAAGGTACCAAACGCCTTGGACATCAAGTATATCCTTGATGAGGTCACTGACACTTGTCCCGCTGATTCGATGTCTACAGAGGATATCATCGACGACTCTTCCCTCCACATGACCAACCTATTCGCAGAATCCTCCATTTTTACACTATCCTCCGTATCCTTAACTTCCACCACCAGCACCCAAAATGTCACACTTGTCTACCTTGAACTTATCGATTGGGACCAACAAGGGACCCCCATTATAGATGTGTTTCAGAATGACGAAGCTTTAGCTGAGTTCATGGGACTTTGGGAAGGTATCCCTCTTGGTGATCATAAAGTAGGGTTTGTAATGGAACTAGAACCAATGGCTTATTTTGGTGAGAATGCCAAATCCTCCAGTCGCAAAAGTGCAAATAAAGAAAGATCTCTAGGTGAAAACCACACTGTGGCACCTCCTGATCACAAAATAGTAAAAACATAGGACGTATCCGAAGGTGAAAACCCAACTGTGGCACCTAAGGATGGAGGATTTGACCTTCCCCTACCATCTAAGTATCAAGAGAAATCAGCTCTCCTAGTGGAAGATCCTACAGAGATCAACCTGGGCACAGAACAGAATCCAAAGACCACATTCCTAGCGGCATCATTATTTGACACAGAGCACAAAAATCTTAACACCTTCTTCTTGCAACGAACCATCAACTTTGCATGGACCTATGCAAATATGCCAGGGCTAGACCCTAAGCTGGTAGTTCATTATCTCACAGTTGATCCCAAAGTGAAACCAGTCAAATAGAAGTTGAGAGAGATGCACCCACAGATAGCTCTCTTGGTGAAGGTGGAAATACAAAAGCTGTTAGATGCAAAGTTCATACGACCAATCGACTATTCAGATTGGGTCTCAAACATTGTACCTGTGTCTAAACCTAATGGACACATCCGCATGTGTAATGATTTCAGAGATCTCAACAAGGCATGTCCTAAAGATGACTTTCCACTACCAAACATTGACATTATAGTGGACTTGACAGCAGGTCATGAGATGCTTTCACTCATGGATGGATTCTCCGGCTACAATCAGATAAGGATAGCTGAAGAAGATCAACATAAGACAACCTTTACTTGTCCTTGGGGCAATTATTGTTGGTGTGTCATGCCTTTTGGTCTGAAGAATGCAGGAGCAACCTATCAGAGAGCAATGACAGTGATCTTCCACAATCTCTTTCATCACATCATGGAAGACTATGTTGATGATATACTGGCTAAATCTTCTAGGGCGGATCACATACAGGTTCTAGGACAGATCTTCGACAGGCTTGAAAAATACCAAGTAAGACTCAATCCAAAGAAGTGTGTATTCAGCGTAACATCAGGAAAACTATTGGGATACATAGTATCTCGTAGAGGCAATGAAGTCAATCCAGTGAAAGTAAAGGCTATAGTGGAGATGCCTCCACCCAAGAACCTTAAAGCACTAAGGAGCCTCCAGGGAAGGTTACAGTCCATTCGGCGTTTCATATCACAGTTAGCAGATAAATGTCAACCCTTTCAACACTTGCTTCGAAAGGATGTCTCATTTCGATGGGACAATAAGTGTCAGGCAGCGTTTGATCAACTTAAAGAGTATCTAGCTACACCTCCTGTATTGGTTCCACCAGTTGCGAACAAACCTTTGATATTGTACATCTCCACTACAAACTCAGCCTTGGGGGCCCTTCTAGCACAAAATGATGAATCAGGAAAGGAGCATGCAATTTATTACATTAGTAGAACCTTGGTGGGATATGAGCTCAATTATTCACCAATGGAAAGGGCTTGTTTAGCAGTAGTGTTCACCTCTTAAAAGTTGTGACATTACATGCTGAACCAACACACAAATCTGATAGCCAAGATTGATCCCTTGAAGTATCTACTAGCAAAAGCAGCTCTCACAGGCAGACTAGCTAAGTGGGTCATGATCCTTAGTGAGTTCGACATTGAGTACACAGATCGTAAAGCAATCAAAGGACAAGCCCTTGCGGATCAACTAGCAGAAGCACCTATGAAAGATACACATCCTATGGTAGCAGACTTTCCTGATGAGAATCTCTTCACTCTTGCTACCTCCATAATGTGGAAGTTATACTTTGATGGTTCTTACACACAGCATGGATCAGGAGCTGGCATCTTATTTGTTACACCTCAAAATGACTATATTCCTAAGTCATATCGGCTTGCATTCCCTTGCACCAACAATATAGCCGAGTATGAAGCACTCCTTATAGGTCTCAATACAGCAGTTCAATGGGACATCACAGAATTACAAGTATATGGAGAATCACAGCTAGTCATTCACCAAGTCATAGATGAATACCAAACAAAGGATGAAAAGTTGGTCCCCTACAAGCAACTAGTGGATGCCTACAAACCACACTTTTCTAGCATCACCTTTGAGCAAATTCCAAGAGAGCATAACAAAGCTGTAGATTCTATGGCTTCTGTAGGGTCACTGATTAACATGCCTGCTAATACACAGAAGTGTGAATTCTTGATTGAGCAATTGTCGATACCAGCCGTCGATGTTCCTGTTACTGAAATCATCTACGAATTTGTTGGTCCCAATTCCCCATGGTACGAAGATATCTATGAATACCTCAAGAACAAAACCTTTCCCCCTAACCTATCATCCACTCAACGCAAAACCTTTATCCGTCGATCATCTCATTACATCATTCTGGGTGATACACTATATCACCAGAGTCTCGATGGTATCCTCTTACGATGTCTTAATGCAGAAGAAGCCGAAGCTACCTTACGAGACATACACAAAGGTGTCTGTGGCGCACATTCTACCGGTCCTAATCTTGCTAAGAAGATACTCAGAACAGGTTATTACTGGCCTACAATAGAGCAAGATGCTACACAGTTTGCTAAGAAGTGTCTACAATGCCAGCAGCATGGAGATCTGATTCACGGCCCAGCTCATGAATTACAACCTGTGACAACTCCATGGCCTTTTTCTCAATGGGGTCTCGACCTCATAGGACAAATCCACCCTTCCTCCTCCAATGGCCACAAGTTTATCATTACCGCCACTGAGTATTTCACGAAGTGGGTGGAAGCCATTCCTATGACCTATATCACCGGTAAGCAAATAGCCAAGTTTATTCTAAACTACCTCATATGCTGGTATGGTATTCCCCAAGCCATTGTCACTGATAATGGGAGACCATTCAAGAACCAAGATGTCCGTGCCTTATGCATACAATACAATATCCAACATTGCTTTTCAACTCCCTACTATCCGCAGAGTAACGGCCAAGCTGAGGCTTCCAATAAAACCATTCTCAAAATACTCAAGAAAACAGTCAATGAAGCTGGTCGTGATTGGCACTTGCAACTCAATCCCGCCCTATGGGCCTACCGCACTAGTATCAAAACACCAACTGGTGCCACACCATATGCCTTGGTCTTTGGCTCTGAAGCCATCCTACCTATAGAGGTCGAGATCCCATCCCTCAGAGTTTCCATGCAGGACCTGATCGACGGAGACGAGTATCGCACTTCTAGATTAGCTGAGCTTGAACTACTAGATGAGAGGCGCCTTGTAGCACTTAATCATCTCCATGTCTATCAAAACCACCTCCGGCGTAATTACAACAAAAAGATCAAAGAAAGACGGTTTCAAGTTGGTGATCTTGTACTTAAGGAGAATCAGAGAAATCAAGCAGATCGAGAAAAGAAGGGCAAGTTTGAGGCTAACTGGTTAGGTCCCTTCATTGTCACAGCAGCATATGGATCAAGAGCTTATACTTTAGCTACACCTGACGACATTCCTCTAGATGAGCCACTTAACAGTGTCCATCTCAAGAAGTTCTATGCCTGATCCTCAGAGTATTCCAAAAAAAATTAAAAAAAAAAAATCCGTCCTCTGGTGAAAACCTGGTAGACAGGTGCCTTAGATAAAGTACCATAGTGAAAACCTGGCAAACAGGCGCTGTGTAGAGTCATCATCCATCATCTATCGAGTCCTATCCACTCCTTGTCCAGTTCATAGCGCCTCTCCATCCATCCATAATAAAAACCATTGACCTTGTTTGCATTTCCATCTCCATAACTAGCATAGCTTGGAAATTTGTCAATGTCCCTCGTCGTCATCCCACATCTTGATCTGTGTCTACAGTTAACACTGTCTTGTCCTAGGTCAAGTATTTTCTATGTCTTCTTCGACAGTCACCCCTACAGTTTCCTCTACCAGAATGGGGGCAACTCTTTCCTTAACTTAGGTCTAGGATTGGTTCCTTGTTCGTGGTTCGCAACGCATACTTCAATCTTTTCTCATTTCCACAGGTAACACCCTTTAATGGACACAGAGTTCCTACGATAAGGCTGTTATCCTCTCAACACTTTTCCACATCATCACATCAACCAGAACTACATATAATCTCTTCTCCATCTTAAAGTACCTTGATCCCATGGATATGGGTATGTAGGCAGTCTGGAATATGAAGGACATTTCTAGTACTCAGGTACATAAGATCCCCTCTTCTCAACACTATTCCCACATCATCACACCACTAGAACTACATATTATTATCTTCTCAATCTTAAGGTACCTTGATCCCATGGATATGGGTATGTAGGCAGTCTGGAATATGAAGGAAGTTTCCAGTACTCAGGTACATAAGATCCCCTCTTTCCACCTCGATCCCATTCATCACTCTATCCAGAACTACATATTTATCATTTTCATCTTCCATCGTAGTGTGCCTTGATCCTATGGATACAGGGTATGTAGGCAGTCTGTAATATGAAGGATGTATCCAATACTCAGGCACACACGATCCGTCATTCTCCACCTATCTCAACCCAGTAGCACTATCATCCTTCTAGTCTTCCGTTTGTCAAAATCCATTCACCTTGACTTGACTAACTCAAGTAGCAAGCTAGCGCATCCTTTCAAAGAAAAAGTCCTTAACCAACCTGAAGCCAAGAGGCCTACTTCCAGAATCATCTACTGTCCTACATACCAATTGCCAACATCAGCTATGTCCCGCTTAACCAAAGCCCTAGATCAACAAGCTTGTCTTCTGTAAAGTGTTCCATGATCGAGACCAACACACGCGTCTCCTGCGACATGTGGCATTTCCTGCAGCAAGATATTGTCTTTTTAGGTAGATAGCACCCTTTAACGGACACAGAGTTCCTACGATAAGGCTGTTATCTTCCCTATCCAATCTATCCTGAGCAACCTCTTTGGCAAGAGAATATGTTGGCTGTATGTGTACTTTGTAAGTCAGTCAATTTGTGTTATGGTTTATCTTTTGTTCCTTTTCCAATACCTACTCAAGACTACCTTGATTTATCTATAATCTTGGTATGTTGCGATGCAGTATGGATTGGGGGCATAGTCATTGCTTTCTGTGTGCCGTGTTTGAGGAATGATCTTTAGCATCTTTCTTAGCATTCTATTTATCTTGTGTGTGTTACGCCCTAGCATCTTACATATTAATATTCTTCTTGCATTTACATGTATTGAAGTTTATTTTATGTTCAAGACTATGGCTTATTCACCTGTTCCAACAAGGTTATATTATGTCTAAGGAATCTAAGTTCAAACCGCTTGCTTGCAGAGTCAACGTCCACGCACTCGGATATTACTGCACCTTGGTCTTTTATACCTTGGTGGTGAACTATCCACGTGCTATATCAAAATAAGGATTGCTCTTTATATACAAATGTGAAACCATTGCAACAAGCTCATCTTTTCATCCATTCACACAACCTTTATATCGTTTTCATTGCAGTAATTGATCAACAGTCTCTGTCTCCCATCTCCTCCTGTTCTTCTCTCTGGTGCATATCTGCAAAATCCACATGTCAGATATCACTAGTCATCTCATCTATATCATCATACATCTCTATCATCATACATCTATAAGCATCATATAAACATCATATATCATCACCTGAATCCATAATCATACATACATATCATCACATCCATGACATCAAGGAATGCATACACAAAAGCATGAACGACAAGTGAGCCAAATAGATCATCATATATATATCATGTAATGGTCATCATAATACAAAATGTCTGTGTCTACATCAATAATACAAAGTGTGTATACATCCAAATATACATCAATATAGTAACATCAAGGCTATCAAGAGCCCGCAAAATATACATCAGAATACACGCAGGCATCTGTCTAAAATGGTACAAATATGATACGATATACAAGGTGTATGCGCCCTAGTGGGTAGAGCTGCCCTCCTGCTGTGGCCCCTGTCCTCCCCCTGTGCTCGGTGGAGGTCCCCCTGATGGTCCTCCTCCCCCTGGCGGTAAAAGTGGCCCTCTAACTAAGGACGCTGACTGCCCTGTCTTGCGGGATCCGGATGCCCCAGACCTACTCCTGTCTCTGTAGCTCGGTGCCTGCTGAGCTGCTGGCACCGCACCCACATACAGACCCCTATAGTACTCTGCCTCCCTGCCGGCTGATACTAGCTCACCTTGCACTCGGATGAGCTCACTGTATAATGTCCTCTGGTTTGCACCCAGTGCGCGGCGTGCCTCCTCTCTCTCCTGCGTCACTCTAAATAGTGTGTCCTCTGCAGTCAACCGCAGCTGCACCTCTGCGTCTCTCTCTCTCTTGGCCTATGCCAGCTCCTCGGTATCTGCTGCTGGTGCGGCTGGTGGCTGCACTTGTACTTGTGCCTGTGCCTGTATCTAGGCCTGTAACTGTCTGTATGCCTGCACCTGTGCCTGTAACTATACCTGTACCTGTGCCAGGGCTGTCTGTGCTGCTGAGGCTGCCTGTGTCTGTGCCTGGGCTGTGGCCTCTACCTGCCTAGCATCCGCCCGCGCTGCATCCCTATCTCTCCTCAGTCGTGCCATCCGAAGCTCTAAACGAGTCCTCCGGGCTATCTCCTCCTGCAGCAGTCGCTCTGCTCTCTGTAAATCAGTCTCTATGACCGGGCCCACTGCCTCTGCCATCTCTACATCAGCCTGCTGGCCGCTACCCTCTCCACCTGCCTGCTGACCCACAGCCTACTGCCTAGCTGCCCTGGCCTGCCGTCTCATCCTAGCCTCCCCTCCAAGGACTAGCACCTCTCCCATTGCCCCTGCTACACTTGATGTAGTCAGTCTCATCGGCCTGTGTGTCTGCCAGTATTGATCATACTCTGGCAGTGTCCCTGGGTCTGCTAGCCCAGAGTCCCAATCCCATCTCATGGGGATAAGTCCCCGTACCTCTGCCAATGCTGTCGCCACTGGGATCTCAGCATCCCAGTCTCCAACCTCCCTCCGTGTCTTGGCATGTGTGGCCTCCCCCACGGGTAGTCCCTGCGGCAATCCAAACTACCTGAGGACTCACTCTGGAAGGTATCTCTCTATCATATCTGTCCGTCTACCGAACAGATAGCGAGCCTGTCTGCAGTACATGAGCTGCTCATGCTCGTCAGCCCACTCCTCACATAGTAACCAAGGCCTCCATATGAATAGGTCCATCTCGTCAATCTGCCACCTCCAATAGCTAACAGACCCCATCCTCCGATGTGTCATCACCCCATCATATAAGAACGCATAGGGCTCGCCTTTGTCTCGGTGGCGCTGTGCCATGGGTCGGATAACTGGAATGTGCTCCCACGCCCATACCTATAGTAAAGTCACCCCTGCTGAGAGGCTCCTGCCTCTCCTATAAACACAATGGTGCATATCGTGATATAGCTGGCCTAGCACGCAGGGTCCCCACGCATACTGTCTGCCATGGGTGAACATCCCTGATAGCACTGTCCCCCAGCCAACTGATAGTCCTCTAGATCTCCTGTCTGGACATAGGAAGCCGCCAATCAGTGATGCCACGATCCATCTGATCCGGTCGCAGAGTCTCGGGACGTCTGCCCATCGGATCTCCCCATCATCTATCCATAGGTCATCTGTGCAGAAAACCTCCTCCAATCCTGCCTCGCCCCATGCTGGGTCAAAATCCACTATCTCCCCATCTATCTGAATCCTCAGGATGTGGTATACGTCCTCTAGTGTCACTGTCGCCTCCCCTGTCAGAAAGTGGAATGACGAAGTCTCACTGTGGTATCTCTCTACAACTGCAGTCACTAGGGCGAGATTCACCCTAATGTGTGTCAGGTGGGCCACATACCATAGTTTCGCATGCTCCAGGAATGCATCCTCCTCCCAAGTCAGCTGTACAACCTCGTGTGCGATCGCGTGATGTCGCTCTCGCGACATCAGTGGTGGCAAGATCCTCTGCATCCATACGCAAAACACTTGTCAGTTTCTTTCCTCAATCCCTCAAATCCTACCTACCCTTGGGCTATGCTATGCAACCCCCAACCATCCCTTTTCCCTCTTGTCAGCTAGGCTAGGCGTTCTTCTTCTAAGCCCCCCCATTCTACTAAACCCTAACTTTTCTTCTATCTAGCCACAAGCACTTTGTTATCTGCAACCGCGCTATGTCTCCCTACCAACCGCGCTCCACTGTCTGTCCATCCGTGCTGCGCTTTTTCTCCCAAATGCGCCTTGCTTTCCACAAGCGCTGCACCCACCTGCCAACAGTGCCGTTCTGCACTACCAAACGCGACGTAATTTTTCTCACCTACCACCACTTGCGCTAACCTGCCCTACCAGGTGCGCTGTAGCAGACTACCAAAAGCGCTATGGGATTTGCAAATGCGCTGTGGCATGAACAATTTGGCCAAAAGCGATGTGATTTTACCATTAGCGCTGCAGGCGACTACCAGCCGCGCTGCGGCGCGCCAAAAGCGTTGCAACCCTCTACCATACGCGCTGTAATTTTCTAAAGTGCTTTTGGCTGACATAGCTCACCCTACCTAAACCTAGCCCTAAAACCACCCTAAACAACAAATGCAAAGGAGGTTTTCGATCACTTACCACTGTCGGAGCTCCTGCTGGCCTCCTGTAGGTCCGCACTAACTCCGCCCGATGACTGTGCGCTGGAATCGGCATCTCTCCTCACTGGCTACTCAACTCACTCCAACTAGGTTTGAATTCTCTCCTCTCTAAATTTAGAATCTCCAAGGGTGTAAATGAGGATTGTGGTCCCCATGGGACCTATTTATAGTGTCCCCCCCCTTAGTTTTTCTTTCCCACCCCTTCTTCTGCTTTTCCTCCTATCTGGTCGCGTCCTCTTCTGGTCGAGCGTCAACACTGTTCTTCTCCTGCTTCCCCGTCTTCCCGCTCGAGGGGGCATATGCTGGGGCAACTACCTACATTGGGGCATCAAAAAATTGTATCATGTCTTCAACAATCGTTTTCTTTGACGCAACGCTACAAGCTACATTGCATCAAAGAGGGGCAAAATGTAGACACCCTAAAATGACCAAGTTGTCACATCGCTTGCATTTCATAATTTGTCTAATCACCTGCATCTCACATGTTAATTAAATAATCTAATTATTTAATTAATTTTACCAAATTCTTCTAAATCACATACTTTCAACATTAATTAAATAAATTCTCTTTATTTAATTAATTAAATCAAATTCCTCTATTATTCTTACATAATTAAATAATTTTAATTATTTAATTATCCTCTTTCCAAAAATTTAAATCCACATTAATTAAATAAACCCAATTATTTAATTAATTCAACATATTCCCTCTTATTTAAAATTAAATAATTCTAAATTATTTAATTAAATCAAAATTGTTCTTCCAAAATCATGCACAAACAATTAAATAAATTTATTTATTTAATTTGCTTTCCAAATCTTCTAAATTAAATAATTCCAATTATTTAATTATTTCTTCCAAAATATCTTCTCTAAATTTAAATAAATCAATTATTTATTTAAGTTGCTCTTTCATCTAAGTTGAGTTATCTCTAAAATAACTCAAGCTTTCTATATTTAATAAAGCAAAATATCTTCTTTTCTCATGCAAATCTCTTCTTCTTGTTTTAAATCACTTAACTGATTGCTTTATTCTTTTAATTGATTTATCTCTTCAGTTAACTCATTCTTCTATTCTTGACAACTTCTCTCATGCAAAAGAAAGCAAGACACTTGGCTTCTTCTCATTCGTTGCACGTTCCTCAACTATTCTCCTCCATTGATTCTTCTGAATTATCTGGACCGTTGATTGATCTCTGTTGAAACCTATATAAACCCCCCTCATCTCCTTCATTGAGCTCTCTCTTCGATCGTATTCTCAGGCATACTTAACAGAACTTTGAGCATACAAAACGCGTCGATTGAGCAACTTTACGATCTTTTGACATTGATCTCTTGAGCACACTACTTGCTTGTTGTAGCTATGGCTTCGTAACTTCATTGAGCAATCCACATTCAATCCAAAGGAAACAATACAGATTTCGGTAAAAGTCTTTATTTCATTGATTATTTGTCATGGCTTTTATTTAAATTCATTTTCTTTATGTTATTGGGTTTTTTGATTTAATTAGTTTGATTTAATCCATTTTTCCTCATACACAATGTGAAGAGCCATACTCCTTAAATTGTCTGTCTATTTCAATCTCTTGGCAATCTGTTGAAACATATGTACCATAAAAATCAAACGTGTGACACATATATGTCATGCTTAATTCAACAGTGTTGCCCTCCCATGACTCATTTGAATTACACTATTCATGAGGAAGACTAAAAGTTGCACACCTAGAAAAAAGGTTCTCATATGCATCCATGTCATTGACACAATTAGAGTCTTCAAGTGCCAACTCATCATAAAAATTGTCATTAGGTGCACCAACATTTGTCTTTATATTTGCACTTTCATGTACATCTACATCTATGCTATCCTTATGCAAACATTCAATGATAACTTCAAAATCAAGAAGAGGGATAGAAGAAGGTAAAAGATCAAACAAGAAAGCAATTCCTTGTTCACCACCTACATCACCAACATATGCATGCTCTACACAATCAACTACCTGAACCGATTGATCCAATGAATCTCTTGCACATATATCTTCTTCTTTGTCCATACTGCTACAACAATCAGCAGGGTCATATTCCTCACTATCAAACTGAAAATCATCATTTATTTCTTCATTGAAGCTTCTCATGGATGATTTATTCAAATGAAAATCATTGCACACTCTATCATTTGCATTTGATATGCTGCTAATCTCAAGAGTATTACCTAGGTTTTCGGCATCTATCCTTTCCATACAATATTCTCGAAATCTTATATCTTCAACACAATTTGAACTTGGATAATCATTCGAAGGATTATGAACACCGTCATAGATTTTCATAACATCACCATGCATTTGTGAGCCTTCAAAAATGTTGTCATCATCATTATTGAAACACTCCTTACTTAAGGAAATCAATTCTACATCTTGTTCTTGAGAGGAATCACAGTCACTAGAGCTGCAAAGAGAATTGTAGTCATCTTGATCATTTAGACAAGAATGCTTTTCTGTTGGGTGTGTACTTACATCTACAACACTACAGTTGCCATTATGAAGACTTGAAACTTCAAAATCAAAATAATCAATAAGATGACCTAAAAATAGATCTTCAATTTCCAATGCATTTTCAGATGATATTAATATATCTGACTTAATCGATTCATCATAGTATACCATTTCCTCATTAGTGATTGAGATCACATATTTAGCATTATTTGCATTAACGCAACCTTCATTTGATATAGAGAGCTAGTTCTCTACTTCTATATTTTAAAAGACAATAGAAGGCATGTCTTGACATGTTTCATTCATTTCATCATGTCTTACATCCTGGCTATTAGGGCTGCAATCTTCATTTGCATATATCTTCTCCATGGGTTGATCAGAAAAAACATCTTCCCTTCTGTCAAACACAACATCATCCTCTTCTATATTATGTTCACTCTTTTGGTCACAAAGGAAAAAAGCACCATCACTCACTATAGACATAAAATGCATAAAATTATTTCCCCATTCAATTTTGATGTCTTCATAAACTGAAAATGAGTTTGATAATGAGTTGAAATCTTAGAATGATTTGTGTTTGGGATCTTTTGTTTCCTAAATATTTTTGGGATTTTTGGATTTTGAAGTTTATGATGTTTTTGATTTTTGAATGGTTTGATGTTTTTGGATTTTTGTATGGGTTTGATGATGAGTTGAAATGTTGATTGAGGAGTTGGATGATCATGGGGTGGATCTTGTTGAGCTTTATAAACCTCCATGGGAGTAAGGAGAGGTGCAAGTGGTTTTTCTCCTTTGGGTTTTTGATTGAGTATACCCTCTTGTGAAGATGATTCAAGGAATGGTGTAGATATGGTAGACATTGTTTGGATGAGGTTTAATTGAGGTCTACCCATAGCATTAACGGCCTCATGGATGGGATCTTTCTCCTTAAGATTAGATGTATCAAAATCTCTAGGTAATATGGCTCCTTTTTGAGCAAGTAAGTGAGAGTAATGATCAGGTCTTTTGGTTAACAGTTTGTCTATAGCAACCATAGTTTTGGGATTTTGCATGGTTTCCTTAAGATTTCAGTCCTCTTCTTGAGATGATTGACCTCCTTGGAAGTTTTTTTCTTCTTGAGAGGTTCCTTGATCTAAGGTATAACCATATGTAATCATATCGAGATAGTGCATTCCCGTGGAAGCATGTGGGGATTCTAAAGAGGTATTACCCTTTTGAGGCATGTTTTTGCTGTTATTTTAAATTTCAAATTGAGGATTATGAAATGGGATGTTTTAATGATTATGTTGAGGGGGATTAAGATTTTGATATTGTTGTGGAGGAATTAGGTATGTGTTTTGATTTTGTGGTGGTTGAGGTGGAGGAAGATATGTGGTGTTTAGATATTGAGAGTATTGGTGTGGAAAATATTGATGTTGTTGTTGGGGTTGAATGTGTTGATATTGTTGATGTTTTGGTTGGAAGTGAACTATTGTTTGGGTTGGGATTGTTGTTGTATGGAATGAATTCTTGTTTTGGGGGTTGAAATTGTTGTTGTTGAGGTTGGAATTGTTGGAGTTCAACAAGGAGTTGTTGTATTCGAGATGATTGGTGTTGTCGAAGTGATTAGATGATGGCTTGTAGTCTTTGTATGGTTTGTGGGTCTAGGAGTTGTGGCATTTAGCAAAGTGTTTGGATGATGTCTTGTAGTTGTGGTGCTAGGATCATGTTCTCCAGTGTTGGCATGGATTTACACATGTTGTATTATTCATATTTTGGCTTGTTCCTCAAGATATGCCTCATAATCTACAAGGTTCTCATGATCATCAAAGCTATAAGGAGGGCCTTAGTGAAGTGTGATTTTGGGTTTTGGATTTGACCTAGGTTTAATGTTCAGAACCATTTTTGATGAGGATTTGTGATGTGGTGTGAGTTTGTTTTTGAAAAAATTGGGAGGAAATGGATATGATATGGATAGAAGGAGGATGGGGAGGTCAAATTGGAAGAATTGGGATGAGGAGTTTATACTAACCAAAGGCATATCAAGATAGACCAAAAGGTGAGCTTTCTGTAATAGTGTGTTTTTCAAGGCAAAGTTTGATAGATTTTGGATTGGATTTTGATTGGATTTTCTTTGACAAGAGAAAACACATCAAACAAAGTGGTAAAGGATTGACACAATAGATAGTGTATGTTCAAGGCTCACGAAAAATCCCAATATTTTCACGGGTATAAGACAATTGCAAACAATTCAAGTACTTTTATTCCTAAAGACATGGGTTCATTGCGGTAGTTCAACTCACAACTTAGTTCTTCGTCGACTCAAATGTCATTCCATATAGGTGTTGTACATTTGTGTCTTTACGAGAGACAATAGGTAGGGATATCTCTCTCCCCTCGGAAAGATACAAGTAGGTCACAAGAGCTTATGCTAGCTGAGGGAATACTGTCTCTTCTCAAGGGAGTCAATGGTGAATAATCTTGGGGGTTTATACCGATTTCCCTTGCACTGATGATTACCACAACGTTCAGAGGTGAAACGACTAGTCACTATCTAGATGGTTCTTAGTAGTTTGAGGGACCAATGCCTTGCGAGCATGCGGTAAGCTACTAAAATCTTTGACCAAACCTACTAAGAGAATCATATACCTCCCATAATGTAAAAATCATTTTCACAAAGTGGTGGTACACCTCTTTTTGATTTGGCACTGTAAGGCAAGGCTGACGTTGGTTAGGACTTGGCTTTCACCTTATCCAACTTATATAGTGGTTCAAAGGAAAACTCCACTTAGGGTCATCCCTTTTGGATGAAGTGCAATCCAAAAGTAGACCTTTCTAAAGGAATAATTGAAAGTAAAGATCAAGCATGTCAAACAAAGGTTCAATTGTCCTGTTATAAGAAAAAATAAGGTGCAACTAGATTAGGCACACACATGTTTGTAGTTGTCAATTGTCCCTTAAGAAATTGAAGTGTTTTGCATTCATGTCAATTATCCCTTAAGAAATTGAAGTGTTTTTCATTCATGTCCATTGTCCCTTAAGAAAGCAATTTGTTCCTAAGACTTAGATTGCAAAAGATGATTTGTTTAATTGTCCTTTAAGAAAACAATATGTTTCTAAGACTTAGTGTGATAGGTTTGCAATTCTTCAATGCTCGTCTTGCATGAACATGTTAGGAAACCCCATTTTCTTTGTTTGAGTAATAAGATGCTACAACAAGTTGGTTTAGTTCCACAAAACTCAAGTAGTGAGCAAAAAATAAATCAATTGACTAAAAATGCTTCACTTGTTAGGTGAAAAATGAGCAATCTAGAAAAAGATGATAATAATGATTAGGTACAATAAATTGGATATTATGATCAGATTCTACATGAAATTTTATGCAATTTTAAAAAAAAATTGTGAAAATTGAATAAATTTTGCACAAGTTATGACCATTTGAAGTTTGCAAAGAAGGGTTGACTTTGATTGAGTGTAGATGACAAATCTGATAAAATTCCCTGAAAATTCTTTCACCACAAAAAGTTGGGAGAACCAACTTTTCACAAAAATCTGACTTTGTATACAAAAGATATGCCCGATTTCACAAAACTGCTCTAAAAAAATTAAAAAAAACAACCATAGGCTAAAAATAGGGATGCAGATTTGTGATCTATTTTTCTCAAAATCTGTGCACTTTCTACAAAAATAAGAGATACCCAAATAGGATTTTGATGCTACCAACAAAACCCAAAAATCTTTTGAGCTAAGGTTACATAGATATGCCTAATTTAATGAAATTACTCTAAAAAAATAACAAAAAAGAAAGTATAGGCTAAAAATAGGGATGCAAATTTGTGATCTATTTTTCTCATAACACCTATGCTTTCTACAAAACATAAGAGATACCTAGATAGGATTTTGATGCTGCTGACAAAACCTAGAAATATTTTGAGTTAAGGTTACATAATTTGAATGCTCAACGCCTATTCTCTCAAACTAGTAAATAAGGATCTTCAGATTTTTTGCATTGCGATTGCACTTTTTCGTACCTAACATCAAAAAATTAACTTTTTTCTAAAAAAAACAAGGTTAGTGGGTCCCACTAGGCGTCTATCTAGGAAAATACTAATATCAATGAATAAATTGAATTAATATAAGAAAGTCTTCACCTAGATTGTATAGTTCTCTTTGTTAAATGTGAATTGCTCAATAATGTTGCGTACCCATGGTGTTGCAACAAGCGGATTTGAATAGTGTGCTCAAAGATTCGATATGATGTGTTCAACAATATGTAGTATGCTCAAAGCACTGTAAGAATGCCTATAGCTCACATGCATAAAAGATTGGAGAGGGTTTGTGATGAGATGAAGGGGGTTTATATAGGTTTCAATAAAGATCGATCAACGGTCAAGATAATTCGATAGAATCAATGGATGAGATAAATTTAGGATTCATGATGAATGTGCACCTGACATATGTCACACAAAAAAATATTTTTATTGAGTTAACTAATTGATTTGGCTAAAAGACATGAAAAAGATATGATTAGATTTCATAAAATTAGAAATGTTTTTTTTTTCTAATTTATGAGTTGGTGATAAAAACAATAATGATTAAGTCAATTAACTCAACATTAGATTTTCTTTTTGCATTATTTGAGTAAAATTAAATAATAAATTATTTAATTTTGTGTGCATGATGAATAAAATTTATTTTTAGAAGAAAAAACAAATTAAATAAATAAATTTATTTAATTGTTTGTGCATGATTGGAGACTGGATAGGATTTGAAGTTTTAAATAAATTGATATAATTTATTGTGCATGATGAAGGATAAATAAAATATTTTATTTTATTTTATTTTTAGAAGAATTGGAAGATAATTGAGCAAATTAAATAAATAAATTTATTTAATTGTTTGTGCATGATAGAAGAAATAGATTAGATTTGAAGATTTAAATAAATTAAACAAATAAATTAATTTAATTTATTTTGCATGATGAAGGATAAATAAAATATTTTATTATATTTTATTTTTAGAAGAGAGATTCAATTTAAATCAATTTGAATGATTTATTTAAATTTGGAAGAATTATTGATTTAGTTAAATAATTTAGAAATTATTTAATTATAGATAAGAGGATTTAAATGATAAATTAATTAAATAATTAATTTATTCAATTGATGTGCATTTGAATTTTGAAAGATGATAATGATTTAAATAAATAAATAAAATTATTTAATTTGGATGGATAAAGAGGAAATTGATGAAATTAATTAAATAAAGAAGATTTATTTAATTAATGTTGAAAATATGTGATTTAGAGGAAATTGATGATTTTGATGAAATTAATTAAATAATTAGATTATTTAATTAACGTTAAATGCAGGTGATTTAGGAAGAATTGATGAAATGCAAGTGATGTGATGCGAAGGGTCATTTTTAGGTGTCTACAGGTGGAAATTGTTTGCTACTATTCTTTTGCTTGTGAATTATAGGATTTCTTGTACCCTATTTTATTTTATTGTACTTTGTTATTGGACCTAGTCAACCTTGTACATATGCTTTTGTCCATTATTTATGAACCTATGACAAGGTGAAGTATGTTAGTTCCCAATGTAATAAACATAGGTATAATAAACACCCTATTGATAGAATAAGCTAATTTACATTGCATCCTTGTTGGATTCAGAAATTGCCACAATGTTTTCTTTGAGTGGTTATGTGAAATAATATGAACTTTGTTTAAGGGTTATTGTGTACTTGTTTCCATTCAACTGTATTTGGAATATGAAAAGAGGATATTAATGTAGTCTGAAATGCATGACTATCATCTTTGAATGTATCTTAAGTATATGGTACTCAATGATGAGTGACAAAAGTATGGGATATGCATGTCATTCACTAGGTAAATGCTATGTAATAACATGATAATACTTTTGTATATTTTGTGTTGAAGTGACACCTAAAACATTGAAATATGTGTATTAAAGATAAGGTTACACATGAGTGACCAAAATTAAAAGATTATTTGATAGGAGATTTAGTGTATACACTTGTATTAGCTTCTCAAGTATAAATTCATGATCTATTTCATGTGAAAATGTACTTATAGTTCTAATCATGTTATTGATTAACAAAGTATTTCTATGGGATCTAATTACGGTTTTAGTTAAAGCATAAGACTTATTGAAAAGATCTAAAATATGATGAAGTTTTTTTTAGATAAAAGGTGCATAGCACCTAAAATATGTTATATTTGAAATAGATATTACAAAGCTGATACATATGGCCCATGTATGAAGATTTCTAGGTAGAGTAAGCATGTACGCAACCCCATTGACAAAAAATCAGTCACTAATAACTAGATACAGCTATACTACCTTCTCAACAAGACAAAACAGAGAAGGAAATAGAGAAAAAAGAGGAGAATAACTACATTCCTCTACTGAAGACTTATAGATGATTACAGAATATTTATAAACAAAATACAATTAGTTATCATAAACTATATGTAGATAAAAAACCATACTTAGTTTCTTGCATTCAAGTCTTCAAAGAGAAAACCCTGGTGAGCAGGTTCAGCTGGGTCCTCATTAACATAAATGGGAGGTGGCAGAGGAGGATGGAAATGCACTAAAAAGAACAGATCCTGAAAAGCCTCCCTGACAGCATCCTCTAACTCAGTACCTAGTTCACTAGCATGGCAATGGAGGTTGTTCTGAATTGACACGATGCAATTATTTTGAAGCCTAAGAAGAAAAGAGCTATAGACACAATGAATTGTAGGGGAACAGTTGAGGTCCTTGTGCATGAACAAACCTCTAATTGGTGTTGTTCCCTTATAAAGATCATATTCCTCTAGAGCTACATTGAACTTATCAAAAGAAAAAAAAAAGAGATCCTGAACAAAGATAGCTCCCAAATTCTTTACTAGATTTGCATTCTGAAGTGAATCCATCGAATTGGAGATAAAATGGGATGCCAGTTGAGAAGGATTAAAGGTCCTAGGGAAACATAACATCTCTCAGCCGCAGACTACCACAATAGCATTTTCTACCTCCTCATGGTAAACTTTGAAGACCTCCGCTAGTAAGTTCAGTTGTAGAAGACCTTGTGATGGCTTTTCCCATTTCTGCATAGGAAAATAGATTCTCTTGTTCCTCTGAATCGAACCCATCTTCAAACCACTCACACTTCTTAACTTGAAAGAAAATATGAAGTGCAATCAAGCTTACAAAACAATTGCAGAAGGCCTGAAGAAAATATCGAATGACAAAAAAGAAGAATGTAGAATCCTTTAAAGAGAATGCCACGCTAGAGCTAAATGCAAAATAATTATCATGAACTTTGGAAATCTGAGCCAGTGCAAATGATATCACTAAAAATTAATGAGAGGAGTACAAAATGTACACAAAAATCTCCATCTGCACAAGTTTGTCGGCGTCGACTAGATGTAGCAATAATTAGATGGTTATCACAACATCCACTAACTTTAGAACCTGCCAAAACAAAAACATTTGTTAGATAAAAAAACTATGTCTCTAGAGATAGAGACATGGCGCCACTTTCTCCACTTCCAGATTTTGAGATAATTCAAATCTAAACACCACAACAATATTGAATAAGAACAAAACTCCACTGATATCATCCAAAGGAATCTGTCAATCAAATTACTCCACCTATTCAACTAAAATCTTCTCATGGATTAACTTTCAAAATACTTTCTCTTTGGGCTATATCAGCTAAGTGGGGAACTTCCCTTATTGCCTCTAAATCTAAGATGTTATTATCAAAATTATAATCCAGTGCCAAATTTTCCAAACCATTTGCAAGGTAATTAGTTTCTCTGTAGCAGTGAACAATATCAAAATGCTCAAATGAATCCAAAAGTTTCCAAGCTTCCTTAAGTGAGTACTCTAACTGCCAATTAAATCCTCTTTTCAACTTAAGAGCATTGATAATGATTAAAGAATCTCCTTCCACATAGATGTTATATACACCCCTCCTATGAGCTAGCCTTAAACCTTCAACCACTGCATTAGACTCAGCTTGATTATTGGTCCCCTCTTGAATACATGTAGAAAAAGCAACTAAAACTTCATCCAGCGCATTTCTTAAAACACAACCAATAGTTGAAGGACCTGGATTTCCTCTAGAGGCACCATCAAAATTGAGTTTGATTTGTAGATCAATGAGAGGTGACCAAGTAATCACACTTCTGTCTACTTTCTTCAGATCAGAGAAGTAATTTGAGGAAGGAGGGCTCAGATATTTCCAATTCTTTAGCATGAGAGAGTCCCAAATAGAAAAAGACAAATTTGTTGTCCTAGGTTTATTAAGATGAGCCATGACAATTTCACAAACGGACATCTCAATTAAAGAAACAATATCCTCTAGACTTCTATACTTCTTACTAAATATTCTCCTATTCCTCTCCAACCAAATACTCCAAATAACAATTGAAGGGATAACTAACCATAAAGCTGGAAATGTTAAACTTTTGTGAAGAGTAGGCCAGCTAAAAAAGAGATTCTGTAATTTATTTGGAAGCAGAGAGAACCAACTCAGTTTTTCACGAACCCAATACCAACATGCAGATGCAAAAGAGTAGGTGACTAGAAGACATGATTTGTACTTTCCTCTTCTGACCCACATAAAAGATATTGAAAAGAACCAGAAATCCCCAGCTTAACTAGCCTCTTACTTGTTAGTATTTTATTGTTGAATGCTAACCATACAAATGAACTTGCTTTTGGTAAACAAGCTTTGTTCCAACAGAGGTAAAAGGGCCAACTGGAATCCATAGAACTCTTTGACTACATGATAGAAAGGTATCCTTCTTTTACTAAGTATACCCTTGACTTGGAAAAGGACCATATAAGCTCATCATCCTTATCTGAGGCTACAATTCTTCTTTTCTTTAGTAAGGAGAACATAAGCTCTTTTTGTTCATTTGGAAAGGGATAATTACTAAAGTCCTTCCATACCACTTTAGGAAAATATGAATCAGAATCAAAAGCTAAATAATCTTTTACCTTGGTGCCCCAAGAGTTTGAAAGAACCTCCTTAGCTTGATTTAGTCCTAACTAAAGACTTAAAGGAGGATGACCATTCCAAGAATCAGACCAAAATGAAGCTTAGTTTCCTATATGAATGACCAAGATAGATGAGGGAGAATTACTTTCTATAATCCATAAGAAAATTCCAAACCTTAGACCCTGAAGGAGGATTAGATACTATAAAAAATCTTTTTGGTTGAGAAGAATCAAGGTATTTATATTTTATCAACTTGCACCCTTTTGCCTCTGATTTAGCAAACAAACTCTAGGCCAATTTAGCTCCTAACACCAAGTTATGATTCTCTAAACTATGAATTCCTGAGCCACCTAACCAAATTAAAGAGTGGACCTTTTCCCAAGCTATAAGAGCAATCTTTCTTTCCTTATTTTCATTTCCTTTCCAACGAAAATCTCTTAGAAACTTTTCAATTTCACTAATCACTCCTTTAGGGATTCTTAATACATACATCATATAAATAGGAATGGTTGTCAAAACTAATTTGATAAGAGCTATTCTCCCAGCTAAAGTCAACCATCTACCTTTCCAAGAAGTAACCCTTTTCTGAATAGCCTAAACAACTTTTGACCAAAACTCATTTTTCTTAGATCCACAAAAAAGGGGCACTCTCAAATACTGAGAGGGTAATGAATCAATGTTAAAACCAAGAAGAGTAGCAATCCAAACCTGAGTTGAAGGCTTAGTTTTGAAAAAGAAAATCTTTGACTTCGCTGGATTAACAACTTGACTAGATACTTGACAATAAAGAGAAATAACCTTTTTAATACCTCTTTCTTTTGATAAAGAAGGAAAACCAAATAATAAAGTGCCATCTGTGAAAAGTGTATGAGTAAAAGCAAAGGGAACCCTGGGGAGAGTTAATCCTTTCCACTCACCTCTAATATTCTGGGCTGAAATAAACCTACTCAAAGCTTCAGCCATAATAATGAATAGGAAAGGAGAAATTGGATTACCTTGTCTGACTCCCTAACTTGAGTGGAAAAATCTTGCTGGGGAACCATTTATCAAAACTAAAAAATCTAGCTCCTGAAATGCAAAAAAAAATCCACTTACACCATTTGTGAGAAAAACCAAATTTAGCCAACACCTTCATTAAAAAATCCCAAGATACTCTATCGTATGCCTTCATCATGTCCAATTTCAAAATCATGGCCTGAAGATTATTTGTTTGGATAGAATGGAGGATTTCATGAGCCACTATAGCTCCATCAGAAGTTTCTTTACCTGGTACAAAACCTCCTTGCTCCTCTGATATAATCTTCAGAATGATAAAAGAAAGACACAACGTGATTGCTTTGGTAAAGATTTTATAAATAGTATTACATAAAGAAATCGATCTAAAATTAGAAAAAGAACTTGGGTAGCTTCATTTCAAGATCAACACAATGCAAGTAGTATCCATTTCCTTCAAAATTGACCTATTTATCCTAGCCTCTTCTAGAGCTAGCCAAATATCTCTTCCTATAAAATCCCAGCACTTCTGAAAGAAGAGGGGTGTAAATCCATCTGTCCCTAGGGCTTTGTCTAAGTCTAAAGAGAAGACTACTCCTCTAACTTCTTGTAGAGTGAATTCTTTGAGCAAAAAACATTATCTTCCTTTTGGACTTCCTCTAGGATGCATTCCAAAATCTTATTGACTTATGAAGGATTCGAATCACTATTATGGTTGAATAAAAGATTAGAGAAAAAATTCACTGCTTCTGCACAAATAAGAGATAGATCTGATAAGGACTCTCCTTCTACTAAGTTAATTGAAGGAATCAGGTTATGTTTTCTTCTTATTTTTAAAGAGGCATGAAAGAACTTTGAATTTCTATCACCTTCCGAAGCCAACATTCCCTAGGTTTCTGCCTCCAAAAAAACTCTTCTCTTGCTAAAATCTCCTCTAATTCCTTTTGAATTGCCTTCTCCTTCTCAAATAACTCTTGATTCATACCATGCTGAATAATCTTAGTATTAATATATTCCAAAAGGGAAACTAATTGGTTTTTCTGAGTAAAAATTCTCTCTATCCCATACCAAAATTTTAGCTTTCACCTAACTCAATTTTTTACACAATTGATACATTCTTGATCCTTCAATAAAAGGAGTTGAAGACCACCAATGTTTCAAAATAGGAAGACATTTTTCATCTCTCAACCACATTGCCTCAAACTTGAAAGACTTTTTCCAGAATTAGACAATGAAGAAGGACTCACTTCCAAGACAATAGGATAATGATCTAAGCCAGACAAAGGTAAAATTGAAGAGTCCAGGTTATAATTGTCTTGAAGCCAGTTTGTTGATAAAAGAAACATGTTTAGTCTTTCTTCTATTAGTCCATGTAAATTTGCCATTGGTGGGGGAAGGGCCAAAGAAACAATTTTCATTAATAAAGCCAGAGAAGTCATATATGACTTTCAAGGGAGGGATTATAACTCCATTTTTCTCCTCTAAATTTTGAATCCCATTAAATCCCCTCCAAGAACTATTTTTCCTATTTTAGATTAGATATAACAGTTGACAAATTATCCCATAGAACTTTCTTTTCCCAGGTTGGAATGGGACCATAAACATTAAAGATCCAAAAATTTAACTCCCCACTCTTAACTTTAACAAGCATCCAATTCTAAGCTCCAAAAAAGTCCTAAACCTCTATCCTTGACTTATCCCATAATATGGCCAAACCCCCAGAAGCTCCAACTGCCGCAGATTGTAAAAAATCCCACTTAATCCATTTTGAAAATGTGTCTTTCACCTATGATGAAGAAAATTTTGTTTCTTGCAGAAGAACTAGATTTGCTCCTGCACTATGAATCTGATGCTTTATCAAGCATCTTTTGTTAGGGGTATTAATGCCCCTAACATTCCATGAGATGATCTTCATTGCCTTCGAGGAGAGTGACACACTCTCCTCGTGCGAATTGTTGGTTGTTTTTAAATCCCAACCTTATCTCATGAAATAGCCTATGATTTAGCCACTTTCAATGTTCAACTATCATGACGGGCTGGCCAACACATAGGTGAAAGTTGAGACAACTTTCCTTCTTCAATTTAGGCTTTGTAAAACCTGGGAGGGTAATCCCTTAACAATATTCAATAACCTACTATACCTTTTTATTTCCAATACTATGAAAAACAGATTGGTTCTATACATATTTTCTTGAGGATTATGAAAATATGAAGACCTGGCTCAAATCAATCAAGCTTTTGAATTCCTCAAAGCCATAGAACATGGAAAAACATCAAATAAACAAATACTTAAGATTGATTTCTGTGATTTTAACTGATTCAGGTGTCTGACTGACTCTAGAGTGTGAAAGCTAGATATAGAGACAAGAGATCAATGGTTTGTCCATTGGGCAACAAAGTCAAACCAAGTGTAATTGAAACTTGATAACAATATTTAACCTAAGTATCAAAGAGGATGAGGCCTTGATGAAGGGGGATGGGTTTCTTAGTAGGTTTCTTGGATAGTTTAGTTCTAACCCTAAGAACAGAATGCTCAAGGGAAGATAAAAGATAAAAAGGAAAACTAATATGTGCATTGCGTCTAAAGTGATTTAGAAGGGGAAGATGATAGTTATAGAACCTGGTGAAGTGCCCCTCCAGAGTGAAATACTTCATAAGGAGAAAACACACACTGTCCCAAGGCTCAGGCAGCTTGGCTCTATCGAATCCCCCCTGATAGGGAACGAGTGCTTCACCGTCTCCAAGAAAAAGCTTCTGGCTTGAATGGTCCATAATCTTGGTTTTCCTTTGCAGTTTAATCCCCTGAGTAGACATGCCAGTTACCATAGCAATAACACTTTCTAAAATCTCAAAACTAATTCCCCCCACAGAGACACACCAGTTTTGCTAAGACCTAGCGAACTATTCAGATAAGTTTTCATCATACCCATTGAGCCGCTCCGAATAGGGACTGATCCCACCCTCTTTACAATAATGCCAGACCACCGGGTTATCTTTGAACTCGTAACAAGAAACGGGTTCCGTTCGGATTCTATCGCCACCCATGTTGGACTTACAGAGCAAATCACAAAAACCCCAAATTTCCATAGAGTTCATATGCAGGGTAACATTAACCCCTTGATCAAGGGTAATGATAATGGTAATGAAACAACATGCATTATCATTAATAAGGAATGCCTTACAAAGATGATGCTTACTCTTCCCATGCTTAATCCTAATTTCACTGCATACGCTATAATGAGCAAGTAAGCTGCTTGCCTTACCAGAGGGGCATAATAAGGCAGAAATAACAATAATCAAGAAAGTACAAAAAATCTTGTACTTCAAGATGCACATCAGCATCCTCCAATAGAACTGACGAAGTGATCTATCTTTCCAATAAATCTGACTCATCCTTGACACGTCACTTCCTTTTGAATGAGATCCCTAATGTTAAAAGGGATGTAGTCGATTTGGCTTCAACATTGCCAATTTGAATACTGTTGGCCAAGCTCGGCACAGGCATCTACACCCCCATTACCCTCTCGATAAATATGAGAGATGTCCACCCTATTAATCTTCTGCAAGAGGATCTAAATATCCATAATAATATCTTTCAACTTAATACCAACAGTCGACACATTGTTCACCGCATCAATAACCATTTTGGAATCCCCTTGAATATTCAGATTTCTAATACCATGGGAGATAGCCAATTTAATCCCCCATAGAAGAGCAATTGCTTCAGCATAGACATCAACCATCCAGCCTTTGTCATCCCTTATAATCCCTCCACCACTAGCTTTTCCATCTGCCTTAGAAGCCCCATCAAAGTTTAGTTTTAGCCAGTTAGGCTTTGGGGGACTCCATCTTGTGTTAAGCCTCTGCAACCTTTTGGAACTATTATGAACAGGAATATGATTTCAGATCTTCCAATTAGCCGCAATTTTCTCCTCTTCATGGGTCAGAGGTTTCTCTGCAATACGGATATGGGCATTAGTGACACTTTCCATTAGAGTCTTAACAAAAGAGTGAAGAACCTGAGAGGCATCTCTAGCAGTATCCCTAAAAATTCTATGATTACGTTCTTTCCATAAAGTCCAGCCCAAACAGGGCAGAGTTTGGTTCCATAACTCAATAAGCTAGGGATGAGAAAAGGTAGGATACCAACTAGTAATAACTTCCTTAATATCAGAATTATAGACCAACCGAATGCCAAAATTTCCTAAGATTATGTTCCAGATTTCCCTCGCAAAATCACAGTGTATGAATAGATGAGAAACAGTTTCCTCCTTTACACAGCACAGACAACATCTATTGACCAAAGTAAACCCTCTCTTTTGTAAGTTGTCTTGGGTTAGAATTTTGTTATGAACAGATGCCCACCAAAACATATTGATTTTTGATAAAAGTTTATGATTCCAAACTTTTCTCCATATCTCCTTTCTATGAATCTCAGGAACCAACAGATGGTAAGAAGACTTGACAGAGAAGCGTCCATTCTTATCCGACCACCAATACTGCTCATCCTCATGAGGGAAGAGAGGGATTCTGATCCCCTAAATCAAGTGTTGAACAGCTCGAACTCTAGGAGTGAGATCAGGGCAATGGGCACAACAATCCAATAAGTTTTTCTAGCTTCTATTGCCATTATTATTAACCATGTAATTGTAGACTTTACCCCCTAAAAACTGAGTAGCAATGCCAGCAATAGCTCCATAATCCCCCTGAGTAATAAGGGCCTTATCTTTTATCCAAATATCATTCCAGAAATTAATAGACATACCATTTCCCAATTTCCATCTAATCCCTTGCTTAAGAAGGCTTCTGGATTTCAGCGTTTTATTCCAAATAACAGATCCCTGGGGTAACCCTTCCTGTTAGAGAAAGCTGGGGCAATCAGTGACATGAAGATATTTGGCTTGCATGATTTCCCCCCAATCCTTGTGGTTATGAATCAGGTTCCAGTTGATTTTGGAAAGGAGGGCTTTATTCATGTTTCAGATGGATCTAATATTGAGACCACCATGGGATTTAGGAAGACACACTTTTTCCTAGCTGACCAAAGACATTCTCTATTTGTCTTCCACCCCCGTCCATAAAATTTTTCTTTGAATCTATTCCAATTTGTCAGCAAAGGAACTAGGTATCTTAAAAAGAGACAGGAAATAAGTAGGTATACCTTGCAGGGAGGCACAAAGAAGCTATAATTTGCTCGCACTACTGAGTAATTTCCCTTTCCAGCCAATCAATTTCCTCTGAGTTCTTTCCAATATTCCATTCTAGAAACCTTGAGACACCTCTTTGACTGTAAGGGGGAGGCCAATGTAAGTAGCAGGAAGATCAGCTTCAGCACAGTCCAGGATATTAATGATTTTTTGCCAGAGATCATTAGGAGTATTAAAAAACTACACATTGCTCTTTTAGAAATTTATGCTTTGACCAGAAGCTTGGGCATAGTTATTTAAAATATTCTTCCAACTCTGAGCTTCAATCACAGAAGAGATGCCAAAAAGAATGGTATCATCAACAAACTGCTACACAGACATAGGGGAAAGGGAGGAAGCAGGTTTGATGCCCAAGAGATCTTTAGAAGAGATATCAGCTTGAATATGTCTCCCAAGGGCTTCCGCCATCATGATAAACAAATAAGGGGAAAGAGGATCCCCCTGGCGGAGTCCTCTCGAGGAAGAGAAAAAACTCCTAGGGACCCCATTAACCAGAACCGAGAATTTAGTAGAAGAAATAGCCTTCCGAATGAGAAGAGAGATTTTATCATTTGAACCCAAACTTCCTAATGACTTGAAACAAAAAAGTCCAAGAGACCCTATTGTAGGCTTTAGAGATATCTAACTTAAGAGCCATACTAGGGATTCTACTCTTGTCCATGGAATGAATAGTTTCATGAGTGGAGATCACAGCATCAATAATTTGATGGCCCGGGACAAAGCCTTTCTGAGATGGGGAAATAATTTTATCTAAAAAAGGTTGAAGTCTCATGACAAGAACTTTAGTGCAAAGCTTATAGACAGTATTACACAGGCTAATGGGTCTGAACTCAGAAAGATGAGTAGGCTTCATCTTTTTAGGAACAAGGACAATAAAAGTATTATTGATCTGCTTTAAAAGTTTACTAGTTCTGAAGAAGTCTCTAACAGTAGTAGTGAGATCAACCCCCACAATATCCCAATATTCCTAGAAAAAAATAGGAGGGAAGTCATCAGGGCCCAGAGCTTTGAATGGGCCCATAGAGACTAAAATAGCATGAACCTCCTCCTCAGATATAGGCTTTAACATTTCCAGGTTATCTTCCTCAGTTATCAGACAGGGAATCTTGTCAATGAACTGATTCATACTCCTGCCATTCTCAGCATTACTAGCTTGTTCAGTCAACAAATTCTGAAAGAATAACATAGATTGATCTCCAATCTCATTATCCTCAGTGATAGTATTGCCATTTTCCAAACACAATTTTGTTATGGAGTTAGCCTTCCTATGTTTCATGGCTGAGAGATGAAAAAAGGCCGTATTCCTATCTCCCTCTTTAAGCCATTGAATCTTGGACTTCTGTTTCCAATAGACCTCTTCTCTACTCATAAGATTCTTCTAGTTAGAAATCAGATCATATTCTTCCTTAGTAGTGTCTTCTGAATCATCTCCTTGGGTAATCCGCTGCTGGATATCTGCTAGTTTTCTGGCAATATTTTTCTTCTGAAGAGACACATTACCAAAACTATATCTATTCCACCCACGAAATTCTTATTTAATGTGTAGGAGCTTTTTAACCAATCTGAACATAGGAGTACCCTAAATAAGAATTTGCCACCATTGAGCCACAAGTTGTCTAAAGTCTTATGCTTAATCCACATAGCTTCAAAACGGAAAGGGAAAGGACCCCATTGGCTCTAATCTTTCCAATTGAGGAAGATAGGGCAGTGATCAGACATGGTTCTAGGAAAAGCCTATAGATTCATATTATGATGATTATCCCAATTACTAGAAATAAGAAACCTATCTAATTTTACTTGGATCATTTGGTCTCCTCTTCTTCTGTTAGACCAGGTAAAATTTTGATTCTGCAATTCCACATCAAGCAATCCACAAACATTGATGAATTCTGCAAAATCAAACATGCTGTCAAAATAATCAATGATCCCACCAAATTTCTCAGAAGGATATAAGGGAGTGTTGAAATCACCAGCCAACATCCATCTAGAGCACGGGGTATTGGTCAGAGATGTACTCAAATTAGTCCACAATGTTTGCCTCAGATTTCTAGTATTTGGGGCATAAATATTGATAAAAGACCAGTTTAAGGAAGGCAAGGAGAAGTTAATAACCCTATGTTCTACTGCACAAAATCTTCTCAGAAAACCAACCAGCCAACTCCCGTGTAAATGGCTCTGAATTCTTTTTATAAACAAGGAGCAACAAGCCTCAGGCCATTACATGTGTTACAATGTTACTTGAGAACCATAACAACAATCTGCCCATTCATTGCTAGGCAATCCAATCCCAATATTTAGTTCTAAACACAGTAAATGAAATTAGTTGCAGCGTAATGGCGCAAATAAAAAGAAGTGTTAGAAAATCAAATTTGAATCATATTTCGATAGCTTTAGAACCCAAGATTAGATCTTCCACCACCTGAAATGATCATAACAATTTCTGCCGATAGGATACCATCTCAGAATTTGCAATTCATTTGGAGTCTTTTGAATCGTGACATGGGCTGCCACATTGAAGTTAATGGTCTTCCTTCTATTTAAAATCCTTTATTGATGCCAACTTATACATTACCACAATCCTGCACTTCATATTTTATGCCATGCAAAACCATCATGGGGTTGCAGGTTGCATTTTGTGCTTTATTATCCTTTTATTGCCATCCCACAACAGTCCCTCAAGACCCCCGCGGGGCTGCGACTAGCGGTCACATTATTTCGTAGGTTCCCGCAAGCCCGCACACACCTCCATTAACCACTGTGGCAATGCGGTAAACGTTATGTGTTTGTTTTAAATCCTCACCACTTGCTCACAGACTTCTTTGTTGACTATCGCGGTAGTGCAGTGAGCATCAGTTTCTTACTACCATCCTATGGGCTTCTCTCTTAACTGCTGCGGTAGCGTGGTGATGATTAGATCCTTACCACCAGCCTGCCACGCTTCATACAAACTATTGCGGTGTCACAGTAAGTTGTTTAGACTACTTCTTTTACTCCCGTAAGCCTATAGACCTTTCAATTGATGGTCATGGTAGTGCAGTGACTGCATTGTTACTTACCGCCATCCCACCACGACCCATATAGACTGTTGCAGTAATGCAGTGAACAACTATACTACACTTTAGCTCCCGCAAGCCCACAACATTCATTAGACATACCCGTGAGGATGCGGTAATGATAAAATTTGCAAAGATTTAACACACCACGATAGGAAATGACTCAGCAAGGCTTCAACAATGGTTTTTGATTTTACAACAATGAGCAACAAAAGGATTTAAAACATTTTCTAATGAAATTCTAGAATAGGGTTTAAGGGATAAGATATTAAAAAAGCATTTAGACCCTAACCAAGGACTCATAGGTTATGTAAAAATTAGGATTTTACCGTAGTCCTATCAATGGTTCATGTTTGGGGATGCATGCCCCTTGCGAGCATGGCAAGATTCTAGACCTATGAGATGTAGACCAAGTGCCAAATCCATTGGGTGGCTCTGTAATTGCTCCTTTATTCAATTTTTTAAACCCAATTTGATGGCCCCAGGCCACCAAATGAAAAGAGGAACCAATGTTTACCTATGTCAAACACCAGCCTATTGAAGGAACTGATTTCTCTCAACCCACATTTACCTTTGCCACACCACTAGAACAAGTATAGCGCTCTTCTTAAAAGCATAAATATGTGGTATAGCCCTCTTCTTACAAGCATAAATATGTGATTACCACTGAACAAGTAAATACTTGCTCCACATTTGACCCTGTTGTTGCATGGAAACCACATAACATGGGCCACCACATTGTCATGCAGAAATTTTTTCATTTTTGTAGTAGGTGGTGGAAAAACTTGAACCCTAAAATCAACACCATATGAAAACATGGAACGTTCACAGTTGTTGACCTTCTTAAATGAATCAAGGAAAAAAGAAAATGCATCCAATTCACATGGAAAATAAAAATATGCCCCTTCATTATGTTGACTTGGAGAAGGAAACTTGTCTTCTAACATTTTAAACTTAAAACATTGAAGTTCAAGAATATAAGAAATATGAGCAACCAGAGAATCACCAAGCTGGAAAACGTGTTGCTCCTCATCATGGCTTCAAGATGTATGCTAGATCCAAGTGAAGTTCTTAAATTCAAGAACATTGGGATTAACATTGTGAGAAACCACATCTTCATCACAAAGGGACACATCATACTCAGGTTCACTTAAAATAGGGACCATAGTTGACCAACATATCTTGGGGTCATTTATGTTGATGCAAACCTCATCAACACTTCCATCCATGTCATGAGACATTTTATGTGAAGAGCCATACTCCTCAGATTGTCTCTCTATTTCAATCTCTTAGTGATTGGTTAAAACATATGTACCGTAAAAATCAAACCTGTGACACATATCTATCATGCTTAATTCAACAATGTTGCCCTCTCATGACTCATTTAAATTACACTATTCATGAGGAAGACTAGAAGTTGCACACCTAGAAAAAAGGTTCTCGTATGAATCCATGTCATTGACACAATTACATTCTTCAAGTGCCAACTCATCATAAAAATTGTCATCAGCTGCACCAACATTTGTCTTTATATTTTCACTTTCATATACAGCTACATCTATGCTATCCTTATGCAAACATTTAGTGATAACTTCAAAATAAGGAAGAGGGATAGAAGAAGTTAAATGATCAAACAAGAAATAAATTCCTTGTTCACCACCTACATCACCAACATATGCATGCTCTCCACAATCAACTACATGAACCGATTCATCCAATGAATCTCTTGCACATATATCTTTTTCTTTGTCCATACTACTACAACAATCAACAGTGTCATATTACTCACTATCAAACTGAAAATCATCATTTATTTCTTCATTGAAGCTTCTCATAGATGATTTCTCCAAATGAAAATCATTGCACACTCTGTCATTTGCATCTGATATGTGGCTAATCTCAAGAGTATTACCTAGGTTTTCAGCATCTATCCTTTCCATACAAGATTCTAAAAATCTTATATTATCAACACAATTTGAACTTGGATAATCATTCGAAGGATTATGAACACCATCATAGATTTTCATAACATCACCATGCATTTGTGAGCCTTCAAAAATATTGTCATCATCATTATTGAAACACTCCTTACTTAAGGAAATTAATTATACCTCTTCTTCTTGAGAGGAATCACAGTCACTAGAGCTGCAAAGAGAATTGTAGTCATCTTGATCATTTAGACAAGAATGCTTTTCATATGGGTGTGTACTTACATCTGCAACACTACAGTTGTCAAATCAAAATAATCAATAAGATGACCTAAAAATAGACCTTTAGTTTCAAATGCATTTTTAGATGATATTAATATATCTGATCTAATGGATTCATCATAGTATATCCTTTCCTCATTAGTGAGTGATATCACATATTTGTATTAACACAACCTTCATTTGATATAGAGACCTAGTTCTCTACTTCTATATTTTCAAAGTCAATAGAAAGCATGTCTAAACATGTTTCATTCATTTCATCATGTCTTACATCTTGGCTATTAGGGCTACAATCTTCATTTGAATATATCTTCTCCATGGGTTGATCAGAAATAAACATCTTCCCTCTTGTCAAACACAACATTGTCCTCTGCTATATTATGTTCACTCTTTTGGTCACAAAGGGAAAAAGCACCATCACTCACTATAA
Organism: Cunninghamia lanceolata; assembly: GCA_027924645.1. Taxonomy (NCBI): domain Eukaryota; kingdom Viridiplantae; phylum Streptophyta; class Pinopsida; order Cupressales; family Cupressaceae; genus Cunninghamia; species Cunninghamia lanceolata. Next base: position 256,335 of record BSBN01001054.1, read on the forward strand.
ACATAAAATACATAAAATTATTTCCCCATTCAATTTTGATGTCTTCATAAACTGAAAGCCATGGGTACATACACTTAATACTTGGGGGCTTTAAATCATGTGGTATAGTACTCAAACCTAGCTCAATATTCTCACAGAATAAATCAATGCAAAATGATTCATCAAGTCTTTCTAATTCTGGCACTACAAACAAAGATTTTATAAATCTGCTATGAAAATCATGAGGTTTCATCCTTATACTTCTTCATATTACACAATGCATCGATAGGTGATATGGATTCAACCTTGTTTTCAGATTGGTCTTCAAACTCTTATTGGATATGCAGATGTCTATTGTCAAATAGGAACACATTGTATGCTGATATTCCTTCAAACTGATAAATGAAAAGCATTCTAAGCTCACACCATGAACATATGAAATGCATTAGTAAACTAAAAAACCAATATTCAGTAGCATTTTCTAAAGTTCTCACAAAACGATTCATGATAACATCCTCCTCTTCTATTTGATAGTCCTCCATCAAATAAATGAAAATTTTTAAATGTTGTGATGCTAACTCTTTGAGGTCTCCTCTAAAACTAGGTAAGTATTCATTCATTTTTCTTGTGACTGAGTGTGGATAACCTTGGATTTTACTGAAATCCAGAGGGTTATATCTTTCATTAGAGAACATCCTTATTTGAGGGCATGACTGTGTTTCAGACATGACTTTAAAGCTTGTAGAGGGAGAACTAGAATATTCATACATATTTGCAAATGAGTTAATCCCTTAGATACAACTATCTACTTCTTGATGCTTCTTTCAGTATATCCTACTTTCTCATTTCCCTTTTCTACTAGTACCTTAGAGTACTGGATGAGGGATAATATTTACTAGGACCTTTGTTGCAAACCTTCATACAAAAATGTTGCAATAGAAAAATACCTGAGAACTGTTGCAACCAACTCTTTTGATGATGTGGAATATTATGTAGATCTGGAACTTCTTTGTATCCTTTATCAGGTTCTTGAGATAGAGTCACCACCTCTCTCAATGGAGGACTCAATTTTAAGAAGCAGGAAGCTCCTTAAAATCTTTCTTTCATTCTAGGTCTTGTCCAACAAGAGCCACACACAATTTGGTCAAATTTTCTACAACAAACTTTTCCACCTTCCTCTTTTACTTAAATGCCTTGAAGTAAATCTTTCACCAATATAGGAGAGTTAGAGTCGCCACCCAATCAAGAGAATTCAATATATTCTATCTTCCAAAGAACCCTTCCAAAGATATAGGTGAAAATACAGAGGAATCATTCCTTTTTCATACACAACTATTTTTTTTTTTATCAGAGTCACCACCCTCTTCAAAGGGAATAATACAACACTATAAAGATGTAAACTCTACATGCCCCTGACAAACCACTAGAATGTCCCCGGCAGAGTCACCATTTTTGTTGTGACTCGAATGGGCCAAAATTTTCACTAGAGATTCCAGGGCTGAATTTTCACTTCAAGTCCCCAGTGGAGTCACCATTTCTATTGCAACTCAAATGGGCCAAAATTTTCACTAGAGATTCTAGGGCCAAATTTTCACTTTAATTCCCCAGCAGAGTCACCATTTTTGTTGGTTGTTTTTAAATCCTAACCTTATCTCATGAAATAGCCTATGATTTGGCCACTTTTAATGTTCAACTATCATGAGGGGCTGGCCAACACATAGGTGAAAGTTGAAACAACTTTCCCTCTCCACTTTAGGCTCTGCAAAACCTAGGAGGGTAATCCCTTAATAGTATTCAATAACCTCCTATACCATTTTTATTTTCAATACCGTGAAAAGCATATTGGTTCTATGTATATTTGCTTGAGGATTATGAAAATATGAAGACCTGGCTCAAATCAATCACACTTTTGCATTCTTCAAAGCCATAGAATAGGGTAAAACATCAAATAAACAAATGCCTAAGATTGATTTTAGTGATTTTAAAGTGTTCGGATGCCTGACTGATTCTGGAGTGTGAAAGCTAGATACAGTACAAGAGATCGGTGCCTTGTCCATTGGGCAATAGAGTCAAACCAAGTATAATTAAAAATTAATAACAATATTTAACATGAGCATCAAAGAGCTTTATAACATTGCCTTACAACATTATACTTAGTATTTATGAATCACTCATTCTTATGATATCCTTGCATACATTCACACAAATTTGTATTACTGTTAAAGCATTTAACTGTTGCAAGTATGAGGATAACTAGTGTTGTGATTGATGTCAACATACTCATATTGCATTAATGAGAAGGTTTGGATGAGCTATGTGCTGAGGATATTGAGGAAATTAGTCTCAATCAGGAATAGTGAAGAATAGTGATGACATTAAGGTAAAAGTCTAAGATAAGATGAAGATTAGAGGATACGGTTTAAAGGGTTTGCAAATATGAGTCTTGAGATGATCCAGTCAAGTTTTCAAAGGTCCGCATAATGATCTGAAGAAGTTATGACTGCTCTAGTAGAACCGGTTCCGACAGATGTTCAATGGTGATAGAGTGTCACAGATTGGTCTGGTGAGCTTCGAAATTGAATTATCTCATTCTGCGGATTGGAGAGAGTGTTGAAGAAGTCCGTGTGAGGTGACAACTAGATTTGTTCATGGTTTGGAGATCCAAAAGCACCTTTTTCATTATGACAGTGATGACAGACTGTGTTCTTGAAGTTCTGGATGAAGAAGAGAAGAATTCCAATAAGCTAATAAAGTGTGGATGTTCTTGGTGATTCAGGGAAGGTTATGATGATCGTTGGATCATGTCCAGTTAATGTTAGTGGTCCACATTGAAGTTAGAGTTTGCATTTGAAGAATAACCACGGAAATTGGTGTTCTTCTTGAAGACTGGCCGACTGGATATATTACAGGTCTTGCGAATGTTCTTATAGGTGTTTGTCAACTTAGATGAGTGTTCCTAAGTCAATGCCTTGTATAAATAAGGGATTGTGAATTCATTTTGAAGTGTGTCTTGGTGTGGATGAGTGTGGCATAGTGAAGAAGAAGAGTGAAAGGCAGAGCAGGAGTTTTTGGGCTTAAATGGAACTGATCCAGGCATGGTAAAGATGTTAATCTCCAGTTCAAGTTTGTGATACTTGTTACTTTGTAGACAGTGTGTCTCTTGTAAGCAGTGTGCCTCTTGTGAGTAGTGTGCTTGGGCAGTGAGCCCTAATTGGCATGTGCCATCTATTTTTCTTATTCTTCTAACAGAGAATAATCCTTGGGTTAATCACCTCGTGGTTCTTCCCTTGACCGGGTTTTCCACGTCAAAATCTTGGTGTTTCATGTGTTGATGTGTATTTTCTCTAGTGTTTATGCTTTATGCTTTCATGAGTGATTAATTGATATGCTATTAAATAACAAAGAGGATTTAAGTGTTTGAATTAGAAGCAAGTTTTGGACAACTGATTCACCCCCCCTCTCAATTGTCTGTCCTGAATCCAACAATTGGTATCAGAGCTAAGTTCCTCTAAAAAGAGCTTAACCGCTTGAGGAGATCCAGGATGTCATCATACAAGAAGGATAGTCTGAAGTTTGATGGAACCAACTTCTCTCTTTGGAAAGGTCACATGAAATGTCACTTACAGTGTATGGGAAAGGCGTACTGGTCCATGGTCACAAAAGCATATGTACCTCCACAGGGTGGTCCGACAACTCTAAATGAAATCACAAATGCTAAAAACAATCTGCGGACCAAAGAGGCTCTTCTAAGCGCATTAACTGACTTAGAGCTCTCAAATGTTATTGACCTACCAACTGCCTATGAGATCTGGATTAAACTGGAACTTTTGCATGAAGGAGATGAGTATGTTAAGTGTGCAAGGTTGCAGAGTCTAAAAGGGAAATTTGAAAGATTGAAGATGAGAGATGATGAAAATATTACTACCTTTATGCCAAGAGTAAATGACCTGGTGTGTGGAATTAGGAATGCTGGTGGAGTCTTGGATGAAAATGAGATTGTTGGCAAAATTCTCAGATCCCTTCCTGCTGCCTACAAAATCAAGGTTGCTGCCATTGATGAATTTAGAGCCCATACAACTGTCACAAGAGACCAATTTGCTGGCAAACTGGCTGCATTTGAAATGACCAAGTTTGGAGATGATCCCCCCAATACTAAATCTGCATTCAAAGCCAGTGCCTCTATGAAAGGTAAACAGAGATTTGATCCGGGAGAAAACTCTTCAAGGAAGCTGTCATGGTATGATCAAGCAAGAAGAGACATGGAAGTGGAAGAAGCAGAAATAGCTCAACTTGAAGCCCTCATTGCAAAGAGACTACCAAGAGGATCCGGTAAGTATGAAGAAAAATTACCCTTTAAGTGCTTCAACTGCAATAAGATTGGTCATTTTGCCTCAAGATGTCCGGAAAGATCTACAAGGTCAAATTCTAACAAACAAAGGTTCCAAAAGAATTGTTATTATGTTCATGAAGAAGATGATAATGAAGGAGTAACAGATGATGAATCAGAGATAGGAAACAAATTTGGAAATGAATGGGTGTTTATTGCCATCAAGGAAGAAGATCCAATATCCTCTGAATCTATCAATCATAAGGTTGTAGAAAGAGCTTTGGCTGCCCAAGTTGAAGAAAAGGATGATTGGGTTATTGACAGTGGATGCTCTCACCATATGACAAGTCACAAGAACAAGTTCTTAGATTTGGAAAGGTATGAAGGAGAAATGGTAAAGTTTGGTGATAATTTTGCTGGTAGAATCAGAGGTAGGGGAACTATTTCTTTTGATGGAAAGAACAAAACTAGTAATGTACTGTATGTTGAAGGATTGAAGCACAATCTTCTCAGTGATGGACAGTTGGTGGACAAAGGTTATGATCTCCAGTTCAAGAATGGAAGATGCAAGATCTTTGAAAGATCCAGAACTAAGATTGCATCTAGTACTCAAACAAAAGGTAATATCTTCCATCTAGTTGGTACTAATAAAAGTTGTTTGTTTGTTCAAGTTGATCAGAGTTGGTTATGGCATAGAAGGATGTGTCATGTAAATTTTGATAACATCATCAAGATAAGCAATACTTAGGTTGTAAGAGATCTTCCAAAATTGGTAAAACCTACAAATAGTTTGTGCAAAGAATGTCAGCTGGGTAAACAGAGCAGAGTCTCATTCAAAAGCAGGGATCAGTCCTCTACCAGATTATTGGAATTAGTTCATACTGGTCTATGTGGTCTGACAAGAATCAAGAGTATGCAAGGTGATAGATATTTCATGTTACTGATTGATGACCATTCTCGGATGATGTGGGTTACCTTTCTAAAAGAGAAATCAGAAGATTTTGAGAAGTTCAAAATCTTCAAGGCTATGGTAGAGAATCAAATCAGATTAAAACTGAAATGTCTGAGGTCTGATAGAGGCGGTGAATTCACATCCGGTGAATTCATAGATTTTTGTGAGAAGCATGGTATAAAGAGACAATTATCTGGTCCTAGGACTCCATAGCATAATCAAGTAGTAGAGAGAAAGAACCGGACCATCCAGGAAGCATCCAGGACAATGATAATGGAAGCAAATGTTCCCCAGATGTTTTGGAGAGAAGCTGTCAGCACTGCAGTCTATACTCTCAATCGAGTTCAAATCAGAAGTAATACCGGTAAGACTCCTTATGAACTTTGGTTTGGCATCACTCCTATTGTGAGATATTTCAGAGTATTTGGTAGCAAATGTTACATTAAAAGAGATGAAGATCTAGGAAGGTTTGATGCTAGAAGTGATGAAGGAATTTTCTTGGGTTACTCCACTCAAAGCAAAGCATACCAGTGTTATAACAAGAGACTAAGAAAGATGATAGAAAGTACAAATGTGAAAGTTGATGAGGGAATAGAGAAACCCTCAAGGTTTTATGAGTATGATGAAGATGATCAGAATGGTGTTCTGGTTCAAGGAGCTCAATCCTCTCCTGAAAGTTAGATTCAGACTGATCCGATAAATCAGGAAGAAGAGATAGGTCTGAATGAGCTTGATCAAGAAGCAGAAGTGCAAGAAACTCCCAAAGTTTTAAGGTATGTAAGACTGAACCACTCTGAAGATCAGATCATAGGTGACAAAAGCAAAGGTGTGCAAACTAGAAGGAAAATTGCTCAAAATTCAGATGAATATTGTTTGATTTCAAAGATTGAACCTAAGACAATAAATGAAGCTTGCAATGATAAAAATTGGACCAAAGCAGTGGAGGAAGAGTTGATGCAAATTGAGAAAAATGACACTTGGGATCTTGTTTCTAGACCTAGAAATAAGAATGTGATTGGAACCAAATGGGTCTTCTGGAACAAACTAAATGAAGTTGGTGAAGTAATCAGAAATAAAGCCAGATTAGTCTGCAAAGACTACTCTCAAATAGAAGGGATTGATTTTGAGGAAACCTTTGCTCCGGTGGTAAGAATTGAAGCAGTCAGACTATTTCTTGCATTTGCTACCTTCAAAGATTTCAAAGTGTATTAGATGGATGTCAAATCTGCTTTCTTGAATGGTGACTTAGAAGAAGAGGTGTACATTGAACAACTGGATGGATTTCAATTACTTGAGCATGGTGATATGGTCTGCAAATTAAAGAAGGCACTATATGGTCTAAAGCAAGCTCCAAGAGCATGGTATGAAAGGCTGGATAAACATCTTTTGAAGATTGGTTTCAACAAAGGTACTGCTGATAGTAACCTATATTTCAAAATTGATCATGAAAACATCTTGATTGTTGAAGTATTTGTTGATGATATCATCTTTGGAGGAAGAGACAGTATGTGTAAAACCTTTGCAAATCAAATGAAAAGTTAGTTTGAAATGTCAATGCTTGGTGAAATGAATTTCTTCTTGGGACTGCAAATTACTCAGACAAAGAAAGGAATCTTTATCTCTCAGACCAAATATGTGAAAGAATTATTGAGGAAATTTGGAATGGAAGATTCAAAGCCAATGAACACTCCCATGGCAACTAGATGTAAGTTGAGCAAAGATGATGACTCTCCTAAGACAAATCAGACAAAGTACAGATCAATGATTGGAGGATTATTGTATCTCACTCAAACTAGACCAGATATAATGCAGGCTGTTGGTCTTGTGGTGAGATTCCAGGCTGATCCCAGAGAATCTCATGTCATGGCAATCAAAAGAATTTTTAGGTACTTAAAAGGAACAATTGAGTATGGTCTATGGTATCCTAGAGATCATGATTTTTCTCTTCATGCATATACAGATGCAGATTGGGCAAGAGATGTGGATGATAGGAAGAGTACAAGTGGAGGAGCATTCTTTTTGGGAAAAAGGTTGGTTTCTTAGCTAAGCAAGAAACAAGAGGCAATATCCCTATCTACAACTGAAGTAGAATACATTGAAGCAGCAGGAAGTTGCACTCAACTTTTGTGGATGAAGCAGATGCTAAGAGATATTCAAGTAGAATATGAGGAGCCTATCACAATTTTCTGTGATAATTCAAGTGCAATAAATATTTCTAAGAATCCAGTGTTGCATTCTAAGACTAAGCATATATCTATCAAGTCAGATTGGAGTATGTTCCCTCCAAGGATCAGCTTGCAGATATTTTTACTAAACCTCTTCCCAAGGACTCTTTTGAGTATCTCAAGGAGAAGTTAGGGGTCATTGCCCCTCCAATGATGAACTAGGATGCACTGATGTGCATCAATCTGGTGGATATCACAGTCATATCTTGTGATCCAGATTGGTGATGGGGAGCTGCTACTCAGGGGGAGCAGCTGGTATGATTCTGATGTGTTAAAGTTGCAAGTATGAGCCCTTTGCCATTGATGTCAAAGGGGGAGAGAAGACATGTGAAAAACAAGTGGTTGATGATCAAAGGGGAACAACAAAGAAAGAGAAGACATGTGAAGAGTTGTTGCTGATAGGGGGAGCTGTGACAGAAAGGAAAAGTTCTTGTCTTGATGGTTTTTTTTTTTTCACATCATATGTTGCCATCAATGACAAAGGGGGAGATTGTTGCAAGTATGAGGAGAACCAGTGTTGTCATTGATGTCAACATACTCATATTGCATTAATGAGAAGGATTGGATGAGCTGTGTGCTGAGGATATTGAGGAAATTAGTCTCAATCAGGAACAGTGAAGAACAGTGATGACATTAAGGTAAAAGTCCAAGATAAGATGAAGATTAGAGGATGCAGTTTAAAGGGTTTACAGATATGAGTCTTGAGATGATCCAGTCAAGTTTTCAGAGGTCCGCATAATGATCTGAAGAAGTTATGACTGCTCTAGTAGAACCAGTTCTGACAGATGTTCAGTGGTGACAGAGTGTCACAGATTGGTCCGGTGAGCTCCAGAATTGAATTATCTCATTCTGTGGATTGGAGAGAGTGTTGAAGAAGTCTATGTGAGGTGACAACTAGATTTGTCCATGGTTTGGAGATCCAGAAGCACCTTTTTCATTATGACAGTGATGACAGACTGTGTTCTTGAAGTTCTGGATGAAGAAGAGAAGAATTCCAGTAAGCTGATAAAGTGCGGATGTTCTTGGTGATTCAGGGAAGGTTATGATGATCGTTGGATCATGTCTAGTTAATGTTGGTGGTCCGCATTGAAGTTAGAGTTTGCATTTGAAGAATAACCACGGATATTGGTGTTCTTCTTGAAGACCGGCTGACCAGATATATTACATGTCTTGTGAATGTTCTTATAGGTGTTTGCCGACTTAGATGAGTGTTCCTAAGTTGATGCCTTGTATAAATAAGGGATTGTGAATTCATTTTGAAGTGTGTCTTGGTGCGGATGAGTGTGGCATAGCGAAGAAGAAGAGAGAAAGGCAGAGTAGGAGTTTTTGGGCTTAAATGGAACTGATCCAAGCATGGTAAAGATGTCAATCTCTAGTTCAAGTTTGTGATACTTGTTACTTTGTAGACAGTGTGTCTCTTGTAGGCAGAGTGCCTCTTGTGAGCAGTGTACTTAGGTAGTGTGCCCTAATTGGCATGTGCCATTTATTTTTCTTATTCTTCTAATAGAGAATAATCATTGGGTTAATCACCCCGTGGTTTTTCCCTTGACCGGGTTTTCCACATCAAAATCTTGGTGTTTCATGTGTTGATGTGTATCTGCTCTGGTGTTTATGCTTTATGCTTTCATGAGTGATTAATTGATATGCTATTAAATAACAAAGAGGATTTAAGTGTTTGAATTAGAAGCAAGTTTTGGACAACTGATTCACCCCCCCCTCTCAGTTGTCTGTCCTGAATCTAACATTAACTCATTCTTTGAATAAGAGCATCAGATAGAAAAACACATCCATAAGGAGTTTATGGAGACAAAGATGAACAATTTTTTATCTATTCACTCATAATTTGTGCAAACCACACATCAGGAGACAACTAAATTTAGAAACTTGCCAGTATATTCATTAGGATGCTAGTATTGTTAAAAAATTTTACAAATATATACAATTTAGACTTAGGACCTAGAAAAAGCAAAAACTTCTATTCCCTGTGTTCTACTGCACAAAATCTTCTCAGAAAACCAACTAGCCAACTCTCGTGTAAATGGCCCTAAATTCCTTTTATAAACAAGGAGCAACAAGCCTCAAGCCATTACACATGTTACAATGTTACTTGATAACCATAACAACAATCTGCCCATTCATTGCTAAGCAATCTGATCCCAATATTCAGTTCTGAACATAGTAAATGCTATTAGTTGTAGAGTAATGGTGCAAATAAAAAGCATTGTCAGACAATCAAATTTGATTTAGATTTCAATAGCTTTAGAACCCAAGATTAGATCTTCCACTGCCTGAAATGATCATAACAATTTCTTTCGATATGATGCCATCTCAGAACTTGCAATTCACCTGAAGTCTTTTGAAGTGACATGGGCTGCCATGTTGAAGTATATGGTCTTCCTACTGTTTAAAATCATTTGTTGATGCCAACTTATACATTACCACAATCCCGCACTTCATATTTTATGCTATGCAAAACCATCACGGGGTTGTGGGCTACATTTTGTGCTTTATTATCCTTTTATCGCCATCCTACAACAATCCCTCAAGACCCCCACAGGGTTGTGACTAGCAGTCACATTATATCGCAGGTTCCTGCAAGCTCGCATACACCTCCACTGACCACTGTAGCAATGCAGTAAACATTATGTGTTTATTTTAAATTCTCACCGCCAGCTTGTAGACTTCTTTATTGACTGCCGTAGTAGCGCGATGAGTGTTAGTTTCTTATCGCCATCTCGTAGGCTTCTCTATTAACTGTCGTGGTAGCACAGTGATGGTTAGATCCTTATCACCGACCAGCCACACTTCATACAAACTATTGTGGTGTCATGGTAAGTTGTTTAGACTACTTTTACTCCCACAAGCTCACAAACCTTTCAATTGATAGTCACGGTAGTGTGGTGACTACATCGTTACCGCCATCCCACCATGACCCATATAGACCACTACAGTAATGCGGTGAACAACTATACTACACTTTAGCTCCCACAACCCCACAACATTCATTAGACATACCCGTGGGGATGCGGTAATGATAAAATTTGTAAAGATTTAGCATACCATGACAGGAAATGACTCAGCAAGGCTTCAACAATGGTTTTTGATTTTACAACAATGAGCAGCAGAAGGATTTAAAACATTTTCTAATGAAATTTTGGAATAGGGTTTAAGGGATAAGATCTTAAAAAAAAAACATTTAGACCCTAACCAAGGACTCACAGGTTATGTAAAAATTAGGATTTTACTGGAGTCCTATCAAGAATAACCATGTCTAGAGTTGATTGAATTCTTTCTTGAATTTCTTCCTCAGTCTTCTTTGCCTTACTTTTCCCGCCCCTTTTTGATGGAGTTGAAGGAATCACCTCCTCAAATAGCAAAGTCTGAGTTATTGAATTGATCACAGTGGAGTCCAGATTTATTGTGATATTGATAATGTTACATCCACACTCACTTCACTAAGTATTTTGTTGAACTATGTTGTAGATTCAACTTGAGCTACTGAGGATAGTAGTTGATTTACATGGGAGAAATGTTATGTGACTTTTTCCCTATAATGGAAAAGAAATCTATTTTATGATCAACCCTTTAAAATTATAAGAGGATCAATAGTTTATTTATCACTTTATAATTAAAAGAGAGATGAAAAAATAAAAGATATTGTGATCCTTTGGTTGAAATGGAGATAAATAAAGAATATTTATAAAAAACCCTTTTAAAAGGGAGGAATTATTATGTTTATTAACTAATTATTAACTAGTATATTTATATTTAAAAAAATACATCTAAAGTATGCCGAGGATATCTCTTTTCCATTGTTTATTTGATTTTCTCACTTTTTTTCTTCCATCATTTTTATTTTTTTATTTTTCCATTTTTTTTAGTTTGATATTTTTGGTGATTTAAAAAGAAATTGATAATAAGAAAATCACAAAAACTATGGAACCAAAAAAGAAATTGGAAAAAATAAAAAATAAAAACCAAAAAAGAAATTGAAAATAAGAAAATCACAAAAACTATGGAACCAAAAAAGAAATTGAAAAAATAAAAATAAAAACCCAAAAAGAAATTGGAAAAAATAAAAATAAAAACTAAAAAAGAAATTGGAAAAAATAAAAAATAAAAACCAAAAAAGAAATTGAAAATAAGAAAAATGGAACCAAAAAGAGAAATTGGACAAAATAAAAAATAAAAACCACATTTTAATTTTTTTGTTTTGTTTTTAGATTGGAATCCTATTTTTTTTAATTTTTAGATTAGAATCTTATAAAATTACACAGAATTTGAATCTTTGAGCTCTTCAAGTCCACCCCTGCTGTGAATGTAGGAATGCCTCTTTGCATAATGACAACCTTTGTGAAAGGGTGTGATGGTTTGAAAACCACCCCTTAAAAGGTTATATAAGGCAATTATGTGGGACTTGGAAAGAGCATGATGGACACTCAAGGAAGAAGTAAGTCGTTTGGTAGGCTATGAACATTAGGAGAAGGGGGCACACAGTGTGTTAGACCCTTGTGGTTGCTAAGAAGTGGCTTTTGTGTGATTTTTCTTCATGATGTTTTAAATGATTGATGAGTATCTTTTCTTTGTGTGTGATTGTTTGAGTGACCTTTGTGGGGTCATGTTGGTGCTATTGTACCCACTTTTGATAGTGTGGTTGTACAAACCTTTGTATTATAAAGGAATGCCAATGTTCTTGGATTTTTTATTTAACCTTGTGTACTCTCTTGTGAGTTATGAATTTGGTTGTGAAAGATATGATTTGTGTTCATATGCCTAATATTTGGGAAAAGTGTGATGTGGTAGTTCTTATTTAAAAGAACCTTGCATTGTGTACCCTTGGGCATATACCATGTTGCAAGAGTAGCATACCTTCTTACTTGCTTTATCATAATTAAAATTATTATTTGGCTCTTTTTGTATGGTGACTAGAAATGCTTGCATGAAGTGCATCTTGCATTTGTCTCCTATGAGTGCATGTTTTTATGTGTGAATTAATTATGCAGGTGTATGAAAGAAACATGTTGAATTATTGGAATAGATCATTTGGATAATGACTTATGTCCTCAAATTGTATTCTTCCCTAGGATTCATGTGGAAACCTAGGTATGACTATTGCATTGAATTAATTGTAGAGTTAAAGAAAAGGGTAACATTTTATCTTAATCATTGATTGAACATGTTCTCTTACTCATTGTAGATTTTGGAGATCCAAGTGTAGTGTAGCATTTTACTCCCTTTCATGTGACAAGAACTAGTTATGAAATGCATGTTAAGTTTACCTTCATGATTTTGATACTTTCTTTTAGTTATTGATGAATTCTCTAAATGCCTGTGAGGACCAACATTGATTTATTATTTTTATTTATGAGTAGTCTAGCCACCAAAATTGATATTGTTGTAATTGATATTTCTTCCACTTCTATGTTTTTCTATTATTGTGGTAGCTATGGTAAAATGTTTTAATCATTGGTCATGCATCATGTAATGTTCTTCTCTATCATGTCCATGATGGCCATCTAATGGATTGTATAAGGGAGTAGATTTTAGAGAATGTGCTAGCTCTTGGTGTTTATGTTTTTATAACTATGGTAATTTGAATTCCTTATTCTCTACAGGAATATGAGTCAATTTTGTGTGAAGTATTTGGAAAATCTATGATTTGTGATGGATTCTTATGGATCTTTGGATGAGTAATCTTTCTAGTTGGTGTGTATGTCATTCCTAGATGGTAGTGATTGATGTATATTTGAATTCATGGATGAATAGGAATGTACTTTATTTGTTTGACTAGGAGAATTAGACATGTAGAGATTTTTGCATGGATTACACATTGCTTTTAGTAGCTTGTATGTGGTTGAGTGTTGACTTAGCCCATCGACTATGGTTTCTCTTGCTTGTCTCAGTCTTATTTTTCTTGGTCATATTACCATGATTCCTAGTGTTCTGATATTAGTGGAGTGTATGATGTATTGTAGACACAAAGACTATGTTACTAGAAACATAAAGTCACACATTGTATCATTTAGATGTGAATTCTATAACTTACATTGATGTTCTAACATAGTGTAGGGTATGATGGTGCATTATTTAGTGCTTTGGCACATATTATTTTAATATTTGTTATGTTATAGCCATCTTGTTACCTCCTGAATTAGCAGAGGGTTTGCCAGTTCCAATGCACGGGTAGATTTGGTCAACAAATACGAGAGGTTGCATGAGCTACCTCCCCTTCACTTCTGGTTCTGCCGCACCAAGGGGGGTGTCCCTATTTTCTAAAGATGTAACATTGACTTGCCCTATGATAGGAAGATTTAACTTTGTGATAACAGGCAGAATACTCTCATGTGTGGACCAAGAGGTGCATGGTACATCACAAGGTTGGCAACATTCTTGGACATGTTTGTTTGGTTATGGATGAGAGTATGCACGGGTCCTAATCCTACTCCTACAACTAACAGGTGGAAGTTATGGAATGGTTTGAAATTGATGGTTTGGATGCAAGATAGGGGTTTTGGATCATAACTACTAATCCAGAAGCAGACCGGTGCCTATCTCAGGGCAAGGAGTCAACATAGACTTATACATGAGAATGGCTTGTAACTGTCATTCGAGTTTCAAGGGGTTAGATTGATGCTTGCCTTACAAACATCACCCAAGAATGGGTATTTAACTATCTCTGCTTATGGATATCCCAACTGACATACAATCTCCTCCATACTCAACCTAAAATGATTTAATCCACTCCTTGAATGGAAGTTAGAGATTAAGCATGCAATACATAAATTTGTATTCTAGAATTTGAGAAACCGTTAGCAACCAAACTCAGAAGAAGAAATGCATACAACAAGTGGAGACAGATAGCAAAACACATGCAAGAAGTATTTTTCATATAACATTAACACTGAAACTGAACATATGTGCAAGATACAACTCAGATGCAACACATAAACTCCACAGAGATACAACAAATAGGAAATGCTCTGTATTTTGTTATTTACAAAAAAAAATTCCCCAAGTCTTCCACCACATAATGAGTAACATAGTTTGGCTTTTATACCAAGACTGTGTACTTAGCAAAATTACAACAGTCAACTCAAGAATTCACCAGATACAATGCATCTTCAGATTGGCACTTAAAATTGAATGCAGCCAGGAAGCAGAGGAAGAAAGTAGGTGGGCTTGGGGTTTGAGCCATTGCCTGAAGATCTTCTTTCATAAAATTGGTGGTTGACCTATCCATCGTCGACCCAAATCCTGTAAATGTCGCCATTATTACTCAGCTACCCGCAGATCATCAGTTTCGCTTGTCTATGAAGCTTTTCCCGCACAAATTGATGCAGACACATAGAAAGTCCTTCATCCATCAAGCATTCAAAATAGGGCCGTCGATCTCCCCCCATCGCTAAGATCTAATGGCTCAAAAACCTGTAGAAAAGCTAAGAGCCAATGATATCACACCACGTAGGTGGCTTTTTCCTCTATCGCTGACTTTTCCATTCACTATTTTGCCATTTCGCCCTTGTATATGCAAGAACGGATGCATATACAATCGCCACTGTTCACCCTTCGAAAATCCCTTGTATATGCAAAATGCATATACATGTAACAGTTCCTAGGCACGTGCCAGCTTGTGATTCGTCCTCCATCGTTGTGCATTTGATCTCCATTGGCCATCGGAATGACCCAAAAAAGGTCGGCTGATGCATATGGTCTTGGCGATAATCTCTTTGCATATAGGCCTTTGCACATGCATACAATTTCTTATCATACAAGGCGGACCCCAAATGTTCATGAGGCAGATTAAAAACTTATTCAGGTCTGGCTTGTATCCCCTTTCATTGTACCTTAGCTTGTATACTAGCATATACAAGCACCTTATACAACCCACGGACCTCAAATTACTATTCACTGTATTTGACTCCTCCTTCGTGTTTGGGTTGTATATCTTTATTTTGTATATTAGGTTGTATGCTACATATACAAACCCAATATACATGCTGCGGACCCCAAACATTATTCACTGCATTTGATTTTCAATCGGGTCCGGAATGTATATTTCTTCACCTGTATGTTGTGAATGTATGTTTTGTTTGTATGCTTAATATACAAATACAATGTACAAGATCCAATATACAAGCGTGAATCATTTTAGAATATACCTGCAATGTATTTTTTCCTTGTATCTAACCATTGTATGTCAAACATACAAGCTAAATATACATGCGACCTGATATGCAAGTAGCAAATATTCCCAGGAATCTGCAAAAGATTCCCCCTTTGTATATGCACCCCTTTGGACCCGATATGCATTGTGAAATGCATATAACTAATTTTTTCACCATTCTTTACAACTGCAGAGGCCCAAAGAGTTAGAATTTTGGATTTTTTGGGAAGGTACCTACATATTTAAATGCTTGAAACCAGACTGCTCATGCAGGCGGTAACATATAGGCTCAGATTGGGGACGCATGCCTCTTGCAGGCATGGTGAGAACCTCAGATCTCTAGGATGCAGACCAATGCCTTATCCATTGGGCATAGAGTCAAAACTATACTAACCTGCATCACAAAACACATTTATTAAAATTACTTGGTGGCCCAGGGCCACCAAAAAGTAAAAACCAGAGTTTTCCTTTATCAAAAACCTTGTTTTGATCTGATATCACTGGATCAGGGCTGAAGAAGCTGCCATGGTCTGGCCACAAACAAACCTTGTCATTTGCATATACAATTATTTCATTGAGCTGGCTCCTCTCAACCTTATGCAAACAATCCTCAACATCAGGCAACATGTGAATGCAATATTTATCAAACAATGCATATTCAAATGAAATATAACACATGTTATCATCTGTATTAGCATTATGCATTGCAAAATGATCTCCTAGCTAGACTGAAAACTGAAAGCACTCAAAGTCCATCATGCAACTAGGAACATCAGAGCTCATCTTGTCACAAGCTGGTATATCAAAGAAAAATCTTTTAGATTCACAGTTGTGCACATCATGCACACAACCATCAGCTAGACCAAGCTGGAAAAGATCAGGTTCTGGCATCTCTTTGCAGTAACCTTCATGATGTATGTTGGTTTCTCTTTCATCAGGATGAGAACTAGAATCCATATCAACATCAGTGCCTAGATTCCCACCATACTCAAACAGATCCTCATCACCATATGTGTCAAAAATGGGTGATCAAGGTGTTTCAACTTCATCATGGTATGCCGCTAGTTCATGGGCAGTAGAACATGCATCTTCATTACCAATGGATTCTCTTTGTGGAGGAGTATCAGCTTGTATGGCATAAGCAAAACCTTAATCAAATGAAGAACGATCATGCTCAGCACTAGCACCTATTTCAATCTTTGACTGCTCTTCACCATCTCCATGTGTCTGAAAAGAAGGCATTGATTCACACATGGAACTGCTGCTCTGTTTGCTTATTTCTTCTCTATCCTGAGCACAATATTCACAATCATCTCCATAAATCCATTCAAACAGATGTTCATTTCTGTCCATAACCTCATCATTATTTTCAGAACCAGACACCTCAACCTTGCAACGGGGATTATCATTGATCCTTCTACTGGCATCCTCAGCTGATGTATTTTCACTCTCATTTTTATCTTCACATGATGCCATAATCACTTGATCATTTGCAGCCTTATAACCATTATTCATACCAAAACCTATGGGTAGGGAATTCTGCATGTGCTCATTTCTCATTTTTTCTATATTTTCTACAAACTTGTATGCCATCTACATACTTGTTATCTTGAATTCCCTCAACAATGCACTAGATCCCTCCTCAAAAGCTTCAAAATATATGCCAACACAGGCTGAAATATCAGGTCTGAAGACTTTTGGGATTTGTGAAAGGGCTATTGTAAATCTATGACTAAAATCATTACAGGGCTCTTTATCTTGTTTTATGATTTCCATTAATCTTGCAACCAGATCAGCAGGTTCTCTTGGAAATTCTTCTTTGAAACAGTCAGCAAGTTCATCCCAACAGGTAAAGGATCTCTTTAGAAAGCTCAAATACCAATCTCTAGCTTTTGCATCAAAGGATCTAACAAAAAACTTCATCCACATATCCTCATCTCTAAATGAGTGTCTCTCCATGAACCTATGAAAATTTTGGATATGTGCACCCCCATCACATACACTATGTCCACTAAATCTAGGCATCTGATTGTAAGTCTTAGCAGGCATACTTTCAACTTGATAATCAACCCATGGCAAATCTAATTGGTCATACAAAGGATCAAAAGGGCTGACAAGAGGTTTAGCTTTCTAACTAGCAGACACAACAGTGTTATTACTATTTAACTGGGCCTGCCTAGCCTCTAAGAATATCAACCAATTTTTTATCTCTTCCATTCTTTTACTTAACATTTCATCCCTCTCTTGACTGAGTATGGGTGAATACATATTTGGATTCATAAAATTTTCAATCTTAGACATCCTTTGTCTGCCTAAGACCTAAGGCTTCCCTTGGTATCTAGCTTATGTAATAAAATAACAAATATAAATGGGAAGGAGTTAGGTACCTTTTCTTATCCAGATGCTGAAATCTTGAACATAACATTCTTTTATCACAACACACACATCAACCTTTCGTGTACACTTAAACCTTTTGTAGAGTCGCCACTTCTCCAGAGAGGATAAAATTTTCAAACAACTGAAAGCTCATCAAATACTATTTTGAGTTCATTCCACCAGCAGAGCACCATCATTCACATGAAAGATCTGAATATCAGTCCACAGGAGAGTCACCAATTCTGTTACCTCCCGAATCGGCAGAGGGTTTGCTAGTTCCAATGCATGGGCAGATTCGGTCAACAAATACGGGAGGTTGCGTGAGTTGCCTCCCGTTCACTTCTGGTTTTGCTGCACCAAAGGGGGTGTCCCTATTTGCTAAAGATGTAACATTGACTTGCCCTATGACAGGAAGATTTAGCTTTGTGATAATAGGTAGAATACTCTCATGTGTGGACCAAGAGGTGCATGGTACATCACAAGGTTGGCAACATTCTTCGACATGTTTGTCTGGTTATGGATGAGAGTATGCACAGGTCCTAATCCTACTCCTACAACTAATAGGTGGAAGTTATGGAATGGTTTGAAATTGATGGTTTGGATGCAAGACATGGGTTTTGGATCATAACTACTAATCCAGAAGTAGACCGGTGCCTATCTCAGGGCAAGGAGTCAACATAGACGTATACATGAGAATGGCTTGCAACTGTCATTCGAGTTTCAAGGGGTTAGATTGATGCTTGCCTTACAAACATCACCCAAGAATGGGTATTTAACTGTCTCTGCTTATGGATATCCCAGCTGACATACAATCTCCTCCATACTCAACCTAAAATGATTTAATCCACTCCTTGAATGGAATTTAGAGATTAAGCATGAAATACATAAATTTGTATTCTAGAATCTGAGAAACCCTTAGCAACCAAATTCAGAAGAAGAAATGCATACAACAAGTGGAGACAGATAGCAAAACACATGCAAGAAGCATTTTTCATATAACATTAACACTGAAACTAAACATATGTGCAAGATACAACTCAGATACAACACATAAACTCCACATAGATACAATAGACAAGAAATGCTTTGTATTTCATTATTTACAAAAAAAAATGCCCAAGTCTTCCACCACCTAATGAGTAACACAGTTTGGCTTTTATACCAAGACTGTGTACTCAACAAAATTACAATGGTCAACTCAAGAATTTTCCAGATACAATGCATCTTCAGATTGGTGCTTAAAATTGAATGCAGCAGGGAAGCAGAGGAAGAAAGCAGGTGGGCTCGGGGTTTGAGCCACCACTTGAAGATCTTCTTTCATAAAATCGGTGGTTGACCTGTCCATCGTCGACCCAAATCCTGCAAATGTCACCATTATTGCTCAGCTACCCGCAGATCCTCAGTTCTGCTTGTCTATGAAGCTTTTCCCACACAAATTGGTGCAGACACATAGAAAGTCCTTCATCCATCAAGCAATCAAAATAGGGCCGTCGATCTCCCCCCATCGCTAAGATCCAACGGCTCAAAAACCTGGAGAAAAGTGAAGAACCAATGATATCGTTCCACATAGGCAGCTTTTTCCTCTATCGCTGACTTTTCCATTCACTATTTTGCCATTTCGCCCTTGTATATGCAATAACAGATGCATATACAATCGCCACTGTTCACCCTTCAAAAATCCCTTGTATATGCAAAATGCATATACATACAACAATTCATGGGCACGTGGCAACTTGTGATTCGTCCTCCATTGCTGTGCATTTGATCTCCATCAGCCATCGGAATGACTCAAAAAAGGTCGGCCGATGCATATGGTCTTGGTGATAATCTTTTTGCATATAGGCCTTTGCACATGCATACAATTGCTTATCATACAAGGTGAACCCCAAATGTTCATGAGGTAGATTAATAACTTATTTGAGTCCGGCTTGTATCCCCTTTTATTGTACATCAGCTTGTATACCAGCATATACAAGCACCTTATACAACCCACGGACCCCAAATTACTATTCGCTATATTTGACTCCTCCTTCGCGTCCGGGTTGTATATCTTTGTTTTGTATATCAGGTTGTATGCTGCATATACAAACCCAATATACATGCTGCGAACCCCAAACATTATTCACTGCATTTGATTTTCAATCAGATCCGGAATGTGTATATTTCTTCACCTGTATGTTGTGAATGTATGCTTTGTTTGTATGCTGAATATACAAATATAATGTACAAGACCCAATATACAAGTGGGAATCATTTTAGAACATTCCTACAATGTATTTTTTCCTTGTATCGAACCATTATATGTCAAACATACAAGCTAAATATACATGCGACCTGATATGCAAGCAACAAATATTCTCGGGAATCTGTGAAAGATTCCCCCTTTGTATATGCACCCCTTTGGACCCGATATGCATTGCAAAATGCATATAACTAATTTTTTCACCATTCTTTACAACTGCAGAGGCCCAAAGAGTTAGAATTCTAATTTTTTGGGAAGGTGCCTGCATATTTAAACGCTTGAAACCGGACTGCTCATGCAGGTAGTAACATATAGGCTCTGATTGGGGACACATGCCTCTTACAGGCATGGTGAGAACCTCAGATCTCTGGGATGCAGACCAGTGCCTTATCCATTGGGCATAGAGTCAAAACTGTAATAACCTGCATCACAAAACACATTTATTAAAATTACTTGGTGGCCTAGGGCCACCAAAAAGTAAAAACCAAAGTTTTCCTTTGTCAAAATCCTTGTTTTGATATGATATCATTGGATCAGGCCTGAAGAAGTTGCCATGGTTTGGCCATAAACAAACCTTGTCATTTGCATATACAATTATTTCATTGAGCTGGCTCCTCTCAACCTTATGCAAACAATCCTCAACATCAGGCAACATGTGAATGCAATATTTATCAAACAATGCATATTCAAATGAAATATAACACATGTTATCATCTATATCAGCATTATGCATTGCAAAATGATCTCCTAGTTGGACTGAAAACTAAAAGCACTCAAAGTCCATCATGCAACTAGGAACATTAGGGCTCATCTTGTCACAAGCTGACATATCAAAGAAAAAGCTTTCAGATTCATAGTTGTGCACATCATGCACACAACCATCAGTTGGACCAAGTTGGAAAAGATCAGGTTCTGGCATCTCTTTGCAGTAACCTTCATGATGTATGTTGGTTTCTCTTTCATCAGGATGAGAACTAGAATCTATATCAACATCAGTGCCTAGATTCCTACCATACTCAAACAAATCCTCATCACCATATGTGTCAAAAATGGGCAATCAAGGTGTTTCAACTTCATCATGGTATGCCGCTAGTTCATGGGCAGCAGGACATGCATCTTCATTACCAATGGATTCTCTTTGTGGAGGAGTATCAGCCTATATGGCATAAGCAAAACCATAATCAAATGAAGAACGATCATGCTCAGCACTAGCACCTGTTTCAATCTTTGACTGCTCTTCACCATCTCCATGTGTCTGAAAAGAAGGCATTGATTCACACATGGAACTGCTGCTCTGTTTGCTTATTTCTTCTCTATCCTGAGCACAATATTCACAATCATCTCCATAAATCCATTCAAACAGATGTTCATTTCTGTCCATAACCTCATCATTATTTTTGGAACCAGACACCTCAACCTCATAACGGGGATTATCATTGATCCTTCTACTGGCATCCTCAACTGATGTATTTTCACTCTCATTTTTATCTTCACATGATGCCATAATCACTTGATCATTTGCAGCCTTATAACTGTTATTCATACCAAAACCCATGGACAGGGAATTATGCATGCTCATTTCTCATTTTTTCTATATTTTCTACAAACTTGTATGCCATCTGCATACTTGTTATCTTGAATTTCCTCAACAATGCACTAGAGCCCTCCTTAAAAGCTTCAAAATATATGCCAACATAGGCTGAAATATCAGGTTTGAAGAATTCTAGGATTTGTGAAAGGGCTACTGCAAATCTATGACTGAAATCAATACAGGGCTCTTTATCTTATTTTCTGATTTCCATTAATCTTGTAACAAGATCAACAGGTTCTCTTGGAAATTCTTCTTTGAAACAGTCAGCAAGTTCATCCCAACAGGTAAAGGATCTCTTCGGAAAGCTCAAATACCAATCCATAGCTTTTGCATCAAAGGATCTAACAAAAACCCTTATCCACATATCCTCATCTCTAAATGAGTGTCTCTCCATGAACCTATGAAAATTTTGGATATGTGCACCCGCATCACATACATTGTGACCACTAAATCTAGGCATCTGATTGTAAGTCTTAGCAGACATACTTTCAACTTGATAATCAACCCATGACAAATCTAATTGGTCATACAAAGGATCAAAAGGGCTGACAAGAGGTTTAGCTTTCTGACTTGCAAACACAACAGGGTTATTACTATTTAACTGGGCCTACCTAGCCTCTAAGAATATCAACCTATTTTTTATCTCTTCCATTCTTTTACTTAACATTTCATCCCCCTCTTGATTGACTATGGGTGAATACATATTTGGATTCATAAAATTTTCAATCTTAGACATCCTTTGTCTACCTAAGACCTAAGGCTTCCCTTGGCATCTAGCTTATGTAATAAAATAACAAATATAAATGGGAAGGAGTTAGGTACCTTTTCTTATCCAAATGCTGAAATCCTGAACAGAACATTATTTTATCACAGCACACATCAACCTTTCATGTACACTTAAACCTTTTGTAGAGTTGCCACTTCTCCAGAGAGGATAAAATTTTCA
Source organism: Cunninghamia lanceolata (assembly GCA_027924645.1). Lineage (NCBI taxonomy): Eukaryota > Viridiplantae > Streptophyta > Pinopsida > Cupressales > Cupressaceae > Cunninghamia > Cunninghamia lanceolata. Next base: position 279,137 of record BSBN01001054.1, read on the forward strand.
AACAAATGAAAGCTCATCAAATACTTTTCTGAGTTCATTCCACCAGCAGAGCACCATCATTCACATGAAAGATCTGGATATCAGTCCCCAGCAGAGTCACCAATTCTATTACCTCCCGAATCGGCAGAGGGTTTGCTAGTTCCAATGCATGGGTAGATTCGGTCAACAGATACGGGAGGTTGCATGAGCTGCCTCCCCTTCACTTCTAGTTTTTCCATACCAAGGGGGGTGTCCCTATTTGCTAAAGATGTAACATTGACTTTCCCTATGATAGGAAGATTTAGCTTTGTGATAACAGGCAGAATACTCTCATGTGTGGACCAAGAGGTGCATGGTACATCACAAGGTTGGCAACATTCTTGGACATGTTTGTCTGGTTATGGATGAGAGTATGCATGGGTCCTAATCCTACTCCTACAACTAATAGGTGGAAGTTATTGAATGGTTTGAAATTGATGGTTTGGATGCAAGATAGAGGTTTTGGATCATAACTACTAATCCAAAAGTAGACCGGTGCCTATCTCAGGGCAAGGAGTCAACATAGACATATACATGAGAATGGCTTGCAACTGTCATTCGAGTTTCAAGGGGTTAGATTGATGCTTGCCTTACAAAGATCACCCAAGAATGGGTATTTAATTGTCTCTACTTATGGATATCCCAGCTGACATACAGTCTCCTCCATACTCAACCTAAAACGATTTAATCCACTCCTTGAATGGAAGTTAGAGATTAAGCATGCAATACATAAATCTATATTCTAGAATTTGAGAAACCCTTAGCAACCAAATTTAGAAGAAGAAATGCATACAACAAGTGGAGACAGACAGCAAAACACATGCAAGAAGCATTTTTCATATAACATTAACACTGAAACTGAACATATGTGCAAGATACAACTCAGATGCAACACATAAACTCCACAGAGATACAATAGATAGGAAATGCTCTGTATTTCATTATTTACAAAAAAAAATGCCCAAGTCTTCCACCACATAATGAGTAACACAGTTTGGCTTTTATACCAAGACTATGTACTCAGCAAAATTACAACGGTCAACTCAAGAATTCACCACATACAATGTATCTTTAGATTGGTACTTAAAATTGAATGCAGCCGGGAAGCAGAGGAAGAAAGCAGGTGGGCTCGGGGTTTGAGCTGCCACCTGAAGATCTTCTTTCATAAAATCGGTGGTTGACCTATCCATCATCGACCCAAATCCTACAAATGTCGCCATTATTTCTCAGCTACCCGCAGATCCTCAATTCCGCTTGTCTATGAAGCTTTTCCCACACAAATTGGTGCAGACACACAGAAAGTCCTTCATTCGTCAAGCATTCAAAATAGGGCCATCGATCTCCCCCCATCGCTAAGATCCAACGGCTCAAAAACCTATAGAAAAGCCAAGAGCCAATGATATCGCGCCACGTAGGTGGCTTTTTCCTCTATCGCTGACTTTTCTATTCACTATTTTGCCATTTCACCCTTGTATATGCAAGAACGGATACATATACAATCGCCACTGTTCACCCTTCAAAAATCCCTTATATATGCAAAATGCATATACATGCAACAGTTCCTGGGCACGTGGCAGCTTGTGATTCGTCCTCCGTCACTATGCATTTGATCTCCATCGGCCATCGGAATGGCCCAAAAAAGGTCGGCTGATGCATATGGTCTTGGCGATAATCTCTTTGCATATAGGCCTTTGCACATGCATACAATTGCTTATCATACAAGGCGGACCCCAAATGTTCATGAGGAAGATTAAAAACTTATTCAGGTCTGGCTTGTATCCCCTTTCATTGTACCTTGGCTTGTATACCAGCATTTACAAGCGCCTTATACAACCCACGAACCTCAAATTACTATTCGTTGTATTTGACTCCTTTGCATCTGGGTTGTATATCTTTGTTTTGTATATCAGGTTGTATGCTGCATATACAAACCCAATATACATGTTGTGGACCCCAAACATTATTCACTACATTTGATTTTCAATCGGGTCCGGAATGTATATTTCTTCACCTATATGTTGTGAATGTATGTTTTGTTTATATGCTGAATATAGAAATACAATGTACAAGACCCAATATACAAGCGGGAATCATTTTAGAATATACCTGCAATGTATTTTTTCCTTGTATCTAACCATTGTATGTCAAACATACAAGCTAAATATACATGCGACCTGATATGCAAGCAACGAATATTCTCAGGAATCTTTGAAAGATTCCCCCTTTGTATATGCACCCCTTTGGACCTAATATGCATTGTGAAATGCATATAACTGATTTTTTCACCATTCTTTACAACTGCAGAGGACCAAAGAGTTAGAATTTTGGATTTTTTGGGAAGGTGCCTGCATATTTAAATGCTTGAAACCAGACTACTTATGTAGGCTGTAACACATCTACCTATTCTTTTGTGAAGCCAACTTTATGAATTTGGTTGTGGTAGGAGTTTATCCTTACTAGTTTGGAGATTTCTTAGCATGGTTCTAGAAGGGATGCAATTATTTTGTGTAGAAGTTGCTATCCTATGTATTCTATCTAATGGATACTTGGTTTTTGGGTCATGAGGAAGCCTCATGTTGCCTTGGAGATCACAAAATTCTTGATCTTTTTTTTGTGTAACCTTTTTGATTTAGAATAGTTGAGCATCGATGTGGTGTTGAGAGCAGCCTTTCGCCTTTGTTTAGGTTTAGTTATCTCCTTGGATACATTCCTAGTGATAAATGGGTTACTAGCCTTGCTTGTTGGAAGTGCTTATGCTTTTAGGAGGACATTGCAAGATCCTTTCCTTTGACAACCCATAAGTTATCCTTAGTTTGGTGTTGTGAAGCTAGAGTGTTAGAGGAATCCCCTCTTTTAGGAGTGCAACATGAGGAAGAGACTCATGGAGAGAAACCACAACTAGAAGTGAGGCATGCTATTAGTGAGCATGGAGGTGTAAGTACTAAAATCTTGTTAGGCCAACATGGTATTCCTATGATAATGTGGTGGTCATATGTCACAACCCTTGAAGGTTTGATTTTACTTCTTCCAGTAGTTTCTTGTCTTGTTGACCCCTCCTTTGTTTTTTTGTCTTTTCTCCTTGTTTTTCCTATTGATTGACTTTTCTTGCCTTTTGTATTTCATCACTAACCCCTCCTTTTTCCCTATTTAGGGTCACCCCTTTAGGGTTATACCTAGTGTTTTTAGGTTGCCTAGGCAACCTTGACTAGCAAAAGGGCCAACCCTATCATTTTTAAATGTGTGTGTTAACTCTTTGTTTTAGCTTTTCTTCTTTCTTTTTAGCCTATTTTAATTCATCATTTTCCATGCCAACTCATCCTTTTCTTGCTTTCTTTAATTTGTGAACTCATGGTTGATTCTTATCTCTTCTAGTTTATTTCTATTTTCTCTTTGATTTCACATTAGTTTTCTTTTAGTTTTCTCAAGTCTTCTTCTAGTTTTCCTTTTATCTTCTCACCTATTCATGGAGTTGTTTCTATTTCTTCTTTATTTGCACCTTATTTTGATCTTGTCTCTCCACCCATTCCCTTCCATTTCTACCAAGAAATGCCCATTCATTCTTCATTTTTTTTCATGCCTTTACATGCTCTAAATTATATCTAGTGCTCTCACAAGATTTTGAATACAAGCTTCTCTATAGGCCTTGAGCCTTTGTCTTAAATGTTTTAGTTTAGATATCTTTATGATAGATGTCTCTCAGAAGCTTTAGTCCATCTAAGCTTCTCAAATAGGCCTTGAGCCTCTTTTTCTTTCTGGCCATACAAGCCTTATAGATTCTTTTCTTCCTACCTTTTTGAATATTCTCACATCCATTTTATTTTTCCCATCAAGTGATCCTGACTACAATAGAAAAGGTTATACAAATAAGATGGACCTCTGAGGACTACTTTCCTAGCATTGGCACCATCGAGTATTGGTTCTTTCATTATTTTTATATAATAGAAGTAGTAATTAGAAAATCAAAATTGCTCTTGAGGAAATAAACTCTTCTTTATTTCTTCTTGATTTCAATTGCTTTCCTAGTCTAGGAGAAAGATTTATTTTTTCATTAGTAGATTACATTAGTTTGAGTCATTACAAAATTTACATCAAAAAATACAAAAACATAGTTAAATTGCATCTAGGAAAAGTCATTTACTTGCATCCATATTTCCTTCCTAGTAATTAGACAATATTGAAATATTAGGAAAAAATCAAAACTTGCATGCATACATATAGTTTAAATTGCATTTAGAAATTTCATTTCAACCATGCACAACTATTACATACAAGTATTAAGCCCTTATTTTCATCATGAGGCACCCAACCCAAAATAGTACAACATAAGCCCTTGGTTTCATCCCAAGACATGGAAAACAAATCACAAACCATACATCTTTGGATACTCAAAGCCTCTCAACTAAGTACGTGATGTGCGTTGGTCTAAGAGAGGATTGAGTTAAACAAGTCTTAGAGAAGATAAGAGCAAGTATCCCAAAAGAATTAAACCCAAACAATGTAGAAAATCCAAAATGAGTAGATCCAATCAACATATAGATTCAAGAATAGGAAAACATCCTTAGACAAATTTAACAAGATAATAGAAGAATGTGATTGGAAGAACTTAGGAACTGAGAACATAGACTTATCAGAAAAATCCCATAATTTGAGAGAAGAAGACTTGAGGTCTTTCATCTTTATGCTACTAATGAACTTGATTACCTAAATGCAAGCTATGCTCCATGACACATCATAATCACAACTACATCTCTATTATGAATCCAACAAATAATAATTTAAATTATATGTAGGACTACAATTGTTTCTAGGTCAATTCTAGAGATTTGGGTCACTTCCATGGGTATGGATATGGCTTATGGCCCAAAGACATGATCTAGTAAGTTATACACTCTTTTTCTTCATTTCACCTCAAGATACACTCTTCACTAGTTGCTAAGGGTTGGTAGTATGTAGAAATACATGGGGAGGCTAGTAGATTGTTAGGGTTGAATTCTAATTGTGTATGAGGAAAATTGACTAAATTAAACTAAACAAATCAAAAACCCAATAACATAAAGAGAATCGATCTAAATAAAAGCCATTGCAAATAAATCAATAAAACATGAAAGCTTTTACCGAGATTTGTATTGTTCCCTTTGGATTGAATGTGGATTGCTGCTGCGAAACCATAGTTGCAACAAGCAAGTGTAGTGTGCTCAAAGATCAATGTCAAAAGATCGTGAAGTTGCTCAATCGATGCGATGTATGCTCAAAGCGCTGTTAAGTATGCCTGAGAATAAGTGATCGAAGAGAGAGGCCCAATGAAGGAGATGAGGGGGGTTTATATAGGTTTCAACAGAGATCGATCAACGGTCTAGATAATTCAGAAGAATCAATGGAGGAGAACAGTTGAGGAATGTGCAACGAATAAGAAGAAGACAAGTGTCACACAAAAGCTGTTTTATTTGAGTTAATCACTTTCTTTTCTAAAGATAAGATATGCTTTTCATAAATTAGAAAGATTTTTTCTAATTTAAGAGAAATTGATAAAAACAAGGTTGAGTGAATAGATAACTCAACTTAAGATTTGCTTTTGCATGATTTGAGAGAAATTAAATAATAAATTATTTAATTTTGTGTGTGCATGGAGAAGAATACTTATTTTTAGAAGATTTGAAAGATATTTGTAGATAAGAAAGAAAATTAAATAAATAGATTTATTTAATTGTTGTGCATGATTTGGAAGAATAAATAAAATATTTGATTTATCTTATTTTTTGGAGAATGAGAGAATTTAAATAAATTTGATTTGATTTATTTAAATTTGGAAGAATGAATTTGATTTAATTAAATAATTGGGAATTATTTAATTGTTTGGATAAGAGGGAATTTGTGATGAATTAATTAAATAATGGGATATATTTAATTAATGGAGACTTGAAATTTGGAAAGAAGATAATTATTTAATTAAATAATTAAAATTATTTAATTGTGGAAGAATAACAGAGGAATTTAATTTAATTAATTAAATAATGAGGATTTATTTAATTAATGTCGCAATTAGGAGATTTAGAAGAATTTGGTGAAATTAATTAAATAATTAGATTATTTAATTAACGTTGTAATGCAGGTGATGCTCTAGATTAGACGAAATGCAAGTAGTGCGACGACTTGGTCATTTTAGGGTGTCTACATTTTGCCCCTCTTTGATGCAATACAGTTTACAGCATTGTGTCAAAGAAATCGATAGTTGAAGACATGATACAATTTATGATGCCCTAGTGTAGGTAGTTGCCCCAGCGTATGCCCCCTCGAGCGGGAAGACAAGGAAGTGACAGAGGAACGGTGTTGACACTCAACTAGATGAGTGCGTGATAAGGTAGGAGAAAAAGCAGAATGGGGTGGGAAGAAAAGAAAATGTGGGAGGGATGCTATAAATAGGACCCATGGGGACCACAATCCTCATTTGCACCCTAAGAGCTTCTAAATTTAGAGAGTAGAGCCTCCAAACTAGTGTGAGAGAGTTGAGTGGAAGGAGCTAACAGCGAGGAGAGATGCTGATTCCAGTGCATAGGCATCGAGCAGAGCTTGTACGGATGTACAGGAGGCCAGCAGGAGCTCCGGCAGCGGTAAGTGCTTGAAAACTTTATTTTAATTTGTCGCTTTAGGGCAAATTAGGGCTAGGGTTAGGGAGGTAAGCTAGGTCAGCCAAAAGCACTTTAGGGTTGCGCAGTGCGATGGGTAGTCGGGTGGAGCACTTTCGGCGTGCCACAGCGCACTTGGTAGGAAAGTCGAGCGCATATGGTAAAAACAAAGCACCTTTGGCTCTGGGGATTAGCACCGTAGTGCGTTTGGTAAAATACCGCAGTGCATATGGTAGTGTAGTGCAGCGTGGTTGGTAGAATAGGGTAGTGCAGTTGTAAATGCATGGAGAAAAACAAGTTGCTGTTGTGTATGCAGTAAAGCGCGGTTGGTGGTATAGTGTAGTGCTCTTGTAAAACAAGGTGCTTTTGGCGTAGGCTAGCCCTGCGCTTTTGCAGATGCAGGATGGCGCATGTGGTAAGACAGGGAAGCGCTTTTGTGTAAAACAAGGTGCTTTTGGTTAGGTGATAGGAGGAATCTAGGTAAGGGGGATTGAAGGGTTGACTACCCTAGTTTAGAAAAGAGATGGATAGAATAGCAGTAGATAGGATTTGGGGGATACAGTATGGAAGAATTTACAAGTGGTTTGTTGTGGATGCAGAGGATTTTGCCACCGCTGATGTCACGAGAGCGACACCACGTGATAGCACATGAGGTAGTACAGTTGACATGGGAGGAGGATGCATTCTTGGAGCATGCGGGACTATGGCACGTTGCGCATTTGACACACATTAGGGCGAACCTCGCCCTGGTGACAACAGTGGTAGAGAGATATCACAGCGAGACCTCGTCATTTCACTTTCCAACAGGGGAGGCGACAGTGACACTAGAGGATGTATACCGCATCTTGAGGATTCAGATTGATGGAGAGATAGTGGATTTTGACCCGATGTGGGGCGATGCAGGCTTGGTGGTCTTCTGCACAGATGACCTTTGGATAGATGACGGGGAGATTTGATGGGCAGACGTCCTGAGACTCTGCGATAGGATCAGATGGATAGTGGCATCACTGATTGGCAGCTTCTTGTGTCTAGACAGGAGATCCAGAGGATTAGCGGTTGGCTGGGGTACTGTACTATCAGGGATGTTCGCACATGGCTGATAGTATGTGTGGGGCCCATGTGTGTTGGGACAGTTGTATCACGACATGCATCCCTGCGTGTATAGGAGAGGTAGGAGCCTCTTAGCAAGGGTGACCCTGTTACAGGTATGGGCATGGGAGCATATCCCTGTGATCAGACCCATGACACAGCGCCATCGGGATAGAGGCAAGCCCTACGTATTCCTATATGAGGGAGTGATTACACACTGGAGGATGGGGTCTGTTAGCCACTGGAGGTGGCAGATCGACGAGATGGACCTGTTTGTGTGGAGACCATGGTTACTTTGTGAGGAGTGGGAGGATGAGCACGAGAAGTTGATGTACTGTAGATAGGCTCGGTATCTGTTCAGGAGATGGATAGATGCGATAGAGAGGTACCTGCTAGAGCGGGTACTCAGGCAGTTTGGGTTACCATAGGGACTACCAGTGGGGGAGGCGACGCATGCTAGGACACGGAGGGAGGTTGGAGACTGGGACGCAGAGATTCCAGTGGCTACAGCTTTGGCAGAGGTACGGGGACTTATCCCCGTGAGATGGGATTGGGACATTGGACTGGCAGATCCAGGTACACTGCCAGAGTATGATAGGTACTGGTAGACACACAGGCCAGTTAGATTGACTACACCAGGTGTGGCAGGGGCAGTGGGGGAGGTATTGGTCCCAGGTGCAGAGGCCAGGATCAAACACCAGGCCAGAGCAGCCAGACAATAGGCAGTGGGAGAGGTCAGGGGCCAGCAGGCAGATGTAGAGATGGCAGAGGAGGAGGAGCTAGCTGTAGAGACAGATTTGGAGAGAGCTGAGCATTTACTACAGGAGGAGATAGCCCAGATGACTCAATTAGAGCTCCGGATGGTACGATTGAGGAGGGATAGGGATGCAGCTAGGGTGGAGGTGAGATAGGCCGAGGCCCTAGCACAGGTGCAGACACAGGTGGCAGCAGCAGCGCAGATAGCCCTGGCACACCTATAGGTAGGCATGTAGGCACATGTACAGGGCTAGGTGCAGGCATAGGTATAGGCACAGGCACAGGTACAGGCACAAGCATAGGTACAGATGCAGATGCAGCCACCAGCTACACCAGCAGCAGATGACGGGCAGCTAGCCCAGTTGAGGAGGGAGAGAGACGCAGAGGTACAACTGTAGTTGACAGCAGAGGCCACACTTTTTAGAGTGAGGCGGGAGAGAGACGAGGCACGCCGTGCACTGGGTGCTGATTAGAGGACCTTATACAATGAGCTCGTCTGGGTGCAAGGAGAGCTAGTATCAACAGGCTAAGAGGCTGAGTATTACAAGGGTCTCTATGCGGGTGCGGTGCCAGCAGCACAGCGAGAGCTGAGCTACAGAGATAGGAGCAGATCTGGGGCATCTGGATCCCATAAGACAGGGCAGTCAGTGTCCTTAGTGAGAGGACCATTTTTGCCACCAGGGGGAGGAGGAGGACCAGTAGGGGGACCCCCACCGAGCACAGGGGGAGGACAGGAACCACAACAGGAGGGGAGCTCTACCCACTAGAGCACGTACATTTGTATTTTGTATCGTATTTGTACCATACTTGTATCACAATGGACACTTGTACTTTGTACCATTTGTATCATTTTGGATAGATGCCTGTATGCATCCTGATGTATATTTTGCAGGCTCTTGATAGCCTTGATGTACTATATTGATGTATTTTTGGATGTATACCCATTTTGTACTATTGATGTAGACACTGACATTTTGTATTATGATGACCATTACATGATATATATGATGATCTATTTGGCTCACTGTTGTTCATGCTTTTGTGTATGCATTACTTGATGTCATGGGTGTGATGATATGTATGTATGATTATGGATTCAGGTGATGACATATGTTGCTTACATGATGGTTATAGATGTATGATGATAGAGATGTATGATGATATAGATGTGATGACTAGTGATATCTGACATGTGGGTTTTGCAGATATGCACCAGAGAGAAGAATAGGAGGAGATGGGAGACAGAGACTGTTGATCGATCACTGTAATGAAAACAATATAAAGGTTGTGGGAATGGATGAATGAGCTTGTTGCAATGGTTTCCCATTTGTATATAAAGAGCAATCCTTATTTTGATATAGTACGTGGATAATTCGCCACCAAGGTATAAAAGACTAAGGTGCCGTAATATTCGAGTGCGTGGACGTTGACTCTGCAAGCAAGCGGTTTGAACTTAGATCCCTTAGACATTATATAACCTTGTTGGAACATGTGAATGAGCCATAGTCTTGAACATAAAATAAACTTCAATACATGCAAATGCAAGAAGAGTATTAAATATGTAAGATGCTAGGACGTAACACACACAAGATAAATAGAATGCTAAGAAAGATGCTAAAGATCATTCCTCAAACACGGCACACAAAAAAACAATGACTATGCCCCCAATCCATACTGCATCGCAACATACCAAGATTATAGATAAATCAAGGTAGCCTTGAATAGGTAATGGAAAAAGAAACAAAAGATAAGCCAAAAAGCAAATTGACTAACTTACAAAGTAAACATACAGCCAACATATTCTCTTGCCAAAGAGGTTGCTCAGGATAGATTGGATAGGAAAGATAACAACATTATCGTAGGAACTCTATGTCCGTTAAAGGGGGTTATCTACCTAAAAAATAATGTCTCGCTGTAGGAAATGCCACATGTCGCAGGAGACGCGTGTGTTGGTCTCGACAATGGAACACTGCGCAGAAGACAAGCTTGTTGATCTAGGGCTTTGGTTAATCGGTACTTAGCTGATGTTGGCAATCGGTATGCAGGACAGTAGAAGACTCTGGAAGCAAGCTGCTTTGCTTCAGGTTTTTTAAGGACTCTTGCTTTGAAAGGATGCGCTAGCTTGCTGCTTGAGTTAGTCAAGTTGAGGTGAATGGATTTTGATAAACAGAAGACCAGAAAGGTGACAGTGTTAATGGATTGGAACGGGTGGAGAATGATGGATCGTGTGTGCCTGAGTACTAGATACATCCTTCATATTCTAGACTACCTACATACCCTGTATCCACAGGATCAAGGCACATTTACAATGGAAGATGAAAGTGATAAATATGTAGTTCTGGACAGAGTGATGAGATGGGTCAAGATGAAGAGGAGGGGATCTTATGTACCTGAGTACTGGAAACTTCCTTCATATTTCAGACTGCCTACATACCCATATCCATGGGATCAAGGTACCTTAAGATTGAAAAGAGATAATATGTAGTTCTGGTTAGCGGTGATGATGTAGGAAAAAGCGTTGAGAAGATAATAGCCTTATTGTAGGAGTGATGTGTCCGTTAAAGAGTGTTATCTGCGGAATGGAGAAATAGTTGAAGAACGTGTTGTGAACCACGAACAAGGAACCACTCCTAGACCGAGGTTAAGGAAGGAATTGCCCCCATTCTGGTAGCGGAATTCACATGGATGATTGACATAGAAAGCATGACCTAGGACAAGACAATGAAAACTGCTGACACAAATCAAGACGTGGGATGACGATGGTGGGCATTGACAAATTTCCAAGCTATACTAGATAGGGAGATGGAAATGCAAACAAGGTCAATGGTTTTATTATGGATGGATGGATGAAACTTGTTACGAAAAATGGACATGGAGTGGACATGACTCGATAGACGATGGATGCCGACTCTACACATAGCGCCTATTTGCCAGGTTTTCACTATGGTACTTATCCAAGGCGCCTGTTTGCCAGGTTTTCACCAGAGGACGGATTTTTTTGGGTTTTTTTTTTTTTGGAATACTTTGAGGATCAGGCATAGAACTTCTTAAGATGGACACTATTAAGTGGCTCATCTAGAGGAATGCCGTCAGGTGTAGCTAAAGTATAAGCTCCTGATCCATATGCTACTATGACAATAAAGGGACCTAACTAGTTAGGCTCAAACTTGCCCTTATTTTCTCGATCTGCTTGATTTCTCTGATTCTCTTTAAGTACAAGATCACCAACTTGAAACTGTCTTTCTTTGATCTTTTTGTTGTAATTACGCCGGAGGTGGTTTTGATTGACATGGAGATGATTAAGTGCAGCAAGGCACCTCTCATCTAGTAGTTCAAGCTCAGCTAATCTGGAAGTGCGATACTCATCTCCGCCGATCAGGTCCTACATGGATACTCTGAGGATGGGATCTCGACCTCTATAGGTAGGATGGCTTCAAAGCCATAGACCAAGGCATAGGGTGTGGCACCAGTTGGTGTTCTAATACTAGTGTAGTAGGCCCATAGGGTGGGATTGAGTTGCAAGTGCCAATCACGACCAGCTTCATTGACTGTTTTCTTGAGGATTTTGAGAATGGTTTTAATGGAAGCCTCTGCTTGGCCGTTACTCTGCGGATAGTAGGGAGTTGAAAAGCGATGTTGGATATTGTATTGTGTGCACAAGGCACGGACATTTTGATTCTTGAATGGTCTCCCATTATCAGTGACAATGGTTTGGGGAATACCATACCGGCATATGTGGTAGTTTAGGATAAACTTGGCTATTTGCTTACCAGTGATATAGGTCATAGGAATGGCTTCCACCCACTTCGTGAAATACTTAGTGGCGGTAATGATAAACTTGTGGCCATTGGAGGACGAAGGATGGATTTGTCCTATGAGGTCAAGACCCCATTGAGAAAAAGGCCATGGAGTTGTCACAGGTTGTAATTCATGAGCTGGTGCGTGAATCAAATCTCCATGCTACTGGCATTGTAGACACTTCTTAGCAAACTATGTAGCATCTTGCTCTATTGTAGGCCAGTAATAACCTGTTCTGAGTATCTTCTTAGAAAGATTAGGACCGGTAGAATGTGCTCCATAGACACCTTCGTGTATGTCTCATAAGGTAGCTTCAGCTTCTTCCGCGTTAAGACATCGTAAGAGGATACCATCGAGACTCTGGTGATATAGTGTATCACCCAGATCGATGTAACAGGAGGATCGACAGATAAAGGTTTTGCGTTGGGTGGGTGATAGGTCAGGGGGAAAGGTTTTGTTCTTGAGGTATTCATAGATATCTTTGTACCATGGGGAATTGGGACCAACAAGTTTGTAGATGATTTTAGTAACTGGAACGTCAACGGCAGGTATCAACAGTTGCTCGATCAAGAATTCACATTTCTGTGTATTTGCAGGCATGTCTATCAGTGACCCTATAGAAGCCATAGAATCTGTAGCTTTATTATGCTCTCGTGGAATTTGCTCAAATGTGATGCTAGAAAAATGTGGTTTGTAGGCGTCCACTAGTTGCTTGTAGGGGACCAACTTTTCATCTTTTGTTTGGTACTCATCTATGACTTGGCAAATGACTAGTTGTGAGTCTCCATATACTTGTAGTTCTGTGATGTCCCATTGAACTACTGTGTTGAGACCTATGAGGAGTGCTTCATACTCGGCGATGTTGTTGGTACAAGGGAATGCAAGCTGATATGACTTTAGAATGTAGTCATTTTGAGGTGTGATGAATAAGATGCCAGCCCCTGATCCATACTATGTGTAGGAACCATCAAAGTACAACTTCCACATTATTGAGTTGGACAGAGTGAAGAGATTTTCATCTAGAAAGTCTGCTACCATCGGGTGTGTATCTTGCATGGGTGCTTCTACTAGTTGATCTGCTAGAGCTTGTCCTTTGATTGCTTTATGATCCACATACTCAATGTTGAACTCACTAAGGATCATGACCCATTTAGCTAGTCTACCCGTAAGAGCTGCTTTTGCTAGTAGATACTTCAAGGGATCAATTTTAGCTATAAGAATTGTGTGTTGGTTCAACATGTAATGCCGCAACTTTTGGGAGGCGAACACTACTACTAAACAAGCTCTTTCCATCGGTGAATAATTGAGTTCATATCCCACCAAGGTTCTACTGATATAGTAAATTGCATGCTCTTTTCTTGTTTCATCATGTTGTGCTAGCAAGGCCCCTAGGGCCAAAGTTGTAGTTGAGATGTATAATATCAAAGGTTTATCAGCAACTGGTGGAACCAATATAGGAGGTGTAGCTAGATACTCTTTGAGCTAATCAAATGTTGCTTGACACTTATAATTCCATTGAAATGAGACATCCTTTCGGAGCAAGTGTTGAAATGGTTGACATTTATCTGCTAACTATGAGATAAAATGCCTAATGGATTGCAACCTTCCTTGAAGGCTCCTTAATGCTTTAAGGTTCTTTGGTGGAGGCATCTCTACTATAGCCTTTACTTTTGCTGGATCTACTTCAATGCCTCTACAAGATACAACGTATCCCAACAGCTTCCCTGATGTTACACCGAAGACACACTTCTTTGGATTGAGGCGCACTTGATATTTCTCGAGCCTATCAAAGATCTGTCCTAGAACATGTATGTGATCTGCCCTAGAAGATTTAGCTAGTATGTCATCCACATAGTCCTCCATGATGTGATGAAAGAGGTCATGGAATATCACTGTCATTGCTCTCTAATAGGTTGCCCCTGCATTCTTTAGACCAAACGGCATGACACACCAACAATAGTTACCCCACGGACAAGTAAAAGTTGTTTTATGCTGATCTTCCTCTACTATCCTTATCTGATTGTAGCCAAAGAATCCATCCATGAGAGAAAGCATCTCATGACCTACTGTCAAGTCTACTATAATGTCAATCTTCGGTAGTGGGAAGTTGTCCTTGGGACATGCTTTATTAAGGTCTCTGAAATCATTACACATGTGGATGCGCCCATTGGGTTTAGACACAGGTACAATATTTGATACCCAGTCTAAATAGTCAATAGGTCATATGAACTTTGCATCTAACAGCTTCTGTATTTCCACTTTTACCAAGAGAGCTATCTGTGGGTGCATCTTCCTCAACTTTTGCTTGACTGGTTTAACCTTTGGATCAACAGTGAGATAGTGAACAACTAGCTTAGGGTCTAACCCTGGCATATCAGCATAGGTCCATGCAAAGTTGATGGTTCTCTGTAAGAAGAATGTGTTAAGATTCCTGTGCTCTGTTTCTGATAATGATGCTGCTAGGAATGTGGTCTTTGGATTTTGTTCTATGCCAAGGTTTATCTCTGTAGAATCTTCTACCAGGAGAGTTGACTTCTCTTGATACTTAGATGGTAGGGGAAGGTCAAATCCTCCATCCTCAGGTGCCACAGTTGGGTTTTCACCTTTGGATACGTCCTTGGTTTTTACTATTTTGTGATCGGGAGGTGCCACAGTGTGGTTTTCACCTAGAGATCTTTCTTTATTTTTACTTTTACGACTGGAGGATTTGGCATTCTCACCAAAATAAGCCGTTGGTTCTAATTCCATTACAAAACCTACTTTATGATCGCTAAGAGGGATACCTTCTTGAAGTCCCATGAACTCAGCTAAAGCTTCGTCATTCTGAAATACATCTATAACGGGGGTCCCTTATTGGTCCCAATCGATAAGTTCAAGGTAGACAAGTGTTACGTTCTGGGTGCTAGTGGTGGAGGTTAAGGATATGGAGGATAGCGTTAAAATGGAGGATTCTGTGAATAGGTTGGTCATATGGAGGGAAGAGTCATTGATGATATCCTCTGTAGACATCGAATCGGCGGGAAAAGTGTTAGCTACCTCATCAAGGATATACTTGATGTCCAAGGCGTGTGGTACCTTCTTACCAAATCCTAATCCCTTCTTGTCTAGTTTCTTTGTCACAATAATGGGTTCCATATTTCCTTGATTCTGTTTCCCAAGGCCACCTTTGCCTTTATAGCCCATGTTTTTGACTATCCTTAAGCCATTGCCATATTAATTTACTGGTATTGTGACTGGTTCTTTCTCCTTATAGAGCCAAGAAGAAATGTCCTCAATAGTTTCCTCTTCCAATAACCGTCCATGTTGGAATTGGGTTAGGAATCCTGGGGGAGGAATAGCTACTTTTTTGGTTACTTTGGCAATGGGTGGTTTGCCGTAAGATTTTGGAGATAAAGGCATCCGCCCTACACAACAAGATTTTGAGATATCATAAGATCCAAAGCCTATATCACAGATGTGTGCCTTGATCTCAGGTAGAGGATTTGGGTTACTTGTAGAGTCTTGGGTCAGAGTTTCAGGATCGACATATAGTGGGGATTCAAGGGCTTTTTCATTTTTAGGCACCTGGTTGCAATTCTTATAACTGCCTTGCAAGACATGGCAGAATTCAAAAGGATTGGGGTCTCCTGGGATAGTGATCTCCATACCATTGTATGGGAACTTTAGAGACTGATGGTACGTGGATGGAACAGCTTTCATTGCATGGATCTATGGACGGCCTAGGATAATGTTGTAAGGTAGTTCAATATCAAGGACTTGACACCTGGTTTCAAGCATGACAGGGCCCAGTTGTATAGGCAAGTGGATAACACCTTCTGAACGGCGTTCTGCATCATCATATCCCTTGATTGTAATACTTTGATCATTGTTGACATGATCCTCAGAGTATCCCAATTGCTTAAGTAACTTTAAAGAACAGATGTTGAGACTAGAACCACCATCTATGGGGATGCGTTTGATTTTGCGCTTATGGATGAGAACTTCAATATGAAGGGAATCATTGTGACAAGGATCATGGGAAGGGAGGTATTTCTCAGAGAAGACAACATTGTAGGGTGAAGCAATGTTACCTACTATAGCTTGGAAATCCGTGACTACTATGTTGTTGGGAACCGAAGACTCTTGGAGGGCTTTTTCTAGCACTACTCTATGTGCAGGTGATGACCGTAGAAGGTCCAAGATAGAGATCTGTGCTGGCATTTTCCCTAGATGTTCGACAAGATTATAATCAGATTGAGCTGGAAGACTAGGTGTAGGACCACGAATGGTGACACGGCCATGGCGAGTTGTAATAGCGTAATCCATAGATTTGTCTTTGATTGTGAGGGTAGACACTCGACTTTCTTCAAAATGACCTACAATGGAATCAAAGGAAGTGGAAGCATGATTGATACCTTTACCTCTATCCTGAGAAGGAGGTGTACCAGGATGAGGGAATGGTTCCTTGTACATGTCGAGATCTTTGTTCGTGTGTTGAGCTGGTGGTTCATTCTCAAAAGTGATTTGGTTGCCATTGATGAGATTTTGGATTAGGTTCTTGAGTTTCATGCACAACGCGGTTCTGTGCCCTTTGCTCCTATGGAACTCACAATATTCATTGTCTCTATAATGTGTAGTTTTGTAGATAGGTTCTCCATGTGGGGGAGCATCAGGTAAGGTGATGAGCCCTTTTTGCAAAATTTGTTGTAAGACTGATTCGATGGGCACTCCCAAGGGAGTGAATTGGCATCACGGTGGGTAATCTTGTTGAGGTCGCTCTTGTTGTCGTTGTTGTTGATTTTGATATGGTTGCCGCTGTTGTTGCTGTTGTTAAGGTAGAGCTTGACTTGGTTTGGAGAGCTGCAGCGGTGTTTGCAATGTTTGTACATGTTTAGAATTGACCACCCCATCATTGACCACGTTTTTGTTCTTGTTCCAAAACTTGGGTTTATCATTTGATTGTTGATGAGGAGCACTATCTTTCGTTTCTTTGAAGATTTTGACCATACCCTTAGCACTGAGGGCCTTTTCAATGTTGATACCCTTGTATGTGATTTCATCAAAGGTTGTAGCACTCAGAATTTGCAAATGGAAACCTAACTCTTGGTTGAGGTTTTGCATAAATATGCTAACAAGCTATTTCTCCAGAATCTTGAAAGGGATTTTGCTAGCCATTTGTCTCCATTGTTGAAGGAAAGAAATGAAAGTTTCACCATTTTTCTATTTATTGTTGCATAGATCAGTCATGGAGATCTCATGCTCGGCATTGTAGGAGAAATGGGTGGCAAACTTCTCTGCTAGCTCATTAAAAGATTTGATACCCATAGGCAAGTGTGAGAACCATTCTATAGCTTGACCTCCAAGACTGCGAGGAAAGAGACACATAAGATATGTGTCATTATGTGAGACCTTGAAGCAAGCAAGATAGAATTCCCTGAGATGGTCTTTTGGGTCACCTTTTCCTTTGTATTTATCAAACTTGGGAATAGTGAAATTTTGAGGAAAAGGGATCATTGGTAATGACCGATCAAAAGGATAAGGACACACTTCCTCTAAAGAGAAGGTCTTCTTAGTGTGGCCAAACGTAAGATTAGATAGCTGTTGTTGCACTTCCGCAATTTTTAGCTCCATCATTGTGGGAGGAGTTGGAAGCATCTCCTGTTGTCTAAGAAGTGGTTGTTGATGCCCATATGGAAGATTGTAGTGTAAGCCATGAACATTGGTGTTATAAGGGTCATAAGATTGGTTGGGGTCGTATGCGTTGTACGTTGGGTTGAGATTGGGTTGGAATTGGATGTTTTGATGAGGAGGAGGTGGGGGTGGTGCTAGGTAAGAATGTTGGCTTTGTGACGGTTGAAGAACAGAAGTGGGTGGAGGAAAGCTAAAGTGTGTTGGATTTGGTTGCGATGGCGGTACAAAGCTTTGGGAAACTTGATTTTGGGAATGTTGAGGGTGGCTAGGCAATGTGTGAAAGAAATTTAGTGAGGATGAATGTAACAGAGGAGGGACATAGGTAGAAGTGTTTTGCGATGGTTGAGGTTGATTAAGGATGAGAGTAGAAGCATTTTGTGGGGGGGGCTGCATGACTCTAATTGGTTGAGAGACATGGAGGTTTGATGATATGGGAGGTGGTATGTGTTGAGACCCTTGTTGCATGGCTACATAGTTGTTCCCTAGATTGTAATTTGGTGGGAAACCTATTCGTGATGGGGTAACCAAGATTCCACTTGCGATTGGTGTGGACACTTTAGGAGGTGGTTGCATATTCGATCAAGCTAAGGTGGCTTGCTTAGCTAACTCTGCTTGACGTTGGAGAGTTTCTTGTTGGTTTTTGAAGATCTCCATAGGAGTCAGAAGCGGTGATACAACCCTCTCCCCTATTGGGTTTTGAAAAAGGGGATTCCTATACTGCGAGCTCTGTTCAGGTAAGGGTGTGGTCACAGTCGACATGGTTTGGACCACCTATATGGTGTCTTGGGTGTTGTTAGGCTCGCTAAGATTGGATAGATCAAAATCTTTGGGTAATTTAGCTCCTTGCTCTGCTAGCAAATGAAAGAAATGATCTTGGTTCTTGCTAAGGATTTTGTCAATGGTGGCTATGGCCCTAGGATCTTGCATGAATTCATCAAGATCTTGCTCATCTTCTTGAGAGGATTGACCTATTTCAAAGTGTCACTTTTCTTGAGATGGGGCTAGATCTGCAGTATAACCTTGTGGGACAAAATCGGGAGGCAAGTCAGTGGTGTATTGGGGTGTACTTACCAAAGGGACCCTACCTTCTTGGGAATTGCTTGGTTGGTTGACGTGTGGCATGCTGGGAGAATTGGTAGGTCTTTTCGCAGGCGTTCTAGGAGTGACCTTGGGAGTAATGTTGAGACGACCCAATTGCGGTGTGGGAGGAGGCGACTTGTGCTTCCTAGGGACAACTTGCTTGGACTTCATAGTTTGTTGGAGCCTAGTGGTTACCATGGAATACACTAGGACAAAAGGTAATGCTGGGATTCTGCTTGGTGTTTTGAAAAAAAGACAAACTTTGATGCACAATGTACTAGACCAAAGGCGCTATACTGTTTGACCAGAGGCACAGGACTGTGCAACCAAAAGCGTGCTACTGTGATGCCAAAGGTGATGGACTAAGCTACCAGAGGTGGGTTACTGCTATACCAAAGGTGAGCTAAGGTTACCAAAAGTGAGCTACTGATATACCAAAGGTGCTAAAGTAGAGTTTTTCCAGAGGCGAGGTACTGCTATACCAAAGGTGATCTACTGTACTACCAAAGGCAAGCTTCTGTAATACTAGGGGCATTGAAGTAATGTCTGATGCTTCTAAAAGGCAAAATTTTGATAGATTGGTTCTGTTTCTGAGTGGATTTGTTTGGCAAGAGAAAACACAACAAACAAGTGGTCAAAAAACAAGGACTGACACAACAAATAGTGTATGTTCAAGGCTCAAAACAAGCCCAATGTGTCCACAGGTATAAGACAAATTGCAAACAATAACAAGCACTTTTTATCCCTAGAGACAAGGTTTCATTGCAGTAGATCAGCTCACAGCTTAATACTCTGTCGATAAAAATATCATTCCATAAAGGTGTCAGATATTTTGTATCTTTGCGAGGGACGATAGGTAGGGATATCTCACCCTCCCCTTGGAAAGCTCAAGTAGGTCACAAGAGCTTTATGGCCAAGGGAATACTATCTCTTCTCAAGGGAGCCAATGGTGAGTATCTTAAGGGCTTAAATCAATTCCCCTTGCACTAATGATTACCGCAATGTTCGGAGGTAGGTCGGGTAGTCACTAACTAAAATGGTTCTTAGTAACTTTGAGGGACCAATGCCTTACGAGCAATGCGACAAGCTACTAAAAGATTTAACCAATCCTACTAAGAGTATCAAACACTTCACTCAATGTGAAAATCATTTCCACAAAGAGCTAGTACACCTCTTTTCAGTTTGGCACCACAAGGTAAGGCTGATGTCGGTTAGGAGTTGGCTTTCGTCTTATCCCTCTTATATAGCGGTTCAAAGGAAAACTCCGCTTAGGGTCATCCCTTTTGGATGAAGCGCAATCCAAAAGCAGGCCCTTCTAAAGAAAGTACTGAAATGTAAGAGCAAGCACGTCAAACAAAGGTTCAATTGTCCCATTATAATAAAAATAAGGTGCAACTAAATTAGGCACACACACGTTTGTAGTTGTCAATTGTCCCTTATGAAATTGAAGTGTTTTGGCATTCATGTCCATTGTCCCTTAGAAAATTGAGGTGTTTTCATATACATGTCCATTGTCCCTTAAGAAAAGCAGTATGTTCTTAAGACTTAGATTGCAAAGAAAATGATTTGTTCAATTATCCCTTTAATAATGCAATGTGTTTTCTAAGACTTAGTGAGATAAATCACGATTTCTTCAACGCTTGTCCTGCATGAACATGTTAAAAACACCTATTTGCTCTGTGTGAGTAGTAAGAAACTGCAACAAGTCTATTAGTTCCAAAAAAATTCAAAAGTTAGCAAAAACAAATCAATTTGACCAAAAGCGAGTTACTGCTATACCTAAAGCACTGTAATGTAGACCAGAACCGTAAGACAATAATACCAGAAGCGTTGAAATAGATCTAGAAGTGTTATACTATTCTTCCAGAAGCATGACACTGTCTAGCCAAAAGAAACGTAATGAAGAGTAGAGGCGTGACACAATAATACCAGAAGCATGATACAATACTACCAAAAGCGCTGAAACAGATCCAAAACTACTATAGGATACTTCTGAAAGCATGATACTGTATAGCCAAAAGCGCTGCGCTGTCTTAGATCACCAAAAAGTTAGCTTTTGTCAAAATAATCAGATCAAAATGGGATTCCATGATTGATCTACTGTTCTAAGAAGTAATATCTGCTAGATCTGAATCATGAAATCCAAAAAACTCAGGAGGTGTAGTAACACAATAGATTAACTCAAATATCAAAGATACTCCTAAATAAGTCAGCTTAGGAAGTATTAAAAGAGGATTGAAAGACAAATACAACAGCTTGTCAGACAAATCAAAAGATATGTAGCGAATAGAACCCTGCAAAAATGGTCAGAAAACCCTAGCCAAAAGCGCTGAACGATACTACCGGGAGCGCCATGCTGTTATACCAAAAGTGTCGCTCTGTGCTACCAGAAGCGCCACAGTACAGCTGAGGGCACTGTACTGTGCCTCCAAGAGCACTTAAGAATACTGCCAAAAGTGCTTTTCTGTGCCTTTTGCGCTATACCATACTGTGACTTAAAAAAATCAATTTCTCAAAGAAAAAGAGGGATTAGTGGGTCCCATCGGGTGTGCCAGAATGTGTATGAGGAAAATTGACTAAATTAAACTAAACAAATCAAAAACTCAATAACATAAAGAGAACCGATCTAAATAAAAGCCATTGCAAATAAATCAATAAAACATGAAAGCTTTTACCGAGATTTGTATTGTTCCCTTTGGATTGAATGTGGATTGCTCAATATTGCTACGAAACCATAGTTGCAACAAGCAAGTGTAGTGTGCTCAAAGATCAATGTCAAAAGATCGTGAAGTTGCTCAATCGATGCGATGTATGCTCAAAGCGCTGTTAAGTATGCCTGAGAATAAGTGATCGAAGAAAGAGGCCCAATGAAGGAGATGAGGGGGGTTTATATAGGTTTCAACAGAGATCGATCAACGGTCCAGATAATTCAGAAGAATCAACAAAGGAGAACAGTTGAGGAACGTGCAACGAATAAGAAGAAGACAAGTGTCACACAAAAGCTGTTTTATTTGAGTTAATCATTTTCTTTTCTAAAGATAAGACATGCTTTTCATAAATTAGAAAGATTTTTTTCTAATTTAAGAGAAATTGATAAAAACAAGGTTGAGTGAATAGATAACTCAACTTAAGATTTGCTTTTGCATGATTTGAGAGAAATTAAATAATAAATTATTTAATTTTGTGTGTGCATGGAGAAGAATACTTATTTTTAGAAGATTTGAAAGATATTTGTAGATAAGAAAGAAAATTAAATAAATAGATTTATTTAATTGTTGTGCATGATTTGGAAGAATAAATAAAATATTTGATTTATCTTATTTTTTGGAGAATGAGAGAATTTAAATAAATTTGATTTGATTTATTTAAATTTGGAAGAATGAATTTGATTTAATTAAATAATTGGGAATTATTTAATTGTTTGGATAAGAGGGAATTTGTGATGAATTAATTAAATAATGGGATATATTTAATTAATGGAGACTTGAAATTTGGAAAGAAGATAATTATTTAATTGTGGAAGAATAACAGAGGAATTTAATTTAATTAATTAAATAATGAGGATTTATTTAAATAATGTCGCAATTAGGAGATTTAGAAGAATTTGGTGAAATTAATTAAATAATTAGATTATTTAATTAACATTGTAATGCAGGTGATGCTCTAGATTAGACAAAATGCAAGTAGTGCGACGACTTGGTCATTTTAGGGTGTCTACACTAATAGCTGTAATCCCTAGATATGGTAGACTTTATGACCTTAGTAAGAGTTGGCAAACAACAAGCAAGTGTGCAAATTTCCTAGGAATACTTTTGGTGTAGATTATATTCTTTTAGAAGTGCTCTAAATAAAAATTTCCTATCATGAATGCTCTCACTATGCAAAAGGTTGTTCAGTAAATTCTAAATGATGCTTAATGTTCAAATGAATGCCTTTACATATTACCAAGAAATAATCACATAAACTGTATACGAAGTCAACTCATGGCAAGAAAGAAATAGGCAAGAGTTGCCAAATTTTAAATTTTAAATTTTTGAATTTTGTGAATTAGTTATGTGTGGTGCGAGATTCATTCTATGCCATTAGATTGACCCATCATAGTAAAATGGTAATTCTAATGTAAATAAGGAATGTTTGGACACAAGAGATGTAATAAATATGTAGAAATGGATGAGATACGGTCAAACACATTAGAATATGTGTAAACAAGAAAAAGTAAAGGATCAAGGAATAAAGCCAATATTAAACAAAATCACACTAGCTGTTGATGTAATCACATTAAGCCAATCTCTCAAAATATTTTAAAACTAATTAAAATTGATTAATATACAAATTTCACCATTACAATTTAATGAATGATATATTTAAAAGTTAAACAAAAATACTGAAATTCATTTTAAAAAAAATTAGCTAGAGGATCTAGTAACCCAATGACTTAGAGCCAACTTGAGAGATGACTATAAATAGCATAGGGTGAGACCCCAATAACCTCTAGGCTATACACGTTGTCCCTAACATATACAATAGGCAAATCAGGTTTCGAACCTATGATCATTGTTTGCGTCTTTCAATGACTCAACCATCCAAACTACACCCAAGAGCTCAATTGTCCAAACTACATCGGAATGCTCAACCATCCAATCTACTAAAAATCATTCTAAAAATCATTCTAAAAATCATTCTAAATACATGTAAAAATGTTCTCTTTAAATGAGACAAAAACCCTCAAACTTATAGCATTAATATTTAGCTAAAGCAATTGATTATAATTAAAGCACATGGGTATTCCAAAACATTTCTAATCAAGAATATGGTGAAAAAATATGAACTAGAATATAGTGGAATATTGAAAAACTCACGTCTCATAATTCTCACAACAATAATGGTGTTGAGAATTGATGTGAATTTACCCTTGAAAAGAGATACATGATGGAATGTTCACCTTAATTGAAAGGGACCATCAGCTTCAATTGTTTGTTCCATATGAAAGGCCTTGGGAAATTCACACCTACTTTACGGAAATAAATAACCCTTATCAGACCATCCAATGCATTGGTCCAAGTTTCCAAAAAAATGGGAAGGCAAAATGGTCGGCAATTTTTCTTGGAGTTTTCTTTTTCTCACTTAGCAATTTGTGAGGTTTCAACAAGAAGACTGACTTATGCATTTTTAGCCGATAGGCTTTTAGTTGTGAGCATTATAGTGCTCATAATTGTCTCACATCGTAAAATTCTTCACGCCGGTAGCAGATAGGCTTTTATAAGTGAGCATTATAGTGCTCAGAATTGTTTCACATCGTAAAAATATTCACGCCCAAAACTTTTCAACTTGTCGGTTGTTCTCATGCCGAGAAAAATTATGTCAGAAATAGTCTCATGTCGTTTAAATGTCCCCACAAGATACTCTTATGATTTCTATTTTTTTTCAAAGGAAAAGGGAAACAGGAAACGGTTGAAATCAAATAACTCAGGCGAGCATATATAGTTAAATATAAGCTTGGAATTGTCTCATGCCTATTTTCCCGCCCTAAACATTGCCCGGGAAAATAAAAGCTTCGAGTAATTTCCCTTTCATCTCAAGTTTCATCAAATATATACTGATGTGACTTATCGATACATCACCCTAGAGCTAAATAAAGAACATTTAAAAGGACTTCTCCAGAATGTTTTTGAAACTCTATACTTGCCAACTGTCATGGGATCTTACACAGATTTTAGCTTTAAATGTTAATGTATCCCATTGTCTCAGGAGTAAATGCAGAGTTCCAATATTTCCAATATATCCGATTCATCCACTAGCCCCTGTATCTGATTGACTAGTAAATGCAGAGTTCCAATATTTCTAATATATCTGATTCATCCACTAGCCCCTGTATCTGATTCACTAGTAAATGCAGAGTTCCAATATTTCCAATATATTCGATTCATCCACTAGCCCCTGTATTTGATTCACTCCTCGCTGGTGGAGGGTAGGTTTTATGCATTAAATCGTCGCCCTTTATTACCACCTCAACAATTTATAAATATAGTTGAACCCAATATCTTGTGTGCAGAAGGACTTTTGGACATAGAAGACACAAGCAGCTACAGACATACATTTTGGATATTAAGAGTATGTATGCTTTCTTGTGCATTACTGTATTCCATTGCTATTGTTGTTTTAATCATTTTTTGGCTTGCAAATTTATACACAGTTTTGTTGACAATGGTTTCCATTCTTGCCAGATTTCTACAAGGGTTTTTTGTGCCACAATTTTGGTATTTTATGACTTAGAAATTGTTTCTATACAGCCATGTAAACATCTATTTTTAGATATACACAAGAATATACAATTATAGAATTATGTATTATACTTGAAATTACTTTCTATTCTAAAAACTGCTGGAAGATTGCTTGAAAAAAATGTGTGTGAGCAGATTAATTTTTAGAATTAGGGAAGTGATTTGAAAATTGCAAAATTACCTTAAGTATTATACAGGAGATGAGTACCAACGCAGCTGCTACTCCAGGGCCCAGGCTGTGAATTTTCATGATCTGTCCATATGAAATCATAAAAGTTACATGTACAATTGATTATGTAAAGAATGACAATAAGTGGATTGGTTTGTTGCCTAAAACACTTAGTATTTGTGAGCAGTGATGGTGGAAATTAACCTAGGTTTGCAATGGCAAAGAGGAGAAGTCATTTTTAAGCAGCTGCAAACCATGGAAAACATTGTTAAGAAAACTGAGTACAAATGTAGAAGCTTAAAAATGATTAAAACATGTATAATAAATTCATTATTGAGTCCATTAGATGTGCTAACTGTAATAGCTATGGTAATCCATAGCTGTAGCACAATTTGGGAGCAAACATTTGACCTCCAAACTTTGGCCACTCTTAGTGAAACATGACACCAAGATAGACAATAGGAGGGTCACTGCAGTAAATTAGCAAGCTAGCGCTATTTATTTCATTCTTAACTTGCTACTTGTCACTTACCTATTGTACTATTGTTTTAAACTTTAGTATTTCTTCCCGTGTGCACCTTAACCTGGGACCTTCTTTCTGCCCTTTACTACTGACTAACATAGAGACCCAATATTGAGAATTATTTTTGAGACTTAAACATGAAAAACCAATGTTGGAAATTGGCTTTTTGCACTCTTTAGAACTTACTGATTTATAAATTCCCCAGTACAATATCAGCTCTAATCTACTTCTATACTATCATTCTGTACTGGAATTGAGCTTGTAAATTTTCATGTGAGATAAATTTTCATTTATTTTAAATTGTTTTGTAAACCAGGAAGTTAGGACTGCAAAATGAAGCCAATGATGGAAAGCTTCAAGAAGGCCCTTGCTATTGCAATTGTCATTTCCAATTCCAAGCCAAGCTTCTGGAGAACTGAGAGGATGACTGCCACTACTAGTATTGCCAAAGAAGCCACAAGATTTAACATGACTTTTAAAAATTTAGTCAATTCTGATGAACCCATTTCAAATAACTTGCCACTTGAATCAAAGACATTCCTTCAGATATTATAGTAAGTCCTAATTTTTCCTGCATAAAATCTAAAATTTACTGGTAACCTACAAAAAATGGTAAAATCTAGTGCCAACATCTGCACAATGATGTTGCTTAGTGAACTGAATGTGAAATAATGATCCAACTCAATCATATGTATAGGTAATTGCACTCTATTTTAGAGAGCTATATAGGAAACACAAATTCCATGCATCAGAATTTAGCTTGGCCTTGCCTAGTTAACGAATCTATATCTACTCCCATTACATGGTCACTACAACAACATATAAGTACACACAGGAAAATGAAGTGCAAGCAGTCTGCCATTTTTCTCAAGAAGAGGATATGAACTGAGAGAACACAGAGAGAAAAGTCTGAATGTTCTAGCAAAAATGTATGTTAAATGTAGAAGTATAGAAGCCCAGACATGCAGCGCTGCCTTTGTGAAGACTATTGTTTCCCAACACATCGTATGCCAGCCAGTCCATGCGTTAAAGTTTTTGACATTTTTTCATTGATATTTTTTCATTTATTTTTGTTGGTAAACATAACAAAAATAAAATCTCATAAACCATAACCCATAAATATAAAATAGGGATGGAAATCCAAACTACTCCCTATATAACTTCTTTAATTTTTTATTTTTCTTTTCAACAAAGTATCTTCTTTAAAGAATAGTATAATTAATAAGATTTCATAAGGTAATTAATCTTTTTGTTTCCTTTTTTTCTTTTACCCATTTGGATAGGGTTGTAATGTTATCTAAATTTTTTGTTTTGTAAATACCCTTATAGTGTATTTGAAACAAAATGGACTGCATTACTTCTATAGGGATGTGATAGGCATGTTTGAAGGAATTGTTATTTTTATACAGTTAATTAAAAAGTTTTTGGTAGAAAATTGTGTGCAAACATTTTATTCATCCTTTTTCATCATAAACTTTCTAATTAAAGTGAATTGTATATCTTCTTCTATTGTTGCCACAAATATAGTTATGACCTATTTTGGAGAGAGCCCTTTAGATATAGAATGAATCAAATTATCAATTTTAGGATATCACTTTTTCTTTTATAGTATAATTTACATTTTAAGATAATAATAAAGTAACCAATAATAAATAACTAGTTTAAAATTAAAAGATGAGAATTAATTAGTGGGAGAGTTATTAAACATATGTCTAGTTATTAACTGTGTGAATTCTTTTTATCAATATTTTAAATCATATTCCATAATCCATCTTTAAAATTATACGTAAATGAAAAAAAAATAATACTAAATTTTCTAATATAAAAAACACAGATAGAGTTATTTCCATAATTCAAAGAACAAGTGGAACACCTCTATTCCATAGGTGAATTGCCCATCTTTTTCTGTTACAGAATGATTTAGGATGTTGCCTTTGACGTTGAACACCCAAGTTTCTAGAAGACCCCACCCTTCCCCCCAAGAAAATTGTAAGCAGAACAAGTCGTCAATCAAAATCTCTTACAGCCAAAACTTATGTCTGTGTGGGAGAGGGGAAGCATTAAGCTTATTTTAGGGATTGGGTTTCATTTAGCAATTAGAAAAAATGGTGGAAGAAACAAGAAGATGGATATTGGAGAGGAAAAAATAGTTTCATTTGTCAGATCCAGCTTGTCACATGTTAAATGTTCTCATCACATGACTGTAATTAGTAGGGAGATTAGTTCAATGTTCAGAATTATGCAATTTTATCTAGTTCAGTCCGCAAGTGTACTTTTTTTGGGTTTGTTTGACTGACTTATTAGAGTCTGTTTTCCATATTCTTCAATTTGTTTAACAAGAGGAAGATTGGTTTGGATTGTGAGTGAGAAGTAAGGAATCTTTAGTATGATTATTTGGTCAAACTTTGACTAGATTGTGAAGATTACAAAATTCAAGAAAGTAGTACTTCATCATTTACACGATCCATCATGGAAAGCAAGGTCTTCATATTGTAAAGAAATAAAATATATTTTTTAAATTAAAATTAGGTTTAACGAGTGTAACTAGCACTTGCACCCATAGGAGGTTTAAGGAATGCGTGGATAGGAACAATACGAGAGTTTAGAAAATTTTAAGGTAATAAAATCTTATAAACCATTACCCATAAATATAAAATATGGATGGAAATTGACTCCAAACTACTCCTTATATAATTTCTTTAATTTTTTATTTTTCTTTTCAACAAAGTATCTTCTTTAAAGAATAGTATAATTAATATTAATATCTAGGCTATAGTGTAAGGCATTACAACATAGGGAATTGGGATAAGTACTAAATTTTCCATGTTAGGTAAGGCATTATAACATAGGGATAAATTTTTTTTGCAGGAACTAATAATATGTTGAAAATCATTTTGTACTTTCTATAATCTTCCAGTGTTCAATTTCAGTCTTTCAGGGATTGTTTCCTCATTTGCAACATCAGGTTTGCTTGTCAGTTGCAATAAGCATATATATCAGTTCCTTGCATCAAAAAACATACTTCTTTGCCTAGGTATTATTATAAAATATAAGACCTCATTTCATTTATGTGCAACATCCAAAAATAGCTATACCACCATTTTCTATGCTACCAATGCTCCCTCATCTTTGAAAATTTAAAGACTAAAAGAATCTATGCAATGTAACCCTAGAACTAAATGAGACGACTCTAATAAAGTAGGATAGATAAGAATAAGAGACACAAGATGCTATATTGATTCCCATTGGTTAAAAAAACCACTTTGAATATAATGTAATGGGAATAAGATACGTGTGTATATAGGTAGTGTACTGTTCCACCCAAAGATCATACAATAAAAGAAAATTAAAAATTGAATTGAATTTATATAAATTACGAGTTATTTTTTGTTATTTCTGTGCTAATACCTTTGGTTGAGTTCATTGAGTTTTTTGGGTTCAGTCCAAAAACAATTTAATTACAAAGCAAATAATTGAAAAGAAAATTTAATCACCCATATGAATTTTGCCAAAACCAATATTTAAATTATCTTCTCTAATAAAAACATATTATATAATATAATTGTATATATAATATTACATATATTTATTTATTTATGTTATAATGTCAAAATTAAACTATTTAAAAAATTGAAACCCCATTACTTCCTTTTTAAATGTTTGCTATATCATAAGAGTTGGGAGCTTAAAAAAAAGGAAGTCTTTTTTGTTTGGCATTCTTTTTGTTTTTGGGAAAGAATAGAACTTTTTCAAGTTGACAATTATTAACTTTGTAATTGTAAGCGCATTGATGTTAGGAAGAAAAGAGGAGAATGAGAAAGAGTAAAAAAAAAAAAGCAACAGAGTTTTTCCAGATGCTTACAATTATTGATTATCATGCACTTGGAAATATCATGTCTACTAATTATTAACTTTACCAAATTTCAGATTTGTGACTCCCTTGGTTTTTTTACTAGAAAATAATCTTGTTTATGTTTCTACAAATTTAATATAACATTATTGCATTTGATTTCCAAATTTTAAATATGTATTTATTATTCTCAATTACTCTTACTTAATTTCAATAAGTTATATATACTTATAGAACAAATTAAAATATAGTCAAAATGTGTGTTTAAGATTTGTAATTTATATGCAAAAATAAAATAAAATAAAAGTTAGTTATGAGAACCGTGATAAAGCATAATGAATGCACCTACAATTTTTATGTTGGTGGTTCTCAAAGTATGTATACTTAACAATGTTCTCATGAAATTAACATTTTTGTGGATGCATTTTCTGTTTAGGTTATGGCAAATCCTCTGCAACCAATTGAGATAATTGAAATTTCAAGTGGTCAAACACAAGCTATCATCCAACAGTTCGAACAAGAACACCAAATTGAAAGAAGTATTAACGAGAACAACAGTCAACCTACACAATGTTGGAACCTTAGGAATCCTAACAGAAGAACAGTGAGTAGTGACCCTTTGGGTCATATAGTTATTTTAACAACGGTCACATAACACTGGATTAGAATCAATGCACAAGAAAGGCACCATGACCAATCAACCACTTTCCATTTTCTGTTTAGGTTATGGCAAATCCTCTGCAACCAATTGAGATAATTGAAATTTCAAGTGGTCAAACACAAGCTATCATCCAACAGTTCGAACAAGAACACCAAATTGAAAGAAGTATTAACGAGAACAACAGTCAACCTACACAATGTTGGAACCTTAGGAATCCTAACAGAAGAACAGTGAGTAGTGACCCTTTGGGTCATATAGTTATTTTAACAACGGTCACATAACACTGGATTAGAATCAATGCACAAGAAAGGCACCATGACCAACCAACCACTTTCCATGAAGTTCAGCTCTCAAGCGAGCCAAACCATCCCCGCGTCTCACCTCCTCTTGACTGGTTACTTCCATGAGAGAGAGAGTGATGTGGAGGTTCGCCCCTTGGCAAGGAGAGGGTCCATGTGCATGCCAAAGTTGACTCGATCGCCCCACTTTGTATTGCAAAAAATACAAAACATAAATTAGGCCTCACATTTACAGCAATGTCTAGAGTTAAGTCTATAAAAGGCATTCGTATAGAACCTGCATTCTCTTTCAACCACTACTCTAGAATGAAAAAAATCCCTACAACATTATCAAAAAGAAAGAAGAAGCTCACCTACAACTGCTCTCACAACAGTAACTCCACGTATGTACAATTACTTACAAGATCTCTCAAATAAGAAATAATGATATCCCTCAAATAAGAAATAATGATATTTTTTCTAATCTTTGATTATCCTCTTTTTAAAAACATGAAAATAAAAAACTAATCAATTACATTGTTTATTTATACAGACCAAAAAAAGTAAAACCTCAAGAATTGTCCACCTTCTAAAGAATTTATATTTTATTGTTAGGTTTTCATTCATAAGAAAATGATTAAAAATTATGATTTTGGACTGACAACATTATGTTTTCGTGCATAGGAATCACAACAGTTGGAAAAGAAAATTTTATTACAAAGTTGAAAAGAAACTCTTAAGGAATTTTGTTCGATGCAACATCAATACTAAACTTTGATCATGCAATGACATGGGACTATTTACGTTCATAAAACAATGTACCTATTACAAATGAATCTTAGAACTTGTTGAATAACATCTTTATTTGTACTTAAAGCATATATAAATTTATTGTTATACATCTATTTATGTGTTATTCAATTTAATGACTCTTTCCATAAATATCCTATCGGCGTATCCCTTGAACCTCCAAAGGGTGCAAGTGCTAGTTATTCTCTTATTAGCTGGCACCCAACAAGTCATAGAAGAGGGGTGGATGAGGCGACTAGGCAAAGAAAAAACCCTCAAATGCCCATAGAAACTTCTTTTATGATGAAAGGACAGTGAACTGACCATAACATCATCCTCACTTCTACATTGCATGTTTGGTGTGAATGCACATTTTGTTTTCTTTTGGGTGTTATTACTACAAGATAAGTTAAGGCTCTTTTTTCTTGTGTTGAAGCGAGTGCCTTTGTGTTTTTAAGTGTATTCATATTTAGAGATATGTTTAGAGAACATAGGTATATTAGATTTTTTTGAAGGTCATAGTAACAAAGAATAAGATTATACTATTTGACTAATTTACATGATAGAGTTTAATCTCTTTCACTAGATTTTTCTTATATATTCTTTTTAGAGTTTTTAGTTTTTGACTGTTTGTTGTAACATTTTAATCAATTAATAGTGTAATGTCCATAAATTACCATGGACAAAACTCACTAAAGTTAGGTTAGCAATTTTCTTTTGAACGTAAAGGTTTAGGAAGAAGGCACACAATAAATGAGTGTCAACCATGAGTGTGAGTGACCTCCAATGTCAACCAAGTTTAAGGGAGTCATGAAGGTGAAAAGAAGATGTGACAGAAAACTAATAAACTTTCAATCATGGAATAAGTGGTGAGGAAAGGAATTGATTGGTAGAGTATGATTATGGGTGGCACGCTTCTCCATGCAACACACCCAACTCATGAAGAACAAGTGTGTTGACTGATCATCTAGGTTACATAATGTTCTTAGTTCCAACTAAAAATTAGGTTTCGAGTGGTAGACATATAACTTCAAAAGGATTAATCCCCCTTAAAAATTAAAACACCATTGTATTTACTTTGTTTATTTCATATTACTTAAAAACCCCCAAACATAGAAATTATATACAAACGAAACAAAAATAATTTAAAAGGTGTTGTGGTATGAAATTTAAAATATATTATTTATATATTTTATTTATTTTAACATACTATTTGATATGATAATAATATATTATATTTTGTATGCAATATATTTGTTTAGATGAATAAGTGTGTACTGTGCCAAGCTTTCCCCTGAGATATTAATAGTCAAAGTTTGGAAATGATTTTTTTGTGATACAAATATGAGACCAACATGCCACATTGTACACATATGCACTACAGATGTTGTGACACAACACAACAACACTTGAAGTTCACAACCTCAGTGCACTAATCATGACAACATAAACATAAGTCTTAAACTTGTTGTGTGACAACTTCACCACAATGAGCATATAGGAGGATAGAGTTGCCTCTAGAGATGGTGATTGGGTACTAGATAACAATCCCATTTTCTTTGCAATCAAAGGATTAGAATGACAACACATCTTCTCATCTCTCAACCCAATCAAGGCATAACAAAACATCCACAACATAATGGAATCAACATCTAAACATAAGGATTACCTATGCACAAGTAGGATAATTTGGTGATCCAAGACCTTACTTAGTCAAGTAGTTGACTAGTCATTTTTGCACAGGGGCATAACCATCAACATGAAAGATTGAATAACTTACAAGAAACTTTATATATCTCTAATCCAAGATGATAGGTGAACAAGATAAACATTAGGGAGAAACTTTCATTTAGAATTTTTTTTAAAAAAGTTTGGGAAGTGGTCACTATCTAGGAATTGACACTATTACCAAGAAAAATTGCCCCTTTTTGTCCAAAACACCCCTCTTTCTAGCATAGATTGCCCCTCTCAGGTCTGTTTATTCTGGACAATGTGCAAGCCTAGAATTGTACTATGAGGGTCTTGAAGGCTCAAATTTAACACTAAGGCTAACCAAGGGATCCTCTACAAGCCTACTAACATGATTAACCCTCAACACTAGGTTTCAACCTCACAAGGGAAGAAACAAGGTCAAAAGACCCAAGACAAGTGCAAGGCTATGTCATCACAAGCCTATAGCAAGCTAACACAAAATAAGGCATATTTACCTCAATCCAAGTCTTGTTTTAAAATGGTTTGAGCTGATGCATTTGAATATTTCTAGGCTAAAATTTAACATGTCTAGCATCCATAAATTATATAAGTTCATTTTAATCCCAAAGACTACTTATTTACAAGCAATTACCATTTTCCTTCCTTGCAAAAATAGCATACATGAGTAGTCTTAACTCCTTCCATAGAGTCAAATGCATAAAATACACTAATGATTCTAATCTCAATCATAGCATAATTAACAACACATCATATAATTCATGATTTCATTTCAACTTGGAAGAAAACTACATCTACACAATTAAGAATTAGGTTTTAGTAGATCATATGATTCTAGTTCAAATTACAATACCCTATCAATCCAAATTATGATAATTGAAAGAATGTACAATATGGTACCTCCATCCCAAATGTGGAGAGTTTACATAAGTTTACAAAATTCATTCATGTCTCTTATATGAATGAAAAATTTTGTAGCAATATAAAGCATTTCCACATAACCCTAAGAGAGATAAATATGCAAACAAGTATTAAGAATCCACCATGCAAAAGAATAGACAAACATACCATCAAGATGACACAAGATATACCCTAGGATTTAACCCTCTATGAGGGAAAAACCTAGCCTCCAAAAACATCCACACTCAATTAATTATTTAGAAATGAAACCATTACTATATACTTACAAAGTCTCCATGAATACTTTTGAAACATAAATCTCCTCCAATGCATCTACCATGTGTCCAAGCATAATGGGTAACCATACAACCACACATCCCATGCCATGCTTCACATATGCACTCTATAGGAGAGCTCAATACAGCTGCCAACCAACCTCAACCTCTAAACACGTACTTCATTTTATAGATTCAATCTCACACAAAACCCCTAAGTGTTATTATCTAAAGGTCATGTGTTTCAAAACCATTGACCACAAAATTAAATATTCACCACAAATATTAAATATTTATCCTATGTATCCAACACATAAAATATTGTTGTCCTCAAAATTAGTTGTGCTCATTTTGTAGGATGACCCCTACGAAACTTGTCTGTTTCGTAGCCTACACTCTAATTACACATTTTGAGGCAAATATCCTTGACCTCACGCATAGTCCTCTGACACCTAAGAATGTCTTGGAACATTTCCCCAGGTTAATTCCTCGAAGTTCATGAAATTTGACTGGCTATAAGCTTGTCAAAATATCATTTTTTTGAACTTTTAGGGTGTTAAAAAGTTTTAAATAGTTCACATGCAAAGTCGGTCAAATACCCTAACATTGCATGTGACTTGTTTTCCAATATGTAAAGGTGGTCAAAAACACCGCCCATACATGTTTTTCTTAAGACATGTGAAAACAGCAAAAAACACCACCTGATCATCTTAAGTTCACATGCAGTGCATTTATTACACTCCATGTGAATGTTTAATTCATTCCTTTATATGTTTTTAATTGCTTTTAGTTTTCATTTGTTTTTATTATTTGTCCATGCCACTTGCCTAAGCTCGATTGAAACCCTCATGATAATCTTCAATTGTTTGCGTAATTTTTGGATCTAAGGCTTTCACAGAGATCGACTTGTGTTTTGTCATCATCGGGTATGTTTTTCTCATGCTTTCTTTTCCTGGTCTGCATCTTCCTAAATCATTTTTACCTTTGATTAAAATGTTATTCGATTAATCATAAGATATATTTGTTTTGTGTTTTGAAATGTTTGAAGAGCGTTGAAATCATCCTTTTGAAAGTTAGGGTTTCTGTTTTAGTTTATGTCTTTATTTTCATTTGTGTTTTTTATGATACCATGGCATTTTCATCATTCAATTTAATAAACCCTAGTTTTTCATTTTTTCCATTGTAAAAATCTATCGTTTGCAGGGATGACCGAGGATTTTCTTCGCCCATATCTTTGCTTTATCTCGTGTTTTTCTCTAAGTGTGAGGGTGGCAAATATTGCCGCCCATACCTGACCTTCCCGTAGTTCCCATATGCATGGGTGGTGATTTTCACCGCTGGTGCATATGGTGTTTTATACCAAAAGCATGAGTGGTGAAAATCACCACCCATGCTTTTTTTTACCTTTGTTTTATTTTTTAAACATACCCTAAGTGTATGGGTGGCAAAAATCATCGCCCCTACATGAAGTTCTTCAATGTAAGTTACCAAATGTACAAGAGGTGGAATATACTGCTCTTGCACTAGCTTTACTACCAATATGTAAAAGCGGTAAAATTGACCGCTTATCCACCTTTGCAAAATTTTTACCTACATGCATGGGTGGTCAAAATGACTGCTCATACATGAAAGTTCACTTAATATTTACCTACATGCAGATGCGGCCATTTTGGCTACCCTTACACCAAAATGTAGTATACCCTACATGTAGGAGTAATCATTTTGACCACCTATGCACGACTCCCTCAAAATTTCCTAACACTGGGAATTTTTGAAAAATAATACCTTTGACCCGCTTTCATCTAATTTTTTGACTTGCTCGCTCTCCAGCCATTTTAAGTGCATCCCTATGAATAAGATCATCATTACGTAGTTTCCCTATAATGCCAAATTTTCCCCTAACTATGAGATCATGAATTTTTGTAGTTCCTTCAAGTAGCAGCTGTGGTCAACATCGGATCCGGTGATTTATTCAAAGCCAATGTTCAAGTCGTCTTCATGTAAGGCTAAAACAATGAAGAATAAGTACCAAGGGGTTTTCCCTGTTACTTCAGTGCAATCAAATGTTGATGAGATTAGAGATATAGAAATAGGCCATGTTGATATGGCAGAGTTTGTGGAAAGAACCAAGCAACCAAATCCTCCACGTTACATGCAAAAGATCATTGATAGTAACATACACTTGGTGGCTTCATTCCCAGTTGCAGTTCACAATCCTGAGTTTTCCTTCAAGTGGCAAGCCATTATGACAAAGACACTAGAACTATGGTTGATGCCAATGGAAACATTATAATGAGATTAGATGCAGAATTCTTAGACAAGGTATTCATGTGCCCACCAATTGAGAATGTTGGAGAAATTGACTTTGCTAAAGGTCAACATGATTTTGATAATGATGTTGAATCTACCAAGAGGCATATGAATAACAAGTGTTTAAAAACTCCTCGAACTAACCTATCCAGATGGCCCAGAAGACTTCCAAGGAGTGACTTTGTGGAGGAAGTTAGTGATTTAATTACTTTGTTAAGCAGAGTCAGATGTCTTTCTTCTTCTTCTACATTCCATGAGTGGATGTATTTATACATTAAGGTCATTCTTAAGGGGCAACAAAAGATATTTTGGGGAGAACAAATCAGTAATGCTCTACATGATCAACTGATTAAGGTTAATACTACTTTCAAATTTTATATGACCTCTTATCTAGTTTATGTTGCTACATCAATGAGGATTTTTCAAGGTTTAACTCAAGAGGGAGATCGGAGAGTTGTGCCCGTCTTTCAATATTATCCTCAGATAAATCTCAAGGGATCTATTCACCATTTTAGGAGGGTGAATGAAGTTTTCTTTTCAGTCTTGATGTGCTTGTGGAATAATGAGTTGGAACAAAAGAGGGTATCTAATGAAGCCTGGGAGATTGTGAATTCGTTTGGTTGTTTATTTCTACAATTTCCTACTTTTACATATCTAAGAGTTGGGTATTACACAGGTTATCCATACATGTTGCCTTGATATCCAAGTGACAAGATCGTTCTAATGGAGCTGTGCAGACAATTGATTGTTGTTCATAATAAGAAAATGGAATTGAAGAAGTTTGGAATCAAGTTTCCTATCAAAATTGGGAGATATTCAGTTCAATCTGCTACCAAAGCTAAAGAAATTGAAACTGAAATGCAGCTGGTCACTATGAAGCAATTCAAGAAGAGGAATAATTTTGATTTCCATAGAGTACAAGATAAACTCAAAATGAAATCAGTGTTTCATGTTCCTATGGTTGAAGATGTCTGGGCCGATTTGAGGACTCAAATGAGATTCACAAGTTTGATTACTACATATTGTGTTTGAGCCAAATTGAAGAACCTGGGTTGGCAGATATTCCTAAAGGCATGAAGGATGAGGGGGATGTTTTAGACCCTACTTACAATATTAAAAACATTGAAACCTCAACCTTACTTGAAATCAAATGGCCAGTAAAAGAAGAGACTTCCCTCCGAAAAAGATTTCAGCCCATATTGGCCAACACCAATATATGGTTGCAGAGTAAAGGAATTAGTTTGAAAGAATTTCTTACTAGGTCTAAAACAGAAATTCAGGAACAAATGGGGAAGAAGGTTGAGAATAGAACCAAGAACAAAAGTGATGTTCCTTCTTCATCCAAGGTATCTAAACCATGGATTAAGTTTGTTTCTAAAGGAAGAAAAGCAAAAGAAGTTGCAAAAGGTTCACATACTAAAGATCCAAGTTCAAATAAGATGAATGTTGATAATGTGGAGGTTAAAAATGTAGAAGCAGAACAACAAGATGTTGAAGAGCCCCATATAGAGGATGTATAGATGGGTGAGAAATCAGCTGATGAAAGAGATGAGGGACATGAAATTGAAACAGGTGTAGAATAGGAACAACTTGATGGTTTGCATAAGTCCCCACATAAAGATGTTTCTTAGGAAGCACAAGTTTCTACCGCCTTGCCACATATTTTTGTTTCTAATTATGTTCTAGTTGTTTCTAATATTCCTACTTCTCTTGTTATTGTTTTATCTTCTGATAATACTCCTACCTCTGTTAAGACTAGTTTTGGAATTATGTTTGATTCTTCTGGTTCAATACCGAGTTTGTCTTCATCTTCATTTGACATTAGAGAACAAACTATGTTAGATCAATTTCTTAATAGTTCTGAGAAGAATGTTGATGCTACAGGTACAGTTTTTACTACCACTTCTCCAATTGTTACCATCACAGGTGTCAGTATGAATCCTATTGATCAGGTAGTTGATCCACCCCCAAATGTAAATGTTCCAACATTGCTTCTGTGGTTGTCTGCATATACTCCAAAAAGAAAGAAGCAGGGCATTTCGCTTGATGATATTGATTTGGAGAAGCTATTGTCTGCCAAGCCAAAGGCACAAAAGAAACATCCAAAGAATATTTCTAGGCTTGTGGATGATAAAGGAGTCAGATATGTAGAGATTGCTAGGCCTCCTCCTGAAGCTACAACTAATACCTTCAATGTAAATGATTACAGCAAGCTTACCCATGAGGGTATTAACTCAGATTTTTAGGTAACAACCAATTCTTTACTTAGTAAAAATGATTAATAAAAGAATGAGAAAGAACAATACAAAGCCAAGGCTGAACAACTTGCAATGGTTCTTCAAAAGATAACTATGTCCTCAAAAATTGTGGAGCCTATAGTGGTTTCTATTGAAGATCCTCTAATTTAGAAGGTTGAAAAAGTTCATGTTAGAGGAAGGGCTATTGGTGAATCTTTGGATAGAATGCTCATGCAGGGAAAAGTCCTTTTCAAGACTATAGTGGAATGAAAAGAGAAAATGGGAAAGGCAAGAGCTGAGTTTGATGAGCTTGTTGATTTATTGTCTCAGGGACTCCAAGATCTAGACAAAACTCTAGGAGAATAGATTGAAATGAAGAAGATAAAGATAAAGAATTTGATAACAATTGGTATTGTGTCAAATCGAGAGTCTTACATTAAGACTAAAGAATCTTTGATCCATCACATCAATGTGTTGAAGATTTTATTTGAAGATCTGTAAAGTGCATGTGAACTCATTGAGGATAGTGATGTAACACTTTTGCATAGAGTTGAGGAATTCCCATGCACCTTGACAGGTGAAAATCATAGGTTTTTTTCTGCAGAGAAATTGATTCATGCATTTGAAAAGATGATTCAAAGGGATTTTGAGGATGAAGTGTTTTCAATTGCCTCATTGGACAAGCTTCATGACTATTAGTCAAGTCTTGATAATTTGAAGGACAATCTTGGGAAACATGAGAAGGCGATAAAAGTAATGAAAGATGTGATTGTCAAGGCTCGCACTATTTCAGATAATACAGGTGGACCTGATATCTATGAGATGGAAGCAGTGAAGGCTATGTATCTGTTCTCAAAATCAGCTATGCTCATTTTTGTAGACAACCCCATGAAACTTGTCTGTTTCGTGAATCTACACTCTAAGATCACAAATCGAGAAAAGATGTCCTTGTTCTCGTGCGAAGTCATTTGACATTCTAAACTCGTCTGCGACATTCCCTTGAATTGATTTCTTAATTTTCACGAGGATCATTTAAAGTCGTAAACTAGTAAAAATGTCATTTTGGTCATTTTTAGGAGTTGGTAAGTTTTTTGACTCTTGATATGCAAGAGCAACGAAAAATGCCGCTCCTACATATTATTATTATTTTTTTTGACTTGTTCTTGTTTAATGCAATGACGGCATTTTTCGCTGCTATTGCATCATTTTTAAGTTTAATATGTAATGGTGGTGAAATTTACCACCATCACATGTGTTTTCCATCAAATATGTAAAGGTGGTAAATTTCACCGCCATTACATATTTGTTGATTGTAGTGCCGTAGCGGCCGAAACCGCCACTCAAGCGAGATCTCTGGGATTTTGGGTGTCGAGTGCCATTAATGGCCACTCGTGCCATGCATTTGAGCTTTGGTTTCAACCTTTTAAATGTGTTATTAAACCCATTGTTGCTTGTCATTTCTTACATTAAAACCTTTTAGTCGATCCGCCAACACCCTCTTCGACCGTTTGATCGCATGTTTCTAAGTTGTAACAGATTTCGCGTTGCAGATCAAACCTAGGGTTTCAAGCTTTTTATGGGTAAGTTTCTTTTTGTTTCTCTTTCCCCTTTCTCATTGTTTGTTTGTATTTTTGGTTTATAGATTTTTGTTAGGTTTTTATAGACACAAATCACAAACAACATAGATTGCCGTTAGGGCTTTCATTTTGAAGACGCTGTGTCTTTCGTTAGTTAAAACCTTCACCGTGTACCAACCTTGCCTTTGAAATGTGCAACAATAGCCAAATTTGCCGCTTAAATCTTCCAAACCTCGCAACTCTCATTGTGTGCAATGACGGCAGATTTTTTTGTCCTTACACCGAAGATTGCAAAAAACCTGATGTAGAAGCGGTGTTTTCAACCACCCGAACACTACAAAAGTCGATCACTCACATGCGGTGTCGATGGGATTCGCCACTCAAGTGTTCAACCTCATGTTTTGGTTCAAATGTAATAGCAGCCGATACAACCGCTCCTACACCAAGACTCATTGTCACTTCCCTGCCGAAGCGGCCGATAAACCCGTCCAAGCATTTGCTAGTGATGAAACCCATTATATGCAATAGCGGCCAAATCACCCGCCCGAGCAGTTTAGATTTTCAACTTGTCATATGTAAAAGCGGTTGTTTTAACCACTCATGCATGTCAAATCAAAATTTCTAAAATACATGCTGAAGCGGTGTTTTTCACCGCCTTTACACCTGGAGATTCTTCCAACCTGCAAGGGCGGCCAAATCACCTGCTCAAACACATTTTCTTGATTTTTCCCAACACTGGAAAATTCACTTTTCAAAACCAAAAGCTCGCTTTTGCCTTCGCCTTGATTTGTGCACTCAAGCCCTTTAAACGCATGCTTTCCTGTCCATGATCGTCAAAACGTAGTTGACCCAGTTTATCCAAATTTTCCCCTAACTACGAGATCATGGCCTTTTGCAGTTCTCAATCAGCGTTCGTGGTGTTCAAGTTCACAGTTCTCTCCAGAGCTCATCTCAGAATTATCTCCGTCAAAGTCTAGAGCCATGAAGTACAAGTGCCAGGGTGTCTTTCCGGTAACGATAGTGCAGTCAAATGTTGATGAAATCAGAGACACAAAAATTGGGCACGTAGATATGGCTGAGTTCATAGATAGA
Source organism: Cunninghamia lanceolata (assembly GCA_027924645.1). Taxonomy (NCBI): domain Eukaryota; kingdom Viridiplantae; phylum Streptophyta; class Pinopsida; order Cupressales; family Cupressaceae; genus Cunninghamia; species Cunninghamia lanceolata. The sequence continues at coordinate 320,823 of BSBN01001054.1, forward strand.
ACTAAACAAGCAAATCCCTCCAAGCATATGCAGAAAATCATTGACAACAGTATTCATTTGGTTGCATCATTTCTAGTCAGTGCACATAATCCTGAATTTGTTCTACAAGTGGCCAACCACTACAATAGAGACACTAGAGCTGTGACAGACTCACAGGGAAATGTTATCATGAGATTGGATGCAGAATTCATGGACAAAATCTTCATGTGTCTGCCAATTGAAAATGTCAGGCAGATTGATTTTGCTCAGGGTCAACAAGACTATGATAATGACATGGAATCTGCTAGGAGAACTATAAATAGCAAATGGTTAAAGATTCCTAGGGCAACTTTGACCAGATGGCCAAAAGACCTTCACAGGAGTGATTTTGTGGAGGAAGTATGTGATTTGATTACTCTCTTGAGTCGTATCAGAGGACTTCCTTCTGCTTCCAAATTCCAAGACTGGATGTACACTTACATCAAGGTGATTCTACGGGGTAATCAGAAGATATTCTGGGGTGAACAGATCAACAATGCTTTGCACGAGCAACTAATAAGGGTCAATACTACCTTCAAATTTTACATGACCTCTTATCTTGTCTATGCTGCTGCAAGCATGAGGAACTTTCCAGGTTTAACCCAAGTAGGAGACAGGAGATTGGTCCCAGTGTATGAATACTACCCCCAAATCACTCTGAAGGGGTCAATTCATCATTTCAGAAGAGTCAATGATGCTTTCTTCTTAGTTTTCATGTGCTTGTGGAATGGTGAACTGGTTCAAAGAAGAGTTTCTGATGAAGCTTGGCAGGTTGTAAATTCTTTTGGTTGTTTGTTCTTACAATTTCCCACCTTCACATATCTTCGGGTAGGATACTATCCTAGTTACCCTTACATGCTGCCACGGTATCCCAGTGATCGCATTGTTCTTATGGAGCTTTGCAGACAACTGATTGTGGTACACAACAAACAGATGAAGCTTAAGAGGTCAGGGATAAAGTTTCCTATTGAAATTGGGAGGTACTCAGTTCAGTCTGCCAACAAAGCAAAGATAATTGACTCCGAGTTGTAGTTGGTCACTATGAAGACCTACAAGAAAAGAAATCATTTTGACTTCAGAAAGGTTCAAGATAAAATCAAAAGGAAGTCAAATTTTCATGAGCTAATGGTCGAAGACATATGGGCAAATCTCAGGACTCAAAATGAGATCAGAAAACTGGATTTCTGTAGACTTCACCTAAGCCAAATTGAAGAACTAGGACTCGTTGATATTCCAGATGGAATGGAGGATGATGGGGATGTCCTAGATCACAAATATGAGGCAGAGAATGTTGAGGCTTCACCTCTCCCAGAGGTGAAATGGTCAGTCAAAGAGGAGACATCCATCAAGAAAAGATTCCAACCAATATTGGCAAACACCAACTTGTGGTTGGAAAGTAAGGGAATTAAGTTGAAAGAGTTCCTTACAGGGTCCAAAGAGGGAACACATGAGCAAACAGGTAAGAAGGTAGAGAACCGAACTAAGAACAAGAGTGACACCTCTTCTTCCTCCAAGGTACGCAAACCAAAGATCAAATTTGTATCCAAGGGAGGAAAGAAGAAGGAAACCACAGAGGCTTCTGATTCCACTAAGTCAGATGTTGAAGATACTAATGATGATCAGATGGAAATTGAAGATGTTGAGACTGAAGAACAAAATGTTCAAAAATCTAGAACAAAGGTATCTGATAAAGCTGAACAAGGTGAAGATGAAGATACAGAGGTAGAATGACTTGATGGTTCCCCTTAGACTTCTATGAAAGATCTTCCTTCCAAGACACAAGTTCTTACACCTCTTCCTCATGTTCTAGTTTCTGATGGTTTGCCAGTAATTTCAAATGTTCCTCTTTCTCCCATTTTTGTTATTTCTTCTGACAATACTCCTCAATCCATGAGGGCTAGTCTTGGAACTGTTTTTGATTCTTCTAGTTCCATTCCAAGCTTATCTTCCCCATCTTTTGATATCGGGGAACAAACTATTTTGGAGAACCTTCTTGATGCTTCACAAAAGGTTGTTGATACAGGTGTCGTGTTTACCAACACAAGTCCAATTGTCACCATCACGGGTATAAACATGGAGCCAACCAAGAAAGTAGTGGATCCCCCTCCAGCTGTTGATACATCTATGCTTCCTCCATGGCTATCTGCCTATACTCCAAAGAGGAAGAAGCAAGCCATCTCACCTGATGAGATTGACATTGAAAAGCTGTTGCTCGTGAAAGCAAAGAACCAGAAGAAGAAGCCTAAGACTGTTTCTAGGCTGGTCACTGAAAAGGGAATCAGCTATGCTGAAATTGCTAAACCTCCTGAAGATGCCACAGTTGATACTTTTGACATGAATAATTATGTCATCTCAAGGGTTGAGCTTGGTAAAGTGACTCACGAGGGTGTCAAAGCAGATTTCCAGACCATTGCCAGTACCCTACTTGAAAAGTATGATGAAGCCAAGAGGGAAAAGGAGCAATACAAAGCAAAAGTAGAACAACTGGCCACTGTCCTTCAGAAAATAGTAAAGTCATCAGAGATAGTAGAACCGATGGCAATGACAGTGGAAGATCCCCTGATACAGAAGGTTGAAAAAGCCCAAGCTAGAGGCAAGATAGTGGGTGATGTAGTGGAGCGGTTGTTGGCCCAAGGATGAGTTCTATTAAAAACTGCTGTGGAAAGGAAGGAGAAAATGGACAAAGCTAAAGCTGAGCTGGACAATCTGGTAGATCTACTTTCACAAGAGCTGCAAGATCAAGAAGAGAGCCTAGAAGAGTGGATAGATATGAAGAAGATCAAGATTAAGAATCTAATCACCATTGGGGTCATCACCAACAGAGAATCATATCTCAAGACCAAGGAGACTCTAGCTCATCGTATTTTCACAATAAAGAGTCTACTTGAAGATCTGTGCCAAGCTCAAGAAGCCAGCGAAGATAGTGATGTCACACTCCTACATCAGCTGGAAGAACTTCCTTGCACCTTGACAAGGGAAGATCATAGTTTCCTCACAGCACAAGAAATGATAAGTTCTTTTGAAGAAATGGTACAAAAGAAATTTGAAGACGAAGCTCCCTCTGTGCTTTCAATAGATAACCTGTATGATCAACATTCGACTCTAGAGAACCTGAAGGATAATTTAGATAAGCATGAAAAGGCAGTAAAGGCGGTGAAAGATTCAATTCTCTAAGCTCGAACCATCTCTAAAAACACAGCAAAACCAGATGCATGCGAGATGTCAGTTGTTCAAACCATGTATCAGAACTTCCTGAGTAAAAAAGATGGAGGAAGCTAATGCCTTAGCTTGTTTTTCTTATTATGTAAATTGAATTTTGTTTTGGACATCTACATGTGTAATTTTCCAAAATGTAATTACATGTGGAACAAGAGAAGTCATAAGTCAAATAGGACTCCTTGTTGAATAAGTCAAATTAGTTGTAGATTTCCTAGATTTTCTCAAGGCCCTTCCCTATAAATAAAGTGGGCCTCTTTTGTAAATATTATCTTTTGTCTATTGCAAGAAAACTCTGGCGAATTGAGAAGCAAATCAAGACTTTGTGCTTTTTGTGAAAATCAATATTCAAATATTTATCAATACAAGAAAGCAAGTTCAATTCCAATCTTTGTCTTGGGATTATTTGTGTTGTGATAGTATTGTTCTTACGTCTTGCTATCATAATCTTATTTGATAATAATTGAAGTGTGGAGTTTGTTTCAAGTGATTGAAGAGCGCTCTTAATTTGATTATGATAAACTTTGTGTTATCAAATTAGTTGTGGGTTATATGTTCATGTTTGTGAGAATACAATAGTTTGGAGACTTTGTGCTGCAAGTTGTTATATTCAATTTACTTTTATCATCTTGAAGAGGAGTGAAGACTTTGGGCTGCATTCTACTTCAAATAGTTCCGTTTACAAGTAGTAAGTGAGGTAACAGAATACTTTGTGTTTCTATGATTTTGTGATAATTTATAAGTCTTATATCAAGAGTTTGAAATATAAACATCTATTCTGAAAAAAGAGAATGAGATGAGACGGAACCACCACAAACATAGTTTTTAGTGTACATAAATTTTATAAGTTGTTTGATTTGCAAAAGTTAAGTAATTAGAGGGAACCTCCCCTTGCTGAGAGGAGAGACTTTGTCTCATCATAGTTGTGGTTGATATACCCATTTTGCCGTTAGCGAGTTAACGACAAAATATTCACCCAACAGTATCATAATTTCCCAAAGAAGAATGATGGTGGCAGTTAAAATTCTTTCTTTATGCCTTAGTTTATTTTTCATAAGTTTTTGCATATGTAATTTGTAATTAGTTCTAGACATATCCACATGCATTTTTCCACAATGTAATTATATGTGGAACAAAGGAAGTCCTAAGTCAAAAATGACTCTTTTTGTGGAATAAGTCAAAGTAGTTGTAGATTTCCTATTTTTGCTCCAAGCCTCTCCCTATAAATAAAGAGGGCCTCTATTATAATCTTCATCTTTTCCTATTGCAAGAAAATTCTACCGAATTGAAGAGCATATCAAGACTTTGAGCTTTATTGTGTTTATCAATTATTCAAGCAATTATTAATATAAGAAGGCATTTTGAGTATTAAACTTTGTGTTTAATCAAATTGCATTGTGATATTGATGTTCTTATGTCATTAAAATAACATTATATTGAATAGTTATTTGAATTGTGGGGATTTTATCAATCAAATGAGAGAGTGTTCTGATTTTGATTTTAATAGTCTTTGTGCTATTATATCATTAAATGAGATTGTGTTTAGTTATTAAAGGAAATATATATTGGAAACTTTGTGCTATCAATTGTTGTCTTCAACTTAGTTATACTTCATAGTTGATATAAGGTGAAGACTTTGCACTTCATTTTGTTTCAAATCAGTTTGTTGTTATTCAAGTGGAAAGAGTTACGGAAAACTTTGGGTTTTCATGAGCTTCGTGGTGACTTATATTTCCTAGAATTAGTGATATTTTGTGAAAGTTATTGTTTTGAATAATGAACACATATTCTAAAAAAAGAGAATATTGTGATATGAAACCATCATCTACATAGTTTAGTATAAGAAAAGTTTAATTTGTGATAAAGGGAACCTCCCCTTGCTGAGAGGAGAGACTTTGTCTCGTCATAGTTGTGGTTGATATAACCATTTTCCCGTTAGTGAGTTAATGACAAAATATTCACCTAACAATTTTTTGGCGACTTCGCTAGGGACGGACACGCAACTTAGAGCCTCACGCTTTAAGTTGAAGCATTCCAGCCTCATTGCTTGTAATAAGTTTGTTCAAGTTTTTATCTTTATTAAGTATATTACACATTAGCAAGCTCAAGGTATACAAGAAGAAAGAGAGCTCAAGTAATTATTGATCCTGTGTTTGAGTTAATGCAACAAAATAATTTTGGTATTTTGCCTCCAATACCATGACTTTAGCATACAAGGAGTTTCCCTTCTACCAACGCCAGGTCTCCTATACCAGGTGAAGCTTCCAGTGCAAATACTAATAGAGTACTATCTACTCAGGTTCCTCAAAGGTTTGTTATCCCACCTTTCAACCAGTGTACAATGGCAGCTCAAGGCCCTTGGGGTAATTCTTTTGAACCCTTGAATTTGACACCACCGTTGCATGAACTATCCCGTAGTTCAAGAAAGAATTTTCCAAAATTCTATGGTGATGGGAAAGTTCATCTTGATAAACACATTGTGGCTTTTTGCATAGCATGTGGTGTGCTAGGGGTGGAGTATGAGGATGTATCTGTGAGAATTTTTGTGGAGACACTTCAAGGCATTGTTGCAGATTGGTTCTATCATCTTCTCGCCCAAACCATCAATGGATGGAATATTCTATGAACCAAGTTTGAGGCTAAGTTCAAACCTGTTGAAGAAGCACATGCTCTCTTGGCTCAGCTAACTCAGATGAAAAAGGAACCGCAAGAACCCATGTAGGAATTTATTGCTAAGTTCAATAAGTTGACCAACAGAATTCTAGCCACTGCAGCCCACAGCTAAAAATCTAAAGTGTTTCTTTATAAACACTCAACTACTAGAAGTGAGTTTTCTTCTGTGGTGGACTAATCTAGCTAACTTGGTAGCAACTGAAGCCCTTGCAACTGAGATTTAGGATGACCTTATCCTTGTTGGTAAGATAAGAAAGGATACCAGTAGAAGTAGAGGGCAACCCTCTACTGATAGTCCTTCCACTAGCACCATGGATCCCATGGTGCAAAAATTAGCTAACAAATTGTTAGCTTTGAAGAAACAAATGTCTCAAATTATGTCCATTCCTTCCTATAGGGATAAACCAAGGAGGACATTTCCTAATGTTCAATATCAGGACAATGTTGCTAGGAACCAAGGACAGAATAGGCTTCCTCCAACACAAGGGAGGCTTGCCTTAGAAGCATCACCAGTTAACTTAGCAGTTGGCTATTATGAAGCTAAGTAAGAAAATTCTTCACAACCTAACTTGGATCAGGAAAATAGTGCCAATCTCTTTATGGAAGGAGAAGAGGGATTGGCTGGCGACTCAAATATTGTGTTCCTGAACTATCAGGACGAGGTAGAAGGAGGAGAAGATGCATATGGTGAGGCATATGCCATTTTCACCAGATCTTAAAATCAGTCAAACTAGCAAGTGGTTGATAAAGGTAAATCGAAAGAAGATTCTCAACCTATAATTTCTATTGATAAAAGAGGAACTCCTTTACATTTTCAATCAAGGGGTCTGGCTTGTCAAAAACAAGTAAGTTCCTCTAATACTCCTACTTCTTCTGCTGCCATTCCTTAGACTGGTACTTCCACAATGAAACCTTAGAATGAAAGTTTCCCTACTTCTATGTCCAATTCATTTCAGCTTTTTGATATAATTGACCATGCCAGGAAAACCAAAATTCAAATGTCTTAGGTGGAATATTTGCAAGCTAACCTTGACCAATTTGAAAGGATAGCTAAATTTGTTAAAAATAAGACTACCTCTGTAGGGAAAGATACTTCCAAGACTAGTCCTGACCCCTCAAAGACTAGGTGTGCTTAGAATAACCTAGTTACCACTCCTCTTATCGCTCTAAGGAAAATTGAACCTTTCTATGTTTCTTTGTTAGTTAATGGTCACAAACTCAGTAATTGTATCATAGATTTGAGAGCTTCTGAAAATGTTATGCCTGCCAAAGTAGTAGATGCTCTAGGACTGAATTTAACAAAGACCTTTGGAAGGTGCTTTTCAATGGAAAACTAATAGGTACCTTTTTTAGGCTTGATTAAGGATGCACAGTTTGCATTCACTACTTTTCTGGAGAAAAGAATAAAGATGACTATCCTGGTTGTTGATGTTCTAGCTTCATATGGTATTTTGCTGGGATGAAACTTCTGTAAAGATGTAGGAGGAGAGCTTAATATGGATTTATCTGAAGCAAGGATACCTGTCAAGGGTGTCATGCAGAAATTACTTCTTGAAAGGGAAGCGAAATATATTGTCACTTGATTTGAAGACCCAAAAGTTCAAAATTTATTTGAGTCTTCAGGTTTAGGTAATTATTTCCTGAGTATAGAATATACTTCTAGTTCATCAGATGATAGTTCAGATGAAAGTATGGTGATGCAAGATTCTTCTTCTTCTTCGGGTGAAGAGTCTACTGATCACAGAGATGCCAAATCAGAATGTTCAAATGATAGTTGGACTTTGGAATTTGATGGTAGCTGTTCTTCCATAGGATCAAGGGCTAGAGTAGTCATGATATCTCCTCAAGGTGATATTTTTCCTTTTTCATATAAGCTACAATTTGACAATACCAACAATACTACTGAGTATGAGTCTTTGTTACTCAGAATGGAGGTTTCTAGCAAAAAGGGAATAAAAAATCTTCATGCACTAGGAGATGCGGAGCTGATTGTTTGTCAGGTAAGAAATTTGTACCAGACAAAAAATGAAAGGTTAAAGCATTACTGAAATCAAGAATGGGATTGCATTGATAAATTTGATGCATTCGATATTTCTATTGTTCCTAGAGAGTATAATGATAGAGCTGACTCATTGGCCATATCAGCTAACCTTATGGTCCCACATAAGGATTTTAAGGGTGATAAGTACACTATTGAGTTGGTCTTTCGGCCAAGTGTACCTGATAATGCTGACCATTGGCAAATTTTTAATGGTGATAATTAGATTATAGCTTTTGTAGAGAAAACAGATAGTTTTGATGAACTTTACTTCGAGGGGAGTGATTCTCCACCTCGGGAATATGTTTCCGAAGTAAACTCAGAGACTGGTGAAGAGTTTCTTCAATTGAAAGGAAACCAAATTTTCAAAGTTTTAGTTTCCCTTGAAACACTATTTGATAAACATGATCATTATATCAAGCTGTAATGTCAGAAAATGTCCCCTTGGGGGATTTCCTTCATAAGGTTTAGATCCTGGGTCTTTAGAGTGCATTTAGGACATTTTAGTTTATATTTTAGCATCCCGATGGGATGAGGCCTAAGTCCCATGGAAAATAGGACCTGGGTGGACCCCTTGAGCTGTACCTTGCCTAAAATAGGGGGGCAAGACTTGGGCGCTCACGCCCTAGTCCTACCCTACTTTAGGGTAGCCCCAATTTCTAGGTGTCGATTTATGACCGTTAGGAGGTTATTTTGCTGACATGGTAAAGTTTGATTTTTAATATCTTGGCGGGAATGCTTGTAGGTGCATATATAAGCATGTGTAGACATTCATTTGTAAAGTAGATTGCAATTAGATAGCAAGGTGATGTTCAAGTGTTCTCAAGGTGATTCAAGGATTTCTATTATTTTGCAAGAGCAGACTTGTGTGTTTTGTGCATTGATATTTGCAGATTTGAGCATCAATTCCCTCATGGCATGAAGAGCATCTTCATCCATGAAAGCTTCACTATAAGGTGACATATCATTGTGTTTTTATCATTGATTCCTTTAGTTTTTGGCCTCTACCTCACAACGCACACCCTCTTTATCTAACAACGGTGTTTGGAGACTTAAGTGTCCTCCAGGGTTTGACTAAGGCAAACCTATAAACACCACAACCGCCAAACCAAGTCTTGTGATTGCAGGTTACAGGTGTTGCATCTAGGAAAAGTGGAGCTGCAAGAAGACTGGGAAGACATTAGGGATTCAAGATCTGAAGGAAAGACAGACAAAGGAGCACTTCTGGGACTAGGGCACTTGCTCTGGTGTCCTCTGTAGACAGATTCTAAAAAATAGAAGTTATAGGGCTGATCAGTGTCCGAAGGAGGTTCAAATTCCCTGAAAAGTAGGTACCTTGGACTTGGGCGCCCGCTCCAGTGTCCCCAACTGTCCCACTTCATAACCACGAATATAGGTATTCTGTAATTTGGTAGTTTACTCCCGTCTGCAAGAGCTTTTTCCATAATTCATTAATTTGTTGTCATATTTGTGTAATTAGGGTTTTAATGGTCAATTGAGCATAGGAGAAGGAAAAAATGATAATTAATTCCCTAATCCCAGCTTCCCCTCATTTGCAAGTGACCTAGGGTATGATAGTGCTCGCCACTCGACTCTAGATCCTTCAATGTTAGGTTGAAAGGAGGATTTTAACATCTAAACCACAAAAGATCAACAAATCCAATTTTACCCTAAACATTTTGGTGAACCTGTGTATTTGAACTTAAATTACAACTTGCTGAGCGTTTGTCTACAGATTTGGTGTGATTTCATTCATTCATTCGGTCATTTAATTTATTACATTGAGAAAATTTCAGAAAAATTGATAATTTGGAAAAATACAAAAAAAAAATTGCATTGTTGTTTTTCCTAAATTTTCTTAATTCATGTTTTTTGCATCAGATCTGATATAAAATATAGAAAAATACAAAAATTCAAAATCTTGCTTTGCATTTTCATCATTTAATTGCTAGGGTTTTGTGGAAATTTTGTCAATTTTTAGATAACCTAGTAATTCCAAAATCTAGGGTTCGCAGGCAAAATATTTTATCATATTTTTCTAATAATTTTAGAGGATCATTCAAAATTGCATTTGGCTTTAGTCTTGCATTTTAGTGTGAATTTGCATTTAAATTTAAATTATTTGCATTTTTGCATTAAAAATTTTAACAAAAAACTAGCAATTTTGGTGCAATTTCATTAAATTTACATGGGCATTTTGCATGATTAAGATTGAAAATCATTTTCATATCTGAGAGTATTTAATTTCCATCATAAATCAGACATTAAATTATTCACATAGCATTTTGTTCCAAAATCTCAAACCTAGGTCTTCAAAAACGACAATTTTCACTAATTTTGGCCTTATTGACTTCATAAATTTGCACCATACGTGTGTTTTGAAAGATATTTTTGCATTAATTTTCTATTATCAGGGTAATAATTTTTTTTCCCTCATAAAAAGCTTCACAACACCCTTTTAACAAGCTTTTGTAGTGAAAAATTGGCAAAAAACTACACATTTTGGCTATTTTGGCCCTAGGGTTTGACCTAGTTTGCACTCCAAGCATGTTGTGATCAATTTTATGGATTGAGGTGACTGATATTATTGATATTATTTTCTTTCCCTCCTAAAATTTCTTACAAAACCTCTTTTGCTAGGTCTTGGAGTTGAAAAACCGTGAAAAATTGCATATTTTGCTATATTTTCACTAGGGTTTGACCTTAAGTGGCGCTACAATCGTGTTGTGTTGGGTATTTTTGCATCAAGTGGCTGTTATTTCTGATATTATTTTCTTTCCATCAAAATTTTCCTCACAACACCCTTTGTTATGCTCTTTTTGCATTGAATTTGGTGAAAAAAGTGTTCATTTTGACATATTTTCACTATATTTTGACTTGGCATTATCTTGGATTTGCATCAAGAGTGTGTTGAGAGTGATTAGATTGTTTTTTTGGAATGATATTAGACATATATCTTTCTTTCCTCAATTAAAATCCTTACAACATCCTTTGTGTCATTTATTGGCTTTGAAAAAGTATCGAAAAACCAAGCATTTTGGTCGTCAATCATATCCTTCTCCTAGGATTTGTTCTCTTAGTTGGTGCATTGTATGCTTTGGTATAAGATTTATGACACGCTGTCCTAAAAACAATATCCCTTTGAGAAGAAGTAAAATATTAATGGGATCTAGTGCTCTTGAAGAAGTTGGTACTTTGGACACTTTCTTTACAAAAGGAGAAACTCAAATTGTGCAAGATAGTATACATTCTCCAACCTCAATGGAAGAAAAAACCTTTCATGATGTTGATAATACTATTGAGGCAACAAGATATGTATCTAATGAGAAAATAGAAAAGTTGGATAAAGAGTTAGCCGAATTTCAATCATTTATGGAAACTGAGAGAATAGCCGAAGAAGTTGTTCCTACAATTCATAATATAAGAGAATTGATAAAAGAAGGACAAGATGGTGTTAATGCACTTCATGGTCTAACACATATCACGCAAACTAACATTATGCCAGTGACCGAATGTGGACAAGTGATAAAGAACACTCTCTCACCATCTCATACACAAGTTTCCATACCTATACCAAATACGGGAGTATCCACTTTTACATCGATGATCTTAACAACTAATGTGAATGCTTGTAGTAATGCTACCACTGGTATTGGAGTATCTAATGGAACTAATTACAAATCTATGGGATTTTATTATCAAAATTTGGTTCCTAAAGGGACTTCCTCTATGCATAATTGTTCTCAACCACCTATCTATTTCAGTCATTTCCAACCACCTATTACCTACTCACAACCATCTTCAACCTACCAATATGTCCAACAACTATTGACCTTTTCTCAACCTCCGCCTATTATATCTCAAACTCAATCACCTCCTCACCTTGGTTCTAATTCCTCACAACAAACTGCATCTCCCAATGATGCCACCCTAAACCAACTTTTACAGGGTATGACTGCTTTGCAACAAAAGGTAACAAATTTGACAAATTCTTCGCAACCTAGTCTACTGACATATCATGCCCATAATCCATTATCCTATACAATTTTGAGAACTCTTGTGCCTGAGAGGTTTGAAACTCCTCTCTTTGAAAAGTATGATGGAAAAGGTGATCCTAATATTCATGTGGCAACATTTACAGCTATGCATAGTGATTTTTATTTTGAAGAGGATTTGTTAGCAAAACTTTTCCCGCGATCTCTCAAAGATACTGCTTTAGAATGGTTTTGCTCGTTGCCTCTAAATTCAATACACTCCTTTTCCCAGTTGATTGATCAATTTTTACAACATTTTCAAGCAAATATCAGACCCCAAGTCACTCTTATTGACTTGGTTCAATGTAAACAAGGTTTGAAAGAAAAGTTGACTGAATTCATTGGTCAGTATCAAGGACTTTATGCACAATTTCAGTATCAGATGAAAGATGAGGATGTTCAAAAGATATTCATTACAAATCTGCAACCTAATATTCATGATAAGATTCTCTTGATGAAGTACAACTCCTTTCAACATTTATGCATCGCTCTTCGTGATTATCAACTTTCGTCTAGTCAGTATGAAAACCAAAACTCATCGGCTCAAGTTGGTCAATCCTTGGGTGGATCATCGTAAAACAACTTTAGAAGGAACAATAATAGGAGTTTCATCAAGATCAATGGACCAAACACTAATGTGTTTGCTATAAATAATCCAAAGAAAGCATCATATCAACCAAGAAAGTTTACTCCGATATCTGAGTCCTATCATTCTATCATGAATCAAGCTGAGTAATAACATTCTAAAACTTCCTCCAATCAAGCCTGTTGATCCTAGTAAACAAGGACCTTACTTCGATGCTAATGCCTTTTGTCATTATCATCAGACACAAGGACATGACACTGAATGATGTATGTATCTTAAACATGAGATACAGAACCTTATTGATTCAAATGTCATCCAGGTATTGGGTGTGAATGATAATGGAAATAAGTCAGTTGCTCCACCGAATCAGAATTTACAAATCTTCACTAATCCTTTTCCTAAACATACCGAAAATAATATGGTGGAACAAGATTTAGTGGAAGTAGATGAGGATGATTACTTGGACTATGATAGCATCGTGGGTATGATTGAAGTGGATATGAAACAAATGGAAAATCCACCTCGTCCTTGAAGAAACATAATTTATGCTGAGGTTCCTCCTCTATTATCCTTATATGGATCGAGAGATAATCAAAATGGCTTTAAAAAGCAAGAACAAAAACTGATACAAACGAGCAAGATGGTATAGGATGATTCCCTTTACTATCCTAAAAAGATTCAACAATGAAAACTCGCTAAAAATTAGAAAAGAGCAAGACGACAATCAACAAATAGAAATAATAGTGGTTCTCCCCCTCATAAGCACCAAAAAGTCTCATCTAATCAAGGATTTAATGAACAAGCATCATATGATAACAAGCAAAACCTTCATAAGAATCACTCAAATTTTTCTTTAAACATGATTGAGTACCTCTCCAAGAGGTTCGAAAGCTCTAAGATATAATATGAAGACCCTACAAGTAAGTATCTATAAACTTTTATTTCTATCATAATGTGCTTCCCCCGTGATGTGTTGTTTAGGTCTCCTGGGATGACCTCGGATTCTCTCGTAAGGTTTGGGATACTAGGAGACTGCCTTTGTTGTGACCTTCTATTTGTATCATCATTCTTCTAAACTACCTCTCTCTCTGATTTCATTGTTGTGTGTTGTGTCTGATGGACATAGAGTCATGGTTGGTGACTTGGGGGCACCCTCCTATGTGATTGTCCCTAAGATACTTGTTTTCTCCTCTCTTATTTATTATTTCCCTTCCTCTAGTGTTTCCATCTAGCGGGCAGATGACGAAAAACATTTATACTGATGCAGACCTAGTGTCCCTTTTGAGAGCAATAAAAAAATGGACTATAGTTCCTAATATGAATATGGGGTTGTATATTTTATCTGACACTTGGCTAGTGGAAGCACTCGTGCTTTCCACGTAGTGAATTTCATGATGTTTCTATTACATTTACAAACCTTAACAATATTGCTGCTCTACACACCTTTGTTTTCCTTTGAATCTGGCCTTGGCAGTAATCGATTCAGAGAGCTTTATGATATAGCCCCTGGTTATCCTTGAACTTTGAATTTGTTGTATAACCTTGGCTCTTTGTGTGGTTAATCATATGCATTGATGTTGTTGTTTGTCATGATTTTGTAGACACTAACATGTTTCTTGGAGGGATGTGTTTGTGGGAACATTTGGCAATCGTAAAGTACATGTCACCTTCGGGGGGCATGGGCTTTGCAAAAGTCAGTGATCCCTTGAGTGTTTTCTTCCTACCTTAACGTGCTTGGTATCGATAACTGATATCAACCACTTTAAGGTGGGGGCATATATAATGTAAGCTATTTGTTATAGATGTTAGCAATGTGTTTGACCTCAAATGCAAAGACTTGCACCCTAGAGTAGTGCATCGTGCATCCTGAGCTTGTTTACAATCAATCAATCAATCATGTAAGCCCTCTGCAGAGGTGGGATATCGAGCATATCCTTTTTCTTAAGCCCTATGTGGAGGTGGGGATGGTGTATTTCTCAGAGTAGATTGCATCATCCTGTCATTTTCAAAAGTCTTTTGCAGAGGCGGGGAGCGGCTCTGTGACTAACTCAACCCTTAAGCATGTCTTCGGTGATTGTTGTGGAAAAGCCCAATCATCAGTGTGTGCCTGTAATATGCCTAAGATGGTGATAAGCCTAGAAATAGGAAACACACCATCGCTTGTCTACCATGTTTTCTTTATGTATTCAAGTGTGTGTGTTTTGGCGTGCTTGTTTTGTATGGCGTGATTGTTGCCCCATATGCAAAGACCAGTGCCTTTGACTAGTGCTTCATGCATTTTGGGAGGTTTTGCATGTATTGCCTGTGTCTTGCCCCATATACAAAGACCAGCACCCTTGAGTAGTCCTTCGTGTATTACGGGAGGTTTATTTACTTTCCAGTACTTGCATTTGCATTTCATATATATGGGAAAAAGAAAAGAAAAGATATCATTTATGTCTTCCATACATTAATGTGTCTTCTATGCATTGACTGTCTGCTTCGTGTTTTGCATGACTGTTACTGTCTTCTCCATGTTTTGTGTGCCTGTTACTGTCTTTTATGCAGTTGGCGTGTCTTGTCCATGCTTGGTGTGTTTTCTCTATTTGTGACCTTACTTTAATGCATGTTTGGGCCTTGTGTTCATACATACATTAAAGTGGGGGCTAAATTTAACGTCAAAAAATGTCCCCTTGGGGGCTTTTCCCTCATAAGGTTTAGCTCCTGGGTCTTTAGAGTGCATTTAGGACATTTTAGTTCATATTTTAACATCCCGATGGAATTAGGCCTAAGTCCCATGGTAAATAGGACCTAGGTGGACCCCTTGAGCTATACCCTGCCTAAAATAAGGGGGAGGACTTAGGTGCCTGTGCCCTAGTCCTGCCCTATTTTAGGGGAGCCCCAATTTCTGGGTGACGGTTTATGACCGTTAGGAGGTTATTTTTCCGACACGGTAAAGTTTGATTTTTAATATCTTGGCGAGAATGCTTGTAGGTGCATATATAAGCATGTGTAGGCATTCATTTGTAAAGTAGATTGCAATTAGATAGCAAGGTGATGTTCAAGTGTTCTCAAGGTGATTCAAGGCTTTCTATTGTGTTGCAAGAGTAGACTTGTGTGTTTTGTGCATTGATATTTGCAGATTTGAGCATCAATTCCTTCATGGCATGAAGAGCATTTTCCTCCATGAAAGCTTCACTACAAGGTGACATATCATTGTGTTTTTATCATTGATTCCTTTGGTTTTTGGCCTCTACCTCACAAGGGCATGCCCTCTTTATCTGACAACGGTGTTTGGAGACTTAAGTGTCCTCCAGGGTTTGACTAAGGCAAACCTATAAACACCACAACCCTCAAACCAAGTCTTGTGATTGCAAGTTACAAGTGTTGCATCTGGGAAAAGTGGAGTTGTAGGAAGGCTGGGAAGACATCAGGGATTCAGGATCTGAAGGAAAGATAGACAAAGGAGCACTTCCAGGACTAGGGCACTTGCTCCAGTGTCCTTCGCAGACAGATTCTAGAAAATAGAAGTTATAGGGCTGATCAGTGTCCGAAGGAGGTCTAGATTCCCCAAAAAAGTAGGTACCTTGGACTTGGGTGCCCACTCTAGTGTCCCCGACTATCCTGCTTCAAAACCCCAAAAACATGTATTCTGTAATTTGGTATTTTACTCTCGTCTATAAGAGCTTTTTCCATAATTCATTAATTTGTTGTCATATTTGTGTAATTAGGGTTTTAATGGTCAATTAAGCATAGGAGAAGGAAAAATTGATAATTAATTCCCTAATCCAAGCTTCCCCTCATTTGCAAGTGACCTAGGGTATGATAGTGCTCGCCACTCGACCCTAGATCCTTCAATGTTAGGGTGAAAGGAGGATTTTAACATCTAAACCACAAAAGATCAACAAATCCAATTTTACCCCAAACACAAGCAGCAACAATGACAACTTGACTCAAGTCCATTAATGGAATTTGAACAAGTGAACTTGAGACATAAGTAGATCCTAAGATGGTCAACATTGGGAAATGTTGCATTGCCGATGAAAATTTCAAGTTCACAGCACTACTACACCACTACATTGATGTGCTAGCATATTCATATGATGACTTGAAGTCCATCAGACCAAAAGAGATCCAACATGAGATTCTGCTCAAGGTGGGATCATTGCATCATAAACATAAGCAAAGGTAGTATAATCCTAAAATATCAGGTACCATCCTTGCTGAAATTCAAAGATGTTGAATGCTAGGATAATTTTCCCTATTCATCATTCAACTTGGATTGCAAACATTGTTCCTGTAAGGAAGAAGAACAAAAAGATCAGTACCTATGTAGATTTCAGGAATCTAAATCAATCTTCCTTGAAAGATAACTACCCTTTGCCCGTAATGGATCAACTGTTACAAACAATATCTAGTTTAGAGATACTATCTATGTTGGATGGTTTATCGGGCTACAATCAAGTAGAGTTCAGTGAAGTGGATCGGTACAAAACTGCTTTCACAACTCCATGGGGCACCTTTGCATATCACAGGATGCCATTTGGGTTGATCAATGGTAGTGCTACTTTCTAGAGAGCAATGGACTTGGCATTCAAAGATGAAATGGGTAAGTTAATTGTGGTATACCTTGATGATTTGACTGTTTTCTCCAAGAAATGTCAAGATCATGCTTACCACTTGCGACAAGTTTTGGAATGATGCCATCAGAATGGTATTTCTCTTAACCTGAAGAAGTCAATTTTTGGGGTTACAGAAGGTAAACTTCTTGGTCACATTGTGTCTAAAGAAGGTACCAAGATTGACTCTGAAAGAGTCAAATCCATCCAAGGTCTTACTTTGCCTGCAAGTAAGATGGTTGTTCATTCTTTCTTCGGGCAAGTAAATTTCCTACAAAGGTTCATTCCAGAGTTTACAGAAAAGACTCGTCATATTGTTAATATGATGAAAGGTAAGACCACTTTCCATTGGAGTGTGGAAGGTAAAGCAACTTTTGAGGACATAAAAAGAGCCATAGCCCATGCTCTAGTTTTGGTGTGTCCTAATTATAACAAAAAATTCATTATGTATGGTTATGCTTCAGAGCCTACATTGTCAGTAATTCTGGTTCAGAAGAATGAGGAAGGTGTAGAATCTTCAATTTCATTCATGAGTTGTTCATTAAAAGATCATGAACTCAAGTATTCTAACATGGAGAAACATGCTTATGCTGTAGCAAAGGCTGTGAAACATTTCAGATTTTACATATTAAACTCACATACTGTTTCTTTGGTGCCAGATACAATAGTAAAATCTATCTTAACCCAACAGGAGTTTGGGACTAAGAGAGGAATTAGATTGCAAAAATTTAGGAATTTGATCTTGACATTAAAACCACCAAGCTTGTGCGTGGGAAAGGTTTGTGTCAGCTTATTGCTGATAATGTTCCTAAGGAAATAGGTGATGAAGAGACAGAGATTGAAGATGTTCCAACTGTCCTTTTCGTTACTACAATTGATGAGTGGTATTCTAGTAACACTTACTTTCTCACATATTGTGAGTGTGCTACTCATTTGTCCTACAAATAAAAATAGACTATGAAGCTCAAGGTTGCAAACTTTGTCTTATGGGATAATGGTTTGTACAAGAGAAGTCTTGATGGAGTTTTCATTTGTTGCATTGATAAAGTGCAACAAAGTAAGCTATTGGAGTCTTTCTAGAATTTGGCATGTGGAGGACACTTCTCAGCACCAGTAATAGCTCACAAAATTTTGAGAGCTAGGTATTATTGGCCCACACTGAGGATGCATATGTCTGGGTGCGTAAGTGTGCACTTTGTCAACACTTTGTGGGCAAACCCAAGTTGGCTGCACTACCATTGAAACCAGTTGTAATTGAGGAACCATTTCAGCAATGGGGCATCGACTTCATTAGCACTGTGAATCCACCATCAAGTGTGGGATGTAGTTATGTTCTTACTGAAACTGATTATTTCACCAAGTGGGTGGAAGCTATACCAGTTAAGCATGCTACTTCTGAAGTGGTGTGTAAATTCTTCAAAGAAAATATCATATCCTGGTTTGGTGTTCCAAACAAGATTGTGGAAGATAATGCTACATGTTTTTCCTCTAATGAGATTACTAGTTTCTTCTTTGAATATGGAATTATTCTTTCACATTCATCTAATTATTATCCACAAGGAAATGGTCAAGCAAAATCAAGTAATAAGAATTTGGTTACTATTATCAAGAAGCTGGTAGATGATAATAAGAGAACATGGCATAAGGCATTGTTTGATGCTTTGTGGTTAGATAGAATTACACCAAAGAGGGCTATTGGTATGTCACCCTTTTAGCTATTATATGGTTTGAATGCAGAGATACCTATCACCTTGGAATTGCCAGCTTTGAAGTTGGCAAAGGTGGTTGAAAATGTAACTTTTGAAAGTTCTATTGATAAACTCATAATGTATCTTTCTAAACTTGAAGAGCAGTGAGTTATGGCGGTGGACCATATAGATGAACACCAAAGTCAAGTTAAGAAGTTGTTTGATAAGAAAGCGAAGGCCAGAGATTTTCAGATTGGGGATCAAGTCTTGTTGTGGGACAAGAGGAGAGAGCCAAAGGGAATTCATGGGAAGTTTGATTCCCTATGGAGAGGCCCATTTGTCATTCACCAGTTCTCTAGTGAAAATAGTTTCTTACTGCAATATCAAGATGGAACACCATTCTTGTTGCTGCATAGCAGACATCATCTGAAGCTTTTCAATCCATGAAGCGACAAAAAAGTTCACTTGTATATTTGTACAGTTTGTGTTTTTAGGACCTTTTTGTGTCTTTTTATTTTGTTTGCTTGACTCTATGGCCCAATGGCATGGATGAAGGCAATTAGAGACTA
The DNA here is from genome assembly GCA_027924645.1 of Cunninghamia lanceolata. Lineage (NCBI taxonomy): Eukaryota > Viridiplantae > Streptophyta > Pinopsida > Cupressales > Cupressaceae > Cunninghamia > Cunninghamia lanceolata. The sequence continues at coordinate 340,243 of BSBN01001054.1, forward strand.
GATTCTTCTTCCTTTGATTGTTTTAAACAATGATCGAAGAAAGCTCCCCAGTTAGAGCCAGTTGTTGTCCTCAAAATCAACTGTGCTCATTTTGTAGGATGACTCCTACGAAACTTGTCTGTTTCATAGCCTACACTCTAAGTATGCATTTCAAGGAAAATCTCCTTGACCTCATGCATAGTTCTCTGACACCTAAGAATCTCTTGGAACATTTCTCCAGGTTGATTCCTCAAAGTTCAAGAAATTTGACTAGCTATAAGCTTGTCAAAATATCATTTTTTAAAACTTTTAGGGTGTTAGAAAGTTTTAAATAGTTCACATGCAAAGTCGATCAAAAACCCTAACATTGCATGTGACTTGTTTTCCAATATCTAAAGGCGGTAAAAACACTACCCATACATGTTTTTTCTTAAGACATGTGAAAAAAACAAAAAATGCTGCCGATCATCTTAAGTTCAAACGCAGTGCATTTATTGCACTCTATGTGAATGTTTAATTTGTTCCTTTATATGTTTTTAATTGCTTTTAGGTTTCATTTTTATTTATTATTTGTCCCTGCTACTTGCCTGAGCTCGATTGAAACCCTCATGATAATCTTCAATCATTTTTGGTGCATAATTTTTGGATCTGTGGCTTTCACAGAGATCGACTTGTGTTTTGTCATCATCAGGTAAGTTTTTCTCGTGCTTTCTTTTGGTTTGCATCTTCCTAAATCATTTTTACCTTTGATTAAAATGTTTTTCGATTAATCATAAGATATATTTGTTTTGTGTTTTGAAATGTTTGAAGAATGTTGAAATCATCCTTCTGAAAGTTAGGGTTTTTGTTTTAGTTTATGTCTTTATTTTCATTTTTTTAATGATACCCTAGCTTTTTTTGTCATTTGATTTAAAAAACCCTAGTTTTTCATTTTTTCCATTGTAAAAATCAGTCGTTTGTAGGGACGACCGAGGATTTTTGTAGCCCATATCTTTGCTTTATCTCATATTTTTCTCTAATTGTAAGGGCAACAAATATTGCCGCCCATACCTGACCTTCCCATAGTTCCCATATGCATGGGCAGTGATTTTCACCACCAGTGCATATGGCATTTTATACCAAAAGCATGAGCAGTGAAAATCACCGCCATGCTATTTTTTACCTTCGTTTTATTTTTTAAACCTCCCCTAAGTGTAAGGGCAGTGAAAATTGTCGCCCCTACATGAAGTTCTTCAATGTAAGTTACCAAATGCTCAAGCGATGGAATATACCACTCTTGCACCAACTTTTCTACCAATATGTAAAAGCAGTAAAATTGATCACTTATCCACCTTTGCAAAATTTTTACCTACATGCATGGGCGGTCAAAATGACCTCTCATACATGAAAGTTCACTTAATATTTACCTACATGCAAAGGCGGCAATTTTGGCCACCCTTACACCAAAATGCAGTATACCCTACATGCAGGAGAGGTCATTTTGACCGCCCGTCATGACTCCCTCAAAATTTCCTAACACTGGGAATTTTTGAAAAATAATACCTTTGACCTGCTTTAACCTAATTTTTTGACTTGCTCGCTCTCTAGCCATTTTAAGCGCATCCCTATGGATCATTACATAGTTTCCCTATAATGCCAATTTTTCCCCTAACTGCAAGATCATGAATTTTTGCAGTTCCTTCAAGTAGCAGCTATGGTCAACACCGCATCCAGTGATTTCTTCAAAGCCAATGTCCAAGCCGTCTCCATCTAAGGCTAAAACAATGAAGTATAAGTACCAAGGGGTTTTCCCTATTACTTCAGTGCAGTCAAATGTTGATGAGATCAGAGACACAGAAATAGGCCATGTTGATATGAAAGAGTTTGTTGAAAGAATCGAGAAACCAAATCCTCCTCGTTACATGCAAAAGATCATTGATAGTAACATACACTTGGTGGCTTCATTCCCAGTTGTAGCTCACAATCCTGAGTTTGTACTTCAAGTGGCAAGCCATTATGACAAAGACACTAGAACTATGGTTGATGCCAATGGAAACATTATCATGATATTAGATGCATAATTCTTAGACAAGGTATTCATGTGGCCACATATTGGGAATGTGGGAGAAATTGACTTTGCTAAAGGTCATTATGATTTTGATAATGATGTTGAATCTTCCAAGAGGCATATTAATAACAAGTGGTTGAAAACTCCTCGAACTAACCTATCTAGATGGCCCAGAGGACTTCCAAGGAGTGACTTTGTGGAGGAAGTTAGTGATTTAATTACTTTGTTAAGCAGAGTCAGATGTCTTCCTTCTTCTTCTACATTCCATGAGTGGATGTATTTATACATTAAGGTCATTCTTAAGGTGTAACAGAAGATATTTTGGGGAGAACAAATTAGTAATGCTCTACATGATCAAATGCTTAAGGTTAATACTACTTTCAAATTTAATTGACCTCTTATCTAGTTTATGTTGTTGCATCAATGAGGATTTTTCCAGGTTTAACTCAACAGGGAGATTGGAGAGTTGTGCCAGTCTTTCAATATTATCCTCAGATAACTCTCAAGGGATCTATTCACCATTTTAGGAGGGTGAATGATGCTTTATTTTCAGTCTTCATGTGTTTGTGGAATAATGAGTTGGAACATAAGAGGGTATTTGATGAGGCCTAGGGGATTGTGAATTCTTTTGGTTGTTTATTTCTACAATTTCCTACTTTTACATATCTAAGAGTTGGGTATTACATAGGTTATCCATACATGTTGCCCTGATATCCAAGTGACAAGATGGTTATAATGGAGCTATGTAGATAATTGATTGTTGTTCATAATAAGCAAATGGAATTGAAGAAGTTTGGAATCAAGTTTTCTGTGGAAATTGGGAGATATTCAGTTCAATCTGCTACCAAAGCTAAAGCAATTGAAACTCAAATATAGCTGGTCACTATGAAGCAATTCAAGAAGAGGAATAATTTTGATTTCCGTAGAGTAAAGCATAAAATCAAAAGGAAATTAGTGTTTCATGTTCCTATGGTTGAAGATTTTTGGGCTGATTTGAGGACTCAAAATGAGATTCACAAGTTGGATTACTGCAGATTTCATTTGAGCCAAATCGAAGAACTTGGGTTGGAAGATATTCTTGAAGGCATGGAGGATGAGGGGAATGTTTTAGACCCTACTTACAATACTAAAAACATTGAAAACTTATCCTTACCTAAAATCAAATGGTTAGTAAAAGAAGAGACTTCCCTCTAGAGAAATTTTAGCCCATATTGGCCAACACCAATATATGGTTGCAGAGTAAAGGAATCAATTTGAAAGAATTTCTTATTTGGCCTGAAACAGAAATTTAGGAACAAACGGTGAAGAAGGTTGAGAATAGAACCAAGAACAAAAGTGATGTTCCTTCTTCATCCAAGGTATCTAAACCATGGATTAAGTTTGTTTCTAAAGGAGGAAAAGCAAAAGAAGTTGTAGAAGGTTCAAATACTAAAGATCCAGGTTCAGATAAGATGAATGTTGTTAAGGTGGAGGTTGAAAATGTAGAAGTAAAATAACAAGATGTTGAAGAGTCCCATATAGAGGATGTAGAGATGGGTGAGAAATCACCTGATGAAAGAGATGAGGGACATGAAATTGAAACAGGTGTAGAACAAGAACAACTTGATTGTTTGCATAAGTCCCCACATAAAGATGTTTCTCAAGGACCACAAGTTTCTACCACCTTTCCACATATTTATGTTTCTGATTATGTTCTAGTTGTTTCTAATATTCCTACTTCTCTTGTTATTGTTGTATCTTCTGATAATACTCCTACCTCTGTTAAGACTAGTTTTGGAACTGTGTTTGATTCTTCTGGTTCAATACCAAGTTTGTCTTCATCTTCATTTGACATTGGAGATCAAACTGTGTTAGATCAATTTCTTAATAGTTCTGAGAAGAATGTTGATGCTACAGGTACAATTTTTACTACCACTTCTCCAATTGTTACCATCACAAGTGTCAGTATGAATCCTATTGATCATGCAATTGATCCACCCCCAAATGTAAATGTTCCAACATTGCCTCTGTGGTTGTCTACATATACTCCAAAAAGAAAGAAGCAGACCATTTTGCCTGATGATATTGATTTTGAGAAGCTATTGCTTGCCAAGCCAAAGACACAAAAGAAAAAGCCAAAGACTGTTTCTAGGATTGTGGATGATAAAGGAGCTAGATATCTAGAGATTGCTAGGCCTCCTTCTGAAGCTACAACAGATGCCTTCAATGTAAATGATTACATTATTTCCGGAGTTGCATTGGGCAAGCTTACTAATGAGCGTATTAAGTTAGATTTTCAGGTAACAACTAGTTCTTTACTTAGTAAATATAATGAAGAAAATAAAGAGAAAGAACAATACAAAGCCAAGGCTGAATAGGTTGCAGTGGTTCTTCAAAAGATAACTATGTCTTCAGAAATTGTGAAGCCTATGGCGGTTTCTATTGAAGATCCTCTAATTCAGAAGATTGAAAAAGTTCATGTTAGAGGAAGGGTTGTTGGTGAATTTCTGGATAGAATGCTCATGCAAGGAAAAGTCCTTTTGAAGACTACAGTGGAATGAAAAGATAAAATGGGAAAGGAAAGAGATGAGCTTGTTGATTCACTATCTTAGCGACTCCAAGATCTAGAGGAAACTCTAGAAGAAAGGATTGAAATGAAGAAGATAAAGATAAAGAATTTGATAACAATTGGTATTGTGTCAGATCGAGAGTCATACATTAAGACTAAAGAATCTTTGATCCATCGCATCAATGTGTTGAAGAATTTGTTTGAAGATTTGCAAAGTACACGTGAACTCAGTGAGGACAGTGATGTAACACTTTTGCACAGACTTGAGGAATTCCCATGTACCTTGACAGGTGAAAATCACAGGTTTCTTTCTGCAAAGGAAATGATTGATGCATTTGAAAAGATGATTCAAAGGGATTTTGAGGATGAAGTGTTTTCAATTACCTCATTGAACAAGCTTCGTGACTATCAGTCAAGTCTTGATAATTTCAAGGACAATCTTGGGAAACATGAGAAGGCAATAAAAGCATTGAAAGATGTGATTATCAAGGCTTGCACTATTTTAGATAATACAGTTGGACCTGATATCTATGAGATGGAAGCAGTGAAGTCTTTGTATCATAATTTCCTAAAGAAGAATAATGGTGGTAGCTGAAATTCTTTCTTCATGCCTTAGTTTTTTTTTCATAAGTTTTTGCATATGTAATTTGTAATTAGTTCTAGACATATCCACATGTATTTTTCCACAATGTAATTACATGTAGAACAAATGAAGTCTTAAGTCAAAAATGACTCTTTTGTGGAATAAGTCAAAGTAGTTGTAGATTTCCTATTTTTGTTCCAGGCCTCTCCCTATAAATAAAGAGGGCCTCTATTGTAATCTTCATCTTTTTCTATTGCAAGAAAACTCTGCCAAATTGAAGAGCATATCAAGACTTTGAGCTTTATTGTGTTTATCAATTATTCAAGCAATTATTAATATAAGAAGGCATTTTGAGTATCAAACTTTGTGTTGAATCAAATTGCATTGTGATATTGATGTTCTTATATCATTAATATAACATTATATTGAATAGTTATTTGAATCGTGGGGATTTTATCAATCAATTGAGAGAGTGTTCTAATTTTGATTTTAATAGTCTTTGTGCTATTATATCATTAAAGGAGATTGTGTTTAGTTATTAAAGGAGATATAGATTAGAGACTTTGTGTTGTCAATTATTGTCTTCAACTTCGTTATACTTCACAGTTGATATAAGGTGAAGACTTTGCGCTTCATTTTGTTTCAAATTAGTTTGTTGTTATTCAAGTGGAAGGAGTTATGGAAAACTTTGGGTTTTCGTGAGCTTCGTGGTGACTCATATTTCCTTGAATTAGTGATATTTTGTGAAAGTTATTGTTGTGAAGAACGAAGACATATTCTAAAAAAAGAGAATATTGTGATATGAAACTATCATTTACATAGTTTAGTATAAGAAAAGTTTACTTTGTGATAAAGGGAACCTCCCCTTGCTGAGAGGAGAGACTTTGTCTCATCATAGTTTTGGCTGATATAACTATTTTGCCATTAGTGAGTTAATGACAAAATATTTACCCAACAAATATCTAGCCAATGTCCTATACAACTTTACATGTGGACCCAAATAAATATTTAATTTGGCTAAACACATCTCTGAATATGCATAAAAAAAAATATTTATTTAAACAAATTAAAATATTTCTATTTTTTGTGCAAGGTGTACAACATCCTTTCTCCTAAAATTGTCCCACTTGTTATATACATTGCATAAGGGTCAATCGATGGAATAAATAATCATATGTAGTCTATCATGAAACCACATGATTCTCCAACATGCTCTCATGCTCTATCAAGATGCCTACAATAATATCCAAGGTGACCACCATATCAAGAAAGAACTCCTCTCATCCTCCAACATGCCACATATGGAAGAAAAAAATAAGCCAAGATGAAGATGCACCAATCCAAAGAACACAAGCATCAAATCTAAGTGATAAAAAAAGGCTTCAAGATGATTCCAAGGAAAAGACCCACATGACTAGAAATAGAAACCACAACAAATACTAATACATCCAATCATCCATACCTCCAATGTATAAAAAACATTAGCATAACTCATCCCAAAAACATATCCAACACATAAACTAAAATCACAATCTCCTTGTGTAAAACCTATTAATGAAGAACTAACACATATAGGAACTCCCACTACATGCGTAACATCAAATCTAAAAATAGATCAAGGAATTCCAATTATACTAATACACTCATACCAAGGTGTGGCTAATAATCAAAACCATATAGTAACAAAGAAGAATCACAATGATTTGCACATGCAACAAAAATCATTGCATACTCCCTCATAACTAGTCACCATAACTCTCCCAAGTTATCCACATCTAAAGAATATGAACATGAACCTCCAAGAAGTAGCCATAGAACAAAGAGAGAAGACCTACAAATCATATCACATAACATGTCCTTCTACCAACACCTTAAAGTGCTAAGCTATGCCAAGTTATACCTCCTGCACAACCCCAACTAAAAAGTATTAGCAATACCCAACCATTCAATCTTATTGATTAAACAAAACATATCTATCTCATATAACCAACATGTATCTAATCCTTTCTAAAACCAAGGATGATCAAACTCAAATCAATTCCATAACCAAGAATATACTATGTAATAAAATCTCCCAAAACCCCATAAATGACATCATAAATCAAACACATACGCACAATGAAATAAACATGCCAAACACTCCTCAAATCAACCCTCTAGAACCAACAACCATAGATCAAGACTCCTCTCTATTAGAAGACAAAGCATAAAACAAAATAGACCTAAAGACATAATGGGCAATAACTATTAGATGATTCTTTGCTGAGTAGAGCAAGAGTAGGGAATGATATTACTCCTCCAAGATACACCAAGCCACCATGAATCTCTCTAAGAACCATCTCCTCTATAGGTCATGTAGACGTCTGAAAATGGTCACAGTCACTTTCATCCACCTATGCAATCCAACCCTAATCCACTCGCATCACTTCATCTAATCCAATTATTAATTAAATAGTTTTTAACTATTTAATTAATTTGTTCTATGCCTTTATCATATCATAAAAATCAAATTCCTCTACTATAGTTCATTCCAAAAATTAAATAAATTATCATATTTATTTAATTCCCTATTTTGTACACTTTTGATTACTTTTTTGTAATTATAATTATTTTCTTCTAATCCATGTGCACATGAATTAATTTTAATTAATTCATCATTACAAACTCCCATGTTTCTAGAAGTCCACTTGTCATCCAATGTACACACATGTACATGACAAGTGGTACTTTGGAAGCATGGGCAAATCTTCCAAATTAAGTACATTTGTCCCATTTCTTCCACCCCACTCCATGTGTCACTATTCATTCCAATTTAAAACTCCATGTGGCACTATTTGAACACTATTCTTCTAATTTTAAATTCTACTTGTCATCTCCATGGAATTTAAAATTCCTCACAAAATCCAAGCCTTACCTTTTCATAAATAAGTTCTTACATGTCATACACCTACTCAATCCTAGCCATCCATCCATTCAAACTTTCATTCTCATCCATTGATCATTCCTTGAATCTTGGGGCAACATCCTCATCGAATCCAAACATGCCATTTGTCCAATTCTACTTGCTTGAGGATCCTCAAGCAATCTCAACCATTGATCTTCCAAATTGATCATAGTTCTTCAATCTCATCACCAAAAATCTATAAATTGAGGCCTCCATCTCCCATTTGGAACAAGTCATTTTATGCAAAGTTATTCTGCCAATTTTTGAGTGCTCACATCCATTAGAATTAGTGCAATTCTAGTCTAAGTTTAGTTTAGCATATCATATCTTAGGGCATATCACTACTAATAGGCTTAGATAGGGTACAATTAGATAGTTTAGTGTGTTAGTAGTTTAGCTCAATCTTGATGTCCCTTGGACTTGAGATTGGGTGTATTTTAGGTTGAATTTGTATCCATTTAGGATCTCATTTTCATAGGTAGACATTTTGGCACGCACGGTGGGACTAACCACCACCTTGACACTAAGTAATTTGTATGTTTTATGTTGTTTTCTTTATGACATGTCAGATCAATGCTCAGTTTATGCAGAGTGGCACCTATCTGGTGAATCAACGCCTAGCCTGACAGATTAGCGCCCAGTCCCACATAAGGTAAAAGCACATATTTTACATGGAATTTTGGCCAATGTTAGTATTTTTTACTTGCATGATGTCTTAAATGAGCTTTTACTGACTTTTTGGCCACATAGGCTCTCTATTTTTGCAGGAAAAACTCATTTTACAAGGGGGAGGTGATGTTTGTCCCGGATCAACACCTGTCACTACGAATCAGTGCCTATATAGCCAATCAATGCTCATCCTTGTGAATTAGTGCCCATCCAAATTTAGGATAGAATTAACATTTTGTGTGTTTCCTTGGTAAAATTAGTGTTTGAGAGTCGCTTTTGTGCCTCTAACCATCATTTCCTGGAGGTCTAATTTTCTATTTTGCAAAAAAGGTGCATTTCACAAGGGGAAACTATATCAAATTTGGATCAACGTCTGTCATAGTGGATTAGCACTTAGTCCTACATATCAGCGCTTAGCCTTAGGTATATATATCAACGCTTGGTGTTTTTTTTTAGTGCTTAGCCCTCTGAATTAGTGCCTAACCTAAAATTGAGTTTCTTGGGCTAACATCTTATCTTGCAGCCTCATTCGACCATCAAAGACTCATATCAAACTACTAATCTTTCTTTTCAGGGGTTTTGTTAGGTTAGAAACACTTTATTTTGGTGCACATAAAATGAATTTGCTTGTCCAATCTTAGGCACATTTCATTTGGAATTAAAAAGAACCACAATCCTATATTGTTTACATTTCATGGGCTAAAAAGAACAAGAATCTTGTATTTTCATGCATTTGGCTAAAACAAACCACAATCTTGCATGTTCTCACTCATTTGGGGTTAAAATAAACTTGCATATTCAACTCATCTAAAAAGATAAAAAGGATTGCATCATTGTTTGTTATGTTTGGTGATTTTTGTTAGTGTTGTGGAAAGGTGTATGCTCTTCTCTCACACCATTGGTGATCTTGGGAATCAAAAACCTTCCACCTCACTTACATAAATCACACCACACTTAAAAAAGATAAATTCAAAGAACCCTCATGCAAGTGTGACCAAGTAAATGTGTATGTTCTCCCCTTGCATCTTAGTACAAACTTGGGGATAAAAAACATTCACTTGTGTTTCTTTTGTTGAACCTTTAGAGGGCCTGCCACCCCACTTTGAAAGGTGGGAACAACCCAAGAGGTAACAGGCTAAAGCCAAGCTCTTTCGAACCGCTATATAAAAAATGTGTTTGTGACAAAAGTCATAAACAATAGGTGTTGTTATGTCATACCAACGAATGTCTACCTCAGTACCCTTTGTGGTGCGTGAAAACTTGTAGAGTGTAACCTCTGCAACTTGGGAGGCATCCTAAACAGAGTGAATCACTGCACATATGGCCACCTGAATGAATGTACTTACTAAGAACCTTTGTTCTAGAGGACAAAAACCTTCTATTTGTTGGTGCAAGGGGTCAGAACATAGAACTATGGAGTCATCCCACAGTCTTGCAGTTTAAAGTAGAGATAACAAATTTCTTGAGATCTTCAAGTCTTGATGAATTTAGAGCTTGGTGTGCCCAGGAAGTGAGTGCCATGTAAGGGGGAGCCAGTACCACCAAGCTTCTAGGTTATCTGCTTTAAATAAGTGTGGTTGGAGAAATCCAAGAGGGAATCCAATAGATATTGTCCTTTCCTCACCTTAGGTTGTACAAGTTCTTGATAAATTTACACATTTTCACAACAAAACATTTTTCCATTGTATTCTCTTGTTTGGAATGTTTGTATCACTTGCCAAAGAAGGATGTCATTGACATAACCCAAACACCATTTGAGCCTTTTGAAAAAAAATGAACCATTGATACAATTGAACTTCCCAAATCTATCATTTAGCCTCGAAAGTTCAAAAACATCACATCCAAAGCCCAACATTTACCAAAAATTCAATTCACCACCTCAAAAACCACATAAAACCATCACTGTCTTGCATTAGCACCTAGTTTCTGCACATCATCTCCTAGACCTCTATATTAGCGCCTAGTCCCCTAAATCAACACCCATACCAAAACTCATCATAAAGTCAATTTTTTTCCTTGTGGTTGCTGACAATTCCCATTCCATGCTATCCTTCGACATTACATATCACCTCAATCCATGTCCTTGTCCATTTACCACTCTTAGCTTGTGATCTACCCCAATCATTGGTCATTATCCTCGTCATTATACTCACTAGCATCCAAATTCCCCACATCATCCATAATTGGTCCTAAGTCATCATTAGCCAAAACTTTGTTTGTCATACATCACTAGACTTATTCAATCCTACCATCCTAAAATGATCTTATCATCCTCAATCAATTCATAAATGATCATTACCCTTGAATCAATTAAAACCCATCATTTCATCATCCAAATCAATCCAAATCACATCCAAATCCTAAGGTTAGACTCTAGATCAAAATTATCCTTTTGTTCATATTAAGCTTGAAACTTTTAAGTATAGTATAAACTAGGAACCATCGACCCCCTTGGATAAATTGACTTAGGAACTTAGACAACTCCTAAGTTAGTGGACTTCAAGAATCACATTTTTCTTGGTGCGTCTTGTCTACCCCAAGTAAAATAATCCCATCATCCTTTTGCTTAGGCTCTTTGTCCACCCTAAGTATATAGGATTAGCCCTTGATCTTCAATCATTTTGATCTAGATTATAAACTTAGATTCAAACCCCACTCATCATCATTGGTACCTCATCATCCAAATTTGACCCAAATTCACCTTTTATGCCTTCCATCACGCAATCACAAGCTAAGAAAATGGACACTCATTACCAACCCCTCTCTCCTAATGGTTCTACCATGAGCAACACGGAGGAATATGTCAACCAACCCAAAATGGGTGAAGCATCCACTCATCCTCATCAAACCTATTCCCCCACCTTTATCTAGTTTCTTAATGAAAAGGGGTTACATGACAAGTTTGACCAATTCATTAACAACCATAAGGATGAATTTCTTCAACGTCTCATTGAACATGGCACACGCCTTCCATATTCATATGACCATGACAAACTCAAAACCACATTACACAACAAGCCACCATCACCTATCTATGATCAAGCATGGGGACGTGTCCCTAATCCTAATGAACCCATTTAAGACAACCCATGGGCTAGTTTTGCTTCCAACACCACCATCGTCCATGCCTTGGGATAAAAAATGAGGGCTAGAAATGTTTCACAACCACAAGTATCCAATCCCCCCATCGGGTTACCTTATGACATGCTACCCTCTAATGTTCCCATTTTTGGGGTACCTTCTAATGTCACCATCACTGCCATACCACCTCCCCAAAACAATCAACAAGAAGCCCCCACAATTGTACCACAACCTCTCCCTCTAAAAATTCCACCAAGATCGATCATCACACAAATGGTAGCACCACCCATGACTCGAACACCCATTGTGAATCAACTAAACCAACCAAAAAACCCATTGACAAGCTATGCCAATCCCATGCACACATATCAATCTTCCATGCATCAAAAACCTCACCATGAATCATTGATGCAACCTCCTTATGGCACCCAACAACAACCACCACCCCAAAATCAACAAGTCATCCCACAACAACAAACCCATGGGTCCCATGTTTACATGCAAACTACAGGCCTTCCATCACACAGACAACAACAACAATACATCCATCCTCAACAATGTCAACAATACGTCCATCCCCAGTATCAACAATCATCGTCACAACAACCTCTACTCCAACATGCATCATAACCACCTCTTGCTAACCCTTTTGATCAAGAGTGGCAAGAGATGAAAAATGCACTTAAAAATATCCAACTAGGGACCCAAAAGAAACATTATAAGTTCAAAGACTTATGTCCCTACCTGTTTGATAGAAACATTGCCATCACACCTTTTCCTCAACACTTTGAAATGCCAAAATTCAATAAATACAAAGGAAAAGGAGATCCTCATGACCACATCAAGGAGTTCTTCATGGCATGCCAAGAAGTTGCCTATGATGACCAATTCCTCCTTCATCTTTTTCCATGAAGCCTAGGAGGACAAGCACTAGAATGGTTCATGCACTTGCCTTATGGCTCCATATCCACTTTTGCCGATCTTTTGAAGAAATTTGTCACCCACTTCTCATACAACATAGAGCATGAGATCACTATGCTCAACCTTTGCAACACCAAACAATGAAGTTGTGAGATTTTTGCCACTTATCTACAAATATGTAGAGCCCTTGCTAGTAGGCTAGCTTGGACAACCCCTAAAAAACAACTTGTTCACATCTTTATCCAAAATCTTAACCAAGAGATGGCCTTCCACTTGCAAGTAAATTGCGCATCAACCTTCAACGAAATTATAGAAAAAAGGGTCACCATTGAAAAATCCCTTATTGGAAAGGGTTTAGTCAAAATCTATAACAAGAATGACAATGACAAAACATCCAACGACAAACCTAAATTTTGGGCTAAAAACAAGAACGCCATAGGAGATGGTGCTACCGATTCCAAGTTCATTCAAATCATTGTTCCTAAACCAAAGGAAACTAATGTAGTCCAAAATGTCTCAAGAAATGTATCAATCCCATCCACTCCTCCAAAGTGGAATCTGCCTAACAATCCAAAATATAAATATACTCCCTTGGGTGAACCACTCGAGGTGGTATTTCAAAAGTTAGTCCAAGCCAAAATGGTTGAGTTCCCCACAACAAAACCATTCAATGAAAACCAACCTAAACTTGCATGGTACAAAGAAAATGAATATTCTAACTATCATCGCATAAAGGGCCATGCCATAAGAAAATGTATGAAATTGGAAAACTATGTCCAAGATCTCATTGATCACGGCTGAGTCCAAATGGAAGACCATAACAATACATCACCTAATGATGGCCTAGGCATCTACCAAGATCCTCTTCCCCACCACAAAAATAATCAAACTGCATCCAAACCATCCTCCTCCAACACTAATCCTAACAACCAAGCCAACAACATCAACTACAACAATGTTCTGCTTCCCTATGATAATATAGTGGGTAGAATTGATTTTGATTCTACTTGTGTCGCCACCATCAAACTCAAAAATACCACCCCTAAATGTGCTTTTACCACTCGTTGTGGGCATATAACCATAAAGGGACCATCCCCATCCTCTGCCACTACCACTTCCAAATATAAACTCCTTGATCATCTTGGAAAAACCCCCATGCAAATCTCCATCTTGGAACTCCTTAAGACATTCGCCATCCACCATGAAATTCTTGACAAGGCCCTCCAAGAATCTCATGTTCCCACCAACATACCTCCTGCTCAATTCCAAAACCCTGTCGCTCAACTATCTTCATCCTACCACCTCACTTTAAGCCATGCCGACATGCCACCTATCAACCCCACACATAATAAAGCCCTCCACATCGATGTCCAAATCACCAACCATAAAATCAAGAGGGTCATTTTGGATAATGGATCCAACTTGAACATATGTACATTAAAATTCATAAAACTCCTGGGATATTCAGCAGCTGACTTGGAGTCTTTGGTTATCTCCATCAAGGCATACGACAACACGGAGAGAGAATCTGAAGGCACTATATGCCTCCCTATCAAGGTAGGCTCACTCACCATGGCCACTCTATGTCACATGATTGATCTTGACCTTTCGTATAATCTCCTCCTAGGCCGACCATGGTTGCATGCCATGTAAGCCATTCTGTCCACCTACCATCAATGCCTCAAGTTCCCTCATAATGGTGTGGAAGTCACTATTCCCACCGATCAATAACCTTTTGAATATTGCAAGGCTTTAGAAGTTGTTTACGAGAGACAATTCCATTATCTAAGTACCTATGGGGATTATGTAAAGATCCCTCATCCACTTCATCCACATCATCAGTCACATCACAAGTCACCATCAATCCCTTGCAAGCTTCCACCTCATCCTCTACCCCTACACATCAAAAGGTCAAGATCATAGACAAAGGGTGTGGACCATATGAGCTTCACAATGCCTTCCACATGGGATAGTTACCATTGTCCCCCCACTCCCATGGTCATCATCTTTAGAAGAAGGAAAAAGAACAACATCGTAGGATCAATAATAATATTCCCTTTGTACTAGCACAGGTCTCTAGAGAAGAAGCTGAAGAGACAACTCCAAGTGATTGGCTCTACCATGATGAAACAAACCCAGCACCTATCAATATAGAATACTTCAAACAAAATTATCCTTTATCATTTCAAATTTGTACCAAAATGCCTTACAATGGACCATGACTTGGTGCCGATGAGCAAGGTGTTACAGAACCCCTTCCAGTTGATCCTACATCTCCCAAGAAATATGCTCAATACTTTGGTTTAGGATATGCTCCACTGACTATGACAATCTATGGACCTATTAAAACCTCGGTACTGGTAATGGAATCCTTTTCTAGTGTTGAAAACATCACTCCGAGTGTCATCATAGGTTCATACAAAGACCTTGATCTTTCATGTATCTTCCCTGACAATGCCATCTTAATTATTGACCTCCCCCTCATTCATCCTGAACTCATTACTTGGGATTGTCAAGGACCCCTGCCTCTCGATGTATTTCCACATGATGAGGCCCTCTCCACATTCCTAGAACTCTGCTCACAATATGACATATGCTTGAACGTTGATGCCTATTTTGGAGAAGATGAGATCCTTAGTCCAAAAAAGCAAAAATCAAAAAATAGAAAATTGTCCCCTAGTGAAAACCTCTTTGAGGCACTTTTAGACACAAAAGAGAAAAATAAAGATGTATCTCCTAGTGAAAACCTCTCTAAGGTGCTAGAAGATGAGGTCTCAATCTTCCCCCCATACCATCTCACTGGCAAGAGTGTTCCAACATTTTGATTGCAAGCACACAAGAAATCAACCTCAACATGCAAGAATCACCTAAGCTCACACATCTAGTAGAAATTCTCGACATAGAAGAAAAATCCAACATGTCCACAATGCTTCATGAAGCACCTAATGTGTTCGCTTGGTCCTACGCTGACATGCCAGGATTGGATCCGTCTTTGGTTGTTCATCATCTTGTGGTACATCCTAACACAAAACCTGTTAAGAAAAGGCTCTATAAGATGCACCCGCAAGTCGTCTTTCTCATCAAAGAAGAGCTACAAAAGATATTAGATGTCATCTTTATCCATCCTATTGATTATCTAGAATGGGTCTCCAATATTGTTCTAGTTGCTAAGAAACCTGGGGGCATCCATTATTGTATAGACTTCTGAGATCTTAACAAGGCATGTCCAAAAGATGTTTTTCCCCTCCCCAACATTGACATGATTGTAGATCTCACAGTAGGGCATGAGATTTTTTCCCTCATGGATGGCTTCTCCAAGTACAACCAAATTAGGATCACTCTCAAAGATCAACACAAAACTGCTCTCACTTGTCCTTGGGGCACATATTGCCGGTAGGTCATGCCCTTCGGTCTAAAGAACGTGGGGGCAACTTATCAACGTGCAATGACTACCATCTTCCATGACATGATACACAAGATAATGGAAGACTATGTAGGTGATCTCCTTGGGAAGTCAAGAACAAGGGAAGAACACCCTGAGATCTTGCAGTAGATCTTTGCACAGTTCAGAGAGTACAAGCTTCACCTCAACCCCAAGAAATGCGTCTTCAATGTAACATCAAGCAAACTTTTGCGATTCATTGTCTCCCACAGGGGCATCGAGGTGGATCCTACTAAAGTCACTGCCATAATAGAAATGCCTCCTCCCAAGACACTCAAACAAATCCAAAGTCTCTAGGACAAACTACAGGCCATACGTAGGTTCATTTCTTAACTTGCCGAAAAATGTCATCCATTTTCTCATTTGCTTCGTAAAGATTTCCATTTTAAATGGGACCACAATTGTCAACATGAATTCAACTGCATCAAGGAGTATCTCACTTCAGCACCAGTCCTAATGGCACCTATTCCTAGAAACCCCTATTATTGTATATATCAGCAACTTCAATAGCACTGGGGGCACTCTTAGCACCACAAGATGATTCTAGCCATGAGAGAGCTATATACTACATCAGTAGGACTCTAGTCGGATATGAGCTTAACTATACCCCCATGGAATGTGCATGTTTAGTTATTGTCTTCTATTCTCAAAAGTTATGATACTACATGTTAAGTCACTCTATTAAGCTCATCTCTAAAGTCGATCCTCTCAAATACCTACTTTCAAGGACTTCACTCATAAGAAGAATGGCAAAATGGGTCATGTTGTTGAGTGAATTTGATATTGAGTATGTTGACAGAAAAGCAATCAAAGGACAAGTTGTAGAAGATTAGCTGGCTGAAGCACCCCTCAGATTATCAGCTACTATCCATTGACTTTCCAAATGAATCCATCCTAACTGTGACAGAATCAACACATTGGAAACTATATTTTGATGGATCCTTCACTAATCATAGTTCGGGGCTAGGAATACTATTGGTGACCCCACAAGGTGATTATATCCCCAAAGATTATAGACTTGCTTTCCCATGTACAAACAATGTAGCCCAATATGAAGCTTTGATCATTGGTCTAAAAATAGAAGTACAATGGAATATCTTATAGCTACAGGTCTATGGAGACTCTCAATTGATCATCAAACAAGTAAATGATGAGTTTCTCACAAAGGATCATAAGCTAGTGCCCTATAAGCAAATGGTTGATGAATATAAACTATTCTTCACCTACATATAGTTTGAACAGGTACCTCACCTTCACAACAAAGGAACAAATGCCATGGCTACTATTGGTTCTCTTCTGGATATGCCTCATTACAGCCATCAATGTTTCTTGTGGAAAAGCTCCTAATGCCAACATATTGTGTCACTGAGTCAGAATTTGTGTGTGAGATTGTTGGTCTAGAAAATCCATGGTATCATGACATCCACACCTACCTCCAACATCACACTTTCCCTCCTGAATCCACCCTCAAATAGAAAAGATCCCTCATTTGCGAAGCCGCTCACTACACTATCCTTGCCGACACCCTCTATCGCCGAAGCTATGATGGTACTCTTCTTTGATGCCTAAACATGGAAGTAGCTTCCCTTGCCTTACATGAAGTCCACGTAGGTATCTGCAGAGCACACACAAGTGGAATTGTCCTAGCCAAGAAGCTCTTGCATACCAAATATTATTGGCCTGCTATGGAACATGATGCATGTGAGTACGTGAAGAAATGTAAGCCTTGTCAGCAGCATGGGGACCTCATTCACGCTCCTTCTCAGGCATTGCAACCTATCACCACACCATGGCCTTTCTCTTAGTGGGGCCTAGATCTCATTGGAGAAATCCATCCATCCTCCTCTAATGGACATAAATTCATTATCACCACCATTGAATACTTCACTAAGTGGGTCGAAGCCATCCCTCTCACTTTCACCACTCAAAACCAAATCACTAAGTTAATCCTTTAGCATATCATCTGTTGTTATGGTATCCCATCCACCATTATTACCGACAATGGTAAACCTTTCAAAAACCATGATGTTTGGGACCTTTGTGAACAATTCCACATTCAACATCATTGGTCCACTCCATATTACCCACAATGTAATGGAAAGGCTAAGGCAACTAACAAACCTTACTAAAAATTCTCAAGAAAGTTAATAATGAAATTGGTCATGATTGGAACCTCCATATCCATCCTGCCCTTTGGGCCTATCACATAGTATCCACACACCTACATGGGCTACATCATATTCCCTTGTCTTTGGGAGTGGAATTCATTCTACCAATTGAGATCGAATAGCCCTCATTGCGCATTTCCTTGCATAATGTCATCACTGATGAAGAATACCGTGTTGCACACCTCCAAGAGCTCGAGCTATTGGATGAATAGTGCCTCAATGTCCTTAATCACCTCCAAGCATACCAAAATTGTCTTCATACATCCTACAACAAGAAGATTCATGCTAGAGAGTTTGCAGTAGGAGATCGGGTCTTGAAGGAAAATCAAAGAAATCTATCAGAGCAAAAAAAGAAAGGGAAATTTGAGCCTAATTGGCTAGGACCCTACATTGTCATTGCAAAGTATGGGTCTAGAGCATACCACCTCTCCACCCTTGAAGGATAAGAACTTGACAATCCCATGAACATCATTCACTTGAAGGGGTTCCATAGTTAGTCCGTTGAATACCCTATGGCAAAAATACAAAATATATATATATTAAAAATTACAAAAAATAGTAAAGAGAAATAATTCGTCCTATGGTGAAAACCACTTCTGGTGGCACCTTGGATAAGTACCATGATGAAAACTTGCTTGCATGTGTCATGTGTAGGTTCAACCTAGATCCATTGTTCAAACTACCTTCCCATCTTCATCTGCACCATCCACTCCACTTATCCCCTCGGCCGAGCTTTGGAATAAACCCATCATCTGAGCTTCCATTGTTCATCATTCCCAAAACATCTCTCATCACCCAACGCCTAATCCCCTCCTTTCCATATCACCACTATGTCACTCACTTGACCCTCTCATCCATTCATAACCTTTGTCCCTTTAATGGTTTTGCACAAACATCACATCCTTTACTACACCAACGCCATCCCCTACCTATCATAATTTGTATACCATGGAACCCATTGAAAAACTAACATCCACATCATCTAAACCAAACCTCATCATTCCACATGAATCAACCCCTCTCCCTACATCATCAAGTCTCCCAGAACTACATATCATCACTACCCACATTGTAATGTGCCTTGATCTCGTGGATACAGGGTATGTATGTAGTCTGGATTACAAAGGAAGTGTCTAGTACGTAGGTACATACAATGCACCCATCCAACCTGTTTGGATGGTCTCACCTTTCTAAGCTTGTTGATTGCATGTGACCTATGATCAATATACTTGTTGGGCATCTTATCAAAGCATAATACTCTCACAAAAAATCTATCACCATCATATTGGCTTTTCCATAACTAGTAGCACATATCCCTCTGCCTATCCTTAGTTTAGTTTAATCCATCATCAATTCTTGTCCTAGGATGCATCCTTCCTACAATGGACAAAATCATCAAATCCTTCATCCATCCTTTGGCAAGAGATACAATGGCTATGTGTTTTGGGTCAGTCAATCTTTTGGTCTTTGATTTTTATCTTATGCATCATTCTTGGACTATGTCAAAGGTGCCTTGATCTCATTATATCATGGTATGTGGAAAATAATCTAGAATGGGGCATGGTCATTGCTTTTGTATGTCGTGCTTGTGGGAGGTTCTCATCACTCCATCTTAGTATTCATATCTTGTGGATCATAGGGTCAGTTCTAGCATATTGCTCCCCTTCTGCATCTAAGGTTCTTCATACCTCTAGTGCATTAAGGACTTATGCTATGAGTCCCATCCCTCATCTAGACAAGGTTGTACTATTATGGGCATGTATGGGTTCATCCTATTGTTTGAAGAGTCCAGTCCTATGCATGGATGCCTTGCCACCATGGTTCCACATATCCTGGTGTATAACATCCCATGCTATATCAACAGTAGCACTCATTTTTTTTATTATTGGTAGAATATCTCAATATGATGAAGTTCCTTGCCTTTGCATCTACCCTCATCACCCCATCTCTCTACTGTTGCGTTAAGATTCACTAAACACTTGCATTTCTGTTCCCCCTAATTTCTACTATCTACTATCTCCTTATCATTTTGTGACCATTTTCAAAGTCCTATTGGCATATCATGATCACTTGTCACCCTGCATCACAAACATGTCAATAGCCCATCCTGCATCACAAATGCATTAGCATGTATACACATACCATCATATAGCATATACACATATCGACATTATACATAAATCCATCTATCCTAACACATATATGCATATGCTCCATCCTGCATCCACACACATGTCAAGTCATAACATCACACATCTCAAACATCACAAACATCACAAACATCACAAACATATACATACCAAATAACATCACAACATATAATCGATCATATACATCATACATCCATGCATCCATCATATATACATCATAACATCTAATACATCATATAGGAACATCCATAAATCCATCCATCACATGTAACACAACATAAACCAATACATTCATCCATAACACAGTACATCGATCAAACAGTCCATCTCATATATATATATATAAAGGGTGATCATGATAAAAAACAAGGTCCTTAGACCTATCAAAGAATTGTACATGTATACATCATGCCCCTGGGCGGAGCTGTCCCTACCTGACTCAGTTGGTCTTGAATCCCTCTGAAGCAGGACCCCCATATCCTGCTGACCTATTTGTCCTGATGCCTATGGAGGCAGCATCTGTGCTACTACTAATACCTGTGATGGTGTGGGTTGCTAAATAGACCTCTCTGACCGCCCTATCCTTCTAGAACTAGAAGCTCTAGACTAGCTATGATAATTGACTCTCTGCAATGCTGGTACTAACCCCTCATAAATGGTCCTCTAGTATAGGGCCTCCCTTGTACTCTCATCCATGGCCCTCACCATCTCCCCCATCCCTGATGCCTGGCAAGCCTGGTCCCTCTCATGCACATACCATCGTGCTAACCCCTGAGCCTGTGTCACCTGTGCCTGCAGTTTTGTAACTTGCACTTGTATGGTGCTCGTCTATGCCAACTCCCCTTGTAACTGGGCTACATGTCCCTCTAACTAATCCACTAGCCCCTCTAGATGAACTACCTATCCCTCTCGCTAGGCTATCTGTACTTGTTGCTGAGCTATCTATCCCTATAGCTAGTGTATCTACTCCTATACCCTGGCTACCTCTAACCCATCGTCATCACCTCCACCATCACCTCCAACCTCTTTATCCATCCCCCTTACCTGCACACCCTCCTCTTCATCCTCATCATCATCCATCCCCTCTTCATGTGCACCCTCCTCCTCATCCTCATCCTCATCCTCATCATCACCCTCCTCCTCTGCTACTGCCTCCTCTAGTGCTACAAAACCCATTGGCACTATGAGTCTTATTGGCCTCTACTGAGCCTACCACTCCTCATATGCTGCTATAGTTTTTGTATCCACTACGTCTCACCTAACATCCCAGGACTATGGCTAGAGTCCCTCAAACTCTATTATGACTATCTGTGCATCAGGCACTAATCCCTACCGTTGTTGCTTCTCCTGTATCCATGAAAACCTCACCTCTACCTATGGTACATACTACACCAAACCAAACTATCGCTACACTCACTCTAGTAGATACCTGTCTATGATCAGCTCTGTCCACCCTATCAGGTATCACAACTATATCGCATAGCCTAGATGGTCATCATCATCTGACCACCTCTCCACCTCCCTCTAGGGTTGCCACACAAACTCCACCATCTCATCTATCACTCATCTCCAGTATCTCATGTTCCCCAAACAACAGTGCATCTAATGTCCTCTGTATGCATAAAGAAAAGGCCAATGTCATGGCCTATCTCACACTATTAGTGGCTGAGTCACTGGGATATGCTCCCATGCCCAGGTGTACCACTGCATCCATGTCATGGTACAAATGTCCTAATATACATGGGCCCCATGCATAAACCACTCCATCTGTCAACATCTGACGTAGCACAACTCCCCAATCCACTGGGAAACCATGCGATCTCCTGTTAGGGACCAACGTCCCTGCTATCGACCCTACCAGAAAGAGGGTCAACTGATCTAGTCCCCTCTCTATAGCTAGCTAGTACACCATCTTAGTCATGTCCACTGCGTATGACACCTACATCAGGGCAAACACCTGGTCTAGATAGTCTGCTCCATGTGCATGATCATAAATCACCCTCTCACCATGAAGGGGGACTCATAAGATCCTCTGTATGTCCTCAAGTGTAATCATCACCTCTCTTGTGGGAAATAGGAATGCACAATGCTCTAGCTAATATCGCTCCACCATAGCGGTCATCATAGCTCTATTGGAGCGAATCCTCGGTATCTCTGCAATATGCTCTAATCCAAGTACCCCTAGGATGAACTTGTTAGCTTAGTCTAGCTCCCCTCATAAATTAAACATAGGCGACACCTCTCCCAAGACTACAGAATGCCCTCATCATCCTGCACCATCCCACAAACACATCGTGTTAACCTTCATATTATCACTACTAACTTCTTCTACCCACCGGCACCTTTCCCCAGACGCCCTTCTATTGACCTTCCTCCCTCCCCCTGCAAAGCCACACACACCTACTCACTCAACCCCAGCCCGATGATAACCACCCTGCCCTTCCATTTTCCTATTCCTCTTCTACCATCTCACAATCCCCCAAAACCTTGAAAAACAAATTAAAATTTCAAAAAATCAAAAACAAATTAAAAAATCAAAAAATCAAAAATAAATTAAAAAATTAAAAAATTAAAAAATAAATAAATAAATGAATAAATAATCAAAATAAATAAATAAATAAATAAGGGTGCCGCGTAGCGCTTAACCCTCGGCGCCCCCAACCCCCTTCCTGCCCCTGGTGCTAGGTGCCTCTCCCCCCACCTCACCCCCCCTTCCCGCCCCTAGCACTAGGTGCCGCTCTTGTCACCTCACCCATTGCCGCTAATCCCCCTTCCCACCCCTAGTGCTAGGCATCGCTCCTACCACCTCACCCCTCCCCGTGCCACTCGGTGTCCCCAACCCCCCTTCCTACCCCTAGTGCTAGGCACTGCTCCAGTCAACTCACCCCTCCCTATGCCATTCGACGCCCCCAATCCCCCTTCTCACCCCTAGCACTAGGCACTGCTCCTACCACCTCACCCCTCCCTACACCACTCGGTGCCCCCAACCCCCCTTCCCACCCCTGGTGCTAGGCACCATTCTCGTCACCTCACCCCTCCCCACGCCACTCAATGCCCCCAATCCTCCTTCCCACCCCTAGTGCTAGGTGCCACTCCCGCCACCTCACCCCTTCCCACGCCACTCAGTGCCCCCAAACCCCCTTCTCGCTCTTGGCGCTAAGCACAGCTCCCATCACCTCACCCCTCCCCGTGCCACACGGAGCCCCCAACCCCTCTTCCCGGCCCTAGTGCTAGGCACCGTTTCCCCCACCTCTCCCTCCCCAAGCCACTCGGCATCCCCACCCCCCTTCCTGCTCCTGGCGCTAGGCATCGCTCCCCCCACCCCCTTCCTGCCCCTTGGTACTCAGAGCCACTCCCCACCCCTACCCTTCGTCCCCTTTGGCGCTCGGTGCCACTCGCCACCCCTCCCCATGCCCAAGCGCTAATCGTCGCCCCTGCATCACTCCGCCAGGCTATGCACCCTTTCCCACCCTCACTCCCAAACCCTATGCACCAATGCGCCTCCCTATGCACCAATGCACCTGGCTAGGCACCAATCCACACCCCTTCACCAAAAAAATCCCAAATCCAAAAAATTTAAAAAAATCAAATGTGCTCATTTCCCCAATTTGTGCCCCTATCCATAATCTATGTGCCAAACCCCTCACTCCCGCACCATTTCCCCTAGAACTTTTAATTAAATAATACCAAAACATAATAAGAGAGGCTAAAACTACCTACCGGCTCGCCTGTTGCCACAGGATGAAGGTACTCTCTCACTTGCTCCACTCGGTGTTCCTCTCGAGTAATACCCGTCATCGCTCCACTCTCTTCCTTTTTCTCCACTACCCCCTCCAAACTCCAAAAAGTAAAATGAGCTTTTTAAGCTCCTTTTCACTTTTTTAATCCCTTCAATATTCAATTTTTATCCTTATTATCTTTTTTTAAGCCACCTTTTTTAAAAAAAAAAAATTCTTCCCTTTTTCTACCCAACTTCTTTTTAACCTTTTTTCCTCTAACCGCCTGCTGTGTTTTTCCCATTTTTTCCCATTCTACCATCTTAGGATCCCTTTCCCCCTGTCCTGCTGCCTTTTCTCCTTTTCTAGAGATCACCAAAAAATTATTTTTTTGGCGATCTCACGAGGGGGCATCACCTCATCACTTATTCCTCTGTCATTCATCCACCAGGGCATATTTATAAAAAAAATATGTTCTTTGATATCATGTCAACCCGCTAATCATGACAGCCATGATGCCATATCAAAGAGGGGAAAAATGTAGACGTCTAAAAATGGTCACAATCACTTTCATCCACCTACACAATCCAACCCTAATCCACTCACATCACTTCATCCGATCCAATTATTAATTAAATAAATTTTAATTATTTAATTAATTTGTTATGTGTCTTTATCATATCATAAAAAATCAAATTCCTATACTATAGTTTGAAAATTACATATTTTTTACTATAGTTCATTCCAAAAATTAAATAAATTATCATATTTATTTAATTCCCTATTTTGTGCACTTTTGATTACTTTTTGTAATCATAATTATTTTCTTCTAATCCATGTGCACATGAATTAATTTTAATTGATTCATCATTACAAACCCCCATGTTTCTAGAAGTCCACTTGTCATCCAATGTACACACATGTACACGACAAGTGGTACTTTAGAAGCATGGGCGAATCTTCCAAATTGAGTGCATTTGTCTCATTTCTTCCACCTCACTCCATGTGTCACTATTCATTCCAATTTAAAACACCATGTGACACTATTTGAACACTATTCTTCTAATTTTAAATTCCATTTGTCCTCTCCATGGAATTTAAAATTCCTCACAAAATCCAAGCCTTACCTTTTCATAAATGAGTCCTTACATGTCATACACCTACTCAATTCTAGTCATCCATCCATTCAAACTTGCATTCTCATCCATTGATCATTCCTTGAATTTTGGGGCAACATCCTCATCCAATCCAAACATGCCATTTGTCTAATTCTCCTTGCTTGAGGATCCTCAAGAAATCTCAACCATTGATCTTCCAAATTGATCATAGCCCTTCAATCTCATCACCAAAAATCTATAAATTGAGGCCTCCATCTCCCATTTGGAACAAGTCATTTTATGCAAAGTTATTCTACCAATTTGAGTGTTCACATCCATTAGAATTAGTGTAATTCTGGTCTAAGTTTAGTTTAGCATATCACATCTTAGGGCATATCACTACTAATAGGCTTAGATAGGGTGCAATTAGATAGTTTAGTGTGTTAGTAGTTTAGATCAATCTTGAGGTCCCTTGGACTTTAGATTGGGTTCATTTTAGGTTGAATTTGTATCGATTTAGGATATCATTTTCATAGGTAGACAGGTCCATCATGGACCCACATCCATATCTAGGTGAAGCCTCCTTGGTCTTCCTATTGAAACCTCCAAAGGGTGATTGTCTCAACAAATGTCTCCATCCTCATCCTAGTCTCCAAGTATCCATGAGCACCTCTAATTGATCAATCCATGCTAATATCCGAATTCAACATCACGCTATCATGAATACTCCAAGAACATGACCAATGTACTCAATACCAATGGAACTAACTAGATCACCATCAAAGCTCCAACTATAAATCAGGAACTCCACATGATGTGATAATCTAAAATCTTCTCCTAGAAGATCATAAATTCCAATGAACATATCCTATCCATTTGAGTACTTGTATCATTCCAAAACTCTAATGCACAATCAAGAGTCCACCATGGAACAACACTAAACATTGTCTAAACTAAGGACCCCCTATCAAAACTAATAAGTCATAAACTACCACCTCACCAAAGAGTCCAAGAGTACTCCATGGTAAACCAATATGTCAGGTGCTATCTCCAATCACATGAAGATAACCATCTCCTATCAATGGAATTCAAGATGTCAAAGAACTCTCACTATTTACTAGAATCATAATCCAAGATCTTTTCCATGACATCAACAACCATTGTAGAAGATCATCCATCACCTCAAAATCTCCCACTAAACCATGAAATTGGGCTATCCATGGCATCATGATAAACATCTCCTAAATTAAGCTCATCGATGGTCCACACACACTCAATTGTAGTACTAGTAGCTCTAGAGAATAAAGTAGAACCAAGATCTCCAACCCAAGCGGATAAACCACCAAATTGTCACTATAAAAAGCTCCCATTCAACCATGTAACCAAGCTATCCATGACATCATGATAAACAACATGCTACTAGTCCCAAACACTGACTATCTTGGAACTTTAATCATCCATCCTCTAATCCCAATGCAACATACTAGTGTACAAATGACCACAAACAAGGCCAACTAACTAAATCTATAGTAACACTGAAAATACCTATGTATATAGATAATCCACATCTGATTCATTATTGCAACCAATGGGTGACATCAACCCACTAAAGTGCATAACTTGTAGATCCCAAACCAATGCAACATGCAAACTCACCCTCACTAGTAACCTACAAAACTAAGATAACAAAGAAGATAACATGTAGACCCATCATGACTCAAACACCAAACCATTTGTAGATTTGATTTTCCACACAAATCGATAAATGAGTAACCATAGTCAAGGAACCAAACAAGCATCTAGGAGATAAGAACAACCTCCTAACATTGAGCCACATTGTCACTTGTTATCATAAATTAATAAAATATCACAACCCAATCTTGTCAATTGCATACATGACCATGTCATGCCAATGCTCAAATATACATGAATATCCATGACACCATAATCATCACCATTGCTATACCTATACCCAACTCTCACTAAACTAAGTCTCCTAGTCTGACATTCATATAAACCATGTCCTCAAACCAAAAGACAACCATGTTCCTATCTCCATAAAAGTCCACACTTTGAAAATTTTTATAAACTTATATTACAAAGCACCAAATCTAATAACCTATTATATCATCATATTGGTCTCATAAAATATGTACTCCCACAAGTTTTTACCCAAAAATTCATCTAGATTCTCACACAATCACACCCTAAATTTTATGCTCCTACAAGTGCTCAAATAAGTACAAACATCTCTCTACTCATGTAACTAAAAAATCACCCGGTCCACTATGTAGTATATTGAAAATTCTCTCCATCACCTATTTGAAATCCAAAATATGATTCCATATGCTTAGGTATCACCTATTAACCATTTTAGAGTAATGCTAAATTTAGGAACCAAATTCTATCACATACAACCAATATGATTATCAAACCTCTACCACTATGTAGTGCTAAGAAAGATCTTTCTGATGCCTATAAGAAGTCAAAAATCTAATACCATAGGTGAAAATTACACCCTAGAAAAAAAAACCCTCTAAGGGATAAAATGGTCTCATATAAGATGACACCATATTGCATCATTAGTGGTGCAGAGGTAGCTATTAGGCAATGATGGCTAGTGGGTAGTGTGCAGGCTGAGGTTTGGTTGTAAACCTAATGAAGTTTTTCATTCCAATTTAATTTTCTAAATTTAAAAGTTTTCAAAGGCCCAAGTGGTGGTGGACCCAATGGACTATTAACTTCAATTAAATATTTTTCTAAAATTCAAATCCTTTTATTTTGCTCATAAGGGCTTAGCTTGTATTCTACATGACCGGGGGCTAAGCTCACCAACTTGGTGACTGCCTACTGGAGTCGACGACTAGGGTCAAGAATTTCCTATTCTATATTTTTGCATTATTGAACCTTTATACCTATACTCACTACTAGGTTCATGCTTTCCATGAGGGGTTTGTGACCAATGTGCACCCCCTGTATAATTTTTTAATAATAAATTATGTAGACCTACCATACCGAATGACACCAATGCAAGCTATACTTAGAATATTCCAAGAATTTTCTATTGATTATATGATGCCTATAAACTACAACTATGCCATATGGTATAATTATATGGATTGATATGAATTGTATAGAATATTTTCCCCTATATTTCTCCATGGCCCTAAAAATGGCCAAAATTTTTCTATCTCCAAAGTTAGTCTAGTTCTATGTCAATCCATAGGTTTTTGGGCCTTCTAGACTCAATGATGAGGTTTTCTTCTATCTAGTAGGTCTCAAAAAAATCTTACCACTAAAACCCCCATAGAAAGAGCATTGACAAAAAAGCCATTTGCCAAATCTTCATCAAACCCTAGATCTACAACAATCTAAGCCTACAAACAAACCTATGACTTTGAAAATATCTTCTTTCTTTTCCTAAAAGATAATGGATTCAACTATGGATAAGAGTCTACTCATACCAATGGTTACAAATACCTGGGGGATCCCCTCCCACAACCTAACTACCAGGCTCTGATACCACTTGACAGGAAAAAAATATAGAAATATAAAACATTCCCACATAACCCCAAGAGAGATAAATATGAAAATAAGTATTCATAATCCACCATTAAAAATAATATACAAACATACCATCAAGATGACACAAGATATACCTTGGGAAAACCCTCCATGAGGGAAAATCTATCCTCCAAAAGCATCCACAATCAATGTAATATTTAATAATAAAATGTGAGGCCCACCCTTGTGCAATTGGATTAGTTGCACTATTAGACCATGTTGTTTTGCTTCACCCAAGCTAAGGGTTCAGTTTATGGAGTTGTGACCCTATCTCAAAGATAGTGTAGTGTTGTTGTGGATCTTTTGTATAACATGGTTGGGTTGATTTGTGGGTGGGTAGGTGATGTACACCCTAGCTAGGTTTGATTGGATTATCACCTATTTGTGCTTGAACCGGATCCTTTAGTGTTTTAATGCGAGGCCACTTTTGTTGCTCTTCCTATTTTGATTATGAGACTTGATGTTCAGATTTATATCTTGACATGTGGACATTTTGAGTAATATTGATCCCATATATTTACACATTTGATGACCTTATTTTATGCTTTGATTAGATTGATGAGGTATATTATGATGATGTTATATCTTTACATGCTTGATTATATTTTGATTCTATGATGTTGAATGTGTTATTATAATTAAATGCAATTGAAATGGTTTAGTGAGATAATTGAATTGATGAAATAATAGGTGATTTATGATCCTGATTGTGTTTTTGTCCAAGATATAATTGATTTAAGAATCAAGCAAATTTTATCATGTGATTTATTTGAGAATGTATGCACTTGTGCGATCATGTGTGTGTGTAATTTAATTTGATTCGGATATGCTATACCTTGTGCTATTGATGTGTTTGTGTAGTGTGTGGGTATTTTCCATGGCTAATGGAAATTGGAGGTCATACAAATAACCTTGAGTGTTATCCCTATAAAAATAACCTAGTCCCTAAGGTGGACTAAGGTTAATTGTGTTTGAGCATGAATCTAATGTGTTTACCTTTGATTTTGATTTTTAATTTGAGTCTCCTAAGGTTGACTTAGGTTGAGTAGTTGGTGAGTTGTCATCTTGTGTCATTTTTGTTCATAAAGTTGCACTTTGGATTGTGACCTAATCCATTGGGAGGTGATTCATTCTAATACTATTCCAAATCAAGCATACTTGATCATCTACTTTCTCCTCTCCACTTAATTTTAAAGGTGTCTGATAAAATTTGTGTTTTGGGGATTAACCACCTTTTGTGAATGGTAAAATGTTATCTGTGAGGTCAAATCTGTATTCAATACGAGAAGATTCAATGAATTAGAATTTATAGGTGATAATGATGCGAGTTCTTATTTTTGAGTATTGACTTGTGTATTCAATAGAGCAAATCCTACTGTAACTTGCGCTCCAAGATGTCTGTGTTTGTTCTTTCAATACTATTGTCCCTATAAATAGAAGACAAGAGCCCATGGTCGTTGAGTCATTATCACCTATAAATTTTGCATATGGACTCTAATTCTTTGAATTTCCTCGCATTGAATAAGGACTCTTTTTTAAATTTATCTGCACAGACATACCTAGAATAATCAGAGAGAAACACAAGGTGGTTAATTGACAAAACACAAATTTTATCAGGACACCTTTGAATTTTATATGGTGGACTTGATTTTGAATGATTCACAATAGTATTTAAAGGATAAACACAGACATCTTGGAGTGTAAGTTATGGTAGGATTTTCTCTGTTGAATACACAAGTCAATACCGAAAATAAGAACTCACGTCATTATCACCTATAAATTCTAATTAATTGAATCTTCTCCTGTTGAATATAGATTTGACCTCACAAACAACATTTTACCATTCACAAAAGGCGGTTAATCTCTAAAACACAAATTTTATCAGACACCTTTAAAATTAAGTGGAGAGGAGAAAGTAGATGATTAAGTATGCTTGATTTGGAATAGTAATAGAATGAATCACCTCCCAATGGATTATTCGACTTCATTAGTGTCATTCTACCTATAGTTGTGCTTTGGATTGAGACCTAATCTACCTACTTCTAGACCTCATAAATGACCCTAATAAATGCACTCGAGCTATAAGGAATAGATACATATTGTCGAGTTTCTCTAGCTGGCTGTCCATAGCTCCAAACCCTCTCTACTTGGTGATCTACCCTAGGAATTCTCCCCATCTTTGGGATGGTCTCATACTATTTGTTTTGAAGGAAAAAAGAAGGGTTGAAAGCAAGGGTTCAGATCCTTCTTTCTGAACAAACATTCAAGGACATATCAACCGAGTTGAATAACACTTTTGCAAGAGGATTCACTTATAGGTTAGGCTGTCACTTAGAATGATGTGGAAGCTTAGATATTATCAAATAATGTATCAATTTAATGCTCAAATACCATTAAAACCCTAAATATGCAAAACAATAAGAAAATTGATGAATTGCAACAAATTCTTGCAGACTAAGGTAGTAGGAAGAGAATAATAACTAACTATTTTTCAAAGTTTAGAATGTGAAATGCTCAGGGACAATGGCACTAGCACCACTATCAAAGATGTTGTTTTGTTTGCACAATCCTGATCTCCTTCTGACACTGATATTCACTGTATTTTCCATTTTTGTCCTGTGAGATGCGGAGGACACTAGCACTAGTGCCCGAGTCTAAGGTAGGGTTATTTTTAGGATGTTGGAAGCTCTTCAAATGCTGATTCTCACTGTCCAAATTATTTTTGTGTTTTCAACTTCAGAGGAAACTGGCATTGGCACCCTAGTCCAAGTAGTATTTTTCTTCAGGGATCTAGAATCTGCACACTATCTTACTGTTCCCTGCAACTCCATTTTGTCAAGATGTGAAACCTGTAACTTGTCATCACAAGGAGAGTGGTTGGGGGTTGTGGTGTTTAGAGGCTTGCCTCAGTCAAGCCCCGGAGAGAAATTTAAGTCTTTCGAACACCATTGTCAGATAAAGTGTGTGTATCCCTGCGAGATAGAGGCAAAATTCAAATGATAAATGATTCAAACACAAATAGATATCACCTTGGAAGTGTAGATCTCACATAGATGAAGTCTCTTCAACACATGAGAAGATGAAGCTAAATCTGCAATCACAAACACAATAACAATGCTCTACTCTGCAACAATGAATATCTTGAATGCTCTAAAATCATAAGTTAGCCAAAAGTTCATAATCATCTTTGAGTTAGATTCTAGTTTGCAAATGAAACACTAAACATGCTTATATATGCAACAACACACATTCCTGCTAAGAATTTTGTAATTCAAAATTGAGATGTCGACATTGGACCTAAGTAACGGTCATAAAATAGACATTAAAATTTAGGGCTGACCTAAAATGGGGCAAGACTAGGGCACTAATGCCCAAGTTCACCCTCCTGTTTTGAGTCAGGGACTATCAAAATAGCATGCCCTCAGTCCTATTTGCCACAAGACTTTAGGTTTTCTCATCAGGATTCAAGATTAACATGCAAGATGCTTATAATGACTTCTAAGGACCCGAGAGCTAAACCTTAAGAGGCAAAAGCCCCCAAGGGGACTTTTTCTGACATAAAACTATTAACTCTGAAAATCTCTTAAGATCTAAGTGCTAAATTATAAACTTGAGAGAGTGCCAATGACTTGAAAATGACCCCCCTGAGCCTATTTGTATCCATCCCACCCCTAATTCTTCCCTCCCCAACCCTAATTCATCGTCGTGTATACTGTCTTTCTCCTTCTTGTTAACCATTGCATCCGTCTTGCATCAAACCACCCTATTTTTCATCTCTGTTCTTCTTCCCCTAGCCTATTATTCTTATCAAGAGTCCACCCAAAAATTATTTTATTTTTCCTTGTTGACCTCTCGAGGGGGCATCTTACATCTATCTATTGTTAAACTGGGGCATAGTTATTAGCAGAATTTTCACATCATTATTAATTCTTTGAAACAACGCCAACACATTGTCTCAAAGAGGGGCAAAATGTAGACACTTAAAAATGACTGACACATTATCATCTTTCTATTTACATCATTTCCTCATCAAATTTTCTAATTCAACATTAGTTAAATAATTCCTAATTATTTAATTAAATCCATCATTTCATCAACTTAATTCCCCTTCCAACATTAATTAAATAATTTCTAATTATTTAATTAAAACTAGCATTCCATCCAACTTTATTCTTCCATTTCACATTAATTAAATTATTTCTATTATTTAATTAATTCATCAATTTATTCCTCTTATCTACAATAATTAAATAATATTAATTATTTAATTAGCTAATATTTCCTCCACAATTAAATAAATTATTTTGATTTAATTAGTTGACTTTTCCTTTCTCATAAATAAATAAAATCAAATATTTTATTTATTTTCTACTTTCTTCTATAATGCACATGAATTAAATAGATTTTATTTATTTAATTCTAATAAAACCTTCTTATCTTCTAGTAATATATTTTTCTTCCAAAAAATCATGTCAAAAAACAAATTAAACATTGAGTTAACTTGGCTTTCAAATCTTTATTTTGATCAATCAATTCATTAAATAGAAAAAATATTCTCTTTATGAAAATCAAATCAGTTTTACTATCCATGAAAGTAATTAACTCTTTAAAAATAATCTTTTTGCATGGACACATGTCATGTGCACATTCTTCATGTCCTCTCAATTTATCTCATCCATTGATTCATTCTAATTTTCTCCATTGTTGATCAATCTCTTATGAGAGCTATAAATACATCCATCCTCTCATTCGTAAACCCTCCATGTTCTTTGAGCTTTTGTCATTCATAGATCTCCATATTGAGATTTGAGCATTCGTTGAGCACTTTGCATCCATTGAGAACTTATCATTCACCCATCATTGCAACCATGGTTATGCTACAACAATCCAAATTACAAATACAACCAAGGAATACAAGTCCATTGGTAACTTCTTGTGATTGTTTATGCATTCATTTTATTATGGTTATGCTTTTGATAATTCCTTGAGGTTATGGTTGAGTTTGGTCTTGAGTCTTTCTTGTTTTGATCTCTTTTATGATAACCAACTTTCACCATATACAGTGATCAATCCTCTTCCAACCAAAGGAGTCATGCCATGGGGTGAATGCAAAGAGATGGGGGACCAAAAAGTTGCCACCATGGGACTTTTTGGTCCAAAAGTAAACAAAAATGTGATTGCATTATAACACGCTCGCTTTATATGCACACACGTTTTAAAACGCATGTGCGTTTGTAAAGGGTAAAATTTGGATGTTAGGTTTTTGGTAGTTTTGGTGTATATCCTCCTTTAACCCTTACATTCAAGGACCTAGGGTCGAGTTGCAATGTAATATCATACCCTACGTCACTATTGAGATGTAGGGAAACTTGGATTTTTATGATTAGATTGACAATTTCCTTCTCTTATGCTTAATTGTACCTTAAAACCCTAATTATGCAAATATGATAGTAAACAGATGAATTATAGAAAATGCTTCTATAGAAAGCTATAAAATAACAAATAATTGTGCACATGTTTTCAGGGTTCCAAGGCAAAAAAGTTAGGGACTAAAGAAAGGGCGCCCAAGTCTAGTGCCCTGCTTTTTGTTGAGATCTGGAAACTCAGTTTGCAACATGTATCTACTATATTAGAGATTTTCCTATTGCAGAACTTTGAGGACTAATGAGCGGGCACCCAAGTCTAGGTACCTATTTCTTTCACCAATCTGCAATTTTTGACACTCTGTTGTACCCTCTGTAACTTCACTTTGTCTGCAACTTCAACCTGTAACCTACAATCATGAAAACATTGGGATGGGTTGTGGTGTTTAGAGGCTTGCCTTAGTCAGCCCTAGAGAGACATTCAAGCCTTCCGAACACTATTGTCAGATAGAGAGTGTGTGCCTTGGGGGGTAGAGGCAAAAACAAAATGATGAATACTGAATAATCACAACAGATATCACCTTGTAGTGAAGATCTCATGGAAGAAAGAAGCTCTTCATTCCATGAAGAGTTGGATGCTCAAATCTGCAAACACAAACACAGACAACACAAATCTGCTCTTACAACACAATGAAAGCCTTGAATCACCTTTAGGATGCATAAAGTTCACAATAGCCATCTATTTTACAAATGAATGCCTAAACATGCTTTTATATGCAACTACAAACACTCCTGCCAAGAATTTTGTAACTCAAACTTACCGTGTCGGCATAGGATCCAACTAACGGTTACAAGCTAACACCCAAAAATTGGGACTGCCCCAAAATAGGGTAGGACTAGGGTGTGGGCACCCAAGTGCTCCCCCCTATTTTGGGCAGGGGTTATCTCAAGTGGTCCCCCTAGGTCCTATTTGCCAAGACACTTAGGGGTTTTCTCATCGGGATGTTGAAATATGATGCAAGATGTCCTAAATGCACACTAGATGTCCTAAATGCACACTAAAGACCCAGGAGCTAAACCTTTTGACGGAAAAGCCCCCAAGGGGACATTTTTTGACATTACATTTAACCCCCAATTTAATGTATGTATAAACATGAGGCCAATACATGCATTAAAGTATGGTCAACAAACATAGCAAACACACCAACCACAGAGAAGACACGCCAAGCATATTGAAGACAATGACAGACACGTATAACATGGAGAAGACAGTTACAGTCACGTAAAACATAGAGAATACAATAAATGCATAGCAGACACATTAATGCATGGAAGACAGAAATGGTCTCTTTTCTTTTCTTTTTCTCATATATATGAAATGCAAATGCAAGTATAGGAAAGTAAACAAATCTCCCATAATACAGGATGCACTCATTACATAGGTCTTTAAATTGTATATGGGGCAACACACACGCAAGACACACAAAACCTCCCAAAATGCAAGATGCACTCATCGCACAAGTCTTTAGATTGCATATGAGGCAACAAACATGCCAAACAAAGAAAGCATGCCAAACACACACTTTGAAGACACGGAGAAAACATGGCAGACAAGCGATGGAGTGTCCCTATTTTCTAGGTCCAACACCATCTCAGGCACATTATAGGCACACACCGATGATTGTGCTTTACCACAATATTCACCAAAGACATGTTTAAGGGTTGAGTTAGTCACAGAACCACTCCTCGCCTCTACAAAGGACTTTTGAAAATGATAGGATGATGCAATCTGCTCTAAGAAATACACCATCCCTGCCTTCATAGAGGACTTAAGAAAAAGGATATGCTCAATATCATACCTCCGCAAAGGGCTTACATGATTGATTGATTGATTGCAAACAAACTCAGGATGCAGGATGCACTCATCACACATGTCTTTAAACTGCACCTGAGGACAAACACATTTCTAACATCTACAAAAGACAGCTTACCTTATATATGCCCCCACCTTAAGGTGGTTGATATCAGGTATGGATATCAAGCATGTTAAGGTAGGAAGAAAACACACAAGGGAACATAGAGTTTTACAAAGCCCATGCCCCCTAGAGGTGACATGTACTTTACGATTGCCAAA
This sequence comes from Cunninghamia lanceolata, assembly GCA_027924645.1. Lineage (NCBI taxonomy): Eukaryota > Viridiplantae > Streptophyta > Pinopsida > Cupressales > Cupressaceae > Cunninghamia > Cunninghamia lanceolata. The sequence continues at coordinate 376,649 of BSBN01001054.1, forward strand.
AGTTCCCACAAACACATCCCTGCAAGAAACATGTTAGTGTCTGCATAAAAACAACATTAATGCATATGAAATCTGATGCATGCAAGATTCAAGATACACAAAGTGCATGGAGCAGAAATATTGTTATGATGTGTAAATGAGATAGAACACCATCAAAAACACTATGTAGAAAGTACGAGTGCTTCCACTAGCCAAGCGTCGGATAAAATATACAACCCCATCATCATATTAGGAACTAAGTCCATTTTTTGATTGCTCTCGAAAGGGACACTAGGTCCGCATCAATATAAATGATTTTCATCATCCAACCACTAGATAGAAACACTAGAGGAAGGGAAACAATAAATTTAAGAGAGGAGAAACAAGTGTCTTAGGGACAATCACATAGGAGGGTGCCCCCAGGTCACCAACCACAATGCTATGTCCACAAGACACAACACACAATAATGAAATTAGAGAGAGGCAATATAGAGGAATGATAATACAAATAGAAGGTCACAACAGAGGCAGTCTCCTAGTATCTAGGACCTTACGAGAGAATCAAGGGTCATCCTAGGAGGCCTAAACAACACATAACACATCACAGGGGAAGCACATCACGAGAGAGATAAAGGGTTAGAGATACTTACCTGTAGGGTTTTCGTATCAGATTTTGGAACTTACGAACCTCTTGGAGAGGTACTCGATCATGTTGAGTGCGAAATTTGAGTGATTCTTATGAAAGTCTTGTTTATTATCATATGATGCTTGTTTTGTAATTCCTTGTTGAACTAAGACTTTTTGTTGCTTATGAGGGGGAGAACCACTGTTATTTCCAACTGCTAACAGTCATCTTACTCTTTTTTTATTTTGAGCAAGTTTTTGTTGTTGAATCTTTCTAACATAGTAACAAGAATTATCCTGTACCTTCTCACTTTTCTATATTAGTTGTTCTAGTTGTTTTTCTAGTGCATTTTGATTATCTCCCGATCCATATAAGGATAATGGTGGAGGAACCTCAAGATAAATTCCTTGTCTTCATGGATGAGGTGGATTATCCACTTGCTTCTTATCCACTTCAATCATACCCATGATATTATCATAGTCTAAATAATCATTGTCATCTATTTCCACTAAACCTTGTTCCATCATATTGGTATCAATATGTTTAGGGAATGGATTAGTCAAGATTTGTAAATTCTGATTCGGTGGAGCAACTGATTTGTTTCTGTTATCATTCACACCTGATACCTGGATGATATTCGAATCAATGAGGTCTTGTATTTCATGTTTAAGATGCATACATCATTCAGTGTCATGTCCTTGTGTCTGATGAAAATGACAAAAGGCATTAGCATAAAATTAAGGTCCTTGTGCTTTACTAGGATCGACAGGCTTAATCAGGGGAATCTTCAGAATGTTATTACTCATAGCTTGATTCATGATAGAATGATAAGACTCAGATATCGGAATAAACTTTCATAGTTGATATGATTTCTTTGGATTTGTGATAGCAGACACATTAGAAAAGTTGTTCGTATTTGGTCCATTAATCTTGATGAAACTCCTATTGTTATTGTTTCTCTTAAAGTTGTTTTGTGATGATCCACCCATGGATTGACTAACTTGAGCCAATGAGTTTTGATTTTCATACTGACTAGACAAAAGTTGGTAATCACGAAGGGTGGAGCATAAATGTTGAAAGGAGTTATACTTCATCAATAGGATCTTATCACGGATATTAGGTTGTAGATTAGTGATAAACACCTTCTGAACATCCTCATCTTTCATCTAATATTGAATTTGTGTATACAAAGCTTGATACCAACTAATAAACTTAGTTAAATTCTCTTTTAGACCTTGCTTGCAATGAACTAAATCAATCAAAGAGACTTGAGGTCCGATATTTTCTTGAAAATGTTGTAGAAATTGATCAATGAACTACAAAAAGGAGTGTATTGAATTTGGAGGTAAAAAGCAAAACCATTCTAAAGTGGTATCTTTGAGAGATCGCAGGAAAAGTTTTGCTAACAAATCCTCTTCAAAATAGAAATCACTACACATAGCTGTGAATGCTACCACATGAGTATTAGGACCACCTTTTCCACCATATTTTTCAAAGTGAGGGGTCTCAAACCTCTCAGGGATAGGAGTTCTTAGGATTGCATAGGAAGGGGGATTACAGGCATGATATGTTGGTATATTAGGTTGCAAAGAGTTTGTCAAGTTTGTTATCTTTTGTAGTAAAGAGGTCATGCCCTGCAAAAGTTGGTTTAGGATGGCATCATTGGGAGATATGGTTTTCTGCGAGGAGTTGGAACCAAAGTGAGGAGCTGAATGAGCTTGAGATATGATAGGCAGAGGCTGAGAATATGTCAACGGTGGTTGGATGTAATGGTAGGTGGAAGATGGTTGCGAGTAGGTAATAGGTGGCTAGAAATGAGTGGAATAGATAGGTGGTTGAGAACAATTATGCATAGAAGAGGTCCCCTTAGAAACCAAATTCTAATAATCAAATCTTATAGCTTTGTAATTAGTGCCATTAGATACTCCAATTCCAGTGGTAGCATTACTACAAGCATTCACATTAGTTGTTAAGATTGTGGATGTAAAAGCGGATATTCCTGTAGTCGGTATAGGTGCTGATACTTGTGTATGAGACAGTGACAAAGTGTTATTTATCACTTTCACACATTCAATCACTGGCATGATATTGGTTTGTACAATATGTGCTAAACCACGGATTGCATTAACACAATCGTGTCCCTCTTTTATCAATTCTCTTACATGGTGAATCACAGGTACAGCTTCTTCAGCTATCCTCTCAGTTTGCACATAGTCTTGGAATTCAGCTAGGTCTTTGTCAAGTTTATTTATTTTCTCATTAGATAGATATCTTGTCATCTCAATAGTATCAACATCATGAAAAGTTTGCTCTTCCATTGTACTTGTGATAGGTGTAATGTCTTGTAACATTTGTGTTTCTCCTTTTGTAAAGAAGGTGTTCAATGTGCCAACTTCTTCAAGAGCACTAGATCCCATGTGTCTTATGCTTCTTCTTAAAGGAATGTTTCTCTTAGGGCAGTGAGTTATTAGACTCATGCAAATCTAGGATGACGACAAGTCAAAATATAGTGAAAATACACTAAAACATGCGATTTTTCACCAAATCTCAATGCAAAAGAGCATGACAAAGAGTGTTGTGATGAAAATGATGATGGAAAGTAAATTATATTAGTAATAACAGCCTCTTAATGGTAAAATATCTGTCACAACACCCTTTTAGTGCCACTCAAGGTCAAACCCTAGTGAAAATATAGCAAAAATAGGCAATATTTCATAATTTCTTAGTTCCAAGACTTAGAAAAAGGGGTGTTGTAAAGAATTTTAGGAGGTAAAAAAAATAATAGCAATTATATTAGTCACCTGAATCCATAAAATTTGTCACAACACACTTGGAGTGCAAACTAGGCCAAACCCTAGGACAAAAATAGCAAAAATGTGTAGTTTTTCACCAAATTTTCAATACAAGAACCTGATAAAAAGGTGTTGTGAAGATTTTTAGGAGGGGAAGAAAATTATTACCTTGATAACAACCAATTAGTGCAAAAATATCCTTCACAACACACCTATGGTGCAAATTTAGAGAGTTGATAAGGCCAAATCTAGTGAAAATCAATGTTTTTGAACCCCTAGGTTTGAGATCTTGACACAAAATGCTATATGAATGTTTTGAAATCTAATTTATGTTGAAAATGAAATAAACTCAGATCTGAAAATGATTTCCAAACCCTAACATGCAAAATACAAATCAAATCTAGTGAAAACCCAATGAAAATGCTAGTTTTTTGTTGGCTTTTTCTATGCAAAAATGCAAACTTTTAAAATCTAAATGCAAATTTGTTCTAAAATGCAAGACTATGGCCAAATGAAAATTTGAATGAATCTCTAAAATTAGTAGAAAAATCTGAAACAAGATTTTACCTACAAACCCTAGATTTTGGAATTACTAAGTTATATGCAAAATTTATAATTTTCAACAAAACCCTAGCAATTTTATGATTAAAATGTTGCAAGTATGGGCCTATCTGGTGTTGTCATTGATGTCAACATACTCATGTTGCATTAATGAGAAGGATTATATGAGCTTTGTGTTGAGGATATTGAGAAAATAAGTCTCAATCAGGAACAGTAAAGAACAATGATGACAAGAAGGTAAAAGTCCTCAATAGGTTGAGGATCAGAGGATGCGGTTTAAAGGGTTTGTAGATATAAGTCTTGAGATTCTTTATTCAAGTTTTCAGAGGTCCACATGAAGATCTAAAGAATTTATGGTCACTCAAGTAGAACCAGTTCCGGCAGGTGTTTAGAGGTGACAGAGTGCCACAGATAGGTTCGGTGAGATCCAGAATTTCATTATCCTATTCTACAGATTTGAGGGAGTGTTGAGGATGTCCTTGTGAAGTATCAACTAGATTGGTTCATGGGTTGAAGGTCCAAAAGAGCCTATTCATTTGTGACAGTGATGACAGACTGTGTTCTTGAAGCTCCTGATGAAGGAGAGAAGAATTCCAGTAGGATGATCAAGTGCGGATGTTCTTGGTGATTCAGGGAAGGTTATGATGATCGTTGGATCATGTCCAGTTCATGTTAGTGGTCTGCATTGAAGTTAGAGTTTGCATTTGAAGAATAAACATAGATATTGGTGTTCTTCTTGAGACTGGCCGACTGGATGTATTACACGTCTTACGGATGTTCTTATAGGTTTTTGCTGACTTAGATGATTGTTCCTAAGTCGATGCCTTGTATAAATAAGGGATTGTGAAGTCATTTTGAAGTGTGTCTTGCGGTGATGAGTGTGTGGTGGCAAAGAGAAGTTCAAAAGGTAGAGCAGAAGTATTGGGCTTAAATGGAACTGCTTCAAGCATGTTGAAGATGCTATTCTCCAGTTCATAAAGGTGATACTTATTCCTTTATAGACAGTGTGTCTCTTGTAGGTAGTGAGCCTCTTGTGAGTAGTGTGCTCAGGCAGTGAGCCCTAATTGGCATGTGCCATTTTGTTCTTTCTATTCTTCTAACAGAGAATACATTCTTGGGTTAATCACCCCGTGGTTTTTCCCTTAACTGGGTTTTCCACATGAAAATATTGGATTCATATGTGTTGATATGTTTTTAGTTTTGATTTGAATGTATTATGGTTCATGATTAATATTATGCTAATCACTAAAGAAGATTCAAGTGTTTAAAAAGAGAAACTTTTCGTACAACTGATTCACCCCCCCTCTCAGTTGTATGCCCTAAGTCTAACAATTGGTATCAGAGCTAAGTTCCTCTAAAAGGAGCTTAACCGCTTGAGGAGATCCAAGATGTCATCATACAAGAAGGATAGTCCGAAGTTTGATGGAACCAACTTTTCTCTTTGGAAAGGTCGCATGAAATGTCACTTGCAGTGTATGGGAATGGCGTACTGGTCCATGGTCACAAAAGCGTATGTACCTCCACAGGGTGGTCCGACAACCCTAAATGAAATCACAGATGTTGAAAACAATCTGCAGACCAAAGAGGCTCTTCTAAGCACATTAACTGACTTAGAGCTCTCAAATGTTATTGACCTACCAACTGCCTATGAGATCTGGATTAAACTGGAACTTATGCATGAAGGAGATGAGTATGTTAAATGTGCAAGGTTACAGAGTCTAAAAGGGAAATTTGAAAAACTGAAGATGAGAGATAATGAAAATATTACCACTTTTATGCCAAGAGTGAATGAGTTGGTTTGTGGAATTAAAAATTCTGGTGGAGTCATGGATGAAAATGAGATTGTTGGTAAGATTCTCAGATCCCTTCCTGCCTCTTACAAAATCAAGGTTGCTGCCATTGATGAATTTAGATCCCATGCAATTGTCACAAGAGACCAATTGGCTGGCAAACTGGCTACTTTTGAAATGACCAAATTTGGAGATGATCCCCCCAAAACTAAATTTGCATTCAAAGCTAGTGCCTCTGTGAAAGGTAAACAAGGATTTGATCCGGGAGAGAACTCATCAAGGAATTTGTCATGGTATGGAAAAGCAAGAAAAGACTTGGAAGAAGAAGAAGTAGAAACAACTCAACTTGAAGCCCTCATTGCAAAGAGACTGCCAAGAGGATCCAGTAAGTATGAAGGAAAATTGCCTTTTAAGTATTTTAACTGCAATAAGATTGGTCATTTTGCCTCAAAATGTCTGGAAAGATTTTCAAAGCCAAATCCTAACAGATCAAGGTTCCAAAAGAATTGTTACTATGTTCATGAAGAAGATGATAATGAAGGAGTAACAGATGATGAATCAGAGACATGAAACAAATCCGGAAGTGAATGGGTGTTTATTGCCATCAAGAAAGAAGAACCAATATCCTCTGTATCTATCAATCATAAAGTTGTAGAAAGAGCTTTGGCTGCCCAATTTGAAGAAAAGAATGATTGGGTCATTGATAGTGGTTGCTCTCACCACATGATAGGTGACAAGAATAAGTTCATAGATTTGGAAAGGTATGAAGGAGGAGTGGTGAAGTTTGGTGATAATTTTGCTGGTAGAATCAGAGGAAGAGGAACTATTTCTTTTAATGGAAGAAACAAAATTGGTAATGTACTATATGTTGAAGGTTTGAAGCACAATCTTCTCAGTGTTGGACAGTTGGTGGACAAAGGCTATGATCTCTTATTCAAGGATGGAAAATGCAAAATCTTTGAAAGATCTAGAATAGAGATTGCATCCAGTACTCAAACTAAAGGTAATATCTTCCATTTGGTTGGTACTAGTAAAAGTTACTTATTTGTTCAAGTTGATTAGAGTTGGTTATGGCATAGAAGGATGTGTCATGTGAATTTTGATAATATCATCAAGATAAGCAATACTCAGGCTGTAAGAGATCTTCCAAAATTAGTGAAACCTACTAACAGCTTGTGCAAGGAATGTCAGTTGGGTAAGATGAGCAGAGTCACATTCAAAAGCAAGGAACTATCTTCTACCAGACTATTGGACTTAGTTCACACTAATCTTTGTTGTTCGGCAAGAACCAGAAGTCTTCAAGGTGATAGATACTTCATGCTGCTAATAGATGACTATTCCTAGATGATGTGGGTAACCTTTCTAAAGGAGAAATCAGAAGCTCTTAAGAAATTCAAAATATTCAAGGCTATGGTAGAGAATGAAACAGGAATAAAGTTGAAATGTCTGAGGTCTGATAGAGGTGGAGAATTCACATCTGGTGAGTTCATAGAATTCTATGAGAAACATGGAATTAAGAGACAGTTGTCTGCTCTGAGGACTCCATAGCAGAACGGAGTAGTGGAGAGAAAGAACTGGACCATCCAGGAAGCATCTAGGACTATGATGATGGAAGCAAATGTTCCTCAGATCTATTGGAGAGAAGCTGTCAGCACTGTAGTCTATACTCTTAATCAAGTTCAAATCAGAAGCAATACCGGTAAGACCCCTTATGAACTCTAGTTTGGCATTACTCCTACTGTAAGATATTTTAGAGTCTTTGGTAGCAAATGTTACATCGAAAGAGATGAAGATTTAGGCAAGTTTGATGCTAGAAGTGATGAAGGAATATTCTTGGGTTACTCTACTCAAAGCAAAGCATACCGGTGTTATAACAAGAGACTAAGAAAGATGATAGAAGGTACAAATGTAAAGGTTGATGAGGGAATAGAGAAACCCTCAAGGTTTTATGAATATGATGAAGATGATCAGAATGGTGTTCTAGTTGAAGGAGCTCAATCCTCTTCTGAAAATTAGATTCAGACTGATCCAGTAAATCAAGAAGAAGAGATAGGTCTGAATGAGCCTGATCAAGAAGCAGAAGTGCAAGAAACTCCCAAAGTTCTAAGGTATGTAAGACTGAACCACTCTGAAGATCATATCATAGGTGACAAAAGCAAAGGTGTGTAAACTAGAAGGAAAATTGCTCAAAATTTAGATGAATATTGTCTGATTTCAAAGATTGAACCTAAGACAATAAATGAAGCCTGCAATGATGAAAATTGGACCAAAGAAATGCAGGAAGAATTGATGTAAATTGAGAAAAATCACACCTGGGATCTTGTTCCCAGACCTAGAAACAAGAATGTGATTGGAACCAAATGGGTCTTCCAGAACAAACTAAATGAAGTTGGTGAAGTAATCAAAAATAAAGCCAGATTGGTCTGCAAAGGCTACTCTCAAATAGAAGGAATTGATTTTGAAGAAACCTTTGCTCCGGTGGCAAGAATTGAAGCAGTCAGATTATTTCTTGCATTTTCTGCCTTCAAGGATTTCAAGGTGTATCAAATGGATGTCAAATCTTCTTTCCTGAATGGCGACTTAGAAGAAGAAGTGTACATTGAACAACCAGATGGATTTCAGTTATCTGAGCATGGTGATATAGTCTGCAAATTAAAGAAGGCACTGTATGGACTAAAGCAAGCACCAAGAGCATGGTATGAAAGACTAGACAAACATATTTTGAAGATTGGTTTCAACAAAGGTATTGCTGATAGTAACCTATATTTCAAAATTGATCATGAAAACATCTTGAGTATTGAAGTATTTGTTGATGATATTATCTTTGGAGGAAGAGACAGTATGTGTAAAACCTTTGCAAATCAAATGAAAAGTGAATTTGAGATGTCAATGCTCAGTGAAATGAATTTCTTCTTGGGTCTGCAAATTACTCAGACAAAGAAAGGAATCTTTATTTCTCAGACCAAATATGTGAAAGAATTGTTGAGAAAATTTGGAATGGAAGATTCAAAGCCAATGAACACTCCCATCGAAACTAGATGTAAGTTGAGCAAAGATGATGACTCTCCTAAGGCAGATCAGACAAAGTACAGATCAATAATTAGAGGATTATTGTATCTCACTCAAACTAGACCAGATATAATGCAGGTTGTTGGTCTTGTGGCGAGATTCTAGGCTGATCCCAGAGAATCTCATGTTATGGCAATTAAAAGGATTTTTAGGTAACTAAAAGGAATAGTTGAGTATGGTCTGTGGTATCCTAGAGATCATAATTTTTCTCTTCATGCATATACAGATGCAGATTGGGCAGGAGATGTGGATGACAGGAAGAGTACCAATGGAGGAGCATTCTTTTTGGGAAAAATATTAGTTTCTTGGCTAAGCAAGAAACAAGAGGCAATATCCCTATCCACAACTAAAGTAGAATACATTGTAGCAGTAGGTAGTTGCACTCAAGTTTTGTGGATGAAGCAGATGCTAAGAGATATTAAAGTAGAATATGAGGAGCCTATCACAATTTTCTATGATAATTCAAGTGCAATAAATATTTCTAAGAATCTGGTGTTGCATTCTAAGACTAAGCATATATCTATCAAGTTTCACTTTCTGAGAGAGCAAGTGAACAAGGATGAAGTTAGATTGGAGTATGTGCCCTCCAAGGATTAGATTGTAGATATTTTTACTAAACCTCTTCCCAAGGACTCTTTTGAGTATCTCAGGGAGAAGTTAGGGGTTATTGCCCCTCCGATGATGAACTAGGATGCACTGATGTGCATCAATCTGGTGGATATCACAGTCATATCTTGTGATCCGGATTGATGATAAGGGAGCTGCTACTTAGGGGGAGCAGCTGGTATGTTATGAAGTAATAGAGTTGCAAGTAAGCCCTTTTCCATTGATGTCAAAGGGGGAGAGAAGACATGTGAATAGTTGTTGCTGTTAGGGAGAGTTGTGACAGTAGGGAGAAGTTCTTGTTTTGATGGTTTTTCACATCATATGTTGCCATTAATGACAAAGGGGGAGATTGTTGCAAGTATGGGCCTATCCGGTGTTGTCATTGATGTCAACATACTCATGTTGCATTAATGAGAAGGATTAGATGAGCTGTGTGCTGAGGATATTGAGAAAATAAGTCTTAATCAGGAACAGTGAAGAACAGTGATGACAAGAAGGTAAAAGTCCTCAATAGGTTGAGGATCAGAGGATGCAGTTTAAAGGGTTTGTAGATATAAGTCTTGAGATTCTCCATTCAAGTTTTTAGAGGTCCGCATGAAGATCTGAAGAAGTTATGGTCACTCAAATAGAACCAGTTCTGGCAGGTGTTCAGAGGTGACAGAGTGCCATAGATAGGTCTGATGAGATCCAGAATTTCATTATCTCGTTCTGCAGATTTGAGGGAGTGTTGAGGATGTCCTTGTGAATTATCAACTAGATTGGTTTGTGGGTTGAAGGTTTGAAAGAGCCTATTCATTTGTGACAGTGATGACAGACTGTGTTCTTGAAGCTCCCGATGAAGGAGAGAAGAATTCCAGTAGGATGATGAAGTACAGATGTTCTTGGTGATTCAGGGAAGGTTATGATGATCGTTGGATCATGTCCATTTAATGTTAGTGGTCCGCATTGAAGTTAGAGTTTGCATTTGAAGAATAACCACAGATATTGGTGTTCTTCTTGAGACTGGCCACCAGATGTATTACACGACTTGCGGATGTTCTTGTAGGTGTTTGCCGACTTAGATGATTGTTCCTAAGTCGATGCCTTGTATAAATAAGGAATTGTGAAGTCATTTTGAAGTGTACCTTGCGGTGATGAGTGTGTGGTAGCGAAGAGAAGTGCGAAAGGCAGAGCAAAAGTATTGGGCTTAAATGGAATTGATTCAAGCATGCTGAAGATGCTATTCTCCAGTTCATAAGGGTGATACTTATTCCTTTGTAGACAATGTGTCTCTTGTTGGCAGTGAGCCTCTTGTGAGTAGTGTGCTCAGGCAGTGAGCCCTAATTGGCATGTGCCATTTTATTCTTTCTATTCTTCTAACAGGAATACATTCTTGGGTTAATCACCCCATGGTTTTTCCCTTAACCAGGTTTTCCACGTCAAAATCTTGGTGTCATATGTGTTGATATGTTTTTGCTTTTGATTTGAATGTATTATGGTTCATGATTAATATTATGCTAATCACTAAAGAAGATTCAAGTGTTTAAAAAGAGAAAGTTTTCGTACAACTGATTCACCCCCCCTCTCAGTTGTATGCCCTAAGTCTAACAAAAAATGCAATGTAAATTACTGATTTTTTGTAATTTTCTGCAATTTAAATAAGATCTAATGCAAAAATCAGAAATTTGATGAAATTCAAATTAATTGATACAAAATGCAAAACCCTAGAATGCAAATTTGTTTTCAATTTTTCCAATTTTTTAATTTTTATGTAAGTTTTCTAGTGCAATAAGATGAATGATACTATGAATGAATGAAATTATGGTAAATATGAAGCAAAAAACTCAACAAGGTGCAAACAAGTCCAATAACATGGGTTCACCAAAATGTAAAGGGTAAAATTCGGATGTTAGGTTTTTTGTAGTTTTGGTGTATATCCTCCTTTCACCCTTACATTCAAGGACCTAGGGTCAAGTTACAATGTACTATCATACCCTAGGTCACTATTGAGATGTAGGAAAACTTGGATTTTTATGATTAGATTGATAATTTCCTTCTCTTATGCTCAATTATACCTTAAAACCCTAATTATGCCAATACGATAGTAAACAGATGAATTATGGAAAATATTTCTGCAGATAGCTGTAAAATAACAAATAACTGTGCACCTGTTTTTAGGGTTCTAAGGCAGAAAAGTTAGGGACTAAAGAGCGGGCACCCAAGTCCAGTGCCTTACTTTTTTGTCAAGATCTGAAAACTCAGTCTGCAACCTGTATCTACTGTGTCAGATATTTTCCCATTGCGGAACTTTGAGGACTAATGAGATGGTGCCCAAGTCCAAGTAGCTATTTCTTTCACTGATCTACAATTTTGACACTCTGTTGTACCCTCTTGCAACTTCACTTTGTCTGCAACTCCAACCTGTAACCTGCAATCATAAAAACTTTGGGAGGGGGTTGTGGTGTTTAGAGGCTTGCCGCAATCAAGCCCTAGAGAGACATTCAAGCCTTCTGAACACCATTGTTAGATAGAGAGTGCATGCCTTGGGAGGTAGAGGAAAAAACTAAATGATAAATGCTCAATAATCACAATTGATATCACCTTGTAGTGAAGATCTCATGGGAGGAAGAAGCTCTTCATTCCATGAGGTGATGGATGCTCAAATCTACAAACACAAACACATAGACAACACAAATCTGCTCTTGCAACATAATGAAAGCCTTGAATCACCTTTAGGATATATAAAGTTCACAATAGCCATCTAGTTTACAAATGAATGCCTAAACATGATTTTATATGCAACTACAAACACTCCCACCAAGAAATTCATAATTCAAACTTATTGTGTCGGCATAGGACCCAACTAACGGTCACAAGCCGACACCCAAAAATTGGGACTGCCCTAAAATAGGGTAGGACTAGGGCAAGGGTACCCAAGTCCTCCCCCTATTTTGGGTAGGGGTTATCTCAAGTGGTCCCCCTAGGTCCTATTTGCCAAGACACTTAGGGGTTTTCTCATTGGGATGTTAAAATATGATGCAAGATGTCCTAAATGCACACTAAAGACTCGGGAGCTAAACTTTTTGAGGGAAAAGCCCCCAAGGGGACATTTTCTGACATTACAACATTGTAACATGAGCACATTATAATGCGCTCACATTTTGGTTTGCTTAAAAGAAAAAAAAAAACCATTTCTCCTCATACAGCCGTGACCATTGACAGAAACAACAGCAAAAAACTCAGTTCAAAGCGTGATTACATTGAAGGGAAGCCTCTCCAAGTGAGTGTAAGAGAGAACACAAATTCACGATGCCACCTCACTACCAAAGACATCGTCGAGCAAATTTGGAGGGTCTAGCACAGGAAGAAGGTAGGGTTTGACTGATTTTTGTTAGTTTGAGAAGAATTTTTGAGTTTTGCAATGTTTGATTTGTTTTTATATTGCATTTATAGTTATTGGGGCAAGAGAAAACCCAAATCTAGTCGAGGATGGTGAAAACAACTCCCAAAACCCTCTAAACCCTCAAAACCTACCTTCACTTCCTCACAATATAAGGGATAGTCAAGCAAACTACCTACGGATAAAAGAAGAAAATAAGAAACATCTTCAAACTGTTATTCAAATGCTAAACAATCCAAGTGGAACCACCGATCATAGGAGGGCGCTTGCACAGTCACTAGAGGAGATTGTTTCCCACATCGATTCGGTGACAAAACAAATCACCAAATTCCAAGACTATAGGGAGAGGTGTTGGCAATATTATGCCAACTTGTCATATGAACAAGTCAAGAATAAAAAAATTACAAAATCTCAATTATGTACAAACTTTTTTAATCCCGAAACCGGCCAAAGATTAGAAGAAAGTTAGAAATGGTTTCCTATTCATTAGTGTAGGAATGAAGTGTTCGAAACAAGGCAGATAACTGAGAGGGGGGGTGAATCAGTTATCTTAAACTTCTTAACTTTCTTTTCTTCTTTAGCAATAGTCCAGTATCAAAACATATAAGCATAAATGAACATGAAAGTAGAAATGAAATCAACACACATAACACAAGGGTTTTTACATGGAAAACCCTGTTAAGGGGAAAACCACAGGGTGACTAACCCAAGATTGTATTCTTTGTTAAAAGAATAGAAGTACAAAATGACATTTGCCAATTAGGGCTCACTGCCCAAGCACACTGCTCACAAGAGGCTCAATGCCTACAAGAGACTCACTATCTACAAGGTATAAAGAAAGTAACCAGGTGATTGAACTGATCAGGGGCATCCACATATGCTGAGGTTCAGTTGTGGTTAGGCTCAATATACTGATCTGCTACACTTCATTCTTCCTCTTCTTAGTGCTGCTATTCTGTCACATACCAGATTTGTATAGTTGCTTCCACACTGCTCTCTACTTTTCTTTGCACAATACAATGCACCACACACACTTTCACATCAAAATCCATCTGGTATATATATACACACCAAGGATTTCAACATCTTTCTAGTCGGCATCCAGAATACTCAAGATTTTCCCAAACGCTGGTCTGTCGGCTGAATCCATGCTTACTAAGTGATGCGTATCAAAAAGATAGTTATAGGAGTCATCAATCATGTCAGACAACTATGAATGATCCCTTAAGAAACTTGAAATCCATCAATTTCTTATCTGGATTAAGGTTTGATGCTCTACCGGTCAGTTCTTCCTCAGTCTGCTTTGTCAAACAGGAACCCAACACTTAGGTGCTTATATCTTTTCACTCTTTCATAATTGGAGGCTCAATCTCTAGAATGTATCAGTTAGGGTACTCCTCTTGACATCCCAAGTCCACACTTTGCTGAGATACTTCCTCTGAGAGCTCCGGACCTGATTGTTAGACCTTGCTACATGCTCTATTTTTGCTTACCGGACTAAAGTACTCTTCAATCTGACTTCCGGTATAGTCATACCATGTCCTACGGATGTGTGGAATGGACTTTGTTGCCATCAATGACAACACTCATGAAGCCACACAGTGTCTCTTGCCAACAATCTCCCCCTTTGGCATTGATGGCAACACTTAGTGAAAAATGACTAAGTGTCACACTACACTCCCCCTTGGTTGATGCTCTATTCTAATGTACACTTTTCCAGAGCTCCCCCTTAGTTAGATTCCACATTTTTCACTGCTCCTCACTCCTCCTTTGACATCAATGGCAAAGGGTAGAATCTGCAAACAAAATTTAAAAAAATCAACCTATACTTAGCCGCATACGTATATATACATGTTATACTTACATATACTGAAGTAAATATGCAAAGGTGGTCTTCAACTATACCACTTCTGTCACCCAACTCTTCTTCATCCTGTCCAAAATTGAGGTCTTCTGGATCACTGGTCCGGGCTGTGGCCTGGCCATCAGTTAGGGCCTTATGCGTTGCCTCTAACTTGGGGATAATTATCCCTCTTAGTTCACTTAGCCTACTTATTCTATTTTTCTTCTCCTTCTCAAGCCTCTTTATCTCATTTATAGTGGCAATAGTCTGACACTCTTGATTCATTATGGAAGAGGTGAGAGGGTCAAAATTTTGAGATAAACTTGATAGTTTGCTCTCTTGTTCTTCCACCTTCTTGGCAATGTCTGTTGTCATGGTGGACCATGATAGACAAAATTTGTATAAATCTCTGCCATCTTTAAGAGCATTTTCTAAGCTTTTTATCCCAATATCCAAATTTCTCCTATCATTTGTTATTAGTCCCTACACCTCAAAGAATCTCTTTCCAAAACATTCTTTCTAAACTTTATCTTCTGTTGACTTCTCCAAAGAATCAAAATGTGTGCTAATAGAATTAACAAGAGATTTCAAGTTACTAGATGAAGAGGCCGAAAGATCCTTCTGGAAGGATGGCATGATCTTCTCCAATGCACTAGATGCAATCTTAATTAGCTCACAGTCTTCCATGTGAGACTTTAGAAGCTTTTCTTTTGCCTTTGCTTGGGCAAAGGATGCTATCTTCATTGTTTGAACCGAGGAGAGGGAATCAAAATTGAATGGTCCTTGAAATAGTTCCTATTCATCTAATTCCATCATTTCTTTGGTCAAGAAATCTTTAACTATTTTTGCAGTGTCTCTTGCCAGAGACAGAGTCTTCTTTCCTTTTGCAGCTTCAGAATTGTCACCAGGGGTCTTCTCTAATTGATCTTCTTCTCTTCCCTTTACCTCTTCCTCTTGATTCATTCTCTCTTCTTTTCTTGCTTCTCCTTTAGTTCTAGAGTCTGTTGGGGGATCTGGAAGAGAGATGTTTGCTTCTTCATGGACTTCCTCTTTTGAAACAGAGGAATCCAGGTCCTTAGTCTTCTCCTCACCTAACTCCTTTGACTCTTCTACACATTTCTCAGTAGGATCTTTCTTTGATACACTTACTCCTTTGACATCCATGGCAGAAGGTTCATCATCTAAGTCTTCTATGACAGGAAGATTGAATCTTTTAAATGCATTCTAAAGGATATCTTCTGTTTCTTTTTCCACTTGGTCAGTCTCTCCAAGCATAAGTTGGTTCATTCTTGCTTTGCTCCGGAACTCATCCTTGCAGTCCTTGAAGATCATGTTCATTTGTTGAGGGGTAATGGAAGGATAGAGTTGGATAGCAATCTACTCCCAGATTTCTAGGTCTTTTTCCTTGGCATCGTCCTTTCTCATTTCAAGTTCCTTCTCTAGGCTTTTGGGAATCAGAGATATAATTTCAATGAATGCTTTATTATAGATGTTTAGATACCTAACTGTAGCATCTTGTAAGATCTTCTGGTTAGCTTCATTATATTCATCATAAAATTTAGTCATTGGTTGTAGATTCCTTTCCACAGTGACTGATTTGATGATATCATCAATGCAGAGACTAGGCCTTTCAACGAATTCTTTTGCCTCTTCTTCCCTGTTATGACCGGTAGAGGATTCACCTAATGTTTTCTTCTTCTTCTTCATTTTCTTGATCTCCTCATCTAATTCTATCTCTTCATCATCCTTTTGGCTAGTGTAAGACCTTGTGACCTTTGTCTTAGTTCTCTTTTCTCCCTTTCTGGATGTCCTGGCTTCCAGTTTTGAGGCTTTTTGACTCTTAGAGGTGGCTGGTGCAGAGCTTTTGGAGGATCTAGTCCAGGAGGGGGCTTGCACCGGAGCACTTTCTTTTTTTTGTTTCTTGCCTTTCTTTCTCTGCCCCTTCCACCTTCTCTCTGTTGGCATCAACTGCCTCCTTTGATATTCCATATCTCTTGGCAACTTCTTCTACTTCCCTTCTCACTTTTCTCGTGATCTCAGGCTGTCTCAGTTCAACATGAACTTTTACACTCAACTCTTGGAAGGTTCCAAACCTTTCTACCTTAGGGTCCTTAGGCTGACTTAGTAGGTGTTGGACATGCAGTTCCTGAATTTTCTCATCCACCTCATAGCCCATTAGCATAATCCAGACTATTCTGGGCTCTACTGCCTCCATTAGGCATTGATCAGTGTCTACCATGAAGCACACTGTGTACTTGTATTTTTCAACTAGAGATTGGGGAATTCTTTCTCTGGTCTGCATCATGCCTTGAACATTTTTGAAATAACCCCATAGTGCTGTATTTTGTGCCTTGGCATCACCAAGCCCATACATATAATCTTTGATTTGTATGGCAACAGGTCTGTCATTTTTCCATATCCAGCCACTAGTTCCGGGTAGCTCATTCATATAGTAGAAGAATAGACAAAGTATCAAGCCACCGTACTTAAATGAATTCTTTTTATCCTTCTTTATGTTCTGCAAATTCTCTAACAGTTGGTTTAGGAGAAGCTCACAAAGATCATAGTCAGCATTTTTCCTTAGCATTTCATATGTAGTATATAGAGCAGTTCCAGATACTGAATTCTCCCTGCTGGAGTGATAGATTTTGTAACCGATTATCATAGAGGCAAATTTGATATCCAGATTTATGATGTCTTCTATTGTCATTGCCCTCTTGTCAAATTTTGATCTGGTAGCCTCACTTACAGTTTGGTTTTTGACTGATTTGAGTGCAGGCATCCCACCGGATGAGTGCAATCCGATTACCACCCTAATTGCATCCTTGGTTATCTTGAATGGCCTCATCAACCACATGAAGTTGTCATGCATTCTACTCAGAACATACTGGACCCATTCATCTTCTGCAAAATAGGGGAAATGAATGCAATGTCCAAAATGCTTATCCCAAATGGCCCTGTATTGTGGTTTAAGTTCAAATGATTCATCTATCAGTTCCTTGTGATAGATATCCATCAGCTTGGATTCCCCAAATTCTTCAATGTTTATGTGTATGTAAACCCTACCATTTTCTACATGCAGAACTCCATGGGGAATGCTAGAGAATGTGCCTAGAGGATCAACTTCTAGGGATTTGTAAGGATGTTTCTTGAACTTAGGGCATGATCTATCAATGATTTTAACAACATTTGGAGTAGCCATCTTTCAAAGGATTCAGAGAGAGATATTCAAGAGCGGAAAATACCTTTTACGTTTCTAGGGTTCACAAAAAGAGCCAAAAAGATCACTGGTTGAATCAAATTCTATAGTTGATCCTTGAGAGAGTTGAAGCAATCTTGTTGCAAAGCTCTTTCTTCCTTCTTCTCAAATGAAAATGTGCAAATGATGAACAAAAGAACCTTTTTATTTCTGCACAAACCCTAATTCCATTTTGCAATAAATACACAACTTAAGTTATTTCGGTTGCCTTGTTCTCCTTGTCCTGAGAGATCTTTCCAGATCACTGAGATGTACTTAGAGTTATTCTTGGTGATTATTGACAATCTAGCTTCCTTTCTCCAATCATTCCATTTATCTACAGATCAAGATACCTCAATTTTTTAATCATACCGGATCTAACTGTGAAAATCCTGCTCTTACTGAATGACTATTAGACCAGATTAATCTTGGATGATTAACCTCTTCAAAACTTCTTGCAAATCTTTTACCAAGGGTTATTTAGATATCTCTTGAGAACTCTTCAATCTGCAACACTCCATGTGCCAATTTTAGGCACCAATTGACTGGCTGGGGGAAATTGTTTTCCTTTGTGACTCCCCCTGAGCCAGAGCTCATTTACTTAGTTATCAAAAGGAATATCAACACTAGATTCTGGTGTGGATCCATCCCCAACATTTTATGTACTTCTCTTCACCCAAATCTTGTTCATTTCCTTTTGAATTTCATCTGCATTCACTTTTCCTTTTCCATTTTCTTGATTTTGGTTATGATGCACCAGACCCTTTTTGTCCTGATTCTTACTTTTGCAGAATTTGGCAATATGACTGGATCTATTGCAATTGTAACAAACAACATTTCTTTGCATATTTGACTAGATTCCTCTTGATTTGAATTGATTAGCCATATGTCCCATTCTATTGCATGCAAAGCATCTACCATTGAATGAATTATTTATTTGCATATTTCTACATTCATGAGATTTGTGACCATACCTTTTATAGTTAAAACACTATCCGGAGAAGGATGAATTAGCCTAATTCATTCTTCTTCTGCACTAATTTTCTTTATGACCGAAGTTATTACAATTGTGGAAATAACAATTGAAGGATGGATATCTTTGAGCATTTGGTTGCCTTACCGAAGGTCTTCTAGGTCTGTTCCTTGGATTTCTTGATCCAGAATTCTTCTGATCGGATCCAGAGCATTCACCTTTCTCATACCCCAAGCCATGCTTGTCATCTACCCTCTTTTGGCTTTCAAGAAGAACTTCAAGTTGAGCAAAGCTTGTCTTGAATTTCTCTTTGTATTCATTTACAGTTTGAAGATCCCTTTTAAGTGTATCTATCTTATTCTCAAGTTGTTCTTCATTATCTATAGCTTCTTCAAGATCAGATTCCAGATGCCTGATTATTCTATCCATTTTGTGGCAGTCTTCTGACTTCTCCTTGAGAGATTGTTTTAGCTTATCTTCAATTTTTCTTTTCTCTTCAATTTCTTGGGTGAATTTCATAACCCCTTATTCCATTTCATGTCTTACCATAATGACCTCTTTTGATAGCTTCTCACATAACTTGTTTTTCTCATTCAGATCTTCATTAGTATTGTTGGTGCCTGCATAAACACTCAGGTTTCAGGTATTTAAATCTGCAGGCTCCTTCACAATAAAAAACTAGAAAAATTGCTAAGTCTATCGGCCTCCATTTTCATGCATGTATCCTTGTATATACATTTCTATTTGTATGTACATTTGAATGAACAAGTGTAGTTGTATAGTGGTGGGCGTGAAGAAGAAGTTAATCAGCTTCAAAAAAGGTGCAAAAAATGGTTGTATGCATTTCTGTATGCATATCGGGCTTGTATGTGCATCAAATATTCCAGGTTAGATTATGCCCTTGTATGTTAAGGTTTGTATGTTGTTGTTGTATATTTACATATACAACGATTATATACAATTGGCGGATCTCAAAAATATTCCAATCAGGTTAAAATGATGGCCGGGCCCGCAGTTGTATCACAAGGTTTGCATGTATATTTTATGTTGTATGTTCACATATACATTCGATCTACAATGGAGACATACAAAGCAGAATGAACATCGGGTAGATACAAAGGCAACTGCACATGTAAAATGTGGGGCCCAATGCACATACAAAGGCGATTGTATCTCAAATATACAAGTCGCATGTAAAAGGTAAAAGTAACGAAAGGCTGATATACAAATGGTGGGGCCCGTGAATATGCAAAGTGGAATGTATATCGGGTTGTACATCATGTATGCATAAGGAAACATACAAGTGTGATATACATTCCTAATATGCAAGGCCCGGACCCAAAAAGATATACATTCTGGTTGATAAAGGTTGAGGTCTGAGTTGTATGTTTTGTTTGTATATCCGCGTTGTATGTTTGCGATATACAAGGCAAGGATACAAGGAAAAAGAGATACAACCCAGACATGAAAGGAAAGGTTTGTTGTAGCGAATAGGTGTCTGGGGTCCGCAGCTTGTACATTGCACATTGTATGTGCAATATACAAAGCGATGATACAAAAGATGAGATGCAAGCTAGATTTCAAGGGTATCTTCAATCCGAATGATAGATCAGCTAGAATCCGCAGTTGTATATTGCATTTGTATATGCAATATACAAGGAAATATATGCAAAAGGGAGATACAAGTCAGACCCGAATGAGATTGTGATTTGTTTCATAAATATTTGGGGTTCGCACTTTGTATGCAGGCAGTTGTATGTATATGCATGTTCTTTTGCATATACAAGGTGAAAAAGACAAAATAGATGGCAGAAAAGTCAGCGATGAAAATAGGGTGCCTACGTGGCATGATTTCATTAGCTGATGACTAGTCAGCATGAACCAAAGCCATTGATCTTGACGATAGGAAGGGAAATCAACGGTCCTGATTCAATTTTTCAAACAGAAGGATTTCTTCGTATCTATGACTGTAATCTCGGCATGAAGAAACTTCAGAGGCATGTGAACTATTGTTGCATCCCAAAGCAGGAAAATTGGCATTAATGGCAAAGTTTACAGAGGCATGGGTCGAGAGAACAGGTCAATTGCCATGTTTAAGGTGAAAATCTCCAATCAGCAGCTCACATCCCGAACTTGCCTGTCCTTTCCTCCTCTTCTCGCGGTCGCATTGAATGATTTCGGCGCCATTTTGATAATACGTTGTATCTGGCGAAATCTTGGAGAATGCCATGTAATTAATTACTGAGTACAGGTTCTTGCTTTATAAGCAGACTGTGTTACTCAATTCTGGGTGGCTGAAAACTAAAAAAACTTTGGTGCTGTGATAAGATACAACTTCATTGGTGGCTCTGTCTTGGGTGTCTTGTGAGTTTATGAATCATTTGTTGAATGTTTTATGCATGAATTTACTGGTTTCGTGTTGTTTTATATGAGAAGTGCATTGTTGTATGTATTCAGTCGTTTGTCTCCAGGTTGTGGGCATCTTTACTTTTGAATCTAAGTAATTAAGGGTTGTTTTGGATCCAGGAACATGGGCTTTCTGTGTTGAGTGCCTAATTTCTTACTTTTGTTCAAGGAGCAAATTAAATGCTCTAGATTAAATATTGGGAAAAGTATACTGCAACAGGGATATTAGTAAGCATGAATGGCTTAATACTTAGTCTTGGGAAGTATCTGTAAGGCAGACACTAGAAATCCCCTTGAAACTTAGTCATTGATTCAAGTCTATGGTAACCATTCACATGTGTATGTCTATTGACTCCAAGCCCTAAGATAGGCACCTATTTAGTCCAGTATTGAGGTTACAACCCAAGGTCCTAGTTTTGCATTCAAAATACAAAATACAAACTCAAATTTCAAATACATACCTTTAGGACATTAGAAGTAGTTTTAGGATCATAATCCTCTTTCTCACAAATGAACATAGGCCCGGAGCTAGCCCCTTTGCACTTATTTCATAGTTTTGGTCTACATAAGAGAGGATTTATCTGCTTTATGTCATCATCCTAGTTAGTTCATGTGTGTATCATATGGGTGTTGTAATGCCCCGCCATGAACACCTTAGAGAACAACATATCTATGCTATGCAAAGCAGGATAATTTTTTTTTTTTTTGATATGAATAAGATAACAAAGTAATGTTAACACATCTATACACATCATTTGAACTAATGACTTGTCCTCTAAGATTTCATGGTTGCATTACTTGCCAAATCAATTAACATAATTCAACATACATTATTAACTAACATTAGTAGATCATTCTAAATCTATAGCATTAAATGAATAAACATATACATCTCGATATCATAACATTAGATGAATAATCGACATGATCAGGATTACATGTGAATGTACAAATTCCTATACACATGAGTAATTCATTACATTGATTACATTATCACCTTTCTGAATACATACATTATGAATCGACTGTCACACAAGGCTAGACCATGAGTATGCATAATCATCTTCCTCAAACTGGTACAAGATCTGATATCTAATGCACAAGATACATCCTCCTCACCCATGAACATCGGCAAGGGAAAAACCAATGGAAATAAAAGATCTTCCACCCAACCATGTGGAACCCTAAGGTCCACCTCCCGAGCTAGGAGATAACACAAGATCCCACACTCACAGATAGTAAGGAGAACAATAGACTAACACAAGCAGTAGGGTTATACATGACACCAATTATCAAACTATCCACAATAAACATCACTGACATACTTAACTGCACTTCCAGAGGCACGTACGCAATTAAGGGAGGAAATACAACTAGGGAGTGCTAGACTGCAATAGGGAGGAGTGTCATCACATGGATTGATATGGGTTGTCCTGGTGGACTTCACTAGGCCCCAACTCCCATCTTTGGGTTGTCTTGGCAGCCTCTCCTGATCCCTGGTCCCCATACAAACTCATGCAGAATCAATGTACCTTTCATGGGGACAAGGTAGTTGATCTTACCATTCCAAGCCTTCTCATCTCATCTCAAGCCTAAATGAGCATTTGAACCACGAGTGAGGCATACATTATCTTGATTAATGTGAATTCTACCCATTCCCCTATTTCATTATTAATGTTATCACTGGATTAAGAAACCCTTCAATGGGTTGTCCTGGACACCACTATGGGTTCCGGTCCCCATTGAGAGCCACTCCCCCTACTTTGCAACTAGTAAACCCTACACTGGGCAAGGCATTGACCATCTTGCACAACCATCATAACCACATAATCCATACACCAAACAAGGCATTAATCATCTTTGAATGTTCATCACAATTAAATGAGTTCATGTCAGAATAGGAGACAACATTTTAGGGTTACATATCACAAGGACCATACACACAACTACACCCTTCTTAGCCTCTACAATCCAACTTCCCAATGACACAAAACTTACATCCCACTATAACAAAAGCATGAACATTTAATCCAATAGTCTAGATACATTGGTTACTACAGAGAATTTATCATAACAAAGTTATCAATATAAAATTGTAAATTGGTTATTATCCAATCTCAATTTTAGAATAGACCAATTTCATAATTCTATGCACAGTGTAAGTAGATAGTAAACATAAAAGACAATTACCTATATGTAATTATTTCACAATAATCTATTCTTACTTAACACAAAGAGCCAACTTTTATTATAACAAAAAATTAAGAAAATCCTATATTCTAAACATGAGATCCTTCTATGATAACTCTTTCTCTCTTTATTCAAAGATAGCATATAAAAAGATAATTCATAATTAATTAAAATCTAATTAAGATTAACTACTTACTAATCTTACCTATACATGACTCTACTCAATTAAAACATCAACTAAGCCTTAATTTGGAACTTAAGTCTCTAGAGTTGTATGTTTTTACCATGGTTTTAATTTCTCTACAACTGGTATATTGTAAATTCTAACTAGAAGAATACATTTCAATTATCATCTATAAATAATTTATTCTACATAAAGAATATAACCTTTCCATTTATTCCTAACTGAATCTCATGAACATTTAATGAGAAATCAAAATAAACAAAACATTGTTTAAATGGTATAAGAAACGTTATAACTACTTATTCCTAACAAAGTTTATAATTAGACATAATGTAATTTATTTATTTATTTTAAATGTCCCCAACTCTCAATGACTTATCTATAAGAAGTAATCAATCCACTGACCAATATATTTATTCATCACTAAAAGCTTGATTTAATTGATAAGTACACAGTTAAAAATCCTTTCAAACTTATGTCCTTATGCTTATGATCTCATAATCCCATTTTATATTCATAATAATTTTTATATTCACTTTCATATTCATATTTATATCCATTTTCATATATGTAAGTAGATTTACCTTATTTCTACACTTCTATTTATTCTCATATTATTATACCTATTATGTATGCATACTTATACATAATGAATGTATATACATCAATGATGGTAATATATTCCAATTATTATTATGCTGATATAAGCAATATTCATTTATTTATATTCATATTATTCATCTACAACATTTATATTACCTAACCTATTAATAAAGGAAAGTGCACGTACCTCTTTATGCTGCTTGTCTTGTTGAATCTGCTCACTGGATTCTATTCTCTTTCGCCTATTCTTTAATATTTATATATTATAGTATTTGTTATAATATTAATAATATCTCTATATTATATTATTATATATGCTATTAATATTATTGTAGATATATATATATATATATATATATTTTTTTACTTGAATAATTCCTCCCTATATGTATTTATGATATCTTTCCTACTTATGACTCAGAAATATATATATATATATATATATATAATGCAGATTTAAATATATAAATATAATGCGGATTTAATTATATTTATTTATAATGCCGATATTCCTTTTTTTTAATTTATTTCCCATATATTTATAATACTTCCTCTTAAATTAAATGCAAGCTACTGTTATTCCATACTTTCTGACTTTCATATTTAAAGACTTCTGTTTGCTTACTTTAGACCTCCTTATTTTCTTATATCCCCAAATCTGACCCCCTTTCCTTCCTTGCTGCTGCTATTTATATTATATATGTTCCATTATGCCTCTTACGAAGAATGGCGACTCTTCAAAGAGTCACATACATAATATTAATATCTAATATATATATTATTTAATTAATTAATTCATATTAATAATATATATTATAATAATATTTATATCTATTAATATCTTATGAGTATAATAATAATAATATTTGATATTTATATTCATGTAATATGATAATATATTATATAACTTATTAATATTTAATTATTAATATTTATGTGTAATTAAATATATTGTTTAAATCTTCAATTTAAACAAGGCTTTAATATGGGGACATGACAATATAGTACTGGAAATAAACCCTAATAAACTAGTATATTTTACCCTAATAGTATATTTTATACCAGCTTTACAGTAAATAAAATGTAGTGTTGGAAATAACCTTTATAAAATATAAAATATTGTACCACACTTGTAAATAAAATAGAGTGATGTAAATTTAAAAGATAGTATAAAACATTATTTTATAGCACTATATTAAACCCTAACAAAATATAATTATAAACAACAATGAAAAGATAATAATTTAAATTTCGTTGTGTAGAAAACATAAGTAAAAATTGGTGACAAAATCTATAAAATATAATGCACTTACCATTCAATTAACTTCTGTTCTTCGGGTCTAAAATATTGCAGCCACCTCTTAAAAAAAACTCCATGGAAATTTATAATGCACAGTGTTCCCAATAAAGTAATTTTCAAAAAGATTAAAAAGCCCCCAAATTCTCCAGGTCAAAATTCCCCCTCCCCATTTAATAAATAATGAAGGGAGGGAAGTTATTTTTCCCATTCCCGTACAAAATAAATTTACAACTACCCCAACTAACTACCTACTAACCCTTATTAAAAATAAATAAAATATATGCAACCAACATAATTTAAACATATACACAATAAATAATTTTACACAAACGGGTAAAACCATTTACCCACACTCACTCACATATTATAATTAATTATATAACCAACTTTATAATATTCTATTTATTTACTATTTTATTATTATTTCTTAATTATAATATTACACTATAATTTTATTTTATTATCAACTAGGATTATATATATTATTTATCAATCTATTTTAATGCATAAGATAACCAAGGCATATTATCAGATAGATTAAACCAAAAGCCAAAACAATTACCTAACTACTAACCAAGGTCAAAAGACAAAACTTCAAGCAACAATGACTGGCCACTGATAGTACTTGACAACGTATCAAACTAGGTAATCATCCTCTTCGAGGATGATGGTTAGGGTGGGGACCAAGTGCTATCTCTAGTCAACTACTTCCATTGGGTGCAAGGCACGCTCAAACCTACCAATTCAGGTGGAGTTGATGCCTGGTACCTATTCACTCAAACATAAAGTTAGAGCACATGTACATAATAGCCAAAGCACTAGGGAAGGGACTCTAGCAATCATATCTCATACTCGTATGTCACCCATACGTCCAATGGTATGATGCCACCCTTTCCACCTATCCTAACAACATACTACTGCATCACCTTATCCAAATAAATCTCTGCATAATAACAATATGCATCATGCTCCCAAAAGTATTAACAGAAGCTCTTGTTCCATCCTCATCATCAGGTTCCTTAGCCAAACTACCTACACATCCAAGGTGAGAATGGAGGGGCACTACAGGTGTTGAATAGGGAATACCCTGCTAGGTTTTGTAGAGCCTGAAGAAGAAAAGGAGATATTTATAGAGTCTATCTCCTATACCGTTGGCCCCTTGGCCTGGGAATCCTATTGATCAATGATGGCTACCTTGTAGGGATAACTGGGAAGCATCCAATTGGGAAAAAACTCCAACAAATTTGGAAACTCCGCTAGGGAATGTGAAGTGAGTGTTACCTTTCATCCCTAGTGAATTCTTGCCCATCTAAGTCCCAATAGATTTGGTGACTCTACTGGGGAGTTGATATCTAGATCTTTCATGTGAATAATGGTGCTCTGTTGGTGGAATGAACTCAAAAAAATATTTGTTCTTTGATGAGATTTTAGTTGTTTGAAAATTTTATCCTCTTTGGAGAGGTGGCGACTCTGTAAAAAAGTTCTCAGTGCACATGAAAGGTTGATGTATGTTGTTGTGATAAAAAAAATCTTCTGTTCAAGACTTCAACATCTGGATGAGAAAAGGTACATGGTTTATTCCCACTTGTATTTGTTGTCTTATTGTGTAAGTTAAATGTCAAGGGGAAGCCTTAGGTCTTAGGCAGACATAAAATGTCTGAAAGTGAAATTTATATGAATCCAAGTATGTATTCACCCATACTCAACCAAGAGGGGAATGAAATGTTGTGTAAAAAGATTGAAGAGATAAAGAATAGGTTGATATCCTTAGAGGCTCGATAGGCTCAGTTAAATAGTAATACTGTTGTGTCTTCCAGTCAAAATGCTAAACCTCTTGTTAGCCCTTTTAATCCTTTGTATGACCAATTAGATTTATCATGGGTTGATTATGAAGTTGAAAGTATACCTGCCCAGATTTACAACCAGATGCCTAGATTTAGTGGACATAGTGTGTGTGATGGGGGTGCACATATCCAAAACTTTCACAACTTCATGGAGAAACATTTATTTAGAGATGAGGATATGTGGATGAGGTTTTTTGTTAGATCCTTTGATGCTAAAACTAGAGATTGGTATTCGAGCTTTCCAAAGAGATCCTTTGCCTGTTGGGATGAACTTGTTGACTGTTTTAGAAAAGAATTTGCAAGAGAACCTGTTGATCTTGTTGCAAGATTAATGGAAATTAGAAGACAAGATGAAGAGCCCAGTATTGATTTCAGTCATAGGTTTACAGTTGCTCTTTCACAAATCCCTGAAGACTTCAAACCTGATACTCTAGCTTGCATTGGCATATACTTTGAAGCTTTTGAGAAGGGCTCTAGTGCATTGTTGAGGGAATTCAAGATAACAGATGTGCATATGGCATACAAATTTTTAGAAAATACAGAGAAAATGAAGAGTGATCACATACAGAATTCCCTGTCCACAAGCTTTGGTGTGAATAGTAGTTGTATGGCTATAAATGACCAAGTGATCATGGCATCATTTGAAGACAAATGTGTAAATGAGAATATAGAAGTTGAAAATGCTGCTATGTTTGAACATAATGCTGATAACAATGCTCAACTGGATTGCTCACCAGTTGAGGATGCCAAAGAGAGGATCAATAATGACTCCCATGTCAAGGTTGAGGTATCTGGTTCTGAAAACAATGATGAGGTTATGGACAACAATGAGTTCTTGTTTGAATGGGCTTGTGGAGATGATTGTGAGTATTGTGCTCAAGATAGAGAAGAAATAAGCAAACAGAGGGGCAATTCCATGTTTGAACCATTGCCTTTTATTCAAACACATGGAGATGATGAAGAGCAATCAGAGATTGAAACAAGTAGTAGTACTGATTATGATTGTTCTTTATTTGATTATAGTTTTGTTTATGACACACAGGCTGATACTCCTCCACATAAGGAATTCATTAGTAATGAAAATGCATGTTTGGTTGCCCATGAACCAGTGGCATACTGTAATGAAATTGTAACACTTGGTTTAACCCTTTTTGATACATATGCTGAGGAGGATCTGTTTGAGTATGGTGAAAATCAAGCACTATTATTGATAAGGATTCTGAACTTCATCCTGATGAAAGAGAGACCAACATTTATCATGAAGGCTGTTGTAGAGATGTGCCTGAGCCTGAGCCTTCTAGTTTGATGCAGCTAATGATTGTTTGCATGAGATGTACAATTATGAATGTGAAAGATTCTTCTTTGATATGCCAGCTTATGATAAAATAAGGCCTGATCATCCTAGCTATATGGTGGACTATGAGTGTTTTCTATTTTCAATCTAGCTGGGAGATCATTTTACAATGCATATTGCTGATACAAATGATAATAAGTGTTGTATATCATATGAGAATGCATTGTTTGATGAATATGACATTCGCATGTTGCTTGATGCTGATGGTTGTTTGCATAGGGTTGACAAAAGCAAGATCAATGAGATGTTTGGATATGCAAATGACAAGGTTTGTTTCTAGATAGACAATGGCAGAATCTTCAGGCTTGATCCAGTGAATGCAGATGAAAATAGGGTATTTGACAAAGGAAAATATTGGTTTTTTCTTTTTGGTGGCCCTGGGCCACCAAGAAAAATTTAAAAAGTGTATTTGTGATGCAGGTTGGTGCAATGTTTGACTTTGTTGCCCAATGGATAGGGACTGGTCTGTATCCCAGAGATCTATGGTTCTCGCCATGCCTGCAAGAGGCATGCGTCCCCAGACAGAGCCAATGTTGGTGCCTACATAAACACTCAGGTTTTAGGTATTTAAATCTGCAGGCCCCTTCACAAAAATCCTAGAAAAATTGCTAAGTCTATCAGCCTCCATTTTCATGCATGTATCCTTGTATATACATTACTGTTTGTATGTACATTTGAATGAACAAGTGCAGTTGTATAGTGGTGGGCCTGAAGAAGAATTCAATCGGCTTCAAAAAAGGTGCAAAATGGTTGTGTGTATTTCTGTATGCATATCAGGCTTGTATGTGCATCGAATAATCTAGGTTAGATTCTACGCTTGTATGTTAAGGTTTGTATGTTGTATATTTGCATATACAACAGATATATACAAGTGGTGGATCTCAAAAATATTCCAATCAGGTTAAAATGATGGTTGGGCCCGCGGTTGTATCACAAGGTTTGCATGTATATTTTATGTTGTATGTTCGCATATACATTCAATCTACAATGGAGACATACAAAGCATAATAAACATCGGGTAGATAGAAAGGCAACTGCACATGCAAAAGGTGGGGCTCGATGCACATACAAAGGCGATTGTATCTCAAAGATACAAGTCGCATGTACAAGGTAAAAGTAACGAAAGGCTGATATATAAATGGTGGGGCTCGCAGATATGCAAAGTGGAATGTATACTGGGTTGTACATCGCAGATGCATAAGGAAACATACAAGTGCGATATACATTCCTAATATGCAAGGCCCAGACCTAAAAAGATATACATTCTGGTTGATAAAGGTTGAGGTCCGGGTTGTATGTTTTGTTTGTATATCCGAGTTGTATGTTTGCGATATACAAGGCAAGGATACAAGGAAAAAGAGATGCAACCCAGACGTGAAAGGAAAGGTTTGCTGCAGCAAATAGGTGTCTGGGGTCCGCAGCTTGTACATTGCACATTGTATGTGTGATATACAAAGCGATGATACAAAGGATGAGATGCAAGTAGGATTTCAAGGGTATTTTCAATCTGATTAATAGATCAACTGGAATCCATAGTTGTATATTGCATTTGTATATGCAATATACAAGGAAATATATGCAAAAGGGAGATACAAGCTGGACCTGAATGAGATTGTGATTTGTTTCATAAATATTTGGGGTCTGCGCTTTGTATGCAGGCAGTTTTATGTATATGCATGTTCTTTTGCATATACAAGGCAAAAAAGGCAAAATAGATGGCAGAAAAGTCAGCGATGAAAATAGGGTGCCTACGTGGTACAATTTCATTGGCCGATGACTAGTCAGCATGAACCGAAGCCATTGATCTTGACGATAGGAAGGGAAATCAACGGTCCTGATTCAATTTTTCAAAGGGAAGGATTTCTTCATATCTGTGACTATAATCTCGGTGGGAAGAAACTTTAGAGGCACACGAACTATTGTTGCATCCCAAAGTAGGAAAATTAGCATTAATGGCAAAGTTTATAGAGGCATGGGTTGAGAGGACAGGTCAATTGCCATGTTTAAGGTGAAAATCTTCAGTCAGCGGCTCACATCCCGAACCTGCCTGTCCTTTCCTCCTCTTCTCATGGCCGTATTGAATGATTTCGGTGCCATTCTAATAATGCATTGTATTTGGTGAAATCTTGGAGAATGCCATGTAATTAATTGCTGAGTACAGGTTCTTGCTTTATAAGCAGACTGTGTTACTCAATTCTGGGTGGTTGAAAACTGGAAAAACTTTGGTGCTGTGATAAGATACAACTTCATTGGTGGCTTTGTCTTGGGTGTCTTGTGAGTTTATGAATCACTTGTTGAATGTTTTATGCATGAATTTACTGGTTTCGTGTTGTTTTATATGAGAAGTGCATTGTTGCATGTATTCAGTCATTTGTCTCCAAGTTGTGGGCATCTTTTCTTTTGAATCTAAGTAATTAAGGGTTATTTTGGATCCAAGAACATGGGCTTTCTGTGTTGAGTGTCTAATTTCTTACTTTTGTTCAAGGAGCAAATTAAATGTTCTAGATTAAACATTGGGAAAAGTATACTACAACAGGGATATTAGTAAGCATGAATGGCTTAATACTTAGTCTTGGGAAGTATCTGTAAGGTAGACACTAGAAATCCCCTTGAAACTCAATCATTGATTCAAGTCTATGGTAACCATTCACATGTGTATGTCTATTGAATCCGAGCCCTAAGATAGGCACCTGTCTAGTCCAGTATTGAGGTTACAACCCAAGGTCCTAGTTTTGCATTCAAAATACAAACTCAAATTTCAAATACAAACCTTTAGGACATTAGAAGTAGTTTTAGGATCATAATCCTCTATCTCAGAACTGAACATAGGCCCAGAGCTAGCCCCTTTGCACTTATTTCACAGTTTTGGTCTACATAAGAGAGGATTTATCTGCTTTATGTTAGCATCCCAGTTAGTTCATGTGTGTATCATATGGGTGTTGAATAGGGAATACCCCCTAGTTTTTGCAGAGTCTGAAGAAGAAGAGGAATATTTATAGAGTCTATCTCCTATACTATTAGCCCCTAGCCCGGGAATCCTGTTGATCAATGATGGCTACCTTGTAGGGATAACTGGGAAGCATCTAGTTGGGAAAAAATTCCAACAAGTATCATTGGCTTCATTTTGACTTGCTAATGTTTGAAGTAGTTCCTTTCTTTTCTTCACTGAGATACTTAGTTTTTCTTTGAGTTCATTTATGAAGTCATCAACTTGTTTGAGTCTTTCCCACAGGTTATTGACTTAAGAGTGAGATTACTCAAGATCATCTAGGGCAGACTGAAGTTGTTCCCTCATACCATACATATCCATTGAGATTCCCAGATCTTCCTCAAGCTGTTAGGCTCTGTTAGGAGGAACTTAGCTCTGATACCAATTGTTGGAAACAAGGCAGATAGCTGAGAGGGGGGGGTGAATCAGTTATCTTAAACTTCTTAACTTTCTTTTCTTCTTTAGCAATAGTCCAGTATCAAAACATATAAGCATAAATGAACATGAAAGCAGAAATGAAATCAACACACATAACACAAGGGTTTTTACGTGGATAACCCTGTTAAGGGGAAAACCACAGGGTGACTAACCCAAGATTGTATTCTTTGTTAAAAGAATAGAAGTACATAATGACACTTGCCAATTAGGGCTCACTGCCCAAGCACACTGCTCACAAGAGGCTCAATGCCTACAAGAGACTCACTATCTACAAGGTATAAAGAAAGTAACCAGGTGATTAAACTGATCAAGGGAATCCACATATGCTGAGGTTCAGTTTTGGTTAGGCTCAATATACTGATCTGCTACACTTCATTCTTCCTCTTCTTAGTGCTGCTATTCTGTCACATACCAGATTTGTATAGTTGCTTCCACACTGCTCTCTAATTTTCTTCGTATAATACAACACACCACACACACTTTCACATCAAAATCCATCTGGTATATATATCCGCACCAAGGATTTCAACATCTTTCTAGTCAACATCCAGAATACTCAAGATTTTCCCAAACTCTAGTCTGTCGGCTGAATCCATGCTTACTAAGTGATGCGTATCAAAAAGATAATTATAGGAGTCATCAATCATGTCGGCCAACTATGAGTGATCCCTTAAGAAACTTGAACTCCATCAATTTCTTATCTGGATTAAGGTCTAATGCTCTATCGGTCAATTCTTCCTCAGTCTACTCTGTCAAATAGGAACCCAACACTTAGGTGCTCATATCTTTTCACTCTTTCATAATCAGAGGCTCAATCTCTAGAATGTATCAGTTAGGGTACTCCTCTTGACTTCCCCAAGTCTGCACTTTGTTGAGATACTTCCTCTGAGAGATCCGGACCTGATTGTCAGACCTTGCTACATGCTCTGTTCTTGCTTACCAGACCAAAGTACTCTTCAATCTGACTTCTGGTATAGTCATACCATGTCCTGCGGATGTGTGCAATGGACTTTGTTGCCATCAATGACAACACTCATGAAGCCACACAGTGTCTCTTGCCAACATGAAGAAAAATCTCAAAACTTTTGGGATAGATGGTACATGGTCTTTGATGAGTGCCCATGCAACAATGATGAGGTACCACAATATTTCTTGAGGAAACTCCATTGCGAGTTCATCTCCAAGAAGATTCCCTATTATTTTGACATTCGTGAGTTCTAGGGTAGAGGTGGTGGCTCTGCTCAAGATAGACCCAGGGCTCAGTGAGATGAAAATTGTGTGCCTATACCCCTGTTGAGGCTAGAACGTAGGTCACTCCCTTCGACTTTGAAGGAGAGTGTTGAGGTGGAGACATTACATTCATTGACTAATCTCACCCAAACTCTATCATAGCATGTTAATGATCTTACCTAGGCCGATGAGGGTGAGAGAAGTAGGTGTCATGTGTCCCCACATTTGTGTAGTTCATGTGGGAACCTGTGTGATTATGGGATGCAGGACACACGACAAGACTCTCAGCAGGATGCTGTGACACAGGATACACGACAGGACTCTCGACAGGATGCTGCGACATAGGGGAAACATCCATTTATGGAGGCACCCATGTTGGATGATATTATTCTCAGTGACGATATGTTACAACATACATTTGGTATTGACTCTTAAGTAATTTGTCACAAGTTTCATCTTGATTTAATATATTGTTATTTGAAATTTGTAATTAATTTTATATGATTATCTATATTATAAGTCAAAAATAACATGTATTTAATTGTCTGTGCAATTATATTCCAGGGCCAGAGTCTTCATCCTGCCTCTGTTAGCCATCCATTAGTAGGTTATGAGAGGAGGTCAAGTCAACAAGTATGTAATTTATGACATGATCGTAAGTATTGTAGATATGTCAATAGTAATATTATTTTGTGATAATTCAATGATTTCAATAGTAACCAACACCTCCACGGTTTCCTTGGTCCCCTGGACACAAATCCACCAAATTTACAGAGGTAAATTTAACCATTTCTAATCATTATGCATTTTTAAAATAATGTTATATGTATTTATTTTGGTCGAATAATCTTGAACTTGATTTTCAGATGCTGAATGTGGAGACTCCTCCTCATCTTTGTGAGTCAACGCAGATAGGCATTACTACAGCCATGATGTCTTCAAATCCTTTGATTGAGACCTATGAGCCAATAACATGAAAATGTCATAATTTTGTATTTCTTGTTTTATCTGTCATTTGATGTAAATAAATGATATTTATGTTTAGTCAATTTTTCTTCTTAATGCTTCTCACAGGAGGTCACAACTCCAGCACATCCAACTACGGTCAAAGAAGCTAGAGACAAGATGATGGAGAGTGATCATCAGATGGCGGTAAGTGATTGATTACATATGTGATGTTATATATTTCATGTACATTTTCTATAGTAATGTGCATATTGTTTGATTGTATTAATAGGTGGGGCTGCATGAACTTAAACTATCAAAGAGGTCTACTCGATGATAGAGAGAAGATGAGTCACGGATTGGCTCTCCATCTTCACGGTGAAGCAAGGGCCACCGATTATTTCATAAAAGTCCATAGGAAACTAGTTTTTGGGACATTTTTTGTATTCCTAGATGGCTTTGTATGTACATACTTTTGTATGTTACCGATGTATATTTTTGTATATATGCATGTATGGATTTGTTTGGACATGCCTATATGGCTTTCTATGTAAACTAGATGTTATGTTCATGACATTATGTATATGACAGTTTATATTAAATATTTAGTATGATGATCAATTATCGTTACAAGAATTTGGTTTTAAACATGCCAATTGCATTTGCTTGAAAGTAACTTATAAATCATTTTCAAATAATCCATTTTTGTGCATATCTTGTAATCATTGCATTATGTGGGATTGTGCATTTCTTTGAGGCATCATTTCAAACAGTTCACGTGCCTTGTCTATGCTTCCACACTTTCCATACATGTCTACAAGGGCAGATACAAATACAATACATGTGACAAAATTCCTATATCATTTATGGTTTGATGGTTGTCCACACCATGTTCCCCAGATCCCATTCTAGCATAGGCAAGGAGGAAGTTGGATCAGGTTGTACAATTTGGTGTCAAACAGTTCACGTTCATTGTATATGCTTCCACACTTTGCATACATGTCTTGCAGGGTACTTACAACTACAACATTTGATAAAATTCCTATATCCTTTATGCTTTGATGGATGGCTATACCATGTTCCAAAGATACCACTTCTAAGGTTTTTGGAATTTGGCTTTACGTGCTCGACAATTGCATTTTCTTGAAACTTTCTAAAGGATTATCAAAAAATCCATTAAATGTTCATATCTTGCAATCATTGCATTCCATGAGGTGACATTTCTTTGAGGCATCATGCCAAACAGTTCACGTGCCTTGTCTATGCTTCCACACTTTGCATACATGTCTCTGAGGGTAGTTGCAACTACAACATCTAACAAAATTCCCATATGTTTTATCCTTTGATGGA
The DNA here is from genome assembly GCA_027924645.1 of Cunninghamia lanceolata. Taxonomy (NCBI): domain Eukaryota; kingdom Viridiplantae; phylum Streptophyta; class Pinopsida; order Cupressales; family Cupressaceae; genus Cunninghamia; species Cunninghamia lanceolata. The sequence goes on from BSBN01001054.1 coordinate 412,337, forward strand.
TGTCCATTTTGGCATAGGCAAGGAGGATACTATCTAAGGTTGTGGAATTTTGCTTTACACCCACCAATCACATTTCTTGAAAGTTTCTAAAGCCTTATAAAAAAATCCATTTTGTTCATATCTTGCAATCATTGCATTCAATGAGGTGACATTTCTTTGGGGCATCATGCCAAATAGTTCATGTGCCTTGTCTATGCTTCCACACTTTGCATACATGTCTACAACGGCAGCTGCAAAATTACAGCATGTGACAAGTTTCCTATATCCTTTATGCTTTGATGGCTATCCATACGTTGTTCCAAATAATCTATTTTGGTGGATGTCCATACCCTATTCCAAAGATCCCATTTTAACATTTACACCTGTCAATTGCTCTTTCTTGTATGTTTCTAAAGCCTTATCAAAAAATCCATTTTATGCATATCCTGCAATCATGGCATTCCATGAGAGCACATTTATTTGAAGGATCATGTCAAACAATTCACTTGTCTTATCTATGCTTCGACATTTTACATATATGTCTTCTAGGGCAGTTGCAACTACAACATCTATTGAAATTCCCATATCCTTTATGCTTTGATGGATGTCCATGAACCATGTTCCAAAGATCTCAATTTGGCATAGGCAAAGAGGATGCAGTCAAAGGTTGTGGAATTTGGATTTACCCTTGCCTATTATTTTTACTTGAAAGTTTCTAAAGCCATATCAACAAATCCATTTTGTGCATATCCTACAATAATGGCATGTTCCATGAGACCACGTTTATTTGAGTCATCATTCCATGCAAGTACAATATTTGATAAAATTCCCATGTGCTTCCACATTTTAAATACACAGTTGTTGTACTAGACTCTTTTTGTATCCTATCAAATAGTTCACTTGCCTTGTCCATGCTTCCACATTTTGCATACATGTCTTCTAGGGAAGTTGTAACTACAACAACTATCAAACAGATTTTAGTCAAAGGTTGCAGATTTTAGCTTTACACCCACCAATTGGTTTTTCTTGAAAGTTTCTAAAGCCTTATCGACAAATCCATTATTTGCATATATTGCAACCATACCATTCCATGAGACCACATTTCTTTGAGGCATCATGTCAAATAGTTCACTCACCTTCTCTATACTTCCGCATTTTGCATACATGTCTTCTAGGGTAGTTGCAACTACAACATTTTTCAAAATTCCAATAGACCACATTTTTTGAGGCATCATTCAATGCAACTATGACATTTGATAAAATTCCCATATGCATTTTGTAAGAATACATGAGATAATATATATCTATATGATTACCCTAATTAGTAAGAATTAATAAGAAAGAAGCATAATGGCAATAATTAGCATTCAAGGATTTCTAATGAAGACCTAGGGTTTGGGTGCTAATGGCAACTTGCCAAACCCTCAAATCAATCTTTATAAATGAAGAGATTTTATGATTTAGACTAATACAGATGTTTGGGTATCTCATGATCAAATTGAGATCTAATCATTGCTTTGTTTCTTGTAGGGTTTGTTTCCATGCTTCTAATCATAACAATCAAGGTTATGGAATAGCTCTTCTCATGTCATATGAGGAGATCATGGTCACAATACCATCAGGATGTTGTAAATTTCAACAAGTTTTCATCTTTCCATACCCTACCATTGTTCACAGTCAAGAAGGCACAAAACAATCAAAAGCATGGACGGTCAAGGGACTATCACGAAATCATAAGGTTGTTATCCATAGGAGGATTGCCTTGAAAGATGTATGACCATTCTAAATTACTCCTTATCAAGGCCATGATGTGTCAAAAAGGTGAAGGTACTGGGTGAATGTGAGAAGTTAGTTTCAAAGAAGGTTTCAAAAGAGTATCTGCTGCTGTCATAGTCATGAAAGACTATCATTATGCCATCTTAGAGACCCTATGACTCAAGAAATCACCATGAAAATGAGGTTGAGGATGCTTGGCACATGAAATGAGACCTCCCCTAACATTTACCCACCCACCCTGATGCGTTGGTGTAATCTATTCGGCCTCACAACAAGCATATCAAAAAACAAGGCACCTGGCGAGGTTGTGTTGCATGAAACTAAAGCATTTTGCAAGAATGCATTTGATTTTGACATAGTCAAATAGATTGGAGTTGACCAAAACCAAGAGAGGTTATTTTGGATAGACCCCACATGCACCTATAGGTCCAAATGAAATGTTCCCAGCTGCCACGAATTCTGAGAACTGCTTCATCAAAGTTTGGCATTTTTTTCATCTTAGGGATCTTAAGGGACTTTGTCGGTAGCCTTCTACCCTGAACGATTGGGGTGCTTGGCACATGAAATGAGACCTCACCTAGCATTTACCCTCCCACCCCGATGTGGTGGTGAAGTCTATTCGGCCACATGAGTTATGGAATACAAAATGTCACTCCTAGCACCTTTCCACTACATGAAACTAAATCATTTTGCAAGAATGGATTTGATTTTGGCACGGTCAAATAGATTAGAGTTGACCAAAACCAAGAGAGGTTATTGTGGATAGACCCCACATGCACCTATAGGTCCAAATGAAATGTTCCTAGCTACCACAAATTCTGAGATCTACTCCGTCAATGTTTGGCACTTTTTCATCTTAGGATCTTAAGTGACTTTGTTGGTAGCCTGTTGCCTCGAACAACTAGGGCACTTGGCACATGAAATGAGACATCCCCTAGCATTTATCCACCCACCTTAACTCATTGGAAAAGTCCATTTGGCCCCACGAGCTATGGAATGCAAAATGTCACTCCTAGCACCTTTCCACTACATGAAACTAAAGCATTTTGCAAGAATACATTTGATTTTGGCACGGTCAAATGAATTAGTGTTGACAAAAACTAAGAGAGGTTATTGTAGATGGACCCCACATGCACTTGTAGGTCTAAACAAAATGTTCCCATTTTTTGCAAATTCTGAGAACTACTCCGTCAAAGTTTGGTAGTTTTTCATCTTAGGGATCTTAAGGGACTTGCCGGTAGCTTGCTACCCCGAATGACTAGGGCACTTGGCACACAAAATGAGACCTCCCTTGGTATTTAGCCTCCCACCCTGATGCATTGGAAAATTCCATTCGGCCCCACAAGCTATGGAATGCACAATGTCACTCCTAGCACCTTTCTACTGCATGAAACTAAAGCATTTTGTAAGAATGCATTTGATTTCGGCACGGTCAAACAAATTAGAGTTGACCAAAACTAAGAGAGGTTATTTTGGATGGATCCCACATGCACCTGTAGGTCCAAATAAAATGTTCCCAGTTTCCACGTATTCTAAGAACTACTCCGTCAAAGTTTGGCAGTTTTTTGGTCTTAGGGATCTTAAGGGACTTTGCCGATAGCCTATTTCCCCGAATGACTGGGGTGCTTGGCACACGAAATGAGACCTCCCTTTGCATTTACCGACCTACCCCAATGCATTGGAAAATTCTGTTCAGCCCCACGAGCTATGGAATGCAAAATGTCACTTCTAGCACCTTTCCACTACATGAAACTAAAGCATTTTTCAAGAATGCATTTGATTTCAGCACGGTCAAACAGACTGGAGTTGACCAAAACTGAGAGAGGCTATTGTGGATGGACCCCACATGCACTGATAGGTCTAAACAAAATATTCCTAGCTGCCACAAATTCTATCTTAGGGATCTTAAGGGACTTTGCTGGTAGCTTGCTGCCCTGAATGATTGAGGCACTTAACACCATATTTTTTGATCAACATCAACATCATGAGGACACTGAATAAATCTTTGACACATGAGAACAATGAGAAAACTAAAGACATGGAACACAAAGAAGCATGAAGACATGAACAAAATCCTGTCATGAGGAAGAACCACAGCCCAATCCAACTCCTGAAAGCATGACATGTTATGATGAAGAACCACAACCAAATCCAATGATCTGATGGCATGAACCAAGGACATAACCAACTATATCCTACTATTGTAACATCATAAACATGAATGTTATGAACTAACATCCAAACCCTGTGACATCAATCTTGGTATGACATAAGTGAAACATGAGTGTACAAGATTAAGACCACTAAGGATCAACTTCATCCATCACTTAGATCTAACCCCATGAAGCATAACATGATGATGATGCAAACATCAAATGTATACCATAGAAAATAAATCAAACCAATCATGAGGCCTTCACTGCTCAAGTTCATACCACTACTTGTCAAGTTCATACCACTGCTTGAGTGATATCTTCACTATTCAAGTTCATGCCTTGTCTTGAAGCACTACAACTCTATGCATCACATCACATACTCTATGAAGAAGAAAGTGTCTTTATATAACAAAACCCAACAACATATCCTGAAAGCATAATGGTATCATCAAACAATAGACAACCAATAGACCTACACAATTATGTATTCCTTACTTTCAAGAAAATGCAATTGGCACATGTAAAACCAAATTCATGTAAGGATAATTGATCATCATATTAAATATTTAATATAATATGTCATATACATAATGTCATGAACATAACATCTAGTTTACATACAAATCCATATAGGCATGTCCAAACAAAGCCATACATGCATATGTACAAAAATATACATTAGTAACATACAAAAGTATGTATACAAAGCCATCTAGTCATACAAAACATGTCCCAAAAACTAGTTTCCTATGGACTTTTATGAAATAATCAGCAACCCTTTCTTGACCATGAAGATGGTGAACAAATCCGTGACTCATCCTCTCTCTGGCGTCGAGTAGACCTCTTCGACAGTTTAATTTCATGCAGCCCCACTTGTTAATACAATCAAACAATATGCACATTACTATAGAAAATGTACATGAAATATATAACATCACATATATAATATATCACTTACCACCATCTGGTGATCACTCTCCATCATCTTGTCTCTAGTAGCTTTGTCCATAGTTGGATAGGCTAGAGTTGTGACCTCCTGTGGGAAGCATCAAGAAGCAAAATTGACTAAACATAAATATCATTTATGTACATCAAATGACATGAGATAAAACAAGAAATACAAAATTATGACATCTTCATGTTATTGGCTCATACCTCAGTAATGGTAAGAGAAGCAAACCTACCGGATGTATACTGGAGGGAAGCAATTCATACTACTATTTATATACAAAACAAAGTACAAGTAACCATCTAGGAAAGTTTTATGCATACTTACAAATTAATCCAATGAACCATCTGGTTCTTCTCCACTCTTTATTGTGTCAAGTATTGCCTCATGGTCAAACTCATGCACCTTCCACAAGGTCTTGTTCAAAGGTCTACCTCGATATTTGATCAAATGAACATTGGTTGCAATGACAAGGTTCAAGTAATTAAGAATCTTTCGATGCGTGTCAAATTTCTGAAACAACAAAAACATTAACACTCTTATGTGGGTACATTCTAAGCCATGTTACAGTAACTACCACTGAGCCTGAAGGGTATTCAATGTTTTCTCCATCTGTAATTGGGGCCTCTAATTTCTTTTTGGACTCAACAAAAGGACACAAGTAATAATCTATTCCCTCTTTGTTATCTTCATCTGTAATAACTGCATAAACATGCCCTACAATGCTTTGGATGTGGCTCACAGTTTCGACTACCGATTCTCCTTCTTACCACATCCCTTTGATTCAGAGAGACCTTTGTGTAACTCTTCCAAAAGTCTTCAATTAGTGATCTCAAAGCTTCAACAACAAATTTGTCTTTCTGTGGGAGTCTCCCAGAGAATGCCCACAATTCATTTATGTTTGGGTCCTCAACTCTTTCACGTCTTCCAACAACTTTCATTAGAGTTTTTCTACTTATTTTCAATGCTTGACTTGTGTTTCTAATGAGGCAAGATTTTTTTGTTTGTTGGCTTACTATTGTCGATGTAATGACACGTCGTGTGACATTACTATCCTTGGTGCGTGAGGTGGAACCCACACTCTCATATGCACTAATTAGATTCTTGACAATTGATTTTTCACTTGAGGCATTTGATGTTCTTAGGCCAAGAATCTTCATAGTGGGCCTAAATTTTAGATTTCTCATCAATTCAACAAAGAGTTGACATCTTCTAGTTTCATTTAAATTCTCAAAGAATAATTTCCATATCTTATTTGCATATCTTTGGCAAGTGCGCATGGGAATCTTATCCTACATGGGATTCAATACATTCTGATCAATATCGATTAGAAACTTAGGCTTCCTATGCAAAATTCTAGGAGGGGTTTTAATTGGTAAAGTAGACTCAACATTAGGAATTTCTTCAATATTTACTTGAGATGGGATAAATGACATACCTTTAATTGGAGGTAAAAAAATGAAAATGACGTACCTTCAAATTGACATGTGAATGATGGTGTGCCACCAACTTGAGAAGAAAATGCAGAAGTACCTTCTACTTCACCTGTGAAATATGGAGTGTCTCCAATTCGAGAAGATAATGATGGTGTTCCTTCAACTTGACCTGTGGATGATGGAGTGCCTCTAACTGGGAGATTCACTTTCCTCATTGCATGGAGGTTTTGCATTCATTCCCTTTCTGCCACCAATTCCATCTCTCTCTTAGCTTCATTAGATGTGTCATGTTCCTCTTCAATTGGCAATGGTGGAATGTCTTCTTATATGGTTGACAATTTCCTACTTTCCTAAATTTGCCTCATTCTTTCTCTTTTCCTCTCATTCTCAACTTCACAGTCTTCTGGTGTTAGAGTCTTTTCATGTTTCCTTGGAATGATGATGATTTCTACAAGCATGATGAATAAGACAATGCTAATTAGAACCTTTATAATGACAATGAATAATGGTCACAATGAAAAAATACAAAATAAGTTATCATGTTTGGTGATTTGCATCACTTTAGGAGCTCCAATTTCATGAAATTCATCATTGTCCTTGTTTATTAAGATATGATAGACCATGATCAAAGTTGAATCATAAATAGGACAAAAATAATTAAAAGATATGATAGACCAAAAACCTCTCCCAAAAAGCACTCAAATTCCTTGAATTGACAACATCAAGATCATGAGAAAACTCCCCTAATTATTGCTTATGTTCATGTGTGAGCATTTATTGGGCTAGGGAAGTATCATGGAGGTCTCTAAAATACTTTTGAACTCATCCAAATGCATAAATATCATGCACCTCCCCTTGTGGTGAAAGACTAGCTTGATTTACAGCCATTTTCTCAACCAAATCAGCAACTTGTTCTTCATGTTCTTGGCTATTGTAGGTTTGATAAAAAGTCATTTTATGATGCCCAGGTTGTCCTAGACATGCATAAGGTTCATAACTTCTGAAAAATCATTCTGTAGTTCATTTTCTTGACCCATGAAAAAAGTTATAACCGTTGTCCCAAAGTCTAGAGGAAGATGTGTGAAGACAAAAATCATGTCTTGAATGAATCCCTTTGCAAGTAGTTTCAAATGGGGCATGAGTAATTAATTAAACCCTAATTAAGATCTAAAATGAGAAAAACTATGCAAGGCTCATGGGACTGTCAACAAATCTTCTATGAATGTCATCCTATAAACCTCCAATCCTATTACAAAATGAAGATGGGGATTGTATTAAGTGTTTAATAGACTATTATGATGTGATTAAAACTCACATGCTATCTTCAAGATGCCAGTCATAATCATTACACTTGGTAGGTATTTATGTGATCATTATCATGTTATAATAAAGAATTACCAAAATCTATAGGACAATCCCTAGATGACTATCATTAACCCTCACGATTGTCCTGAGACATTTACCCAAGGTGAGCCTATTTAACATCAGGTAATTAGCCAACATGATCACAAGATGTTAAACTTTGTAGAGGGGTTATCATGAAGGCAACTAGAAGGTAAGGGAAAGGGTTGTCATACCAAAATCACTGAGAATGATGGGATAGTTATGCATATCTCTTCCATAATATTTGAAAATGGACATCTTCATAACCATCCATACTCTAAAGGTTGCTTTGGGTGTTATCTATCTTAATTACCATACATAGGTCATATTGGATTCAAAGCATCATCAATTAGTTTCTCATAGCCATGGTGAGAATGGATTGGCAAGGCTGCCAATAAGTTGTGAAGCACATACACAAGTATGAGGACAACATGATAATTCTTTAGGAGTAATCATAATAGTTTTTGAATAGAGGGCACTCAATATAGGAAGATCATTAAGGAGAAATTCATATGCAACTAGGGCTTTTGTTGAATTACATAGTGGTGAAATACAAAATGTTAAAATACACATTGTGTAATATAGTATCAGGGACAGTCATGCTATAATCATGAATTGTTAATGTTTGTACAATGGCAATGAGTATGGACCAATAAGAATATAATAAATCTCTCATTTGATGGTTTATCAAGGGAAGATCACCTATTATTATCCACGAGACTGATGTTGTCCACTATCCACATGATAACTATTCACCAACATTGTCAATCAAAAGACAATCCAATCTACACTTTCTTCTAAACTCAGACCTACCTTAGTGACCTAAGTGATGTATGTGCAAGGATAGTGATAGGAAGGGGATATTTTTATGGGGATGAGAGGATTTTGTGATTGGGGTGATGGGAATTTTTAACTAGTGACTACCAACACCTTGTCTATATGGGATTGCCAAAAAATGGCAATATTGTGTATATTTTGTGCCCTAATTTCCATTTCAAGTAAATAAGAAGTTAGTTTTTACTACAATGGAGGGCTGCATATAGGGTATTTGGAAGAAAACCATAGCCTCAATCTCAAATTTGATTGTGAAAGGCAACCTATCAAAATTCCATGATTTGGACTGTCCTAAGCAACATTTTGAAATTGTTTAGCAAATTGTCAATACCCTATCTATGAATAAATCTCTCCACACCTGAAGATTATTCTAGTGAATTATGGATCAAGTGAAGTATGGGTCACAACAATGGCAAAAAGGAAGATAGTCTCATGAAAGATGTTGTGAATAGTAGTGATAAAATTATGCTTTGGATTAGTGTAGAGGGTGAAGAAGGGATATTGAGACAATTATTGAAGTCAAGGATCATTAATATGGAAATGCCAAACTCAAGTAGATAATCATGTGAATAATATAAATTGCCATAAAGGCCACTATGAAGAAGGAGACAATCTGTTGTCATAACCAACACTTAGGATAATCATGAATAGGTACAAATGCCTTGCTAGGGAGTGTTGCTGATCTTTGCAATGAGAATGAAGGCGAGGATGGGTGTTGCAGAAAGATATCCTAGATAAGTTCATCGCATGGAGACATGACTGTCATATTCAGATGCAAATAAGACTGTCACATCTATGAGGGCAGTCATAACAGTCCTAACTAAGACTATCAAACCTAGTTCTAGAGACAACCATTACTATTGATCACTTCATGCACATGATAATAACTTTATTCGTAAGGTTGCAAGAAGATTATTTTAGAGATTTTTCAATACAGACAAAAGGTGAAAGTTTGAAGAAGATTGACCAAGAACTCATAAAGGATTGTCACGCCATAAGCGATTTATTCAGAAGGATAGTCATATTCATGAAATTTGGATTGAGTTTGATTTCATTTGAGGTGATGTGATGGAGTTTAATTATGTTCAATAAGTTTCACATATGACTGTCCTAACACTGCAAACCATTGAAACACACATGAAGGAAATCTAAATTGCTGAAATACATAGTGTGAAATTCACAGAGTAGTCCTAGGGATAGCCATCTAGGGTTATTGTGATTAGATAATTATGGAATGATGAAGACACTATGACATGATGAATTATACGAATCATGAAGACAATGATGGAGATCCATGGAGAAAACCAAGGAGGACAAGATAAGACACCAAATTTGTGAAGTTGCCAATGGAAACAAATTTACCACCTAGCTGTCCTTAACTAATCCATGATTACAAATGGATGTATTTTGGCTTCTACTGACTAAAACTGACTTATTCATTATGAATATAATGCTTGGAATTATTTCTTTTAGGTCTAAGAAGTTGGAAACAAGTGGACATTAGCTAGAGTTATCTTGGAAACATGAATATTTGGAGACAGCATGTTGTCCCAACCATGGAGAAACTTCATTTTCAAAGAGTACGGTCCTTGATTTCTTTAGGGTAGTCATACCTAGGACTATCATAAGAGTACGGTCCTTGACTTCTTTAGGGTAGCCATACCTAGGACTGCCATAAAAATCATTAAACTAATCTTTGTAATTTAGGGTATTGAAAGGTATATAGTTGATCAAGGTAGTCACCATCATGTGCTAACAAAGGACAATTAGGAAATTTTGAAATATTGTTGTGTCATGTGCATACAAATCATCATGAATAGGTGCATAAGGAATGTCCTAGCCCAAGACACTAAAGAGGTCTCCACATCCTCCAACCTTCTCTAAGAGAATTCATACTATGAAACATGCATGGAGAAGTTATCAAAAGGACACCTAACAATTATGTCTAAATGATCAATAGAGACAAGTAGGATTGTCATAATAGGGGGCATAGGATAGTCTAAGATTCAAGCCATTGCATTGTTTTATTAAATGAATCATTATGCATATTAAGGAATAAATCCTTTAATATCATCCTAGGGAAAAAATTAAGAGTCTTCCAGAATCAATTTTGGCTCCATTGATCATAAATATGAGTATGACAAATAATTGTTCACTAAAATTATTTTACGAAGTATTTGATATTGTTTTTCTCTTGTATAGCTAAAAATAGGTGAAATAAAGGCATGAAGGGCCGAAACAAGGTGGAAACATGAGGAATTTGGAGTCTCTTTGACTAAACAAATTGATATACCTAGACACATATATATCTTAGAACATAAAGAGCATAAAGAACATAAAGACAAAGAACATAAGAACATATATATGTGAATTAAAATAGACATAGGTTGAACATACCTTAGAATTCGATATTGTAGTTGACCAATTCTCCAAAATATGGCTTCAAAATCCTCAAATTCTTCTTTTTCGCAAGTTTGATTATGAATTCTATATAACTCTAGAATAGGATTAGTAAAATTTATGGAAAAAATAAACATATATCATCAAATTCAATCTATATATCAATGGTAATTAGCTTTGAAACAATATCGCACATGAAACATGAAACTTTTAGTTTAAATAATCAAGTTTTCTCCAAAAACATGCAAAATCAGTTCTTCTATGTTGAAAAAACAAAAAAGGTGGTGGATTGATATAAAAATGATTCTCAATAAGTCAAACAACATGAAAAGAATTTTCTTGTCTGATATACTGCATGAAGAGTAGGAATAAAAGTCATGTGGGGTCTGAAACATGGATCCCACATGCGTTTTTCCCATTTTTCATTCTTCCCATAACCCGCTCGTGTTATAACGTGAGCGCCTTCTAGGAAGCATGAAAACATAAAGCTTCATGCATGCAAAAATCATAACCTTCTCAATGTTGGTGCCAAAATCATGGTCTAGGATGTCATGCTCTCACATAAAATATATTGTAACTATGCATGTAGTGCATCAAATAGGTAATCAAGTGATGGTTCTAGAGTATCCCTAGACTCAAATATCAATGTGGTTCATGAAATAGAACTTGTCTATACTAGGAGGGACAAATGTAACCTTGTATCTACATGGGAGAGTCTCTCTCTCTTTATTTCTCTATCCTATATATAGAGAGGGACTAGGAGACATGGAGAGATAGAGAGGGACATGGACATGGATAGGGAAAGAGCTTGGAGACATCCAAAAAGAGATGGAGAGATAGAGATAAAGTTAGAGAAAGGAAAATTTATAGAAAGAGGGGCAAATAGAGAGATAGAGAGGGATAGGTGGAGATAAAGACAAGGAGAGGGAGAGAGGGGGATTGAGATAGACAAAGGGGTCTATAGAGGGAGAAAGATAGAGATACATATATATAGAGAGAGGGGTATAAGGAGATAGATCTAGCAAGGGAGAGATAGATAGGGAAATACAAAGAGATAGGTAGAAAGGGATATATTAAGAGATAGGGTTATGCAGATAGATAGAGATAGGGAAAGAGATCAAGAGATACAACTTCTAGAGACATAGGGAGATAGATTTGAGGTAGAGGGATTGGGAGAGTGATAGAGAGGGGGAGTGGGATAGTGAGGGAGGGAGAGATAGAAAGGTAGAGGTAGAGAGAGAGGGGATCGAAAGAGAGAGAGCAAGATAGAGAGACAAGGAGAGAGAGATAGAGAGGTAGGTATAGTTAGAGAGAGGGATAGAGGAGACAAAGATATCTCTCCTAGGCTCGGTCTCCTCTATATCTCCCTATTCTCCTCTCTACCTAAACCATAAAGCTAAACCTCTAAACCTTAACCCCTAACCCCTAAACCCTAAACCCTAAACCCTAAATAATGCCTCTAAACCCTAACCCCTAACCCCTAAACCCTAAAACAAGAAACCCTAAACCCTTAAACCCTAACCCCTAAACCATAAAATTTGGAAGTAACCCTAAACCTCTATCTCCCTATCTCTCCCAATCTCTATTGGTACCCTCATTCTATCTCTCTCTAAACCCTAAACCCTAATCCCTAAACATAAGCAACCCTAAACCCTTAATCGCTAAACCCTAAAAAGCCTAAATAATTCCCCTAAACCCTAACCCTAAACCCTAAGCCCTATTTACTTGAGCAACCCTAAACTCATGTAAATCTCAAATAATGTCCCCGACCCCTAAACCCTAAACTTGAGCAACTAGGCTAAACACCTAAACATATAGTTCGATAGGGGATGATGGAGGATCAATGGGAAATGGATGTAGAATTATTGGATCTTGATTAAATCATTATCCTCATTGGGATGTGATTTGATAAGATCCAAGTTATTTGTTTGATTGTCTATGTTTTCTTGGGGACCAAGTGTCTCATCATGGGATATTGATGGATAATGAATAGGACTAGCATGGGATGATGGATAGGAGTGATGTGGGTTACTTTCTCATGGATAAGATCTTGATCATAGATAATATCTTGATCAAAGGAAGGATAAGCATGGATAGCGCGATATTAGATATGGATAGGGTAAGTGGGGATGCATTGATATTAATTGGATTAGAGAGTAAGAGGTAGTGATGGGGTTTGACAAAGAACCTCCTAATAGACATAGGAGTGGATGATGGTGTTGGAGTGGTAGACATGTTATTAGGAGGTTCTTTGTCAGGCTCAAGGATAGGAATTTGAGTACACGATGTTCTTAGATTCCTTGCTAATAGTCCTTAGGTCATATCCTTCATGGCTTCATGGGTTGATGGACTAGGATATGCATATAGTTGATGGATAATGATGGAAGATGTTGTGGGGTTAGGATTAGGATCAAGTGAATGGATATAGGAGGCCTAGATAGATTTGGATTGGGAGTGTTAGAGGGGGATGAAATTGGATCAGTGGATTTGGATGGCTCCATATCTTTGCACTTTTATTTTTGGATTTCCTAAAGACTCTCTCTAAACCTGAGCAAACCTAAACCTCTCTCTCCCAAAACCCCTAAACCCTAAATAATACCCCTAAAATCTAACCCCTAAACCATAAACCCAAGCAACTATAAACCCCTAAACCCTAAATAATTCCACTAAACCCTAAACTTAAGCAATCCTAAACTCATAAACCCAACCAACCCTCTCTCTCTCTCCAAAACAAGAAAACTAGGGCATTCTCTCTCTCCTTATCACCCTATCTCTTCCCTCTCTCTCCCACCCATCTCCATCCTCTCTCCCTCTTCCTCCCTCTCCTCTTGCATGTCGACAAAGAATATGGAAACAAGAAAACTAGGACATGCAAAGAGGGACAAGGATATAAATTAGGATGATGAAATGAAGACAAGATAATTTATGAAATTTCATTGGATGGGAAGAATGATGAGGAGAGGTAGAGACGGGAGGGAAGTAGAGAGTGAGAGAGAGGATAGGAGGTAGAGATGGGAGGGAAGTAGAGAGTGGGAGAGGACCATAGGAGGTAGATAGGGGAAGGAAGAAGAAAGAGAGGGTAGGAGGTAGACAGGGGAGGGAAGTAGAGACTGAGAGAGAGGGTAGGAGGTAGACAGGGGAGGGAAGTAGAAAGTGAGAGAGAGGGTAGGAGGTAGAGAGGGGGGGAGAAGAGAGTGAGAGAGAAGGTAGGAGGTAGAGAGACGAGGCAAGCAAAGACTCAGAAAGAGGGTAGGAGGTAGATAGGGGAGGGAAATAGAGAGTGAGAGAGAGGGTAGAAGGTAGAGAGGGGAGGAAAGAAGAGAGTGAGAGAGAAGGTAGGAGGTAGAGAGGGGAGGGAAGTAGAGAGTAGGAGAGAGGGTAGGATGTAGAGAGGGGAGGGAAGTAGAGAGTGAGAGAGATGATAGGAAGTGTAGCTACCCTTGTAGACATGTATGTAAAGTGTGGAAACATAGACAAGGCATGTTAATTGTATGACGTAACACCTCAAAGAGATGTTCTGTAATGGAATGCAATGATTGCAAGATATGTAAAAAATGGATTTGTTGAAAAGGCTTTAGAAACTTTCAAGAAAGTGTAATTGGCATGTGTATAGCCAGTTATGCTCAGCATAACACGAGTGCGTTATAACATGCTCACATTATTGATATCACATAACGTGAGCACATTATAACACGCTCATGTTATGCTCAGCTTTCTTTGACGTGTTTTTATCAGTTTTTAGCAAAATCTAGAGATAATCTAGAGCGTGTTCCCCATCAGAATGGCACTTTTTTCAATGAAAACTCAAAAAAATACCACCATGATCTTAAGCTCTCTGTTATCTATCTAACCATATAATTTTTTTCACATTTTGAGTGTGTTAAGGGATTCATCTTGAATTTCTTTTGTTAGTGTGTCCATTTTTTGTCAAAAACCAGTGTCTGGTATTTTTGACTTTTATTTTTAACCGTTCATCAAAATTTGAAATAAGTTACATTTTTAGAAACTAGACTTCATTCTACACATATTAAAAAAAAATTCAATTTTTGATTAGTTTTCAAACATTTTAGGGGGGGAGCATGCTCAAATTTTTATTTTTCAGGATGTGTCCACTTTACAAATTACTAAAAAAATCAATTATTCATGAAAAAATTATCAGAAAAATTAGGGATAACCTACATGGTGTTAGGTAATTTCTCACTAGAATGGTTATTGAAATACTAAAAAAAAGTTAACATTTTAGGGGGAGCACACCAGGCACTATGTTATGTTTTTTGGTGAAAAACAGGACCAATTTGTGTGCTCCCTATTTTTGAACCCCTTAATCTCAACCATTTTTGGAAAAAAATAGTCGTTTAGAAACTAGATTCGAAGCTCTACGACTCTTGTTTTTGTTCCATCTTCAAATTTTGAGTGTAGTTATCTTCAATTTCTCATCCAACATCAATGTTTCCTGAATTTAGAAAAAAAGTGGCATCTTAAGACCCCATTTTGGTCCCTCATCTTTGTGGACTTACCCCATGGAGGCTTGAGAAGAATTGATTGACAAAAGAATTGAGTTTTCTACCATTGAATGCTAGCATTAGAAGCCTTACAGAAAATATCCAAACAATGGACAGTCTATTTGATATTAGTGTCTTCTTCCAATAGAGTGAGGAAAAAATCATTAGTAAAGTTCCCATTCACCAACTAAGTAGAGGAATTGGGAAGAGAAATACCCTTTACCAACCATTGGGAAATATCATGGGCAAGTAGGTACCCAAAGCCTTTAGAAGAAAGGATGTAAAGCATTGGAGCTAAAGGGTAGCCTTGAAAAGTAGATTTGAAAAGACCAAAGGTTGGAGATTGATGATTGTTAAGAGTAATACAAGCCAAAGCATCTGAAAAAAGCATATGCACAGATTGTACAAAGTGGGGTCAAAGGCCAAGAGCTGAAGCATAGAAATAATAAACGGCCATTCTATACGATCATATGCTTTGGAAAAATCAATTTTAATGAAGACCATTGTCTATTGGGATCAATGGGCCCATTCCATGCCTTCCTAAATGACAATTATGTTATCCATAATAAACCTAGATTTAATAAAACTAGTTTACACAGGACAGGCAATTTCTGAGAGGAGATGGCATAATTTCAAAGCAAGGGCCTTAGCAATGATCTTATAGGACACATTAAGCAAAGTGATCAACTGCTAGTTACAAATTTCCTTAGGATTACTAGCTTTACATATGAATATTTATTGCCTTTAGTAATATTTTACCTAAAAATTAGAATGAAAGGCTTCAAGATACACCTTGTGATTCTATCTTCTCCCACTAAGTCCCAAAGAACTTTATAAAATTCATAAGGAAAACCATCACAACTAGGAGCTTTACCATTGGCCATGGTGAAGACAACTTCATAAAAGTTAGCAATGAAGAGAAATTGATCACAAAAACACATTGAGTAGAACAGAGCCAACAAGGGACAACCTTGAGGCATTCCTATAAGACATGCTCATGTTTAGGAGAATTCTCTTGGGCTTTGAAAACTATTCACAATGGTGAACAAAGGCCTAGAGGATATTCGGGAGCTCCTTGAGCAAATGTTGGCCCTCATGAATTTGCTTAATTGTTTGAGAGGAATGATGAGCATGAAGAGCTTAAAAAAATTCCTTGGAAGCTCTATCACCAATTTTGAGGCAATGAAGTTGAGCCTTAATCTAAGCACCTCAAGCTATATACTTATCATTAATTTGCTTCTACTGATGAAGCTTAGCCACCCACCATTAAAGGTTAGTAGGAAAGGGGTTGTATTTGAGCATGGCAGTGGCTTGGCAGAGCTCTAAGGTGGTGGTCTCGTATGAGTGATGGTGAAATCAAGCTAGCTAGTGGCCATAGATACAGAAGAAACATGACATGCATTTGATGGCACAGTTACACTAATCAATCCATCCTATTTGTTGTGTGGGCCTTAGTTTAAGATTCCAAACTACCAGATATGAGCCAACATAGGCTGATGAGTTCGTAAGGATGTATTAAGAAAAAATTAAGTCTTACTAATCTTGGGAAGAGAAAACTCCCATTCAAAGTGAAATCGAATAGGTGAGTAATTAGATAGAAGAACAACTAGCAAAGGTACAATTGGAAGAGGAAAACATCTTGCAAAGGAAAAGAAAGATTGGGCAGAGATCATAGCATGATCAAGATGTTTGTAAACTCTACTAGGACCAACCCTAAAATTGCTCCATGTAAACTAGTAGGAATGATTATGGCGGGGATAAAAAGGCCTAATTTATTGTTTATGTAATACTTAGCTTTTCTTTCACTAGTTGTCCATATCATGGGGAGAGTACCATCTTTATGATATGCCATCTCAACCATATTAAAGTCTAGAGTGCAAAAAACCCAAGTGGCGACAAACATTGAATTAGTGATCCATTGCCATAAGGAAGATCATTCAATAGCATCATTAGAAGCATAAACATTAATAATGCCAAAATAATGATCATCAATATTGAAAATAATCCATGACACTCGATTAGTGCGAACACATCCATGATCAACAATAAGTGAATGCCACCTAGGAGAGAGAATGGTGACAACACCTCCATGACCCGCATCATGATTACTAACCTAAAAAGAACTAGCTAGCCAAATAACATGGAAAGCTGTAGAAAGCAAAAAACCATTGATCTTAACTTCTTGTAGATAGAGAACATCTAAGTCTATAAATTGCTGATGAGTATCTCTCACAATATACTTCCTGGGGATGCCAATAAGACCTTAGACATTAGAGGAAATGAAATTCATTGATGTTAACCAAGGCATGTCATCACTATCCAACTCCCCAAGGTATAGCAATGCTACAAAAACTCTTCTATAGAAAAACTACCCAGCTAAATGATGGGATTACCACTCCTCCTTTCTCTTGCAACAATTTCTCCTTCTTCCAAATCACCAAGAGGACTACAAGACATTCGCAAGCCCACTAGTGAAGAAGAAAGACAAATATACAACTCTGACTGGGAGGACAAAAAAGATGCTAGAGAACGAATTCTAGAGAATTTTAGTCAACTCAACAATTCTTTTGTAAGAGGAGACACCTCTTTCCCCTTTTCTTGAGGGTTTGATGGGGCACTAGGTGTCGGCTTAACTACCTGATTACTAGAAGAAACAACCGGCGTGGTTTGAGCTCCATTAGTCCTAGGGTTGTGGTTATTCTTACGGTTCTCTACTGTAGTCCACCCTTCATCATTTTAAGAAGGGGGAGTTTTAGAGCATTGAATGGATGGCTTATTATGAGGAGAAGCTAAAGGGCAAGATTCCCTAATCTTATGGTCAAAGGATTGAAACTTGAAACATGTATTGTGTAGATTAAGATAAAGAACATGTTGCGAATGTTGCATTTGACCAATTTGTATGTCAATAGTTTCTTTCAAATCCTTGGAAAGGTCAATCTGAACACAAACATGTTTCTAGGGATGAGCTAAAAAGAATCTATCAAGCCTTACACAAAGGTACCTTGCCAAGTGAGTTAGTTATTGTAGTAAAAAAATTTTTGACATGGCAAGGGTAACATGGAAAACTCAACCCAAACTGGGACATGAAGGGCTCTTTCTTTGGAGACAGTAAAATCTCATGTCCAAATTTGAAAAACCAAAAGAGACACCTAGACAAACCAAGGTCCATGATCAAGAATGGCCTCTACATAGATGGCTTCTGCAAAACAAAAAATAAAATAGCCTTTAGTAAGGTTTTGAATAGCATCCAGTAGGACTGCATGTAGGACCCAAGTTTTATTGACTCATTCTCTAAGTATGCTTTCAAGGGGAACCCTCACAACAAAACAACTTATCAAAGTAAAAAAAAAAGCCATTTACAAGCATAATGAAACTCTGAGATGGGTAGAACCACATTTGCAAGTGCATCGGAGTGCATACCTCATAGAACACCTTCATGACAAATTTTTGAGGTTGTTTGTTTAGAGGAGCCACGATCAGGAGCCATCAAACCTTCAACGCCAAGTTGAGGTAGTTTGGGGCCATATAAGGCTAGCTAAACAAGCCCACAATAAATGTAGTAGACTAAAAATCATGTGCTAATGGCACATTATGACAGCAGAAAAACAACACACAAGAAGATACCAAAAAAACCCTAGCAAAGCTCAAACCATGTCACTTTTTCTTTATAGTTGTTTTATTTACTTACAAGTTATTTTATAGTTTTGAGTAAAATTTTTGAGCAAAACACATACATGGATTCTAGAATAATAGATATCAAGCTGGAGTATAATGTAGTTTAATAATATTAGTTACAATATTATAATTTAGGTAAATATTAATAGAAATAATTATTTGGTCATTAGACTCAATCTAATATTAATATCTTTTTTACACTATCAATGAACAAAACATAACATTGTTATTTGATATAAATCTAACCTCCTCTCTCCTCTCCCTTAATTTAACAATCTACTTTTCTTTTCCCCCTCAATTCTAAGTTTAGAAATTGATTGTACAAGTAAAAATATTTATAACAATATAATAAGATAGTAATAATGATTGGCCCTAACTTTGCATCCCATAGTTATGTACTCTTAACTTAATGATTCTCAAAATTACTTAGCAAGTTTGAATTACTCTCCAATTTTATATCAGCTTATTTGGCAAGTTCCCACATAAACCTAAGGTTTGAGGGCCATATGATCAAATATAATGTCACATCACATGTTTTGTTGACATTTTTGTTGAGGTGTGAAAAGGCCCAAAAAATGTTAGATGGATAGTTGTGCATTAAGTCATGGTAGTTATGTATTAAATCATATCTAGTTGATGTTACCATTTGGTATCATATAATTTGTTGTTTATTAAATCTAATAAACATATTTCTTCAATTATTAATAAATAATAGTCAATATTAATAACCTTAAAATCACAACTAATAATACTATACTATTAAAAATATTATGTTTTAAATCTACAAATATCATCTCATATATTTTGACTGATTTCAAATTTTTCTACTGCAGTTGATTTTTACTGTTCAATTTTGCTTGGACTATTTCGACCCTTTGTTTGTTGTTCAATAGAAAGAAATCACTAGTCGATTAACTTTGACACTTGGAACATTTTACAATGAAATCACTAGTCGATTGAACTTTGACAGTCAGAATATTTTACAATGTACTCCCTGTTTAAGCTTTACCCAAATATTTAATCCTCTGCATTGAAAGATGGAATATGGAGAAGAGTAGAACCAACTCAAAGTCCCAAGCTTTTAAATGTTGACATATTGTTGGCCATGGAACGTGCCGGATTAATTGGCTTTAGATAGATGGGTCTCACAAATTCGGCTTGGAAAGCGGAACGCAGTCGAAAGCTGGACGGCCTCAGACAAAGCAGCATTAATTGAGAGGACTTACTCGCTGGGGACGCGTCCTCATCCAATTCGGTGTTCTGGTCTATATTTCCTTATATAACCCAGGGATAGAAGCAGTAAGGTATCGAGATAGAGACAATGAAGATGGATATTTTGAAGCTTCTTTCATTCTCCTTCTCATTCTCGCTTTCAGTAACGCTAGCACTCATAGTGGTGGTAGCTTGTCTTTATTTATTGAATGGAGCAAATGCAAAGGCAAAGCTGCCACCAGGGCCGCGAGGGCTGCCTATTTTGGGTAGCCTGCTGGACCTCGATTCGAATCCCCACCACTTTCTTTATCATCTCAAATTAGGCAGCACCCCCGCCATTATTGCTTCCCCTCAGGAGGCTGCAACTGCCATTCTCAAGACATTTGATTCCGATTTCTCTAACAGACCGCAGAATGGTGCAGCTGCAGCAGATATTCTCTTGTACAATAGGAGCGATATCACCTGGTCTCCCCACTGGCCTTTGCTAAAAAAGCTCTGCATTTTCCACCTCTTGTCCCCAAAATGTTTGGACAAGTGGCAGGAGTCGCGAGAAGAAGAAATGGCGCTGTCGCTCGCCTCCATCTTTAATCAGCGAGATACTGCTGTAAATGTGGGAGATTTTGTTAATGTCTTTACTTGTAATGTAGTTGGACAGATGACGCTGAGGATGAGACTCTTCGATGAGAACAACGCAGAGGCCGGACATTTCAGAGAATTAATGGAAGATTTCTTAAGAACGGCTGCTCGTTTTAGGATTGGGGATTTCGTTCCTTTCTTAGCCCGGATTGGTTTGGGTGGTTCTCTTGATGAAATGAAGAGCCTGCACAAGCGCATTGATGAATTTCTGGTGAGGAAGATAGAAGAACAGAGGCATATGCCTCTGCCCATTGAGGACGATGGCAACAAGGACTTTTTACAAATTCTCCATCAACTCAAATGTAATTCTGCAGGAGAGGGACGAGAGCTTTCCGAGTCTAACATCAAAGGCATTTTACTAGTACGCACTGCAACTCATTAATTTACTGTAATAGTGGATATCAAGCCATTCACTCTATGTTTTTTCATTCCATCGTAGAAAGAGCAAACTTAACTTCATTTTAGCTAGGAAGTAGTATCGTGATCTTTTTTCCTGTTCATAATTTATAAGGTTATTTATTAAAAACCTAATTGTATTTGTTCATTAATGCAGAACATGATTTCGGCAGGGACGGACACTGCAACCCGCACGGTGGAATGGGCGATGTCGGAGCTGATCCGCCATCCTCATCTGATGAAGAAAGTGAGAGACGAAGTGGACGCATGTGTGGGATTGGAAGAGAAAGTAACAGAATCTCATCTTCCTCACCTTAAATATTTAGAAGCAGTTGTGACGGAAACTCTTCGACTTCATCCTCCAACGCCGCTAATGCTTCCTCACGCATCTCCAAATTCTTCAAGAGTAATAATGGGGTATTTAGTTCCTCCCAATTCACATGTCATGGTGAATGTGTGGGCCGTGGCAAGAGATCGAAATGCTTGGGAGAAGCCACTGGAATTTGATCCAGATCGTTTTGTGGAGAATCCCGTTAATCTCCATGGAAGAGACTTTCGAATAATACCCTTTGGTGCAGGGCGAAGAATGTGCCCAGGCTATAATCTGGGGCTTCGTATGGTTCAGTTTGCACTTGCAAGCTTTGTTCATGCCTTTCACTGGTCACTTCCCACTGACCAACAACCCAAAGATTTGGACATGACTGAGAAATATGAAGTCTCAATTCACAGGAAAGTTCCTCTCAACCTCTTCGCCACTCCTCGCCTGTCTACACATCTCTATAACAGCCAACAGAAAACAGCTGTTACTTGTAATCAATGCACTAACTGAAGAGCTGGTCCCATATAATTGTTTAAACCTGTCCTCCTCTTTCAACGTTCACTACTTCCTAAGTTTGTATTGATTTTAATAATCTAATCTAATCTCATATATTCTCACACCATTTCACAAATGGGTGACATTGTATATACTATTGCTTCTTAGTTGATTATCCATGCCCATTAGAATCATGATATTTCCACAGTTCATAAGAATAGATTACCCTGTAAAACTGTGTAAAACTGTATAAAATTATGTTTTTTTTTAAAATCTATCAATGTGTATATTTAAATAATAACAATACATTATTTTAGTAAGAATAGATTACTGTGTATAAATTTTTATTTTTATTTTAATTTATTAATGTGTATATTTAAATAATAACAATATATTATTTTAGTAAGGGTGATATTTTTACTTTAAATTCAATGTATGATTAATATTATTTATATATTGTGAGTAAATATTAGTTATTTATATATTTTATTTGAGAATGACTTTGTGGTATTGGTATTTTTTTTCATTTTTTACAACACAATATATATTTTTCATTATGAGCCTTCAGAAATTTATTGATCACCAATTTAATTTTAACAAATTATCTTAACACACACTTAACTCTCAACAATATTATACGAGGACCATTATTTCTAAGGTCTTATACTTTAGTGTTTAAATATCAACATAGTAATAGAGTTTATAATGTTGGCTTCTTTTTAATTCATAACACAACCTATCTTTTATACTCAATATTAACATAGTATTATTGTTCATTTATATAGCAACATTTATATGTATATCTTAATGGTAATTATCTCCCCCTCTTTGAGAATATACATCTTATACATGTGTGTAATAAAATGTAAATTTGATAAATCAAATCTTTAAAACAACTATTATTGTTTAAATCTATATATTAATGGTTCTTTACCATGTGCAATAAAACTTTCAAGCATGCTTACCTATACTTTTGTGTATAAGTTAATAGAAACATCTAAAGGTGTTATTGAATGGCCACTAGACACAAGTGTTAATAGTATATTTGGTGATTTTTCTCTAAATTTTCTTGATTAGATCACACTTAGTTAAAAACTCTATCTTTTGGTTTGCCAATTCAATCCTAGAAATAATTGTATTGATAAAGCTTAAACAACAAAAGTAAAACACCTTGACAATCACTTGCAACCCACCAATAGGCAAGGAGATAATGAGCCTAACTAAAACATGGTAACTATAAAATTATACATAGAAACAAAAAGGAATGAATTGTAGTAATACCCAAAAATATATTGATAAACATAAATTCAAACTTGTTTTAATGACAACATTACCATGAAGAAATGAGAGAATCATTAATCATCTATTGTGATCTAAAATATAAACAATAATAGAAAAATACACTTGCAGTGATTAGTATTTATCAATAGCTCAATTCTCTTGTTGGGGCCACTAGAGCATGCAAAAAATAAGAATGTACTTAATGTAGAAACCAAAAATATCTAAACAAATTGACAAAATAAATTAGCCAATTGTGAACACATTTACATCACATAAATGAGGCACTACATAGCTTACAAAATTAGATATAAATCATTTTTATATTATTTTATATTTCCTTATAACCAATCGACATGCATAATAATCCAAATATGAAATACCTAATGCTATCACAAATAAAAAAATGTTATAAAAAGCTCCCTAATCATCTTAGAAATATAAACTCTAAAAATGAGAAAATACTCATAACTAATAGTAACTATATCTACATAAGAAACTAAAAATCAGAGGACACAAAACCATTGAGAAAAATCCCAATGAACAAGCATGGCTATTTTCTATTTTGACCAACATACTAAAAAAGTACTATTCTAATTAATGGGCAACAAACTAAACATGCAATATGGTCATTTATCTAATGAAGCAAGGAGAAGGAGTAGGAGTGGCAATAATAGTAGGCAAGAAAGATTTTCAAATTTTTAATCAAGGGTTGCAGTAGTAGGATGAGCTTTGTAAAGACTTTGGCAAGCATGTGAGGTCCTTTCTACCCTCTAAGGTCAATAGGGGAGGTATTGTATCTCATGTGGGTTTGGTTCTTGAGGAAGGTGAGCCCATAGATGGAAGGCCTAGTCTAGAATAACACGAGCCCAATGTATTCAGAGGGAGGAAACACCTAAAGACTGGAAGACCTTGTTTTCTAATCAGCCTTTTCAATACAAAGGAAAAGGAGAGTGTTCCAACGCACCAATCACTCTCATTTCTCAACCCTACCAAGGTGAGTTTTGCTTCTCAGTCCTTGACTATTTTTGATAAGGGGGTGGAAATGAACACCACTTTGATTGGAAAATTTATGGGTCCTCAACCAAATGTGGATACTGTGAGAACGTGGGCATCCAAAAGGTGGAACCTCAAAGGGCAAGTTGACATTACAGCTAGGTGTGTACAAGAAAATGGGGGAGCAAAAAGTGGCCAAAGCACTTTTTTTGGTCATAGGAAGATAAAATGTGACCACGCTATAACATGACCACATCATAGCATAGTCACATTTTAGACTGTCAAACATAAAAAGATCAAACCCACGAGTGGGTCATCTTGATTTTCATTTTCATTTGGAGCTATGAGAACACTGATAGCATTATTCTATGAATGCGTATTGAGGAAATTGAAATAGAAAACACTCTAGGACAATGTTGTGGTACCATTCTCATCATTCACGAGCTCAACAGGATCCACAACATGAACTCGGTAGGGTTTGCATCTTTTTTTCTAAATTTGAAAATGAAATGAATTTGTTTTTCATTGTTTTGATTGAATTTCTATTTTGAATTTTCAGCCTATACACCCAAAAACCCTAATCCAACAAATGAGATTCTAGTTGAAGAGGAGGCTCAAAACCCTCCTCAAACTCCACCTTCACTTCCTCACCATCCTTGTGATACACAACAAAACTATTTTTGGAAAATTGAAGATAATAAAAACAACTTAAAAGTTTAGTTGAAAAATAAAAAAATCCAAATAGAATCAATGATCATCAGAGATCCCTTGCCACTTCCTTGGAGTCCATTATTTCTCACATTTATGCAGTCACAAACCAAATCAACCAATGGGTAGATTATGGGGAGAGGTGCCATGCATTTTATGCAGATAAATTATCATACAAACAGGTTAGAGCCTAGAAAAGAGTGAAATCCAATCTATGTAATCTTTTTATCAATCCTAGAACAAATCAACCATTACATGAGAGTTGTAAAAGATTTCCAATTCATTGGTGTGTGAACGAGGGAATATCCCAAAAATTTTAGGATAGGTGGTGGATGGTCTTTGATGATCTACCATGCAATAATGGAGAGGTCAAACAATACATTTTGAGGAAACTCTATTGCGAGTTCATCCTCAAAAAAATTCCAAACTACTTTGATATGAGATATTTCAAGGGCAGAGGTGGTGGCTCTACGCAAGATAGACATGGGGTACACCATGACCAGAACCATCTAGCTAGACCCCTAGGGAGGCCACATCGTATCTCACTCCCTTTGAATTTGAGGGAGAGTTTCTAGGTGGAGACCCTGCATTCTCTCAGTTCCCTCACCCAATCTTTAATACAACATGGTAGCGATCTTTCCTAGGCTAGTGAGGGTTAGAGTAGTAGGCATCAGTCCCTACATCTTTACTAACCATGTGGAGCCTTATGTGATTACGGGTCAGAGGATACTCGTAATACAAACATTGGAGAGGATGCTCCATAGTTTTAAGAGTATGCCACATAGCGGCAGGGGCAAGAGCAGAAACAAGACACATCCATGATATAAGATGATATTGTACTAACAAATGACTTGTTTAGATATGACCTTTGGCATTGCTTCACAAGTAATTTTTTAGAAGGATCTGTAATTTATTATATAATTTGTATTTGAAGTCTCTAATTAATTTTATTAATAGATATTATAAGTCAAAATTAATGTAGGTAATTGTATGCATTATGAAATTCCAAGGTCAAAGTACCCTTCTTGCGTCTGTTAGCCATCCATTGCAAGGCTATGATAGGAGGTCAAGTCGATAGGTATGTAATTTATCATAAGATAGTAAACATAGTACATGTAAAAAATTTTTCATATATCAATGGTAATCTTATTTAGTGACAATTTGATGATGAACAGGTGGATGTTGGAGCTTCAACATTAGGAAGAGTTGGTTGGGTTGGTCATAGAGGCAGTTTCATTGAGGTAAATTTTACCATTTCTAATCATTATAAATTTAAATAACACATTATTTATCTATTTTGGTGAAATAACCTTGAACTGTACTTTCAATTGATGATAAATTTAGAGACTCCTCCTCATGTTTGTCAATTAGTGGACGTAGACATTGATATAGCTACTTTTTATGCAAATCCTTTGCCTGAGGTATGAACCAGTAACATGTAAATGTCATTATGTATTTCTTGTTTTATCTCACATCATCTAATTCCCATAAATGATATTCATGTTTATTCAATTTTGCTTCATCCTTCTCACTGGAGGTCACAACACCAACCCGTCTAAGTACAAAAGAAGAGAAACAACAAATGATCAAGAGGGATCATCAAATTGTGGTAAGTGATTGATTACTTATGTCATGTTGTATCCTTCATGTTTTCTATATTAATGTGGATATTATTTGATGGTATTAAGAGGTAGAACTTCAAAAATCTCTTTTGAGGAGGTCTAGTCGGTAGACGAGAGAGCATGAGTCATTGACTGATTCTCCATCTTCACTACTAAGCAAGGGCCATTGATTATTTAATAGCACTCCGTAGGAAATTTGATTTTGGGATTTTGTTGTATGCCTATATGGATTTGTAAACATACTTTTCTATTTTACCAATGTATATTGTTGTATATGCCTATATGGCTTTGTTTGAACATGCCTCTATGGCTTTATATATACAGTATATGTTATTTTCATGACATTATGTATATGAGATTTTACATTATATAAATGATGATCAATTATGGTTATAGGATAGATAATGTATCATGCTTAAAAGTTTTAATATTACATACATGTTCTTCAATGTTTCCATGAAATTATATTATGTTCAATTATGGTTCAATATATGTTCCAGAGTGTTTGATTAATTCAAATATTTGGAGAGCATCCTTGAAAATACATTTTATGCATATCATACAATCACGACATTCCATGAGACTGCATTTCTTTGAGTCATCATGTCAAACAGTTCATGTGCCTTGTCTATGCTTCCATATTTAGCATACATGTCTCCTAGGGTAGTTGAAACTACAACATCTAAGAAAATTCCCATATGCTTTATGCTTTGATGGATGTCCATATCCTATTCCAAAGATCCCATTTTAGCATAGGCGAGGATGTTGGCTAAGGTTGTGGAGTTTGGCTTTACACCCACCAATTGTATTTTCTTCAAAGTTTCTAAAGCCTTATCAAAAATCAATTTTTTGCATATCTTGTAATCATTGCATTCCATGAGATAGGATTTCTTTGAGGCATCATGTTAGATAGTTCACATGCCTTGTCTATGCTTCCACACTTTGCATACATGTCTCCCAAGGTAGTTGCAACTACAACATTTGACAAAATTCCCATATCCTTTATGATTTGATGGATGTCCATACTGTGTTCCAAAGATCCCATTTTGGCATAGGTAAAAAGGATGTTGGCTAAGGTTGTGGAATTTAGTTTTACACCCACCAATAGCATTTGCTTGAAAGTTCATTTAAAGACTTATAAGAAAATCCATTTTGTGCATATCTTGCAATCATTGAATTCCATGAGACAACATTTATTTGACACATCATGTCAATTAGTTCATGTGCCTTGTCTATGCTTCCACACTATGCATCCATGTCTCCCAGGGCAGTTGCAACTACAACATCTGACAAAATTCCCATATCCTTTTATGGTTTGATGGATTTCCATACCATGTTCCAAAGATTCCATTTTGGCATAGGCAACGAGGATGTTGGCTAAGGTTGTGGAATTTGGCTTTACACCTTCCAATTATATTTTCTTGAAATTTTCTAAAGCCTTATCAAAAAATCCGTTTTATGCATATCTTGCAATCATTGCATTCCATGAGACAACATTTCTTTGAGGCATCATGTCAAACAATACACATTCCTTGTCTATACTTCCACACTTTGCATACATGTCTACTAGGGCAGTCACAACTACAATATTTGACAAAATTCCCATATCATTTGTGCTTTGATGGATGTCCATACCCTATTCTAAAGATCCCATTTTGGCATATGTAGGGAGGATGTTGGCTAAGGTTGTGAAATTTGGATTTACACCTACCAATTTCATTTTCTTGAAAATTTCTAAGTCCTTATCAATAAATACATTTTGTGTATATCTTGCAATTATTGCATTCCATGAGATGACATCTCTTTGAGGTGTTCTGTCAAATAGTTCATGTGCCTTGTCTATGCTTCCACACTTCCCATACATGTCTACTAGGGCAGTTACAACTACAATAGATCTAACAAAATTCCCATATCCTTTGTGCTTTGATCGATGTCCATACCATGTTCCAAAGATCACATTTTGGCATAGGCAGGGAGGATATTGGCTAAGGTTGTGGATTTGGATTTACACAGGTTCAAACTACATTTTCTTGAAAGTTTCTAAATCCCTATCAATAAATCCATTTTGTGTATATCTTACAATTATTGCATTCCATGAGATGACATCTCTTTGAGGTATTCTATCAAACAATTCATGTGCCTTTTCTATGCTTCCACACTTTCCATACATGTCTACTAGGGCAATTGTAACTACAATATTTGAAAAAATTCCCATATCTTTTATGCTTTGAATTGTAAGATTAGTTAGAATTACAAGTCTGGTGTAGAATATAATATTCATGAGTAAATTATTAATCTTAAGAATTTTGTGGATTTCTTTTTGGGAACTATACTTGTAACTTGAATTAAATTTGCAACACATAAGGTAAGGTATTGTTATGTCAGAAAATGTCTCCTTGGACTTTTCCCTCCTAAGTTTAGCTCTGAAGTCCCTTGTTTTGCATCTTACATGTTTATTTTGACTCCCAGAAGAAAATGGCCTTAAACCCATGTCACATGGGGCATAAGGGACATTGTTGCACTTAGTCCTACTATGAAATAGGACTTGAGGACATGGGCGCTCACACCCTTGTCCTACCCTATTTTAGGCAAGTCCCAAATTTGAATGTTGGTTATGTGAGCGTTAATTAAGTCCCATGTTGGCATCTTAAGTTTGAATTACAAAATTTGTAGTAGGAATGCATATATAAGAATGTTTTGGGATTCATTTGCAAACTAGAAGATGATTATGAACTTGTGACGAACTTATGATTTTAGAGCATTCAAGATATTCATTTTTGCAGAGCAGAGCATTGTTATTGTGTTTGCAGATTTAGTATCATCTTCTCATGTGTTGAAGCATTTTCATCTACATATGAGATACACCTCCAAGGTGATATCTATTTGTGTTTTGAATCATTTATCAATTTGTTTTTACCTCTATTCCATAGGGATACACACTCTTTATCTGACAATGGTGTTCGAAAGACTTGAATGTCCTTCCGGGGCTTGACTGAGGCGAGCCTCTAAACACCACAATCCCCAACCACACTCCTTGTGATTGCAGGTTACATGTATCAGATTTCACAGAGTGGAGTTGCATATGAAGGTTGTAGAAGATAAGGATTCTGGATCTAGCGAAAATAAGTAGATTAGAGAACTTTTGGGACAAGGGCACTAGTGTTATTGTCCTATGAGGTTGTACACACAAAAATCTTTGTGACAGTGACAATCAGCATCTAAAGAGGCTCTAACATCCTGAAGAACACCCTTTCTTGGACTCAGGCACTAGTTCCTGTGTCCTCTACATCCCCCAGGATAGAAATGGAAAGTACAATAATCATCCGTGTCGGAAGGAGATCAGGATTCCCTAAATAAAACACCACCTTGGACAGGGGCATGAGTGTCAGTGTCCTTGAGTAAATTATGTATCTCAAACTTTGAAAAATGGTCAGTAATTAATCTCTGTCTACTACCTTTGACAGCAAGCATTTGTTGTAATTCATTATTTTATTTACTATTTTGCATAATTAGGGTTTCAAGGGTATTTGAGCATTAAATTAATACATTAATTGACAATCTTTGAATTTCCACATCGGTCCAAGTGATAGCCTAACCTGTAGGTGAATCCTCTTGTAAAAGTGTGATTCAACTCGATTCATATGTCCTTAAATGTTTGTAGTGAAAGGAGGATCAACCCATAAACCCCATCAACCCTCTTTTCCTATAAAACAAGTATGCAATGTGTTTGAAGTTTGATCCCTTTGTATTATAAATTTTTTATCATCCAATATATGTCCATATTGGGGTGCAAAGACAATATTTGTTCTCAAAAGAAATTTATAGAAAGTCAATATGAATTGTTTCCTAGACAATTGAATCTAGGAAACAATAGTTGAATTATGAATATTGAAGATAACTTTTATTTGGCTAAAAATATGTTAGGACTAAGGTGCCATCAACCTTGTAAATTCTATGTATTTAATTACTCCTAATATTGTTTTTAAATCATTCATAAGGGATGAGGAATTCACCATCAACAGTAAATATTTTTTACCATCAACATTTACTAGTACGGTAATTAATTTTTACCAGGGGTTGGTAACTATTTATTTACCAACATGAAGTTACTATTTACCAGGAAGGAATCTAAGAGGTTAAGGTTGTTATGGGCATTGAACCTCCCATGGAGTTGTTTTGGACACTTGTGATGATGTTTTTTTGGTTTTAACACTTCCACATGAAGACGGTGTTGGACACACCCGGATATTGAGAGGGAGGGGTGAATCAATATACAAACAAATCTCAAACCCTCTCGAGCAGATTAAAACTTAAACTTTAAAGTATTAAAAGAAACATGATAGATTAACACAAAGCACATCACATAACACCAGACATACATGGAAAACCCCAAAAGGGGAAAAACCACAGTGAAGATTAACTCACAATATATGAAGCTCACTACTATAAAAGATTACAAATTTGTTTTAGGGCTACAACCCAAGGAAGCTATGACTCCCTGTTGAATTTTTTTTAGGGCTTCAACCCAAAGAAGCAAATATTCCATGAAGAAAGGCTACAACTCCCTACAGACTTTGTTTTAGGGCTACAACCAAAGGAAGTAACTACTCCCTAAATTAAGAACAAACTCAGAAAAGATTACACCATGACAATCCTTATACTGTCTGAAACTGACAATGAAGCTCACTCCTTTTGATGATTGCAATTCTACTTTTTCACTTGTCTTTTGATGATTGAATCAAATAGGCACACTCTTCACTTCCTTTCTATCATAAAAATATCTTCAAAGGAAATTCAGATAGAATCTATCACTTCTCTTTCTCCTTCAGTCACACATCATAATGCATTACACATTCACATTATGCTTCTCACATTCACATTCACAATCATGCTCAACCTAGATCAACTAGGTCTACAATATATACATGATATTACATTTATTACATTGTATGTCAGCCAAAGACAAAAAGATTATTACAAATACAAGTCGGCCAGAGATTAAACAACATGAAACTTGTAGAGGGCAAGCCCTAAGATGAACTCCATGCAACTCTAGGAAGAGGAACATGCCTTGTGGATCCCAACACATACTTCACCTGGTCTGAAAAATCATTCACAACATTATCCTTCATATAATAACATCTACATGTCTTGCACATTTGAATTAGGTCACCCTTAAGAAGGAAAACATGAAGTTTGTAACACATTGACGATTACAACTTGGTGGTACTTTTGAATGATTAACCCTTGTGCTTCTCCTAGATGAGTCAGAATGACCCATACAACATCTCCAAACACTTCTTGAACTCCAAACAACAATAACTTTGTGGTGCACATCACCAACATTCCCAAGTCAGCCTCAACAACAATAACTCTTCATAAACTAACTTGAAACCTTTGTGCGGTACAGGAAACATGAAATATTTACATGTGCTTCAAACCTAAGAAACATAGAGACATGTAAAATGTTCACATAAACTCATATAACTGATATGTACATTCTCCAATTGGCACAAGTACTCAAACATATGCTTTGTAGAACAATAGGGCATTTAGAACTATCTATAACACACTGTCATTTGAAAACTAAACTTGTAGACCTCTAAATCACTTGAAATTGCAAATTAGCCTGTAATGAACATCCCTAAACATGTCCACAAAACCACATGAACAAATTTTCACTTCTGGAGGAATATCATTGCTTTACTCTACGAGAGTACAAATCGAAACTCTATCACTTATAATTTTTACTGTGGAGGAGAAAATTATGACACCTTGAATGTAGTACCTTCTCAAAATATTGAACTTAAATCTTGAACAACATGACCATATCTTCAAATGAGGAGGAATGTGGAGCATTCTCCCAACTAGCCCTCAAGGCAACTTCCTACAATAGAAACATTCACTAACATCTAGAGACCAAATCTTCCTTGTAGTAGCACATACTTCCTTAGGATCATCAGGAGAGAGCATACAACATACTATAGGACATCAACAACATCTTTTCAACATTAGAATTACTTCTAATCATCATCTTAATGCTTGTAATTCCCATCTTAATGCTTCTAATTCTCATCTTAATGCTTCTAAATCTCATCTTAATATATCATCATGATATCATATTTGTTGACAACAAAAATACTCAATTCAACTTAACAATGCATGACATCCAACCATGAACATTAGCAACATCATTGTTAGCACACTATCAACATAAGCATCATTGACAGTCCAAACTAAGTGTTGACATCAAAAAACCCAACTGAGTGTTGACATCAATGACAATCATAATAGTAACAACCTTAGGTAACATATGTGCAACAATCTCCCCCTTTGGCATTGATGGCAACACACACTTGCATATTCTCCCCTTTTGACATTAAGGACACAGGGAAACTACTTCTCCTCCTTAGGGTGCAAACTCTCCTTTTTGAACCTTCTCCCCTATCAACAACAACCACTACCTATTCCCCCTGAGAGGTATCTATTATCAGTCTAGGAAAAAGATATAGCATGAATTACTCCCCCTGGACATATGCACTAACTATGCATCTAGCAAGAAGGAGGGGCAATTACCCCTAATTTCTGTTAGAGATACTCAAAAGTATCCTTTGCAAGAGCCTTTGTAAAAATATCTACAATCTGATCCTTTGTTTGAACATATTCCAACTTCACTTCTTTATTTGCAACCTTGTCTCTTAGAAAGTGATACCTAATTGATATATGCTTGGTTCTAGAATGCATCACTAGATTCTTGGAAATATTTATAGCACTAGTATTATCACACAAAATAGGAATAGGATCATCATAATGTATCTTGATATCCTTCAATGTTTTCTTCATCCACAACACTTGTGTACAATAAGATACTACATCAGTAGACTATGCCTCTGTAGTTGATAAACATGTTGAATCTTGTTTCTTACTATGGAATGAAACCAATCTGCTTCCTAAAAAAAAAGCACCACCACTTGTACTTCTTCTATCATCAACACAACCGGCCCAATCAACATCAGTGTAAGCACTCAGACCAAAGTCATTACCTCTTGGATACCACAAGCCATAATCTAGAGTGCCCTTCAAATATCTAAATATTCTTTTTACTACCTTTTAATGAGTTTTCTTAGGATTAGCTTGATATCTAGAAACCGCACATACTACATGCATAATATCCAGTCTACAAGTAGTCAAGTACAATAATCCTCCAATCATGGATGTATAAAGAGTCTAATCAACCTCAGGTGGCTCATCTGCCTTGTTCAAGTGACAACCTGTAACCATAGGTGTACTTAATAGTTTGGAATCTTCCATAATAAATTTCTTGAAGATCTCTTTAACATACTTAGCATGAGAAACAAAGATACCATCATCTAGCTGATCAATTTGAAGCCCAAGAAAGAAAGACATCTCACCAATCAAGGACATCTCAAACTATTTGTGCATCTATTCTAAAAACCTCTTACACATATCATCATCTCCACCAAAGATGATGTCATCAACATATACTATACAACTATCAAAATCTTGTCTCCCTCTTCCTTAATGTAAATATTACTATTTGCGGTACCTTTCTTGAAAACTTACTAAAGTAAGTACTAAGCCAACCAAGAATACCAAGCTCTAGGAGCTTGCTTGAGTCCATATAAAGATTTCTTGAGCCTGCACACCATGTCTGGATCTACTTATAGTTGGAAACTATCTGATTGCTCAATGCAGACCTCTTTCTCTAAATCACCATTCAAAAATGTTGACTTGACATCCCTTTGATAGACCTTGAAGTTTTTATGTGCAACAAGGGCAAGAAGCATCCTAATTGCCTCCATCCTAGCTAGTAGAGTAAAAGTCTCCTCAAAATCAATACCTTCAACTTGTGAGTAACCCTTACACACCAATCTTGATTTGTTCCTTACAACTTCACCATCTTCATTTAGTTTGTTTCGGAACACCTTTGTTCCTATAACATTCTTATCAGCTAGTCTGGGAACTAATTCCCAAGTCTGATTTTTCTCTATTTGATTCAATTCTTCTTCCATTGCCTTCATCCATCCATCATCTTTGCTATCATCAACAAAGTTTTGGTTCTTTATCTTCAATAGCAAACATAGATTCACTTGCTCTCTTGCTTTTTCAATCTTTCTCCTAGTCTGCACACATTTATTCTTATCCCCAATGATCTGATCTATTGAATGATTCCTCTAAACATACTTTTCTAGAGTCTTAGGGGTCTATTCTGATTCTTTCTCCTTCTCTTGTTTCTCCTCCTCTTCTTCTTCTTCAATGCAAGGAGGTAAATCAAATCCGTAGGTCTCTGGTTCTTGTGAGATCTGATACAAATCTTCATCTAACTTAACATTTGTGCTTTCAATCATCTTTCCCAATTTATTTTTGTACCATCTATAGGAATTCCTTCTGGTTGAGTGACAAAGAAAGATCCCTTCATCGCACCTTGAATCAAAATTTCCAAGGTCTTCTTCATTTCTCTTGATGTAACATTTGCTGCCAAAGATCTTGAAATATCTAACAGTGGGAGATCTTCCATACCATAGACCATAAGGAGTCTTAGTGCTATTGACCCTCAATTGTACTCTGTTAAGTAGGTAAACAACAGTGTGAACTTCTTCCTTCCAATACATATCAGGCAGATCTACATCTTTCAACAATGCTCTAGACATCTCTTGCACAATCCTATTCTTCCTTTTCACTACCTCATTTTGTTGAGGGGTCCTAGGAGTAGGAAGAAGTCATCTAATACATGGTCTTCACAAAACTTTTCAAATTCATTTGAAGTAAACTCACCTCCTCTATTAGATCTTAAGTATTTGATCTTAGTATCCATTTCATTCTCAATAATTGCTTTGCAATTTTTAAACTTATCAAAGTTTTCTGATTTTTTTCTTAAAAAAGTAATCCAAGTCATTCTAGAGTAATCATTAATAAGTAACATGAAATACCTTTCACCTTGTTGACTCTTTATTCTTGTAGGACCACATAGGTTAGTGTGAATCAGCTTTAATGACATTATATAATAATACTCCTTTCTCTTGAAACTTGTCTTTTTCTGCTTTCCCATTTGACATTCCTTGCATAATGTGTTTGCAAGCTTGGTTATCTTAGGCATATCTCTCACCACATGAATAGAGCTGATCTTTACCATATTATCAAAGTTGATGTGTCCCATTTTCTTGTGCCACAACCAACACTCACCAGATTGAGCCAATAAGCAGGTTCTTCAATTTACCTCCTTTAGATGATAGATATCTCCATATGTCTTAATACCTTCTTTAGCTAATCTTCCAGACCTTGCCTTCCCGATCTCACACCCATTGGTATGAAATGTAAGATTGTATCTAATACTGCACATTTGACTGAAAATGAGGAGATTGTGAATCAGCCATTTGACATAGAGGACATCCCCAGTCTTATTCTTTCCATCAATGGTTATAGAAACCTTTCCACAAATTTGTGTTGACTCATCACCACCAAACCTAATAGCTCCACCATTCCACTTCTTAAGGCTAATAAACTTATCCTTCTCACCGGTCATGTGGTTAGAGAAACCATTGTCAATTACCCAAGCATTTCCTTCTTCTTTTGCATGAAAGGCAGTCCACACAACCATTGATTTTTCATTGTATTTGTCAGCCTACAAGATATCAGACTTCTTACATTTTCCAATATCACTCTTTGTCACCAACTTTCAAGGCCATGAAAAGTGTTTCATCATTTGAATCATCATGATCCTCATCTTATGAAGAGCAATTGTTCTCTATGGAATAAACACCCTTTTTGAACTTCTCTCTCTTGTTACTACCCCCTGATTCTTTAAAAGAACATTTAGAGGCAAAATGACCAACTTTCCCACAATTGAAGAATTTGAAAGGTAACTTACCTTTGTATTTGCTGGTGCCCTTCTTTAATCTTCTCACAAAGTTTGCCTCTACCTCATCAAGATCATCATCTTGACTAGCTCTGCCTTCTTACTGACTTTGAATGTTGCTTCCTTCTTTGGAGAACCTTTGTAAAATTCTCTCATTTCAAAGGCTATGAGAGAGATAAAAAATTGATCTACTATATAGTGATCCAAATCCCAAGTTTCCTCAATAGAAGATACCTTATGACTATAAGAGTTAGTAAGGGATCTCAACAACTTCTTTACAATCTCATCTTCATTCACTATTCCACCAAGACTCTGATGCCATTAACTATTTAATCCACTTAGAGCATATAACTGGCAATGTCTTCATCTTCTGCCATCCCTAGAGTCTCAAACTTGCTCTTAAGTATTTGTATCTTTGCTTCCTTCACTTTACTATCTCCTTCATAGATGTTTCTAAGTTTTACCTAGACATCCTTGGTAGATTTACAACCCATTACCTTCAAAAGTTTTGAATTAGCTATCTCACTCATGATATCATTCTTTGCCTTGGCATTGTTATCATACAACTTGACCTTATCTAGATCTATAGAATCAATAGTAGAAGTGTAACAATCCTTGACAGATTGCCAAACATCAAACCCTAGAGAGGATAGATAGTTTCCATCCTTAGCTTCCAAAAGAAGTAATTTGTTCCATCAAATATAGTTGCCTTTTGAGATCTATTATTGTATACGCCTAAAAATGACATGATTCATCCTAAATAAATATTCTAAATATTTATTCCATTCTTCTATCAATTAAATAAATATTTCCAATTTATTTAATCAATTCACTGTTCCATAATTAAATAAATTCAATTTATTTAATTAAAATTCTTCTAAATGTCCTACATAATTAAATAATCATAAGTTATTTAATTAATCCAAATTCCTCTATCCTAAGTTCTAAATTCAAAAATCCACCTCACCTTCTCCACCTCATCAGGTTGCACATGTAATTAAATATATTTAATATTTAATTACCTATTTTTCTCTCACCCACATGGCCTATTTCTTCTCAAAATCAGAAGTTAGTTAACTAATCAATCAAATTTGTTAACTAATTAGTCATTTGAGTTCACTGGTCAATCTATTCTGTTGACTCCTCAATCAACCGAGTTCACTGGTCAATCAATTCAGTCAGTTCCACAATCCACTCTTCTAACTGATCAATCAAGTCTATTAACTATTTAGTCAATGGAGTTAACTCTCCAATCAATTTTGTCACATCCTCTCTTCCATGATGGAGCTGGGACACTTGTCACATTTCTACTGGTTGCAAATTCCTCAACCATCCTCAGCCATTGATCTTCATATCTCCTCTCAACTGTTGATTCCCATTCTTCCAAGTCTATAAATAAAGCTTCATCTCTCCATTCTAATCATCCAGGCTTTTGACATCGTTACTCTGCAGAAATACCACCAGCGCACCTTTGGCACCCTTTTACCATCCACAAGCTTGAGATCACATACTTGCTTTGAAGCTCATCTTCATTGCATATCACTATAGCCATTTACCACCGACTTCCTACAAACAACAAAAAAAGAGTGCACTCTCTGAGGGCTCACTTCATCTGCAAAAGGACGGTTGTAATAGGCAAACAACAGAAGCATTGATTTCAGGGAAGGTTTGCTTTGTGCTATTCATTGCCATTTACTTTGAATCTTTCTTGTTATCTCCTATTCTGTTGATGTTTGGGTCTTATATAATTCATTTGATTGATTCACGTTTTACCCTTACATTTTTGGCACCCACCGTTCAATTTTATGTTTTTTACAAATTTTTGTAGTAAAAATTTATGTTTCTCTAAACCCCATTGTTGATTTTTGTAAGGATCTATCAAAAGGTGACCTCCTGGGCTGAAACTGACATCACCAACATGCTCAGAAGGGTCGAAAACCTTAGAATCACCTGTTAATTCACAAAAATCAGAGACCGAAAAAAATCTCTGTGATTTTTTTGAGGGTGCTTCCATAGGGTGCATCGCTTTATCCAGCGGTCCGAAGGGTGCTTCCATGTCCTTTTATCCAACTGTCTGAAAAGTTTTTTTTTGCAGGGTGCATCCTTTTATCCAC
The DNA here is from genome assembly GCA_027924645.1 of Cunninghamia lanceolata. Taxonomy (NCBI): domain Eukaryota; kingdom Viridiplantae; phylum Streptophyta; class Pinopsida; order Cupressales; family Cupressaceae; genus Cunninghamia; species Cunninghamia lanceolata. Next base: position 451,080 of record BSBN01001054.1, read on the forward strand.
CGGTCCAAAGGGTGCTTCCGCAGGGTGCATTGCTTTATCTAGTGGTCCAAAGGGTGCTTCCGCAAGGTGCATTGCTTTATCCAGCGGTCCGAAGGGTGCTCCCGCCTTTTATCCAACTGTCCTAATAGCTTTTTCGCAGGGTGCATCCTTTTATCCAGTGGTCTGAAGGGTGCTCCCACAAGGTGCATCATTTTATCCAGCAGTCTAAAGGGTGCTTCCGCATCCTTTTATCCAACGGTCCGAAGGGTGCTTCCATAGGGTGCATTATTTTATCCAACAATCCTCCATCCTGACTTCTTCTACATGCCATAAGGGTGGTATCTTTTTCTTTTTGCCATAACAGGAGCATACGAACTTGTAATCGCACAAATAAACACTCGTTGGAAAGGTAATTCTGTGAACTTCACAATAGAGCAGGTTTGATCAAGTGATTTTATCATTTTGTCAGCTATTTTTATAGTCAAAGTTCAGCTATCTTTCCAAGCTTAAATCTAGCATTTTTTCTTGCAAACTAATGATTTATCTGTGCAGCTTGACTTAAATACTTGTTAAAGAAAGGAGAAAAGAAACTTCTGATATATCTTCTATAGGGTTGAGAGCTAGATAGTTTTATTTTCCTTAACACACACATCATAGATTAACTAGGGGAAAAGTAGAACAACTTGCATACAATTCTCATCTAGTTCTAATTAGGAAGGAGTAACTCATTGTTCATGCAACTTGCATACAATTTTCATCTAGTTTTAATTAGGAAGGAGTAACCCATTGTTCATGCAACTTGCATTCAAATCCTCACCTAGCTCTAATTAGGGAGAAAGTAACTGGATTATTTCTTGCTTGCATTGCAAAGCACCTTCTAAGTTATTGCTATCTAAGATTAAAATTGAACTCATCAATGATCTTGAAGTTAAAATGAACCATTGCTATATCGTGAGACCAGAATTTCAAAGTTAACAATCTCGTGCTACGCGGTTTAAAATTGAACTCATCAATGATCTTGAAGTTAAAATGAACCATTGCTATATCGTGAGACCAGAATTTCAAAGTTAACAATCTCGTGCTATGCGGATTTAAAACTGAACTCACCACTACTTTCTGGGGTTAAAACTGAACCACTGCTATATTGCTGAAATCACTTCAAAGTTCTGTGTTTGACTAGATTAGCCCATTTAGTTTTTTTCACTTTTTAACTAGGGTGGATTAATTAGTGTATTCTGTGCTTGTGAATGACAATAGGCTTATGCTCTCCCCTCTTCTGGGTGATCAGAGTGCCAGACTTGTCATTCTATTTGTTTAAATTTTAGGAGGGGCCTGCCCTTGGATGCACGTTTGTCCAAGTGGGAACGACCCTGAGTGGTAACAGGCTAAAGCCAAGCCCTACCAAGCCACTTAAAATAAATTGTGCTTGAGGTGAAAACTTCCTGCAACAAGTGCTGTTATGTTACACCGACGGCCAACCTCCCCCAAAACCCTCTAAGGCGCAACCCTTTGAGGCTGGGAGACTCCATAACGGAGAGTAGTGCCGCCGCATGTGTAACCACTTGAACGGTTGACCGCATTAAATACCTCTTGTTCTAGTGGCCCAAATCCCTTATAATCCATTTCTCGCCTAGGATTTTTGTGCTTGCTTTTGTTCAGTATAGTCCAAAATAGAGTCAAAAAAATCACAAAAAATAGTCAAAAACTATAAAATATTCTTTGTGCTTGCTGTGTTTTCTTGCTGTTAATTCATAAAATTAGACCAAGAAAGCCTTGTTCCAGCCAAAAATACCAAAAACAACTGAACAATCCAAAATTTTGCCAAAAAAAAAATCAAAGTTGCGCACACACCCATTTCAGCCTAGTTTCACTTTCTGAGGTCAGATTCAACCTTGCAGTCAGTCTTCATCCGTTTCACCCAAGTCTCTCTCTTTCGTCGATCGTCCCATTCACTTTCAGTCCAAATCCCTCTTGTCCCAAAGTTAGTTTGTCCCATACCAATTCGACATAAGTCCCTGTTTCATGTCATTAGTGAATTCACGTAAGCCTAGTAGGTCATCGTACCTTTGCTAGTAGTCTTGTTGAACGACTAAGCCCTACACAGTAAGACTGGTATCGACTACCCTTACTAGCGGCCAACGTCTTGTGTCAACCGTCTTACTTGAAGTCATTGAGCGAGAGAATCCTTTGTCCAAATCTTGTCCTAGGTATCCCATTCACAATAGTCTCAGTCAGCACCTCACCAAAATTTCTAATCCTGGTCCACTTCATCCCACCCCACCTTGCATGGTTCTTACTTGATCCCAGTACAACAAGCAGATTGAAATGGCCGACGCATCTGATCACCTCGCCCCACCACGTGGTGGTGACGAAGAAATTTCTCATGAAGAATTAGTAGCACACATCCAAGATAGCAAATTCCAACACCTGGTAGAGAGGGTGCTCCTTGAAGACCCCGACAAATACTTCCACCATCTTGCTAATCTCGGAGTCAAACTCCCCGCAGACTTTGACATAAGCTCCATCATGGAAAATGTAGACAATGATCATGAGTGAAGACGTGATGATCATGAGAGAGGCACGAATGACACAGTCCCGAATGCAAATAATAGAGGCAAGAAACCCATAGATCAAAATGCTCCTATGGATGACGTGAGACAACAAATCAAAAGTCTAAAACAAGAAATATCCAACCTTAAGACTGGTACAAGTTCCAAGCAATACTCTTTGAAAGATATAGCTCCATATCCTTTTGACAAAAGTTTGGTCATGAAACCCTTCCCCTTTCAGTTCAGAGTCCCAAAGTTTGACAAATACAAAGGGAAGGGGGACCCTAGAGATCATATCTAGGAATTCAATGCCACATGTTTAGAAGTAGCTCACAATGAGACCTACTTGATGAGACTGTTCCCAAGATCCTTAGGTGGTCAAGCTATGGAGTGGTTCTTGTGCCTCCCACCAGGAATCAAAACTTTTGATGAACTTGTCAATAAATTCATAACACACTTCTCCTACAACATAGAACACGAGGTATTTATGCTAGATCTATGCAATACTAAACAAAAGAGTGGTGAGTCATTCGTCACCTTCTTACAACGATGGAGACAGCTAGCTAGTAAGTGTTCTTATGATATACCTGAGAAGCAACTATTGGAAATGTTTGTCCACAACCTAAACACGGATCTTAGCTATCAGATTCAGATACAATGCCCTACATCATTCTCCAAAGTCATTGAAATGGGTCTATTCATTGAAAAAGCTATGATCACTAAAGGAACTCTCAAGCTATATAAGGACACGCCTAATTCCAATTACACAATGGATAAATCAAAGTTTTGGACAAAGAACAAGAATGTGGTCAACGATGGGGTAGTTGACGCCAAGGCGGAAGCTCCTAAATAACAACCCATATTCACTCTTAAGGGAGACACAAACAATGGTGCAATCAACAAACCACCCTCTCGGGAGCCTAGATCTTGGTACAATTCAAACCCAAGAAGAAAATTCACACCGTTAGGTGAGTCTCAAGAATCTGCGCTACGGAAGTTGTTGGCTAACAACAAAATTTCTCTACTGCCAACAAGTGATTATGAGCCTATAGTCAAACCTCCCTACTGGAAGGACATCGACTATTGTGAATATCACTGAGGAAGGGGGCATACAACTAACAACTGCATTCACCTCAAAAATGTCATTCAAGATATACTGGATCAGAATTAGGGAGGGACACAACAGCATACCTCTAATGAAACTCATGTGGCCTATAGGGATCCACTTCTAAATCATAACAGGCCATATAACAACAATGGCCACAACAACAATGACAACAATAATCGCAATCGGCCAAATCAGAATAGTGGGACGAGTAATGCTAACTATGCAAGTGTTCCATTTGACTACACCATTAACTACATTTCTGAACATATTCCGCAGGTCAATGTCATCTCACCCAACCAACAACCAGGACCCAACCGAACTAGTTGTAGTATAATTACCCGCAGTGGTAAAGTCATGCTCAATACCGTTCCTCCAAGGTCGTCACCATCCCCATCCACCTTCCGTCAGTACAATGTCATCAACCAGTTACAAAAAACACAAGCTCACATTTCCATATTGGAGCTATTGTGTTTATCTCCTTCTCATAAGGAGATTCTTGAGAAGGCCTTAGTGGAAACCACTATCCCCACTAACCTGGCCCAAGAAAAGTTTTAGACCATGGTAGGCAATCTGACATCTTCCAACTCCATATCTTTTACTGAGCAAGACAACCTCTCTGTCTCCCAACCTCATAACACCCCTCTGCACATTGTCGCTTTCATACACAAGCACCACATTAAGAGGGTTCTCATTGATGGGGGTGCCGGTTTAAATATTTGCACATTGAAGCTAGTCCTTGCACTGGGGTTCTCCGAACAGGCAGTTGGTCCAAGGAGGAAAATCACCATCAAAGCATATGACGAGGAAGAAAGAACCACAAAGGGAACGGTTGTCCTACCCATTCAAGTGGGACCAGTAATCAAAGATGTGGTGTGCCAAGTCCTTGATCGAGAGCTTGCTTATAATATTCTACTAGGGAGACCATGGATCCATGCCATGAAGGCTGTCCCCTCAACTTATCATCAATGCATTAAGTTCCCGCACGATGGCAAGTAGGTCACCATTCAAGGCGACCCCAACCCCTACCAGCACTGCAATTCTTTCCGTGCCAAACCCGAATGTGTCATACCCAACAATAGAGCCTACATTTCCCCTACTCCGCAATAGGACCATACCGCTGAAGCTTCCTCCTCAAGACCCAAACCACTGAAACTTACCATAAAAGAAAATGGCATGGGGGAATACTCCATTGAGCACAGCCTCAACCTTGCCACGCTGCCTTTGTCTCCTCGCTTCTTTGGCCAACCCAAACATCCACCCAAACATTTTCCAAAGCCATCTACTCCTCCTGTAGCTCTTGCAAATCCCTTTGTAAAATGGGGGACCTTATCTGATGAAACAGAGGAGCGAGATCTCCTGTAATGGCTTTATGCTGAAGAAGAAAACACACCCCAAGAACTGCCTAAACTCCCTACAGAACTCTATGGGTGAGGTGAGAGTATTCTGCACAGGATGGGGTATGAAGGACAAGGCCCCATCAGCCTCAGAAAAGAAGGAATCATTGAACCTATACAACCTTCTTCATCCTCTTCAGCTAGAAGCACAAGTGGCCTAGGATACAAAGGAAAGGGTAAAGCCAAGGAAAATGCCTGCCTTGTGGAGACAATCCAAACACTCCAAGTGGACAGCGATATAGATTCAGATGATTCAAATGAATATGAATGGGATGAGCTAACAGAGCACTCCTACGATGACAAAGAGGTTGACACCATCCAAACTCTTAGCCCCTACCATGAGGGACAAACGCAACGGGACAGACCACTGGAGTCTGATTTGCCAATCCCAGAGATTATGGCTTTCAAGGAAAGTTTAGATTCCATTGCGATAAACAACTTGGAAGAAAGTACCACCCTGAACTCTACCCCCACCAGTGCTCCTAACATTTCCATTCACACCATCAATGAATCAGGTCTCTCATCCGACTCCCTTCCCCTCTTACACCCTGAGCTTATTGACTGGGATCTGCAAGGAACCCCCCAATTAGATATGTTCTAGAACGATGATGTTTACATTGATTATATGGAACTTAGGGACCACTTGCCAAAAGGAGATCATAAAGCTGGTTTTGCTATCGAACTGAATACCATGGCTTACTTTGGAGAGGGTGCCAAGCCTTCCAGTCGCAAAAATATCAAGATCAAAAATGGATCTGACAGTGAAAACTGCCTTGCGGCAGTGTCAGATCATAAAATAGTAAAAAGAAAGGACGCATCTGACGGTGAAAACCCAACTGTGGCACCTGACGATGGAATGCTTGACACTCTCCCTAGTGATATGTATCAGGAAAGGTCACAGATTGTGGTGGAGCTGACAAAGCCCGTGAATATTGGAACCGAAGAGCAGCCCAAGATTATCCACTTTGCCAAATCTCTCACACCACCAGAGAAAACCAGATTTGTACCATTCTTTAAGAAGAAGAGAGGCAACTTTGCTTGGTCATATGCAGACATGCCAGGTTTGGACCCAAACCTAATTCTACATCATTTGCCATTGGATCCAGGGGTGAAACCAGTAAAGCAGAAGCTGAGAAAAATGCATCCTCATATAGCCCTTTTGGTCAAAGAAGAACTCAAGAAATTGCTAGATGTGGGGTTCATTAGAGCCATAGATTACCTAGAATGGATATCTAATATTGTGCCAGTGTCTAAACTAGATGGCCGGGTTTGACTATGCAATGATTTTTGAGACTTAAACAAAGCATGCCGCAAGGATGACTTTCCACTGCCAAACATCGATATCATAATTGACCTCACTGCACGACATACAATGCTATCACTCATGGATGGATTCTCAGGGTATAATCAAATCAAAATAGCACTAGAGGATCAACACAAAATAGCTTTTACTTGCCCATGGGGTACCTTTTGCTGGAATGTCATGCCTTTTGGGCTGAAAAACGCAGGTGCTACATATCAACGGGCCATGACAACTATATTCCATGACATGATTTCTGTAACTATGGAGGACTATGTTGACGATATCTTAGCAAAATCTCTCACAAGGGACTCACACCTAGATGTCCTAGAAAAAGTCTTTCAACGGTTGGACCAATTCCAAGTCAAACTGAACCCGAAGAAATGTGTGTTTGGGGTAACATCAGGCAAGCTGCTAGGCTTCATCGTGTCAGCAAATGGAATAGAGGTAGACCCGGCCAAGGTCAAAGCCATAATGGACATGCCACCACCCAAGACTCTAACACAGTTGAGATCCTTACAAGGCAAGCTGCAGGCCATTCGCAGGTTCATCTCACAGCTGGCAGACAAGTGCCAACCTTTCAGCCACCTCCTACATAAGAACATTCCATTTAAATGGGATGAGCGGTGCGAAGAGGCATTCCACAAGCTAAAGGAGTATCTTATGAATCCTCCTATACTCATGCCTCTGATCCAAGGAAAACCTTTAATTCTATACATATCTGCTACACCCACTGCTCTTGGGGCCCTTCTAGCACAGCAAGACTACGAGAACAAGGAGAGAGCTGTATACTACATCAGTCGAACCTTAGTGGACTACGAGTTGCAATACTCACAGGTAGAATGATCATGCCTTGCGGTGGTTTTTGCTTCACAAAAACTCTGACATTACATGTTGGCACATCCTGTCAAACTCATTGCCAAGATCGACCCACTGAAATATCTTCTCAGCAAAGCAGCTCTCACAAGTCGACTAGCAAAGTGGGTTATGCTTCTTAGTGAATATGATATAGAATATGTGGACAGAAAAGACATTAAAGGACAAATCATCGCTGACCAACTAGCCGAGGCACCATTACAGGACACTTCACCAATGCAGTTTGAGTTTCCCGATGAGTCTTTATTCACTTTATCAACATCTCCTTGGAAACTCTACTTTGACGAATCTTACACCAACCATGGATAGGGGGCAGGTATCCTATTTATCACCCCCCAAGGCGACACAATTCTGAAATCCTACCGGCTGTTATTTCCATGCACAAACAACATAGTGGAATATGAAGCCTTGGTAATTGGTCTCAAGATGGCCACTGAGTGGAAAATCCAAGAACTATGTATCTACGGTGATTCTCAACTTATCATAAATCAGGTCAACGATGAGTATCAGACCAAAGATGAGAAGCTCATCCCCTACAAATGGATGGTCGACAACCTCAAAGAACACTTTGGGACCATCTCCTTTGAACAAATACCCAGGATAGAGAACAAAGCAGCAGATGCAATGGCTACCATAGCCTCTCTTCTAGAAATTCCTGAATATGAGTCACGATATGAGTTCTTAGTGGAAACCATCCAACAACCGGCTTATGATCTCCTTGAAACCCATTCCATTTGCCTGCTCGTCGGATCTGATTCACCTTGGTACGGTAAGACTTACACTTACCTCAAGGACAATATTGTCCCACCAGACCTCTCTTCCAACCAAAAACAAACTTTCATCCGACAAGCCTCTCGTTACACAATCATAGCCAATACCCTTTACCGACGTGGCCTGGATGGTACTCTACTCCGTTGTTTGGAACAAGAAGAATCCATAACTGCCTTGCGAGATGTACATGAAGGGATATGCAGAATACACTCCAGCAGCCCTTCCTTAGCCAAGAAACTCATGCGTTTGGGTTATTATTGGCCAAATATGGAAATGGATTCATATCAGTTCATCAAAAAGTGCAAACAGTGCCAAATACACGGGAACCTGATCCATGCACCTGCTCAAGAGTTGAGACCTTTAACGACACCCTGGCCCTTTTGTCAGTGGGGACTTGACCTTGTGGGAAAAATTCATCCACCCTCTTCCAATGGCCACAAATTCATCATAACCGCCACTGAGTATTTCACAAAGTGGATTGAAGCCGTTCCCCTAACCACCGTCACAGGAAAGCAAATTTCCTCTTTCATTCTGAATTACATTATCTGCCGATATGGCATTCCTTCATCCATCATAACAGATAATGGAAGACCATTCAAAAATTAGGATGTCTAGGGACTCTGTGAGTGTTTCAAGATCCAACATCGTTCCTCCACTCCATACTAGCCCCAAGGTAACGGCCAAGCTGAGGCATCGAATAAAACCATTCTGAAAATCCTAAAGAAAACTGTCAATGAGGCTGGTCGCGACTGGCATGTCCAACTCAACCTCGCTCTGTGGGCCTACATAACCAGTATACACACTCCCACAGGTGCTACACCCTACACCCTCGTCTATGGTTTAGAAGCCATCCTCCCCATTGAGGTTGAACTACCATCCCTTAGGGTGTCATTGAAAGGTCTCATATCAGACGAAGAATACAGAGTCTCCAGGTTGCAGGAACTAGAGCTGCTAGAAGAACGGCGCCAGAAAGCCTTCGATCATCTCAAAGCCTATCAACAGATGATGTCAAGAAGCTATAACCACAAGGTTCACCCACGATGCTTAAGGTTGGGGACCTCGTCCTCAGAGAAAACCCTCGTAATCAACAAGACAGAGAAAAGAAAGGTAAGTTCGAGCCTAACTGGCTTGGGCCCTATGTGATTGTAGTTGCTTACGGATCGGGGGCATATCAGTTGGCCACTTCAGAGGGGGAGTTGTTGGATGCTCCAATCAACAGCCTGCACCTTCACCAGTTCTATACCTAGGAGAACCCCAATGCAAGGGGGCACAATAAAATCAAAAAATCAAAAAAGTTGAAAAGAGAAAATTCAAAAAAAATCAGAAAAAATAGAAATCATACAAAAAAATCGTCCTTTGGTGAAAACTTGGCAAACAGGCACCTTGGATAGGTATCGTGATGAAAACCTGGCAAACAGGCATCATGTTTACTTTCTAGCTTCTCGTGCAAATAAAAGCAAGTGGTGAAAACCTGGTAAACAGGCGTTACTTGTGATAAACCGCCTTCTCCATCTTTGGGAATCCAGTCACCCTGAGTCCATTCTTTCTCCATTTGCCCCATTCGACCCATATCTATCCCACTCATAAACACTTGACAGTTAACTATCATGGCTTGATACTCTCCTTATGGCTTTGTCAACCAAGGTTTTGTCCCATACTGTCTCCTCAATGTGAGCCTAGCATAGGGTCTCTTGTCAGTGTCCATGGTCCAAGTCTGTGAACTACGTTGCCTCTGTGCCGTCACGTAGGCAAGGCCATTATTCTAATGCGCCATCGAGGCTCCCATTCCTTCTGTGGTCCCATTCACCACCCCTTTTCTTTTCTTCATTCTTGTCATCTTTCTTCTAGTCCATCCATGGTCCATTAGGGTTTACCACGAACTACGTTGCCTCTGCGTCGTCACGTAGGCAAGGCCATTTAGCAATGAGCCCCCGAGGCACTAGGTCAGTCCCTTAGGGTCCGTCTTCCCAATAAAAATTGTGCAATCTTCTCACCAAGCAAACAAATGCCAGCAGAACCCGCGCCTCAAGCAACAATCTTGACTATGAGCATCTTAACCTATCCAATGCAAAGCAACTACCCAAGGTCTTCTAAATGATTTTATGACAATTAAGGCAAGAACTAAACACATATCAACGCAAATATGCTTTGTAGCTTGGAAACATGGTTCACAGCTCGAGTCCTGATTTTTGCTATCATACCTTCCTATGCTACTTGAGGATGCCAAAAGCTAGAGATGCTATGATGGGGGCATGATTATTTTCTTTGTTTGCTATGTGGATTCAACTTTAGTAATGTGAAGCCTTGTCTAAGGACATGATCGGCAAAAGATCATCGAGGACATCCGAGGTATAACATGAACGGGGGCAATCCTTGTTTGTTGAAATGCAAGAAATACTCAGGTCATCTAGATTCAATTTTGACTAGATGCTTGTATTAACTTGCTAAACCACAATCCATGTAAGTGATACTCAGGTCATCTTGGTTCAATTGTACCTCGATGATTGTATTCACTTACAACATCTCAGAAAAATATACCAAAAACAAAACACCCAATGATGAAATAAAGCACTCCAAAAGCAAAGCATCCATCCTATATCCATTTATACACCCATACCATACCCCATGCAATAAAGATCCAACAATGCAGAGTATCAATACAAATAAAAGCTTGTGAGTCCTTCTATCGAGTCTTTCTTCTATCAATCAGATTTCTATCTATCATCATATCTTTCATCCTTGTCCAGTCAGTCTGAGCAATGATCCAAATGCAAGGTTCATCCTTAATCCATACCCAATCAAGTCAAGTCAATTTTGCACAAATGATCCAATCACAATCAGTGGTCTTGATCCTTGTCTGGTCGTAAACCAACTCGATCAGTTAATCAATCAATTGTCTTATACAGGATGTTGCATTGTCGAAATCAGACCAATACACGTGTCTTACACGACATGCTTCATTTCCTGAAACTAGACACTATCCTTCATGTTGCTCTAGGGATCTATCATTCCCCGCCATGACAACACACCTGCTGTGTTGGTCTAGGGATATATCGTTCCCCACCATGACAACATTGTCGTATATCGTTATCAGTATATCGTTGGTTTACTGCTTGACAGGGGCAATACCTTGTTTGTTCTGGTATCATTTGTGCATACTTGCTTGCTTGCTTGTGTGTGTCATCATTCTTCTTGCATCACGTATCATTCGACTCTTTTCTTCATCCCTTTTCCTCCAACCTATCCTAACCCCTTCATCTTCGTGAGATTGTCCGTCTCAGAATCTTTCGCCCTTTTCCCGTCCAATCTCCCAAGGGGGCATCCTATCATCATTAAACTTGTACCAGGGGCAAACTGGGGCATGTATCACTATCAGACTATCGATTTCTTTGAAGCAACGCTGTAAACTGCATTGCATCAAAGAGGGGCAAAATGTATACGCCTAAAAATGACATGATTCATCCTAAATAAATATTCTAAATATTTATTCCATTCTTCTATCAATTAAATAAATATTCCCAATTTATTTAATCAATTCACTATTCCATAATTAAATAAATTCAATTTATTTAATTAAAATTCTTCTAAATGTCCTACACAATTAAATAATCATAAATTATTTAATTAATCCAAATTCCTCTATCCTAAGTTCTAAATTCAAAAATCCACCTCACCTTTACACCTCACCTTTTCCACCTCACCTTGTCCACCTCATCAGGTTGCACATGTAATTAAATATATTTAATATTTAATTACCTATTTTTCTCTCACCCACATGGCCTATTTCTTCTCAAAATCAGATGTTAGTTAACTAATCAATCAAATCTGTTAACTAATTAGTCATTTGAGTTCACTGGTCAATCTATTCTGTTGACTCCTCAATCAAGCGAGTTCACTGGTCAATTAATTCAGTCAGTTCCACAATCCACTCTTCTAACTGATCAATCAAGTCTGTTAACTGGTCAGTCAATGGAGTTAACTCTCCAATCAATTTTGTCACATCCCCTCTTTCATGGTGGAGCTGGGACACTTGTCACATTTCTACTGGTTGCACATTCCTCAACCATCCTCAGCCATTGATCTTCATATCTCCTCTCAACCGTCGATTCCCATTCTTCCAAGTCTATAAATAAAGCTTCATCTCTCCATTCTAATCATCCAGGCTTTTGACATCGTTACTCTGCAGAAATACCACCAGCGCGCCTTTGGCACCCTTTTACCATCCACAAGCTTGAGATCACATACTTGCTTTGAAGCTCATCTTCATTGCATATCACTACAGCCATTTACCACCGAGTTCCTACAAACAACAAAAAAAGAGTGCACTCTCTGAGGGCTCACTTCATCTGCAAAAGAATGGTTGTAATAGGCAAACAACAGAAGCATCGATTTCAGGGAAGGTTTGCTTTGTGCTATTCATTGCCATTTACTTTCAATCTTTCTTGTTATCTCCTATTCTATTGATGTTTGGGTCTTATATAATTTATTTGATTGATTCACGTTTTACCCTTACAATTATGAGCCATCTTGGACCTTCCTTAAGCAGTTAAGGTTCTTCTAAGTAACTTGGCTCTAATACCAATTGTTGGACACACTCAAATATTGAGAGGGGGGATGAATCGGTATACAAACCCTCCAAAGTAGATTAAAAATTAAGATTTACAGTATTAATAGAAACATGAAAGATCAACACAAAACACATCACATAACACCATATATATGTGCAAAACCCCAAAAGGAGAAAAACCATGATGAGGATTAATTCACAATATATGAAGCTCACTAATATAAAGGATTCAAACTTTGTTTTAGGGCTACAATCCAAGGAAGCTACTACTCCTTGCTGACTTTGTTTTAGGGTTTCAACCCAAGGAAGAAACTACTTGGGCTAAAGAAAGATTTTAGGGTCACTCACAAGGAAGCTACAACTCCTTGGAGACTTTGTTTTAGGGCTACAACCTAAGGAAGCACTATTCCCTAAACTGAGAAGAAACTTAGAAAAGATTACAACATGACAATCATTCTACTATCTAAAACTAACAATGAAGCTCACTCCTTTTGATGATTGAATCAATTATGAAAACTCTTCACTTATTTTCTATCACAAAGATATCTTCAAATGAATTCAGATAGGATCTGTCACTTCTTCTCTTTCTCTTTCAGTTGCACATCATAATGCATTAGACATTCACATCCTGCTTCTCACATTCACATTCACAACCATGCTCCACCTAGATCAACTAGGTTTAAAATATATACATGATATTACATTGATTACATTATATGTCGGCCAAAGACAACAAGATTATTACAAAATTGCAAGTCAGTCAGAGATCAAACAACATGAAATGTGTAGAGGGAAAGCCCTAACATGAACTCCATGCAAAACCAAGAAGAGGAACACACCTTGCAGATCCCAACACATTCTTAACCTAGTCCTAAACATCCTTCACAACATTATCCTTCATAGAATAACATCCACATGACTCACACATTTGAATTAGGTCGCCCTTAAGCATGAAAACATGAAGTTTGTAACACATCAACTATTACAACTTGGAGGTACTCTTGAATGATTAACCCTTACTTGCACTTCTCCCATATGAGTCGGCATAACCCATACAACATCTCCAAACACTTCTTGAAATCTACACATCAACTTTATGGTGCACATCACCAACATTCCCAAGTCACCCTCAACAACAATAACTCTTCACAAACTAACTTGAAACCTTTGTGGGGTACTGGAAACACGAAAGATATGCATGTGCTTCTAACCTGAGAAACATAGAGACATGTAAAATATCCACATAAACTCATATAATTGATTTGTACATTCTCCAACTGGTACAAGTACTCAAACATATGTTCTGTAGAATAATTAGGCATCCAAAACTATTAGTAGCACATTGTCATTTAAAAACTAAACTTGTGGACCTCTAAATCACCTGAAACTACAAAGTAACATGTATTAAACATCCCTGAACATGTCCACAAAAACACATGAACATATCTTCACTTCTGGAGGAATGCGAAGCATTCAAACCAACCTTTATCTTTGATTTAATTTGCTAGAGCACAAACTAGAACTCTGTCACTTATAACTTTCACTGCACAAAGGAGCAAATGATATGAAACCTTGAATGTAGCACCTTCTCAACTTACTAAACATAAATCCTGAACTGCATGACCATATCTTCAAATGCAGAGGAATGCAGAGCATTCTGCCAACCAGCCTTCAAGGAAACTTCCTATAGCAAAAACATTCACTAACATTCAGAGACTAGATCTTCCTTGTAGCAGCACATACTTCCTTAGGATCATCAGGAGAGATCATACAACATGCTACAGGCCATCAACAACATCTTTTCAACATCATTATTACTTTTAATCATCATCTTAATTCTTATAATTCCCATATTAATGCTTCTAATTCCCATCTTAATATATCATCATGATATCATCTCTGCTCACAACAAATATACTCAATACAACTTAACAATGCATGACATCCAACCATGAACATTAGCAACATCACTGTAAGCACACCATCAACATAAGAATCAATGATAGTCCAAACTGAGTGTTGACATCAAATAGCCCAAACTAAGTGTTAACATCAATGACAACCATAACAGTAACAACCTTAGGTAACATATGTGCAATAGACAGTAACTGCCTTACAAGATAGGACAAAATTAGGTGTCCATAAGGACAAATTAGTTTTCCATGTGTAAGAGGTAATTTATGGAGTTACGACAAATATTGTTTTATGCACTAAACAATTGGATTTATCCAATGGAGGTGTTTGGATATGATATTCAACTAGTATACCACATTTAGAAGGTGAAAATGCTATATAAATAGGGCTTATGGTAGTAGAAATAGAAACATTAAGAGTTAGAGTGAAAACTCTATTTACAGGTGCTGAAGGAGTGAAGATTGAATAGGAGAAAGGAAGGACTCTATGTAATCTCTATTGTTGAAGATAATACAAGATTTTGCCTCTCTTCTTGGTGGAGTTTTTTCCTAAAATGGTTTTTCCACATAAACACTATGTTATGTGTTTATTTCTTTTGTTCCATATTTCATTGTGTTGCTGAATTATTTTCCTAGAATCTCCATTTGGTTATACATTGTTTAAGATCATATTTACAATTGATTTCAAATTTCCATATATAGTAGTTATCGTCATTTCTAGCTTTTGGTATTAGAGCCTAGCCAACTTTGCTTCTTGGGTGCAAGTGTGAAGGTTTTTTGAGTTGTAGTGGGAGTTCTAGTTGAATCTTGTTTTGCAGTTTTTTGTGTAGAGGCCATGGCTACATCCACTATTGCTTCTACCTCTCAGTTGGACATTGAATATTCAATGGCATGGGTTATGAATTGTGGAAGATGAATATGGAGGATTTAGTTGAGGAAATAAATCAGTAGTTGATGTTATGAAAGAGAAGAAACCTGATGATGTTGCTCAAGATGAGTGGGATAGACTGGATTAAAAAGGCATGCGAGGTACAATCTGACTGTGTCTTATAGATTATGTTTGTAATGTCCCCTTGTCACAAATCAAAATCCCTTTACCTTGTTCATAAATTTCAACTTGCAAAAAGAGAACATCAATACATTTTGCATTCAAAGGCACATATATAATTTACATAATCACATTGCTTTTATCATTTCTATGATCAAATGCCAACACATAACTTTAGTTCATCATTGATTACTTTCAATATACATTACTATCATCAATCTATGATTAATTTCAATGTATCTTACTATTGTTAATCTTATGATTGCTTTCAATGCACATTACCTATCATTCACATTTCACATGTTATTCTTATGATCACTATTCATATGCCTTGCATATCATTAATATTTTACATGTTACTCTCACGATCATTATCAATATGCCTTGCATATTCTCTATCATGACATTTCACATGATCTATTATGAACTCATGATCTTTATCAATATATATTGCATACTTGCTATCTCTTCATATGTCATTTGTTAACAGCCTATGGGAGACGAGAGGAGAGTTACCATTATCCACCATGGGGCTCTAATGTCTCTATCCTTAGACTTAGGCGGTATCCTTAATACCTTTAGAGTCAAGGCCTCTATGAGACTCCTTGGTACTCTTATGATGCCTTACATCAAAGTAACCAAGGCCATTATATCACTATCCTTGCACTATGGGTACCTTATACCTCATGTGACAAGGGCCTCTAAAATACCCATGAGTGGCATCTTGGTACTTTTCCTTCAATCTCTCATATGAGGTTAATAAATCACATAAAATTATGAGTAACTATTTACAAGATACATCATTATGAATCATTGCATACTAGATACATTATTAAGGATCATTCTATATGAATGTCTATATATTCACTATTAGTGATGACTATGTATAACTCTTATCATCATGAATAATGGAATGTACACATTATATTGTTAAGGATGACTATTCATAAACCAAAGTTATCATCATTGATATATTTATGAATAGATGCATTTGACTGTCATAAGGATAAATTCTTGAATGAATGACAAAGAACTATAAATAAATCTGCATACCGGATCATGATAGTTTGATTAGAACTATTGAAGGAATATTAAAGTTAAGATGCTTACTCGCTGTTACAATTCTTGGACAGGGATTTCTGCAAGTCCTTGATCAAATATAATATCTTCAATGGATGATACTTGTTGTTTATGTATTATATATTGTAAACTAAATTCTTCTTGTTTTGGAGGATGAAAAGATGACTTGATTGATGATTTTTTTATGCATATTCGATATATAATAAGCAGATGTATTGTTCCTGTTTTATGATAGAAGATAGGTTCTTTTTCCCTAAATGATCGATTCCTTCCCTAAGCTTTATATGTTCTTCAAATGAAGCGATCCATTTTAGAGACACAACCCTTTATTTACAAAACTCTTCAAAACAAATCGTACTCCTTATATTAAATTGTACTTCCTTAATGTATTGGCGCTTGCTCTTAATTAGGCTGCGAATACTTATATAAAGCTTGTGATAAGCCCCTAACTCTTATTAAGGACTTTAATTTTATCTATACTCTTCAAAGGTAATGTTGTGTCTTTGGAGGGACCCACGATCCACTAAGTCTTTAATAAACTCACTAGTTTGTCTTAGGCTACAATAATATTAGGAAGGCTGCCTTTTTTTATATTCAAAGGAGGCTGATGACTTGTCATATGTGGGTCCCATGCCCATCTTTATTAAATATGATTGCTCTTCCTTAACTATGATCGCTGCTCCCTTATTCATTATTGCCTTTAAATATATTTATTTTTATATTAGCATTATATATTTATAGTATTGCTAATATTTATATTTATCATTTATAAATATTATAATATATTCTTATTAATAAATATATTATATTTTAATACTAGTTGCCTTATCATTATACCAATACTAATATTTAATATTTATATACATTATTGTAATAATATTTAAATTATTAATTATAATATATAAATTGATCAATCTTTATATATTTATATTTGTATTGCTTATTTACCAAAAATAATATATTTAGTTAATCAAAATAGATATATTATATTCTAATATAATAATATTATTTAATAATATATGTAATTATCTTTATCATTTGAATTGATTTACAAAGGTAACTTCATTGTCTTCCAATACGATGTTTAAATCTTTAATTTAAATAATGCATTAAAATATCAGGACATGACAATGTTCTACTGAATGTTGTGAGTGAGAAGTCTACACATAGTTTATGGAAGTGTATGGGTGAGATCTACAAAGCCAAGAGTATGATAAACAAGATTTATTTAAAGCGTAAATTATTTTCCATGAAAATGAAAGAGGGTGAATTAGTTGTAGAGCATTTGAATTCGTTTAATTTGTTATTGAGTCAACTAGCATCTGTAGATGTTGATGTGAAGTAGGAAGATAAATGTATATTGCTTCTCTGTTCTTTACCTGAGTCATGGGAAAATGTTATTTTGGCTATCACTAGTAACCTCATAGATCCAAAGTTGGATGCTCTTGTTTCAGTTCTATTATCATAGGAATTGAGGAACAAACGTTTAGATAGTTCAAGGGATTCTCTCAGTCTCAAGGGAAGGTCTAAGGAAAGATGACCAAAAGGTGATTAGAAGGGGTCTAAAGACAAGTCTAAGGGCTGTTCTAAGACTCCTGGAAAGAACATAGTCAAGTGTTGGAACTGTGGAAAGAGAAAATATGTGTAAAAGGAGTGTAGAAACCTAAAGAAACAATGGGATTCCACTACTGATAAGTCTCTGAATGTAGGTGATGAGGTTTTACTTTCTGCATGTAATGTTGTTTCTCATGATAATTGGTTAGTTGACTCAAGATGCTCGTACCACATGACTCCACATAAAGAATGTTTTTTCATATATGAAGATTATGATGGAGGAAATGTGTACCTCAAGGACAACTCTACATATCCTATTGTTAGAGGAGGGAAGTTAATGTTGTGTTTCAGTGATGGGAGAATTAATACTCTCCCTGGTGTTTTGCATGTTCCAGCATTGGCTAGAAATTTGATTTTTGTTTCAATGTTGAATGATTTGGGAATGCATGTGACATTTGATAAGCATGGTTGTAGATTGGTGAGAGAAAGCTTTTTGGAAGTGAAGGGGAAAAGATTGAGAACTTTGTTTAAGCTATAAGACATTACTATTTGTAATGCCTCTTATGCATCTGAGACTAATAGTAAAAATACATGTATGTTGTGGTACCGTAGATTGGACCACATAAGTCAGTCTAGTTTAAAGACTATTTTTAAATAAACAATTATTAGAAGGTTTTGTTGGCAAGAAACACTGCTTTGCATTGATAGGTTTTGTCATTGATGGCAACTAAGATCATCCCAATCATCCGTACAACACAATTTGTTCATATTGGAAGTCAAAATCAGAATTTGTCTAAGTTTGGGCAGTTAGGAACAAAGCAGAAATAGGGTCCAGTATCTTGGTCTGGATCTCTCTAGTGGAAAGGCATGGTTTGCTATGGATCAAAGGTAGTTGAAAGCATTGTCAAGAAACTCTAAATCTAGAGTTTTGTCCTTTGGTGATGAAGGACTCAACATATATTAGCTTTTGAGTATCAAGTTTCAGTTTGACAGAACAGACAGAAGAAGAACAGGTTGACTTTATGAATGATCTTGATTCCGGATGTATAGATGTTGTTTATTGGGAAAATGGTGATGACCAGTGATAGTGGCTGACCTAATTGATGATTTTTGAGTGCAATTTTTGGTCCGCATCTCATATTATATATGGATCTAGCCGACAAAGCAGAATACTCAACAAAGTTCTAAATGTTTTTGAAGCTGACTAATAAAATGATTGTAGATCATGTTGCGGATATATATAGCCGATGGAATTGGATGATTTGAAGCGTGAGTGGTATGCAAATAAGGTGTA
Organism: Cunninghamia lanceolata; assembly: GCA_027924645.1. Taxonomy (NCBI): domain Eukaryota; kingdom Viridiplantae; phylum Streptophyta; class Pinopsida; order Cupressales; family Cupressaceae; genus Cunninghamia; species Cunninghamia lanceolata. The sequence goes on from BSBN01001054.1 coordinate 470,513, forward strand.
TGTGAGAAGAGTAGAAATCCAAGGTGTGAATGAAGGCAGAGCAGTAAGAAGAGCAGAGCAAAGAAGAAATGTGTAAGATCAGTTTTTGTAATTAACCGAAACTGAAACTCTTGCATGGGTAGATGCTATTCATTAGTTCAAAATCTCTATTATTCTCTTGTAATATCTCTATAGACAGTGAGCCTCCATTTGAGCAGTGAGCTCTAGGTAGTGAACCCAAATGCATGTGCATTCACATTTGTAAAAATACTTTTAACAAGGTATTAATTTTTGTGGGTTAACCCCCATCGTGGTTTTTCCCTTAACTAGGTTTCCACATCAAAAATCTTGGTGTCGAATGTGTTGATTATGTTTATGCTTGTGTTAATGTCATATGCTTTAATGTTTGCATCATTAATCAAATTGACAATAGTGAAATAAGTTTAAAAGAAAAGAAAAAATTAATTTTGGAGACAACTGATTTATCCCCCCTCTCAGTTGTCTAGGTTAATTCCAACAATTGGTATTAGAGCGAGGTTCCATTAAGAATCCTAACATCTTGAGAAAAAGATCTTGGAAGAAGTTTTAAATGGGTTCACTCAAAGATCAACTTCAGGTGGCCCTAGAAGAGCTTGTTTAGTCTAAAGAAGAAATTAGTAATTTGAGAGGTGAAGTTAAAGATGCTAATGATACCATTGAAATATTAAAAGATAAATTAAAGAAATCTCTGCAAAGGAAAAATGACCTACTTCTGTAGCTATCCAGTTTACCTGAAGAAAATGGCATGAATGAAGCTTTGGAAGAAAAGACAAAGGAATGTGAGAAGATGTCAAAAGAAGTTTCTATTCTAAAATTTGAAATGGAATCTGAGGTGATGAGGCAAACCAAAGAAAGTGAAGATAGGAAGAAAACTGAAGAAGATCTAAATCAAAAACTAAGAGAAAGAACTGGATAATGTTGTAAATTGGATAGAATAGTTGGACATCTATAGTCTGATCTACAAGAAAGTAGAGATAATGAGAGAGAACTTGAAAGGCAGATTGTCATTCTCAGACATGACCTAGAAGTTGCAAATGAATATAAGGAGAAGTTCAAGATAAGCTCAGTAAAACTAGAAGCACTGCTCGAAGGATAGAAAAAGGCTAATGACTTTCATGGTCTTGGATATGAGAAAGGTGAAAGCTTTAAATCCAGATAGAGAAATTTTCAATTGAGGAATAGGAGAAATAGAACTAGAAAACCTCTGGTAAGACAGCTTAATGCTCAAAGATATCAATCATTTAATGGAAATTGCTTCAATTCCAATAAATTTGGTCATAAAGCTACTTAGTGTAGAAGCAGAGTAAATAAAAATGGTCCATCCTTCTCTGGTCAATGCTTCAATTGTAAGAGGCATGGTCAAAGATCAAATGAATGCAGAGGTATGATAATGAATAATGCTAACAATAGAGGAATTGGCAATTCCTTCAATGGTTACTATTTTTCCTACAATGGGTTTGGACACACGGCTAATCAGTGTAGATTAAGAGGAAATCAAGTTTATATGAAAAGAAATGTTGTGTGCCTTAACTGTAATAAATCTGGTCATATTGCAAGATTATGTAGAAGTTAGAACAATGGAAGAAGAGATCTAGTAAACAGAAAACTAGATGAGCAGAGACAAGACAAAGGCAAAGAAAAAATTAATGTGAATGAGACTCAGAATGAAATGAACAAAACATGGGTTAAGAAAATAATTATAAATGATAGTATTGGATCCGCACTAGAATCTAGTGCTAAAAATTCCTCTGGGAATTGATTTGGAAGCCTTGGCTTAGGGGGAGTAGCATTGGAAATCAAATTTCCCCCAGCTAGTAAGTAAGTGCCTAAATTCAACACAATGAAAAGAGATATTGAATTATTTCAAATCGTTTGGAAGGATTTCTAGAAGAAAAGAGGTGGATATGGCAAATTTTAGAGTAATTTATAAGAATCTGTTCAACAAATAGAGTAACCAGATGTATTAGGGTAGATCATTTATTACAAAGACAAATTAGGTGTTGTGGAACATAAAAAGATCATTCATTCCTCATTTAGATCACTAAAGATGTTATCATAATTGTGACTGGGCTGAATGCAACTGGTGGATTACCTGCTTTGAAAGCTGTGAAGAATCAAATTGTTACTGATGCAACCAGAGAAAAGTATGACAAAAGAACGATGACAATAAATGACATCATTGAACTGGATGTCAAATTTACTTCTATGATCATTGGCTATAAGATCTATCACTCCAGCAGGGAAAATTTAGTTTCTGGGATTGCAATATATGTAGCTTATAAGATGTTAAAGGAGAATGTTGACTATGATCTGTGTGAATTACTACAGAATCATCTAGTAGAGAATCTGAGCAAAATCAAAAGAGACAAGAAAAACTCTTTCAAATATGATTCTTTTATCTTATGTCTATTTTTTCTATTTCATGAATGAAATGCCTAGAATGCAAGGTGTGCATAGGACAAATGACAGGCCAGTGGCAATCTAGATAAGAGACCATTTATATAGTCTTGGAGATTCAAGTGCACAAAAGATTGCAATCTAGGGATATTTCAAAACTTTTCAGATTTTGATGTATGCAAGCGAAAGAATCCCTAATTCAGTTGTAGAAAAGTATGAAAATGAGATATGTTTTATGGTCGACACAGATCAATGTTTGATGGAAGTTGTAGAACCAAGAATAGTATGGATAATGCCAATGGGTTATGAGGTGGATGAGAGAATTCTAGACATGTATGCTCAACATCTTCTGAGCAAACCTAAAGACACCTCTGTTGAAAGGTTTGAAACATACAGGGAACTAAGCTTAAAGTTGCATGTGGAACTTAAACAACTAGAAACAAAAAGAAAAGTGCACAAGAAAGTGGAGATGTATGCAGAAAGCATTGGGATTACAAAAGAAGTAGTGAGAGAGAATAGAGAAAGGATTAAAAAGATAAAGAAGAGCATTGAGTAGACTTCAAAAGAAAAAGTAGAGCCAGTAGTCGCTTCAAAAGTCCCAACAAGCTCCTCCAGGAAGACAAGAAGTTTTGCAAATATTACTGAGCAACCCAAGCCCACTTCCACCAAGAAACTGGAAGCCACTCCATCCAGTGAAGGAGGGAAAAGAAATAAAACCAAGGCCACAGGAATCCACAAGAGCACAAAAGATGATGAGGAGATAGAAATAGATGAAGTGAAAGAAATAAGATCCAAGAAAGACAGAACTTCAAAGACTTCTGAAGACCAGCCTTCCGGAAGCAATAATGCCAATAAAAAGAAAGCAATTGGTAAAGTCACTATGTCTATTGATGAAATTATAAAACAATCACCGTTCATGGAAATTTAAAGTCTATCAGAATTTACTATGACAATTTTGATCAAGCAAATAAGAAAATTTTGGAAGATGCCACCATCATGTTTTTGAATAAATTCAATAGAGGCCTATTGGAAATTTTACAATAACTTCCTAAAAGTTTAAGGAGAGTACTGGAAATGAGAAAAGAAGTAGCTAAGGATAAAGATCTAGAACTCAGAGAGTATGTCCTCTCCATACTATGTCATGTAATGACCAAAAGAGAAGCAGATAAAATTCTTAAAGAAATCAAAGAAAAATTCAAAAGTAAAGTCTGGATGAACAAGTAATGCTTGGTGAAACTAAGGAAATTGCAAAGGAAATAGAGAAAATTCTGAGAAAGGCTTTAGACAAAGATAAATACTATATTGTTTCAGAGAAACAAGTTGAAGACAATCCTCCAGTTCCGGAACAAGAAGCCCTAGAAGAAGAAACTAACAAGAGAATTAATGACCAAAGTATTACTCTAGATCCTCTAGAGTTAACCTATGAGGAGACTAATGTTGGACTTGATTCATCAAATCTAAATATTTGAGAAGTTCAAGAAGAGGAACAAGTCAATCAGGAGGACATAGAAATGATAGACAAAATAGTTGATGCAGGAGTAACTCCTCCACCTGATCACTCTAGAAAAAAAAAGGATATTGCTACCACACAGAGCCCTCTGGATCAAGTAGCAAGTGGTGAGCAAATAGGAAAGAGTCCCTCTGGAGAGAACATAGAGAAAAGTAAAATAGAGAAAGAGGAAGGAAAAGGAAAGAAGGATAAAGTAGAAGAAGATGGTGCAAATGTTGTAGCACCTAAAGAAGATACTGAGAAATCTGATGAACAAAAGGATGGTTCAGAAATTGTTGCAAGAGACACTATAGATGTAGTGAAAAGTCTTCTTGAAAAAAAAATGATTGAACTTGATGAGCTTTAACTACTCCAAGGTCTAGCCAATCCAGATGCTCTCTCTCCAATTCAATTGATGAAAATAACATCATTCATCCAAGTAAAGGCTAGAGAAAAGATGTTAAAGTTCCACATGGAGGACAATGAGCTACTGGGGCTTACAACTAGAATTTTGGAAAAGTTAATACCTTCCTACTAGAAGAGTCCATCTGATTCCCCCTCCGGACATCCAAAAAACCTTGTACGTTCCGTAAATACTCATTTTGAGTCATTTGAGAAGTCTACAAAGACAAAAGTTAGAAATGAGTTTTTGGATAAGAGATTGAGTGAAATTAAGAGTCTAATAGGGTATGATAGGACTATACTTGCTATCAGTATAAAGAGTGATCAAAATTCTCTAAGTGATGGAAGTGATATATATAAATTTTTTCTATCCTAACCCAAAGTAAGTGAGGATATTGAGAACAAGATAAAGGAACAAGAACTAAAATTGTCAAATCTATCCAATAATTTTGATCCTCTAACTATTTCACCCATAAGTCAGGAATGTCAAGTAATTAGCTTGACTGATGAGATTAAGAGACTTTCTAAAGAGAAAGGCAACATTATGAAAAGAATGTGTGAGCTCTGGGGATTGATTGCCCCTAAGTTAGAGACAATGTATAATGCCCTATCTAAAGCTCATACTATAGTTCAGACTAGTGATCCATTAGATCTATCAAACACAAAAGCATATTCATTTTTGTTGAGTGGGTACATCTCAATTTTGGATGGAATGAAGAGTACTTGGGCCTCCGAACTTGTACAAATAAAGAGCAGTTTTGCAGTCATTCTCAAGTTCATGTAAATAGAACTTAATGATTACTTGTACATATGCGGCATTATACATAGAATTTTTGGAGAGTTTTGGCTTGTAGACCCCACCCTTTTCCATTGATGTCAAAGGGGGAGTGAAGAGTAGTGAAAAATGAGGAATCCAACAAAGGGGGAGCTTTAGAACTAATAAAGAAGCACAAGTGTACAGAGTAAGGGGGAGCTACATTAGACACTTAGTAATTTTTCACTAAGTGTTGCCATCAATGCCAAAGGGGGAGATAGTTGGCAAGAGACACTGCTTTGCATTGATAGGTGTTGTCATTGATAGAAACTAAGATCATCCCAATCATCTGCATAACACAATTTGTCTAAGTTTGGGTAGTTAGGAACAAAGTAGAAATAGGGTTCAGTATCTTGGTCCGAATCTCGCTGGTGGAAAGGCATGGTTTGCTATGGATCTAAGGTAGTCCAAAGAATTGTCAAGACACTCTAAATCTAGAGTTTTGTCCTCTGATGATGAAGGACTCAAAAGATATTAGCTTCTGAGTATCAGGTTTCAGTTTGATAGAATAGACAAAAGAAGAATAGGCCAACTTTATGAATGATCTTAATTCCAGATGTATAGAAGTTGTTTATTGGGCAAATGGTGATGACCAGTGATAGTGGCTGACCTTATTGATGATTTGTGAGTGCAGGTTTTGGTCCGCATCTCATATTATGTATGGATCTAGCTATCAGAGCATAATACTCAACAAAGTTCTAAATGTTTTTGAAGCTGACTAATAAAATGATTGTAGATCATGTTATGGATATATATAGCTGATGGAATTGGATGATTTAACGTGTGTGTGGTATGCAAATAAGGTGTATGTGAGAAGAGAAGAAATCCAAGGTATAAATGAAGGTAGAGTAGTAAGAAGAGTAGAGTAAAGATGAAATGTGTAAGATCAGTTTTTGCAATTAACCAGAACTGAAACTCTTGCATGGGTAGATGCTATTCATCAGTTCAAAATCTCTATTATTCTCTTGTAATATCTCTATAGGTAGTGAGCCTCCATTTGAGTAGTGAACTCTGGGTAGTGAACCTAAATGCATGTGCATTCCCATTTGTAAAAATAATTTAAACAATGTATTAATTTTTGTGGGTTAACCCCCCACCGTGGTTTTTCCCATAATCGGGTTTCCACATCAAAAATATTGGTGTCAAATGTGTTGATTATTTTTCTGCTTTTGTGTTAATGTCATATGCTTTAATGTTTACATCATTAATCAACCTGACAATAGTGAAAGAAGTTTAAAAGAAAAGAAAAAATTAATTTTGGAGACAATTGATTCACCCCCCTCTCAGTTGTCTGGGTTAATTCCAATAGGTTTATCCTATTATGATGAGAATTTCAAATTTTGTGAACACTGTATGTTTGGAAAACAAAATAGATCTCCCTTTCCTTTTGGTAGTAATAAATCCATTAATAAATTGGAACTCTTTCGTTTAGATGTCTTTGGTCCAGTGGATGTTGAATCAATTAGAAAATCTAGATATTTTGTTTCCTTCATTAATGATTCCTCAAGGTTTATGTGGATTTATTTTATGTGTTACAAATATGAAGTTTTCACTAAATTTAAGGAATTTAAAGTTTTAGTTGAAAATCAATCAAATCATAAGATAAAGGTTTTGAGATCTGACAATGGAGGGGAATACTGTTCTAAGGAATTTGATGAATTCTGTAAGCATGAAGGTATTGTTAGATAGAAGACAAATCAATATACACCACAGTAGAATGGAGTGGCAGAAAGGATGAATTAGACAATAATGGAAAGAGCCATAAGTATGTTGAGTGAATCATAGTTGAACAAATGTTTTTGGGCAGAAGTTGTGTGTACTGCAAACTAATTGGTTAATAGATCTTTGTGTAAGGCTCTTGTTTCAACTCTTTATGAAATGTGGATAGGTAAGAAACCTTATGTTTCACATTTAAGGGTATTTGGCTATGAGGCTTATGTTCATGTGCCTAAATAAAAATGAACTAAGTTAGATCCAAAAGTTAAAAAGTGTACTTTCATTGAATATGGTGATAATGTAAAAGGTTATAAGCTTTGGAATCCACTAACCCGAAAGATTACCTATTCTAGAGATGTTATTTTTAGGGAACTTAGTGTTATTTCAGAACCTAAACAACCAAATGAAAAAGAAGAAAATGTGAAGAGAGTGCACTTTAAATTAGAGCATGAAGATGCACCTCAGGAAGAACAAAATGATGGATTGGGGGCTGAAGAAGTAGAAGAAGACTCAAGTGCAAGTTCTTAGAGGAAGAATTTGTTGTGATAGAAGAAATTGGTACAAAAGAGCATGCAGAAGAACCTGAAGAGTTTCTTACTCCACCTCTAAGAAGATCATAGAAGACAATGAAACCCAGTTGACAAGTATAGCCCACTAGAATTTTGTTATGTATTTTCTTTATTGAGTACTGATGATGAGCCTAGATCCTACAAGGAATCTATTCATGTAGATGATAGTGAATCTTAGCAGTTAGCCATGCAGGAGGAGATGATGGCTTTAGAATCTTACAATCCCTAGGATATTGTTCATTTGCCCAAAGGAAGAAAGGCCATAGGATGCAAGTGGATCTTCAAGAAAAAGTTTGGAGCAGATAGTTCATTAGAGAAGTACAAGGCTAGATTGGTAGCCAAGGGCTACTCACAGAGAGAGGGAGTTGATTTTTGTGAAATTTTCTCTCCTGTTACTAAATTATCTTCCATTAGATTTCTTTTATCTATTTTTGTAGCATATGATTTTGAGATTGAGAAAATGGATGTTAAGACTGCATTTTTGCATGGAGATCTTGAGGAAGAAATTTACATGCAACAACCTATAGGTTTTGAGGTAAAAGGGAAAGAACATTAGGTTTACATATTAAAGAGGTCTCTTTATGGTTTGAAGTAGTCCCCCATAATGTGGTACTAGAAATTTTGATTCATTTGTGTTGAAATTGGGTTTTGTTAGAAGTGAGGAGGATCATTGTGTTTACATTCATTGTATTGATGATTCTATTCTGATCATTGCACTGTATGTTGATGACATGTTATTTTTCAGTAAAACTATGGGTATGATAAGTGAGTTGAAAGAACAACTTTTAGGTGCATTCAAAATGAAGGATCTTAGAGCTACAAGGTATATCTTGGGGATGGAGATCAAAAGGGATAGAGGTAATAGAAAACTTTGGCTATCACAAAGTAAGTATTGAATAATATTTTGCAGAGATTTAGTATGCAAGACTGCAACCCAGTAAGAGTTCATTTACCCATTGGTACTAAGCTTTCATTAGATATGTGTCCAACGAATGAGGATGATTTAGAGGATATGTATAATGTTCCATATGCTAGTGTTGTAGGGAGTTTGATGTATTTAATGGTTTGCACTAGACCAGATATTGCCCAAGCAGTGAGAGTTTTGAGCAGATTTATGTCTAACCCTGGTAGACAACATTGGAATTAAGAAAAGAGGGTGTTTAGATATTTGGCTAGTACTTTTGATTAATGTTTTGTTTATTCTGGTGCTAATAGTGTGGAAAAGACATTGGAAATACATGTTTATGTTGATGCAGATTGGGTAAGAGACTTAGATAGTCAAAGGTCCACAAGTGGGTATGTATTTACACTGTTTGGAGGAGTAGTGAGTTGGATGAGTAAGAGGCAACACATAGTTGCATGATCAACCACTGAAGCAAAGTACATGGCATCTACCCATGTCTCTAAGGAGGAAATTTGGTTACAAAGGTTGTGTGTAGATGTTGGTTTTCATTGCAAGACTATTTAGATTGGATGTGATAGCCAGAGTACAATATATTTGGCTAGGAGTCCTATGTATCATGTATGGATGAAGCATGTGGATGTTCATTACCACTTTGTTTGTGAGTTGTTTTCTAATGGATAGATTGAGCTGAATAAAATTGATACTTAAGAGAATGTTGTAGATTCTCTTACTAAACCTGTGAGCACAAAAAAGTTTACATGTTGCAGGGAGGCCATGGGACTTGTTCCTAGTGCTTAGTTGACTTATGTTTTCCTACTAATGTATTTACAATGCATATTATCAAGTGGGAGAATGCTAGGATTAAGGTGCCATCAACCTTGTAAATTCTATGTATTTAATTACTCCTAATATTGTTTGTAAATCATTCATAAGGGATGAGGAATTAACCATCAATAGTAAACATTTTTTACCATTGGGATTTACTGGTACGGTAATTAATTTTTACTAGGGGTCGGTAACTAATTTTTTACCAGCATGGAGTTATGATTTATTGGGAAGGAATCTAAGAGGTTAAGGTTGTTATGGGAGTTCAACCTCCCATGGGGTTGTTTTTGACACTTGTGATGATGTTTTTGTTGGTTAGAACACCTCCACATGAAGACAGTAACCACCTTACAAATTAGTTGTCCATGTGTAAGAGGTAAGTTATGGAGTTGCAACAAATATTGTTTTATACATTAAATGATTGGTTTTATCCAAGGGAGGCATTGGGATATGATAACCAACCAGCATACCACATTTAGAAGGTGAAAATACTATATAAACAAGGGTTATGGCGATAGAAATAGACACATTATGACTTAGAGTGAAAACTCTATTTACAGGTGCTGAAGGAGTGAAGATTGAAGAGGAGAAAGGAAGGATTGTATGTAATATCTATTGTTAAAGATAATACAAGCTTGGGCCTCTCTTCTTGGTGGAGATTTTTCCTGAAAGGGTTTCTCCACATAAACACTGTGTTATGTGCTTATTTTTTCTATTCCATATTTGATTGTGTTGTTGATTTATTTTCTTGCAATCTCCATTTGGTTATACACTATTTAAGATCATATTTACAATTGATTTCAGATTTCCATATATATTAGTTAGCTTCATTTCTAACAAAATAAATATATTGTGAACCTATTTGCAACAACTTATGATATGGTTTTCATATAATTAGTTTTTGTATATATTATTAGTTAACTTTTACACTTTTGTGTTAAGAAAAATATGGAATATAAAACATAAAATATAGTATTTTTGTTAAGAGAATGGTGGGTGCAAGGAAAGGTGCATCCAATCATAGGATTTATCATTTAGGCCTTTATAAGTTTTTTGTTAGATCAATCTAACAATTCATAGTTTAAATCATATAAGGATATATAATTTGTTTATGCTAAATTATTACATCGATGCTAATTGTTAGTTAACATATTTGTTGTACTATTCTTTTTGTATACATATCATAAAATTAGGATATTGAAACTACTATATTTGATATGATAATCATAGATAATTGCTCATCTTACATGTTAAAAATATCCTCATTTCACCTTTTATATGCTTGACATCATTTTCTTACCTTTATCTCACCTCAGATATATGTTTGACATTATATGTTTAGTTAGGGAGAGACTTAGAGAGAGACCAAGAGGAAATGATATGTTTGACATTATATTCTCATGTCACCTTCTATAGGTCTAGAATACCCTCATTTCACCTTCTATATGGGTTACAAAAAGAGGAGAATGAGGAAGAGAGGAAGAGAGAGAGACATATTTGGCATGATTAGTATATCCTCATTTCACCTTATATATGGTTTATGGATGCTTTGCATATCCTCATTTCACCTTTCTACATTTTCTTTACACCCACCAATTGTATTTTCTTGAAATTTTCTAAAGCCTTATCAAAAAATCTATTTTATACATATCTTGCAATCATTGCATTCCATGAAATGACATTTCTTTGAGGCACCATGTCAAACAGTTCACACGCCTTGTCCATGCCTCCACACTTTGCATGCATGTCTACCAAAGAAGTTGCAACTACAACATCTGACAAAATTCCCATATCCTTTATTCTTTGATGGATGTCCATGTACCCTATTCCAAAGATCCTTTATGCATTTCATGAGATGGGATTGCTTATGTAAGAAGTCACTTTAGGTGCTAGGTTTTGATCCATAGCCCTGTAATCTTGTGTTCCACTAGATACTCTGATACTAGTGGTAGCATTACTACAAGCATGTGTGTTAGTAGTCAAAATTATTGATGTAAAAGTAGACATTCCAGTAGTCAGTATAGGTACCGACACTTGTGAATGTCGATGATGACATGTTATTAATAACTTTTGCACATTTAGTCACTAGCATAACATGGTCATGTATTATATGAAGCATTCCATGTACTGTAACATTTTGAAATATGAATGCAAAAAAAAAAACTAGCATGAAATACGTACTGTAAAATTTTGAAATATGAATGCAAAAACATGCAAGAATGCAACACTACATGCAAAATCAGATTTGAATGAGTGCCTAAGATGAGTAGTAAAATTTGAAACAAGATTTTAGCTACAAACCCTAGTTTTTGAAATCACTAGGTTATAAAAAAATTTCAAAATTTCAAGCAAACCCTAGTAATTTTAATATAAAAAATGCAATGCACAAGATTGTAAGATGGTTAATTTCTGTAATTTATATCAGATCTAATGCAAAAATAAGAAATTAAATGAAGTTTAATGAAAATTAATTCAAATTATGTCAAAATGCAATCCTTAAATACCAATTTGTTTTTCAAAATTTTTAATTTTTTTGTAAATTTTCAAATTCAATATGAAGATGATAAATGAAATGAATGAAAATCTGAAATACAACACTCAGCAAGGTGCAAAATTCAAATAGAACATAGGGTCACCAAAATGATTAGTGTAAAAAGAGGGGTTTTCAATTTTGATGAGTGTTTGAGTTAAATCCTCATTTCACACCTTACATTCAAGGACATAAACCGAGTTAAGCCGCAACTCTTGCAAGAGGGCTCTTCTACAGATTTAGTGTCACTTGGAATGAAGAGGAAACTTGAATTTGCTGATTAATTGATTAATTAAGGCCTGATTATACTTAAAACCCTAATTTCAAAAAATTGTAAATAAATGGATGAATCCTGACAAATGCTCATAGACAAAGATGTAATATTTAGAGTAGATACATACTAGACTTCGAGATTCTTGATGCAGAAAAGTCATGGGATAAAGAGTGAGTACCCAAGCCCAAGGTAGACGCTTCTTCAAAGACTTCCAAAACTTGTCTACAACTAATCACCACTGTCATGGAGGTTTTCTGCTTCGGAGATCCGGAGGGCTTTGGAGCAGGCGCCCAAGCCCTAGCAGTTTCCTTGAAATATGGGATCTCCAAACTCTGTCATAGCCTCCTATAGCTCCAATTTCATAGAACATGACACCTATTACTTGCAATTATAGAGAAGGGGGTTGGGGGTTGTGGTGTCTAGGAGCTTACCCTAGTCAAGCCCTAAAAGGACATTCAAGTATTCCAAACACCGTTGTTAGATAGAGAGTGTGTATGCCTGTAGGATAGAGATAAATACCAAATGATAAATGATTGAAAACACAAATAGATATCACCTCGGAGGTGTAGCTCGTATGTAGATAAAAATCCTTCACATCATGAGAAGATTAAGCCAAATCTGTATAACAAACACAATAACAAGACAAGTCTGCTCTGCAACAATGAATATCTTGAATGATCTAAAATCATAAATGTGCTAAAAGTTCATGATCATCTTCTAGTTTACTAATGAAACCATAAACATTCTTATATATGCACTTCCTCTTTAATTTCATAATTCAAACTTGAGATGTTGGTAACGAAACATTTTAACATTCAGATAACTGACATTTAAAATTTGGGACCCTGACAAATAGGGTAGGACTAGGGCGTGGGTGCCCAAGCCCTTGGCCCCATTTTTAAGGTAGGGTCAAGTTCATCATTGTCCCCTAGGTCCCATTTAACATGGCTTTTTAGGGATTTTCCATTGGGAGTTAAAATGAACATTGATGATGCAAAACAAGGGACCCGGGAACTAAACTTAGGAGGGAAAAAGTCCTAGGGAGACATTTTCTGATGTAACAATTATATACATTTTTCTCATTCAACACTTAATCAATTGGTGTAGCATCTATATTCACATTTGTAAATGCATCATCATTTGCAATCAATGATTCAACATTTTTTACAATATCAAATTGAGCTAGCGAAGATTGCATACCTTCAAATCCTACATTCAGTTTCTTACTTTCATTAAGTTTTTGCATTCATTCCCTTTGTTTCTCCAAATACTTCTCTCTTGGATGCTTCATGATCCAATTCAATTGGAAAACATGGTTTATCTTAATTTGTGAAGTTCAATATGTTGTTTTCACAAAGTTGTTTCATTCGCTCTCCTTTCTTTGCATTCTCAACTTCAAGCTCCTCCTGTGTTTGAGTTTTTGTCTTTTCCTTGGCATGGTATTGAATTCTATATCAATCTAAAACAATAATTAAAAGAACACAAAAAGTATCTCATAATTTATCAAATTATAATACAAAACATGCACAGTTACAATTTTTTTTTCAATGTAAGATACAAAAACTAGTTAACTTGTTCAATCAAGTGTTGCAATTACTCAAAATATGTAAAAAATGATTTGCAACATCAAATTTTATTTCAAATGGAATCTTCTATATCGATAGAAGACAAAAAGTGAACCAATTTTTTCAACCAATCATTATAGAATCTCAAAAGCATCGAAAGTCTCTTTACGTGTTGAAAAAGCATAGAATAAGGGAATATTACATAGCATGTGGGCCAAATTCATGTGATAGGCCTTCATGTAGGCCATTGGTCAGCATTTATACTAGCTAAAAACTTTCTCACATTATAATGCGAGTAAATTATTTAAAGTTTTTGGTCTCTCTCCCTTTGTCTAAACATGTCATTGGGGTAAGGAATCCTAACTCACTATTCTATATGTAAATTAGGAATGCCAAAATGAACTGGGTGCACCTTATATTCACTAGGATAGGAGGATGTGATATCTAAGGATCCCTATTCATCACCAATATATTAGTTACAAAAAATCCTCTAAAGATACACAAGTGGTAGCAGGAACTACTGGTGCAACACCTTTAGTTGAAGAGGATGGTTTATCTAAAGAACAAGGTTATGTGGTATGAAAAATAAGAGAAACATGTGATGGAGTAGAGAACATGGTATCAATGATCTAAGAATATTGAAAAGGATCATTATCATCCTCTACCATAAAGGATATTACTCCACAAAGAATTATAGATTAATGCAAGGTAGAGGGAACAAATTATATTACATGAATCCAAGGTTTACCAAGGAGAAGATTGTAAGAGATGTTTCTTGGAATGATATGGATTAAATTGGGGAGTTTAATAGGTCCTAATGAAATAGGAAATGTAAATGTGCCTAAAGAATACATTTTGACATTTTTAAAATAGAGATAGAGACTTAGGATTGAGAGGGAGAGATAGAGAGGGGGAAAGAGACAAGGTGAGAGAGACAATTAGAGAGGGAGAGGGGTGAAGATTAAGATATATAGAGAGAGGAATTGATAGAGTGATAGAGTGGAGAGATGGGGGAGAGGAGAGATAGAGAGAGGAAGAGATGGGGGAGAGGGGAGATAGAGAGGTAGGGATAGAGAGGGAGAGATGGAGAGGGGGAGAGAGATAGGGAGAGAGTGGGGGAGATTGAGAGATATAGAGAGAGGGAGAGATGGGGGAGAGGGGAGATAGAGAGATAGGGATGGAGAGGGAGAGATAGAGAGAGGGGGAGAGAGATGGAGAGATTAGAGAGAGAAGATAGATAGGGATGGAAAGGGAGAGATGGAGAGGGGGAAAGAGATAGAGGAGAGAGATAGAGGAGAGAGAGAGAGATGGGGATATAGACATGGCTCTGATAGATAGAGATAGAGGGGAGAGAGGGCTAGGGGAGTGAGAGAGGAGAGATATAGAGAAGTGATATAAAGAGATAGAGAGATGTGAGATAGAGAGATAGGCATAGAGAGGGATAGATAGGGAGAGGGGGAGACTAGGAGATATATATATATATATAGAGAGAGAGAGAGAGAGAGAGAGAGAGAGAGAGATGGGGGAGATGGGAGATAGAGAGATAGAGAGAGGGGGAGAGAGGGGCAAAGAGAGGAAGACAGGAGACATATATAGAGAAGGGAGATAAAGAGATAGAGAGATGAGTGATATAGGAGATAGAGAGATAGGTGTAGAGAGGGAGAGATAGATAGGAGGAAAGAGATAGAGGAGAGAGACAGAGAGAGGGAAACCAAGAGAGATATAGAGGTAGAGATAGAGAGAGATAGATGGGGGAGATGGGGAGAAGACATATATAGAGATACCTAGATAGAGAGGGAGAGATAGAGAGGGGTAAAGAGATAGGGGGAGACAGGGAGAGATAGAGAGAGAGGAGGGAGACCGAGAGATAGAGATAAATGGAAAGATCGAGAGACAAAGAGAGAGAAAGAGGGGGGGATCTATTGAGAGATATAGAGAGAGAGGGATGGATAGAGAGATAGAGGGGAGATATGGGGAGATGGGAGATAGAGAGAGGAAGAGAATGGGGAGAGGGGAGATAGAGATATAGGGATAGAGAGGGAGAGATAGATAGGGGAAAGAGATAGGGGAGAGAGAGACATGGAAAGAGATGGGGGAGATTGAGAGATATAGAGAGGTCTATATAGAGAGAGGGAGAGATAGGGGAGAGGGAAGATAGAGAGATAGGGATGGAGAGGGAGAGATAGATAGAGGGGGGAGAGAGAGAGATAGGAGAGAGGGGAGATAGAGAGATAGGGATAGAAAGGGAGAGATAGAGAGGGGGAAAGAAATAGGGGGAGAGAGAAGGAGAGAGATGGGGAGATTGAGAGATATAGAGAGGAGAGAGGTGGGGATATAGATAGGGCTCTGATAGATAGAGATATATAGAGGGGGAGAAAGTGACAGTGGAGCAAGAGATGAGAGATTTAAAGAGAAGGGAGATAAAGAGATAAAGAGAATGGGGAGATGGGAGATAAAGAGATAGGGATAGATAGGGAGAGATAGAGAGGGGGAAAAGGGATAGGGGAGAGAGACAAGGAGAGAGAGAGGGGGTGATCAAGATAGAGAGATAGGGATAGAGAGGGAACAATTGAGGGGGAGAAAGAGAGAGGAAGAGATGGGGAAAAGGGGAGATAGAGAGATAGGTATAGCGAGGAAGATATAGAGGGAAGAAATAGAGGGAGAGATGGGGGAGAGGGGATATAGAGAGATAGGATCTAGAGAGAAAGAGATAGAGAGGAGGCGAGAGAGGGAGAGATGGGGAGAGGGGAGATAGAGAGATAGGGATAGAGAGTGAGAGAGAGAGGGGGAGAGAGAGGGAGAGATGGGTGAGATGGGATATAGAGAGATGGGGATAAAGAGGGAGAGATAGAGAGGAGGAAAGAGTTAGGGGGGAGAGATACATGCAAAAAAAGTTCAACAGATATAAATTGTGGTCATGTTATAGCATGACCATACTTTTGACTGCTTTGCGAAACTCCAACCCTAAGGGTTGGATTTTCTATAGGAATCCAACCCAAATGGTTGGACATACCTTTTGGATGTCGAGGATGTGTTTTCAACAAAACTTAGAAAATCAACCAAATCCTGAGCATACTCTCCATCATGTTTACATATTTTTCAATGTCAATATAAAAAAATGGCAGGATGAATTCTAGTTTTTTATTAGCTTTCTAACCATGTATGTTTTTCAAAAATATGATAACATTAAGGTTTCCATCTTGAATTTCTTTTGTGAATGTGTTCTTTTTTTTGCAGAAAACCTATGTCTAGTATTTATGGTGTCATTTTTTGTGTTTATCGAAGTTTAAAACAAATTAAAGTTTTAGATTCTAGACTCAATTCTATACAAATTGAAAAAAATGATTTTTGATGTTTTCAAAAACATTAGGGGGGAGCACACTCAAATTTTTATTTTTCAAGATGTGTCCACTTGAAAAATTCATAAAAAATCATATATTCATTAAAAAATTAACACAAAAATTAGGCATAAACTACATGATGTTAGCTAATTCTCCACCAAAGTGATTTGTGAAATACTTAAAAAAGTCAACATTTTAGGGGGAACACACCAGACACTATGTTATATTTTTTTGACAAAAATAGGAGCACTTTGTGTTCTCCCCCTATTTGAACCTCTTAATCTCCACCATTTTTAGAAAAAAAGTAGTTTAGAAACTAGATTCTAAGCACTACAAATCTTGTTCTTATCACATATTCTAATTTTGAGCATGGCTATCTTCAATTTCTCACCCAAGATCAATTTTTTTTGATTTCAGAAAAGAGTGACCACTTATGACCCCCATTTGGTCCCCCATTTCCATGCACATACCCAGCCATGGAAAAAGAATTTTTCTCCTTTAGGTTCTTTTGTGGAGAAGACTTGGATAGCATTTTTGTGAGAGGTGTGTGGTTCTTAGGTAAGGCTAATTTGGCCTTCAAGAAATGGTATTCAATACTTGACCCAGATAAAGAATCCTTTAAAACTATGCCCATATAGATCAAACTTCTTGGGCTACCTCTTGAGTTTTGGGAGGAAGAGGTTTTTAAAGGCATTGCTAATGCATTTGGATAGATTTTGGCAATGTATAACATGACTAAAACAAGGAAAAGGCTAGTTTTTATGAGAATATGCATTTTTATGGATGTCTTTGTGACCATCCCATCCCAAATAAACTTATCTTCCAAGGGTGAGTTGTGGAAGAAGTTGATGGTGGTTGAGAACTCTCCTTTAGAATGCCATAGATGCAAAAAACTTAGGAATTGGGTTAAGGAGTGCCCTAAGAATAAGATGAAGGGTGTGTGCAAGAAGTTGTGTCCACTTATTGGCCAAAAAGTGGAAGTGTTTTCCCTTATTTTCAGAATTTGTCACATTTGACCTAAAAATTTGAAGCACTTAACGGTGGAATCTTGGAAAAAGTCACTAAATATGAAATGTAGCACTCAGAATCTAGTTTCCAAATATGTAATTTTTTTCAATACCCAGATGATAGAAAGTGATTTTGAATAGGTGTTTCTAAAAACCACTGTTTAAAAGTCACTTTTTTTTTACTATACCATGTACGTGTACGTCATCCATATTTTGACCTAAATAATCATATTTTTCAAAATCCTTTTGGGAAAAGATTTGTAACTCACTGAAGCACGTTTTCCATATTTTTTTGTAATTTTTTATTGAATATATTTTTTTTCATTAATTTTTTATTGGCCATTTTTGGTCTTTTAAAAAATCATCGTGTACGTCACGCATAAGATGACCTAAACTTAACATTTTTTGAATTTTTTTTTTTAAATTGAAAAGAATTGTCTAAAGTACGTTTTCCTACAATTTTTTTTACAAAAAAATATGTTAATAAAAAGTTATTAAAATACTAAAAAACCCTAATAATTCAAGTTTATGGACCTATTTCATCAGAAATTGATTAAAAAATAGAAAAAATAATCCAATTGTAAAAAAAATTACATATTTAGAATCTACACTGTCTCATCTATAATGGGTTTTAATTTCATCAAAATATTCTGCAAAATAGACCTTCAGATATATGCCCAAAGTCACTATTTTGTTGTGACATTGACAGGACCTTCAGGTTGCAGGTCAAACCTAGTCCAGAGGTCAGGTTCGGGTCCCCAAAGCATTTCCCGAACCGGGTTACAAAGCAAAACCCGAGCTTAAAATTCAAATTTTAAATAACGGGATCCCGTTTTAAAACGGGATCCCGTTTCATAAAAGGTTAATATTTTAACCTTTATGAAACGGAAACGGGATCCCGTTTTCAAAACGGGATCCCGTTTTATAAAGGTTAAAATATTAACCTTTTATAAAACTCAAAACGGGATCCCATTTCTTGAAAATGGGATCCCGCTTTTGGCTCGGGATTTCGAAGCAAAACGGGACCCGTTTTGGTTAACCCGATTTCGGATTTTTTTCTAACTCTGAAACTTCCACCTTAAGTGGACACAACTTCTTGCATTTACCCTGAAACCAAATAAGAAAGAATGGCTAAAGAAAGCCCCTCTAGGAGACCTAGAATAGTGGTGAAAGATGTTTCTTTAGAGAAGGAGATTGAAGGCTCACAAGAGAGTGAAGATGCTAATGATAACTTTCTCATGCTACCCACTATAGGGGAATACCTTACTACCGAGGCTTTGGGTTGCCCTTTCTTGAAGGTGGTGACCAACCCAGGCCCCTAGACTAAGGAAAATAGTCTACAACATGTGGAGAGTCTACCTATCTGTCAAAACTAAGGGGAGGAGTTCTTGGATGATAAAAAGAAGGGTAGTAAATTATCTCAATATGAAAGGATGGATGACCCAATCCTAGATATTTCTTTGGTTAGAGATAGTGGTTCTTTGGAGACTCTGAATTTGGGTCTAGAAAGTCCTAAGGAGTAGGGATTTAATCTGGTCATCATGGGTAATAAGGGGAACAAGAAGAAAAAGGAGAGAGGTGAAAGTAACAGTCCCTTAGTTGAAGATAGGTGTGAGGCCTACTATTTCACTCCCCTGATTTGATCATTTCTTATTACTATTGGAGACAAGTTTTAGACTTTTTGGGACTATTGATCCCGACATGCAGTTTTACTAGACTATATGCTTTTGTTTTGGTTAGTATTGTTTAGTATGCTATGATTAGACTAGATCTTGATTTTGATTCACTGATGAGGATATGGACATGTGATTTGCATTATGATATGATTATTGAGATATTAGTTGTGAGTTTATGTTGTGGATTTATTATGCAATTTTATCTTGAGATGGATTATAGAAATGCAAAATTATGAATCTAATTGTGATGTGATTTCTATGATTGTTTTATATGACTATGTGATGGTGTGAGTATATTTTTACTTTTCTTCAGCTATGATATACATGTTGGATTTATCTTTTGTTTAAGTGTACAGGTCTTCTAACCAAGCCACGGATAATCAGAGATTATCCCACACATTTTGTGAATTCCCATGTTAAGCTGATATAGTTCCAAGAGGAACCAAGATCAACAGTGTTATGTATGATTAAATTTCGTAATGTTTATATGTGGTGTCGTTTGGGATAGGTATACCCTTTTCAATTGATTGTATTTTGGTGTTGAAAATGTGTATAGTTTAATTGACTTCATTTTTAGTTTTTTATTTTTGTGAGCCCTTGTTATGTGATTTTACTCACCCTATGGTGCACAAAATGGGTTAAAAGTGACCCTGGGTTGTACCCCTAGGGTCTAGGGACCATTTGAGCTTGTCTAACCTTAGGTAAACTCTAATTTGGTCACTTAAACTTCACCTTGAAGTGAAGTGACGAAAATAGAAGTTTGGGAAGGAGTGGGAGGTTGGGTCAAACACTCAACCTCATCCACACCTCTTTCCAAGGCTTGGGGGAGTCTTCAAGACCCCTAAATTTTGGAGGACTCAACTCCAAGGCTCTCCCACATTGGTGAGGGTACCTTGGGGTTTTGTTGACTTTCATAGGAGGATATGATTGGGGCTCTTGTAGTACCCACATCCTTATTTGGCTCCACTTTTCTCTCCCACATTTGTGAGAGAGCACAAGTGGAGGGGGCAAGACTTGGTGGAATGGGAGGGTGACACGTGTCACCACCACATTCCATGAAGCTTGCAAGTGGTTGTGATGAGGAAGGAGAAGGTGACATGTGTCACCTTCTCATCCTCAAGGCTCATGAGGAGAGCCAATTTTAATCCCTCTTGAAGAGAGGGAGAGGGTTGTTGATTTCTTTTCAATTTTTCATGTTTAATTGAATTTGGGGAGAGAGTTAGAGGAAAATTTTGGAGGCTCATTTGGAGAAGGACTTGGAGGTGGAGTTGGAAGGGCTCTTCTTCAACTATCTTCCTTGTGGGCTATTTAAGGTAGGATTCAAGGCTTGATGCCTTTCCTTATGTATTTTACATTTCTTGTGTGATGCCTTTGTGTGTGTGTATTTTACATTTTGTGTTGTGGGGATTTTATGGGTGTTGTAAGAGCTTCTCCACTTGGAGATAATGCTCAGCATGTGTGGGGTGGGGGAGGAGTGAACCTTCTCGAGGTCACATCCTAGTTATTTTGGTATTTTGTCCTTGAGGGCAAGTTGTGAATATGAGCATTTTTGAATGGTTTGAGAGCCATGGAGAAATTTATAAAATTTGGTATATATGTGTTGGCTTGAGGCTTTGTTAAAGTTGAGTTTAGAGATATTGGAGTGGCACTCCCCTACCACTTTAAACTCATTTCTATGAGTTTTGTTTTGTGCAAGCCATGAGTGTTCTTCATGTTTATTTGTTTGAGTGTTTTATTGTGTTGTGGAGTGAAAGTTTCTTGTGTGTGGATGACCTCCAAGCTCGGTGGTGACTCATGAATGAGTCTATGGTAGGGAGGAGAGCAATATTCACGTGGCTTTTTCCCCCTTACCACATTTTTTATTTGTAGGTTTATTGTAGCATTGGAGCTTGGAAGAAAGAAGCTTTAAACCTTTGAGTTTTGTCATTTTGGCTCCTTGTGAGCTATGGCCAATTTTGGTCTTTATGTAGTTGTTTTCAAGATAAGAGAGAAGATCCTTTTTCTCTCTTGATATGTAAAGTTACATGTTTCATTTTGGGTTGTATGTATTTTATTTTTGAAGTTGAAAATATTATATAGTGGCTGATTTATTCTATGTGAGTTTGGAAATGTTGCAATGAAAGAAATAATGCTATTATAATTTTATAATTGTTGTAAAATATGTATAATGTTGGTTCTCATTTTCATATGTTTTTTTTTAAACAAAATATAGTTGCTAGTTTTATTCTTATGAGTTTGAGGATTTGTTCAATGAGAAGAAAATGTATGTAAATTTTGTCTTTATCCTTCAAAAGTTGTTCAAAAAAAGAAATATTTAACTTGCCATTTTTAGTAAAATGTATTAAAAAAAATAGTTGTAGCAATATCCTTTGTTTAAAAAAAAATGAGCCTTGGGAGATCTATATATTTATATGTTTAGACTAAATAGTTTATTTAACAAGATGGAAAATGCATTGCTTCTAAATCCATTTTAATATTTTAATTCTGGAAAAATATTATTTGTATAAGAAAGAAGTTGTGTATTTTTTCCTCTTGTTGGAATATATATATATATAGCAGATATTATATATTTAATATGCTGGAAAGTATAAAGTAATTGGGGAAACTATGAGTATATATATATATATATAATGGATATATGTTAAAAAAAAGACCTCAGAAACCCTAACGTGAGTTGAATCTGCAAATTTGGGGCCTAAGATTTTTATTGTTTTTAGAGTGTTAAAAAAAAGGAGTGGGGCCGCCACCCCCCCCCCCCCCCCCTTGTTGCTGTTGATGTGTATGGTGGGTGGGTGGTCCGTCCCCCCCCTGAAACCCTTTATAAACCTTAGTCACACTTCAAGCGGTAGCCATAGACCCTACTCCGCTGATGATTCTTCGTTCAAACCATTCGGCCTTAGATCTAACCTACAGTTTTATGTTTGACAGTAACGATATATATATATATAAGTAGGGTTAGGGTTTGAAATCCCTCCATAAGGAAAGTAATTTTATAATAGGTGAGTTTTAGGGCAAGGGGTATTTTAAATTAGGAATTATCTTCTTTTCCCTCTTTTTGTCTTGAGACAATTGTTATTGTTTTTATTTTTTTCTTTTAATTATTTTAAATGGTGATGATTTTGAATTCATGGTAAAGGGGTAAAATTTATTTAAGAGTGGGTTTGTTTTCTTAGTAGTGTTATTTTTACTAGATGTTATTTATTTGTCACAGGGTAGAAATTATATTCTTTTATTATTGTATTCGTTCTTCTGAGCTAATATATTTAACTAGAGGGAGATATTGATTTAATTTAATTATTTAGATTTGGGGTTTATTTTTTCTTATAAGTTATCCCTTGAATTTTATTTAATGTAACACTATTATTTAGAAAACAACCTAATTTAATTTAATCATATGTGGAAATTTATCGAAGGAGGTCATTTTAATTAATTTCATTAGTGTGTTTTGATTAATTAATTTAATTAATCCAATTTAGTGAGCTTAGGGAATCCTTTGGTTAAAATTTAATTATTAGAATAATTCATATACAAGGTCGAGAGGCATTATACTGTTGGATTTTTCCAAGAATTAGGGTTGATTTCCTTAGATGATCTTAACCTTGTGTAGAGTAAAAATTTAATGTTTCTGCAAACTTGATGATCATAATTAAGTAGTTATTTAATTCTGATATGCTTTAGTAGTAGGCTTTTGATTTTAACTTGCTTCAGAATCCCTTCACTCACCTAGGAAAACTTAGGGTTTCTATTAATCAATCCTAACCCTAATGACAATGCTTCTCACGTTGCATTGACCCCCTTCATTGGCTTTCATCACGTAGGGGAGTGCACATGTGATTGCATTACCCTAAATTTGACCGACATGTTTATGCCTTATGCATATTGCCATCGAGCACGTTGACACATGCAAGGGGATTTCTAGGGATGTGTGGAAATTTTTTGATATTTTTTGTCATGACCACATGACAAATGTGGACATGACACGTGTGTTACGTGTCATGACCACATGGGAAAAGTGGGCATGACATTTGGTATCAGAGCCCAAGTTTAAACACTGGTCTTGTTTGGGCATGTTACTTATTCTACATTTTTGTTTGATTCATGATTACCTTGTTCTTGTAGGATGCCTCCCCGAACTTGGTGAGTGGGCTCACACGCCACATTGTCCATAGAGATATGAAACCAGTCTTCGGTAGAGGGTCAGGGACTAGCCGCCTCACCAGAGTAGCAGGCACCATAGGCACCACAGGCACCATAGGCACCACTAGCTCCTGATATAGGACCATAGGTCTTATAGGTATTAAAGGCAATGTTGGATAGGTTACCGCAAGTTGTAGTAGAGCCACGTGTCGAGCCCCGCGTTGATCTGCGAGAGGAGCCACATGTTGAGCCACGTGTCAAGCCCAGCATCGAGCCACGAGAGGTGCCACATGTAGAGCCTTTTGTAGAGATACCTGACACCACAGTGGAGGAGGTTGGTTTAGCTTACAGAGTGCATAGTAGGAGCCCTCCGCGTCATGTGACGCAAGAGGAGGCTATGAGGGTAGAGCAGGTTTATCATAGACCTTATGATCATGGTGTGGATGAGCCTATCGGAGGACACATAGATTGAGGGGATCCCATCAGAGACTTACTTAGGCTGAACCCATCCACCTTCACAGGGACCACAGAGGGAGCCGAGGCTGAGGCTTGGCTTATTAGTTTAGACAGGTGCTTTGCATTACATCCTTATGGGAGCAACACAAAGGCACACATGGTAGTCCACCTCTTAAGAGACATAATAGGGACATGGTGGTGCACTAAGGAGTGCAGGTGCCACTTATCTTTGGATGCTCTTACATGGGACACTTTCATAGAGTGCTTTAATGTGCGTTATTTGTCAGACCACTATAGGCAGCATCGGATTGACGAGTTCCATGATTTACAGCAATGAGGTTCTACTATAACACAGTATGAGGGTAGGTTCACAGAGTTGTCACATTATGCAGAGTATCTCCATGATGAAAAACTTCTGGTTCACAAGTTTATCAAAGGTTTGAATCAGGGGATATCAGGGCCAGTGCACATGGTAGACCCTCAGACCTTGAGTGAGGTTGTCGAGAAGGCATATATCACAGAGGAAATTCAAGGATGAGGTTAGAGTTCATGTCCTTAGTTTTAGGATTGTAGCTAGCAACAGCAGAATTTCCATCAACCACCACCACCACCATAGAGAGGAGGATTTAGTTTTGCATCTTTACCTCCTAGGCCTCCACAACAATAGCAGCAGTAGTATCAGTAGAGGTCCAGACCCTAGCAGAGGGTACAGGAAGGACAAAATTGTAATTGGTAGAAGCAAGGCCAGCATAGGGATCAGAGACAACAGGGACCCCTGCAGGACCCACTAGATCACAATAGTCTTACATGGGTTCTCAGGGGTCCGCTGGTCAGACTGGACAACAACAGAGTAGTAGGACACAAATTGGACAGGTTTAGTCTCAGAGCCCATTCTATGTTTGTGGTGGGGCAGGACATTTAGCCAGAGAGTACCCATAGGGATTTACGATAGGGGGACAACCTCATGCAAGAGGATCAGAGTAGACAGTAGGAGATGTGGGTAAGTCCCACCATATGTTTACAACGGTTGATAATCGCCAGGCTGACTTCTAGGCCTCAGTGATTGAGACAACAGGTATGATTGGGGATGTCCCCATTGCTATTTTATTTAACTCTGGAGATACTGATTCATTTACATCTCCATCGTTAGTGGAGCATTGCAGGCTGGTGGCCTCTAGGCAAGGCGATAGGTGGGAGGTTGAGTTGGCCACTAGGGCCAAAATGTCAGTAGATGCGTTGGTTCAAGATTGTGAGATATCTTTGGGGGCCTTCACTAAATTATGTGACCTTAGGGTTATGCCTTTAGGATCCTATGGTTTAGTTTTAGGCATGGATTGGCTTGCAACTCATAGAGCCAAGCTAGATTGCTTCCAAAAGGTGAATAGTTGTTTAGATGATCATGGCACATTAGTTGAGGTAGTGGGCATTTAGAAGCCCATGATAGTTCATATGATATCCACTCAGTAGCTTAAGCACTGCATGCAGAAGGGATGTCAGTTGTTTTCTATCATGGTTAGCAACAAATCAGAGGATGAGCCAGAGGTGTCATTAGATGACCATCCTATCTTGAGGGAGTTCACTGATATCTTTCCACCAGAGTTACCAGGTATGCCTCCACGCAGAGAGGTAGACTTCCACATTGATCTAGTGTCGGGTGCCAAGCCAGTGTCTCGTGCACCCTACAGGATGACCACACATGACCTCACATAGCTCAAGTTGTAGTTAGAGGAGTTTCTTGAGAAGGGGCACATCCAGCCTAGTGTTTCACCATGGGGTGCACTAGTCATCTTCATGAAGAAGAAGGATGGGTCTCTTCATTTGTGCATGGATTATAGGCAACTTAATAAGGTGACGGTGAAGAACCGTTATCCTTTGCCTAGGATTGATGACCTTCTCAACCAGATGCAAGAAGCCAAAGTGTTCTCTAAGAGAGACCTCAAGTCCAGTTATCATCAGTTATGCATCACAGAGGTGGACATCCATAAGGCTGCCTTGTGGACTCATTATGGCCATTATGAGTTCACTATGGTACCCTTCAGTTTGACAAATGCCCTTGCAGTGTTCATGAGTCTCATGAATGGGGTGTTCTATACTTGGATCAGTTCATAATCATTTTCCTTGATGATATTTTGATCTACTCGCAGACCAAGGAGGAGCATGAGGATCACTTACGTCAGGTTTTGTAGTGCTTGAGAGAGCAACAAATTTATGGCAACTTGGCAAAGAGTGCCTTTTTCAAAACTGAGGTGCAGTATTTGGGACACATCCTATCTAGTGATGGTATCTCCATAGATTCATTGAAGATCAGGGCTATCAGAGATTGGGCAACACCCACCAGTGTGACAGAGGTCAGGAGTTTCATGGGGTTAGCCAGTTACTATCATAGATTCATAGAGGGCTTTTCCAGGATAGCGCATTACTTCCCTTCAGTTGAAAGGGAAGAGCTTCACTTGGACTAAGTAGTGTGAGAGGGCCTTTGGGATCCTCAAGGAGCATCTTATCATCACTCCCATCTTAGTGGTTCCTGATCATGCAGATAATTTTTTGGTTTATACAGATGCATCACTTGAGGGTTTGGGAGTCATGCTTATGTAGAGTGGTAGAGCGATCGCATATGAGTTGCGAAAGCTCAAGACCCATGAGCTGAACTACCCTACTCATGATTTAGAGTTTGCAGTAGTGGTTCATGCTCTCATTCATTGGAGACACTTTCTATTGGGTTGTCACTTTGAGCTTCATTCAGATCACCATAGTTTATAGTACATATTCATGCAGCTAAATTTGAACACCCACCAGTGGCATTGGATGGGGTTTCTTGGTGAGTATGACTTTGATGTCCACTAAATCAAAGGAAAGGAGAATGTGGTCACTAATGCATTAAGTCAGAGGTGACATGAGATCTTGACCTTAACCTTGAGTGTGGACTTGAGAGGATGCATCATTTAGCATCTGCTTAAGGATGAGTAGTTTCTTAAGGTGCAACAAGAGATCTAGTCATAGAGGGCCCTTATGGGCAAGTTTACAGGATATTCCCTTGAGGCAGATGGGTTACTTAGACATTGTCAGTGCATCTATGTACCCCATGCAGGTGACCTATGTGCAGGTGACCTATGTGCAGTAGTTCTTTCAAAGGCTCATAGAGCACCTTATCCAGCACACCCAGGGGTGAAGAAGATGCATGCTAACTTGCGATAGTTATACCATTGGGTAGGTATGAGATGAGATATTGTAGAGTATGTTGCTTGATTAAGATTGAGCATCAGCATCCAATAGGTCTTTTATACCCTCACGAGATACCTAAGTGGAAATGGGACACCATTTCCATGGATTTCATTGTTGGTCTTCCTATGTCATCTCGCCACCATGATGCCATCATGGTGATAGTTGACAAATTGACCAAAGTGGCGTATTTCTCACCTGTACGCATGACGTACAATGCACCATCAATGGCAAGAGTATTCTTGGATGAGATTGTTAGATTACATGGAGTACCTCACCGTATCATTTCTGACAGAGACTTAGTGTTCACATCAACCTTTTGGAGGGCATTACTACAGGCATTGGGCACATAGCTCAACTTCAGCTCCACTTATCACCCTGAGACAATTGGTTAGATAGAGAGGGTGAATCAAGTTCTAGAGGATATGCTCCATATGTACGTTATGAATCACCAGTCTAGATGGGAGGAGTATATGTATCTAGTTGAGTTTGCCAACAATAATGGGCATCACAGCTCATTGGGTATGCCTCCTTTTCAGGCCTTGTATGGTAGACCTTGCAGGACACCATTGAGTTGGGATCATTTAGAGGATAGGGTTGCTATTGGCCAGGTAGGATATGGAGCAGTAGGTGACCTTGATTAGGTAGAGACTTCAGGAGGCACAGGATCGACAAAATAAGTATGTCGATGCTAAGAGATTAGATCAGAGCTTCTTGGTTGGGGACAGAGTATTCTTGAGAGTGCGACTGCACAAGAGTCAAATCCATTATGGAAAGGGCTCTAAGCTCACACCATGTTTTGTTGGGCCTCTTAAGATCTTAGAGTGGATAAGACTCGTAGCCTACCATCTAGCCATGCCACCTAGCCTATCGTGCATCCACCATGTTTTTCATGTATTTGTTTTGTGGCATTACATATCTAATTTATCTCATGTATTGGATTCGAGTGCTCTATAGGTAGAGGTGAACGGGTAGTTGTCTTTGGAGCTAATTCACATATTGGCTTGTCAGATTTATCTCATGTATTGGATTCAAGTGTTCTACAGGTAGAGGCAAATGGGTAGTTGTCTTTGGAGCTAATTTACATATTAGCTCATTAGATGCTGGACCTTCGAGGTTGAGAGTTAGACTAGATTAGGGTCCAGTGGGATAGGTATGATGAGATCATGACAACATGGGAGGATGTAGCTAGATTGAGGACACCTTATTTTTTACCTCTTTAACGACTTCCATGAGGAAGTTTAGTCTTCGGGGGGGAGGATGTGAGGCCTACTATTTTACTCCCCTATTTTGATCATTTCTTATTACTGTTGGAGACACATTTTAGACTTTTGGGGACTGTTGATCCTGACATGTAATTTTACTAGACTATATACTTTTAGTTTCATTAGTATTGTTTAGTATGTTGTGGTTAGACTAGATCCTGATTTTGATTCACTGATGAGGATATGGACATGTGATTTGCATTATGATATGATTATTGAGATATTACTTGTGAGTTTATGTTGTGGATTTATTATGTGATTTTATCTTGAGATGGATTATAGAAATACAAAATTATGAATCTAATTGTGATATGATTTTTATGATTGTTTTATATGACTATGTGATGGCGTGAGTATATGTTTACTTTGCTTCGGCTATGATATACATGTTGGATTAATATTTTGTTTAAGTGCGTAGGTGTTTTGACCAAGCCACAGATAATCAAAGATTATCCCACACATTTTGTGAATTCCCATGTTAATCTGATCTAGTTCCAAGAGGAACCAAGATCAATTATGTTATGCATGATGAAATTTTGTAATATTTATGTGTGGTGTCATTTGAGATAGGTCTGCCCTTTTTCAATTGATTGTATTTTGGTGTTGAAAAGGTGTATGGTTTAATTGACTTCTTTTTTTAGTTTTTTATTTTTGTGACTCCTTGTTATGTGATTTTACTCACCATATGGTGCTTAAAATGGGTTAAAAGTGACCCTGGGTTGTACCCTTAGGGTCTAGGGACCATTTGAGCTTGTCTAACCTTAGGTAAATTCCTATTTGCTCATTTAAACTTCACCCTAAAGTAAAGTGACGAAAATAGAAGTTTGGGAAGGAGTGGGAGGTTGGGTCAAACACTCAACCTCATCCACACCTCTTTCCAAGGCTTGGGGGAGTCTTCAAGACCCCTAAATTTTGGAGGACTCAACTCCAAGGATCTCCCACATTGGTACCATAGGAGGATATTATTGGGGCACTTGTAGTATCCACATCCTTCTTTGGCTCCACTTTTCTCTCCCACATTTGTGAGAGAGCACAAGTGGAGGGGCCAAGACTTGGTGGAATGGGAGGGTGACATGTGTCACCACCACATTCCATGAAGCTTGCAAGTGGTTGTGATGAGAAAGGAGAAGGTGACATGTGTCACCTTTTCATTCTTCAAGGCTCATGAAGAGAGCCTATTTTAATCCCTCTTGAAGAGAGGAATAGGGTTGTTGATTTATTTTCAATATTTCATGTTTAATTGAATTTGGGGAGAGAGTTAGAGGAAAATTTTGGAGGCTCATTTGGAGGACTTGGAGGTGGAGTTGGAAGGGCTCTTCTTCAACTATCTTCCTTGTGGGCTTTTAAAGGTAGGATTCAAGGCTTGATGCCTTTCCTTATGTATTTTACATTTCTTGTGTGATGGCTTTGTGTGTGTGTATTTTGTATTTTGTGTTGTGGGGATTTTATAGGTGTTGTAAGAGTCTCTCCAATTGGAGAAAATGCTCAATATGTGTTGGGTGGGGGAGGAGTGAACCTCCTCGAGGTCACATCCTAGTTCTTTTTGTATTTTGGCCTTGAGGGAAAGTTGTGAATATGAGCATCGTTTAATGGCTTGAGAGCCATGGAGAAATTTGTGAAATTTGGTATATATGTATTGGCTTGAGGCCTTGTTAAAGTTGAGTTTAGAGATATTGGAGTGGCACTCTTGAGTTGAGTGATGTCCACTCCCCTACCCCTTTATACACATTTATATGAGTTTTGTTTTGTACAAGCCATGGGTGTTCTTCATGTTTATTTGTTTGAGCGTTTTGTTGTATTGTGGATTGAAAGTTCCTTGTGTGTAGATGACCTCCAAGTGAATCTATGGTAGGGAGGAGAGTGGTATTCATGTAGCTTTTTCCCCCTTCCCATATTTGTTATTTGTAGGTTTATCGTAGTATTAGAGTTTGGAAGAAAGAAGCTTTAAACTTGGAGCTATGGCCAAGTTTGGCCTTTATGTAGTTGTTTTCAATATAAGAGAGAAGATCCCTTTTCTCTCTTGATATGTAAAGTTACATTTTTTATTTTGGGTTGTATGTATTTTATTTTTGAAGTTGAAAATATTATATAGTGGCTGATTTATTCAATGTGAGTTTGGAAATGTTGCAATGAAAGAAATAATGTTATAATTTTATAATTGTTGTAAAATATGTATAATGTTGGTTCTCATTTTCATATGTTTTTTTAAACAAAATATAGGTGCTAGTTTTATTCTTATGAGTTTGAGGATTTGTTTAATGAGAAGAAAATGTATGTAAATGTTTTCTTTATCCTTCAAAAGTTGTTAAAAAAAAGAAATATTTAACTTGTTGTTTTCAATAAAATGTATCAAAAAAAAAATAATTGTAGCAATATCCTTTGTTTAAAAAAATGATCCGTGGGAGATCTATATATTTATATGTTTAGACTAAATAGTTTATTTAACAAGATGGAAAATGCATTGCTTCTAACTGTGTAAATGGTGGGATATATATATATATATATACATAGACATGTATGTGTATACACACACATACATGTATGTATATATGTGTGTGTATATATATATATATATTATAAGATAGAAGTGTATTTTTTTCCTCTTGTTGAAATTTATTTTAAAGTATATATATATATATATATATATATATATATTCAGACTATACATATGTAAATATATATATATATATATAATGAATATATGTTAAAAAAAGGCCTCAGAAACCCTAACATGAGTTGAATCTGCAAATTTGGGGGCTGAGATTTTTATTGTTTTTATACTGTTAATGAAAATGAGTGGGGCCGACGGCTTGTCCACCCCTCCCCCCTTATTGTCGTTGTTGTGTATGGAAGGTGGGGGATGGATACGCCCCCCGCCACTCCCCACCTTATGGTGGTGGGTGGGTGGGTGGTCCGCCCCCCTCAAAACCCTTTATAAACCTTGGTCGTGCTTCATGCAGAAGCCGCAAACCCTACTCCACTAATGATTCTTCATTCGACCACTCAGCCTTAGATCTAACCTACAATTTTATGTTTGGCAGTAACAATATATATATATATTCGTTGTATATCTCCTTAGCTTGCAATAGATAAAAAAATCTTTGGTTTGAAACCAGAAAATATATATATATAACAAAAAAAAATGTATATATTAAGTGTATATACCTCTGAGAGTAGTCATCCATGGATACCTCCCTCTCAAACCTGCAATAATAAAGAAGAAAGAAGAAATGAGAAGATGGACAGAAAAAACAATATGATAGAAATAAAAGTAGGATTAGGGTTTGAAATCCCTCCATAAGGAAAGTAATTTTATAATAGGTGAGTTTTAGGGCAAGAGGTATTTTAAATTAGAAATTATCTCCTTTTTCCTCTTTTTGTCTTGAGACAATTGTTATTGTTTTTATTTTTTTCTTTTAATTATTTTAAATGGTGATGATTTTGAATTCATGGTAAAGGGGTAAAATTTATTTAAGAGTGGGTTTGTTTTCATAGTAGTGTTATTTTTACTAGATGTTATTTTTTTGTCACAGGTTAGAAATTATATTCTTTTATTATTGTATTCATTCTTTTGAGTTAATATATTTAACTAGAGGGAGTTATTGATTTAATTTAATTATGTAGATTTGGGGTTTAATTTTTCTTATAAGTTATCCCTTGAATTTTATTAACTCTATTATTTAGAAAACGACCCAATTTAATTTAATTTAATCGTATGTGGAAATTTAATGAAGGAGGTCATTTTAATTAATTACATTAGTGTGTTTTAATTAATTAATTCAATTAATCCAATTTAGTGAGCTTAGGGAATCCTTTGGTTAAAATTTAATTATTAGAATAATTCCTAGCTACCAGATTTTTCTGGGAATTAGGGTTGATTTCCTTAGATGATCTTAACCTTGTGTAGAGTAAAAATTTAGTATTTCCTCATACTTAATGATCGTAATTAAGTAGTTATTTAATTCTGATATACTTTAGTACTAGGCTTTTGATTTCGACTCATGATAGAATCCCTTCACTCACCTAGGAAATCTTAGGCTTTCAATCAATCGATCCTAACCCTAATGGAAGTGCTTCTTACATCACATTAACCCTCCTAGTTAGATTTCATCACATAGGGGAATGCACATGTGATCACATTACCCTAAATTTGACTGACATGTTTATGCCTTATGCATATTTCTACCGAGCATGTTGACACGTGCAATGAGGTTTCTAGGGATGTGGGAAAAATTTTTGATATTTCATGTCATGACCACATGACAAATTTGGACATGACATATGTGTTGCATGTCGTGACCACATGGGAAAAGTGGGCATGACAATGGGTTGAAGGAAGGAAGAAAGTTTGTTGATGGTTCTCTAGGAACAAGGATGAAAGATAACTGTTATCACCTAGATTTGCACCCTTGTTGTAGTTGTAAAACTTCAGCAATCTAGAGTAACATGGGAATGATCTCTAAGTGTGGGACTTTGCTAAATGAGATTAGACCTCCAGAGAAGGCCACCTTCCTTAACTGGTTATCACATAAAACTACTAAATCTTCAGAGGAAAAGGGAGAAGGAATGCTTTTGAATGAGAGATGCAATGAAATAACTTGAAAAGTAAAGGGCAATTCACCAAGTTACATAAAAGAACTCCTATAGCACTGAGAAAATGCACAGCATAACCAAATACAACAAGTATGACATGCATAGATTTAACTGATCCTAGCAGAGGTGAGAAACAAAATGATTGAAAGGAACAAAATGTTCATAGGCAATCATATGCAGATTCACACTAAATTAAAACTTAGTCCAAAGAGGCAAGATAACTTGCATATATTTAATGGGAAGGCAAAGTTATAGTAGCAGAAAGCTCTATTTAGAAATAGAAAAATCCTCTATGCTCAAAAAATTTCCAACCTTATTTACAACTTATGAATGCATATATATAGCATTCCAAAATAAACCTTAAGTCGGTTACACAAATTCACTCTAAGAGCTGTAACAGAAAATATTTGCATTTTAATGACTGTCCACCTGTAAGAAGTTATGGTGCAAAAGATCTAGAACTGGGGTAGATGGAAGATATTTTAAGTCTTTAATGCAAGCTGCTGCATCATCGATTTGCACCCATGAATTAGTGGAAGATATTTGGGCATTGAATGCATGTAGCTTCAATGGTTATCTTCAACCATGAATACACAAAATATCTAAAACATGGTATCTTAAGAGATATCTCTGGTCATTAACGCGAGTTGCTTCATCTTTGTGTAGCAATGAATGCAAGAAATATCTGCATCTGCTCAAAATGGTCGTTGAAACGTCCACTTGCCTAAAACATGCAAATCCAAATCTAAAGTTTGAAAAGTGACAAAAACCCTTGAAAACCCTGCCAAATGAAAGAGGGGACAAAAATATGCATCTTTACCTTTTGCGGCATGTGGAAACTCGCTAGAATGGAGGAGATACAGGAGGTCAAAGTTTTGGTCAACTTCCTATATATATCACTTTGCATCTATGTATATATTGCTATCTGAATCAGCCTTTGAAATTGCCTTTGCATGTATAAAGGACCTATATGTATCAGGATGCGGGATGTCCTCCAGTTGAGCCGTCAATGTACAAAAATCCCTTATATATCCCTTTACTTTTGGCGCCTAAACGACCCTTTGAAATCGCACTCTATATATGCATTTGAAACTGCATATAAATGCGGGCCTTTACCTTTTGAATCGGCCCTTGTATCACCTGCCATGTGGTATCACTTCATTCAACACCGAGCTGAAACTGAGAAGCATCGCTAGAAACCTGTATATTCCTCCTTGTATATCGCATTGTATATGCGAATATACAATGGCGATATACATACAACTGCTTGTGCCTTTACTTTGTTTCCTCTTGTATATACTATTGCCAATGAATGTTCCTTTATATATGGCTTTGTATATTCAAATGTATATTGGCACATGCAATCACCTAGATACATACAATGTGGAATCCAGCAGATTATCGGCCACTTTTGAACTTTAAGATGGGTCTGGGTTGTATGTTGCCATTGCACCTTGCCTTGTATATCACATATACAATGCGCATATACAAGGTGCAGACTTTAACGATCATCAGTTGCATTTGATTGTCATTCAGATCCGGACCTTGTATCTTTTGTTCTTTGTATATGTCCCTTAAATATTGCATATACAATCGCAACATACATGCAAGTCGCAGACTCTAATGCTAAATTCATCAAATTTGACTTCCCATTCTGGTCTGCCTTGCATATCACCAATGTATCTTTCTTTTGTATATCGCATATACATGAAAAATATACAAACCGTAGAACTCAAGAGACTATCAAGTGGAATGCATGCTCCCTTCAGATCCAGTTTGTATATTATGAATGGATATTTGATTATATGTGCAAACATACAATCACAAATATACAAGCGGTGGGCCCCATCTTTGAATCTCCTTCCCCTGCATGTTGACTTTGCACAAGACTCCTTACATCTTTTCTTTGTATGTCCTTCATGTGTATATCGCTGCCAATGTACACTCAACTGTTGCATATGCATTTGCCCCTTTGTATGTTTTCCTCATATTTTGGCCTTGTATCTTTGACTTGTATGTCAACTTGTATATCGGCCTTGTATGTGCGAACATACAACCCGATATACATTTTCCCTTTTGCACATTGACCTTTGCATATTTGCCAATGTACAAAGGCTTTTGTATGCATTTCTTTGTATGTGCCCGATGCATGTTTTGCTTGTATGTTTAACCCCTTGTATATCGGCTTTGTATATGCAAACATACAAAGCAAAATACATAAGCCACTGTTGCAACTACCTCACTATATCGCACATGCATATCTCCTTGTATCTTTGGCGAAAGTCCTTTGTATGTTCTGCTAATGTACATTGCAAAATGTACATTCATCCTTGTATCCTTGTCGATTGCATCTAGCCCTTTGCATATTGCGAATGTATGTTCCAAACATACAATGGCGAATGTATATGCGAATGTACATTCAAAAATGCATATTGAAATACAAGCACGAAACTAAGAAATCCCAGTGATAGAAAATACTTGAAGTTAAAAGATTTCTGGGTTTTTTGCAAAGATTCTCAAGGTGAGATTTTTGGGATTTTTTGACAAGGCATAGCATAAATATTTGAAGGATTTAATCCTGTAGGGACACTTCTAAAGGATTTTCAAAGAAAATACAAGGTGAACTATTTGGCTCTAGACAGAGGAAAATAGGTCAACAATTTGGTGACCTCTATGAGATATTTGTCTACTAAACAATTAGATTAGTGGCCTTAAGCATCCATTGGGCACAGAGTCACACAGAGGCTGATAAAATAACTTGACAAACAATTCTGACTTTAGTAACTCAACATATTAGCAGTGAAGGACATCTAGAAGACCAAACCAAGACAAAATGTTGAAGGCAACCCCTGCAGCTGTGCTAAACAACACTTAGGGAAAATAAAAAGGATCTAAACTATTGTACAACAACACTTATTGAAAACAAGAAACCTAATCTACTAATTTACAAGGCACTCATACCTCAAAAGACCTCTTTAGCTGTATCCCATTGACTGGGATAGGCAAATTTTGTCCATCCATGCTTGATAACTAAAATGCATTGTGCTCCTTGCATTCAGTAATGAGAAATGGGCCACTCCACATGTCAAACTTGGAGTGCTTTCCTAGTTTGCTTTTCAACTCATCCCATTTGAGCACCATATCACCCTCCCTAAAGATCCTAGGAGTGGCCTTTTAATCAAAATTCCTTTTGGTATGAAGCTGATGATACTCCATAGTTTCCATAGCCTTGTCTCTAATTTCTTCAAGCTCTATAAGTTGAGCATATTTGACAGCCATTGGATCCTCTTCTTCAAACATCTCCAACTAATTCATGATATCAAGTGCTGACAGCTCCATAGATATAGGCAATCTTGCCTCTTTCCCATAAACTAACATATATGGGGAGTTCCCAATAGACCTTTTGGGAGTTATTCTGTTTGCCCATAAGGCATATTTCAGACTAGTGTGTCAGGTCCTCTAGTTGTCTTCCATTGATCTTTTAACAATTCTTATGAGGCTCTTATTTCTAGATTCAGCCAAACCATTACCCTGTGGGTAATAATTTGATGAAGTATTCAGATAGATCCCATTCTTAACAGCCTAGTCAGTTATCTTTAATCCAACAAAGGCTAAAGCGTTGTCTGAGATAATTGACTCAGGCACCCCAAATCTGGATGTCAAATCTTGGTAAAAATTCAAAACAGTATTTTCATTTGATTCCTTCAGAGCCACTGCTTCAGTCTACCTTGTGAAATAGTCTGTAGCTATAAGTATCCACCTATGGCCTGCACTTGATGGTGGATTAATGGGACCTACAAAGTCAATGCCCCATCTCATGAAGGGTTGTTCTACTTGAATTGGTTGTAGAGGTAAAGCTGGAAGCCTTTCCTTGCCTACAAATATGGCACATTTTACACATTTTCTAGCCCATGCATGGGCATCCTTGAATAAGTTGGGCTAGTAATATCCATCTCTCAGTATTTTCTAAGCAGTAGTCTTTGGGGCAAAATGACCCCTACTATTCCATCATGAAACTCATGTAGCACCTTGTCAGTCTGATCATTATCAATGCATCTTAACAATATAATATTAAAATCCTTTTTGAAAAGGATGTCATTTATTAAAACATGTAGAATGGACTACAGTCTGAAATACCTTCTCTTGGTTCTATCCAAACCTACTGGACATTTGCCAGTTTGTAAAAATTGAGTCATATTATTAACTCAACTTGTGCCCACTACCTCTATATCCTCTTGATGTGCATCTTCAATGGTCAGAAGCACATCCTCCTCTTTTCCTATTTCATTCTCACGACTGGTAGCAAGCTGCTCACTGAGTCCTCTACCTCTGACAAGCTTGGTTATCTTAATCTCCATGTCATATTCCATGACCTTGGTGATCCAACCAGCACTTTTCACATTTACATCTTTACCTAACAGGAACTCTTTAATGTTAAGGTGAGCAACCATCAAATGTATCTTGTTATTAGAAACCAGATGCTGAAACTTCTTGAGGCTCCTTACCACTACAAGGACATGTTTTTCAATGAAGGTATACCTTTGCTCATACTCCTCCAGCCCCTGACTAAAGAAAGAGATTGGATGTTCAAAGCCGTCACTTTGCTACTGTACCAAAATCACAGAGATTGTATCTAGGCCGCCATAAGCATACAAGATAAAATCTTTGGAGAAGTCAGGATTTACCAGAGTTGGTGCAGTCGACAATGCCTTCTTTATGGACTTGAAGCTGAGTTTGGCCTCCTTTGTCCAATTGAAAACTGTGCTCTTCTTCAACATAGACGTCAGAGGCTTCAATAGATTAGCAATATTGGGAATAAATCTTTGCAGAAAATTAATTCTACCAATAAAACTTTGTAGTCCCTTCTTATCGCTGGGTAAAGGCAACTCCAAAATAGACTTTACTCTTTCAGGGTCAATGGTAATGCCCTCCTTCGACACAACATGCCCTAGCAGCTTGCCCTCATGCACAACAAAAATACATTTCTTGGGATTGAGAGATATCCCAAACTCTTTGCATCTCTCAAATACCTGCATTAAGTGGGATAAATGCTCAGATGCATTCTTAGAAAAAACTGTGATGTCATCTAAATATACAAGCACCAATTTATACAACAAACCCTTAAAAGCCATATCCATAGCTCTCTAAAAAGTAGAGCCAGCATTTGAAAGCCCAAAAGGCATCCTTTTGTAGGCCATGTTGCCCCATTTAGTGGTGAAAGTGGTTTTAAATTGATCTTCTTCCTTGACTAAGACTTGATTATATCCAGAATATCTGTCAAGCAAGGAGAATCTTTCAAAACCAGCCACCACTTGCAGAATTTGCTCCATTGAGGGCAGTGGGTAGTGGTCTTTTAGGGAGGCTCTATTGAGGTCTTTGAAATCGACACACAACCTACTCTCTCCATTATTTTTCCTCACAGAGACAAGGTTGGAGACCCAAGAAGCATGATTGATTAGGAAAAAGATCTTTCCCTCAATCAGCTTGGTCAACTCTTTAATCATCAGGGGCTCTAGCTTTGGATTTAGGGGTCTTTGTTTCTGCCTCATAGGTTTTGTACCTGGTTCTAACTCTATGGTATGCTGGGCAATATGAGGGTCAAACCCCTTTAGGTCTGAATAATCCCAAGCAAACACATCTTCAAACTCTTGACACAAAGCAATGAAGGCTTTCCTATCTTCAGGGGAACAAATTTTACCTATTTTGAGAAGCTTACCCTTGAAAATTTCTAGCTCTTTGTAATGTTCCACTTTTATCTGCATGCCAGTTTTACTCTTCTTTAGCTGGTCATTAGTACCAAAAATAGATTCCAAGGTTACCAATCCCTTGGTTAGCTTGTTTGTTCTCAACTGAACAATTTGATCATTGCCATATTGTTGTTTGAGTTTATCCTGATTCATCGTGGAAAACTCATCCTCCTCTAACAAGAAACACAGGATTTGTTCATCACTCTCAAAAACTTGCCAATAAATGTTATTGTCAAGGATAGAAGGCCTGTCCACTATTTTTACATGGGGTTACACCTTCTCTCTTTGAATATCACTCGGGATATCAAACTGGGCCCCAATTGCAGCTAACCTATCAGCATGGGAATTCTAATTTCTTGGAATAGAGATTAGATTGAAAGCATCAAACTCTTCAATCATATCCCATACCCTATGCTTGTAGCATTTCAAAACATCATTTTTTGTAACATGCAACCCTCTCACTTGATTGACAATGAGTTCACTATCACCATATACCTGCAAACAACTAATTTTCCTCTTTCTAGCCGACTGCATACCTTGGATCAAGCCCTCATACTCAACAATGTTATTTGTACATGAGAAGGCAAAATGGAAAGAAGAATAATATTTTTCACCTTATGGGGATACAAGCATTGCACCACCTATAGATCCATTCCTATTCCTTGACCCATCAAAGTACATTTTCCATACTTC
Organism: Cunninghamia lanceolata; assembly: GCA_027924645.1. Classification (NCBI taxonomy): domain Eukaryota; kingdom Viridiplantae; phylum Streptophyta; class Pinopsida; order Cupressales; family Cupressaceae; genus Cunninghamia; species Cunninghamia lanceolata. Next base: position 510,150 of record BSBN01001054.1, read on the forward strand.
ATTTTGCTGCTCTGTCTGATGTTCTATATCCTTTACCAGATTTGGAATTATTGTTTTAGGCTCATGTAGTATGTAAATCCCCATACTAGTTTCTTGGATGTGTCCCTCAGGATCATCAACAACATTTTTCGAGGCCCACTCCTTTAACAGCACCTCTGGTATACTTTCAGATTGTAGCTCTTGAGCAGCTACAAGCTCAGGATCATCATAAATAATGCAATTTGCATTAACAGTACTTGGTGTATAAGGCTCTATGTGATGATTTGAAAGCAATTTAGATTTTAGGGTTACTTTTGTGCCATATCTGGTCCTGAAAAAACATGTGGGACCAGTTCAAGGATAAATATCCTCCTATTTTAGATGTGAATTCTCTTGACAAACACATGGCAAAATAAGGAGGCAAATCTATGATGAACACCTCCTAGGAAATGGAAACATTTGGGTAAGTGTGTAGAGTGAGACCTAGGTCTTTGATCACACCCACAGTATTAACAATGGTGCCATCTAGCTGAAGCACACCTTTCTCAAGGGGTTGGTACTTCAATCCTAATTGGTCTGCAATTTGTTTTGGCATCACAGAACTACTTGCACCACTATCCACCATACAGTTATGTACCAACTTGTCTCCAATTATCAAAGACTTAGTACTTTTGTTTGGCTGTTTGTTGTTGTCCTGGGGTGAATTGGTAAGGACAGCTCTAGTTGGGTCAACAGTTGCATCATTGGGTATTTTCAAATTAGATAAGGTAGATTGCAACATCCTCTTTTGTCCTAGGATGGCTAGAGAGTCCCACATAGACATTGTCACATTCATCTTCTTCATATTTTCAATAATATTGAAAGGTGGAGTGACAATTACCTTTTGTTGTGACTTTGTAGCAACAGTATCAGCCTACAAATGGGGCATTTCCATTACTGTTGCTAAAGTATTTCTCTATAAAATATGGGGAACATGGGATGTAGAAGCATCAGCATGTCCTTTTTCATTTATTTGCCTCTTGTTCTACCTCATAACCCCTCTTTTTGGCTCTTGTATTGGCTGCAACTAGAGTATTATCACTGTTTACACCACATAATTCACATTCTTGCCAATTTATGAAGGTTGAATCATTCTGAGGTTGCTCCTACTATTGTGCAGCCCCATCATTAGGTGTGCTTGGTTGTGAGACTGCAACATTTTGTACCATCAGAGCCTGATTTATAACCCCATACGAGTAGGCTACCTAATTATGTGGTTGATTGCATGGAAAACACCATTCATATTCGGCTGCAAGGTTATTCTAAATAGGAACAAGGTCTTGACAGCATTAATGGGCACCAGATTATAAGGCTGGAAAGGCCTTTGGTTCATGTTCTACGTGGTACCCTGGTAATTGCTTTGATATGGAGGCCTGTTGGCCTGATATGGTTGGTTTTGCCCTTGATAAGGCTGATTTTGCCCTTGAGGTTGTGGCTAATAAGGCTGCATGTTCTGGGACTGCTACTTTTTTATGTTTACCAACTCATTCGCAAAAGTTTGTAGGATATTTTCTATTTTCTGTTGGCTATTTTTAATATCTTTTAACTCTTGAGACTAGCTAGAAGAAGCAGTTTTAGAAATGGCAGTACTTGGCAACGCTGCAATAGTAGGTAAAGGGGCAAAATATGGAATTGGTAAGGACATTGAAGCTTGAATCTCAAGGAAGATGGGCATTGGTGGTCTAGGTGCTATTTTTCTAGCCTAAATCAGGCTATTCTCTGCTCTAATAGCTATTTCATATGCATCAGGTAAACTAGTACCTCCTAATGATTGTATCATCACTGAAATATCACTATTTAGGGCTTTCAAAAAATATAGAAAAGCGTATTTAGTTGGAGGCCTTACCATGGTAGGAATTCTGTCCCATGTCTTTTAAAATCTAAAGTTGAAATCCATCATTTGCTCCTGGGGAGCTCTCTTTATTGTAGTCATATGTTTAACCAGTGACAAGTTATCTGATTTATCTTGAAATTGCTTATTTAACTTATCACCTAGATCATCCTAGGTCATAATGGTTTGCACTGGTAAACTCCTAAACCATTGTAATGCTTTTCCCTTGAAAGAGGTAGCTAGCAGCCTGATGGATACATTCTCTTGAGTCACATGATGGACACCGCATAGAGAACCTACGTCTCTAATGTACTCAATAGGGGTAGTTTGATTCTCCCCTATGAAATAGGGCATACTCTTCAAAGCTGCCATGGGTATAACATCATATACTATTAAATTCAATGGGCTGCCCCCATCAAAAGCCACAAATGGCTAATTTCTTTCCATTGGAATGGCTGAGGGTAGATTTGCTTGAGTTGATATAGGAACTACAGGGGCAACTGGACTGAAATTTTGGAGTTGATTGTATTCTTTTAAAAACTAGAGTCCTTACCACAGCCCTGCTCTATCTTCTAGGTGGAGACAACTGCAAGTAATCAAATGTACTTGAACTCCTAGTTTGAATCTTTCTCATAAAATGTCACAGCAGAACTGATCTGCTTGTCTCTCCTTAGTTTGAGTCACCAGATATGCAAGTTTTAACCTCTTACACGTCTGAAAATCACTGGCTGCACATCAAAACTAGTAACAAAAGATAATATTTGATTGTTATCTAACTCTGTGTCCCACCAGGCATGCCAAAGTTATTATCACCTAGATTTGTACCCTTGTTGTAGTTGTAAAACATCAGCAATCTGGAGTAACATGGGAATGATCTCTAAGTGTGGGACTTTGCTAAATGAGATTAGACCTCCAGAGAAGGTCAGCTTCCTTAACTGGTTATCACCTAAAATTACTAAATCTGAAGAGGAAAAGGGAGAAGGAATGCTTTTGAATGAGAGATGTAATGAAATAACTTGAAAAGTAAAGGGCAATTCACCAAGTTACATAAAAAAACTCCTATAGCATTGAGAAAATGCACAACATAACCAAATACAACAAGTATGACATACATAGATTTAACTGATCCTAGCAGAGGTGAGAAAAAAAATGATTGAAAGGAACCGTATGTTCATAGGCAATCATATGCAGATTCACACTAAATTAAAACTCAGTCCAAAGAGGCAAGATAACTTGCATATATTTAATGGGAAGGAAAAGTTATAGTAGTAGAAAGCGTTGTTTGGAAACAAAAAAAGCCTCTATGCTCAGAAAATTTCCAACCTTATTTACAACTTATGAATGCATATATATAGCATTCCAAAATAAACCCTAAGTCGGTTATACAAATTCGCTCTAAGAGCTATAACAGAAAATATCTATATTTTAATGACTATCCACCTGCAAGAAGTTATGGTGTAGAAGATCTAGAACTGGGGCAGATGGAAGATATTTTAAGTCTTTAATGCAAGCTGCTACATCATCAATCTACACCCATGAATCGGTGGAAGATATTTGGGCATTGAATGCGTGCAGCTTCAATGGTTATCTTCAACCATGAATACACAAAAAATCTAAAACATGGCGGCTTAAGAGATATCTCCGGTCATTACTGTGAGTTGCTTCATCTTTGTGCAGTAATGAATGCAAGAAATATCTACATCTGCTCAAAATGGTCGTTGAAACATCCACTCGCCCAAAAGATGCAAATCTAGATCTAAAATTTGAAAAGTGACAAAAACCCCTCAAAAACTCTGCCAAATGAAAGAGGGGACAAAAATATGCATCTTTGCCTTTTACAGCATGTAAAAATTTGCTAGAATGGAGGAGATATAGGCGGTCAAAGTTTTGGTCAACTGCCTGTATATATCACTTTGCATTTGTGTATATATCGCTATCTGAATCGACCTCTGAAACTACCTTTGCATGTACAAAGTGCCTGTATGTATCGTGCTGCGGGATGTCCTCTAGTCAAGCTGCCGATGTATGAAAATCCCTTGTATATCCCTTTGCTTTTGGTGCCTAAATGGCCCTTTGAAATCACCCTGTGTATATGCATTTGAAACTGCATACAAACGTGGGCCTTTACCTTTTCAATCGTCCCTTGTATCACCTGCCATATGGCATCACTTGATTAGCTGCCGAGCTGAAATTGAGAAGAATCGCTAAAAACCTATATATTCCTCCTTGCATATTTTCCTTGTATATCGCATTGTATATGCAAATATACAATGGCAATATACATACAACTGCCTATGCCTTTACTTTGTTTCCTCTTGTATATACTATTGCCAATGTATGTTCCTTTGTATATGGCTTTGTATATTCAAATGTATGTCGACACATGCAATCGCCTAGATACATACAATGTGGAATCCAACAGATTATCAGCCACTTTTGAACTTTAAGACGGGTCCGGGTTGTATGTCGCCATTGCACCTTGCCTTGTATATCGCATATGCAATGCGCATATACAAGGTGCGGACTTCAAAGATCATCAGCTGCATTTGATTGTCATTCAGATCCAAACCTTGTATCTTTTGTTCTTAGTATATGTCCCTTGTATATTGCATATACAATCGCAACATACATGCAAGTTGCGGACTCCAATGCTGAATTCATCAAATTTGACTTCCCATTCGGGTCTGCCTTGCATATTGCCAATGTATCTTTCTTTTGTATATCGCATATACGTGCAAAATATACAAACCGTAGAACTCAGGAGACTATCAACTGGAATACATGCTCCCTTTAGATCCAGTTTGTATATTATGAATGCATATTTGATTGTATGTGCAAACATACAATCGCAAATATACATGCGGTGGGCCCCAGCTTTGAATCACCTTCCCCTGCATGTTGACTTTGCACAAGACTCCTTACATCTTTTCTTTGTATGTCCTTCACTTGTATATCCTTGCCAATGTACTCTCAACTATTGCATATGCATTTGCCCCTTTGTATGTTTTCCTTGTATGTTGGCCTTTTATCTTTGACTTGTATGTCGACTTGTATATCGGCCTTGTATGTGCAAACATACAACCTGATATACATTCTCCCTTTTCCACATTGACCTTTGCCGATGTACAAAGGCTTTTGTATGCATTTCTTTGTATGTGCCTGATGCATGTTTTGCTTGTATGTTTAACCCCTTGTATATCGGCTTTGTATATGCAAACATACAAAGTGAAATATACAAGCCATTGTTATAACCACCTCACTATATCATACATGCATTTCTCCTTGTATCTTTGGTGAAAGTCCTTTGTATGTTCTGCCAATGTACATTGCAAAATGTACATTCATCCTTGTATAATTATTGATTGTATCTAGCCCTTTACATATTGTGAATGTATGTTCCAAACATACAATGGTGAATGTATATGTGAATGTACATTCAAAAATGCATATTGAAATACAAGCATGAAACTAAGAAATCCCAGCGATAGAAAATACTTGAAGTTAAAAGATTTCTGGGTTTTTCTAGGTTTTTTGCAAAGATTCTCAAGGTGAGAGTTTTGGGATTTTTTGACAAGGCATAGCATAAATATTTGAAGGATTTAAGCCTGTAGGGACACTTCTAAAGGATTTTCAAAGAAAATACAAGGTGAACTATTTGGCTCTGGACAGATGAAAATAGGTCAACAATAACAAAAGATTTGTTGAGCTTTCCCTAGATTAACTAGAAGTAGAAGATCAACTAATTGTGGTTTAGATTGAAAAAGCAACTTGGGAAGACCAACCTTAACAAATCATAGAGAACATGAAGCAAGAAAGGAGGTAGTAGATGGAACTCAAACATCTCTCATTGATCTCCGCAATAAGAGCATACCCAAATGTAAAAAATGAAATTCATATCTTGGAATGTTTGGGGGTTGAATAACCCTCATCAACATGATGTTCTTGCGAACATAGCGAGGTCTAATAAGATAGATATTATCTTGATTCAAGAACCAAGATGTTGATTAACAAAATGGTTAAGATTAAGAACTAGATTGTTTAAGGATTACGAGTATGTCAGGATGTCTCCAAATTGTGCTTCAAAAGGAATCATCTCTCTAGAACCCCTCCTACATTGAAGGTACATTTCTTATAGTTGACTCTAACCATGAGACTATTCTTTTCCACCATAAGAAGGAAAACTTCTCTTGGCTCCTTTTGAATATCGACACACCCAACTCCAGAAGTGTTAGGAGGTCCTTTTGGATGAGACTAAACTCATTGTGGAACATGCATAAGACTCCTTCATGGCTTATTATGGGAGATTTCAATTCCCTCTTGTTGATATGGTTATTAATCAGAACAACAAGAAATAAAAGTTATTATCAAGCTCTATTTATCTTGAAAGACATGATGAATTCAGAGAATTCATAGTCCCAAGTCTATGTGCATTATTTAGATAAAATCTTGTAGTTGCATGAATAAATTCCTCCCACTTGTTTCACTACAAGTTATGAGTCTCCAAAAACATGCAGGATCCTCACTTTCTTCTTTAGTGCAAACAATAGGCCATGGATAGGAGCTTCATACTTGCCCACATTGTTTGTGCATGGGAAGTGTAGTCTGTATGCTGCAATAAATGACTTCCCTTGTGGATTGATGAGATTCACCCCAACTCCAGCTCCTTGCTTTGACTTAGAGCCATCAAATCTCAATGTTCATGGTTTATCTTCTATTGAAGGTTTACCAAAACCTTCTTTCTTTCTCTTAGCACATGCAACACTTCCTATAAATATCCATTTTATTCTTTATTGTTCTTGTTTGACAACTTATGAAGGTTTCTGAGAATTTGAAACATCTGGATATTCCTCTTTCTGAGTATCACTTTCTTGAATATCCTTTCCTTTCATATGCTTACTATCATCATATACTTTATCTGGAGACATTACAACTTTTATTTATATTTCTCCTAACTTTTGATCATGTTTACCTATACTAGGATGAAGTAACAGGTGGCTACTCACATATGCACTTGACTTCTACTTCATTTATGGCAATGATTGTTTACTTTTCAGGCACATTTTTTCATCCTTTTCCACTATATCCATACATAGACCACATGTTCTTTCTATGTGTGGCTCTTCGTGCAATCTGCACCATCCTTTCATGAGGATATCTATGGTAGAGGTTCCTATCAATTGGCATCTTTGAACCTCTTTATTCAAGTATCTTTCAAATCTGAGAAAATGATCACCTTCATCTTTCTTATCCTCTGTATGCACATGCATGCACATGAGCACTTCTTCTATCTTGATTGTTTGAGGTCTCAATGTGTACACTCCCAACTCTACATCCAAATATAATACCTCATTGTTCTTTTGGTATTCTATTATCATGCATGCCTCATTCTAGGTCCTACCTCAATTCTGAGCTAATTGGGAATACCCTTCCATGGAAACCACATGTGAGAGAAATCAGTAGCCATATAGCCATTTAGTGTTTTTGACTAGTCTCTACTTAGGAGCATGCCATATGTATTAGGAATATCAACAACCCGAATATCTATATAATGCTACACTATGGGGTTAGATGCCAGCTGCATGTGAATGTGAGTTAGTTCTCATATAACATTGACCTTAGACTTGTCTAGCTACGTGACTTTCTTCAATGACTTGGCAGGGGAAAGATCTAATGTCCCGGATATTGATAAGGGCATGAAATTTGTGAAAGCACCTGAATCAACAAGGCAGTTATGCAGGTTCTTTCCAAAAATCATAAGTGTAATAAAAATGGAGGTGACTCAAACTTTTATTTATACAATGTCACTTTGGCTGCATCTACAATATGGACTGAGTCTTTTTCTTTAAGTTTGACAAAAATATCCCTAGGTATAGGATCTTTGATAGGGATGTTATGAGGGATGTCATCTGTCAATACAGGCTCCTCTAGGGACTTAAGGAAAACCTTCTTAATAACATGAGTCTTAAGTAACTCATACAATGATAAACTAATTTTAATCATTTTCATCTCATTAGCAAGATATGCAACTAATTTATCAAATTTGGTTGGTCGATTCATACCTTTTGGCACTGTTGTATTTGTAAATGATGCAAAATGTTCCTAGTTTACCCTTGGATGCCTAGGATTGTTGATGGCCTTAGGATATGGAGGTGTGTTAAATTTATTTGGTGGAATAGACCTAGTTAGGGGAGTAGGAAGATGATTTCTATTACTCCTCAAATTGTATTTGTGACCTCTTTGATATTGCTGATAGGCATGGACCTCTTCAGTCTTTTGTTTAGGCTTTTTTTCATCTTCAAATGGGAAGACATGTGTTTCAAATGCCATGGCTGACTTTTCACATGCTAATGTGTAATTCTCATGCATTATGCTCATGTTTTGCTGGTGATCTACAAAACTCTCAAGAACCATAGAATCTTTGTACCCTAGGGGTACTATCTCATTACCTTCAGGGAAAGAAACCTTCCTTACAATGTTCTGCACCTCTGCCTGAAATATACTTGCTGCAATCTTGAACCATGGGCAATCCAGCTCAACATGTGCACTAGTATTATGTATCCTACACCAATCGTTAAGTGTAGCCTTTGCTAAATTGACCCTTGTGGTTTGTTTTGGCTTGGGAGGTGGTTGGTTGTCTAGAGGTGAAGACAGAGAACCATTATTATGTCTAGTGTTCTAGACTCTTGGAGGCCTTGGAGCATTATTATTATTGTTGAAGCTCCTATCATTGTTATATCTTCTGTTAGGATATTCAAATGTTTCATTATTATTATATCCTCTGTTAGGATATCCCCTATTCTATTGATTCTATGAATTAGACTAAGAGTAAAATTTTTGATTCCTTAAATGAGTTACTTTAGTGGTCAACTTATTCCATTGAGTATCTATTTCTTTTATATCCTCTTTCTCTTCCTACACCTTAGCTACTATGTTATCCTAGCTAGGTTGGAAGAATGAACTGTCATTGTCTTTCTATCCAGCATTTTGAGACACATGTCTAGGATGTGGTACTATCTGACCATTTCCTTGAGGAGGCATGATACTAAGGGGAGACACTTACAAAGGATTAGACATTGTAGCAGGGGGAATCAAGGCTCCACTAATTTTCATTTGGTTAGGAAAGGTAGGATATCCTAAGTTAGGCATATGAACTTGTCCTATTGGCTTCATTTCCATGTTAACTTTGACTAGTTCTGCAAAGGCACTAGACAATGATGTAATCACATGATGTGTTCTCCTGATGAACATTGATGTTAGTGGATCAAGAGTAGAATAATATACTAGCCTGACAGCTTCATCAGGGACATCATATGGATGTGTCAACTTAGAATACATCTTCTGAAAGTGAGCATTAAAATTAGAGATCAACTCCCCTTCACCTCTCTTGATTGTAGCAAAGTGATGATAAACTCTAGCTGCATCTATGGGAATCCTGAACCTTGCTTTGAAAGCATTCTTCAAAAGTTGGTAGGAATTGATGGAATTTTAAGGAAGGCTCACATACCAGCCATATGCCTCTTCTCCTAGAGAGTAAGGGAAAAGTCTACATACAACATCCTCATGTTGTATCCTTGCTTAGAAGCAAGCCTCTTTAAAGGTCCAGGTATGATCATCTGCATCCTAGTACATATGATACTTGGGACAAATCTTGTCTGGATTCTTGGGAAGGTCATTGTAGGAAGCAAAAGTGAGAGGTGACTCAACAACAAAAAATGACATTGGAGCTTGTACTAGTGCTACCAAAGGAACTATTAGCAGGTTAGGCATAGTAAGCCTAGGTTGAACTGGTCTAGGTTGAGCATTTGGTAAACGCAATCTAGGTCTAAGGATAGAAAATTCTTCTAAAGGTCTAGTGGATCTTGACCTTGTGGTAGGTCTATGAGCTAGTTCTTAAAAGCTCAGAGTAAACTTTGGATATTTAGACACGATCTTTGCAAAGATGTTGATAAATCCCTCACAGAAGAAGATATTTATGATCAATTATCTTAGATGATGAGATATTTATGGAATATTTGCAACAATGCAAAGCTTTTGGTTCAATTTTGAAATTCTAACAAATTGTCTGCAAATATTAGGCTGAATATTATCAAGGAAGTGATATTTATAGTCAACTTCTTCAAATTACCAAATATCGATGGAATCTTTGCACAAACACTCAAATCTCTAGAGTAAACAGATAAATTGCAAAATGACTCATCATAGGAACATAGGAAAACAAATCTAGATGACAAATTCTCACAAACCTCAAGTGATCAGGCCCGCTTCTAGCACCAAAAACCTATTGATATGGTTATTAATCACAACCAAAAATAAAATTTATTATCAACCTCTATTTATCTTGAAAGACATGATGAATTGGGAGAATTTATAGTCCCAAGTCTCCATGGATTAGTTCATAATGATCTGTCTTCACTTAGAGGTCAATGTGATAATGTTTTTTTATCCATTGGGGGCCTTATGTCTTGATTTGAAGAAATCTTATCTTGATGATTGTCTTGTATACTTGCTCTGCACGTATCTCAACAAATTGCATCAAATATGATAATCCTTAACTAGGATATGAATGTATTCAAGGATATTTATCATAATTTTGATCAATTCTTCTACAATTTACTCCAATTGAGATTATTTATGATGATCTTTGTAACTTTGATCAGTTCTTCTGAAATTCTTTTAATGTGAACTAATCTTCACTTTAGTACTTCAAATTTATTGAAAGACTATGCAAATAAACATGTATTTCAATGTTACTACTCAGTATTTGCATGATATTTACTAAGATTGTGATGTTCTATTCAAATATTCCAAGATATGCAATTATCTAATTCAATTCTATATATTTGTTATGTATCTGCTTATCATTTATCATTATTTGTAGTTTATGATGATGATTTATGAAATTTAAAAGAAAAAAAGAACTAAAATTGTAAAATTCTTTGAAATGAGTGAGTTTCGAGCACTGATCCACATACACAATTTAACACTTCATGAAAAAGAGATGAAATAAAACCATGCTTCACTAGGATATTCCACAACTACACACAACAGATGCTAATCTTCAAAGGAATTGGATAACAACAACATGCACTAGTTGAAATGCACCATAGAGAGCGTATCAAATCACAATGACATATCCAAATATCATCCAAAAAGATTACTCAAGATTTATGATGAAATTGTAATCTAAATCTCCATTTCATTCAATATTCAAAAGTATGCATATATACAGATGGTATTGTGAAAGAACCATGGGGAAATGTTAAGTCACAAAATGTATACTTAGTGCTCGCAAATTCAACAATTCTATCTCAATTAAGCTCCTAATAATCTTACAAATGAGAATCAACATCCTTTTATAGGACAAGGATGAGATATAGTTACAAAAGATTCAATGGTTAGGATCAACTCAAGATGATCTAATGGTCAGAAAATGTGGCACGTGATTGCACATTTGGTAATCTTTAGTTCATGACAACTGACAAAATGGCTTATTCCACAAATCTTTGACTTGGTCTTCATGACCTCTGCACTTTGCATTTCCATCAGATTCCTCTTCTATAGATCCTCCTTCTATTATCATGCATCCAATACCTTGGGTGAGCTCATATACTCTGAGAGCTTTATCTATCTTTGTTATGTTTTGCACATTAGTCTTCTCAGCTGCATGCTCCTGATGTTTCAATTGATCTTTCAAAGATATCCACCTATTGGTCCTACTATCCAGCTCTTCATTGTAAGCATCTATCTTAGACTTCATAAGCATAGCCTCATTAATTGTGTCCTCTAAAAAATGTTGGACAAGATCTTTTGCTACTAGGCTATAGTTGTCTCTAAATGCTTTTACTGCAAACTCTTCATCTTGATTTTCAATCTTACCTTCAACTTTGCCTTCCAAAATTTCTAAAATAGCCAACTCCTCTACTAGAAGCTCATGTTCCTTTATGCTTATATCAACTGCTTTGGAGTTGTAACTTTTCAAAATATTGACCTCAAATCTTAGGTCTTCAAACTAGGTATCCAACTGTGGGAGCATTTGAGGTGTCAAAATCTTCTTTCTCATGTGGGTATTGATACCCGCTTTCCTCATATCCTTTAATGTAGTCAAATTGTAACTATTCTTAATCAGTCTTTGGCCAGCCTCCTTCTTCAATTTATTTGCTTTACTTTTCATATTGCTCGGCATGTCCTAATTGGACAATGAGGTCTTCACTACTTCTCCTTCCTTCAGGAACTTGATGAACCAATTGATCATCACATGTTCTTGATGCTTCAATGCATCTAATCTGATTATCTCATCTTGAGCTACCAATGCCAAAGGTGTAGTTAGTGTGATCTGGACATTGGTAGGTGCAACCAATCCTTTTATAAAGTCTTGAAGTTGGGCAATTTGCCCTTTATATTTTTTATTTTTAGCCTTTGCCTTTACTACCCTTGCAACTAATGCATCTATATTTTCTTTTATCTCTTGACCTTCTTGATTTGTAGTTGTGTGTCCTAGGTCTACTGTGGTTATTTAAAATTCATTGGCACTTATTTCACCCTTTTCCTTGTTAAGAGTAGGCACAACTACTTGAGCTGTCCTCTTTCCTATAATTGGGTCCTTCCTTATTGCTGAGGTGGCTCTAGCTCTACACTTAGATTTTTCAACCTCAAGTAAAAATAATGGAAATATCAAAATTAGAAGAATCAAGAACTAGAGGCTAATTTATCTCATGTGCAAGCCAATGTGGTGCACTAGATATGGGCCCTTGTGGACCTATCTACTCAATGTGACCATCTTGTACATTTGCATCTTTCTCCTTTGGAACATCCTCATCTACATTTTGTTGTTGTTACCCATCAGTGGGAATCTCTTCACACACTTACTACTGATTTTGATCATGTGCATCATCTCTGGATGTCATGTCCTGATCTTGTAATATCTCCTTGGTTGGTTCTTGACCATCAGGCACATTGGTCTGGACATCCTTATCCTATTCATCTGTGTCAAGACTTTGGTGGCCAAGATCTCTTCCTCATCACCTTTGTCTTCCGAACCTTCATGTCTAGATATTGGCACTTCTTTGTCTTTTGGATCTTCTAATCTAGATGTGATCACTGGACCTACTTGTCTAGATGCTAACATTGGTTATTCTTTGTCCTCTACTTTAGCATGTCCTTCTTCAATTTCCTAAACATTATGCTCTAGAGGTAGATCTGTATGTATATCCATGTTTGCAATTGTATCATTTCTAGTCTACACATCATCCATGGCTTTATCCTCCTCTTCACCTTCACCCCTATAATATGATAAATCAATAATTGTTGGGCTAGTGACCATAACCACTAACATATCTAGACCAATGGTCTGCACCACTCTCTTAGGATCTTCATATTCATCCTCATCTCTTGTACTCCTAAGGGCTTGTGGCATGCCATGAGGTGTTAGTACTATGTTTCATAGCAAGTCTGGAGGTGGATTGGTTGTTAGATCCTTTGTCACCTCATCATCTGTCAAGTTAATGGTTTTATCTAGTGACAGAGGTTGACCAGCCATCGTCTTCTTTTCCTCTTCTCTTGCTTCCTGTGCTGATTTAGACTTAAATTTAACAATGGTGAGAATGGGGACATCATGGTGAAACCCTATTGGTATTGTCTCCACATCCTTACTCTTTAGCACCATAGATTTTGCAGCTCTTTCTATTGTAGGTTGATTACTAGGAAACATCTTCTCCATTTCGGTGAACTCTTCTTTTTCTTGTTCTTTGAGTAGGACACTTGGTTGTCTACTAGTAGACCCTCTCATGATAGGTGGTTGTCCTCTCTTTTGTTTGGGGATGTTAGCCCCTTTGAGTATATCTCTACCTTTTCTTACCAAAGGCTCTCTTTCATCCTCCTCAATGTCCTCATCTGCAACTTCAGGTTGTTCCACCTACCTCTTAGTTATTGTGATAGCAAGGATAGGTTTTTCCTTTTGAGGAGAAGGTCGAGTGGCTATTGTGATGTCACCATTAGAAAATTCTCCATCTCCCATTGAGGAATATGGCTTGGCCCACTTGATCTCCATGGTCTGCCTCTTATGAATTAAGAAGTCATCAAATTATGCATTTGGTAGCTCTTGTCTCTTTCTCTTCTTGTCCACAGTCAGAGCCACTCTTTTAGTTCTCAAGGCATCTAGCTTATGATCTATTCACTTTCTTGTTAACTTCATGACTCTGGTTGTAATGAGGTCAATAAATGTGACCTCTGGCTGGCTCTAATTAGGAGGAGAGATGGTCTCTTTATAGAGGTCTGCTTATCCTCGTATTCTTTGGCAATCAACATGCCATCATTAGAATGTAATTGTGGAGGAACATCAAAGTAGTCTAATGTTCGGATCTGATTCAAAGTTGACCTTTGGTAACTCCTCCTGACCTCCACATCATCTAGGCAATCTGCCCAATAATCTTCTAAGTGCACTTGATGCACTAACTTCTTGTTTATAAATCTCTCCATCCTATGATATGGATCATAATACCTTGCCAATGAAAATGGCTGTAAATTAAGCATATACAATTTTGCTTCTAAGCTTTTGGCTGCATCAATAGTTGGGCACACATACTAGTCAATAATCACTAGAATTTTGACATTACCTTTCTTACCCCTCTTCACATATGCTTCATACAAAGGTATTATATGTCTTGATCACTCCAGAAGAATGATTTTATCTATGGAGTATCTTGGCAACAAGAGAGGTTGCCCACTAAATCCTTCCATCCAGAGGTAGGTGAAGGTTGGGAAATGGATAAACCAAGTTCCATTTCTTACCATTATTTCTTGAGGCTTAGAGCTCAATCTCTTAGCTCGGTCATTATCCATCAATTTGACCAAATGCATAACAAAACAATCATTTACCCTCTGGTAATTGATAGGCCAAAACTAGGGTAAAGAATTAATAAACTGGATTCAACTTAGTCTAAGTGTCAATCTAGGGATCGTAAGCTTCCAAAAGGTGTCATGGCTATCTACACAAGGGTTGTAGGTAGCAAGTTGAGTGGGGATGAAATGCAAAACAATCAAATCTAAATGCTTTAAATAATAACAGAAAAGAACACTCTTAAATGTACTCATAATGCAAATCTTTTGAAACCATGAAATGCTTTAAATTAACAACTCAAATAAAATCCTTTGATGTATATAAGATCTAGCTATATCCAATTCAGCTCTGATTAAACATTACTGGTTCTATTTAAAATTAAAAGACTCTTGAATTTGTAATAGTTTACATTGATATAATTCTAGCAATAGGAACTGTCATTTCCTAGTGACAGGAGCTCTGTGTAGGTGACAGGAACTGCAATTTTCCAAAACTGCACAAATTTCTATAACTATAGTCTTATGAAATAAATGATTAAAACCAAAACAAATATCTGTAAATGAAAATAACTCTCATTAGCAATCATAAAATTACTCACACATTTTAATAAATAAAATAAATCACAATATTAAAATAAAATAGATGCAATAAAAATTAACATCACCACCATTTCAAGAGAGTGGGCCCTCCTCTCCCTACATAAGTTGATTCCTTATTTTTGTCAAGGAGCAGATTTGATCGTATCAGCCCGAACTTTCAATAATTGATCTTTATGGTGCTTTCCCCATCAATTGAATTGATTTTATCCATGGACTATCCAGGCTATATTTAGCCATTCATATTTGGGCTCCTATGAAGACTATTCTTTTGACTACAGCTGATAAAAACCGTTGTTTTGGACTGTGCATATGTAGAAAGCCTCTTTTTTTCTTTTTCATAGTTCTAAACAAAATCATTCTATAGTACAGATAGCCACACATAATGACAGATCAAGGCCATATTATTAAGAGCTTGTGGTAAAGATGGGTTTCATTCTAATGCCTGGAAATAATATTCCAAAGCCTTAGTATGTTCCCCATTACTCGTGTGGATAAGACCTATATTATACAGTATATAACTTCGGTCATAAGGGTCAATTTCTGGTCACATGGCTTCATAATAATTTTATAAAGCTTCCGCATATTGCCCTTCAGATTAAGCTGACATTCGTTATGGTCGTTCATTCAATTGATTTGATCTCCGCTTCAAAACCGTACATGAGAATTTCACCTCATACGGCTACATTGTCTTTACATAATGAATAGGTACGTATAACAAATTTTAAACTATTTTCTATTCTCACGTTGCATTGTTTTTCTAATATTATTCATATGCTTGTCTCCACTCTCTATTACATTTTTGCAGCCCTATTTTATAGCATTTGATTCTATTCGTGTGCCATCTCTTATGGGAATATTTGTGGCTTGTGGGATGGAATAAAATCAGCCACAAATATAGGAATGTGTTGTGCCATAAAAATAGGAGTTTGGTGTGTCATAAAAATAGCTATTTTTTTGGCCTACGTGCATCACAACTTTATTAGTTGTAACAATAAATAATTCATACTATTTCATGCCATATGAGTATAAAAATAAATTATTTGTTGTTATAATAAAATAACTAATATTTAGCACAACAAATAATTATTTAAAAGTACATTAATAGATGAAATTATTTCTTGCCAAGTGTATTCATGGGACATAGGAAGTTGGTTCTTTCCTCCTCCAATAGCATGCTACAAATTATATTTCATTAACATAGTGGAAGCAAATATTAGTAAATACAATCTAATCTTTATTTTTACATTTTTTATCTAAAAACTATATTAAATATTGCTTATATATATTTAATCATATGCAGCAAAAGGTGGTAAAATAGTATAAATGGTATGAAAAAGGAATATGAAAATGGGTATAAAGGCATATGAAAAAGGCTAAAATGTGGCATAAAATTGGACATAAATAGCTCTCATTAGTAATTTTAGATGGAAGCCTTTCTTTCAAGTTGGGTATAATGATCCCATATGGTCACATTTCCTAAATTCCTACCAACTTTGCCTACTATTTGTCAGCCAGAAAATGTATCTACTGAGCTACACATGCATAGATAACATATGATGACAAGTAGAATATGCATGCCCTACCTCCAAATTTTTTCATACCCTCATCTAATCTATCACTAATGAGTGATGTCCACGATATCTGGGTGTCTGTTGTCTCTACCAACCTGATCAACCCATACATCCATGGCTCAAAGTTGCCAGTGTTAGGTTTTCCTATCATTCGACTCAACATCACCATCATGTATTGTATTTCTAGGGTACAATCAAACTTGTATAGATTCCGTGCAATCTTGGCCACTAACCTAACCTTACTATCGAGTGTCATCCAGCATGTGAACATTATCTTCTTGCAATTCGGGGTCTTATTTTTATATTGATTTTTAAAGGCCTCAAGATCTATCTTGAATAGATTAGGACCTGTAGGCAATTGGAATGCCTCTATAATTCCTTAGACAAAGAAGTCTACATATACTCTACCATCCTTCTCCACCTTTATGTTCTCTTTATTGTAATTCTTTCCACATACCACAATCAATTCCATTTCCTCTATTGCATAAGGAAAATTGACATCATTCCACATCCCTCAGTTGTATATCTTCTATAGTATGGGATGTCCATCCCCTCCAACTGACTTGGCAGTCCACTCATTAATGTTTGTATTTCCTGAGTGTGTATCTCTGATATGTCCAAATCTAAATCTAGAAGCTCTAGGACTTGGAAACATAGGGTTCTTGAACTTTGCCTCATTTCAGTTCTTTCTATCTTGCGTCTTGTCCTCCAATTGTAGATATGCATATCTCAAAATACATTCTACCTATCGTGCTTAACATTTAATTTTTCAACATCCTAATATTTTACAGTCTATAGAGCATAGTATGTGCATATGTAAACAAGATTTTACCCTAAGTGCATATTTACCTTTTACTGCAATGTAATAATGACAAAATAGGGTTTTACTATTACATACCTATTTTCTGCACTCAAAACTTGATTAAAATATGTCTAGATGTGTTCTTTACTGTGAAATTGCTTTTTACTATTTTTTGTTCGATGTTTGCACTATTCCATTTAGGGTTATGGTCATTGTAAGGTCTCTGTAAAATCTTTGTAAAATCACTAGAGCTCTATAATTTTCAATCTCTGAATGCTTTGTGATATTAAAATGATAAAGAATCCAGTTTTATACATTAAAATCACAAATTAGGACATCATAAATTCTAATTAGCTTTTGTTTGTGGATATCCATCTATCATCTAGGAGATTATTACAAGTGGTGACTTTTAATTTTAATTTTTAAAAGGCCAACAACTCCATTTTGTGGCATTTATTGTGAGGTCTGGATATGAACATATGTTCAGATATTAAAGCAATGTGCTTTTCTTTTCAAAGTGTCCATATGATGTCATCATATTGGTCAACATTGACCAAGGGTGGATATCAAGATGTTAAGATCCAAAGATAGTTACCTTTGATCTTTGAATGTCAGGACATTACAAATGTCTAGTCTAAAGAGTCAAACCTATGCCATGTGGCACCATCTGATTGCTCTATGGGAGATATAAATTTTGGTTCATAAGAAATAGGGATATGGATTCTCATGAATATCCAGATATTAAAACTTACGAAATATCTCTAAGTCTCAAATGTCCTGATGATGTCATCCTCTTAAGATGACTCTTAGTTACGAGAAAAAATTATGTCATCAGGATGTTTGGGAAGGTTTGAACATTAGTGAATGTCCGAAAATTAAGATTTGTGAAATGTTTTATGCTCTCAATGTGGATATGATGTCATCAATGTTCGATAATTCTTTGGGATAAAATTGGATGATGTCATCTGGATGTTCAAAAAGTTTGGATGTTAAATTTACATGTGAAATGTCAATAGTCTAATGTCCATTTGAAAAGTCAAATAGGACTCGTCTTCAGGATATTCAGAAAAGTTTGAACATTAGTGAATGTCTAGATATTAAAGAAGGTCAGGATATTTGAACAAGTATGGATATTAAGGAATGTTTGGACATTAAGTTAATGTCTAGATATTAAGATTGAGTATCCATACCCATGAATATCCATGCTATGTGATTAGGTGCATGACGGTGCACAATGAGTTAAATTTGACATGGGGACATTTGTAAATATTAGGATACTATCTTTACTTAGCAATTTCTTGGGTTGGGACATTAGTGAATGTTTGGATATTGAGACAATGTGAACATCCCTATGATCGATTAACCAAACTTTGACCGGGCATAACTTCTTGGTTCTAGGGAATTTCCACATGGTGTAAAAGGCAAACCTGCTTAGAATTTTACTCTCTTTCATTTGGCAAGCTTCATGAGGGGAAATTCAAACTTTGAAAATTTTATCTATATTTCAAGATCTAGATATGCCTAAGGCATGACCTAGACATATATCTAATACTATTTTTACCATACTGCTAAGCAAAGTAGAAAAAGGTTGGGTCCTTGTTTTTCTAGGGAAAAATGGGGTGTGTTATGTAACCACACAACACTGGTAAATGAAAAGGAAAAGAAAGGAGGTTCCCAAATTCTTTCTAAAAGAAAATAAGACATGGTGTAATTCATCAATTAGAATGCTCTCATGGACTTGGACCTCAAGGGGGTCGACTTCACCTGGTCAAATAGAAGGTGTGGAAGTGACCTTATTTAGGTTAGACTGGATAGAGCCCTGATAGATCCTACCTAGTTGAAGGAGTATAATTGCTCTCTTTATGCTCTAACTAAAATTAGATCAAACCACTCACGTATCATGCTAAATATGGATAAGATAAGAAAGTGAACAGGAAGTCCTATTCGCTTTGATAAAATCTAGAGTAGACATCCACAATTAGAGGAGTTAATTTCATAATGGTGGAACTTTTTAGATTGATGGTACAACCATGTTCAGGCTTGCCAAAAAACTCAACAACATCAAGACTAATATAAGAAAATGGAATACAAAGTCTTTTGGGAATAGTTTCAAGAGATAGATGTTGTAAAAGACAAACTATAAAAGGTGTAAAAAGAAATGTAGGAGGTGTGGATGAATTAGTAGAGAATGACCTTGGAAAAAAATATCATATGTGATCTCCATAAAATAATTACTAAAGAAGAGGACTTCCTAAGACAATGGTCTAGAGCTATCTAGCTAAAAGGATATAGGAACACGAAGTTAGATTCTATTTGACCACTCTCAAGAACATGGCCACTAATAGAATCAAATAATTTAAAGTGGATAGCATCAACTAATTTGAAGATTGTATTATGATAGAGAAAGAAACCAAATTTATAGTAACCTTCTTTATGAATCCAATGTCTAGGATCCCTTCTTACAAAATGAAATCCTTAATTTGATTCCATCCCTCATTGATGGTTAGGATAATAAAGATTTTCTCAGACCAATTTTAGAGGAAGAAATAAAATTGGTTGTGTTCTCCTTTAATGGAAATAAAGCACCTAGCCTAGATGGCTTCCCCCACCTATTCTTCCAATTATACTAGAATATTGTGGCTAAATATGTGATTGTGATAGTCAAAGAATTCTTGGGCAGGGAAATTCTTAAAGTGATGAATTCCACTTTCTTCATCCTTTTTCCAAAGCATTTAGGGACATTGTAGTTTGTTGATTTTAGGCCTATCAACTTAAGAAACTATATCTATAATATCTTCACCAATATTTTAACTCTAAGGATACAATAACTTCTCTTGAAGCCTATTTCACATCAGCAAAGCCATTTTATGCAAGAGAGGAAAATTCTAGATTTTGTAATTTTGGTCCATGAAGTTCTTCATGATCCCTTGCTAACAACAAGTAACTAGGCTTTTATCTTCAAGCTGGACTTGATGAAAGCCTATGACCGAGTCTCATGGGAATTTCTTATGAAAATCGTGGACAAATTTGGTTTTGGCAAGATATTTAGAAATCTAATTTTTGAATGCATCTCCACCCCCATTTCTTGGTGACAATTAATGGTGTACCCTCATTTTTTTCAAGAGCACTAGAGGAATCTATCATGGGGACCCTATCTCTCCATTCCTATTTGTTATTTTTTTTAAAGATCTAGACAAAAGCTTACAACAAGTTTTGAGTCTAGGGAGGTTAAAAGGTGTTAAACCAACTTTAACTAGTAAACCTATCTCTCATCAACAATTTGTTGATGATACTATAGTTTTAGGGGAGGCCTTTATTGCTTAAGAACAAGAAATAAAACATATCCTCCAAAACTATGAGAAAGATTCAAGCCATAAAATAATTCTTCTGAAGAGTACTCTCTTTTTCCTCAGTACTCCCCTAGTCAAGCAACATAGAATTGTAGCTATTTTGGGATGTCAAATTGGGTCTTTTCCTTTGGTTTATCTGGGTTTGCCTTTGTGTATTGGGGCTATCCCTGAAGCTTTCTAGATTAAATTTTTGGATAGATTCAACCAGAAACATGTGAGATGGAAGGTGCCCTTTTAGGCCAAGTTGGGAAGGTTTAAATTATAAAAGCAACTTTACAAAATCTTTTGGTTTATAGCATGAGCCTATTTCATATGCCAAGAAAGTTTATTCAAAAATTTGAAAAAAATTAGAAATTTTTTTTATGAATACACTCATAAGAATGAAAACATCTCCCCTACTAACATGAGACTTGATTTGAAAGCCAAAAACACTAGGTGGTCTTGGGTTAAGGAAAATCAAAGAGTTAAATCTAGCATTAAATGCCAAATTTACTTAGAGATTACTTAGTGAAGAAAAAGAATGGATTGATATCTTGGCTAGAAAATATCTTCAAGGAAACCAACATGATTTATTGGATAATGATGAGCTACCTCAAGGATTGAATATATGGAAAAGTGTTCAACAGAGTAGATTTCTCATTAACAAGGGTACCAAGTGGAAGCTAGGGGATGCATCTTGGATTAGATTCTAGGAAGATATTTGGCTTGGAGATGTGGCTCTTAAAGACCTTGGTTGGTATATAAATATTTTTGACTTATGCCAAAACACCTTTGGTTACAAGTTAATTGATTATATTCAAAGAACTAATGGTATCAAGACTTGGAGGAACCTAACGGCTATGATTGGTCGCTTTTTGGAACCCCCATCCAAGATGGAGTTCATGCTACTATGCAACCGCACTCCTCAAGTCCCCCACATAGATGAGTTGGTTTGGACTATCTACTCTTATAGTTCATTTACCATCTCCTTGAGCTTTAACCTTCTTTTTGGCCTTTGTCCCACCCCATTTTTAGGCCTCTTTGTGGCTACCCCACCCTATCCCTAAATTTAATAATTTCTTTTAGTTGATTGCCAAAATAATATCCTCACCATTTATAACTTGGCTAGGAGAGATTTTTACCTTCCCAATAGGTGTTTTTTATTTGAGTGCTTGGAGGAGTCATCTTCCCATTTATTGATTGGTTGTTCTTTCTCTTGGGAAGTCTAGTGTCGTATCCTCTCCCTTTTCTCCCTAAATTGGGTTTGCCCTTTTGACACCATTGACTATCATAGTCAGTGGTATCTTCCATTTAGGACCCCTTCTTTTCTTGCCTTATGGGACTTGGTTTTACCCAACGCATGTTGGTGTATTTTGAAAGAATGAAACAATCACATCTTTAGAGATATAAAGTCCTCTCTAGATAGGGTGTTATTAAGATGTTTCTCTATCATTAAAGATAATTCCATTGTATGGGCTAGACCTAAGTTGTATTCTTCTACTAAAACCTATGTGTTTGACACAGAGCTTAAGATTTCTAATGCATGGAATTTGGAAGTTGATATTTCCATGACCCCCAAGGAAAGAATTTCTCCTAGGCTTAATCTTTTGTGGTCCCCCCTTTGTCTAATTAGGTGAATTTCAACTTCAATGGGGCTGATAAAGGTAATTTGGGCCCTACTAGTGGAGGTTGTGTTAAGAGATGAGAATGGTAAGCTAATTGCCATGTGTGTTGTGAACTTGGTGGTCCAAACCAATCACTATGCTGAAGCTATGGTATCCTACAATGGCCTGAAGATGGGCCTTCAACTTCAATTGGAAAACCTTATTATTGAGGGTGATTCACTCAAAATTATAAACCACCTCCTTTTGAAGACCCCTAGTTGGTCTATTAAGAATTTTATCAATGATTCTTTGGACATAATTAGAAAGTTAAATTAGTCTAGATCAGAGACATCTTCCATGAGGCAGATGGGGTGGCTAACTATCTTGCCAGTTGGGGTCTGACTAGGCAAGACTCTTGTGTGTGGTCGACACCCTCTTTTCCTAATGAGGTAGAAACCCTATGTTATTATGATGTCATTAAGTATGGGGTAACTTCAAAAGAGGGGTAGATAATACATAATAATAATGGCCAATAGAGGTCATAAAAGATGGACCACCACCAACATTATGAGAAGGAAAGTCTATAAACTACTACATATGAGAGGGTATGTAGTACATACTCGAAAGGTTGTAAATATTTATCCCCTTCCACAAGGAATTTAAGAAAGGAGATAGAGATTGCTAAGATTTCATGAGGTCATAAATCAAAAAGGACTGATAGGGATGGAAATCATAGGAATTAAGTGCCATGGGAGGTGATAGGAATAGAATCAAGTTGGTGAGCTACAC
Source organism: Cunninghamia lanceolata (assembly GCA_027924645.1). Taxonomy (NCBI): domain Eukaryota; kingdom Viridiplantae; phylum Streptophyta; class Pinopsida; order Cupressales; family Cupressaceae; genus Cunninghamia; species Cunninghamia lanceolata. The sequence continues at coordinate 533,528 of BSBN01001054.1, forward strand.
AAAATGATAGAGAGATGCTAGGGTTTGGAGTATCTTACAGAAAGGTGGGCTCTCAACCTTTACAGAGAGATTCAAAGGACATGGCCAATCTTTAACAATAGAATCTATCAAGAGTTGGGATAACAGGAGGGTCAAGGTTATGGGATTAAAGTTTGAGATCACCAAAAATTTGATAGCCACTATTACATGCCTCTCTATAGAAGGAGCCAAGTTTTTCAAGGATAGACACATGGGAGACAAATCCATGGCTACATTTATGAACAAAGATAAGGAATCTATCAAATTACATTCCAATCATGCTAAAAGCACACTTAGATATCCATGGGATGAGGTTTCTATGTGTCAACTAAGGTATGTTACCTTGGAAGGCTACTTCAAATCTATCTAATCTTACCAAGTTTTGTCCTTTTAAATAATTTTAGGAGAGAGAGACCTATTTCTTTTCCATATTATTTTATTTCACCCATGGAAGGGTCCATGAAGGACTAGAAGAAAGCCTTGAAAACTATTCCTTTACACTAAGGACTTATGCTATTGGTCATTGAGCCACATTAACAAACTCAATCCCTGTATCACCTAGTTAATTCTCTAGAAAGGGAAAAGAAAAAATGGATTATGGATTATTCCATCTCATCCTCTTAAAAGACTAAGGATGAAGATAGTAGTTGGAACAAGATAGGATCTAAATCTAATTTAAAGCCTTCCAACTAGAATCCCTATGACCTTGAAGATATGGATGAAGGGAGGGTTAGTCCCAAAATCAATAAAAGGAAAAGAGGTAGGAAAGATACCACCTAGGTGAGGAAATAAACCCCTATCCTAGAGGCAAAGATAAATGTTTACTTGAGCCTACTATAGGGATTCCCTTCCTAGGGTTTTTGTATCCTTGCCTCAAGTTTATAGATGAGCCTAACATTCCCCACCTTGCTCCCTCATCTTTTAAAGAAGTGAATGATGATATCCATTCTCTGAGCCAAAACATATTGACTCTACACCAAACCTTTAACATCTAGCACAAGATAATGAAATGGTTCTATATTGAGATCAATAGGATCAACATTAAAATGGAAATTATCACTAAGAAAAGTAGTGGTGAAAGCCAAGTGCTTTTGGAGGCAGAAAGATTTTTTTAAAAAAAATTAGGAAGCCATCCCCGATGTCAATAACCTTAAAACTAACCTATCCAATCAACAACCAAAATTGGGGGTTCTAGAAGAGGAAATGAGAAAGGGTCAGGGATAGTAGGAGGAAACAATCATGGCCTTGGAACATGAGATGAAAAAATTGAAAGAGAATTTCAACATGTTTATGAAGGTTAATACAAAAAAATAATTCCCAAAGAAAAATCATCAACACCACTTACTAGACCTAGAAAAAAGACAATTCCCATAAAATTATTTTCTCTAAGAAACCCTAATAATAAAGAAACCCATGTGCTTATGACTTTCATGAATCTTATGGGAATATTTGAAGAAGGGCAATTTCTTCTAATCTATTACTAAACTATTTCTTAACTCCTATAGAAAAGAAGCTAGTCTAATGGTTAAACAACACTAATCTATCATTGGAGGGAAAATAGTTAGGAGGCAAAGGGTAAAGGGTACAAAGATATAAAATAAAAAGGGGGTGATATGCCAAAGGACTAATTATTAGTCAACTCTCCCTTCAACATTCAATGAATCTATTAAAAATTTAAAAAAACTATGATATACCATTAGAACTAGCTCAACTTACTTTCATGAAATCACTTAGCATGTAGAAATATAAAAAACACATCATTGTGGCCTATATTTTGGGTCAGTGCAAGAAGTTGGGTCCACTTTTTGGCCAAAAAGTGGAAGTCTTTTCCCTGATTTTCAGAATTTGTCACATTTGACCTAAACATTTGAGGCACTTAAAGATTGAATCTCAGAAAAAGTTAGTAATATGAAATGTAGTACTCAGAGTCTAGTTTCCAAATATGTAATTTATTTTAATACCTAGATGATACAGATTGATTTTCAATAGGCATTTCTAAAAACCACTGTTTAAAAGTCACTTTTTTTTTACCATACCATGCACGTGTATGACCAACATAATTTGACCTAAATAAAGTATTTTTATAAATCCTTTTAGGGAAATATGTGTAGTACAATGAAGTTTGATGAGATTTTTTATAATTTTTTTCCAAATATTTTTTTATTAATTTTTTATTGGCCCTAATTGTTGTTTTCGAAAACCCTCATGTATGACCAACATAATTTGAGCAAAACTAATCATAAAATGAATTTTTTTCATTGTGTAAAGAATGATGTTTAGATTGATGACATATAATTTTTTTTTCAAAAAACTTTAAAAATTAAAAGTTATTAAAAAAATGCAAACACCTGTCATTTCAAGTTTTTGGACCAGTTTGCTCATAAATTAAATAATAAATAGAAAAACAAGTCCAATAAAAAAAATTACATATTTGAAAACTAGACACTGTCATCTATAATGGGTTTTAATTTTGTAAAAAAATTCAAAAAAGAATGTCGTTGGCCATATAGGTAAACTCAATCTTTCCTCTTGTTTTGTACTTTGAAAAAAAGTTGCAGGTCCAAGGCAAGGGGTTGTCTTACCATGCCTTTCTTGAGCCTAAGCTTTTAGGAATGGGTACAAATTCTAAAATGGGTACCTATTATGAATGGGTACCCATTTTAAAATGGGTGCCCATTCCTTTTGTATGGGAAAAAAAAGCGAGCAGGTTTTTTTTTTCAAATTCAAATATCTATATAGAAATAGGTACCCGTTCCTAAACAGGTACCCGTTTAGGCTTGGGCACCCATTCCTAAACAGATACCCATTCCTAAGTGGGTACCCATTTAGTCTCAGGCACCCGTTCCTAACTGGGTACCCATTTTTGTCAGGATTTTTTTTTTGCCCGCGACTTCCCCTCTATGTGGACCCAACTTCTTGTACTTAGCCTTTTGTAGATATTGTGAGTAACTTACTTTGATCTAAGGGACAAAAGTAGACAAACACAAAAAATAAATGAAATGTAAGATAGAGGACACTATTTTGGTTACAATATAAATGGAAAAGCCAAAAGTAGTACTTCTATTAATTCAAGAGTCAAAATATATTTACAAGAGGGTAGTGCCCATATATATACATACCATGAGATACAAGATCTTGTAAAGGAAATAAAGGAAACTCTTGGGAAAATTTACCAAATAGAGAGAGAGAGAGAGAGGATAAATGTCAGAAGTTATGGAAAATCTAGTTGATGATCTATTGAAGATACTAGATTTGTGGCTAGAATGATGCATGCATGGCTGGTTTTATGTTCAACCACTCTATACAAGGACATGTTGTTTTCTATAAATTCAATTATAATTTTTGGTGAAGATCACTCACAAGAAGGGCCTAAAATATATGGCGGAGACTAAATCTCTAAATACATAGATGCATAAGTAAGACCTAACATAATGATACAATATTGGTGCCATTAAGGCATGTGTTAGATATTGAAACTTAAAATTATTCTTCTTCAACACTCTTAGAGGATGTGTTGATGCATGTTTTGACCCTTAAACATGTGGAAATTTTTTTTTTCTATGCTTGAAAGGATATGATCCTTAAGGTTCATATGTGAGTCGTGAGAGAACTTGAGTAACCCAATAGATGAGCATTTTAATTGTTCTAGTCAAGGGGATCTAGTCTAGTCCTAAGAGAAAACTACAAGATATTCACAAGTGATCATAAAATAGTTCCATAGTTGTGTTGGATCCTATATTTATAGCTCCATAAATATTTAATAGATTTATATGACCTAAGCCTAGGGAAGGTCAACATAGGATTACAGACTAAACTTATGATCAAACATTGACAAAATGGGACAATGAATAAGCAAGGGCTAGTATCTTCTTATTCTTTAGGCTAAGCTAGGAAAATAGGGTATTCCCTAAGGTTAAATGTAGGAAAAGTAAATAAGAATAGAAATGTTCAACTACTCTTGAAAAGAAAACCATACCTTAATTATGCATTATGAGACTCTTATAATTGTCACTAAACCTCAATGCTAGTTTATATTGTATCCTCTATTAGAAAGAAAATAGTCAAAGTGTATATGTAACTTTAGCTGTGTAGACTTGTATCCCATATGATGTTTACAAATAAGAATTTACTTCATGCACACTTGTTAGAGAAATACCATTTCAAATCCATTTAATTATTTTATACTTAAAGCTCCTTTATGATATGTTCTCATGGAGTGTAATGGACATACAAAGTTGATGGGACAATTAATTCTAAATCTAATGTGTTTTTTTTTGTTTTTGTATGTGTTGGTGTGATGAGAGGCTAGAGTTTTATATATTGGTGCCTTGATCCTTGTAAGGTTATAGAGTTGAGTTTTAAATCCCATAAAAATGCACATGGAATCTAAAATCCTTGCAACATAATAGAAATGAAGATAACAAGAACTTGGGTCTACATTCACACACATAAGTTGGGATCTACATATGCCAAACAAAAAACATAATATTATAGAATCAAATAAGAGCATACTTTAAATATCCATACACAATTAAACACATAAGTCTTGTATTATGATAGAAAGATACTTTGTGAAAACTTCACAAAGATTTTAAAATCTCTATATTATTAACTAATCATGCATAATGTCAATGCATAGAGATAGATCCAAAAATCCTAAAGACTATTGGGATAGGTGTGTCATACACCTTGCAATTTAAATTTTTGATTTATTATTTAATTATTGATTATTTTTGAATCCTCATGGAAAATTTTGTCTTACTATGATGACCATTGTGTCATGTGAATTGTAATGTATGATGTGTGTAAGATAATATCTTGTCATGTGTAGAGCTAATATGGTAATGTATGGTGTAAGAGAATCTATGGTGCATAAGAGCATGTAGGAGAGGAGTTACATTATTGACTTGACTTGTTGATCAAATTATGAAATTTTAATAAGTTAATTATACTACTTAGGTACTAAAGCATCTTAATTTATATGTTATGTTGTTGTTCTATCTAGAATAACAATATAACATAGTTTTTTTTTTTAACAAAAGTGGCAAGCCACTATAATTATATTATATAATCATAAAATTTACAAAACCCTGGTTTGACGAGCATATTGGCAGGAAAGAACTAGGGGAAGAAAACCTCCAGTTGTAGCTCAATTGTACAAAAAAAACATACAAAATGCTCCATTAGAAAAAATAGGAGCAAGATTTTCACAAAATATCTCAAAATTACATTGTTGGTGCTGTGAAAGACAGCTTTACAATTCTAAGGCTATCCCAAAAAGAGATTATAATAGTAATAAAAATCAACAGACCAAAATTAGCCTCGATGACCTTTCAAGGATTCACAACAATATTGAGATCCTGAATAAGATAATTAGGTTCCACCATAGCATTCTCCTCAATAGGCGAGCCCAGAGGAGGAGGAAGAAGAGGTTGAAACTATAGTAAGAACAACAAATCTTGAAACTTTTTATCCACATGGTTAGCCAAACTCTCACCAACCTCCTTTCCATGAGCATGAATAGAAATATGCAGGAAATCTTCATTTTCATTTAGCAAATAAGTACGAATAGTATTGAAAACATAATTGTGAGCAAGGGAATGAAGAACTTGGCACTTAGTGAAAAGCCCACCAATTAGAGCCTTTGAGATAAAGAGATCATAATTCTAGAAAGCTTCATTAACACTATCAACAGAAAAAAGAAAATGATGCACATATTTATCAATTAGCTACCTAACCAAATTCACATCTTGAGTTAAATCCATTGTATTAGAAGCAAAAGCCATAAAAATCTAAGAAGGATATAAAATCTAGACATGGCCCTAAAGGATATCACTTCCCACAACATCTCTAATAGCCTCCTCCACCTCCGGGTTGTCTATAGCAAAGATAGACCGTAAACCATCTGAATTAATAGAACTAATAAAAGTAGTTTCCCACTTTGAAACTGGAAAAAGAAACCTGTGATTAAGTTGGATTTCCATAACATCCACACAGAACAAGAAAACTTAAACAAATAAGATAGTTAAACACTTTAGAACTCACAAATATATAGCTGAAATGAATCAACAACAATAATTAGATAATACTAGCTCACATGAGGGAAATAAATGAGATTTGCTACAAACTGATACTAAAGGAATGATAGGACAAAGATGCTTATAGAGGAGATGATCAAATGGATAGCTAAACTCAGATACCACATAGCTAAAACATGCGAAATTAATGGTAGTACAAATTATTTGGCACATTAAGGCCACATACAAAAGGCCGCACAAGTGACAATTAAACCACACACCCAAAAGAATCATTACAGATGATTTCCTCCAAACAAGGATAATTACCAAAAAAGTTTGCACCAAATGTAACTAAAGGTGAGGCCAAATCAAACCCCAAATTAGCTAAGACATCAGAAAGCTTATTACCTTCTCTAAGAGTATGGGATATAAGATAACCCTCAAAAAATATTCCATGCCTCTTGTAAAAGGTAATCAAGCTTCCAATTTTGAAAATTCTACTTTTTTAATGCATTAATAATAATTAAAGAATCCCCCTCAATATGAAGTCTTAGAATCTTTAGACCATAAGCCAATCTTAAACCCTCAACAAGAGCCATTAGAAACTTTACTAGAAAAGGCTTGAAAAACTTCTCCTTTAATATTTCTAAAAACCCCACCAATAGAAGATGGACCAGGATTGCCATGAGAAGCCCCATCGAAATTGAACTTAATAAAATCTTCAGAAGGAGGCATCCATTTAACTAAATTTCTATTTTGCTTAAAGACTATTGAAGGATTAATAATAGGAAAAGAACCTAAAAAGGACCATTTTTTCAAAATAATATCCCAAGAGGAGAAATAAAGATTTGAGAAATTTATTGATTTAAGATAATTCAAGACTACCTCTAAAATGGACTTTTCAATTATAAAAGAGATAGCCTCAAAATCCTTGCTTTCTTTTCTAAAAATCCTTCTATTCCTTTCAAGCTAGATGCTCCAAATAACAATAGAAGGAGAAAAAATCCAAATAGAAGCAAAAGTAGAATCTTTGGATAAAATAGGCCAACCACGAAGAAGATCCAACAAAGAGTTAGGAAGAGGAGAAGACCAACTTAACTTGAAGAAGAGCCATTTCCAACAAGAGAAAGAAAAAGGGCATGAAATAAACAAATGGTCAACATCTTCCTCACAAGAACCATAGAAAACACAATTAAAGGAATCCATAATCACCAATTTAGACAATCTCTAACCCGTTAGAATTTTGTTCTTTAAAGCTAACCAAGAAAATGCCCCTACTTTCAGAAGACAAGCAACATTCCAACAAAGCAAATGAGGCCAATCAGTAACAAATGGAGATTTTAAAATGGATAAATATCTATAACCATCCCTAACAGAATAAGAACCATTATTGGAAAAGGACCAGAACAATCCATCTTCTTTTGGGGAGAAACAAACCCTTCTATTACTTAATATATTACCAAGGAGGATTTTCTGATTCTCAGGAAAAGAATAATTTAAAAAATCTTTCCAAGCAATATTGTAAAAAGAACCTTCTTTAGAAACTGAAAGATAATCTATTACTTTAACACCTCAAGCTGAAGAAAGAAAAAACTTAGCCTGCTCCAAATCCTTGATAGAGGAAAGAGTAGAAAAACCATTCCACGAATCTTCCCAAAAGAAGGCTTTAGAGCCATTATTAATTTTCCAAGAAAGGTGAGGTAAAAGAACTTCTTTGCAAGAGACTAGGAAATTCTAGATTGAAGAACCTTTAGGAGGGTTAGCAACTGTAAAAATTATTTCGGAAGAAAGAGAATCTAAATATTTGTATTGAAAGAATTTACACCATTTAGTATCAGGTTTAGAAAACATCTTCCAAGCCAAATTAGCACCCAAATCTTTATTTTGAATAGAAATATTATGAATACTTGAACCACCAAGAGTCTTAGGAACACATACCTTGTCCCAGGCTACTAAGGACACTTTATTACCTTCATCTACAGAGCCCTTCCATAAAAAATAATTCAAAGACTTCTAAATCACCTGAATAACACCTTTGGGAATATTTAAAATAGAAATCATGTAAATAGGAACAATAGTTAAAATAGATTTCAATAGAGTAATCCTACCAAACAAAGTTAGCTATCTACCCTTCCAAACAACAATTCTATTATGAATAGAATGAGAAATCTTAGACCAAAAAGAATTTTTTTGTGCACCAAAGAATAAAGGGATTCCCAAATATTGACTCGGTAAACCTGCCAACTTGGCCTTAAGAATAGATACAATCCTACTTTACAAGGAAGGTTTAGTATTAAAGAAAAATATTTGACTTATCCAAATTAACTACTTGATTTGAAACAGAACTATATTTGGAGATAACCTTCTATATACATTTGGCCTCTTTAATAGAAGGAAACCCAAACAAAAGAGTATCATCTACAAAGAGTGTATGAGTAACTGAAAAAGGAATACCAGGAATTTGAACACCCCTCCAATTAGAAAGATTATTCTGCATTAAGATTTCTGTACTAAAGGATTCAGCCATTAAAATAAAAAGAAAAGGAGACAAAGGATCCCCTTTCCTAATACCTTGGAATACTAAAAAGAAATCAGAAGGACTACCATTGATAATAACCATTGATCTAACACCAGAGATGCAAGAATGAATCCATTTGCACCACTTCTTATCAAAACCAAACTTCAAAAGAACCATTAATAGAAAGCTCCAAGATACTCTATCATAGGCTTTCATAATATCTAATTTCAACATCATAGCTGGTAACTTGAGCTCTTTAATAGAATGCAAGACTTCATGAGTCAAAATTGCACCATCCACCATTTCTTTACCAGGAACAAAACCTCCTTGCTTAGAAGAAATAATTCTGGGAATAAGCAAAGCCAACCTCATGGAAATGGCTTTTGTGAAAATTTTATAAATAGTATTGCACAAAGAAATTGGCCTAAACTGAGTAAAGGAAGAGGCAGTAGAAGTCTTAGGGATTAAAACAATAAAATTTGCATTCATCTCTTTTAAAATATTACTATTCTTCCTTGATTCTTCCAGAGCCAACCAAATGTCCTTTCCCATAAAGTCCCAACATTTTTGGAAAAACAAAGGAGTAAACCCATCCGAACCAAGTGCTTTATCTAGATCCAATGAAAAAACTACTCTCTTAACTTCTTCCAAGGAAAATTTTTTCAATAACAAATCATTATCTTCTTCATTAATTAGCTTAGGAATATTACCTAACAAAGAATTACATAAATCCTCCGAAGGCTCATTTAAATCTTTAGAAAGAAAATTTGAAAAGAAAGAGATAGCTTCTTTTTGTAATAGGAGAGGATCCAAAATTGGGGAACCACTAGAATCAATAATCTGGTGAATTTTATTAATCTATCTATTCATCTTAACAGAGGCATGAAAAAACTTAGTATTTCTATCCCCAACTTGTAACCAAGTTTCTCTTTATTTCTGTCTCCAATACTCTTCTTCTCTTGCCAAAATCTCATCCAATTCTAACTATAAAAATTTTTGTTGATCAAAAGTTAAACTGTCCAACCCATGATTGATTATGTGTGAATTTAAGAGCAGGAGCTTTCCTTCAATAACCTCTTTTTCTTTAAATATATTTTCAAAATGAGAAAAATTCTAAGACCGAATAAGCTTCTTTAATATCTACAATTTTCTAGTTAACTAAAACATTCTAGAACCTTCAACAAAAGGCATAGTTTCCCACCAAGACTTTAACAATGGAATAAATGAAGGATCGTGGAACCACATTGCTTCAAATTTAAAAGGCCTTCTCATACTTAGATTAGGACCCAAAAAATTGATTTCTAAAAGAATAGGAAAATGGTCAAATCTTGAAAAAGAAATAATTGAGGAAGAAAAGGGTCCATTCAAATATAACCACTGATAAGACAAAAGAAATCTATCAAGCCTCTCATCTATACTAAGGAAGTCTTTCCTCTTATTAATCCAAGTGAACCTATCATTTGAAGGAAGACAATCAATCAAACCATTATCACTAACAAATTCTGAAAAATCTAGCATTACCTTCAAAGGGGGGAGAATGCCACCTTGCTTTTCGTTCAAATTTAAAATAGCATTAAAGTCCCCTCCTAGAATAATTTTCTCCTCTGGTAAGGATTGAATAATGTCTGACAAATAATCCCATAACCTTTTTTTGTCTACCGAGGTGTTGGGCCATAAACATTAATTAACCCAAATTTCTGATTTTGAAAACAAATTTCAACAAAAGCTAGTTAGTAGACTTAGAAATGAGTCACCTCCACACTCAATTTATCCCAAAGAATGACCAAACCACCTGAAGCACCAATTGAGGATGAACACAAAAAATTCCATTTCTTCCATGATTTAAAAGATTTTTTTGCAGATTGGTCAGACAACTTAGACTCTTGAAGTAAAACTAAATGAGCACCTGATAAATCAATTTGATGTTTTATCAGGCATTTTCTGTTAGGGGAATTAATGCCCCTAACATTCTAAGAAATAATCTTCATTGATCCTAAGGAGAGCCTTCAGCTCTCCTCAACGCTGATCTTGTTAACATTTTCTCAAGAGTACTTTGAACACCAGCTTCTATTTCTGCCTGAGTGACTCTAGCTTTTGACTGCCTACCTCTAGTCTTGGGAGGAGAAGGCACAACCACATGAGTTTCCAGAGGGGTTTGAAAAATGACCGAAGTTGAATCATTCTGAACGTCAATTTCATTCATAACTTCATCAACAATATTCTCAATAAGTTCTCCCCCTACTTTAGAAACAACTTCATCTATAAATTTTTTAGCCTCTTTCAAAGAAAAATATAATTCCACATCTTCATCTATTTGTACCTCATTATCATTGATAACATTCTCCCCAAATTCAGAAACCTTATCTAACAGAGCTAAGTCAACATGCATATCCTTACGTTTATCTAGCTTAGAAAGCGAATCAGGCGAAGATAACAGATTGACTTCACAAACATCAAGAGATATAGGAACCAAATTAACTTCTTGAGATTGGGACAAATGAACCTTAGACAACACCTCAAGATTTTCCTTGATCAAAGAAGAGTACTCTAAATCTAAGGAAAAATCATTTTTACAAACCTCCAAACATTGGAGATTCTCTAGATAATCCAGAGAGGGTTCGAAGGACACCCCCGGATCACCTAACAAAGTGTCATCCAAATGATCTTGAAATCGTGATCCAACACAATCCACTCCTTGTAATGTATCATTATGAACTTCATTCACAGTATTATTAGGAGTACAATCAACCAAAAGTTCAGAACTTGAACTACCTTCCATAAACAAAGCATTTCTATCTTCTCCAGATGGAGGGGAACTAACAAGCATATCATTCACCTTGACCTGAGGAAGATCGCAAGAAATCCCTTGATTACATTGGACAATAGAATCTAAACACAATTTTCGCAAATCCACCCATTCCTCTGGGACATCCAAACTATCAAATTTAAAAATAATTTCTAGATCTTCAAAGATGATTTTTTGATTCCATGAACTTTTAGAGGTTTTCAAAATAATACAGTCCAAAAAAGTGAATGAGGCATTCATAATTAAGCACATCCTTACTAGAAGCTTAGGGTTTTTAAATGTTAAAAGATCATGATTAATAAAAAACCTAACCCTTTGACCAATGAATTTTAGAACATTCAAATCTCTATATTCCAATGGTAAATTAGGAAAATTTACCCAAAAAGGAAAAAAATTATCCTTGCTTGTAGACGGATTAAAATTAGGAAGCCAAGGTTACAAATGAATACCCCTCCCATTAAAAAACTAGGATTTGGTCTTTAAAACTAAATCTCTAGCTTCAAAAGTGGAAAAAATAGCAACAAAAAACCCTAAATCCTCATCCAACACAAAAAAATTTGTCACACCCTCCCAATTCTCATCAATCCAAGAATCCAAATTCACAGAAGCCAAGGAACAATTCTAGATCTTACCTATCAAATCCGTCTGAGTGAGATCCCTTACATGAGGGTCAATTAAATCATCTGGTAATTGAACCTCCAAATTAATCCCCACTTTCAAATCTGCAATTTTGTGAACTTCCTTAGGAATCCAAACTTGTTTGACTGAAGGTTTGTTCTGTTTAAAGTTTCAAATATTGTTCCCAAACCTAGTAACCCTAGATCTGAAACCTTCGTGTCCTTGATTCATCTGTCTATTAAACCCTTGCCAAGATGGAAAGTCTATGGTAACCATTCCTTGCCCTAACAAAATATGTGAATAAGCTTTCTTGAGATTGTAATGGTCTCCGCGACTTAACCACAAAACTTCGCTGCCACCACTTCATCGCAAAATTCAACAATACAACATAGTTATAACATATAGAGTTGAAATTTTAATTGTTTTAAACAAAAGGAAATATTTTTTATCCTAAACATAATGGGAAATATAGAGATATAGAAATTAAATCCAGAAAATAATTACAAAAAAAACCCTAGAGTGAGATGGAATCTAGAAAGGTCCCAGAAAGTATGTACAACATAGATGATAACACACTTCATAAACAATAGTTCAACTATGCTCATGTCCAAATGCATTGTAGTTCTCTATACACATAATAACAAAATATACATAGGAAATGAAAGACCTAGGTGGCAAGGAAATAATGCAAGTAACTAGTAATATAAAATAATAACTATCTAATATGGGAAAATATAACAAAATAGTATTTCTTCATGAGATAACAAAAAATTCTATGTAAACTATATTAAACCAAATAATATAAATATGATAAAAAGATAGAGAACACAAACATTTATGTAAGAGAGCCACCAACAACACCTATAGCTAAGATAGAAATTAGATTAGAATTTGTATGTGCTCTTAATCCTAAGTTCATCTATGACTAAAAATAATAAATTAAATGATAAAGGAACAATAATAAGTGTATCTACTATTATCCCTATGTGAATGAAAGAGAGTTAGGAGATGTAGAAATCAAAAGATGCCAAGGAAATAATCAACATAGAATAAAAAAGAAAGAGGGAAAGTAAAACAAACTACCCCAAGAGGATAAAGTCCAATAGTATGTAGAAAAATTCACAACATGAGGAGACAACACATAATAGAACTAGGATGCTACTATAAAATTTTAAAGTGTTGTAGAAATCTAGGAGAAGGCTTGAGATTATAGCATAACTAGCATGCAAATTATTCCCAAAATTATGAGAAGGAAGAAGAAATCCAAATTCAAAATATGAATCATGTAAAGGGTATTTTTCACCAAAGAATGAGGAAAAGACTATTAGGGAGTCAGAAGACACTACTGTAGAGAAGCACTATGCAAAATTTTAACTAAAAATGCATCTAAAATGACTCTTGGAAAATGGTCATATGACTATACCATCATGGGATACTAGCATGATTGTGCATATATCCATGCAACTATGCTTACATCAATGAACAAATAGAATTTAAAGTTATCACAAATGACACAAATTATGAAATAAACACAAAAATATTAGAAAATAACACATAAAACACAAGTTTGGAAGTAAAAATAATTTTTTGGTATTTGGACAAGGAAAATAGGCTATAGAATGGGTTAAAATGAATCCTAAAACATACTATGGGATTGAAACTAAAATGAGTATAATTTATAGTGTCAAAATTATAGGGTATGCAATTTTGGTCATTACAAACACATGTTATGATGCATCATAGAGTATCTTTGAATGGAGACAATAGAGCTAAAATAGAGCACCCAACTTGAGGATTTATATATGAAATGACACCTTATGAAAGGTGTAAGGAATATGTTGTTTTTAGCTTGTGGACTCATCTTGGGATTTAGGCATTGGAATTTGATTAGGGGATTTAGACATGTCACTTTCGGGTGGTATAACTCATAGTTTTGTAATTGTCATTTTCTAGTTTCATGTATTGTTTCTCTTATATATTGGGTTCTTGAGATGGAAGTTTCATAGTGAGTTTGCCGGTATAGTTATGCTGTCATAATTACTCCAAATCTATGTTGGTGATTTCTCTTATGAAGGCTTGATCTTGGTGTGATGACCTCAATAAATTTTAATATAAAATATTTACCACTTTCTAATCACTAAGATCTTGTGAGGGTGTTGTGAGAGCATATGATGGGTAAATATTATTATTTAGAACTTTCTAATAATTAAAATCCTATGAGGGAAAGATGAGAGCATATAGTGGATGAATAATTATTTCTATGTATTATATTTTATCAAATAACAAAATATGAAAGATATATCAATTGATTGTATGAATAATAAAATATTCACAAATATGTTGGAATTGAATATTAATATTCATATATACTACAATATCTCAAATAGAAAACATTCAAATATGAATAAAATCTACTATCACAATATGTTGTGACTCCAAATACAAATAATCACTGGACAAAATGCTTCTAGCATAAATACAACCATTGGATGAGATTTCCCTTAGAAAATCAAAGGAGTTTCTTCCTCTGGAATCTCCAAAAAACTAAAGGGTTTTTTACCTGCTGATCTCAAAGTCCAAGGATTTTTGTCCCTAAATTGATAGTTGAATACAAGGCTCAAGTTGTGATAGAAATTATATAAAAATGGTATTTGTCTCCAAGGTCAAGCATGTATCTTTTTATAGTACCCTTGAGGGCACAAATTCTAACTTCCCATTTCCTCATCCAAATAGAAATTAAAATATTAATAAAATTCCCTCCCAAAAATAACCCCACTTTGTCTTGTAGCTACATTATTAATTTATTGCTAGAGAATCTATCATAAACCTATCATAGAATCTATCATGATGAAGTTGAAAGTGTACCTAAGGCACTCTTTTATGAAAACCCACTCCCAAAAATGTCAAAACTAAATATTATTTTATTTTTTCTTCTAATTTCCCAACTCATGGCCCTTTTACAAAAAAAAATTTCTATCCTTAATGAGAAATACAGAATTGTCTTACATAAGCTGCATTAAATAAAATGGGTCATTACACCTTGAAATTGTATGTAACTGATATAAGTGTTGGAAATATAATTTGTTCAAGCTTTGGAGGTTGATTTTTTTTGTGAAAAGTTTTTCCTATGGTTATTTTGTGTATCTTTTTCTTTCCTAAAAATTTTATTGATCATGTTTTATACCTCTCTCCTAATATATTACTAGGGAGAGTCTTCTCAACCTTATCTTCCCTTCATTTGGTATCAAAGCTTATTTAACTCAGGTTTTAGGTGGTAGAAACACGATTTTTTGGACTAATTATTGTTTTAGTGGAATCATCCACATAGGAGATCTTTATTTTAAGAAAGATAATAAACACTTCTAGACTAGAGATGGAAATATTTAATGACATTAATTTTGATTTTTAGAAGATCAGATGGATAGTTTATTCATAGATATTCAACTATAGGTTGTAATGTCACAAAATGAACATGTTGTAGTGTCACCAAAATATTGGCTAGTATTGGATAGAAAGGTGTGGAGACTTATAAGAATTTCCTTGGTTAATTTAATGTTGTTGAATTTCTATGAAGAGTTTGTTTAGTGGAAAAGAATGATCTAGCCTAAGAGGTTATACTAGGTGAAACCCTCTTCCATAGACATTGGGGAACAAACTGAACTTGGCTTCTACCCAAGAAGGAGATCCAAACTACAAGGGTTTTGCCCTTTTGTTGTATAGAGATGAATCAACCAAGTTCAACAAAAGGTCAAGAAAGCAAGCTAGGACAAATGGTCAAACCCTAGATGAGAAAGATTGGCTTATAACTAACAGATAGAAATAGATCTCAAAAAACCAAAAGTACAACAAAGATCTGGGAACAGATCAGAACTTGGATCTAGGAGTAGAAATGCCAAAGACCAGGGTACTTGGTTGCCCTAGACACTAATTAGGGTTATGCAAAAGTCTTGAGTTTCACTAGACATATACTTGCTTGCTCTATCTTCTTCCTCGAAATCACCTTTAGAAGCTTGTTTCTTTACCCTACACACAAGGAAAGAGGAAAAGGTTGTGCTATGTATAAGGGCTTGCCTTAGTTAAACCTTTTACTGGTGTCTCCACCTCCACTACAACAATGATTAGATACAAGAGTGTGTGCCCTAGGAAGTCAGAGGATAGATCTATAATAATATGATAGAAATATGAATGAAATTGATGATTATTACCACAAGAGGTAAAACCCTAGTTGATGAAGATGACTCAAGATAAAACACCAACAAGGAGAGTAATGAAGAAGGTTTGAAACTTCATTCAAGACCTACAAACAAACTTGAATAGAATCCACAAGTAGATAACACTTCCAAGCATGAAGAACACCATAGCATAGAACACAATATGAGAGAAAATTTGTAATTTTACTCTATTTATCTTCTCTCGATGTAAAATGAACTACAAAAATCCTTTATATATGTAATCCCTCTCACTCATGAGAAATAAAACTAAATAAGGCTGACAAGTATAAACTAAGGAAGTGCCCCAAGAAAACACTACAACAGAGGGGCTATAGATCCCAACTAGGACCAGGGCACTTGGGCACCCGAGGCCTTTAGCCCCACAGACTCTGGGGTGTATCAAATGTCATGGGCTTAGTCCAGTCCTAAGTTGATTCCATTGGGTTGATTCATTGGGATCAAGATTTTATCATTTTAAGATTAAAAGGTGTTAAAATAGGTTCTGATTAACAAAGGAAATAATTTAGGTCCAACTAGGTGCTAAACTTAGTGTAAAATGCTAGTATACACATTTTATGATGTAAAATTTGGCCCCCACTTTAGCATGGGTACAAACTTACGTTCAAACTCACACTAAAGGATGGATCAAACACATAAACATAGAAGCCCAAAGAATTTTGCCAAGTTGTGGACTCTAGTAGCCCCCAAGATTAGGATTCTAAGGTTACAAAAACATAGGCAAAAAGATTTCAAAATGACAAGACATTGCAACATAAATCACACATACATAGATTACTAAAAGCATACATAAGAATACATGTGGAAGACACACAATACAAGAAGGTAATACATGCCATACACAATGCATACATGCTTGATACGAACCATACACATTAAGCACAAAGCATACATATAAGACATAATGAATACATAGATAACACATGGAAAATATGATGAAGACACACCAAACACAAGTTAAAAAATAATGCATCAAATAAACAAACATAGAAACAAACACACAAGGCACATGACTCTGACACTAGCTTGCTCTATCACTAGGGGTCATGTGAAAAGTAGTACCATCATGGATCACACACTAGTAAGGACCACTGAATTACTAGGTGACCACAATAAGTCACATGAAGAACATGGGATAGCCAACTTCATTGCACTAGGTGTCTCATGGACTAAAAGGAAACATCACAGGCTAGTGAGGACTGTCAAATCACTAGGTGAGTTTCACACCAACAATTATGTAACCAAAAAGAGAGCATAGCATGATGCATGCCCCCATGTTAAAGTAATTGCTAACTCCTATCAAGTAGCAATTGCTTTAAGGTAGAATACACTACAAGATAGACACAAGATCTTTCTAGAAGAACATGCCCATAAGATATGTATTCACAATACTACATTGTAGCCAAGGAGTTGCCCCCACAAAAGGTAAACTTAGGTGATGCTACTGGCATGATACACAATAACTTGTGTAGTCATGGTATGACCCCAATCACAGTAACAAGATACCACATGAATTAAAACATATAAGAAGCAACAAGTTATACTAAGTAACAACACAAAGGTATCTACCTTAATGGCATTAGTATATGAATGGTTGTATAGATGGGAGAATTCTCAAGACTACATATATGTTTGGAACTGTTATCATCCACAAACTAGTAGAATTATGGAGACAAAGGAAGAAGTATCACATGAAATCAAAATAAATATCCCTTGGTTCAACAAGGGAGAATGCCAAAACATATTACACCTTGCATCATACCCAAAGGACACAACAACAATAATTATTATGAAATATAGAAGAATGATGATAGAAATAGAGAGAATGTCACAATGGATTTCGGTCTCTTTGTATCCTTGCACCTACAAGGGTGTCAAGGGTCATCCAAAGAGAGATTAACAACAACAACAACAATAACAACACAAATAAAATATCAAGCAACATGTCACTGGAGAAAACAATCACATGCACTCATAACATAAAAGGTACCTCACTTGCGAGTCAACCTAAAGAAAATCATCCTCCTCCCAATCTTTCTCATCATCTGTTTGGAAAGGTGGAAAAGATGCAAGAGGAACTATAGCATTTGAGATATAAGGAACAAGATACATACCTATATTATCTTTAGATTCACTATCAAAATATAGTACAATAGGTTCCATACTGGCTTGTGAAGCTTCATCTTTCTCTATAGGAGATACAACAACAATAGATGTCTCTTTTGCATCTTTTGGTGATAAACACTTGCGAGGAGGGAGATTCTCCTCTCTTATAGCAAGGAAAACTATAGCACAATGATGCTTCTTTATTTCTCTCTCAATCTTTTTTTTCTTACCTTAATTTATGATGTTTGTTAATGGAACCATAGTATCTTCCAACATGGGTTCCTTTTCTTCCTTAGTTTCAAGAATATTAGAAAAATAGGAGGAAGCATTGAAGGCTAGGAGACTACAAGGGAAGGGTTATTCAACATGGGATACTCTTCCTTCTCAACTTGTGAAATAGGTGGAAGTATATGAGCATCCTCAATTGGTTGAGAAACCTCTAGAAACAACACACAAGCAACCGATTGATTTCTACTAGCCTCCACAAAGCAGGTGATACAAAAGTAACATTGTGATTGCAGGGAGGTCTATTTTATGCCCTAAGGTTGCCTCATTGTCCTTGAAGGGATGGTAAAGTGGGAACCTTGGCATATCTACTAGACACTTAGGGATGGGGAAGACCCTTCGATTTAGGATTAGCTTCATTCACTACATATGGGACAGGAGGAACTACCGTCGTAGCCTTAGAAGATTAAGGAGGTTTGAGAACATCACAAGGAGGAATATTACTAAATGATAACTCTGTTATTTTATTTTCTTTGACCTTTTGATTTATAAGAAAAATAAAACCTCTCTATCTTGAGTGACTCCAACTGGTTGTGGCTAGAAGTCAAGCATAAAATGTCCATTGCAAGCAATGAGACGATACTGACTATGATGTATAGCATGCACCCACCCCTCAAATGGAAACTTTAAGAACATGTGAACCATAGATGGGACCACCCTCATGGATCAGAGCCATGGGTAGCCCAACTTCACATGAAATAAGTCCAATGTAGGAAAAATGACAAAATTAACATCCAAAGCTCTTGGCCCAACCTTAACTTTGAGAGTTAAGTCAGTAAGAGTTGGAAAGATAGACCCATCATGTGCTCTAATTTCCATCTATAATACCTCATAGGTATCTCAATACAAACCATGCATGTAGAGAAACTCTTTAGTTACTACATTTACCATGCATATAGGATCAATCATAGCACCTCGAATAGGTTTATTATTGATTCAAATAGTAATGTAAATAGGTCCATCAAGACCTTCCATAGTAGCATCATGTAGAGTAAAAGATATAGCAGGTTTTGATTCCACTCGCTCTTTGTCAGGGAGAGCATCCACCATGCAAATATCAATAACATTAGATTCATGATGAGGTAAAGGATCAATATATATTTGAATCTTTTAATTAGGAGCAACAACTTGGATGACATTGGAGTCGATGAGATCTTGAATTTCATGTTTAAGATGCATACATCTTCTAGTGTCATGGCCAACAGAGTGATGAAATTGACAAAAGGCCTTCAAATCAAAGGAATATGATTGCATATTACTTGGATCGATAGGTCTAATCGATGGAAGCTTGATGAGATTGTTTTGCAAAAGTTCTGTCATGATAGCATAGAGAGATTTTGATAATTGTGTGAAGTTTCTTGTTTTTAGTTTCAACTTGTAAGGGGTGGGAGCTAGACATGATGCTACCACCACATGTTTTCTTATGTTATTCGCTGAAATTTCATGCATCTTAATGACATTTTTGTTGTCTTTTGAAAAAATGATTGTGAGAGGCTTCAAATTGACCAACTAGAGCCAATGAGGGATTATGCTCATAGTGACTAACCAAAAGTTGATAATCATGAAGAGTCATGCAAATATGAGTGAATAAATCATATCACATCAATAATATCTTATCATAGATGTGAGGTTGTAAGTTTCCTATAAAGATTATTTATACAATAGCATCTAGATTAGAATATTGGATTTGTGAGAAGAGGGCTTGATACTAACCCATAAAATCTATTATTTTTCCTTTCATTCCTTGTTTTCAATGATCTAAGTCTGTCAAAGAGACTTGAGGTCCAATGTTCACTTGAAAATGCTCGAGGAACTTATTGACTAATTGTGAGAAAGAAGTTATAGAATTAGGAGGTAGCAAGAAAAACAAATCCAAGGTTGTGTCTTTGAGTGCCCAAGGAAAGAGTTTTGTCACAATCACATCCTCAAAGAAGAAATCACTACACATAGCGGTAAAGGCTACCACATGGTTGCTAGGGTCTCCCATCCCATTATATTTCTCAAAGAGAGGGTTTTCATACTTATCAAGAATTTGAGTTCTTATGAAGGAATATGACAAAGGTCTATGGATATAGTGTGTTGTAACATTAGGCTTAGGTGGATGATTGCTTATGTTGGCCAATTGTTGTTGGATGAAGGTCATATTTTTCAACAATTGGTTTATGACAAGATCAGAAGCTGAATCAGGTAGATATTGGAATGAATTGGAAGGACTAGGTGATGGTGTATGAGTAGCCTTTTGGGAAGTGATAGGAGGTTTAGATGTAGGTGGAGTGACATTAGGTGTGTAATTTATGTAACTATATGGAATGGTACTATAATGGCAAACACGATTCCTAGTAGACAACCCAACACATGTGGTAGCATAATTAATCGACTATGTAGTAGTGGTGAGAATAGTAGAAGTATAAGTAGGAATAGAGAGTGTAGATATGGGTGTTGACACTTAAGTCCCTGTTTGATTAGAATAAGTGACATTGGTGGTGATTTTAACACAACTCGATGCAGATAGAATGTTGTTATGCACTATATGAGCAAGGCCACACAAGACTTCCAATCCTTCTTGACCTTCGAGAAAAAAGACTTCTTAGACTCTCAACAATAGGGATGGCATATTCAACTATGTGTTATAATCTTATAAATTGCTGAAAATTATCCAACCATGTCTAATTTGTGAATTTGAGCTTCAAAAACATGAGCCACAAGGTCATTAATGTTGATGGATTCATGGAATTTTTATGTTTTAGGAAGATGTGAAGTAGGGATATTAGGAAGAAGTGATGGGCCTTCTTGTGTGATAAGACTAGGAATTTGGGGTTCTATTGTATTGGTATCATCATTATGCAAAGCATTACAACCCATAATTCAATGACTTCTTCACACAAGAACATTACAATCAGGGCACTAGGTTACAAAGCTCATAAAGCATCTACAAGCTTTAGTAACACACAAGATGCACCAATAGAAGAAATTAATGGTGAAGAAAAAGAAGGATTTGAGTTTTTTTTTAAGTGAAGCAATAATATACTCTTGATCAAATTTAGTTCTACTCAAATCCACTTAAATATCAATAATGTCAATGCTTAAATCAAACTTAAATTTCAATACTTTTTTCAAAATGTAACAATTTAAAATTGTTCCTATATTCAATTTTCAATGCAAGATGACATTTGTAATGTTGTAGAACAATGAAAAATTAGATTTGGAATGCAAATTACAGCAGCAAAATCTGAAACTAAATATCAATCACAAACCCTAGATTGCAACATTAACTAGGTTTTCACAAAATACAACTTTTTCAACAATTTCTAGCAATGAAAAGAATTCCAATGCACAATGTAACACTATGAAATGAATAACTACTATTATACCAATCAGATCTTATGTAAAAATAAAAAATTTAATTTATGCTATAATGATATATCCTTATGAGATGCAAACAAAGTGACAAATATGCTTTTTTCCAAGCCTAGAATGAAGTTTTCTTTTTCCCATTTTCAAATGCAAGGATGCAAGAATGTTTTGAATACAAATAATGAAAAGGTACAAGAAATGCAAATAATCTTTCATTGCAAAAATATCTAAAACAATCCTCAAATGTAGAAACCCTAGTTTCAAAACTAGCTAGATTTTTTAAGAATGCAAGGTTTTTACAAACCCTAGTTTTGAAACTATGCAAAATTTAACTATGTATGCATGCAAAATGATTAATGAAATCAACATCAATCAGACCTAGGGTAGTAAAAAAATCATATATGAAATAAGAAGGATGTAAAAGTGCAAGAAACAACATGTTCACCAAAATGTTTAATGGAAAAGAGTGATCAAACCTAAGAGGTTAAACTAAGTCAAACCCTCTTCCATAAACATTGGGGCACAAACCAAGCTTGGCTTCTACCGCAGAAGGAGAGCCAAAATACAAAGCTTCTTCCCTTTTGTTGTATAAAGATGAATTGACCAAGTTCAACCAAGGTCAAGAAAGAAAGCTAGGATAAATGGTCAAACCCTAGAGGCAAAGATCGAATTATTACTAACAAATAGAAACAGATCTCAGAAAACCAAAACCACAACAAAGATCAGGGAATAGATCAAAACCTAGATCTAGGAGTAGAAATACCAAAGACTAGGGCACTTGGATGCCCTAGACCCTAATTTGGGTTATGTAGAACTCTTGAGTTTCACTAGACTTGTACCTACCTTCTCTGTCTTCTTCCTAGAAATCACCTTCAGAAACCTATTTCTTTGACCTACACACAAGGAAAGAGGAAAAGGTTGTGCTATATATAATGTATTTCTTTAGTCAAACCCTATGTTGGTGTTTCCACCTCCACTATAGTGATGATTAGATCCAAGAGTGCATGCCCTAGGAGGGAAGAGGCTGGATCTATAATAATATGATAGAAATATGAATGAAATTGATGATGATTACCACAAGAGTTAAAACCCTAGTTGATGAAGATGACTCAAGATTAAACAAGGAGAATGATGAAGAAGGCTTGAAATTTCCTTCAAGACATGCAAACAAACTTCAATAGCATCCAAAAGTAGATAACACTTCCAAGCATGAATAACACCTTAGCATAGAACACAATATGAGAGCAAACTTGCCATTTTTCTCTAGTTGTTTTCTCTCGGTATAAAATGAACTACAAAACTCCTTTATATATGTAATCTTGCTCACTCACAACAAATAAAACTAAATAAGGCTGACAATTATAAACTAAGGAAGTGTCCCAAGCCGATACTACAAGAGAGGGGCTAAAGATCCTAGCTGGGATGAGGGCACTCGGGTGCCCTAGGCCTTTAGCCCCATAGACTCTGGGGAGTATCAAATGTCATGGGCTTAGTCTAGTCCTAAGTTGATTCTGTCAGGTTTACTCATCGGGATTAATATTTTATCATTTAATCTTAAAAAGGTGTTAAAATAGGCCTTGATTAACAAAGGAAACAACTAGGTGCTAAACTTAGTGTAAAATTCTAGTGTACACATTTTATGATATAATAGAATCCACTATAGAAAACCTTCCAAAGAAGTTTTGAAACCTATACAAGGCAAAATCCCTTGCTAATAGAATTTTCTCTAGATGAAATTGTATACTTTAAGGATGGGTGAGAATGATTCCATTGCTAAGAAGTTTTATGCATTCAACATGATTGTGAGTTATTTACACTTAGTGGTCCAATTGAATATGGAAGAGAAATATCAATGCATGACATTTATATGTTCTTTACCCTACTCATAGGACAACTTAGTAATGGTTATTGAAAGCACTACTACAAGACATGATCTTGATGAGATTGTGGCTACTCTTCTCTTAAAATATATAAGGTGGAAGAATACCAGATACACTAAAAAATCCTTGGTTTTATGTTGATGGTTAAAAGATTAAAGGAAAGAAAAAGGATAGAAAGAAGGATAAAAGTATATCTAAATCTCATGGGAGATCTAATTTTCCTAGTAATTCTAAGGCCAAATGCTATAACTAAAAAAGTATGAGCCATTTCAAAAGATATTTTAAATAGGAGATAAAGAACAAAAAGTCCAATTTATAAGATGAAAATGATTTTAAGTCTTCTCAGAAGGATGTTGGAGATGCCTTTCTCATATCCTTGGTAACACATTCATGTGAGGATGAATGGATGATCAACTCTAAAACTTACTTCCACATGGCTCTCCATTGGGATTTGTTTTCAAATTATGAGAACTATGTGTTGCAAGTATGAGGTGAACCAGTGTTGTCATTGATGTCAACATACTCATATTGCATTAACAAGAAGGATTGGATGAGCAGTGTGCTGAGGATATTGAGAAAATTAGCCTCAGTCAGGAACAGTGAAGAACAGTGATGAGAAGAAGGTAAATGTACTGTATAGGATGAGAACTGGAGGATGCAGATTAAAGGGTTTGTAGATATGAGTCTTGAGATGCTTCAATTAAGATTTTAGAGGTCTGCATGAAGATCTGAAGGAGCTGTGGCTGTCGGTGTGGAACCAGTTCCGGCAAGTGTTCAGAGGTGACAGAGGATCACAGAAAGGTCCGGTGAGGTCCGAAATTGTATAATCTTAATCTGTGGATTGGAAGGAGTGTTTCTGATGTCCTTGAGATGTGTCATCTTGAGTTGTGTATGATTTGGATATCTGGAAGTACCTTTTGCATTGTGATAGTGGCGACAGACTGTGTTCTTGAAGTTCTGAATAAGGAAGTGAAGAGATTCCAGTAAGTAGAAGAAGTGCGGATGTACATGGTCATTCATGAAGGCTTGTGAAGATTCTTGGATCATGCTGAGGTTGTGTTGTTGGCCCGCATTGATGGTAGAGCCTGGAATTGAAGATATTCTTCCGGATGAAGTTCTTGTTCCGACTAGCCGACCAGATGAGTTGTTCATCCTGCGAATGTTCTTGTGGTGGCCGACCAGATGTGTTATTCATCTTGCAGATATTCTTATGGTTGATTTCCAACTTAGATGATTGTTCCTAAGTCGATGTCTTGTATAAATAAAAGTTTGTGAGTTCATTTTGGTGTGTGATTTGGTGAGATGAGAGCAGAGTAGCGAGGATAAGTGCGAAAGGCAGAGTAGGGGTTTTGGGCTTAAATGGAACTGATCCAGACATGGTAGAGATGTCATTCTCTAGTTCAAGACTATGATTCTTATCACTTTGTAGACAGTGTGTCTCCTTGTAGGCAGTGGGCCTCTTTGTGAGTAGTGTGCTCAGGCAGTGAGCCCTAATTGGCAAGTGCCATTCTTTTTCTTATTCTTCTAACAAAGAATAATTCTTGGGTTAATTACCCTGTGGTTTTTCCCTTAACCGGGTTTTCCACATCAAAATCTTGGTGTTTAATGTGTTGATGTTTATCTGCTCTTGTATTTGTGCATTATTCTTTCATGGATGATTAATTGATATGCTGTTAACTAACAAAGAAGAATCAAGTGTTTGAAGTAGCAAGGAAGTTTTTATACAACTGATTCACCCCCCCTCTCAGTTGTATGCCCTAGATCCAACAATTGGTATTAGAGCCAAGTTCCTCTGAAAGGAGCTTAACCGCTTGAGGAGATCCAGGATGTCGTCATACAAGAAGGATAGTCTGAAGTTCGATGGAACCAACTTCACTCTATGGAAAGGTCGCATGAAATGTCACTTGGAGTGTATGGGAAAAGCATACTTGGCCATGGTCTCAAAACCATATGTACCTCCACAGGGTGGTCTGACAACTCTGTATGAAATCACAGATGCTGAAAACAATCTACGGACCAAGGAATCTCTTCTAAGCGCATTGAATGACTCAGATCTCTCAAATGTTATTGACCTACCAACTGCATATGAGATCCTAACTAAACTGGAACATCTGTATGAAGGAGATGAGTTTGTCAAGAGTGCAATGTTGCAAAGTCTGAAAGGGAAATTTGAAAGATTGAAGATGAGAGATGATGAGAACATCACTACTTTTATGCCACGAGTGAATAAGCTGGTGTGTGGAATTAGAAATGCTGGTGGAACTCTGGATGAAAATGAGATTGTTTGCAAAATTCTCAAATCCCTTCCTACTGCCTACAAAATCAAGGTTGCTGCCATTGATGAATTCAGAGCTCACACAACTGTCACAAGAGAACAATTGGCAGGCAAACTAGCTGCATTTGAAATGACCGAGTTTGGAGATGATCCTCCCAAGACTGAATCTACTTTCAAAGCCAGTGCCTATGTGAAAGGCAAACAGAGATTTGATTTGGTGAAAACTCTTCAAGGAAGATGTCATGGTATGATCAAGCAAGAAGAGACATGGAAGAAGAAGAAGCAGAAACAACTCAACTTGAAGCCCTCATTGCAAAGAGACTGCCAAGAGGATCCGGTAAGTATGAAGGAAAACTACCTTTTAAGTGCTTCAACTACAATAAGATTGGTCATTTTGCTTCAAGATGTCCAGAAAGATCTGCAAGGTCTAATACTAATAGACAAAGGTTTCAAAAGAATTGCTATTATGTTCATGAAGAAGATGACAATGAAGGAGTAACAGATGATGAATCAGAACTAGGAAGTAAATCCAGAAATGAATGGGTGTTTATTGCCATCAAGGAAGAAGATTCAATATCCTCTAAATCGGTCAATCACAAGGTTGTGGAAAGAGCTTTGGCTGCTCAAGTGGAAGAAAAGGATGATTGGGTTATTGATAGTGGATGTTCTCACCATATGACTGGTGACAAGAATAAGTTCTTGGATTTGGAAAGGTATGAAGGAGGAATGGTAAAGTTTGGTGACAATTCTACTGGTAGAATCAGAGGTAGGGGTACTATTTCCTTTGATGGAAAGAGCAAAATAGGAAATGTACTATATGTTGAAGGATTGAAGCACAATCTTCTCAGTGTTGGTCAGTTAGTGGACAAAGGCTATGATCTCTGGTTCAAGAATGGAAAATGCAGAATCCTCTGGAACTGAAATTGCATCCGGTACTCAAACAAAAGGTAATATCTTTCATCTGGTTGGTTCAAACAAAAGTTGTCTGTTTGTTCAAGTTGATCAGAGTTGGTTATGGCATAGAAGAATGTGTCATGTAAATTTTGATAACATCATCAAAATAAGCAATATTCAGGCTATAAGAGATCTTCTAAAATTGATGAAACCTACAAATAGTTTGTGCAAAGAATGTCAGCTAGGTAAACAGAGCAGAGTCTCTTTCAAAAGCAAAGATCAGTCATCTACCGGATTGTTGGAATTAGTACATACTGATCTCTGTGGTCTGACAAGAATCAAGAGTCTGTAAGGTGATAGATATTTCATGTTGCTAATTGATGATCATTCCCAGATGATGTGGGTTACCTTCCTAAAAGAGAAATCAGAAGCCCTTGAGAAGTTCAAAATCTTCAAAGCTATGGTAGAGAATCAAACCGTATTGAAACTGAAGTGTCTAAGGTCTGATAGAGGTGGTGAATTTACATCTGGTGAGTTCATTGACTTTTGTGAGAAGCAGGGTATAAGGAGACAGTTGTCTGCTCCTAGGACTCCACAGCAGAATGGAGTAGTTGAGAGAAAGAACCGGACCATCCAGGAAGCTGCCAGGACAATGATGTTGGAAGCTAATGTTCCTCAGATGTTCTGGAAAGAAGCTATCAGCACTGCAGTCTACACTCTCAATCAAGTTCAAATAAGAAACAATACCAGTAAGACCTCCTATGAACTCTGGTTTGGCATCACTCCTACTGTGAAATATTTTAGAGTATTTGGTAGCAAGTGTTATATTAAAAGAGATGAAGATCTAAGAAAGTTTGATGCTAGAAGTGATGAAGGAATTTTCTTGGGTTACTCCACTCAAAGCAAAGCATACCGGTATTACAATAAGAGACTGAGGAAGATGATAGAAAGCACTAATGTGAAAGTTGATGAAGGAATTGAGAAGCCCTCAAGATTTTATGAGTTTGATGAAGATGACCAAGATGGTGTTCAGGTTCAAGGAACTCAATCCTCTCCGGTAAGTCAGAGTCAGCCTGATCCGGTAAATCAGGAAGAAGAGATAGGTCTGAATGAACCTGATCAAGAAGCAGCAGTGCAGGATACTCCCAAAATTCCAAGGTATGTAAGACTGAACCACTCTGAAGATCAGATCATAGGTGACAGAAGCAAAAGTGTACAAACTAGAAGGAATGTTGCTCAAAATCAGGATGAATGTTGTCTGATTTCAAAGATTGAACCTAAAACAATAAATGAAGCCTGCAATGATGAAAACTGGACCAAAGCAATGGAAGATGAATTGATGCAAATTGAGAAAAATCATACTTGGGATCTTGTTCCTAGACCTAGAGACAGGAATGTAATTGGAACCAAATGGGTCTTCCGGAACAAACTGAATGAAGCTGGTGAAGTAATCAGAAACAAAGCTAGATTGGTCTGCAAAGGCTACTCTCAAATAGAAGGAATTGATTTTGAAGAGACCTTTGCTCCGGTGGTAAGAATTGAAGCAGTCAGATTATTTCTTGTATTTGCTGCCTTTAAAGACTTCAAGGTATATCAGATGGATGTCAAGTCTGCCTTCCTAAATGGTGATCTAGAAGAAGAAGTTTACATTGAACAATCAGATGGATTTCAATTGTCGGATAATGATGATATGGTCTGCAAGTTGAAGAAAGCACTGTATGGATTAAAGCAAGCCCCAAGAGCATGGTATGAAAGGTTGGATAAGCATCTTGTACAGATTGGATTCAACAAAGGTACTGCTGACAATAACTTATATTTCAAAATTGATCATGAAAACATTTTGATTGTTGAAGTATTTGGGGATGATATCATTTTTGGAGGAAGAGATAGTATGTGCAAAACTTTTGCAAATCAAATAAAAAGTGAGTTTGAAATGTCTATGCTTGGTGAAATGAATTTCTTCTTGGGTCTGCAAATTACTCAAACAAAGAAAGGGATCTTCATTTCTCAGACCAAATATGTGAAAGAATTGTTGAGGAAATTTGGTATGGAAGATTCAAAGCCAATGAACACTCCCATGGCAACCGGATGCAAGTTGAGCAAAGATTATGACTCCCCAAAGGCAGATTAGACAAAGTATAGATAATGATTGGTGGATTGTTGTATCTCACTTAGACTAGACCAGATATAATGCAGGTTGTTGGTCTTGTAGCAAGCTTCCAGGCTGATCCTAAAGAATCTCATGTTATGGCAATCAAAAGAATTTTTAGCTACTTGAAAGGAATAGCTGAGTATGGTCTATGGTACCCTAGAGATCCAGATTTCTCTCTTCATGCTTACACAGATGCAGATTGGGCAGGAGATGTGGATGACCGGAAAAGCACCAGTGGTGGAGCATTCTTTTTGGGGAAGAGATTGGTTTCTTGGCTAAGCAAGAAATAAGATGCAATATCTATGTCTACAACTGAAGCAGAATACATTGCAGCAGCAGGTAGTTGCACTCAAATCTTATGGATGAAGCAGATGGTAAGAGACATTAAAGTTGAATATGAGGAGCCTATCACAATTTTCTGTGATAATTCAAGTGCAATTAATATTTCTAAGAATCTGATATTGCACTCTAAGACTAAGCACATATCTATCAAGTTTCACTTTTTGAGAGAACAAGTGAACAAGGAAGAAGTCAGGTTGGAGTATGTTCCCTCCAAGGATCAGATTGCAGATATCTTTATGAAACCTCTTCCTAAGGACTCTTTTGAATATCTCTGGGAGAAGCTAGGGGTCATGGCCCCTCTGGTGATGAACTAGGATGCACTGATGTGCATCAGTCTGGTGGATATCATAGTCATATCTTGTGATCCAGATTGATGATGGGGAGCTGCTACTAAGGGGGAGCAGCTGATATGATTCTGATGTGTTAGAATTGCAAGTATGAGCCCTTTGCCATTGATGTCAAAAGGGGAGAGAAGACATGTGAAAAACAAGTGGCTGATGATCAAAGGGGGAGCAGTAAATGAGGAGAAGACATGTTGCTAATAGGGGGAGCTGTGACAGAAAGGAGAAGTTCTTGTCTTGATGGTTTTTCACATCATATGTTGCCATCAATGACAAAGGGGGAGATTGTTGCAAGTATGAGGTGAACCGGTGTTGTCATTGATGTCAACATATTCATATTGCATTAACAAGAAGGATTGGATGAGCAGTGTGCTGAGGATATTGAGAAAATTAGCCTCAGTCAGGAACAGTGAAGAACAGTGATGAGAAGAAGGCAAATGTACTGTATAGGATGAGAACTGAAGGATGCAGATTAAAGGGTTTGTAGATATGAGTCTTGAGATGCTTCAGTTAAGATTTCAGAGGTCCGTATGAAGATCTGAAGGAGCTGTGGCTGTCGGTGTGGAACCAGTTCCGGCAAGTGTTCAGAGGTGATAGAGGATCACAGAAAGGTCCGGTGAGGTCCGGAATTGTATAATCTTAATCTGTGGATTGGAAGGAGTGTTTGTGATGTCCTTGAGATGTGTCATCTTGAGTTGTGTATGATTTGGATATCCGGAAGTACCTTTTGCATTGTGACAGTGGCGATAGACTGTGTTCTTGAAGTTTCGGATAAGGAAGTGAAGAGATTCCAGTAAGTAGAAGAAGTGTAGATGTACTTGGTCATTTAGGAAGGCTTGTGAAGATTCTTGGATCATGTTGAGGTCATGTTGTTGGTCCACATTGATGGTAGAGCCCAGAATTGAAGATATTCTTCTGGATGAAGTTCTTGTTCTGACTAGCCGACCGGATGAGTTGTTCATCCTGCGAATGTTCTTGTGGTGGCCGACTGGATGTGTTATTTATCTTGTGGATAATCTTATGGTTGATTGCCGACTTAGATGATTGTTCCTAAGTTGATGTCTTGTATAAATAAAAGTTTGTGAGTTCATTTTGGTGTGTGATTTGGTGAGATGAGAGCAGAGTAGCGAGGATAAGTGCGAAAGGTAGAGTAGGGGTTTTGGGCTTAAATGGAACTGATCTGGACATGGTAGAGATGTCATTCTCCAATTCAAGACTGTGATTCTTATCACTTTGTAGACAGTGTGTCTCCTTGTAGGCAGTGGGCCTCTTTGTGAGCAGTGTGCTCGGGCAATGAGCCCTAATTGGCAAGTGCCATTCTTTTTCTTATTCTTCTAACAGAGAATAATTCTTGGGTTAATCACCCCATGGTTTTTCCCTTAACCAGGTTTTCCACGTCAAAATCTTGGTGTTCAATGTGTTGATGTTTATCTGCTCTTGTATTTGTGCATTATGCTTTCATGGATGATTAATTGATATGTTGTTAACTAACAAAGAAGAATCAAGTGTTTGAAGTAGCAAGGAAGTTTTTATACAACTGATTCACTCCCCCCTCTCAGTTGTATGCCCTAGATCCAACACTATGATGGTAGGAAGGTGTAGTTTATGAAAATCAATAAGAAAGAAAAACACAAACAAATGCAATGAAAACAAATGTTATACCATCCAATGCGATCCACAAACCCTAGATAAGGTGGAGAGTGTTGCACCCAAACACTCTAGCTTTACTCAAGATGACAATAGACAATGTGAAAAGCTCTCAAAACCTATGCAATTCACTAATTAAACTAGCTCAAGAGGAGAGATTTTGGCATGATAACTTTGCTCAAATTGTGGATGATAAAATGGCTTGTGAGATGGTGTATTTATAGGTTTTTTAGGAGATGATTTGATCCAAGGGTGGAGATTTGATTTAGAGATCAATGGTTGTGAATGCATGTGATGTGGAGGGCCTAGATTTCATCTCCAAAAATGGAGGGCCATGAATAAAGATGAATTTTAAATTCATCTTGGGAAAGGGGTGAATTAAATGAGGTTAGGTCAGATGGATTAAATGTTAATTTAAAATTCACATGGGGAAGAGAAAATGAATTAAAAAATCATTTGGGGAAGAGTGGAAATAAATGAGTTATGACATGTGTAAGGGGTGTAAGAAGTTTTTAATAAGATGTATAACATGTGTGCATATATTTCAATTTTTTATTTGGAGGATGTGGGGAAGGGTGTTAAGCCAAGTTTGACCATTTTAATCAGGTTAATTAGCCTAATTAATATGGCTGGAAAAAATTAGGGTATGGGTTAATGAGGGTTTAAGATTAATTAAATAATGTTTTATTTAATTAATCCTAGGTCTAGGGTCATGTAGGTTGAGCTCTGGTAATTAAATAATTGATATTTAACTAAATAGGGTAGGGATAGGTTAATTAGTAGGTTAAATAAAATGGATAAACATGATTTATCTAATTAATTAGGTTTAGGGAAAAGGGGAAATTAATCAAATAAATATTTGCACATTTATTTAATTAATTGGGTAAGTTAGACTATTGAATTAATTAAATTAATTCAATTTAAAAGGATAAAATGATGGGAAGCCAAGTGTTGAAATGGATAATTAATTAAATAAAAATTTACTTAATTGATTAGAAGGAAAATTGATGCATTTGGTGATGTCAGAGGTCAGTTAGATTGTTAAGACATTTTTAGGTTTCTACATTTGCCCCTCTTTGATGTGACATCATGACCTAGTAGGGAAGTGGCATCAAGTCAAAGAAAAATATGCCCCAGCTGCCAGGAAGGAATGAAATGGGTGAGGGATGCCCCTTCAAGAGTGTTGATTTAAGGATAGACAACTGAGAGGGGGGGTGAATCAGTTGTCACCAAAATTTTGTTTCTCGGATAGCTCAAACCTTCTTATATTTCAACAACATATCAAGAGTTTAATTATGGAAGCATACTCAACACATACAACACCAAGATTTTAACATGGAAAAATTAGTTAAGGGAAAAACCACTTGGTAACTAACCCAAGATTGTATTCTCTATTAAAAGAATATAAGGAATAAAATGTCACTTGCCAATTAGGGCTCACTACCTAAGGACACTTCTCACAAGAGGCCCACTACCTACAAGAGACACACTATCTACAAAAAAAAAAAAATATTACATACTTGAACTCAAAATTAGCATCTTCACTATGCTTGAGTTAGTTCCATTAAAGCTCAACACCTCTACTCTACTTTTCACTCCTCTCCCTTACCACCTTCTCATCATGTCCACACGGATGCTTTTGAACAACTTTGCACTTCTTATTTATACATGACATCAACTTTAGAACGTATTTTATTACAGAGCAATTACAAAAATACAACTTGACTTATTACAAAGACTTCATGCGGATCACTACATTGTCATCCACACATAGCTAGGACTTCGATCTTCTTTGAGGAACATGCCATGCTTCACAAAGCATCTTCAAGATAATCCAAAACATGCCCAAATCATCTAGTCGGCTAAAATTGAGAAGAACACCATCACCCAAAGGTAAATCTTCAATTACAAGCTCAATCTTCAGTGTGGACCACCAACATGAACTAGACACAATCAAGAGACCCCCACAAGCTTGCTTGAATAACCAAGAGCATCTGCACCACTTCTGCTTACTGTAATCATACGCATCTTCATCTAGCACTTCAAGAACATAGCTGGTCATCACTGTCACAATAGAAGAATTGCTTGCAAACCTCCAAACCATGAACCAATCAAGTTGTCAATGTATATTAACCTTCCAAACATGCCACCAGATCTGTAGAACATGATATTGCATTGGGGGGAGGATTAATGTCTGGAAAGGGTGGGGGGCCCCTACTATTCGCCAGGGTAGCGCATGTTATGTATAGAATATGGCCCGGGGTGGGTGGATGATAGCTGGAAGCATTCCAAACAAACTTTCGGGTGGGCTGGGGTGGGCTCCTCAGGATTATCTCAAACCTATGCTCTTCCCGTGCGAGGTAATTCTGGTGCTATAGATGTAGGTTCCTGGCTTTTCCTCCCCGGTTCCTCTCCTGGATATAGGATCCTCTCTTTTAGATCTAAGAATGAATAAATGGCAGGTTGGGTCTGGCCCCCGGTCGCTCCTGCTTGAATGTCTGTTGCGCGCTGGCTAAAAGGGACTCTTCAGAGATCTGCTCATAAGATTGGTGGGTGTGAAGCTAAAACACCCACAAACTCACATACTCTTGCACTCCACTTGCACAGTTGGTGCTGAACTATATAGAGAGGGGGCGCTGCTACCTTGTATATCATTATAGTACAACTTCATTCATACACTCCCATAGCAATACGCCACTGACCTACAGGCCCATTCCCCATAATCTTTCCTTAGAGCTACGGTCCTCATGTCTACAGCCTCCTTAGATTGGGGGCCCATCAGCAACGATGCTCCCGCCTCAGCTATCTACATTATATGGTAGCTACGGAAACAACAAATCTCATATCAGCACAGGACCCAACTAGGATAGTAGGCTTTCAACCACGAGGACATGCCTTCCCATAATCACAAAGCCCCATTCCCGCCAACGCATTAGCCACATGCGGAGGAATACCGATTGGCTTCAATAACTAGCTCGTCAGCTTCAGGTTACATTCTCCCCAACATATTATGCTTTTACCATCAGGACAGCACAATCATCTTTATACTACAGGGACACCCCAGACACACCAATACCACTTATTCCATTCAACTGCTAGAATAAGCAGCAATCAGGTCGAAGGATTCATGAACGCCGGATTGGCATTAATGCCCAAGAATGCAGAAAAATACTATTCAAGCCACCAGGTTACCCAATCTGCTCGGAAGGAAGATCTCAGGCCTAAGCTGGCTTCCCAGCCAGTCGAGTGCTCGCAATAAGCTCAGGCCCTGCCCCATTCGCCAGAAAGCAAAGTTAGTACTTTTAACACGGGGAGGAGCGCATAAGCTTTTTCATCAAGCGGGGAGCTCGGGGGTTACCGCTAATCACCCCACTCTCTTACACGGAACTCCCTTCCCACTCTAATTCATTTTTCTCCACCTACTTAACTATAAACCTCCCACCAATCAAAATATATATTGCCTCCCGGGGGGGCGGGCAGGCCACCCAAGAGAAAGGAGCCTAGCCCAGCTCGCGCCACCACCGGAAGAGCCCAAGCAGCCCATCTCGCCGTAATCCTGGCCCTAACCGCTAGCAAGGGCATTAACCCAGGAATTTGATTGGGATTCATCTGGGATAGTTCCCTCCCCAGGATTTTGAATCCATTCTCCATAAGTCCCGAACCTTTACTAGTTTGGTAGTCCCTCTAAGAATAACCTTGCAAATAAGGCCAAAATTGGTCGCAAGGATTCTGCTGGCAAGGAACGCCTAAAGCCCGCATTCTCTTTCATGCAGGAACTCCAGAAGCACCATGTCACAAGAACCATTCATTATGGTTGCAAATAATAGAGCAAGGAATCGCGCAAAGCTATTTCCTTTCAGTAAGAGCAACTGTAGTCGCGGGGAGCTTCTCTCTTTAATGGAACTAGGATAATAAGAAGGGAGCTCGCAACACGAGGAGGCCAGCAGCCTGCCCCCCCGTAACCCCATACCCTAACTCCATATGGGGGGCAGCCTCTTTGATTGGGATCAAGCTTGATTCAGTTACAATCACGGTTGCCCATCAAGAAAGATTCCCAATAATAGCCTACTTTAAAATGGCGCCAGATTCGGCATTAATCGCTTGGTTAACGATTGGAATTAATCTCATTCGATTCTTAGGCTAGCGCCAAATACAACTCTGATTTCCAATCTGCTATTAGAAAGGGATGCAAGAATAAGCGTGCCCATAAGGTTGAATTCTACAGGAGGTCTTGATAGAAAGAAATCTTGCATTTATGCTAGGCTCAGGTGGAGGCCTATTGTTTCTTTAGGGGCATTAGATCAGGATGGGACGGTTACCAAGAATCTCCAGCCCAATCCAAGCAACCCAATCTCTCCCACACTCTTACCCATCCTTAACCCACTCACACCAAACTCTCACAATCCCTAGGATTAGCACTAATGGAATCAAGTCAAAAGTTAGGTTGGATTCCAAATTCAATCAGGTCTCACCAGAAAAGAAGGAATCAGAAGGAATCAATCAGGTCGGTCTCACCATCAAGTCAAAGCCCCAAAGCCACGATTCCATACATCATGGAGTGCTCCAATCAGCTGGGGTGCCCATTGTTGGCAAGAGACACTATATGGATTCATGGTTGTTGTCATTGATGGCAACAAAGGTCATCCCACATATCCGCAAAGTCATGGTGTATCTTTACTGGAAGTCAGAATGAAGATTGTTGTGGTCCGGTGAACAAGAACAGAGCATGTGGCAAGGTCCGACAAATTGGTCTGGATCTCTCAGAGGAAGTGTCTTGGTGCAGTGCGGATTTGGGGAAGTCAAGAGGACTACCTTGAGTGGTATATTCCAAGGATTTAGCCTCCGGTGATGGACAAGGAAAAAGATATGAATAGTTGAGTAACGGATTCCTGAGAGAGTGAAAACAGAGGAAGAACTGACTGACAGAGTATCAGACTACTTTCCGAATGTGTTACTATTGATGATAAAGGTTGTGAAGGCATGAATCATGTTTGGCTGACATGACTAATGATATCTACAAGTATATGCTTGATCCGCATTGCTTGGTGAGCAAGGATTCAGCCGACAGAACAGAGTTTGTAAGAAACTAGACTGTTCCGGATGCCGACTAGAAAGGTGATGAAATTACTTGTGCGGATATATATAGAGGATGGATTTAGTTGTGAAGAGTGTCATTGTGAAAAAGGTGTATGCGAATAAGTGCAGAACAAAGCAGAAGTAGAAAGAAAGATCCGGTATGTGAAAGGATAGCAAAATAAAGAACAAAGGAAAGATGAAGTGCAGCAGATCAGTGTACTGAGCCTAACCGGAACTGAACTCCAGCATATGCAGATGCTTCCAATCAGTTCAAGACTGTGATTTTTATCACTTTGTAGACAGTGTGTCTCCTTGTAGGCAGTGGGCCTCTTTGTGAGCAGTGTGCTCGGGCAGTGAGCCCTAATTGGCAAGTGCCATTTTTGTAATTTCCTATTCTTCTAACAGAGAATAATTTTTGGGTTAATCACCTCGTGGTTTTCTCCCTTAACAGGGTTTCCACGTCAAAAATACTGTGTCATGTGTTTCTTATTTCATGGTAATGTTTTTGTGTTTGATTCAATGCTGCATTAATTAATAAGAAAGTTCAAAAAGGGAAATAATTAGGATAACTGATTCACCCCCCCTCTCAGTTATCAACAATTGGTATCAGAGCAAGGTTCCTCCTAATAGAGCCTAACAGCTTGAGGAAGATCTGGGAGTTCAAATGGATGCATATGGTTTAAGGGACCAACTCAAGACTGCCCTTGAGGATCTTGAACAGTCAAATTCTGAAGTCAATGAATTAAAGGAAAGACTCAAACAAGCTGATGAATTCATGAGAGAATTAAAAGACAAATTAAGTCTCTCTATGAAAAAGAGAAAGGAGCTGCTCCAACAATTGGCAAGACAAAGTGAAGAGAGCAATACAAATGAAGAATTGACTAAGCAAACCAAGTTATGTGAAAAGTTATCAAAAGAAGTCATTATGTTAAGACATGAAATGGAATCAGGAACTATAAAGTTTACTCAAGAGATTGAAGAAAAAAGAAAGGCTGAAGACAATCTAAGACAATCTCTTAAAGAAAAATCAGAAGAATGCCACCAGATGGATAGGATTATCAGACATCTTGAATCTGATCTTGAAGATGCCAAAGATAATGAAGAAAAACTTGAGGATCAAATTGCATCTCTCAAAAGAGATCTTCAAACAGCAAATGAATATAAAGAAAAATTCAAGATAAGTTCTGCCCAACTTGAAGTACTTCTTAGAAGTCAAAAAAGGACAGATGACAAGTATGGTTTGGGATATGAGAAAGGAGAAAGCTCCGGATCCGGTCAAAAGAATTTTGGATCAGAAAATCCAAGGAACAGGCCTAGAAGACCTCCGGTAAGACAGCCCAATGCTCAAAGATATCCATCTTTCAATGGATACTGCCACAGCTGCAACCACTTTGGTCACAAAGCTAATCAGTGCAAAAAGAGAATGAATCAAATTAATTCATCCTTCTCCGGACAGTGCTTTAACTGCAAAAGGTATGGACACAAATCCCATGAATGCAGAAATATGCAAGTAAACAATTCATTCAAAGGTAGATGCTTTACATGCAATAGAGTAGGTCATATGGCTAATCAATGCAAATCAAGAGGTTATCAGTCAAATATGCAAAGAAATGTTATTTGCCAAATCTGTAATAGGTCCGCTCATAATGCTAAAGTTTGCAGAAGCAAGAATCAGGACAAAAGAGGTCCAGTGTATAATCAGAATCAAGACAAGGGTAAACAAAAGATGAATGCGGATGAAGTTAGGAATCAGATGAGCAAGATTTGGGTGAAGAAAAGTTCAGAGAATGTAGAGGTTGGATCCGCACCAGACTCTGGTGCTGATAATTCTTCCGGAAATTAAAAAGTGAGCTCTGGCTCAGGGGGAGACTCAAAGAAAATCCTGTTCCCCCAGCCAATCAAGTGGTGCCGGATGTGGCACAAGATGCGGAGTAAAGGGTTTAAAGATATAAGTCTTGAGATGATCTAGATAAGATTTCAGAGGTCCACATGGAGTTATGAAGAAGCTGTGATCGATCAAGTAAGACCTGTTCTGGGAGATGCTCCGGTATGACAGAGGATTACAAAAAGGTCTGGAGAGATCCGGAAGTGCATTGTCTTATTCTGCGGATTGGACAGAGTGTTTGGGATGTTCCTGTAATGTGTCACCTTGATTTATTCATGATTGAAAGATCCGGATGATGTTCACAGATCAGGACTGATTCGGGATACTCCAAGCTATCCGGATAAGGCAAACCGGAATAATATAGGTCGAGCATTTATTGCCATCAGATATTAGGGTTTGCGGAGCAATATAAGGGATTTCTCAAAAAGCATTTGCTCATTCTGCACTCAAGAAGAAGCGAAAAGTGGAGCTCTGCAACAAGATTCATCAAGCACACCAAAGATCTCCTGCCAAAGTCATTGCATAAAGAAATCAATCCAACCACTCCGTGCAAACCGAAGGCGCATAAGGTATTCTCCGTTTTCATTATCTCACTGCAAATCTTTGAAGAAATGGCTACTCCAAATATAGTGAAAATCTCAGATAGGCCCCGACCTGAATTTAAGAAACATCCATACAAGTCATTGGAGGTAGATCCCTTAGGAGCATTTTCCAGTGTTCCTCACGGAGTTTTACACACAGAAGACATTAGGGTTTACATACATGCAAGCATTGAGGAATTTGGGGAATTCAAATTGAGAGATCTCTATCACAAGCAACTGATAGACAATGCTTTTGAGCTTAAACCAGAGTATAAGGGTATCTAGAAGAAACAATTTGAGCAATTTATTCATTTCCCCTGCTTTGAAGAAGATGAATGGGTCCGGTATGTACTGAGCAGGATGCATGACAACTTCCTATGGCTGGATAGACCCTGCAAGATCACAAAAGAGGCAATTAGAGCAGTAACTGGTCTATACTCTTCCAGAGGGATACCTATCCTCAAATCTGTCAAAAATAACATTGTAACTGAGGCCACCGGATCAAAATTTGATAAGAGGGCAATGACCATTGAAGATATTTCTAATCCGGATATCAAATATGTGTCCATGATAATAGGATACAAGATCTATCACTCCAGCAGGGAGAATTCTGTATCCGGAACTGCAGTATATACTGCCTATGAGATGCTAAGGAAGAATGCATAATATGATCTCTGCGAACTGCTCTTAAGCCAATTAATGGAAAATATACAGAAAATCAAGAAGGACAAGAAGAATTCCTTTAAGTATGGTACTCTTATTGTATGTCTATTCTTCTACTTCATGAATGAGCTGCCCGGATCAAGTGGATGGGTATGGCAGAATGACAAACCTGTTGCAGTCTAGATAAGAGACTATCTACATGGGCTTGGGGATGCCAAAGCAAGAAATACAGCCCTATGGGGATACTTCAAAAGCTTCCAAAGCATGATGCAAGCAAAAGAGAGAATTCCTCAGTCTCTTGTTGAAAAATACAAAGACTCAGTGTGCTTTATGGTGGACACTGATCAGTGTCTAATGGAGGCGGTGGAGCCAAGGACTATCTGGATCATGCCCATGTGGTATGAAGTGGATGAACAGATAGTGGAGCTGCATGTTCAACACATGCTAAGTCAGCCCAAAGATCCAAAGGCAGAAAGGATTGGAACCTTTGAGGAGCTGAGTGTAAAGATCCATGTAGAACTCAGGGAACCTGAGATAAAAAGAAAGGTGAGAAAAGAAGTAGAGCATATTGCTCAAGGCCTAGGCATCTCAAAAGAGGCACTTGATGCCAGCCGGGAAAAGAGGAGGAAGACTGAGGAAGAAAAGAAAAGTAAAGAAAGTGTTCCGGTTGAAACTTCCACCCGGACCAGATCATCAAAAAGATCTGCACCTCCCACAACCAAAAGTTCAAAACCAGAAGTCCAGGCATCCGGTAAAAGATCTAAGACAAAAGCCACAAGGGCTTATGAAAGCCAAAAGGATGAAGAGGAAATAGAGTCAGATGAGGGAGTAAAAGAAATAAAGAAGCAGAAGAAGAAAGGATCTAGTAAACCCTCCACAGGCCAAGACAAGGATGAAATGGTAGAGGTATCTGTTGAAAAGCCCACTCTGTCTCTAGAGAGTGTAATCAAGTCGGTTACGGTGGATGGAAACCTTCAACCGATGACTGAATTTTATGATGACTACAATGAAGCTGACCAAAAGATTCTGCAGGAAGCCACAGTCAAGTATCTGAACATATACAATAAGGCTTTCATTGAGATCATATCTCTTATTCCTAAAAGCCTAGAAAAGGAATTAGAAATAAGAAAGAATAATGCTCATGCAAAAGATCTTAAGATCCGGGAGCAGATAGCTATTCAGCTATATCCTCAAATTGATCCCAAGACAATGAACATAATCTTCAAAGACTGCAAAGATGAGTTCAGAAGTAAAGCCAGGATGAATCAACTCATGCTTGGTGAGACTGACAAAGTGGCCAAAGAGACAGAAGAGATCCTCCGGAAGGCCTTCAAAAGGTTCAATCTTCCTGTTGTAGAGGACTTAGGTGCAGAAACAGCTGCGGATTTGGAATCATCTGCTCCAGAAGAAGTGGGCCCTGAACAGACTAACATCTCTCCTCCAGTTTCCCCTACAGTCTCTGGATCCCAAGAAAAAGAGGTTGACAGCACCCCAACAGAGAAAACCACGACTAAAAGTGGTAAGAGTAAGGAAGGAGAAAAGATTCAAAAGGACAAAACTACAGAAGAGAAGAAACATCTGTCTCTGGCAAGAGACACTGCACAAACTGTTCAAGAATTCCTGACAAAAGCCACTATAGAAATTGATGAACCGGACCTGCTAAAAGGACCATTAGATTTTGACTCTTTGTCACCGGTGCAAACAATGAAAATAGCCTCATTTGCAAATGAGAAAGTCAAAGAGAAACTGCTGAAATCTCACATGGAAGACTATGAGCTTATGGAGGTAGCATCTGGAGTGCTAGAAAAAATCATGCCATCTTTTCAAAAAGATCCCACAGCCTCCTCTTCCGATAATCTCAAAACCTTAGTCAGCAGTGTTAGTACACATTTTGAATCTCTAGAAAAATCAGCTGAAGAAAAGGTCTGGAAGGAATTTTTGGATAAAAGATTTTCAGAGGTATTAGGATTAATCTCTACCGATAGGAGAATTGTGAGTATTGGAATAAAGAGCTTAGAAAATGCTCTTAAGGATGGCGGTGACATTTACAAATTTTGTATATCTTGGTCAAAGGCAACAGCAGCAATTGATAAGAAAATAAAAGAGGAACAGGACAAGCTACAAAGTTTATCTCAAAGTTTTGATCCTCTCTCTTCCTCCATAATAAATCAAGAATGTCAGACTATTGCAGTCTTGAATGAAATAAAGAATCTTGAGAAGGAAAGGAAGAATATCACTAACCGGATGGGAGAACTTAGAAGGATTATAATCCCTAAGTTAGAAACTATGCATGAGGCCATCAGTGATGCTCAGACCACCGCCCAAACAAATGATCCGACAGATCTCAAGAGGGCAGAAGCTTTTGCATTTTTGTTGAGTGGTCACATCTCAATTTTGGATAGAATGAAGCTAAGTTGGGCTACAGAACTGATCCAATTGAAGACATCCTTTGCAGACATTCTTCAGTATATGTGAGTATGTAAATATGCGGCTATGTATAGAAAATTTTTGAAAATTTTGGTGTGCGGACCCTACCCTTTGCCATTGATGTCAAAGGGGGAGTGAGGAGCAGTGAAAAATGAGGAATCCAACTAAGGGGGAGTTCTGGAAATTGTATATAAAGACAGAGCATCAGCAAAGGGGGAGCATAGTGTAAACACTTAGTCATTTTTCACTAAGTGTTGCCATCAATGCCAAAGGGGGAGATTGTTGGCAAGAGACACTATATGGATTCATGGTTGTTGTCATTAATGGCAACAAAGGTCATCCCACATATCCGCAAAGTCATGGTGTATCTCTACCGGAAGTCAGAATGAAGATTGTTGTGGTCCGGTGAACAAGAACAGAGCATGTGGCAAGGTCTGACAAATTGGTCCGGATCTCTCAGAGGAAGTGTCTTGGTGCAGTGCGGATTTGGGGAAGTCAAGAGGACTACCTTGAGTGGTATATTCCAAGGATTTAGCCTCCGGTGATGGACAAGGAAAAAGATATGAATAGTTGAGTAATGGATTCCTGAGAGACAGTGAAAACAGAGGAAGAACTGACTGACAGAGTATCAGACTACTTTCTGGATGTGTTACTGTTGATGATAAAGGTTGTGAAGGCATGAATCATGTTTGGCCGACATGACTAATGATATCTACAAGTATATGCTTGATCCGCATTGCTTGGTGAGCAAGGATTCAGCCGACAGAACAGAGTTTGTAAGAAACTAGACTGTTACGGATGCCGACTAGAAAGGTGATGAA
Organism: Cunninghamia lanceolata; assembly: GCA_027924645.1. NCBI lineage: Eukaryota > Viridiplantae > Streptophyta > Pinopsida > Cupressales > Cupressaceae > Cunninghamia > Cunninghamia lanceolata. Next base: position 576,463 of record BSBN01001054.1, read on the forward strand.
ATTACTTGTGCGGATATATATAGAGGATGGATTTAGTTGTGAAGAGTGTCATTGTGAAAAAGGTGTATGCGAATAAGTGCAGAACAGAGCAGAAGTAGCAAGAAAGATCCGGTATGTGAAAGGATAGCAGAATAAAGAACAGAGGAAAGATGAAGTGCAGCAGATCAGTGTACTGAGCCTAACTGGAACTGAACTCCAGCATATGCAGATGCTTCCAATCAGTTCAAGACTGTGATTTTTATCACTTTGTAGATAGTGTGTCTCCTTGTAGGCAGTGGGCCTCTTTGTGAGCAGTGTGCTCGGGCAGTGAGCCCTAATTGGCAAGTGCCATTTTTGTAATTTCCTATTCTTCTAACAGAGAATAATTTTTGGGTTAATCACCCCGTGGTTTTCTCCCTTAATAAGGTTTCCATGTCAAAAATACTGTGTCATGTGTTTCTTATTTCATGGTAATGTTTTTGTGTTTGATTCAATGCTGCATTAATTAATAAGAAAGTTCAAAAAGGGAAATAATTAGGATAACTGATTCACCCCCCCCTCTCAGTTATCAACACCCATCAGCTCAGATTCCACAAGGAGACCAGTCAACGGAATCCCCACCCCAACTCCACGCCCCTACCTACTCGCCCCTTCCAGTAGGACCCCGAAACAAGGGACGGGGCGGATCCCACTTCTACTAATCTCGTGCTATTCTCCAGAATGACAGATTCCTTAATTATCACTTCCCATTAGAACTAATCCAAGTCCCATTAGCAACTAATGGAATGCAATCTAGTCCATACGCCTGATCTACCTGGGTAAGTTGCGTGAAGGAAAGATAGCATTCAGAAAGCGAAGTAATCACGCGGCATTCTCACTAATCGCAAGCTCCCATTCCCATGAGCCTTAGATCCGCTTACATTCAGGTGCCCAACTCAGTTCATCCAATAGCCCAACTTCTCATTATGCCTAGGAATCCCCAACCATTCCCCAAGGATTCCATGCTCAAGATTCTGCAAGCACCTAGCCGCCCGCAATCTAGTTAGAACCATTCCTATATAGAAAGTCCAATCCAGGTCCTTTAAGCTTGGTAGGGTTTAGGGACAGCTACCTTATGCCGATACATCCTATACATATTCTATTCCATTCTACAATAGGGGCAGGAATAACGCCAGATTACCAATCAAGTCACATTAATACACAGGCAGGAATCAGCTCCCTTCCATAAGCTTATACAGGTCGCCAGTTCTCAGATGGGAGCAATTCTACGATTCATGCCTCAGGTCCCCAAAGGAAATACCATTAGATTCCAAGGAACAGACAGACAGCCCAATCCCACCAACCCACCAATCCCACACACTCTTCTCCTCCCTCCCCCGCACCTACTTTTCCCAATCGCTACGATTAGCACTAACCCAATCACGTCAACAGTTAATCATCGATTAGATTCAGGTTGGGTGGGAGGGAGATGTTGTTGCAGGAAAGCCCCAAAGCCGCCATTCTCAATCTATTGTCTGCTCCTAGATATATTCATTCTATGCTTGAAAACAAGCGCAGGGAGTCCCAATAACTCCACAAAGCTCATCTCCCTCTATATCATTCAAGTGCCATTAGAAAGCCGGGATTCTAAGTTATCCAGTGGAAGGAATACCACGCCAGGTTGCACATCTCCTACCACTAATCCTAAAGAATCACCTCCCATTCTATGACAGAATCCAGAGTTACAAGGTCCATTAGAACTCCACTAGTACTCCGGTTACCACGTTATAGAATATAGTTCAAAGAAAGCCCAGCATTTACTTCAAGAAGGTAGGGGAGCCAGGTCACAGATGGTGCTGAGGAATCAGAAAAGCAGGAATAACGCCCACCACTAATCAACAGTTCGCCAGGCCATCAAGTTAGATCAGGTTGGAATCAGGTCAGACAGTTAGCCTGCTTAATCCAGTGCCCAGAATCTCCATAATCCCAGGAACCACCAATCCAGAATCCTAGGAATCATGAAAGAGCAAGCTTACCCATTGCAGGTCATCAGTTCGGAACACAGGACACATTCTACAGACAGAATCCAAGCTACAATCAGCAGGCCCATCACCAACCATTCTTTCACAACGCCCTTTCACCAGTCAACCGCATCCCCTTTACACCCGACAAATATATATTGCCGCAGAAGGGGGCCCAACAAATATATATTGCCGGGCCCAGACCTATTTGTGCTCTGTCACCTCTGAATAGCTGCTAGAACTAGTTTTACTCATATGGCTATAACTTCACCAAATCTTCATGCAGACCTTTGAAATCTTGACTAGAGCACCTTCAGACATATATCTACAAACCCTTTGATGTGCATACTCTGATCTTCAACTAGCTAGGATCTTTACTTCATAGAAATTCACTATCTTCATTGTTCTTCTCTATTTCTGATGGGGCTAATTTTCTCAATATCCTCAGCACATAACTCATCCAATTCTTGACATCAATGCAACAGGAGTATGTTGACATGAATGACAACAACTGTTAGGCCCATACTTGCAACAATCTCCCCCTTTGTCATTGATGGCAACATATGATGTGAAAAATTGTTTTAACCATCAAGACAAGAACTTCTCCTCACTGACTGACATAGCTCCCCGTATCAACAACAACCATTCACATGTCTTCTCTTCCTTTACTACTCCCCCTTTGATCATCAACCACTTTTTGTTTTTCACATGTCTTCTCTCCCCCTTTAACATCAATGGCAAAGGGCACATACTTGCGACTACTTCTCATACTTCAAAATCATACTGACTACTCCCCCTAAGTAGCAACCTCCTAACATCAATCTGGATCACAAGATATGACTATGGGATCCATCAGACTGATCCACATCAGTGCACCTTAATTCAAAACTGGAGGGGTAATAACCCCTAACTTCTCCCTGAGATACTCAAAAGTGTCCTTAGGTAGAGGTTTGGTAAAAATATCTGCAATCTAATCCTTTGAGGGCACAAACTCTAATTTGACTTCATTCTTGTTCACCTACTCTCTCAATAAGTGGAACTTGATGGATATATGTTTTGTCTTTGAATGCAACACCAGATTTTTTGATATGTTTATCACACTTGAATTATCACAGAAGATTGTGATAGGTTCATCATACTCTACTTTGATGTCTCTTAACATTTTCTTCATCCATAGTACTTGAGTGCAACTGCTTGCTGCTGCAATATACTTTTCTTCTGCAGTGGATAGAGATATTGCCTCTTGTTTCTTGCTTATCCAAGAAACCAATATTCTTCCTAAAAAGAATGTACCACCACTAGTACTCTTCCAGTCATCCACATCACCTGCCCAATCATCATCAGTATAAGCATGAAGAGAGAAATCATGATCCTTAGGATACCACAATCCATACTCAACTATTGCCTTCAAATATCTGAGAATTCTCTTGATTTCCAGACATGAGATTCTCTAGGGTCAGCTTGAAATCTGGTAACAAGACCAACAACATTCATAAGCTAGAGCAATCCTCCAATCATTGACCTGTACTTTTTCTGATCATCTTTAGGAGATTCATCATCTTTACTCAACTTACATCCAGTTGCCATGGGAGTATTCATTGCCTTTGAATCTTCCATCCCAAATTTCTTCAATAGTTCTTTTACATAATTGGTCTGTGATATGAAGATTCCTTTCTTTGTTTGAGTGATTTGCAAACCCAAGAAGAAATTCATTTCCCCAAACATAGACATCTCAAATTCACTTTTCATTTAATTTGCAAAAGTTTTACAATACTATCCTTCCCTCCAAAAATAATATCATCAATAAAAACTTCAACAATCAAAATATTTTCATGATCAATCTTAAAATATAGATTACTGTCAGCAATACCTTTGTTGAACCCAGTTTTTAGAAGATGTTTGTCCAATCTTTCATACCAAGCTCTTGGGGCTTGTTTGAGTCCATACAATGCCTTCTTCAATTTGCAGACCATATCTCCATTTGGAGACAGTTGAAATCCATTTGGTTTCTCAATGTATACTTCTTCCAAATCATCATTTAGGAAAGCAGACTTGACATTCATCTGATATACCTTGAAATCTTTGAAGGCAACAAAGGCAAGAAATAATCTGACTACTTCAATCCTTGCCATTGGAGCAAAAGTCTTTTCAAAGTCAACTCCTTTTACTTGAGAATAACCTTTACAGATCAATCTGGCTTTGTTTCTTATTACCTCGCCATCTTCATTCAGTTTATTCCGGAAGACCCACTTAGTCCCAATCACATTTTTATCCTTAAGTCTGGGAACAAGCTCCCAAGTGTGATTCTTTTCAATCTGCATCAATTCCTCCTCCATTGATTTAACCCAACTTTCATCATTGCATGCTTCACTTACTGTTTTTGGTTCAACTTTTGAAATTAGACAATACTTCACTAAGTCTTGAGCAATATTTCTTCTTGTTTGAACACCTTTGCTTTTGTCTCCTATGATCTGATCTTTAGAATGATTCAGTCTTACATACTTGGGAGTTTTGGGATTCTCTTGCACTTCTAATTCTTGGACAAGTTTATCCAAGCCTGTTTCTTCTTCTTGTATTTCTGGATTCTCCATATCAGTCTAAATTTGGACTAGAGTTTGGACTTGTTCTTCTTGGTCTAAGATATCATTTTGATCATCTGCTTCATACTAATAGTACCTTGAGGGATTTTCCATGCCTTCATCAACCTTCACATTTGTACTTTCTATAATCCTTCTTAATCTCTTGTTATAACACCGGCAAGCTTTGCTTTGCGTAGAATAACCCAAGAATATTCCTTCATCACTCCTAGGATCAAACTTTCCAAGGTCTTCATCTATTTTGATATAGCATTTGCTACCAAAGATTCTGAAATACTTCACACTAGGAGTGATGCCAAACCATCGTTCATAAGGAGTCTTACCAGTCATGCCTCTGATTTGTACCCAATTAAGAGTATAAATAGCAGTACTTATAGCTTCTCTCCAATATATTTAAGGAAAATTTTCTTCCATCATCATGGTCCTAGAAGCTTCCTGGATGGTCTAGTTATTTCTCTCCACTACTCCATTTTGCTGTGGAGTCCTTGGAGTAGATAACTGTCTCTTTATCCCATGTTTCTCACAGAATTATATGAACTCTCTAGATGTGAATTCTCCACCTCTATCAGACCTAAGGCATTTTATGTTTATGCCTATTTCATTTTCTACCATAGCCTTGAAGATTTTGAACTTCTCAAGTGCTTCAAATTTCTCTTTCAACAAAGTCACCCACATCATCTGGGAGTGGTCATCAATCAACAACATGAAATATCTATCACCTTACAGACTCCTGATTCTTACGACACGACATAGATCAGTGTGCACCAAGTCCAACAATCTTGTTGAAGAATGTTCCTTACTTTTGAATGAGACTGTGAGGCCCAACCTTCAAGTAACCCTAGTCATGCTATGCATGGGTAATGACAGTAAAACTCTAAGTAGTTTTGGGGCTTGTATGCAACTTATACTCTTTTGACTCATTGATTTCATATCAATAATGTTTTCATCAAGAATATTTAGTATGTCATTAATTTATTTCATGATGGTGTTTATTTTGTTTTGAATAAATGGCAAATTTAGTATAGATAACAATTAACAAAAAAATTGTCAATGTAGATATTGAGTTTATAATGTTAACTAGAGGATTAGAACCTTACTAATCTTTGATTTTGGTTTATGTTGTGTTGTTGACATGTGATTTGGACAAATTCCATTTCCAAGGTATGTGAATTTAATTGAATTAATTAGAAAATAAATAGGTTTCATGTATAATTTTCTACTTGGCTATATATATAAACATTAATATGCTTATATATATAGCCAAGTAGAAAATTATGCATGAAAGCTATTTATTTTCTAATTAATTCAATCAAATTCACATACCTTGGAAATGAAATTTGTCCAAGTCACACATCAACGACACAACATAAACCAACATCAAAGATTAGTAAGGTTCTAACCCTCTAGTTAACATTATAAACTCAATATCTACATTGACAATTTTTTTGTTAATTGTTATCTATACTAAATTTGCCATTTATTCAAAACAAAATAAACACTATCATGAAATAAATTAATGGCATACTAAATATCCATGATGACAACATTATTGATATGAAGTCCATGAGTCAAAAGAGTATAAGTTGCATACAAGCCCCAAAACTACTTAGAGTTTTACCATCATTACCCATGCATAGCATGACTAGGGTTACTTGAAGGTTGGGCCTCACATCCCCCACCCCTTAAAATGGAATTCCTCTTGGAAGTCTCTAAGGATGAGGTTAAAATACTATCGAACCACTTTGATAATCCCGTAGATCCTAATTCCACTCATGGCATTTTCTCATCAAGAAGAATAACACATTAGTAATTCGTCAAATTAATTATCAATACAAATGCCATCCTTTCCTTTAAGATCACTTACTAAAACAATATATCACCTTGTAAAATAAACTCAATCACATAAGATCAAGGTATAAAATTACTAAATTATATAACCACCCTTAATATATGATAGAATTAACAACTAATATGACTTAAGATTAAAAAGTTAAGATACCCAATGTATAATTCACATTCCATCAGGTGTAACAACAATATCAGATGAATTCTTTCTCTCCACTACTCCATTCTACTATGGAGTCCTTGGAGTAGATAACTGTCTCTTTATCCCATGTTTCTCACAGAATTCTATAAACTCTTCGGATGTGAATTCTCCACCTCTATCAGACTTGAGGCATTTTATGTTTATGCCTATTTCATTTTCTACCATAGCCTTGAATATTTTGAACTTCTCAAGTGCTTCAGATTTCTCTTTCAAGAAAGTCACCCACATCATCTGAGAGTGGTCATCAATCAGCAACATGAAATATCTATCACCTTGTAGACTCTTGATTCTTGTCAGACCACATAGATTAGTGTGTACCAAGTCCAACAATCTAGTTGAAGAATGTTCCTTACTTTTGAATGAGACTCTATTCTGCTTACCTAACTGACATTCCTTACACAAACTGTTAGTAGGTTTCACCAGTCTTGGAAGGTCTCTTACAGCCTGAGTGTTGCTTATCTTAATGATATTATCAAAATTCACATGACACATTCTCCTATGCCACAACCAACTCTGATCAATTTGAACAAATAAGCAACTTTTGTCAGTACCAACCAAGTGAAAGATGTTACCTTTTGTCTGAGTACTGGATGCAATCTCAGTTCTAGAGCTTTCAAAGATCTTGCATTTTCCATTTTTGAAATAGAGATCATAGCCTTTATCTACCAACTACCCAACACTGAGAAGATTATGATTTAAACCTTCAACATACATAACATCACCGGTTTTGTTCTTTCCATCAAAATAAATGGTTCCTCTGCCTCTAATTCTGCCAACAGAATTATCTCCAAACTTTACAACTCCACCTTCATATCTTTCCACATTTATGAATTTATTCTTGTCACTAGTCATATGGTGAGAGCATCCACTGTCAATGACCCATTCATCCTTTTCTTCAACCTGAGTAGCTAGAGCCCTTTCTATCTTGTGATTGGCAGATTCAATAGGCATTGGATCTTCTTCTTTAATGGCAATAAACACCCAGTCACTTCTAGATTTGTTTCCTATCTCAGATTCATCATCTGTTACTCCTGCATCATCATCTTCTTGAACATAGTAACACTTCTTTTGAAATCTTGATCTATTAGGGTTAGGCCTTGAAAATCTTTCCAGACATCTTGAAGCAAAATGACCATTCTTGTTGCAATTGAAACATGTGAAAGGCAATTTTCCTTCCTACTTACCAGATCCTCTTGGTAGTCTTTTTGCAATAAGGGCTTCAAGTTGTGTAGCTTCTGACTCATCTTCTTCTAGATCTTTTCTTTCTTTATCATACCATGTTGATTTTCTTGAGGAACTTTCTCCTGGATCATATCTTTGTTTGCTTTTTTGTAGAGATACTAGCTTTGAATGCAGATTCAGTCTTGGGGAGTGCATCTCCAAACTCAGCCAACTCAAATGCATCTATCTTCCCAACCAATTGATCCCTTGTAATATTTGTTAAAGATCTAAATTCCTCAATAGCAGCAACTTTATGTTTGTAAGTAGGAGGTAAGGATCTGAGAACTTTGGCAACAATCTCATCTTCATCCAATGTTCCACCAGCACATCTAATACCACAAACAAGCTCATTTACCTTTGGCATAAATGAAGTGATATTCTCATCTTCACTCATCTTCAGATTTTGGAACTTTCCTTTCAAACTTTGTAACTTGGCACATTTAACATATTTGTCTCCTTTATGTAGAATCTCCAACTTTGTCCAAATTTCATAAGCAGTTTTCAATCCCATAACATTTGTCAGCTTTCTATCAGACAAGGCACTTAGTAAGGCTTCTTTAGCTTGAAGATTATTTTCAGCATTTCTAATATCATCTAGAGTTGTTGGACCATTCTTTGGGGAAATATACTCATTTGTAGTCATGTTCCAATACTACTCTCCCATGCATTGTAAGTGACATTCCATGCGGCTTTTCCAAAGAGTGTAGTTCATTCCATCAAACCTTGGACTGTCCTTCTTGTAGGATGACATCCTGGATCTCCTCAAGTGGTTAAGCTTCTTCTAGAGGAACTTGACTCTGATACCAATTGTTGATTTAAGGACAGACAACTGAGAGAGGGGGTGAATCAATTGTCACTAAAATTTTGTTTCTCAGATAGTTAAAACCTTCTTATATTTCAACAGCATATCAAGAATTTAATCATGGAAGCATAATACAATAATTCAAAAGCAAAAGCATACTCAACACATACAACACCAATATTTTAACATAGAAAACTCGGTTAAGGGAAAAACCACGGGGTGACTAACCCAAGATTGTATTCTCTATTAAAAGAATATAAGGAATAAAATGGCACTTACCAATTAGGGCTCACTGCTTGAGCACACTACTCACAAGAGGCCCACTACCTATAGGAGACACACTGTTTATAGAAGAAAATAAATATTACATACTTGAATTGGAAATTAGTATCTTCACTATGCTTGAGTCAGTTCCATTAAAGCTCAACACCTCTACTCTGCTTTTCGCTCCTCTCCCTTACCACCTTCTCATCATGTCCACATGGATGCTTTTGAATGACTTCACACTTCTTATTTATACATGACATTGACTTTGGAATGATCATCAAAGTCAGCACAACATATACTTATTTTATTACAGAGCAATTACAAAAATATAACTTGACTTATTACAAAGACTTCATGCGCATCACTACACTGTCAACCACACATAGCTGGGACTTCAATCTTCTTCGAGGAACATGCCATGCTTCACAAAACATCTTCAAGATTATCCACAACATGTACAAATCATCCAGTTGGCCAAAACTAAGAAGAACACCATCACCCAAAGGTAAATCTTCAATTACGAGCTCAATCTTCAGTGCAGACTACCAACACAAACTGGACACAATCTAGAGACCCCCATAAGCTTACTTGAATCACCAAAAGCATCCACACTACTTCTTACTGTAATCATACACATCTTCATCTAAAACTTCAAGAACATAGCAAGTCATCACTATCACATTAGAAGAATTGCTTGCGGACCTCCAAACCATGAACTAATTGAGTTGTCAATGTATATTAACCTTCCAAACATGCCACCAGGTCTGCAGAACATGATATTGCATTTTCAGATCTCACTGGACCTATTTGTGCCACTCTATCACCTCTGAACAACTACCAAAACCAGTTTTACTCATATGGCTATAACTTATCCAAATATTCATGCGAACCTCTGAAATCGTGACTAGTGCACCTTCAGACATATATCTACAAACCCTTTGATGCGCATACTCTAATCTACAACTGGTTGGGATCTTTACTTCATAGAACTTCACTATCTTCATTGTTCTTCTCTATTTCTAATGGGGCTAATTTTCTCAATATCCTCAGCACACAACTCATCTAATTCTTGACATCAATGCCATAGGAGTATGTTGACATCAATGACAACACCGGTTAGGCCCATACTTGCAATAGAGAGGTCAAGTGAAACAATAAAGTTTTTGGGTGAGCTATTGAAAGGAAGAAATGGAGGTGAAAAATGGATAGAGGAAGAAATAGGTTAATAGGAAGAAAAATAGGAAAAAGGCTATGATCTGTACACTGGGGAGGAAAAAGTGTGTTGAAGGATGACATGGCTTACTATAAATAGAAAAAGTGGGCCCTAAAGTGCCACATTTGCACCCATTGAGCCACTTGGATGAAAGAGAAGGAGAGAATGGTGAACCCTAACCTAATGTTCCCATGCTTTGAGCACATATTTGAGTGGTTCCGGTCATATGGGAGATCAATAGAGGATGGCAAGCAGGTAGGCCAAAACCCTAGCTTTATCATTTTATTATTTTTCATATTAATTATTTCAGGAAATAGGTTTTTTAGGGTTTGGCGCCATCGGGAGACTGATTGGTACAAAAAGGGCTCAGATTGGTGCCATTTGGTAAGGGGATTTTAGGATGCGATTGGTGCAAAAATGTTGTTGTTTGGTGCCTTCTTCTAGTTTGACGCTTTTTGCGCAAGGTTAGGGTTTTGGCGCAGTGGCACCAAAAGAAGGTTTCATGGCACTATCATTTATTATGGTGCCATGTTGGAGGGCTGCGCTATCATCCATATTGTCACCATGCTGATTCGTGGTGCCATCTCATGAATTGATACCATCCCAAGAAGTGGCACCAACCTGCGGCTTGGCACCAAAAGCCAAGGCAACACCATTTTCTAAAATGGTACCTTTCGGTTGGGAGGGGATGGGTTCACACCAAAGTGAGACATAAGACCTGTGCAATGGCACCATCTTGTAAAGTGGTGCCATCTATGGTAAGGGCAGTGCCATCCGAGGGATTGGTACAATGGGGAGAATGAGTGGTGCCAAATTTGATTTGGCCCCAAAAGAAGAAAAATTAGTGTGGGAAGGCTAATTTAGATGAAAAGGTAAATTTTTTACAAACATTGGTGGATGCAGCTGACTATATCCTTCATCATGAGCTCACAGAAGTGACATGTGCCCTCTATGATGTAGCTATTAGATGGGTTTGATGGACCGACACAAGGTTGACTGACTAGGTTAGGGCTACTAACGGTATCAGATATGTTGGTTTTATGAGCACATAGAGCACTAATGATAGCCCTTGTAGAGTGCTATTGACCTGAGACATGCTCCTTTCTCCTACAAACATGAGAGATCACCATCACTCTTGAGGATGTTTATCACATCCTCAAGCTGTTGATTCATGGGGAGTGAGTGGTATACCACCCAAGGAGAGGACGGATAGCCTTAGTCAGAGCATTTTCCCCAAGCCAGCCAAAGTTATCAGCAGATAGATGAGAGATGAGCTACGAGGAGACTTTGGTAGTGGGTGCAGATCATTTCACCTTCTTTCTATGTGCATTGATTAGAGGCATGGTGATGCTAGATCAGCAGGCTCGAAGTTTTCCAGTTAGGTGGGGGGAGATGATAGAGGGGATGGTGTGGGATGAGACTATCTATGCTTGGGGGCTGTGCATGCTAGCATAGTTATATCATGAGATGCATACAATGGTCTATCACTATGATTTGGCATTGTCAACTGGGGTCACACTACTGCACATGTGGGCCTTCAAGCATATTGCAATCACAAGGCTGAGGGGAGGATATCATCGATAGCAGTTCGAGGTGTTTGTATTTTTGTATCAGTGGCCTATCGAGTATTCTCACATAGGGCAGGTGCATTACTGGCGATGGGTGTTGAATGATTTGATTTAGGTGACATGGTGACCATATATTGGAGTGGAGCCATGGCCAGATGATGATGTTTACATGCCATATGCTTTCCAACCAAGGTACTTGATGGGTCGAGGTGATCACACCATCGATATGTATTTGTCGTCTGGGGTCATACATTATTTTAGCTTGCGATAGGATGTTCCTTAGGGTATGGCAATTTTTGCCCCTACACTGCACAATAGTAGGCAGTGCCTCAGGTATAGGCTCCTACACAACAGGGGTAGGGGGTAGTAGGTTTTATAGCAGCAGCAGTAGGTACCTATATAGTAGGTACAGATTGGGCAGGTGCCAGGGTAGCAGGCCCCTAGATAGCAGGGTCCCAAGCAGAGACCATATGGTCAGTGAGTAGGGGGAGGAGATAGGGGATTGATGCCACCCCCGTAGGTGCCCCTATAGTAGCAGGGATAGAGGGCTTCCTCATTTTATTTAGAGGTGAGGGAGAGGACCTATCGAGAGGATATCCCAGCGGCTGCCATGACATTTCTAGGAGTGAGCAGGGTGGAGGCTAGTACTTTAGCAGTAGGATCAGAGCTAGCCCCTAGGCAACATTCTTCACATCAACACACCCACATGGACTATGAGGATGAGGTGGGGAGTCTTTGAGGCTAGCTAGCTACCCTAGAGGATACCATGCAGAGGCAGTAGTAGGAGCTAGTACAGCTCTGAGGGGCAGTTGCATTATTAGATGGGGCAGATGGGCAGGTGAGCGCGCTATAGGTGCAACTGGCTCAAGCACAGGCTTAGGTGGTCATTCTTATAGCAGAGCATGATACAACAGTGGCATGGACTCAGTAGGTAGAGACACAGGTGGCTATCCTACAAAGGATGGTTTTAGGAAGTGGGATGGGGCCAGTATTGTCACAGATGCAGGCTTAGATCACACAATTGTAGGGACAACTTTCACAGGTACAAGGTTAGCTCCTAGATCAGAGTCGATGAGCTAAGTAGGACCATGCAGCATATTTTTTGGTTGTCCCCGAGGGTCAGTGGCTTCCTAGCTATAGCCAGCAGAGTGGATCATGGATGTCTGGGTCATGCATATCTACATCTATTCAGTCTATTTAGTAGCTTATGGGACCCCCACCACAGGTACCTCAACAACAACCACAATCACTACCATAGTAGCAGCAACAGCCACATCTTGGCTCATCCACTGATTCGGCCAGGGGATCATCAGTCTAGGGCTGACATATCTTGATGTATTTTGAGCCCCTAGAGGCATTTCTGTATCATGACTTGTATGATTTATTATGATGATGTACATTTTTTTGTGGTGATTGATGGTGAGTTTATGATGATGATACATGATGGTGGTATATATATGGATGGTTATGCATATTATGGTGTTACAGTTTTATTATGTGATGTCATGTACTATGGATCATGATGATGTTTATATGATGTTATGGTTTATTTTTGATGATGATGGTTTTATTTATGTTGCATTATGTGATGATATGATCAATGATTGCATTGATGGTACTTGGCAGGCTTGTTGGCAAGCCCTTATTAATGGTAATTTAATTTAGATATTAATTGATGTAAGGATTTTTCTAATGTTTTTAATATCTGTTATGATTTTGTTGGCTTATGGATGGATGTTTTATTATGATATCATGATCTATGCAGGTGGTGTTTGGCAGGTTATTTCCCTCATGTCTTCATGATTATGCTATGATTTCCTTATGGATATATGTTATGATTTGATGATGTCATGGTTTCATGGATGGATGATGTTATATGTATGTAATGGTTATGATGATGATGGATCATGATGTTATGTTTTCCTTATGCTGATGTGATAATGTTGATGCATGTTATGATTATGGATTATGATGTGGATTAAAATGAATGTGAAATAGAAATGAATGCTCAGATTAATAAATATTTATTATGGATGCAAAATGTACTGAAATGAAAATATATGCTCAACTTAAATAACATATATTATGTATGAAAAAAATAAAATGAAATGAAATGAAAAAGCAATGGTTAGACTATGATTAGGTGATTATAATAATGCAGCTAATGATCTAATGCAATGATGTATGAAGTGATCAAGTCAGGACACATGTTATGTTCTTTTAAATCTTGGGTGATGGGGCTAGGTGTTGGGGGATAGGTTAGGGATGGGAATGGTAATGGGTTGGAAGGAAAAGGGGGTTTGTTGGGATGGTTTAGGGAGTGCTAGGTTATTTGAACACCATGTCATTGGAGGGGCAAGGGGGTGTTGGTTTATGGTGTAGGGGCACCTAGACTTCAAGGTAAATTTTGAATTTTTGGTCTAAATAATGACAGCCTAGGTGGAGTTTTCTTATTAAATGTTGTAATAAAATATAGTTAAGACCATTCTTTTGATGTATTTAGAGTCACCAAGAGTGGAGTTTTCAAATTTTGCTTAAATATGGGATTGTCTAATTTGGGCAGTGTAGTGGACAGGCTATTATGCCTTCTTTTTTCAGCTTTTCCATGATGGTGGAGTTATGTAACATGGAGTGGGTATGTAAACTTGATATATTATGCATCTTACATGTTGAGGGAGGCAGAGATAGAAGTTTGGAGTAAAGAAAGAAATAAATTTTCTAGTTTTCTACAATTTTCACTATTTTTTCTACTTTTCCAGTGCTTGTACACATACGTACAGTACTGTCATGACTTCTAATGCACAAAATCTTGAATCATGTTGAATTAAATTTCATTTACATATAATTGGGAGTATTTTCATTGGTTTTCAAGCATTTTATAATCATTTTTCTAAAACTAGGTTTAAAACCCTAGTTTTGAGGGTTTTGGACCAGCCAATGGGTTTTTGACCCATTCCACCTATGTTGCATCACCAATATGGGTGGAATGGAGCTAGATAGGTTGTATTTCCTTTTTCATTGCATTGTAAAAGTAGGGGAATGGAGTCAAGGATCTTTGAAATCATTTGTGCCTAATAACCCTATGTGTTAGGCCTACAAGCATAGTTGGAGGAGTGATTTGGTGAAAAGGTGAGGTGGGATGACCTAATATCCCTGAAACTAGCATATTCAGACCATTTGCAACCCCATAGACACCCTTGAGAAAGATTTAGGAGGTTGAAGTGAGTTTTTCTCATACTTGCTTTGTAAAAGAGGCCTAATTAGGCCTACGAAAAGAGGAACATTCATTTTTAGAGGCCCATGTGTCAAAACAACCCTACTTGATTTTGAAGTCTATTGAATAGGAGCCAAAAGGGTATTTATAAAGTCAATTCATTTGTGGGTTTTCCAAGTTTTATGCAAGTTATGACTAAAAACCCCTTTCTAAGGGTTACAAGAAATTAGGACTGATTTCAAGGGAATGGTAAGAAGGATCTGTAGTCAAGGGTTTTGGGTAGTTTCATTAGTTTTGACCTATCATATAAATGTGGTCTATGGTGTCTCAGGTGGTTGGTAAAAGTTCCATTTACACAAACCAAGAAGAGTGCCTTTACCTAGCATTGGAGTCATGTGTTGTGAGAGGACAGTCATGTCCATGTATGATTAGTCATTAGATCTTTGAGGTCTTGATGAGCTTGTCCCCTACCTCCTCTGTATCAAAGTGGTATTAGAGACATAGGAAGTAGATCTCTTGAGGGAGAGGGTTGGGGTTTGAGCAAAGTGGAATTTGAGGAGTCAAGATGCCTCCTAAAGGAAGCATAGTTGCTAGGAAGATTGATCAACAGGCTAGAGAACTAGAAGCCTTAAAGAAGAAGATTGTTGCATTGAAGTCTAAAGTTGGGGTCACCATGGATGAAAGTGATTCTAAAGAGGAAGAAACTTCTAGTGAAGAGGAAGAGTTGGATCCAGAGGATGTGAAGATGGTCAAGTTTTTGAAGGCTGTGAAAGGTGATGGACATAGAAAAATGGATTTGCCAATGTATGGAGGTAAACTATAGATGGTGAAGATCTCTTGGACTGGATAGGAGCCATGGAGAATTACTCTAAAAGTGAAGAAGTACATGAAGGTCACAAGGTGAGGGAGGCTAAGACCAAATTGAAAGGGCATGCTTTGTTGTGGTGGAACTTTGTGCAAGATAAAAGGTAGAAAAAGGGGAAGGCCAAGATTTATTTTTGGGAGAGAATGAAGACAAAGCTCAGAGGTAAGTTCCTTCCTAGTGATTACAATGTTCAATTGCTTAAAAAAATTCAAAATCTCAAGTAGAAGGACTTAGATGTGCAAGCATACACTGAGGAGTTCTATAGGTTAAGTATAAGGACAAATCATGAGGAAGATGTAGAAGAAAAAATAGCAAGATATATTAATGGTCTGAGGTATAATATTTAGGATGAAATAAGTTTGATGACACCAAAAATAGTTGAATGTTTTCAGATGGCTATGAGGGCACAAGAAAAGGTGAAAAGGAGACAAGAAAAGACAACAAGAGGTAGGGGCAGTACTTCTAGAGGTAGAGGATCTTATACAAATGCAAAACAAGTCAATGAGAGTCAAGAAGAGGCAAGCAAGAGACAAGGACAAGATGCAAATTTCAGAGGTAGATTTGGTGGTGGAAGCAGTGCAAACACCTTTGGAGGTAAGTGTTACAATTGCCAAGAGTTTGGGCACCCAACATACAAGTGTCCTGAGAGGCAACGTTTTACAAGTGATGGTGAAAGGAAGAGTGAGAAGAGGGTTCAAATAGTCCAAGAAGAATAATGTATTGGTTGAAGTTCCACTAGTTATGTTGTAGCACCAGAGCTAGGAGAAACACTAATGATGAGAAGAGGAACACTTTTGAAGACCTCCAAGGAGAAGGAGCTAATTCAGAGAAGAGCACTGTTTAGGACAGCTTGCAAATGCAAAGACAAGGTATGTAAGGTAATAGTGGATTCTGGATAAACTAGCAATATGGTGTCTAGTGACATGGTAGACAAACTGAGATTGGAGAGAGTACCTAGAGAAGCACCTTACAAAGTCTCTTGGGTAAGTGATAATCAATCCATTTTAGTGAGTGAACAAGCATTAGTTGAATTTCAGATTGGAGGATATAAAGACAAGGTACTTTGTGATGTTTTACCTATGATTGTTGTCATTTGATACTTGGAAGACCCTAGAAGTTTGATAGATTTGTAGTTTATGATGGAAGAGCTAGCACCTTCACCATTAGGAAGGATGGAAAGACTTTTATACTAACTCCATTGTAGGAAGAAGTCCAAGAGTAGACAAAGCCAGCTAAGATTATCATGTTTGGAAAAAGGGAGCCTATGAGGCTCGA
Organism: Cunninghamia lanceolata; assembly: GCA_027924645.1. Classification (NCBI taxonomy): domain Eukaryota; kingdom Viridiplantae; phylum Streptophyta; class Pinopsida; order Cupressales; family Cupressaceae; genus Cunninghamia; species Cunninghamia lanceolata. The sequence continues at coordinate 593,511 of BSBN01001054.1, forward strand.
GGAGAACATAACCAAAGGATGTATGGCCATTTCAAGGCCTAAGGATGTTGAGACAATGGATAAGAGAAAAACAGAAGATGGAAAGGTAGTCAACTTGAAGAGTGGTCTAATTTTGTAGAGCAAAGAAGACAAGGTTATAACAAGGACAATCCAAGAAAAAGCAGAGGATGGATTGCTTGAGGAGACACATGGATTGCTTGACACAATCGTGGTAGGGACAATCATATGTTCACTAAGAACAAAGGAGATGGAGCAGTTTGAGATAGAGGTTTTTAAGACTGTTAAGATAGAGGTAAGGTCTGAGAATACAATGGCATTGAGGGCATATAATCTATAGGACAAGGTAAAGGCTGTAGGTGTAGTGGATCAGAGTGGATTTCAAGGTACTATGACTGAGTTTAGGCAAGTAACGAAGGTGGAGAAGAGAATAAGTGAAAGGAAAGTTGAAAAAGACATAGGTATAGGTGCAAAGGCAAGTATGACATCAACTTATGAGGATGAAGAAGATAGAGAACAGAGAGATGGTGAACATTGCCAAGGAACCAACAAGTTGCACAAGGCAAGAAGGTATAATTTGATCCCATGGAGCAAATTTCTAGTCAAACAAACATGTGAAAAGTAAGGAGAAGCTGAGAAGAAGCATGGAGCAAGCACTCATGGGACATGAGTCCTTTTTCTTGGCCGGTTGTATGTTGTAGGGGCACCTAGACTTCAAGGAAAATTTTGAATTTTTGGTCTCAATAATTAGAACCTAGGTGGAGTTTTCTTATTAAATGTTGTAATAAAGTCTAGTTAAGAACATTATTTTGATGTATTTAGAGTCATCAAGAGTGGATTTTTAAAATTTTTCTTAAATATGGGACTGTCTCTAATTTGGGCAGTGTAGTGGACAAGCTGTTATGCCTTCTTTTTTTGGCTTTTCCACAATGGTGGAGTTATGTAACGTGGAGTGGGGATGTAAAATTGATATATTATGCATCTTACATGTACGAGAGGTAGAGATAGAAGTTTGGAGTAAAGAAAGAAATAATTTTTTTAGTTTTCTACAATTTTCACTATTTTTTCTACTTTTCCAATGCTAGTACGCATCCATACGGTACTGTCATGACTTCTAATGAACAAAATATTGAAACAAGTTGAATTAAATTTCATTTTCATCTAATTGGGATTATTTTCATTGGTTTCCAAGAATTTTATAATCATTTTTCTGAAACTATGTTTAAAACCCTGATTTTGAGGGTTTTGGGCCAGCCAATGGGTTTTTGACCCATTCCACCTATGTTGCATCACCAATATGGGTGGAATGGAGCTAGATACGTTGTATTTACTTGTTCATTGCATTGTAAAAGTAGGGGATTGGAGTCAAGGATCTTTTGAAGTCATTTGTGCCTAATAACCCTCTGTATTAGGCCTACAAGCATAGTTGGAGGAGTGATTTGGTGAAAAGGTGAGGTGGGATGACTTAATATCCTTGAAACTAGAATATTCAGACCATTTGCAACCCCATAGACACCATAGAGTAGGATTTAGGAGGTTGAAGTGAGTTTTTCCCATACTTGCTTTGTAAAAGAGGCCTAATTAGGCCTAGGAAAAGAGGAACAATCGTTTTTAGAGGCCCATGTGCCAAAACAACCCTACTTGATTTTGAAGTATGTTGAATAGGAGCCAAAAGGGTATTTAGAAAGTTAATTCATTTGTGAGTTTGCCAAGTTTTATGCAAGTTATGACTAAAAAATCCCTGTCTAAGGGCTACAAGCAATTAGGACTGATTTCAAGGGAATGGTAAGAAGGATCTACAGTCAAGGGTTTTGGGTAGTTTCATTAGTGTTGACCTATCATATAAAGGTGGTCTATGGTTTCTTAGGTGGTTGGTAAAAATTCCGTTCACACAAACCAAAAAGAGGTGCCTTTACTTAGCATTGGAGTCATGTGTTGTGAGAGGACAATCATGTCCATGTATGATCAATGATTGGATCTTTGAGGTCTTGATGAGCCTATCCCCTACCTTCTCTACATCAGTTTAGATGTGTTAGGTTGGTTGAATAGGTTGAGAGGTAGGTGAAAGGAGGGGATGTTAGTTAGAGGGGGGGTTAGAGTGGATGGGGGGAATAAAATTCTAGGCCCAAATAATATGGTTGGATGAGTGGTGAAAGATGATGTGAGCTAGATATAGTACTTGCATTAAACTATTGAGAGCATTTCTAGGTTTATTATAGTAAAGTAGGATACTTTTCACAAAGGTATGAAGTGAACTAAGTGATGATATTTATCCCATGATTGCATGGACTAGACTCACAAACAATAGGTTGATTTCATGCATGCCCAAGGTAGTATAACCTTGCCTTGCTGAGAGAAGGGGACTCATAACATAAATGCTCATAGTACATAGAAGGCATGAATACCTGTATATGCAAATGAGAAACACTATGCTAGAACCGACCCTAGCTTCAATATATGAATACTATTCTTGGAGTAATGAAATCAACCCATAAGCACATCATACAAAAATAATGACCATGTCTATTCTAGGTGTTGTCTGCCACTTACCATGATATAATGAGATCAAGGTAGCTTTGGAAATGACCTAGAACAAGACAAGAAGATAAAAATCAATAATCAAAGAACCAACAAAATGACACAAACAACCATTGTATTATCTTGCCAAGATAAGTGTTCATAGGATGATGGATTCTCTCCATTGTAGGAACAATATATCCTAGGATGCTAATCATTTTGGATTTTGTTGGATAAATTCAAAAGGTGGGCAAAAGGATAGTCAAACCACATGTGATGATTATAGCTGGTATGTTGATTGATGATTTTTGCATGAGATACAATGTTTTGGGCGTATGCGTAGCATGTGTATCATTTGTTGAATCTAGCAAGATCATTAAATAGGGGCCATCCAAATGGGTTGGATGGGTGTATCTTATGAACCTGAGTACTGGGTACTTCCTTCGTATTCCAGACTACCTACATACCCTGTATCCATGGGATCAAGGAACTTTCAAGATGCGGGTGAGATGAATATGTAGTTCTGGTAAGACTTGATGATGTGGGAATGGTTCAGGGTGGATGTGATGATGTTAGAGATGTTTTGCGTGGTGAGGATGTGAGTTTTTTTGTATTTTGCTATTTTTTCAAATGTTTTTAGATTTTTGGATTTTTTGAATGTTTTTAGGTTTTTCTAAACTTTGCAATTGCCTAGAGAGATGCATATGATTGGCTTGCCATTCTAATGCAAAGCAAGGTTACAATCAATTCAAGTTTCAAACAAACCAACTTGCAAGTCTCAAACCTCTAAGATGAATGGTTTCCTTAACTAGCCCTTCATATTCCTTGTAGCCCTCCTAATTGAGGTTTTTCAACATAACTTTCAAATTTGGCTGCAAACCCACAACTTATTTACCATTTTGAGTACCCTTTATGCCCTTCTTCAACATACCAAAAACTTGGGTAAGGTTGTTTCAGACCAACCTACTCAACAATTTGTTGTTGTTGCTTCCCTAAAGGGGCAATTAGGTCACTTTTACAAAGCAACCAACATGTAAACTCTTCCTTAACCCCAAGTCTCAATTCCAGGACCTTAAGCAGATTTTAAATGGACCAAATCAACAATTTTTATCAATGGAAACTCTTACAATTTCACCCAACACCAAAATCTCACTTCTAAGCCTTCTAGGCTTGGCTACAATGAGGGTTTATTGAAGCTCTTATCTCTAGACCTTTTCTAACCTCACAAATGGCTCAAACATCTTTATTTGGACTTGCACATGCTATACCAAACATTCCCCAACCTTTACCAAGGTTATTTGGTCACATCGAGCCTCTAACCATACAAATTTGCTCAAAAATGAAGGTTTTACCAGCCTAGGGCATCACCATACACACATCAAACTCACACCTCTACTCTAGCCACTTTGAGGAATCAAAATACATGTAGTTATAGTCCATTTCACCAATTTTAAGAGATTTTCACTAAAGGGATTTGTCACAAAGTTAATTTTCTCATTTCATAACCTCAAAAATAGGGTTTCAGGCTTCTTGCACTCAAAATGCCATAAAATGCTTCAAATTCAATAAAAATTGATGAAACCAATTGCAAAAGAAATATGATTCATAGGTTCATTGATTCCAATTAGATGTACTCCTATAGGTTGTACTAGGCCGTACCAAAGTATAAACAAGGACTGTTATAGAAAACAAGGTCTTTTTTTATTTTAATCACCAAAGATGTTTACAACTCCAATACAAAGCTTCTCCTTCATTGTTTTGACCCTTCACAAGTGAATATCAATATTACACACCAAAACCAACTAAAATATTTGACCAAACTAACACTTAGACTCCTATGACTATTGGTACTCCACACTTTGCAACTTTTCATTTACATAATTTTGACAATATTGCAATATTTACGAAAAAATGAACCCTCTAAATGACTTAAGACACCAAATATGGTCTATTGACCTTATTTGAACTCCAAAGACTCAAAACACTCTAAACCAACCTAAGACCATATTTACAAAAGATGGACTAACATGGTACCCTTGCACCATACACTCGGATAGAAAAAGATTCCAAGTCCCTTGGAAATTGAATTGCATCTTGTCCACTTCATGTCTCTAACCTCCAAAATCTCTTTCATCTGGTTTTCCTTTCCAATGTGTTAAGTATTGAAGTTTTGTATTGTTCTTTGCATTGATAGACCCCTTTCCACCTAGAAACTGCTTCATTTCCACAAATTGACTTGATGAATGTTCCCTTATCTTTCTCTCATTTGAGATTGATGTGAAATCTGCTTGAACACCTGCAAACAAACATTGATCAACTGCTCCATGAACTCTCTTCTTCATCACAATTAGTGCATGCTTGGACTCACCCACTTGCTTTGGCCAAATACCCATATTCACTTCACTTTTTGTCTTCACACCCACTTTTAGGTTCTTTGCTCCTAGAACTCTTGTGAAATCAGGTCTACAGACCTCTTTTGTGGCAAAATATGACTGCCTACCAACCCTTGTACTGACATAATCTAACTATCCACTAACCTCTTTTGCTTTCATTGGACAAATCACTGTCCCTGTCATAATCTCATCATTCTTTTCTAACTCAACTTGTACTCTTGCAACTAAGTCATCCTTGACCTTCTCTATTTCTTCCTTTGACACCAAACCATCATCTTTCCCTTCCAACCTTGAATCATTCTTCAAATTGAATGTCTCATCATCTTCTTCCTTTGTAGTGGTTGAAACCTCCATCTTCTTTTCTTCCTCTACTTTCAAAAACTCTTTCTTACCACACAATCACTCTTACTGCCTTACTCTATCCTTCATCATTTTCCACCAATGCAGTCAATGTAAAAGAAACCCCATCCTTCTCAATCTGATATGTGTTATGCCTTCCATCATATAAAGCATGTCTTTCAAATTTCCATGGTCTCCCTAGTAATAAGTGACAACAACTCATAGGCAACACATCACATAAGATCTTATCCTTATAGGGAACAATATGAAACTCAACAAAAGCTTGCTCCTTAACCAAAAGAGAGTGTTCATCATTCAACCAAGAAACATTATAGGGTGACTCATGAGGTATCCTTGCCAAATTCAATTTATCAACCATCTCTTGTGACACCACGTTATCTATACTACTAGAGTCTACTATAACCTTACATACCTTCCCATTACACTTGTAGGTGGTTTTTAAAAGTACTCTCCTTTGTGTTGCTTCCTTCTCCTTCAACTCTCTATTTTCCTTTGCCATGTTATCTTTTGGATGCATCTTATCTTTTCAACTTCCAATTGTTCTCTTCTTCAACCTTCAAATCTTTACCCTCAAAAGATCTAATCCCTATACTCTAATACTAATTTTATGCAAAGAAAGGTAACAATCAATTCAAGTTTCAAACAAACCAACTTCCAAGTCTCAAACCTCTAAGATGAATGGTTTCCTTCACTAGCCCTTCATATTCCTTGTAGCCATCCTAATTGAGTTTCTCAACATAACTTTCAGATTTGGCTGCAAACCCACAACTTATTTACCTTTTTGAGTACCCTTTATGCCCTTCTTCAACATACCAGAAACTTGGGTAAGGTTGTTTCAGACCAACCTACTCAACAATTTGTTGTTGCTGCTATCCTAAAGAGGCAATTAGGTCACTTTTACAAAGCAACCACCAAATGTAAACTCTTCCTTAACCACAAATCTCAATTCCATGACCTTAAGTAAGTTTCAAATGGACCAAATCAACAATTTTTATTAGTGAAAACTCTTACAATTTCACCCAACACCAAAATCTCACTTCTAGGCCTTCTAAGCTTGCCTACAATGAGGGTTTATTGAAACTCTCATCTCTGGACCTTTTCTAACCTAACCAATGGCTCAAACATATTTATTTGGACCTGCACATGCTATACCAACCATTACCCAACCTTTACCAAGGTCATTTCATCACATTCTAGCCTCTAACCATACGATATTTGTTCAAAAATGAAGGTTTTACCAGCCTAGGGCATCACCATACACACATCAAACTCACACCTCTGCTCTAGCCACTTTTAGGAATCAAAATACATGTAGTTATAGTACATGTCACCAATTTTGAGAGATTTTCACTAAAGGGATTTGTCACAAAGTTAATTTTCTCATTTCATACCCTCAAAAATAGGGTTCCAAGCTGGTTGAACTCAAAATGCCATAAAATGCTTCAAATTCAATAAAAATTGATGAAACCAATTGCAAAAGAAAGAAGATTCATAGGTTCATTGATTCCAATTATTATATGTACTCCTACTGACCATATTAGGCTGTACCAAAGCAAATACAGGGACTATTATAGAAAATAGGGTCTTTTTAAAAAATTTTAATCACCAAAGATGGTTACAACTCCAATACAAAGCTTCTCCTTCATTGTTTCGACCCTTCCTAAGTGAATATCAATATTACACACTAAAACCAACTAAAATATTTGACCAAACTAACACTTAGACTCCTATAACTATTGGCATTCCACACTTTGCAACTTTTCATTTACATCATTTTGACAATATTGCAATATTTACAAAAAAATGAACTCTCTAAATGACTTAAGACACCAAATACAATCTATTATGACCTTATTTGAACTCAAAAGACTCAAAATACACTAAACCAACTTAAGACCATATTTACAAAAGATGGACTAACATGGTACCCCTACACCACATTCATAATACCTAATCTGTAGTGAATTAATGTTGAATTGGGAAAGTTGCATCACATAATTACTTTTGCATTAATGCTCACCGATCAACATTACCACTTGTTGTAGAATAATAATTACAAATTGTACCAATATCTCATGGCTGTCAATATGACATTTAATGATTGTATTGATTTGTGTTTGCCCCATTTCCTTAGTTCAATTCAGGTGAAGTGCTTCAATCATTGTGTACCATTTGGATGTCATCCTCGTATGCTTTATGGATTCAACATGTGGATTTTTTTAATGTTTTTGTGATTTTTGGATTTTCTATTGTTTTTGAATTTTCTAATTTTCTATTTTTTTGGATATTCTGAATTTCTATTGTTTGTGGTTTTTCTAATTTTCTATTATTTTTGGATTTTTGGATTTTCTATTTTTTTGGATTTTTGGATTTTCTATTGTTTTTGGATTTTCTGATTTTCTATTTTTTTCAGATTTTTTGATTTTCTATTGTTTTTGGATTTTTTGATTTTAGCAGTACAGAAGAAGCTTACAAGGATCTTTGTTCCATAGATTAGCTTTGGGTGGGATGATGCAGGGTGGGCGATTGATGTTTTAGAATTCCAAGCTATGGGAAGTGTTTGATGTGGAGTGTCTTGATGGAAAGAGGACTTATCAGATGGTGGAACTAGCCACTACACATGGTACCTAAAATAGGTTTTCACCATGGTACCTATCGAAGGCATCATCAAAGTGATTTTCACCATTGGATGACTTTATTGCACTCAGGTTTTTCTTGATTTTTCAATTTTTTGGTTTTTTCTTATTTTTTGATTTTTTTGTATTTTTGCTTTGGAATACTCGTTGGGTTATACATAGAACCTCTTCAAATGCAGAATATTTATGGGCTCATCCAGAGGCTACCCCTCACGTGTTGCAAGATGATATGCCCCTTATCCATAGCTAGCTGTGATAACATAAGGTCCCAATGAATTGGGCTCAAATTTTCCTTTCTTAGTGAGTTCCTGCAGATTCTTCTGATTTTCCATGAGGACAAGGTCACCTACTTCAAATTTGTAGTTCTTGATTTTCTTAGTATAGCTTCTTCATAGGCAATTTTGGTATGCATGTAGATAGTTGAGTGCATCTAGGCATTTCTCATCCAATAGTTCTAACTCATGCAACCTTGCGACTTGGTACTCTTCATCTGTGATTATGTTCTATAAAGAAACTCTAACTGATGGGAGCTCAACCTCAATAGGTAAGATAGCTTTAGACTTGAACACTAAGGAATATGAGATGGCTCCTTTAGAGTCCCCATTATGAAAAAGGCCATGGAGTTGTTATTGCCTATAGCTCTTGTGATGGTGCATGGATGAGGTCCCCATGCTGCTAACACGGCAAGTATTTCTTCATGGATCTGCAGGCATCTCGCTCCATGGTTGGCCAGTAGTATCTTGTTCTTAAGATCTTCTTGGCTAGAGTAGGTCCACTTGAGTGTGCCCCATAAAAACCTTCATGTACCTCTTGTAAGGCCACTTCAGTTTCCCTAGAGTCTAGACATCGTAAAAGCGTACCATCAAGACTCCTTTTGTAGAGGGTGTCTCCTATAAGAGTGAAGCAGGAGGCTTGGTGGATGAAGTTTTTTCATTGTGAAGATGAAAGGTAGGGTGGTATGATGTTGTCATGGAGATACATGTATGTCTCTTGATACTAGGGGGATAGGGGACCAATAGTTTCACACACTAGTTCTGATTAGGGAACATCATAAGTCGGTATAGGGAGTTCTTCGATTAGGTAGTTGTTTCAATGTATTCAGAGGAGGCATCTCTATTATAGCTTTGACTTTGGTAGGATCTACTTCTATTCCTCTCCTCGACACTATGTATCGTAGGAGTTTCCCATAAGTGACCCCAAAGACACACTTCTTTAGATTCAACCACACATAGTATTGTTCCAATCTACCAAAGATCTTGGCTAACATGTCTAGGGGCTCCTCTCTAGTTTTATATTTTCCCATTGGATCATCTACGTAGTCTTCCATTATATGGTGGAAGAGGTCATAGAAAATGACCAGCATTGCACATTGATAAGTTGCACCTGCATTCTTCAGGCCAAAAGATATTACAACCTAGTAGTATATCCCCCATGGGCATATGAAAGATGTTTTATGTTGGTCTTCTTATGCGATCCTAATTTGATTGTATCCCAAGAAACCATCCATTAGAGACAACATCTCATGCCCTACTATGAGATTGTTAAGATATCTTAAGTCTATATAACACTGGATGCCCCCAACGACTTTGGTGATAGGTACAATGTTAGACACCCATTCAAGGTAATCTATCAGATGGATAAACCCCACATATAGGAGTTTCTTAAGTTCTACTTTAACTAGGAGTGCAATCTGAGGATTAATCTTCCTTAGCTTTTGTTTGATTGGTTTCTCATTAGGACAAACCCCAAGGTGATGAACAACCAAGGTAGGCTCCAATCCTGACATATCAGCATAAGTCTATGCAAAGTTGTGGCTTCTTTTCTTGAAGAAAGATAGGAAGTTTTCATGTTCCACTGCTGTAAGAGATTATGCTCTGAAGGTTATTTTTGGTGCTTCTCCTATTCCAAGGTTCATTTCCTACGATGGTTCCACTAGGATAGGTGATTGGTCCAGGTGTACTTTCTCTACATCAGGAAGGTCCGTGCTGTCATCTCCTAGCACCTCATGGAGGTTTTCACCAGGTGATACGTCCTTTATTTTGACTTTTTCTTCACTCAAAAGTGCCATAGAGTGGTTTTCACTAGGGGATGTTGTTTTTATTCTTATGTTTTTGTGACTAAGAGCATGGGTGGTTTCACTGAAATAGGTAGATGTGTCAAGTTCCATGATATACCAGGCTATGTGGTCTCCAAGGGGGAAGTGTTCTCCGACCCCCATAATTTCTTCTATCGCTTCATCATTTTGTGCCACATCAAGGATAGGAGGTCCTTGTTGGTCCCAATCTATAATCTCGGGGTATAGAAGAGGTAGGTCATTAGAGGTGGATGCTAGGGTGGTTACAGTGTAGATGGTACATATGGAAGATTCAAAGAATTCAATGAAATCACTAAAGGAATCTTGATGGTCTACTTCGTTATGTTATGGACCGTAAGGGAGACCTTAGCAACATCACATAAGATACAATCACCATTAGTGAGGATAGACTCTTGTTTTCCATATCCTAACCCTTGAGAACGGGGGTTCCTTATTGCTTGAATCAGCTCCACAATCCCTTTCTCATGTAGGCCAATACCACCTTGTCCCTTATAGCCCATATACTTGACAATCTCTAGACCTTTGCCATCAATTTCAACCAAGATGACAGGGGCTTCTTATTCTACTTCTTCATCTTTGTATAGCCATGATGATATGTCCTAGAGAACATCTTGATCAAGAAGGTGCTTCTTCTCAAAGGTGGGGGATGGATGACATTTGATGACTACCATAGAGACCTCTTCTTCCTTTAGAGCACCAAATGTTTTAGGTGTGGGCAATGTCCCTACACAAAAGGTACTGTGCAGGTCATATTCTCCACATGCCATGTCACTTAACTTGATCTTGACCTCGGGTGGTAGGAATGTTTGGGATTAAGTGGTGGCAATGTTGGAGGGGTCAACATCCGAGGTGGATGATTTAGGATTTATTTGGGAGGTGAGCTTCTTGATAGCTTTGTTGTAAGGACAAAAGGTGTGATCATGTCCTTCCAAGAAACTGCAGTATTGGAAGGGATGGGGATCGACATAGATAGTTATTTCTATGTTGTTGTGGGGGGATTTTAAGCATTGGTGAAATGTAGATAGTACAGTTTGCATGGCATGAATCCATGGTCGGTCAAGGAGAATGTTGTAAGGGAGGTCAAGATCAAGTACCTAACACTTGGTCTCTAAGATTTTTTGCCCCACTTGGGTATGGAGTTTGATGGTGCCTTCAGATAGTCTCTTGGTATCATCATACCCCTTAATTGTTATACACTCACTAGTTTCCACAACCATAATAGAGTATCCCAAATGTTTTAAACATTTAGGAGTGCACAGGTTTAGGATAGAGCCACCATCTATTAAGACTCTTTTTACAATATGTTTATGGATGCCGACTTCAATGTGCAAGCCATCATTGTGTAAGTTGTCAAAGGTAGGAAGATCCTTCTAAGAAAAGGTGAGATGATGGGGTAAAGTGATATAGCCCACCATGGCTTGGAATTGATCAACATTCAGGTTGGTGGGGACTTAGGTCTCCATTAAAGCTTTGTCAAGGACTTCTTTGTGAAGGGGTGATGTTCGGAGCAACTCAAGGATGAAGATTTGTATAGGGATTTTACCCAGATGATCTAGGAGGTTATATTTGTGAGTGGATGGTGGGTTGGTAGGTATGGATGTGGATGGTTGATCATTGTTGGGTGACCCATGGATGAAGACATGACCACAGCAGGTAGTGATGGCACAATTGTGTGTTTATGCTTGAATGATAATGGTGCTGACATGGTTGGTAGATTCTTCTATTCGACCCACAATGGAGTCAAAAGAAGTGGAAGGTGGAACAGTATTGTAAGCTTGGTTGGATGACGATGCTTTTCCTTTATTATGGTTGGGTAGAGGATCCTTGTAAGCTCTCAGGTTTGCATTTGGTGATTGTTTTAGTGGTTCATCAAAGATGCTACTACCCTTATCTATGAGATCCTGTATGCAATATTTTAATCTCATGCAATTAGTTGTTTTATGCCCCTTGACACAATGGTATTCACAATAGGCATTCTCATCAAAACATGTGGGTTTGAATTGATTCTCTTCATAAGGATTAATAGGGGGGAGAGTTATCAAGTTCCCCTTTACAATCTTATCCAAAACATCTTCTATCGGTTCTCCCAAGGGTGTGAATTTCCTCCTAGGGGCATTATTTTGTTTGGGTGGTCCCTTGGGAATATTGACATTGTTGGTAGTAGATGCGCTTGGCAGTGCTTGATTTTGTATATTTTGTATGGCTTTCACATCAGTGATGCCGTCATTAAGGGTGTTCTTATTCTTACCCCAAAACTAAGGTTTCTCGTTTGACTGCGTGTTGTTATTTTTGTTTGGGGTATTGATGTTGGCTTTGTTGTTGTTGTTTTAGGTTTTGTTGTCATAGAGGTTGATCGAGCCCTTGGAAATAAGGGCTCTCTCAATGGTTGTGCCCTTGTCGATGACCTGTTCAAAGGTACATGCACATTTAATTTGTAAGTGGAATCCCATTTCTTGACTAAGGTTAGCCACAAACATGGTGACTAGTTGTTTTTCTGGGATAGGCCAAGGGAGTTTGCTTGCTAAGCCTCTCCATATTTGCAAGAAGGCATCAAAGGATTCTCTATTCTTTTGTTTGGTATTGCAAAGATCCATAATAGATATTTCATATTCAAAATTATAGGAGAAATGGTTTACAAACTTCTTTGCTAGCTCAGGGAAGGTCCTAATGCTAGGAAGAAGGTGTCCAAACCATTCGGTGGCTTGACCACCGAGGCTTCAGGGGAAGAGTCTAATCAAATAGGTATCATCATGTGAGACTTCTAAGCAAGTGATATAGAACTCCCTAAGGTATTACCTAGGGTCTCCCTTTCCTTTGTATTTGTCAAATTTTGGTGTTTCAAAATTTTTGGGAAAGGGGGGCATGTATAATGTCTTGTCGAATGGGTATGGGAAAATATCCTCAAAACAATATTGCTTGCATTTGTTTCCTTGTTGCATGCTATCCACCTTTTGGATTAAGGTTTGCACAATGCTTGTTAAATCTTGTGTTGGGGGTGGTTGTGGGATGTATGTTTGTTGCTTGATGAGTTGTTGGAGGTTAGGTGTCCAATTTGGTATTGAGATGTTTGATTTAGGTTTTGGTGGATGAGGTTTTGATTTTTGTTTAATTGTGTAAGGTATTGTTGGTAGGCATGGAGTTGTTGTAGAATGTGGGGTGCTATTTGATTTTGGTTAGGGTTTGGTTGTTATGTTTGGGTGGAGGAGGTGATAGGTGTTTGGGAAGTAGTTGGCATTACATATATGTAATTTGATGATGGATTATTGATGGGAACATTGTGGGGTTGTCTAGAGAATAGTTGGTTCATGAAGGCTATAGTATTGGGGTTAAGTGGATGCACACTTGTGGAAGAACTTGCATGCATGGGGTTATTGGGGATGGTGAGAGTGATTTGTAGGATAGATGTTGTTATGTTTGATGTGGTGGTAGAGGTAACAATGATGTTATTGGTGGCGGAAATGGTCATGGACGAGACGGTGGGATTTGTGGGGTTCATGGGGACCGTAGATGTAGTGATGTTCATAGCTTGAAATGTATTAGGGACGGTATTGGATGTAGAAAGTTTTGATGAGGTTATGGTGTTGTTTGGCATGGATTGGTTTTGAGGTACATTAGCACTATTTTTTAGGAGGAACTCAAGATATCTATTGGGATCCAACTTTAGGCCTGTGTTGAGCATATCCATGGAATCAAGATCTTGTGTGAAATTTAGGACATCTTGGTCTACTTGGTTGGTGGTGAGTTGGATTGATTGTAAAAAGGTGAAGGGATTAAACATTGTGTTGGCATCATATGAGGGTATTTGTTGGATTGTGGCCATGTTGTTTTGGTTAGTTTGTGGCATTCCTATGCAAAAGTTGTTTCCAAGGTTAGCCATTTCCTGGATTTTCTTGGATTGGGATCTTGTTATGGGCATGTAATGATGCGGATTTGATTGTGGCATGGATGAAGGTTGAGACCTTAGAGAATTGGCTTGATTTATCAGACCCAAGGATATGTAGTGATGAAGGTGGTATGGGACAAAGATTTAGGTTTAAGAGAGTATGCTCCCTAAAATGTAAATCAAGGGGGGATGAGGTTATGGTATGATTTTGATGATAGGTTTTGACTCTTAGGAGATAAATTTAAATGTCAAGGATATGGGAATTTTGGGGTAATACCTCAAAAGGTGAAATTTTGAGGAGGGAAAAGATGGTGAATTTGATTTTCTAAATTTTGGACCAAAGTAGTGGAAAGGGTAAAGGATGGGATGGATTAGAGAGATCAATTAGTGAAAGAGATTTTTGGATGAGTTGGATAATGTTTTAATAAGGAAAACCTTAGGTGATTTAGATGTTTTGGAAGATAGATTTTGATGATGTTTGGAAGGATATTCAAATCAACAAATGAGTTCAAATAGGTCTAGATTTTGGATGTTGTAAAATGGATGTTTTCTTCTTACTCAAGGTAGACTTATGACCTCAAGAAAAATGGGATAATTATTCTACTTGAGGGTAAACTAATGACCAACAAGAAAAATAGGATGTGAAAGGATAAAATCTAGATGCAATTGTTTGCTCAAAGATTGAGTTTGGATATGATTTCTAGTATTGGTTGATGTTTTTGATTGATGTCTTGATTATGAAATTTTTGGATGTGTTTGATGTAGAAGAGATGGATGAAGTGGGGATGGAATTGTTGGATGGGGAATTAAGGTCCAAAAGTAAAATAAAGGGGATGAAAAGCTAATGGAAGTAGATGGATTATGGTTGGGCTAAATAGTATGATGAAGGGTCCAATAGTGGAAATGATTATTCTCAAAGGTCAAAATGGGAATATGGATGAAAATTTTGGGTCAAAAAGGGTTATGGTTTTGATGGATTTTGGAAGGGTGGATATGGATTATGGATATGCAAGTTTAAAAGGTCCCAAAACAATTTCCTAGGAACGTGTGCAAGTTGATCTGAAAATAGCTCTAAAACTTAGGTATATGGCACCAAAACAGTGAGAAATGGCACCAAATCAGGGCAGTGTTTGTCAATGTTTTGGAAAATGTGGGTTTTAATGTCAAATTTGGATTTTGTGGAGGTCAAATATTGAAATGGTGGTTAAATCATGTTTCTTGGCAAGTATTGAAAATACTTCAAACAAAGAGAACACAATGGTCAGAGGTTTTGTTCGTGAAAATGTGAAAGATTTATCAAGTATGTACAACCTAAGGCGAGGAAAGGACAATACTTGTGGAGTTCCCACTTGGATTTCTCAAGCCACACTTACTTAAAAATTAAAGTGGATAGCTTAGAAGCTTGGTAACATTGGCTGCCCCTTACACGACACTCACTTCTTGGGTACACCAAGCTTTGAATTTCTAAAGACCTGAAGATCTCAATAAATTTGTTATCTCTACTTTAAGTTGCGAGAGTGTGGGACAGCTTCAGAGGTCTATCTTCTGACCCCCTATACCAATAAGTAGAAGGTTTTTGGCTTCTAAAACAAATGATGTTGAGTGGGGGAACATTCAGGGGATCAACATATTATGAGCATCCGGTAAACCACTTAAGGTTTTGACTAGCTCTACTAGGAGTTTCATATACACTAGGTATGACTTCCTTTCAAGATAGCACCATATCATAAGTGTTATAGCAATTTGGACTTGGATTTCACCTTATACTAATCTATATAATGGACTGAATGAAAGTATCACTTGGGGTCACAAATGAGTTCTCCTTGCAGGTGTGTCTCAAGAGCAGGCCCACTTCCTAAAAAGAAGAAAAGAGTAGAACCATTTCTCTTCACCCGAGATCCTTTTGAAGGTGAGGGGAGAGGATACTTTGATTCTATCCCTTGGGTAACACAAACGTACAAGTGCACAAGACATGGAAAACAATTGCTAATATTCTTTTTAGGGCCCAAAATGAAGTGTGCCTAAGATTGTTGCAAACAAGATTCATTTTATGCACCAAATCCAAATGTTTTCTAAGCTAAACAAGTAAAGGTTTATTTTAGGTGCACCAAGGTAAAATGTTTTTTGATGATAATAAATCCCTGTAAAGATGTTACTAGTTTCAGATTATGGTCTTGGACAAGTGATTTTAACATGCAAAATACAGTCAACAACCTACACAGATCCCAAAGTTAGTACACAAAAGGCACCAAATCAGATAGATAAAGTGCTACATAACCTTACAATGGCGGCACTAAAATTGTAAATGGCACCACAGACTGCTAACTAAATGATCTAACTTCTATAGACAAGTAGTACTGCCAAAGTATAATAGCATAGCAATATAGGAAGGTGCCACAAAACTACAAAATAGCATTAAAATCTTAGAAAGCACCATAGAGAACTAAAATGGTGTTAAAATATAGCAAAGTGCCACAGAATGCTAAAATAGTGCTAAAACACCATTTACCTTTGTTTACCTGATTACTGCAGTAGATAGTGCTAACTTGGGCTCAGATAGCGCCAAAACGATGCGGTGATGCTCAAAGCTTCAAAAAGATAGGTTTTATTTGCAAAATGCTTGTGCACATAAGGTTAGTGGTTGTTTCTAAGCCCAATAACAACAAAATACCACAAATAATGCTTCGAATAATGTTTTATCAAACCAACTAAACAAGGGTTAGAAACCAAAGTGTTGAATGAGTCTTAAAGAAATTTTACCATAGTTTCCCCTTGTCCCTGCGTATTTCCTGTAAAAACTGAGAGCTACAAATCCCCAAAACAATAGAAAACACCAAAAAACAAAAAGTTTTAAGTAAATAAGTTAGTGGATGTATTGTGCAGAAAATGGCACCAAAAAAGTCAAAAATGGTGCCACTATGCAGAGGAATGGCACCAAATAGAGAGTGTTTAGTGTCGATACCTACAAGACACACCTTCAAGCACCAAAACTCACACAAAAAATGTTAGTTTGGATCTTGTTGGTCCCACCAAGACTACCAATGTAGTTTATGAAAATCAAAATGAAAGAAAAACACAAACAAATGCAATGAAAACAAATCTTATACCTTCCAATGTGATCCACAAACCCTGGAGATAAGATGGAGAGTGTTGCACCAAAACACTCTAGCTTTACCCAAGATGATAATAGACAATGTGAGATGCTCTCAAAACCTATGCAATTCACTAATTAAACTAGCTCAACAGGAGAGATTTTGACATGATAACTTTGCTCAAACTATGGATGATAAAATGGCTTGAGAGATGGTGTATTTATAGGCTTTTGGGAGAGGATTTGATCCAAGGGTGGAGATTTGATTTATAAATCAATGGTTGTGAATGCATGTGATGTGGAGGGCCTAGATTTCATCTCCAAAAATGGAGGGTTGTGAATAAAGATGATTTTTAAATTCATCTTTGGGAAAGGGGTGAATTAAATGAGGTTGGGTGAGATGGATTAGATGTGAATTTAAAATTCACATGGGGAAGAGAAAATAAATTTAAAATTCACATGGGGAAGAGAAAATGAATTAAATATTCATTTGGGGAAGAGTGGAAATAAATGAGTTATGACATGTGTAAGGGGTCTAAGAGGTTATTAATGAGATGTATGACATGTGTGTATAAAAAATTGATTTATGTGGCATATATTTCAATTTTTTATTTGGAGAATGTAGGGAAGGGTGTTAAGTTAGGTTTGACCATTTTAATCAGGGTAATTAGCCTAATTAATATAGCTGGAAAAAATTAGGGAATGGGTTAATGAGGGTTTAAGATTAATTAAATAATGTTTTATTTAATTAATCCTAGGTCCAGGGTCATGTACGTTAGGCTAGGTAATTAAATAATTGATATTTAACTAACTAGGGTAGGGATAGGTTAATTAGTAGGATAAATTAATTGGATAAACATGATTTATCTAATTAATTAGGTTTAGGGAAAAGGGGAAATTAATCAAATAAATATTTGCACATTTATTTAATTAATTGGCTAAGTTAGACTATTGAATTAATTAAATTAATTTAATTTAAAAGATGAAATGATGGGAAGCCAGGTGTTGAAATGGATAATTAATTAAATGAAAATTTAATTAATTGATTATAAGGGAAATTGATGCATTTGGTGATGTCGAAGGTCAGTTAGATAGTGAAGACATTTTTAGGCATCTACATAAGGTATAATGTTGTAGATTCCTTTTTTGAGGCCTTTATAACACATGCATGTGAGGATGCAAGGATGATTAGCTCTATAGATTCTTGCCACATGACTCTCCATAAAGAATTTTTTTTAGATTATGAGAAATGAGATAGTAGGAAGGTATATCTTAACATTGTTGTCCACGGAGGAGTCAAGATCTGATTTTGGTGCAGGGGCACCATGTCAATTTTGTAAATATAGTCATATGATAGTTTTAGTGTGTTGAGTCTACATGTCATTTAATAAGGTCATATTTGGGCCATTTCAAATGTGTTTGAGTCATTGCTAGGTTTCTAGGTGAGTTTTGTGGTCAAGTTGTCATATAATGTCAATTTTGAGAAAAGATGCAAAAGTGCAAAATTGGGAAGTTGAAGGGTCATTGTGGGAAAATAAGTTATTTGGTCATTGAAACTCAAAGGGCAGTTGAAAAACTAATGTCATATGTTTAAATTGGGCTTGAGAAGGTGAGACCAAGGTGTGTGCCTTGTATTTTGAAGAGAAATCAATAAAATTCACTATTTTTCTATAGTTTTCATTGTGTTCTGTTGTTCCCATGACTTGTATGGCCTGATAATGATGTGAAACCAATTGGGTTTGATAGTGCTTTGAATCTTCTTTCATTTGGCATTGGTTTCATCAATTTTTATCATGTTTTAAGAAAGCAACATATAAAGGGGCAGAATATCATATCGAAGAGAAAAACAAAGATGAAGAAATCATTGTTACATTACAAAGGCAAAAGGCTAAGGAAAGCAACTATCACTTCCTTGTTGTAATACCAATTTTGAGGAGGAACAAACCAAAGTTCAAAATCAAAGGAGGATAAGGTGCTGAGGTAGAGATCTTGATACATCAAAGCATGAAGGATCAGATTCAAGGTGACAAGACAGTTAGGAGGCTAGTTTGCTTTGACAAGTTGGAACCAAAAGTGAAAACAAAGACCAATTGGACCTGTTTCAAAGAGACTAAGAGGCAGTGCATAGAGGACATCAAGGAGGAGCATTCAAAGGATGAAGACCTATTACTTCCCTCAATCCAAGAGGGCTTGGGATTTCTTTTGGCTGAGAGTATGGTGCAGGGGCACCATGTTAATTTTGTAAATATAGTCATATGATAGTTTTGGTGTGTTGAGTCTACACGTCATGTAATAAGGTCAAATTTGGGCCATTTCAAATGTGTTTGAGTCATTGCTAGGTTTCTAGGTGAGTTTTGTGGTCAAGTTGTCATATATTGTCAATTTTGAGAAAAGATGCAAAAGTGCAAAATTGGGAAGTTGAAGGGTCATTGTGGGAAAAGAAGTTATTTGGTCATTAAAACTCAAAGAACAGTTGAAAAACTAATGTCATATGTTTAAATTGGCCTTGATAAGGCAAGACCAACGTGTATGTCTTGTATGTCTTGTCTTCTGTTGTTCCCGTGACTTGTACAGCCTAGTACTGTATGGCTATGAAACTAGCTGCATGTTGTAGGGCTATGAAATAACTTTTATTTGAGCCTAGTTTTGTCATTTTGATTGGAGTGTGAGTGAGTTATGGCCTTTTTTGTGAAAATTGCCTGTTCAACCTAGTTAGCTAGGGTTTCGAGAGAAAAAATGGAATTGTTAGCATTTCCACTAGTGGAAAATTATGAAAATTGGTGGAATGGAAGGTTTTAACACATTATTTTAGACTTTTTAAAGTGGGTATTGTAGTAAATCAAGTTTTGGGTGGGTTCCAAGCAGCCCTATTTTGATTTTCCTATGTTTTTGGCTTGTTTGAATATGTTGACGTAGGGTTTTGAAAAAGGGTGATATGGGTATTGTCCCAATTGACAAAATTGATGGATTTAGACCCCATGCAATGTGTGTAGCACCCTGGAGTTGAGTTTTTGGTTGTGGGTTGTGAGTTTCATAGAATTGTTTTGCAAAATAGGGCTAATTAGGCCTAGTTGCAGCATTACCAGCATATTATTGAGGGTGTCATTCCAAAATAACCCTATATGAATTTGAGATATGTCATGTAAGGCTATAATGGGTATTTGAAACATGTTTTAGATTGTGGGTTGGAGTTGTTCTTTGCAAGTTATGACTTAAAAAATGGTGAATTTCTACTCTTTTAGGCCTATTGTCAAGCGTAGGAGCAAGTGTTTGAGGTGTTTGTTCCAAAACAATCATACCTGCACTCTTAATATGTTTTGAAAATCCAAAAAGGGTATCTAGATTAGTCATCAAAATTTAGTTTTGAGTTGTTTATTGAAGTTATGTCAAAATTACCTTATTTGCTGTTCTCATCAAAGCATAGTGGAAGATTGTGAGAAAAGTCATTTGTCTGAAGTGTGTTTGTTTGGTTGAATCCTCCATGCTCTGCATTAGATTCTTTGATAGGAGGATCAAAGGGATTAATATAGTCCTACACATCCCTAGTTTGGTACAAAACTTCTTATCTATTAGTAAAATGAATGATGTGAGCATGCAACTTATTTTCATAAATGGAGGGTGTAAAGATGACTTACTCTATACATGTAGTGAAGAGATCTCAAGTTGGTACTCTTTTTTAATATGATTCTAGCACTTATATATAGTGTAATACTTACTCTATACATGTAGTGAAGAGATCTATAGCATCTACACCTATATCATCAAAACTTGTAACAAAAATATTTGGTGTATCCAATTCTGATGGTCATGCATTTTGGTTACCTAAGAATGTTCTTACCTTGAAGAGGAAATTACCTACCAAGAAGACAATGTTATGGAACCAGTGCATGGGCCATGTTGTTGAGAAAGCTGATAAACCTTGAAAAATAAAAATTATGTAGAGGGGCTTATTGATTGTTCTCTTGAACTTCTAATTCTTGTGAGCATTATAATTATCGAAAAAAAAGTATTTTAAACTTTACTTGAGTTCTCATAATTTTTCTAGGATTTTAGATTTTATTCATCCTGATATATTTGGCCTTGTTGATGTTCCTTCTTTATCAAAATTCTTGTATTATGTTACATCATTTATTCATGATTTTTCTAGGAGGACATGCTTTTATTTTTTTAGGTGCAAATTTATGGTCTTTGGTCTATTGAAGGAGTTTAAGGCTCTCAAGGAAAACCATACTAGTAAAAAGATCAAGGGGCTAAGGATTTATAATTGTCAATAACTCTATTTAGTCAAGTTTGATAAGTTCTATAAAGAGAATGATATATAAAGGTATAATAAAACTCCCTACACCCCTTAATATAATGGAGTTATAGAATGAATGAACTTGATTCTAATGGAGAGGAAGTTACGAGTATGATTAGTGGGTTTCAATTGGGACAAAAAATTTGGGTAGAGGTGGTTATCACTACATGTTACTTAATCAACAAGTCTCCTACATTAGCACTTGTTGAGAAAGCTCGTATAGAGGTTTGGATGGATGAGAATCCCTCACTTTATCTCCTTTAAGTTTTTTTGTGAGTCATATTCTCATGTTCTTAATGAGAAGAGATCAAAGTTGGATAACAAATCTATGAAGTGTATCTTCATTGGGTAAGGCTTCAATTTGAAAGAGTATAAGCTTCAGGATCTTATCACTAGGAAAGTTATATACAATTAGAATGTTATCGTTAGGGAGATTAGTTCTTTCCCTACAATTGTGAAACCAAAGGATGACATAAAGTTAGTTGTGCATCTACAACCAAAGATCGATGTAGTGGCATTAGATGTTGAACCAAAGGTTTATTATGGACATGTTGAGGAGGAGATCTTAGAGAGTTTGGAATATGAAGAACCTCCACCTTAGCTTCTGAGGAGGTCCACTCAATAAAGGAGAAAACCAAACATGTTTAACTTACTTTATTATAGTGCATTTCCCTTTGATTAGTCACCTTATGAAACTTGAACTATTAAAGAGGCAATAAAGATGTATGATAGTGAGTCCTAGATATCAATCATGGATGAGGATATAAATGCATTGAGAAAGAATGAGACTTGGGGTTTGGTTCAATTATTAGAGGAAAAGAGACCTATTGGGTGTAAATGGGTCTTCATGAAAATGGTTAGTTCAGATGGTAGTGTTGAGTAGTACAAAGTAATATTGATTGCAAAAGGATATTATTAGGTTGAGGGGATAGAATTTGGTGATATTTTATCTTATTTCTAACTTGACATGTATTAGTTTCTTATTATTTGTTGTGACAAATCTTAATTTAGAGACAAAACATATGGATGTGAAAACAAATTTCTTGCATGGTGGTTGGGAGGAAGAAATTAATATGTCACAACTAGAGCATTATTCTATAAAAAGTGAGAAGTTATGGTTTGCATATTAAACAAATCATTGTATGGTCTTAAATAGACACCCAATGTGTGGTACTAAAAATTTAATTCTTGTGTTTAGAATATGATTTGTAAGGTCTAAATTGGATCACCATGCTTACTGTAAAAAGGATGGTGATCATTTCCCTTTTGTCATATTATATTTACATGGTATATTAAATTTATTGGTAATATAAAGATGTGGTTAGGGACTTGAAATCTCATCTTTCTGCATAGTTTTGTACATGCACAACTTGGGGGTTTCTAAGTTAATCTTAGGTATGGAGATCCGAAGGGATAGAATGAATAAAAATATTTTGTTATGATAAAGGGTAAGTCCATGGAAATGGGGGCCAAAAGGGGATCAAAAGTGGACAATTTTTTCTAGAACACAAATCTAAACTTTGATGAGTAAATTAAGATAAAAATACTTAAAATCTGATGATGTAATAAGAATAAGAATACTAATGCTTGAAATTTAGTTTCTAAAATACCATTTTTTAAAAATGTGGTGGATATTAAGAGGGTCAAATTATAATAGCACACAAAGTGGTCTTGTTTTCATCTCAAAAGTATAACATTAACATTGGTAATCCTCTCCCCACTTTTTGATTTATATTATTATTTTTCAAACCTCTTAGGTCAAAACTTAACTAAGATCATGTATTTTTTTAATAAAAGAGGGTAAAAACTTTATTAATCAAAGAGAGAAGTACAAAGCATAAAAACAACAAGAGGCCCAAACGGGCCCAGAGACAACAAATAAGAAATCAAGAAGTGGTTATGCAACATCTCACATCCTCTGTGACCAAATCCACCAAACCCTAAGCAAGATCCCCAAGTAAACTGTTCCAATCATCCACTAGCCAGGTCCCATTCTTCTTAGAATCCCATTTGGCCAACCCATCAGCCACCTTATTACATTCTCGGGGGATATAAGAGAAGGTGATAGAATCAAATAAATCTCCAAGACTGATGATTTGCTTAGCCACCACTGCAAGCTGCCACCTAACATCATCAAACTGCCTTCTATTTATCAAGTCTATCACCACTTGAGAATCTAACTCATAGATAATCTTATTCCAGCCAAGGGCATATGCCTTCTTCAAAGACAAAAGAATAACGAAGGCCTCCATAAGATTATTAGAGTACAACCCCCTATATTTCAAGAAGAAAAATACAACCACCCCAGAACTATCTCTACCCACCCCACCAATGCCAGTGTGCCCAGGGTTACCCCTTGTAGACCCATCAGTATTGATTTTCAAGACTCCAGTAAGAGGGGGCAACCAATGCCCTTCCCTAGAAACCTTCCTTCTAGAACTCCTACTCCTCCCAATCTTGGGCCTTCCGGGACCCCCAACAAGAATCCCTAGATTAGGAATCACTCTAGTATCACCAAGATCCACTGGGGATGACATATCACATTTAGCATACAAGGTCTCCTGTAAAGCCCCAAGAATGCGAGACCAAACTTGACCCACTAGCAACTTCTTATCCAGAAAGACCCTGTGGTTGCACTCCAACCAGATGTGCCATACAATCAGACTAGGGCCAATTGGCCATGCTATGTGCAAAAATGAAGTCCTCACCAGAATGGGCCCAAAGTTCTGCCAAAACTCCTCCAAAGAAGAAGGGTGCCTACACTGCAAACTCCAGGCCCCCCACGAAAAATGCCAAATAGTCCTAGCAAAAGGGCATTGGAAGAAAAGATTTGAAATAGTCTCAACATCTTTTAGACATAAGAAGCATAAGGAAGGACCTTGGAAGCCATGCTTACAAAGGTTATCCCAAGTTAAACACCTGCCATAAACCACCAACCAAGAAAAGAAATTACATTTTGGCCAAGAGAATTTATTCCAAATATTTTTCCACCAAGGAACCTCACCACTACCCTAGGCTTGTCTGTCCAAAACACAATACCCTGAAGAAACAGTGAACTTCCCTTTTGGATCTAGACCCCAAGCTAGCACATCCCACTCTGGGAGAGAACAACAAACTCTATCAGCTCCCTCCTATCCTCCAAAGAGCCACCCATGGGCCATTCCTACATATCCTTCCACTGGTAAACAATAGTCTACCCCAAAGCCTGAGGGGCTTTGATATCCATCACTCTACTCCAACCAGCCTAAACAAAAATCCTACATAAGTCCCCCAAGTGAGGGTATGAGGAGAGGATAGGCAGGAAGCCATCCTAGGAGTCATGCCAAAAAAGAGCATCAGAGCCTCTATTGTAGATCCAAAATAGGCCTTATTTAACCAGTGCAGCCCCCCTCTTGAGAGTATCCCAAATCATAGAACCTCTCCCTGAAAGACTAAAACGAGGCACCTCAGCACCCTCCACCTCCCCAAGGTGTTTAAAGGTAAGGATCCTAACCTAATACTGATGCTGATATGAACATCATCTCTAGTATAGCTTAGCAACCAAAGCCTGTCCATTCCAATCTGTCCTATGTAAACCCAGACCACCATCCTGCTTTGTCTAGAAAAACAACTTCCCACTTAATTAAACTCCACTTCTTTGAAAGGATATTACCTAACCAAAGAAACTACCGACAGCGGCCCTCAAAATCTTTGATGAAACTTGAGGGAGCTATCAACACAAAGCACTTGTATGTAAGAAGAGCCTATACCATGGACTTCAACATAGTAACTCTTCTAGCCATAGGTAACCATCTATAGGTCCAGTGACAAACTAGCCCACAAAATTTATCCATTGCATCTTGCCAAAAACACCTAGGAAGTGGGCGGACATTCAGAGGGATGCCAAGGTATATAAAGGGAAATTTCCCACCTGAAACCTTAAGATCCTAGCAATACGCTATTGAATAAGCCTAGGGGTATTAAAGAAATAAATGTAAGACTTACTTTCATTAATGCTTTGACTTGAGGCAGCCAGGTAACAATCTAAAATGTGACACAAAGCAACCACTTCAGCCACCTTAGCAACACCCATCAAAGCCATATCATCCACAAAATGAAGATGAGTTTGAGGAGGAAGAGAGTTGCTCCATTTCCATCCTTGAAAGAGCCCATCCATAACATGAGACTTAATGAATCTCCCCAAGCCTTCAGCCATCAAGTGAACAAATATGGGGATAAGGGGTCCCCCAGTTGAAGACCTCTAGAAGCACCAAACATATCTGAAGACTCCCAATTTATGAGAATAGAAAATGAGGAAGTCCTCACACAACTCATGACCCAATCAATCTACTCACAAATGAACCCGAAGGCTCTGAGAATTTTTATCAAAAAGCCCCAGTTAACTCTATCATAAGCTTTAGCCATGTCCAACTTTATAAACATAGCCTTTTCCTTATAAGAGGCCATAGAGTGAATAGTCTCAGCTACAATAACTACTATGTCCAAAATCTGTCTACCCGCAACAAAGCCCCCTTGTTCCTCTGAGATCAACTTATCCAGACATGGCTTCAAACATTCATAAATTAGCTTTGTAATGATTTTATACACCACATTGCACAAAGCAATTGGTCAAAAAAGATCTAGAGAATCAGCACCCTTGCATTTTGGGATAAGAGCAAGAAACGCGGCATTCATGGCTCACAACATTTTCTTATTCCTAAAAGACTCCTGCACCACCTCTAATAGATCAAGGTTGATGACTTCCCAAAATTCTTGAAAGAACTTAGCCGGGAACCCATTAGGACCAGGAGCCTTCCCTTTTTTCAACTGAAACACCACATCCTCCAACTCCTTCAAATAAATAGGTTTAAGAAGAGAAGCGTTCATATCCATAGTCACCAGAGAGGGAATACAAGCTAGGCTAGAAGCTTCCTCCTCACTAGCAGGTGGGGTATCTTCAGAAAAGAGAGCAAAGAAAAAATGAACCGCCTCACTAGAGACCCCTGAAGAGGAAGAAAGAATAGAACCCTCAGGAGAGCAAAGAGAAGAGATAAAGTTACCTTGTCTTCGAGCCTTCACCGATTTATGAAAGAAGGAAGTATTCATGTCCCCTTCCTAAAGCCAATCAACCCGGGCCTTCTATTTCCAAAAAAATTCCTCATGAAGCTCCCATTCATCGAGGTCTTTAATCGCACTAACCTCAAGTCTGCTTAAATTGGCATCAAGACCTTGATCTTGAATCTACCTGGTGATAGAATCCAAGCGCTCCTGGACAACCCTTTTCTACTGAAACACGTTCCCAAACTGATACTTATTCCATTGTTTCAATTTATACTTCACATATTGAAGCCTCTTCACAAATGAGTACATAGTTGTACCAAAAGAAGGTCATCCTTCAATCCACCATCTACAAACCAAGTCAAGAAGACTCTCCTCCTTGAGCCACATAAGTTGAAATCTAAAAGTTTATTTCTTAGGACCACCAGCCAAACGGGCAAAGAATTTGATTAGCCAATGGTCTGATCCTTGCCAATCTAAAATTTTAGAACTTGACAGCCACTTGTCACCCACCCAAAAATAGGAAACAAGAAACCTGTCTAACCATTCAAAAATGGCATCATCCCCAAGCCTCCTATTATTCCAAGTAAACATGCCATTCAAAGGTTTGATATCCACAAGCCAGAGCCAAGCCAAATTATCCCTTAGAAGATCAAAAGAGGGATCCAAACAAGGCACACCCCCTCTTTTCTCCTCGAGGGAGGCAATTGCATTGAAGTCACCTGTCATAATCTAGGGGATGAAAGGATCCAACGATCTTAGAAGATTAATATGAGACCACAGAGAATCTTACTAGGGACATCTATTGGAGCATAAATGTTAGAAAGAAGAATTCTTTCCCCCATCTCCAAACTAATTGTAACCAGAGAAATGGAAAATCTACCTAGAGATCTACCAAACAAGAGAAATTTGTTGAGGATCCCAAAGGCAAGCAAGACCCCCTGAGCTGCCTTGCACACCCACACACTAGAAAAACCCTCTGTTCCAAATCTTAGAAACACACTGCATCATACCATCCACAAATAACTTCATCTCCTGGAGGAAAACCACATCCGAAGAATGAGCACTAACCAAGTCCCGAATAACCTTTTGTCTAGGGATGCTATTCATACCCCTTACATTCCATGATAACAGAATCATCGCAAAGGGTGAGAGAAGTGAGTATCCAATATCTTCACTGACCTAGATTCCACCAATGTCTCTCTAGCCATCTTAATTTTCTCCTTATCCTTCTTCCTCCCCACCTTTTGGGGCTTATCAAGAGCACAATTTTTCAAGGATTTTTGCTGTAAACCCAGAATAGGAGAAGAAGAGGGATTTTTTCTTACAAGAGTCTTCCAAACCTGGTCCACTGGCTAAACTCACCCTTTCATCTGAAGGGGGCATGGGGGTTTCCACCAAACCACAAGAGTCCCCAAACCCAGCATCGAGGGGAGAAGCAAATGAATCCATCACCACGCTGGAAGTGACCACAGGAACTAGGACCAAGGTAGTGATAGGAAAAGACTCAGAATTATGATCAACTAAAGGAGAAGCTTCAATATGCATGTCAGAAGAAACCCCCTCCTCATGGACTAACTCATCCAAAGCCTCAAACTTGTTAAAAGTCTCCTCCTCTTGATGATCCCAAAGAGTCCTCTTCTGACCCCGATTCTTGTTTCATGCATTAACTGGCACAAATCCATCTTTATCCGGTACCACCCCCTGCATGGGTGCTTTACCCTTTTCCTCCCTTGGATTAGACGGAGCCTTCACATTATCTGAACCACCACCACCCTAGGCATGAGGGCACCTCCTTTGAAGATGGCCATACTCATGGCATAGCTGGCACCTAAAAGGTAAAGTCTCATAGTCTAATTGTTGAGTCTAGGAGCAAGACCCAACAATTAGATCAATAGAATCTGGCAGAGGCTGGCTCAGATCAATCTCTAGATAGACCCAGGCATAGGAAAAAATTTGCTTCTCCAGAGTTTGTTGAGATGGGCCAATAGGCTTCCCTAGTAGCAACGCAATTGATTACAGAATATCCTGTCTCCAACATTCCAATGGCAACCGAGGAAAACAAACCCACACCGGCACCTTCTAGGGTAGCTCCTCCACCAAATTAAACCCTGCATGCCAAGGCTTCATGAAAAGGTCAACTTGATTATAAAAGTAGGGCCCTCCCTTAAAAACCTTTTTATGATTAGAGATACACGAAAAGACCACTAGAAAGAAGTTATTCGCAGCTAGCAAGATTTCAAAATCACCTTCTGGATTCCATGACTTGTGAATCTAGGGTTTTAGAAAAGGCATCGAAACCCTCAATCCCATAAATTTATAGATTAAAACATGTTTTCTATAATACTCCAGGTCCTCGGCTATCACCTCTATTTGAATCACCAGCTTCGGATGAACTTGAGTTCTTTCCAAGCATCTGTTTATCTTGTGCAATTTCAAAGCACCAGTGCTAAAAACGCCAACATTAGGCAAGGATGGATGAGGAAGTTTGTCACCAACCCCTGCCATAGCAGCATCCCCCGATGTCTCACCCAAAGGCATAGACCCAACCATTAGAAAATCCCCTCAAGCCCTCGCACCCCACACCTACACTGAACAACGCACACACTCAAGAAACCCCCCACCCCCCCAAAAGCTAAAAAACCCCACCCCTTGTTGAAAACAACCCCACAAAGCCTGATCTGCAAAGAGAAAACACATACAACAGAGAACAAACACATGCAAACCGTGACCTACTATAGGTCGCAGACCTGCACAGAGCTCCCACACACACACTCCATCCAAAAACTTAATTCAATACTATAATATCAATTCAACTAAGATCATGTATTTTTACAAGTATTTTCCTTATTTTTTTAATAAAAATATTATTTTTACTTTTTTTCTAAGTGGACACATCCTAGAAAACATAAAACCAAGCATACTCCCCCCTAATTTGGAGAAAATAATTAATTTTTTTAATGTGTGTACAGTACTAGTGCATGGAAATGGGGGACAAAATTGGCCACTTTTTCCCAAAATAACAAAAACTAAACTTTAACAAGTAACTCAAGTTAAGAAAACTCAAAATTTAATGATGTGATAAGAACAAGAATACCAGTGCTTGAAGTCTAGTTTCAAAACTACTATTTTTTTTATAAAGTGATGGAGATTAAGAACCAGGTCAAATGCAAAGAGCACACAAAGTGGTCTTAATTTTGTCTCAAAAATAAAGCATAGCATTGGGCATGTGCCCCCCCCTTTTTTTAATTATTTTTCAAATCTCCTATGTGGAAAGTTAGCTAAGATCATGTACTAGTCCAAGTATTTTTTCCTTTTTAATTGAAAATATTATTTTTCACTAATTTTCTAAGTGGAAACATCCTAGAAAATAGAAAATTGAGCATGCTTTCTCCCTAATATTAAGAAGAATAATTAGAATTTTTTTTTCTTTATTATAATGTGCAAATGTATTTTTTAAAATTTGGACAAGTGGACAAACATTACATAGAGAAATAATATATGATTTTTTATGAAAAATAGACACTACTAAAAGTAATTAAAGATGAAAACCTTAATAGATGAACAATTTTAGAAAAAAATACATGTTTTGAAAGATAAGATGGACCTTGATGTCATAGTGGTGTTTTTTTTCAAAATGTTGTCATAAAATATGCACTCTTGTCATTTGTATGTTCTTAGAGATTTTTAACAAAATGGATGTCAGAACACTACATGTAGATCCAACCATTAGGATTGGATATCCATGAAAAATCCAAGCCTAATGGTTAGGAGTCTTAAGATCGTCAAAATAAGTATGTGTGTTTTATAATGCACACATGTTATAGCATCCATAGATAATAATTTAAAAAAGACAAGACGTAGGAAGTTTCTATTTGTTTTTAGATCATTATAATCTATACCTAAAAGTGACAAATGTTTTGAAGGAAAAATAGGCCATAACACACAGGAATTATGGCCTATGTTTCCTTAAATGCATTTTTGGCCACTTTTTGGGCACCCATATTTGTGCACTTACCCTAGAGTAAATATGTGAACTCTATATTGTAATGTTTAGAAATAGTAGATAGTAGACCAATTAGTGTTCCTATTTTTGTGGGGACTATGTTATTAGTTGAGAAGTGTCTATTTACACTTAAGTGAGATAGAAGATATGTCTAATGTTATTTACACTAGTGTTGTTGGTAGTCTTATGCATGCTATGGTCTACACTAGTAAAGACATCACCCAATTAGTGTGAGTCTAGAACTAATTCATGGCTAATCTTAGACAAGTTCATTGGGTTGCAATGAAGAGGGTTTTCAAATATTTGTGGGGTACTTCTAAGTACTCTATATGATATAAGGGAGATGGTTTATTAAGAGATCTCCAACACCCAGTGGATATTCAAGGATATGTGGATTTTGTTTAGATAGGATATGTAAATAATAAGAGATCTACAATGGTTATGTCTTTGAGCTATTTGGTGACTATTAGTTGAATGAGTAAGTGATAGCCTATTGTCACTTTGTCCACTACAAAAGTTGAGTACATGGAAGATACTTAGGCATGTAAAGTGGCCATCTATATTTAGAGATTGTGTTTAATTGTTGTCTTGAGTCAAGGAGTAGTTTATATTAGATGCAATAGTTAGAGTGCTATTATCTTGGCGAAGAACATAACTTTTCACACATGGATGAAGTGCATTGATGTATAGTATCATTTTGTTAATGACATAGTGAAAGAAGGGAGAGTGATGCTTGATAAGGTTGAAACTTTGGTGAATGTTGTAGGTACATTGACAAAGCCTATGAACATGGAGAATTTTATGTGGTTTGGTGAGTCGACCAACCTCTCAATCTCATAGAAAGTAGTTGATAGTGTTGATGTTTTTATTTTTTCTTAAAAGGTATATGATAAATGGGAGAATGTTGAGATAGGTGTGTCATAGAACTTTTGATTCTAATATTTGATTATTATTCATTTATGAATTATTTGTGATCCCTCATGGAAAATGGTAAAACACTATGACATCTATTTTTCCATGTGTAATGTAATGTATGATGCATGTAAGAAAATATCTTGTCATGTAAGATGTGCAAGGGAGTCTATGACAATGTAAGTAGTGTAATAAAATATATGACATGCATAAGAGCATGTAAGAGAAAGAAGTTACATTATTGAGTTGATTCACTAACCAACTTATGATGCATGTTAAATGGCATGTCATAAAGCATCTTTGAATGGAGATAATGGAGTCAAATTTAAGAACCCTATTGAGGAGCTATATATGAAAAGTTATGTTAACTTTGTTGGATCTAGGGCATACAACTGAGAGGGGGGGGGTGAATCAGTTGTATAAAACTTCTTGTTATTTCAAACACTTGATTCTTTGTTGTTAGTTAGCAGCATATCAAATAATCATCCATGAAAGCATAATACATAAACACAAGAGCAGATAAGTATCAACACATTGAACACCAAGATTTTGACGTGGAAAACCCGGTTAAGGGAAAAACCACGGGGTGATTAACCCAAGAATTATTCTCTGTTAGAAGAATAAAGAAAAATGAATGGCACATGCCAATAAGGGCTCACTGCCCGAGCACACTGCTCACAAAGAGGCCCACTGCCTACAAGGAGACACACTGTCTACAAAGTGATAAAAATCACAGTCTTGAACTGGAGAATGACATCTCTACCATGTCCGGATCAGTTCCAATTAAGCCCAAAAACCTCTGCTCTGCCTTTCGCACTTCTCTTCGCTATGCCACACTCATCCACACATCACACACACTGAATTGAACTCACAAACCGTTATTTATACAAGACATCAACTTAGGAACAAACATCTAAGTCGGCAAACAACCATAAGAACATCCGCAAGATGAATAACACATCCGGTCGGCCACCACAAGAGCATTCGTAGGATGAACAACTCATCCGGTCGGCTAAACAGAGCAAGAACTTCATCCGGAAGAATATCTTCAATTCCGGGTTCTACTATCAGTGCGGACCGACAGCATAACCTCAACATGATCCAAGAACCTTCACAGGCCTGCCTGAAAGACCGGATACATCCGCACTTCCTTTACCTACTTGAATCTCTTGTCTTCCTCATCCGGAACTTCAAGAACACAGTCTGTCACCATTGTCATAATGCAAGAGATACTTCCGGACCTCCAAATCATACACAAATCAATGCGGACCAACAACACAACCTGAACATGATCTAAGAACCTTCACAAGCTTGCCTGAATGACCAGGTACGTCCGCATTTCATTTTCTTACTGAAATCTCTTATCCTCCTTATCCGGAACTCCAAGAACACTGTCTGTTGCTACTGTTATAGTGCAAGAAGTATTTCCGGACCTCCAAATCATACACAACTCGAGATGGCACATCACGAGGACATCTCAAACACTCTTGCCAATCCGTAGATTGGGATTGTACAATTCCGGACCTCACCGGACCTTTCTGTGATCCTTTGTCACCTCTGAACACTTGCCTGAACCGGTTCCATACAGACAGCCATAACTTCTTCAGATCTTCATGCGGACCTCTGAAATCTTGGCTGAAGCATCTCAAGACTCATATCTGTAAACCCTTTAATCCGCATCCTCCGGTTCTCAACCTATACAATACATTTGCCTTCTTCTCTTCACTGTTCTTCACTGTTCCTGACTGAGGCTAATTTTCTCAATATCCTCAGCATACAGCTCATCAAATCCTTCTTGCCAATGCAATATGAGTATGTTGACATCAATGACAACACTGGATCACCTCATACTTGCAACAATCTCCCCCTTTGTCATTGATGGCAACATATGATGTGAAAAACCATCAAGACAAGAACTTCTCCTTTCTGTCACAGCTCCCCCTATCAACAACAACTTTTCACATGTCTTCTCTTCCTTTACTGCTCCCCCTTTGATCATCAACCACTTGTTTTTCACATGTCTTCTCTCCCCCTTTGACATCAATGGCAAAGGGCTCATACTTGCAATTCTAATACATCAGAATCATACCAGCTGCTCCCCCTTAGTAGCAGCTCCCCATCATCAATCCGGATCACAAGATATGACTGTGATATCCACCGGACTGATGCACATTAGTGCTGTTGCAAGTATGAGGTGATCCAGTGTTGTCATTGATGTCAACATACTCATATTGCATTGGCAAGAAGGATTTGATGAGCTGTATGCTGAGGATATTGAGAAAATTAGCCTCAGTCAGGAACAGTGAAGAACAGTGAAGAGAAGAAGGCAAATGTATTGTATAGGTTGAGAACCGGAGGATGCGGATTAAAGGGTTTACAGATATGAGTCTTGAGATGCTTCAGCCAAGATTTCAGAGGTCCGCATGAAGATCTGAAGAAGTTATGGCTGTCTGTATGGAACCGGTTCAGGCAAGTGTTCAGAGGTGACAAAGGATCACAGAAAGGTCCGGTGAGGTCCGGAATTGTACAATCCCAATCTGCGGATTGGCAAGAGTGTTTGAGATGTCCTCGTGATGTGCCATATCGAGTTGTGTATGATTTGGAGGTCCGGAAATACTTCTTGCACTATAACAGTAGCAACAGACAGTGTTCTTGGAGTTCCGGATAAGGAGGATAAGAGATTTCAGTAAGAAAATGAAATGCGGACGTACCTGGTCATTCAGGCAAGCTTGTGAAGGTTCTTAGATCATGTTCAGGTTGTGTTGTTGGTCCGCATTGATTTGTGTATGATTTGGAGGTCCGGAAGTATCTCTTGCATTATGGCAATGGTGACAGACTGTGTTCTTGAAGTTCCGGATGAGGAAGACAAGAGATTCAAGTAGGTAAAGGAAGTGCGGATGTATCCGGTCTTTCAGGCAGGCCTGTGAAGGTTCTTGGATCATGTTGAGGTTATGTTGTTGGTCCGCATTGATAGTAGAACCCGGAATTGAAGATATTCTTCCGGATGAAGTTCTTGCTCTGTTTAGCCGACCGGATGAGTTGTTCATCCTACAAATATTCTTGTGATGGCCGACCGGATGTGTTATTCATCTTGCGGATGTTCTTATGGTTGTTTGCCGACTTAGATGTTTGTTCCTAAGTTGATGTCTTGTATAAATAACGGTTTGAGAGTTCATTTCAAAGTGTGTGATGTGTGGATGAGTGTGGCATAGCGAAGAGAAGTGCGAAAGGCAGAGCAGAGGTTTTTGGGCTTAATTGGAACTGATCCGGACATGGTAGAGATGTCATTCTCCAGTTCAAGACTGTGATTTTTATCACTTTGTAGACAGTGTGTCTCCTTGTAGGCAGTGGGCCTCTTTGTGAGCAGTGTGCTCGGGCAGTGAGCCCTTATTGGCATGTGCCATTCATTTTTCTTTATTCTTCTAACAGAGAATAATTCTTGGTTTAATCACCCCGTGGTTTTTCCCTTAACCGGATTTTCCACGTCAAAATCTTGGTGTTCAATGTGTTGATACTTGTCTGCTCTTGTGTTTATGTATTATGCTTTCATGGATGATTATTTGATATGCTGCTAACTAACAACAAAGAATCAAGTGTTTGAAATAACAAGAAGTTTTATACAACTGATTCACCCCCCCCCCTCTCAGTTGTATGCCCTAGATCCAACAATTGGTATCAGAGCCAAGTTCCTCTGACAGGAGCTTAACCGCTTGAGGAGATCCAGGATGTCGTCATACAAGAAGGATAGTCCGAAGTTCGATGGAACCAATTTCACTCTCTGGAAAGGTCGCATGAAGTGTCACTTGGAATGTATGGGAAAAGCATACTTGGATATGGTTTCAAAACCATATGTACCTCCACAAGGTGGTCCGACAACTCTGAATGAAATCACAGAAGCTGAAAACAATCTGCGGACCAAGGAAGCTCTTCTAAGCGCATTGAATGACTCAGATCTCTCGAATGTTATTGACCTACCTACTGCATATGAGATCCTGACTAAGCTGGAACTTCTGTATGAAGGAGATGAGTTTGTCAAAAGTGCAAGGTTACAAAGCCTGAAAGGGAAATTTGAAAGACTGAAAATGAGAGATGATGAAAACATCACTACCTTCATGCCAAGAGTAAATGAGCTGGTATGTGGAATCAGAAATGCTGGTGGAACTTTAGATGAAAATGAGATTGTCTGCAAAATCCTAAGATCCCTTCCTGCTGCTTACAAAATCAAAGTTGCTGCCATTGATGAATTCAGAGCCCACACAACTGTCACAAGAGAACAACTGGCTGGCAAACTAGCTGCATTTGAAATGACCGAGTTTGGAGATGATCCTCCCAAGACTGAATCTGCTTTCAAAGCCAGTACCTATGTGAAAGGCAAACAGAGATTTGATCCGGGTGAAAACTCATCAAGAAAAATGTCATGGTATGATCAAGCAAGAAGAGACATGGAAGAAGAAGAAGCAGAAACAGCTCAACTTGAAGCCCTCATTGCAAAGAGACTGCCAAGAGGATCCGGTAAGTATGAAGGAAAACTACCCTTTAAGTGTTTCAACTGCAATAAGATTGGTCATTTTGCCTTAAGATGTCCAGAAAGATCTGCAAGATCTAATACTCACAGACAAAGGTTTCAAAAGAATTGCTATTATGTTCATGAAGAAGATGACAATGAAGGAGTAACAGATGATGAATCAGAACTAGGAAGCAAATCCGGAAATGAGTGGGTGTTTATAGCCATCAAGGAAGAAGATTCAATACTCTCTGAATCTGTCAATCACAAAGTTGTTGAAAAAGCCTTGGCTGCTCAAGTGGAAGAAAAGGATGATTGGGTTATTGACAGTGGATGTTCTCACCATATGACTGGTGACAAGAACAAGTTCTTAGATCTGGAAAGATATGAAGGAGGAATGGTAAAGTTTGGTGACAATTCTGCTGGCAGAATCAGAGGTAGGGGAACTATTTCCTTTGATGGTAAGAGCAAAATAGGAAATGTACTGTATGTTGAAGGATTGAAGCACAATCTTCTCAGTGTTGGTTAGTTAGTGGACAAAGGTTATGATCTCCGGTTCAAGAATGGAAAATGCAGAATCTTTACAAGCTCCGGAACTGAAATTGCATCCGGTACTCAGACAAAAGGTA
The DNA here is from genome assembly GCA_027924645.1 of Cunninghamia lanceolata. Taxonomy (NCBI): domain Eukaryota; kingdom Viridiplantae; phylum Streptophyta; class Pinopsida; order Cupressales; family Cupressaceae; genus Cunninghamia; species Cunninghamia lanceolata. The sequence continues at coordinate 629,868 of BSBN01001054.1, forward strand.
ATATCTTTCATCTAGTTGGTTCAAACGAAAGTTGTTTGTTTGCTCAAATTGATCAGAGTTGGTTATGGCATAGAAGAATGTGTCATGTAAATTTTGATAACATCATCAAGATAAGCAATACTCAGGCTGTAAGAGATCTTCCAAAATTGATGAAACCTACAAATAGTTTGTGCAAAGAATGCCAGCTAGGTAAACAAAGCAGAGTCTCTTTCAAAAGCAAAGATCAGTCTTCTACCGGATTGCTGGAATTAGTACATACTGATCTATGTGGTCCAACAAGAATCAAGAGTCTACAGGGTGATAGATATTTCATGTTGTTGATTGATGATCATTCCCAGATGATGTGGGTTACCTTTCTAAAAGAAAAGTCAGAAGCTTTTGAGAAGTTCAAAACCTTCAAAGCTATGGTGGAGAATCAAACCGGATTGAGACTAAAGTGTCTAAGGTCTGATAGAGGTGGTGAATTTACATCTGGTGAATTCATTGACTTTTGTGAGAAACAGGGTATAAGGAGATAGTTGTCTGCTCCTAAGACTCCACAGCAGAATGGAGTAGTTGAGAGAAAGAACCGGACCATCCAGGAAGCTGCCCGGACAATGATGTTGGAAGCAAATGTTCCTCAAATGTTTTGGAAGGAAGCTATCAGCACTGCAGTCTACACTCTCAATCGAGTTCAAATCAGAAACAACACCGGTAAGACCCCCTATGAACTCTGGTTTGGCATCACTCCTACTGTGAAATATTTCAGAGTATTTGGTAGCAAGTGTTATATTAAGAGAGATGAAGATCTAGGAAAGTTTGATGCTAGAAGTGATGAAGGAATTTTCTTGGGCTACTCCACTCAAAGCAAAGCATACCGGTGTTACAATAAGAGATTGAGGAAGATGATAGAAAGCACCAATGTGAAAGTTGATGAAGGAATTGAGAAGCCTTCAAGATTTTATGAGATTGATGAAGATGACCAAGAGAGTGTTCAAGGACCTCAATCCTCTCTGGTGAGACAGAGTCAGCCTGATCCGGTAAATCAGGAAGAAGAGATAGGTTTGAATGAGCCTGATCAAGAAGCAGCAGTGCAGGATACTCCCAAAATTCCAAGGTATGTAAAACTGAACCACTCTGAAGATCAAATCATAGGTGACAGAAGCAAAGGTGTACAAACTAGAAGGAATGTTGCTCAAAATCAGAATGAATGTTGTCTGATTTCAAAGATTGAACCTAAAACAATAAATGAAGCCTGCAATGATGAAAACTGGACCAAAGCTATGGAAGATGAATTGATGCAAATTGAGAAAAATCATACTTGGGATCTTGTTCCCAGACCTAGAGACAGGAATGTAATTGGAACCAAGTGGGTCTTCCGGAACAAACTAAATGAAGCTGGTGAAGTAATCAGAAACAAAGCTAGATTGGTCTACAAAGGCTACTCTCAAATAGAAGGAATTGACTTTGAAGAGACTTTTGCTCCGGTGGCAAGAATTGAAGCAGTCAGATTACTTCTTGCATTTGCTGCCTTCAAAGACTTCAAGGTATATCAGATGGATGTCAAGTCTGCCTTCCTAAATGGTGATCTGGAAGAAGAAGTCTACATTGAACAACCGGATGGTTTTCAATTGTCTGACAATGATGATATGGTCTGCAAATTGAAGAAAGCTTTGTATGGATTGAAGCAAGCCCCAAGAGCATGGTATGAAAGGTTGGATAAGCATCTTGTGCAGATTGGATTCAACAAAGGTACTGCTGACAGTAACTTGTATTTCAAAATTGATCATGAAAATATTTTAATTGTTGAAGTATTTGTGGATGATATCATTTTTGGAGGAAGAGATAGTATGTGCAAAACTTTTGCAAATCAGATGAAAAGTGAGTTTGAAATGTCTATGCTTGGTGAAATGAATTTCTTCTTGGGTCTGCAAATTACTCAAACAAAAGAAGGGATCTTCATTTCTCAGACCAAATATGTGAAAGAATTGTTAAAGAAATTTGGTATGGAAGACTCAAAGTCAATGAACACTCCTATGGCAACCGGATGTAAGTTAAGCAAAGATGATGACTCTCCAAAGGCAGATCAGACAAAGTATAGATCAATGATTGGTGGATTGTTGTACCTCACTCAAACTAGACCAGATATAATGCAGGCTGTTGGTCTTGTGGCAAGATTCCAGGCTGATCCTAGAGAATCTCATGTTATGGCAATCAAAAGAATTTTTAGGTACTTGAAAGGAACAGTGGAGTATGGTCTATGGTACCCTAGAGATCCGGACTTCTCTCTTCATGCTTACACAGATGCAGATTGGGCAGGAGATGTGGATGACAGGAAGAGCACTAGTGGTGGAGCATTCTTTTTGGGGAAGAGATTAGTTTCTTGGCTAAGCAAGAAACAAGATGCAATATCTCTGTCCACAACTGAAGCAGAATACATTGCAGCAGCAGGTAGTTGCACTCAAATCTTATGGATGAAGCAGATGCTAAGAGACAGCAAAGTTGAATATGAGGAGCCTATCACAATTTTCTGTGATAATTCAAGTGCAATTAATATCTCCAAGAATCCGGTATTGCATTCTAAGACTAAGCACATATCTATCAAATTTCACTTCTTGAGAGAACAAGTAAACAAGGAAGAAGTCAGATTGGAGTATGTTCCCTCCAAGGATCAGATTGCAGATATCTTTACAAAACCTCTTCCCAAGGACTCTTTTGAATATCTCCGGGAGAAGTTAGGGGTCATGGCCCCTCCGGTAATGAACTAAGATGCACTAATGTGCATCAGTCCGGTGGATATCACAGTCATATCTTGTGATCCGGATTGATGATGGGGAGCTGCTACTAAGGGGGAGCAGCTGGTATGATTCTGATGTATTAGAATTGCAAGTATGAGCCCTTTGCCATTGATGTCAAAGGGGGAGAGAAGACATGTGAAAAACAAGTGGTTGATGATCAAAGGGGGAGCAGTAAAGGAAGAGAAGACATGTGAAAAGTTGTTGTTGATAGGGGGAGCTGTGACAGAAAGGAGAAGTTCTTGTCTTGATGGTTTTTCACATCATATGTTGCCATCAATGACAAAGGGGGAGATTGTTGCAAGTATGAGGTGATCCAGTGTTGTCATTGATGTCAACATACTCATATTGCATTGGCAAGAAGGATTTGATGAGCTGTATGCTGAGGATATTGAGAAAATTAGCCTCAGTCAGGAACAGTGAAGAACAGTGAAGAGAAGAAGGCAAATGTATTGTATAGGTTGAGAACCGGAGGATGCGGATTAAAGGGTTTACAGATATGAGTCTTGAGATGCTTCAGCCAAGATTTCAGAGGTCCGCATGAAGATCTGAAGAAGTTATGGCTGTCTGTATGGAACCGGTTCAGGCAAGTGTTCAGAGGTGACAAAGGATCACAGAAAGGTCCGGTGAGGTCCGGAATTGTACAATCCCAATCTGCGGATTGGCAAGAGTGTTTGAGATGTCCTCGTGATGTGCCATATCGAGTTGTGTATGATTTGGAGGTCCGGAAATACTTCTTGCACTATAACAGTAGCAACAGACAGTGTTCTTGGAGTTCCGGATAAGGAGGATAAGAGATTTCAGTAAGAAAATGAAATACAGACGTACCTGGTCATTCAGGCAAGCTTGTGAAGGTTCTTAGATCATGTTCAGGTTGTGTTGTTGGTCCGCATTGATTTGTGTATGATTTGGAGGTCCGGAAGTATCTCTTGCATTATGGCAATGGTGACAGACTGTGTTCTTGAAGTTCCGGATGAGGAAGACAAGAGATTCAAGTAGGTAAAGGAAGTGCGGATGTATCCGGTCTTTCAGGCAGGCCTGTGAAGGTTCTTGGATCATGTTGAGGTTATGTTGTTGGTCCGCATTGATAGTAGAACCCAGAATTGAAGATATTCTTCCGGATGAAGTTCTTGCTCTGTTTAGCCGACCGGATGAGTTGTTCATCCTACAAATATTCTTGTGATGGCCGACCGGATGTGTTATTCATCTTGCGGATGTTCTTATGGTTGTTTGCCGACTTAGATGTTTGTTCCTAAGTTGATGTCTTGTATAAATAACGGTTTGAGAGTTCATTTCAAAGTGTGTGATGTGTGGATGAGTGTGGCATAGCGAAGAGAAGTGCGAAAGGCAGAGCAGAGGTTTTTGGGCTTAATTGGAACTGATCCGGACATGGTAGAGATGTCATTCTCCAGTTCAAGACTGTGATTTTTATCACTTTGTAGACAGTGTGTCTCCTTGTAGGCAGTGGGCCTCTTTGTGAGCAGTGTGCTCGGGCAGTGAGCCCTTATTGGCATGTGCCATTCATTTTTCTTTATTCTTCTAACAGAGAATAATTCTTGGGTTAATCACCCCGTGGTTTTTCCCTTAACCGGGTTTTCCACGTCAAAATCTTGGTGTTCAATGTGTTGATACTTGTCTGCTCTTGTGTTTATGTATTAGGCTTTCATGGATGATTATTTGATATGCTGCTAACTAACAACAAAGAATCAAGTGTTTGAAATAACAAGAAGTTTTATACAACTGATTCACCCCCCCCCTCTCAGTTGTATGCCCTAGATCCAACAAGTGCATCTTAGTTCATTACCGGAGGGGCCATGACCCCTAACTTCTCCCGGAGATATTCAAAAGAGTCCTTGGGAATAGGTTTTGTAAAGATATCTGCAATCTGATCCTTGGAGGGAACATACTCCAATCTGACTTCTTCCTTGTTTACTTGTTCTCTCAAGAAGTGAAATTTGATAGATATGTGCTTAGTCTTAGAATGCAATACCAGATTCTTGGAGATATTAATTGCACTTGAATTATCACAGAAAATTGTGATAGGCTCCTCATATTCAACTTTGATGTCTCTTAGCATCTGCTTCATCCATAAGATTTGAGTGCAACTACCTGCTGCTGCAATGTATTCTGCTTCAGTTGTAGACAGAGATATTGCATCTTGTTTCTTGCTTAGCCAAGAAACTAATCTCTTCCCCAAAAAGAATGCTCCACCACTAGTGCTCTTCCTGTCATCCACATCTCCTGCCCAATCTGCATTTGTGTAAGCATGAAGAGAGAAGTCCGGATCTCTAGGGTACCATAGACCATACTCCACTGTTCCTTTCAAGTACCTAAAAATTCTTTTGATTGCCATAACATGAGATTCTCTAGGATCAGCCTGGAATCTTGCCACAAGACCAACAGCCTGCATTATATCTGGTCTAGTTTGAGTGAGGTACAACAATCCACCAATCATTGATCTATACTTTGTCTGATCTGCCTTTGGAGAGTCATCATCTTTGCTTAACTTACATCCGGTTGCCATAGGAGTGTTCATAGATTTTGAGTCTTCCATACCAAATTTCTTTAACAATTCTTTCACATATTTGGTCTGAGAAATGAAGATCCCTTCTTTTGTTTGAGTAATTTGCAGACCCAAGAAGAAATTCATTTCACCAAGCATAGACATTTCAAACTCACTTTTCATCTGATTTGCAAAAGTTTTGCACATACTATCTCTTCCTCCAAAAATGATATCATCCACAAATACTTCAACAATTAAAATATTTTCATGATCAATTTTGAAATATAAGTTACTGTCAGCAGTACCTTTGTTGAATCCAATCTGCAGAAGATGCTTATCCAACCTTTCATACCATGCTCTTGGGGCTTGCTTCAATCCATACAAAGCTTTCTTCAATTTGCAGACCATATCATCATTGTCAGACAATTGAAAACCATCCGGTTGTTCAATGTAGACTTCTTCTTCCAGATCACCATTTAGGAAGGCAGACTTGACATCCATCTGATATACCTTGAAGTCTTTGAAGGCAGCAAATGCAAGAAGTAATCTGACTGCTTCAATTCTTGCCACCGGAGCAAAAGTCTCTTCAAAGTCAATTCCTTCTATTTGAGAGTAGCCTTTGCAGACCAATCTAGCTTTGTTTCTGATTACTTCACCAGCTTCATTTAGTTTGTTCCGGAAGACCCACTTGGTTCCAATTACATTCCTGTCACTAGGTCTGGGAACAAGATCCCAAGTATGATTTTTCTCAATTTGCATCAATTCATCTTCCATAGCTTTTGTCCAGTTTTCATCATTGCAGGCTTCATTTATTGTTTTAGGTTCAATCTTTGAAATCAGACAACATTCATTCTGATTTTGAGCAACATTCCTTCTAGTTTGTACACCTTTGCTTTTGTCACCTATGATTTGATCTTCAGAGTGGTTCAGTTTTACATACCTTGGAATTTTGGGAGTATCCTGTACTGCTGCTTCTTGATCAGGCTCATTTAGACCTATCTCTTCTTCCTGATTTACCGGATCAGGCTGACTCTGTCTCACCGGAGAGGATTGAGGTCCTTGAACACTCTCTTGGTCATCTTCATCAATCTCATAAAATCTTGAAGGCTTCTCAATTCCTTCATCAACTTTCACATTGGTGCTTTCTATCATCTTCCTCAATCTCTTATTGTAACACCGGTATGCTTTGCTTTGAGTGGAGTAACCCAAGAAAATTCCTTCATCACTTCTAGCATCAAACTTTCCTAGATCTTCATCTCTCTTAATATAACACTTGCTACCAAATACTCTGAAATATTTCACAGTAGGAGTGATGCCAAACCAGAGTTCATAGGGGGTCTTACCGGTGTTGTTTCTGATTTGAACTCAATTGAGAGTGTAGACTGCAGTGCTGATAGCTTCCTTCCAAAACATTTGAGGAACATTTGCTTCCAACATCATTGTCCTGGCAGCTTCCTGGATGGTCCGGTTCTTTCTCTCAACTACTCCATTCTGCTGTGGAGTCTTAGGAGCAGACAACTGTCTCCTTATACCCTGTTTCTCACAAAAGTCAATGAATTCACCAGATGTAAATTCACCACCTCTATCAGACCTTAGACACTTTAGTCTCAATCCGGTTTGATTCTCCACCATAGCTTTGAAGGTTTTGAACTTCTCAAAAGCTTCTGACTTTTCTTTTAGAAAGGTAACCCACATCATCCGGGAATGATCATCAATCAACAACATGAAATATCTATCACCCTGCAGACTCTTGATTCTTGTTGGACCACATAGATCAGTATGTACTAATTCCAGCAATCCGGTAGAAGACTGATCTTTGCTTTTGAAAGAGACTCTGCTTTGTTTACCTAGCTGGCATTCTTTGCACAAACTATTTGTAGGTTTCATCAATTTTGGAAGATCTCTTACAGCCTGAGTATTGCTTATCTTGATGATGTTATCAAAATTTACATGACACATTCTTCTATGCCATAACCAACTCTGATCAATTTGAGCAAACGATCAGCTTTTATTTGAACCAACCAGATGAAAGATATTACCTTTTGTCTGAGTACCGGATGCAATTTCAGTTCTGGAGCTTGTAAAGATTCTACATTTTCCATTCTTGAACCGGAGATCATAACCTTTGTCCACTAACTGACCAACACTGAGAAGATTGTGCTTCAATCCTTCAACATACAGTACATTTCCTGTTTTGCTCTTACCATCAAAGGAAATAGTTCCCCTACCTCTGATTCTGCCAGCAGAATTGTCACCAAACTTTACCATTCCTCCTTCATATCTTTCCAGATCTAAGAACTTGTTCTTGTCACCAGTCATATGGTGAGAACATCCACTGTCAATAACCCAATCATCCTTTTCTTCCACTTGAGCAGCCAAGGCTTTTTCAACAACTTTGTGATTGACAGATTCAGAGAGTATTGAATCTTCTTCCTTGATGGCTATAAACACCCACTCATTTCCGGATTTGCTTCCTAGTTCTGATTCATCATCTGTTACTCCTTCATTGTCATCTTCTTCATGAACATAATAGCAATTCTTTTGAAACCTTTGTCTGTGAGTATTAGATCTTGCAGATCTCTCCGGACATCTTGAGGCAAAATGACCAATTTTATTGCAGTTGAAACACTTAAAGGGTAGTTTTCCTTCATACTTACCGGATCCTCTTGGCAGTCTCTTTGCAATGAGGGCTTCAAGTTGAGCTGTTTCTGCTTCTTCTTCTTCCATGTCTCTTCTTGCTTGATCATACCATGACATTTTTCTTGATGAGTTTTCACCCGGATCAAATCTCTGTTTGCCTTTCACATAGGTACTGGCTTTGAAAGCAGATTCAGTCTTGGGAGGATCATCTCCAAACTCGGTCATTTCAAATGCAGCTAGTTTGCCAGCCAGTTGTTCTCTTGTGACAGTTGTGTGGGCTCTGAATTCATCAATGGCAGCAACTTTGATTTTGTAAGCAGCAGGAAGGGATCTTAGGATTTTGCAGACAATCTCATTTTCATCTAAAGTTCCACCAGCATTTCTGATTCCACATACCAGCTCATTTACTCTTGGCATGAAGGTAGTGATGTTTTCATCATCTCTCATTTTCAGTCTTTCAAATTTCCCTTTCAGGCTTTGTAACCTTGCACTTTTGACAAACTCATCTCCTTCATACAGAAGTTCCAGCTTAGTCAGGATCTCATATGCAGTTGGTAGGTCAATAACATTCGAGAGATCTGAGTCATTCAATGCGCTTAGAAGAGCTTCCTTGGTCCGCAGATTGTTTTCAGCTTCTGTGATTTCATTCAGAGTTGTCGGACCACCTTGTGGAGGTACATATGGTTTTGAAACCATATCCAAGTATGCTTTTCCCATACATTCCAAGTGACACTTCATGCGACCTTTCCAGAGAGTGAAATTGGTTCCATTGAACTTCGGACTATCCTTCTTGTATGACGACATCCTGGATCTCCTCAAGCGGTTAAGCTCCTGTCAGAGGAACTTGGCTCTGATACCAATTGTTGGATCTAGGGCATACAACTGAGAGGGGGGGGTGAATCAGTTGTATAAAACTTCTTGTTATTTCAAACACTTGATTCTTTGTTGTTAGTTAGCAGCATATCAAATAATCATCCATGAAAGCATAATACATAAACACAAGAGCAGATAAGTATCAACACATTGAACACCAAGATTTTGACGTGGAAAACCCGGTTAAGGGAAAAACCACGGGGTGATTAACCCAAGAATTATTCTCTGTTAGAAGAATAAAGAAAAATGAATGGCACATGCCAATAAGGGCTCACTGCCCGAGCACACTGCTCACAAAGAGGCCCACTGCCTACAAGGAGACACACTGTCTACAAAGTGATAAAAATCACAGTCTTGAACTGGAGAATGACATCTCTACCATGTCCGGATCAGTTCCAATTAAGCCCAAAAACCTCTGCTCTGCCTTTCGCACTTCTCTTCGCTATGCCACACTCATCCACACATCACACACACTGAATTGAACTCACAAACCGTTATTTATACAAGACATCAACTTAGGAACAAACATCTAAGTCGGCAAACAACCATAAGAACATCCGCAAGATGAATAACACATCCGGTCGGCCACCACAAGAGCATTCGTAGGATGAACAACTCATCCGGTCGGCTAAACAGAGCAAGAACTTCATCTGGAAGAATATCTTCAATTCCGGGTTCTACTATCAGTGCGGACCGACAGCATAACCTCAACATGATCCAAGAACCTTCACAGGCCTGCCTGAAAGACCGGATACATCCGCACTTCCTTTACCTACTTGAATCTCTTGTCTTCCTCATCCGGAACTTCAAGAACACAGTCTGTCACCATTGTCATAATGCAAGAGATACTTCCGGACCTCCAAATCATACACAAATCAATGCGGACCAACAACACAACCTGAACATGATCTAAGAACCTTCACAAGCTTGCCTGAATGACCAGGTACGTCCGCATTTCATTTTCTTACTGAAATCTCTTATCCTCCTTATCCGGAACTCCAAGAACACTGTCTGTTGCTACTGTTATAGTGCAAGAAGTATTTCCGGACCTCCAAATCATACACAACTCAAGATGGCACATCACGAGGACATCTCAAACACTCTTGCCAATCCACAGATTGGGATTGTACAATTCCGGACCTCACCGGACCTTTCTGTGATCCTTTGTCACCTCTGAACACTTGCCTGAACCGGTTCCATACAGACAGCCATAACTTCTTCAGATCTTCATGCGGACCTCTGAAATCTTGGCTGAAGCATCTCAAGACTCATATCTGTAAACCCTTTAATCCGCATCCTCCGGTTCTCAACCTATACAATACATTTGCCTTCTTCTCTTCACTGTTCTTCACTGTTCCTGACTGAGGCTAATTTTCTCAATATCCTCAGCATACAGCTCATCAAATCCTTCTTGCCAATGCAATATGAGTATGTTGACATCAATGACAACACTGGATCACCTCATACTTGCAACAAACTTATGCATAGGATAAGGACTATGTTATTTTTATCCCATGAACTCTTCTTGGGATTTGGGATTTGCAATTTGAATAGGGGATTTAGGCACCAATTTTGGGTGGTATTAGCTCATAGTTATGTGATTCTTATAGATGATAAAAATTTAAATAACTAAGTTATTCTAACTATTATTCAATTTTAATCACTTAGAATTAGGACCTACCCCGCCCCTAAGAAGAGTAATTTGCTTCTATTCACTTAGGAAGAGAAGATCAACCCAGCTAGGTATGATTCGGTTCCCTACTAGAAAATTAACTAATAAAGAAATCTAAGGAAAAGTAGAAAACTAGACATTGATAGAGATATAAAAATAATTTCAAAATGATGATAACAGAACTAGAAAGGAGATATAGAGAAGAACCTTGCATTGAACCTAGGGAGCCTCAACCTCAGATGCTAGCATGTTGCAGGTATGTCGATGTATGGTACTATCATCCTGATTGTAGAAAAAACAAAAAAATTATACTATACTATGAAACTGCATACTTATAACATCATCTAGTTTTCACTATGAAATCAAATAACATTCTAGAAAAGATGCTTGAAATTAAATCACTTGAATAGTGCATCCAGCATAAAGAAATAGATAAAAATGAAGAGTAAAAGAAAACAAACTCTCATGTGTTTGATTTTCTTACACCACCTGCACAATACAAAGACAATGGATAATCTATTGTGGTTGTTTAGGGGCTTGCCTTGATCAAGCCCCCATTTTGGTTTTCCAACCTCCATAGTACAACTAATGATACAAGAGAAATAAAAACACAAGTGTGTGCAATCTCTTACCCTAAGTGTAGCTAGGAGCTAATAGAAATAACAAAATACCAATCTATAAGCATTTATCCCTGGTCTACAAGGAAAATACCCTAGTGTGCATATGGTAAAATGGGTGGTGGTCTACACCACAAGCATTTGCTAAATGATTCTATTTGAAAGAAATAACTATAAGAATCACATTAATCTAAAACTGTAGAACAATGTTACCCGATATCGGCGTTGTACATGAGGCTATAAGATCCTTGAGGGTGTAATCTGTTGTTGAACAACACAAAACCTTGAATGAAAGGGCCTCTTCCTAGCTCCAAATCTGATCAATAACTCACAAAATTGACCATGAGAGGTGCCGCAATACAATGAAAATATGAATCTTTAGAGTCTACTTGTGAGAGTTTCTAATCCTTCAGTAGTGCTTGATAGAAGATTTCTATATATTTCTCAAAGAACCAAGAGAAAATTGATCATCCAAAGATCCCCTAATGTTCAAGGGTTTCCATTTTGTCAATCATCCTCTTTTAAATGCAAGAGGGGAATCTACTAGGTCAGGTACTCTATAGGGACCGTTCTGAGGTTGCATGCGTGTTACCTTCCCCAATATTCTAGAAATGGGTGGGAGAATCTATGTTTGAAAGTTTGGCATATTCAGGACACCAGCACAGCATGGGGATGTCTGTGTGTGGTGCTTGTGTCCTAAGAATAATCCTCCAAACTTTGTACATGTTCTCAGAAAAATATAACAAACAAATGTTTGATGTACATTTTTTGAAAATAGTTGGTGATCAGGGAAAATTAGGCCAAAAGATTAGGTTTGGCAACCCTAGAAACATGCTATGGGTGCAGACACTAAATAGAGCAAAATGTATTGTGAAATTGTGAGGGTACGTAAATTTCTACAAACTACATTTTGCCCCCACTTAGCAGGCTGATGACACTAAGTGATAAGATACACCAAAGTATAGAAATAAAATGCTAAAATAAAATAAGCATGTAAAGGATACCCAAAAGGATACTATACATGACACAAAAATTCTCCAGGTAGAAGAATGATGCCCTTAAACTGAGAATCTGCAACACCACAGTGTTAGGAACCACAAACCTACAAGGTCTCCCTATTAGGCAAGATAAAAAGTCCTGCAAGGTCCAAAAATGCATTAGTTCAGAAAATACTAAAAGATGAAAATAGTGGTGGATAGACACCCCCTTGTGTTTTTTGACTTACTGCAATAATAAGGCAAAAACAAGGGTGAAAAAGTTTGTATGTCAAAATTTTTAGTAAATGTTGGAAAATGTGTTTCACAAGGTTATTAAATAAAATAACACTGAAGTGAGATATGGGTAACAAGAAAGTAGGTAGAGTCAGGATTCCAACACAATGAGTGATGTGAAAATATGACTCCACAAGCCCAAGATATGACAGTTTGTTGAGGAGTGCTCCACAAAAATTTCAATTTTTTTCTATAAATAGTAAAAGAATTTTACTTTCTACTATTCATTTGAAAGTGACAATTATAGTAATTTGAGTGAATTATAGAGCTAAAATGCCTCACAAAAAAGCATACCAACTGCCACAGCTAGATGCATTGAGGAAGCATGTGGAGGAGGGCGTCATAATGCATGAGGTACAAAAAAATTATATTTTTGTCAAATTTTGCATTGTTTTTCATGCCAAAGGGGGGAAGGTTTGTAGAGCATTAGCGTCCTTCTTAGGTGCTAGTGTCTAACCACAACGTTCGTATCCATCAAGCACATAGGCATCTTTTAGACACATAGGCATCCAAGATGTGCACTGACATCCAAGGGATGCATTGGCATCTTAGAAGGCGGCCAATGTCCAGGAGGTTAGGGTTAGAAATTTTGGAAATTTTTGACTTTTTTGAAAAAAAAGTATAGTTTTTGTAGTTGATTGATAAGGTTACATGCTTGAGAAACACAAAATCCTCTGGTGATGTGACAACATAATAAAGGTTTGTACTTTTCCCTTTTGTGTGATCAACAAAGTACCTTTTCACTTGAGGAGGCGATTCTACTATGAGTCATCAAGCTGTGGTATGTATACACTATGCCAAGGATGTGCTTCCATTACCGCATGCTCATGGTACTGATGGAGAGGTGGGATGCAAACACCTCTATCTTGGGTAAATGCACAAAGTTGGTATACAAAGAAGTGGCCAAATGAGTAATTTTTGCAATAACACACTCATGTTACGTTTAAATGTCTATAAAACGCTCGTGTTATGGCTTGGTGAATACCAAGCCATAACGTGATCACATTTTGTGGTCCAAAAAATGCAAGCATGTTTTGTGGACCACAAAACATGAGCACATCTTTTGGTCCACAAAACATGATCACACCTACCCATTGCATTTGGTTGAAAGTTTCTAAAGACTTTACATATTTTTTTGAACACAAAACATGAGCATACTCCTACCCATTGCATTTGGTTGAAAGTTTCTAAAGACTTTTCAAAAAATCCATTTTGTTTATATCCTACAATTACGGCATCCCATGAGAACACATTTGTTTGAGGAATTCTATCAAACAGTTCACGTGCCTTGTCTATACTTCCACATTTTGGATCTCTATGTCTATCTCTCCCTCTTGGTATATCTGTCTCTTATTATCACTCTCCCACTCTCTATCTCTCCCTCTATCCCTTCCCCCTCACTCTCTCTCTCTATCCATATCCTAAATCCCCCTCTCTCCCACTCTCTATCTATATTCCTCAATCTCCCCTCTATCTCCACCCTCTCTCTTAATGTATTTATCCCTTTTACCTCTCTCTCTCTCCCCTCTCTATCCATATCCCTCAATCTCCCTCATCTCTCCCACTCTCTATTTATATCCCTCAATCTCCTCCTCTATATCCCCTCTATCTATATCTCTCTATATCCCCCATCTCCCTCTCTCAATGTCTTTATCTTCTGTCTCTCTATATTAATCTCTCTCCCTCCATCCCTCTCTATCTCTCCTTACATCCCTTTATCTCTCCCTCCCTCCCTCTCTCCCACTCTCTCCCTCTATTTATCTATATCTCCAAATCTCCCCCCTCTCTATATCTATCTATGTTTCCCCCTCTATCTTACCACCTCTCTCTTCAAGGATCCTAGCTTCAAGGATCTTGATCTATTGGATTATGGTTTCTATGACAACTCTCAAGGTACCATCTCCTATGCTTTGTATTTCTACATCATGAGGTGGGTTTTGTTTAGTAAGCAAGGGTTGAGTAGTCATGTTGGTTCTTTCCACAAGGAAGTTTTCTAGTACCCCTTGGTATGCTTCATCTCATTCATGTTGATAAGCTATATGGGGAGCCTCTCATGCTATACAAGATTCTTCTAGGCCTTTCTCTAAGAGACTCACCTCATTTTCAATTCAAGTGGTAGTGGCTTTGTAGTTTGTGATGGGATTACCCTAATGATGGATTTTTTATTAGATGAGCACTTGATCCTCTACTTTGATCTAGGTTAGGTTGAATCATAGTATCTTGGTTCCAAAATAGGTTATCAGAAGTGATGAAGTTATGCAATCATTGTTATCCACCATTTGAGTTAACATCTTTATAATCATACCTATTTGAGATAGGTGCTAATGGATTGGGAAAGATGTACTAGTTGAATGAAGGAGGGCTAGCTAGGTCTACGGGACCTTTTCCCTATTGTGTTATTGGTCTAGACATATTCAAGGGTACCATAAGTAGCACAAAAAAATGGGATGACAAGGTGGGTGAAAGGTGGAAGAAAGAAAATGAGAGGACTTGTCTAGAAGTATTTTCCTTTCATGTTAGTTTCACCAAAATATGTGATATTCTAAATATTATCATCACAAAAAGTGAATGAGGTGGAATCAAAATAATACATGCAATATGTGCTACACACATATTGATGTTATGGATTGAATTACTTCCACTCTTCCAAAAATTCTAGCTAAGTAAAGGAAAATTTGGCTAATCACTCATCTCATGGAAAGAGGATCTCATAGATGTTGGTGATATGGTTGTGTGTAATGGGATTCATGTCACCAATTTCACTCACATCATGAGGAAGGAATTCCTAGTGGTAGACTATGGTGTTGATTTGAGGTGTCGAATATGGAGTGGTTGTCACTTGAACTATTAGAGAAAGAGAGAGATACAAACTCATTCTTATTTTAGTCTATCCATTCAAGGGTTTTCCAACTTTCTTATGCCTAGACTCATAAGTGGAGTGTACCTAAGAAATCATCTCATTAAGAATTATGAGACCTTCTAGACTAGGCTTAGCACTATGCTTTTTGTGCAATCCATATTTGTTTTGAAGATAAATAAGCATTGAACTAGGCTAGATTAAAAACAAAGTCAAAGTGTGCAAGAGTGTACACTAGTGAATTTTGTAGAAGAGTTATTCAAATGGGAAAGGATATATGCAAGAAGATGATATCTTGATGAAGTATATATGTGGCCTTAATATCCATCTAATTAGGCTCATATTTCTCTCAAAAATAAAGAAATAGATAAGCCATCTCATCAAGCTCATTATTTTAAAATGGACAAGGAAAATATCGCATGCCTTTCTTCATGAAGGGAAATACAAAATAATTTTCAACTTAATCCTATAAGAATAGATGTCAAAAGTTATTTGATCTATACAAATTATCACCACTTTGACATAGTAACAAAACTATATAAATAACTAGAATGAAAAAATGATATAACAACCATGACAGAGAGAGAGGGAGATATAGAGAGGGGTTTTTTTAATGCTTTAGTGTCGATGTTTAGGGTTTTAGGTCACATTTAGGGAACTTAGATTTTAATAATAAGGAAGAGGAAGGTAAAGTGAGGGAGAGAGAGAGAGATACAAACTCATTCTTATTCTAGTCTATCCATTTGAGGGTTTTTCAACTTTCCTATGCATAGACTCATAAGTGGAGTGTACCTAAGCAATCATGTCATTAAGAATTATGAGACCTTCTAGACTAGCCTTAGCACTAGGATTTTTGTGCAGTCCATACTTCTTTTGAAGATAGATAAGCCTTGAACTAGGCTAGATCAATTCAACTAACCCTATAAATATAGTGGAAGTTCCTCTTTTTCATCCATAGAAGAAACCTAAGTGCCATCATCCCAATGATTATACCATAGTTTGGATACGTCATCTTTTTCATCATCTTCCTAAATAGAACTTCCACTCTCATCTACTTCATCATAGAATTGGACCCCTTCAAGACAATGAGAAGGGTCATGAGCTTGGACACAAGGAGTACACCATGCGTATACTTCCATAAAATTTGTGTACCACAAAGTATTTGGAACATTTCTCCTTTTGTCCATTGTTGTACTCATCTTGGACTTCTATCTCTTTGGTAATGACTATGTGAATGAGAAGATGGTGAGGCTAGTAACATTGACACTTTGGATACCCTACTTGACATTTGATAGAATGGTTTTATCATTTTCTTTAAGTTTTTGACCAAGGCATAATCAATGTCCCTACCTCTATTTTTCCCCCTACTATATATAGGTGGAGTCTCTACTCTCTCATGTTCTTTGGAATATCTGTCCCCTTTAGGTTTCTTTAACTCTAAATTGAGCATTACTCTATCTACAGTAGCTAAGGGAGCACAACATTCTTGATTCACATTCCTCTCTCTAGCATTCTTTTCTATGGGTCAAGCTTTCTATAGCTTTTTTAAAGGTTTTTACCCCTTTGTGAACTTCTCTTATTATAAAGAGGGGGTATCTAGACACCATTATAGATATTAGGGCTTCTCTAGTCGAGGGAGATCCCCTCCCTATTATGATTTCAATTGCATTACTGCTTGTTCCCTTCTAAGAGAAGTTTAGGTCCTTTTGGAAAATATGGGGCCACAATCGTAAACCATAGGCCCTCAACCACCTCCTCCTAGAAAACCATAGGTGCTTGACCACCTCCTATCCTTGCACTGATCACATCATTACACCTCCTAATTAGTGTCTCTACTCTAGTTCCTTCTAGGTCTTTATCTAAATCTTGATTCATTGCAAGTGGTGGAGAAGTTGGGGTCAACAATTATCTCTACTAGATCTTCTATGGTTGGGTATGGGTAAAGATCAATTGAGATGAGGTCACCTCATGCTCAACCTTAAATATGATACTTAGTCCTCTTTCAATCCTAAATAAAAGACATGTTTTACATGAACACAAACGTGATCACACTTTGTGTTTGACAAAATGCACTCGTGTTTTGTAGAACCTAAAACATGAGCATGTTTTAGGTTTCACAAAATGCACTCATGTTTTAGGTTCCACAAAATGGGGTCATGTTTTGTGGAACCTAAAAAATGAGTGTGTTTTAGTTTTTTTCAAATTTTTAGCTCACCTTTTTAGGCTTGTCATTGGCTTGGGCAACCAAACCTAAGGATTAGACCTCTATGATACCTCCTACAGACATATTTTTTATTGTCATGAACATTTTGGAACTTCAATGTCATCACATTTACTCATTTTATAATGAAATTCGATGCAACTAACACCAAAACAATGAGCTAGTTCTTAGCTTTCCAACTATATATTTTTTTTAATTTTGAATAAGTTAAGATAATTTATTTTTATTATCTTTGAACTGTATCCACATATTCTTCAATCATATATGTATTGTTTTTTCTTTACAACTTTTGATCCACTTATCAAAATTAAAAATAATTATATAGGATTGTTCTATGATTCATTCTTTATACACTAAAAAAAATTACATTTTCAATTATTTTTGTGCAAGTTCTATGACGTGAATGCTCAGTGATGTAGTTTTCAAGATGCATTCACTTTGAAAAATCACAAAAAAAATATTAATTTTTTTAAAAAAATAATACACAACTTCTAGTACTCACTCTTAACTACATTTCTCCCAACCGGTTTTAAAAAATACTAAATACAACAAAAAGATAGGGGGGCACACACTAGACACTATGTTATATTTTAATGAGAAAAATAGGAACACTTTTGTGTGCACATAAATTTCACCCTCTTAATCTTAACTATTTTTTTAAATCTTTAGTAGTTTAGAAACTATATTCAGAGCACTACAGTTCTTGTTCTTTCCATATCTTCAAATTTTGAGTGCATGCATCTCAAATTACTCATCCAATTTTAGGTTTAGCCAATTTTAGGAAAATAGTGGCCTCTTTTAAGCCCCTTTTTGTATACCATTTCCATCCACTTACCCTCTTGAATTGTCTTCTAATGGGAGAGATGACAGTCATACTCAAGGATGTGTACTAGATTCTACGACTATCAGTCCAAGGACAAGCCATTTCTATCATTTTAGAGAGATTAACTAGTTATTTTGCATAGGGCTAGATGTATTCCCTTGGATGGACTATCCTTAGGGATCCCTCAGGGAACATACATCTAAGGTGGTTAGTGCATGGTCGTGACGGGATCCCACTAGTCTATTTAATTATGGTAGCTAATGTGGTTGTCCATGTAGCACCTAATGGGTGAGGTGTCTAGCTCTATGGGGACCTCATCCATATCATCTAGGACTTGGAGTCACATAAGATAGTTTTCACATGGGGCCGCACTATGTTCACACACTTATTCCGTGATTTGGGATGTTATCTCCATTATGAAGGCCCTAGCTTGATGCCCTACACCTTACTACACATGTGGGATTTCAAGGACATCACATGTACATGGTTGATAGGGGTACCTACCACCACTGTCTAGATGTAGCCTCAAGCTCATGCCTATGGTTTGAGGAGGCCATGGCAGTTCAGGAACCTTTTATTCTAGAGACAAACATTTAACAAACTATAGGATGTAGATGTAGTAGTGTGGCATTACTGAGAGATACCACAGTGGGTAGGGTAGGTACAATAGTTGGCTCAAATGCAAAGGGGCCAACTGCTAGTGGGTTTCCTTGATCATATTATTGTACCATTCTATTATGATAGGGTTACTAGGAAGTTCAAGCAGATACAGGGTATCCTGAGCATGCCCCCTATATATGTTTGATCACACTAGAGTGTCACTTGACCTAGTGATCAACCCCATCCCATGAATGTAGAGATTGAGGTTAGTGATCCAAAGGCTAAGGAAATAGATCATAATGAAGTTACATATGTAGAGGATTTGGGGGTGACTGAAGGGTATACAACATGGTGGATTACCACAAGACTAGCCTCTATTTTTCCTAATGATGCATCTACTGCCAATGCACATCCTCTAGAAGAGCAGGGGTTAGAGAGTGAGATGGCTAAGAGGATAGAGAGTGATAGAGAGGGTGAGGAGGAGGAGGAGGAGTAGGAGTAGGAGAAACCTACATCAGTAGTAAGGAATCAAAAACAACAAGATGACTTTGGTGCCACTATAGAGGAGAGACCAAGAGCTTGACCTTGGGTGACACGAGATGCACCTTCAACTGACCCTATACCTAGACAGATAGTACAAGGGGAGTCAAGTACTATGGCTGCTATGAGGTGCACTATAGTACCGGTGACAGGGGTAGGTAGGGTAGCTATTGTTTAGTCTAGAACAACACTGACAAGGCTCCTAGATCTCAATTGGTAGATTGGGGACCCAGGTGAGAGTTTTATTTGTTTTATTTACTTTGGTAGAATACTAGACATGTATACACATATATATAGATTTTGGATTTTAGATGATGAGGAGATCTAACACATGCCATGTTTGATTTTGTAGTACACACATGAGAGTGGCTTAACTACATTGGTCGAGTATTTGTTGACATGGTCCCCACTATTCAACTCCAGCAGGGTGTGTGGGCTAGTCATAGGCCTCAACAGACTATGGGGTGACATACAAAGATCCTTGAGCTAGTGACATGGATGAAATAGGATCTAGAGGAGGCACAAGATGACAAGGCTCTAGCTACATTAGTTAGGCCAGTGTTGTGACAAGGAAGCGAGACTAGGATAGGGTTTAGTGAGATCATGTGGTTAGGAGAGCTTAGAGTGCGGAGAGAACCCGTGACTCTATATAGACAAAACTTGTTACTAAGAGCACACCATTCATGCAAGTTTGGACCATCCCAGAGTTTAGAACCTGATGGATGAAATGAGCCAGCTACGAGCTCAAGTCCTGTCATCTACAATAGAAGGTTATGGATGCCAAGACAGAGGTAGTAGAGCTAAGAGGCTAGGTGAGGGGCATGCATTCATGGAGCCATATCCACTCATGCTCTACAACATCATGCCAAGAGAGTTCTATACAATAGCCACCACTAGAGCTAGAGGGTTCAGGCTCCCATGGTGGGAATTGAGATTGTATTATGATATTATGATATGCCACATTTTGATGTAGTAGCTACTTTTGTATACCATGTACATTCAAGATATATATTATATATGAGATTTTATGTTTTTTGATCAAGAAACATGTGTTATGTGATAATGTATGTATGTTTTGTTCATATGATATGGATTATTTAATTAAATGTTAGTCTAATTTAATTAAACAACTATATAATTGTTTAACTAAATGCTAGAATGATCTAGTTAAATAATGGTTCTATAAAATTTACACAATTTAATTTAATCAAGATCTAATTGGTAAATTGATAAATGAATAAAAGAAATTATTTAAATACTTATAAAAGATCTAATTAAATAATTATGGATGGATGGATTAATTAATTTTTTTCACAATTAAATAATCAACATGGTAAAGAATGGGGTAATTTTCACTTATTCGTCAATGAAATCTACAACTATCATTCAAGACAACATGTAACTTGTTGAAAACCAAAAAAACAATCTTATAACTACCATGTAAAGTATTAAAAATACTAAACAAAGACCACATTTTTTTTAAAAAAAAAAATTTGTATATTTAACAAAATACACAATTTGAAAAGAGATTATAACACAAGAAAAATAAAATGTGTTCATAATCAAATGCCATAAGGAAAGATGAATAAATTCAAAACTTATCTACATAAATGTCACATTAAGGAAAGAAACTAAGCATAATAATGACTCAAATGCATAGCATTTATGGGCTCTTTAAGAGGCTTATTGTCCATCATAGAGAGACCATATGTGGTCTGAAAGTTGGGAACTAAAATGATGTATAGCCTAAATCTTGCCTTGTAGACTACGAAGATGAGAGATATTTTTTAGAGGTGGGATGTTTATGATAACATTGACCTTTTTTAGTATCGACCTCAAGACCATGGTTAGAGACTATAAACCACAATAGTTTATCGTAGTCAACTCTGAAGACACAATTGCAAGGGTTTAGTCACATGTTATAGAGGCACATATGTTTAAAGATATAGTTTAGAGAGTATGCACATGATCTTGGCACAATACTAATTTGGCCAAGATATCGTCAACATAATCTTCTATCATATCGTGAAAAATAAGGGTCATTATGCATTGATAAGTCTCACCAACATTCTTAAGACCAAACCACATGACCACATAACAATAGTTTCTCCATGGTGATGTAAAAGGAATTTTAAGCTTCTCTTTGGGGTTAATTAGAAAATTATTATAACCTGAGAAGCCATCCATGAAGGAAAGTAAAGCATGACCTACTATAGAATCCACTATCATGTTAATATTCGCTAAAGGAAAGTTAGCCTTCAAAGATGTGTTATTGGGATCATGAAAACAGATACAAATGCAAACATGATTGTCAGGTTTAGAAACAACCATTATGTTAGATATCCATAATGAATAGTCAGTCAGACAGATGAAACTATCTTCTAAGAGTTTTTCAATCCCGTTCTTGACCATTAAAGAAATTTTAGGATTCATTTTTCTATTTTTTTGTTTTATAGGCTAAGCATCAGAATACTACACTTTGTTATGGACCACGATGTTCAAGTCTATACTAGGCATATCCACATATGTCTAGGAAAATAACTTAGGAAATTCATGAAGAAGATTAGAATGTGATTGTTGCTCTTTAGAGGACAAGAATTGTCCAATCTGTATAATCTTATAATTAACTTTGGGATCCATTGAGACATGAATAGTATCTCCAACAAGGAGAGTACTACGGTCTTTAGGATCAGTTGAAGGGGACACTTGAGATTTGTTAGGGGATGAATTAATGTCATTGGATGAATTCTGAAATTCCTTGAAATATGCTTGTGTATTTAAACAAAATGGGAATCCATGATCGTGATGATACAAAGACATATGCTCATTAATCCCTAAGAATTTAACAAGTGTTTCATCATTAGAAAAAGAATCAAGAATTGGGAATTCAAAAGAGTCGAAAGTATGATCAATAACTTTAGGATAGATTAAGGGAAGAGAAGGAGAATCTAGAGGATTCAAAATCATATTCACATCTAGGTAGTATTGATAAGAAGAGGTGGAGGGTTGATGAGGATGGTATCCAAGACCTGACAAAGAACCGTGTGGATTAGGTCTTAAAGGGATCTTAATACCCTACTTTTGTTTACCACATGCATTTCCTTTATAGCCTACACTAGAAAGGATATGAAAACCATGGCCATAAAGGGATTGCATCTCCTTAAAATAAGGCGGATCACCATTAGTGGCATACTCTATACATTAAGTATAATCACACGTAAACTTAGAGATAGAAGGAGTATGTCTAGAAGGAGAAGACTCAGCTTTATTTGAGGTAGAAGAATTATTTTTCAGTCATAAAATTTGAAGATAGTTTTGAAACATCTTAATGAGGGGGGGTTGATTTTATAGTTTCTAACAAAGGAGGGTGTAATGTCTAGTGAACCCCAATCATCATCGAGACATGCATTAAAGGAGGATTCAACATCATAATCAACTTTTGGTGTAGGAGTCGAGGATGGGGAATATTCCTTAATAGAAGAAGAAGGAATAAAATTTTGAAGAGTAGGCGAGGCAAGAGACTGATCAATAGATGCTGACAATACTACATAGGATATGGATCAACATTTATCATATAAGTCTTATTTTGAATTGACACATGCAAGGTAGATGTAATTGCACCCATGACATGTTTCCATGGTCTACCAAGTAGGAGATTATAAGATAATGCATCAATCATGACGTGGACGAGGGTAGGTAAAGTGATTGGGCCCAATTCAATTGAAAGCATGATTGTTCTGAGTGTTTGTCTGCTAGTATTGTCAAAACCACGAATATTACAAGTATTACGAGAGATCCAAGACATCAATATTAATACAGTTCAAAAGGACTATACCACAAATGTTAAGAATGGAACTATTATCAATAAGGGTACGTTTCACACCAAAATTGTTAATTTCAACAATGATAAACAAATGATCATTCTGCCTTTGTACCTCTAAGGAGGGTAGTTCAAATTGTTGGAACATAATGTTGGTAGTGTTTGTATAAATGCAATCAAGTAAAGTAGCCACCTCATTTGGCCTAGTAGAAGATGCAATGGGGATCATCTGTAGGGCTTCTTGGAGCATATTATGATGCTGAGGAGAAGTCTAAACAAGTTCCCAAAGAGAGATCTTAGCAAGAGTAGCATGAAGCTACTCGACAAGATCATACCCTGTGAAAGATTTCTAAGTTAGATGGGGAGCTGGTGGTAACATAAGAGAAAAAGTAGGAAGTGAAATAGGGAAAGGATTAGTTTGTCTATTTCACCTAGTATTATATGTATGGACTACTACATGATAATGAGGAGCCTAACAAATTTAATTTGATAGTTTTAGCAATTTTTGAAATATAGTCATCGATTTGGTATGTGTTTGAAGCACCTTGAACAGTCATTACCAATTTAGAAGTTGTATCTATTTCAGATTGAAGATGAAATACAATATTTGGTTTCACAGGCTCTTGAGTAGAACTGAAAACTTAGATTGTGTTAATCATGTTTGGAGAAGAAAGTTGTTTTTTCATAAAAGAGGAAGATTTGTCATGGATGAAGTCATCAAGGGCTTCACCAAGCATGTCAAAATATTCACTACTAAATGCTTCATTAAATGTGGTAAAATTTTGAAGATATAAATTTCACCTCCTCAAATATAATGTTTTACTAAAGAAGTATAAAAAGAAGTAGGGATATGCTAGTGAATACACTTTGAGTTCACCAAAAATGTAGAAGATAAAAATTGAAACAACTAAGTTATTCTAACTAGTATTCAATTCAAATCACTTACACTTAGGATCTAACCAGACCCTAAGAAGAGTAATATGCTTCTATCTACTTAGGAAGAACAAATCAACCTAGCTAGGTTTGATTTGGTTCTCTACTAGCAAATTAACAAATAAAGATCTCTAAGGAAAAGTAGAAAATTGGACATTGAAAGATATAAAAATAATTTCAAAAAGTTAATAATAGAACTAGAAAGGAGAAACAAGCAAGAAACTAGTGTCCAAGCTAGGGAGCCTCAGCCTCAGATGCCAACACGTCATGGGGATGTCGATGTGTGGTGTTGTCATCCTGACAACAACAAAACCAAAAAGTCCATACTACACTATGAAACTATAGATTTATAACATCATCTAGTTTGCATTATGAAATCAATTAAGCTTCTAGAAAAGATGTTTGAAACTAAATCACTTGAGTAGTGCATCCAACATAAGGAAATAGATAAAAATGAAGAGTAAAATAAAACAAACTCTCGTATGTTTGATTTTCTTACACCACCTGTAGACACCTAAAAATGTCTCGACCACCAAACTAACTCCTGACATCCCTAAACATGCCAATTTCCCTCCTAACCAATTAATTAAATTTTTATTTAATTAATTACCCCTTCATTACACTATTTTCCATCATTTTATCCCCAAAATTGAATTAATTTCATTAATTCAATAGTCCAAACCTTAGCTAATTAATTTAATAAATATGCAATATTTATTAAAACAATTCCCCCCTTTCCACTAAATCCAATTAATTAGTTAAAAACATGTTAACTAATTAATCAAGCCTAATAATTGACCTATCCCTACCCTAGGTAATTAAATAGCTATTATTTAATTGCCTACCCTAGCCTACCTCATCTTAGCCCTAGGATTAATTAAAAAAAACCTAATGTTTAATTAATCCTAACCTCTCATTTGGGTGGTCAAACCTTTTTTAACACCCTTCCCCACATCCTCCAAATAAAAAAATTGAATTAAATCCACATAAGTCAATTTTTTATTCAAAAACATCCCACATCACATTTAATTCTCCTTACACCCCCATACCTCATTTATTTCTCCTCTTCCCCAAATGAATTTTTAATTCATTTACATTTCCCAATTCATTTCCATTCCCCCATATGAATTTTTAATTCAAAAATAATCCATCTCACCCAGCCTCATTTAGTATCCCTTTTCCCAAAATGAATAAAAGATTTACTTTTATTCCTAGCCCTCCATTCATTCAAGATTAAATCTAGGCCCTCCACATCACTTTTATCCTCCACCATTGATCTCTCAAATCAATCTCCACCCTTGGATCAAAATCCCCTCCAAAAATCTATAAATAGAACCTCTCCCAAGCCATTTTCATCATCCAAGTTTATGCAATGTTATAATGTCAAAATCACTCTTGAGCTAGGATAGTGAGTTGCACAAATTTAAATAGCATTTCACATTAGAATCCATTGTCTAGGGATAATCTTGTCTTAGGAGCTTGTTTTGGGTGCAAAGCCTTCTTCCTCCCTTGATGGGATTAGGTTTGCTTGTGAGGTATAACTTTATGTTTATTGCATTTTGTTTGGTATTTTTACCTTGTTTGCATTATCTAATCTACATTGGCATGCCCGATGGGACCCACAAGGTCTAAATCTAATCTGTTTGTGTGAGTTTTTGTGTTTAGGACGTGTTTTTACAGGTGCAGCGCTATCCACCCTGCACAGTGGTGCTATCCTTGGCGTGTTTTAGTGCTATCTACTGTTTTAGTGCCATCTCTGCGAAACATTTTCTATTCTAATTTCCACTCACATGTCTTTTTTAAAGCATTTTCTTGATGTTTTCTTGTCAAAATGCTCTTAGTTTTTGCAGGAATGTTGATTAAACAAGGGGAGGTTATGCTGAAATTTCTCTAGAAGGAAAAAACATCTTTTTTTGTAGGTTAGACGTGTTCAGTGCCATATCAACGCTATCACCCAGATCGGCGCCATCCGTGGGATAAACAGGCTCTCTGGAAAGTTGCACAGTGGCGCTTTCCTATATCTATATTGGCGCTATCATCTGTTTTGTCACTTTCCACTTGATGTATTAGTGTGAAAATTTTTATTAGCACTTTTATTGTAACATAGTAGCGCTATATTGTAGTTTGTCACTTTCATAGTCTTTAATTAGCACTATTTGTTTAATTACCGCCATATTTTGTAAGTTGGGTTGTTCTGCCCACATTGGCACTTTCGTATATCTGTTTTAGTGCTATTTTGAGAAAACTTATTTTTCTGTCCATGCAGGTACTGACAAGTTTGTTGCAGGTCATATTGTGAGTACTAACAAGATTTTTGCAAGGTGGTTTGATTTCTAGTTAGCAAACACTTTGATTTTGCAACTTAAAATGAACCCTTTGCATGTTAGTTAGTCAAACATTTCAATTTGGTGCAATTAAAATTGAACAAGCAAACTTTTGTGTGAAGTGTGTGTGCCAAAACATTTACTTTGGTGTTTTAAAATCTACAATTTGTGTGCAAACAACAACAAATCCAAACACTTCAATTTGGGCTCTAAAAAGAACCACAACTTGCATAAATTGAAAGCATTTGGTTAAAAAGAACAACTTGCATCTCTTACGCATGTAATCAAGAAAATCATTTTTAATTGTGTGAAGTGTCTTGTGCTCTATTTGCTTGTGGTGTGAAAGCATATGCTCTTCCCTCGCACTATTTTGGTGACCTTGGGAACCAAAAGCTTATCACAAAACTTGCATTAATCACACTCCATTTAATCCAAAGATCTAAAATTGAACCATGTTTAGTGTGATGCAATCATAGAAGATACGTATGCTCTCCCCTCACATCTTTGTATGAACTTGGGGATCAAAAGTGTTTTCATGATTGTATTGCTTTTGTAAACCTTAGAGGGCTTGCCACCCCGCTTTGAAAGGTGGGAATGACCTAAGCGGCATCAAGTTAAATCCAAGCTCTTCCAAGCCATTATATAAAATAAGGTATTTGGGACGAAAGTCTCAAGCGACAGGTGTTGTTGTGTTATACCGACAGCTAACCTCCCCCAAAACCCTCCAAGGCGCAACCCTTGGAGGTTGGGAGACTCCATAATGGAGAGTAGTGTTGTCGCACATATAACCACCTGAATGGATGCCCTTACTATG
Source organism: Cunninghamia lanceolata (assembly GCA_027924645.1). Classification (NCBI taxonomy): domain Eukaryota; kingdom Viridiplantae; phylum Streptophyta; class Pinopsida; order Cupressales; family Cupressaceae; genus Cunninghamia; species Cunninghamia lanceolata. The sequence continues at coordinate 657,150 of BSBN01001054.1, forward strand.
AAACATTGTTTAGCAAGCCAAAATCCTTCTATTTGTTGACGTAGAAGGGAAACCTTTGAAGCGGCCCCGATTCATGCAGTTCTTAGCTGAGGTAGTAGGGACAATCTAAAGGTTTGGTGAGGGACAAGCCTTATAAGAAACCCAGATCTTGGTATGTGTGAGAAGTGTGTGCAATTGTAAGGAGGAGCTGGCGCTACCAAGATCTTGGAGCTACCTACTTTGAATAGGCACAGCTAGGGGATTCAACAAATACTGTCACATTCTCGCCTTAGGTTGTGAAAAGTGCTTGTTCAAACAAAATCATACGTCATTTCACAAACAAAAAATCTTGGTTGTTGTGCATTCATGTGCTTAATTATGTGTTAAATGTGCTTTTATTATTCACAAACAACTTGCCAAGAGACATTGAAAACAATTTGATCAAACTCCCATCAAAGAAAATCCAAAAATTGCCTTCAAAATCTGTCTGCCCTATTTTAGTGCCATATCTTTCTGATTGTGGCGCCATTTCACCCGTGGATTGGTGCTATTCTCAGATTGACTTGCCTAAAACTAAGAACTATTCCATTGTGATCCCCACCATCTACTTTGTCATAATCCACACTCATTCCCCAAAATCTGACAATAGTCAATCCATATTTACTTCAAAATTTTCCAAAATCACACCTTCTCTTTGACCTTAGAGAATCAATCACCACCATTTGTTGGACCCCTTTGCCACATCATAATCAGCCCAAAAATCCATATCCATCCATTCCCACCCCCAATCCTTTTTTGTATATCTCCTTGGACCAAAATAAATCATTTCAAAAAATCTAGAAACAAATCAAACCACCCATCAAACAAATCATCAACCAAAGCTTGTCATCCTTTTGAGCCAAAGTTAGATCTAGATATCATCATTATCATCACATTTTCCTTGAAAAGTCATTAGTCTACCTTTCAAGAAAAACAAATCATCCCTCTTTGTGTAAGGTCATTAGTCTACTCCAAACAAAGAATATCATCCATTTTTACCAAAATCTAGATCTTGTCTAAAGTTCAACTTGTCGACCATCAAGTCATTCCTAATCATCCTCATCAATCAAAAAACAAACATCAAAATCAAAACCCCTTTTTCATCAAAACAAAAATCATCATCCTCCATCTTGGTCTAGAATTTGCATCATCCATTTGTATCGCCCTTAGGATAAAATCCTTAGAAAAACGTATCAATCTCCCACCACATCCCCTCTTCCACTTCATCTCACTGCTACATCCATCTTTAGGTCCAACACAATCAATCAGATTCTCTAAGGTCTCCATACCCATTCCACTCTACTTCTAGGGATCAACTCCATATACGTGCATGCCCATCACGAGATCACAAAGCAAAAAGAAACAAGAAATGACAGAACATTGGCAATTTAACATGCCCAACACCGATAGCTACAACAGAGTCATCAATCCAAACCCACCTACATACTCCTACATCCCCCAATATAGCCCCAATGAAAATCCTTTTCACTTCTTACAACAAGTACAAAACCCACCACCGCCACCACCACAACCAACACAAAACATCCCCGCTATGTCCCACGATGATCTAGATGTCTTAAGCTTTACGCAAGACGCTGATAACATGGACCTACTAGATAAAATCCTAAGGTCGGACCCAAATTGATATCTTGATCATCTCCTCAAGATTGGTGCTCAACTTCCCCCCATCACAACATCATCATAACCATCCACCTCTACAATCATTCCTACCACATCAAATACCCAAGCATCTACCTCACATACCCAACCCACTACCTCTTGAACATCAACACCTACCGTACCTACCACCTCCACAAGCTCAACCGCCACCATATCTACCATTTCCACAAATCCTGTCATCCCTACCATCTCCCAACCTATTATCACATCCACCACCATGACTACCACAAACCCTTCTGTCCCACAAATCACCCTAAGCATACAAGGGAACACCACACAGGCAAGTTCCTCCACAACTGTGCCTCCACCCAATCCCCAAACCATAGTATACCTACGACAAATATTCTCACATCTACCTCACAATACATCCAACCAATCCAACGTCCACCTACTTAACGTCAATCCATCCAATATCACGTACCCACATAATCCCATAACATCATCAAATCTACATAATCCCAATCCCCAAACACCACCACACTTTCTCCATCAACACACGCATATCAACAACAATAGGCACCAATCAATCCAAACCCCTGTTGCAAGTATGGGTTTAACCCGTGTTGTCATTGCTGTCAACATACTCATGTTGCATTAATGAGAGGGATTGGATGAGCTGTATACTAAGGATATTGAGAAAATTAGTCTCAATCAAGAACAGTGAAGAACAGTGATGACAACAAGGTAAAAGTTCAAGATAAGTTGCAGATCAGAGGATGTGGATTAAAGGGTTTGTAGATATGTGTCTTAAGTTGTTCCAGTAGAGATTTTAGAGGTCCGTATGAAGATTTGAAGAAGTTATGGCAGTTCAAGTGGAACTAGTTCTAGCAAATGTTTAGTGATGACAGAGTGATACAGATAGGTCCGGTGAGATCCAGAAATGCATTCTCTAATTCTGTAGATTTGAGGAAGTGTTTTGGAAGTCTGTGTGGTGTGGCAACTCGATTGGTTCATGGTTTGAACATTTGGAAGTATCTATTCCTTTGTGACAGTAATGGCAGACCATGTTCTTGAGGTTTCGGATGAAGGAGAGAAGAGTTTCAGTAAGTAGAGGAAGTGCAAATGTTCTTGGTGTTTCAGGCAAGCTTATGGAGGTCCTTGGATCATGCTCAGTTTGTATTTATGGTCCGCATTAGAATTGGAGTCACAGAAATGAAGAATAACTTTCGGATGATGATGTTCTTTCTATGACTGGCCGACTGGATGAATTATACATCTTGTGGATGTTCTTGTGGATGTGTGCCGACTTAGATGTTTGTTCCTAAGTTGATATCATGTATAAATAAGGGATTACGAAGTCATTTCAAAGTGTGAATTGTGGAGATGAGTGTGTGGTAGCAAAGAAAAGAGCGAAAGGTAGAGTAGAAGGTTTGGACTTAATTGGAACTGATTCAAGCATGGTGAAGATGCTATTTTCTAGTTCAAGTATGTGATACTTATTCTTTTGTAGATAGTGTGTCTCTTGTAGGCAGTGAGCCTCTTGTGAGCAGTGTGCTCAAGTAGTGAGCCCTAATTGGCATGTGCCATTTTGTTCTTTCTATTCTTCTAACAGAGAATACAATCTTGGGTTAATCACCCCATGGTTTTTCCCTTAATCGAGTTTTCCATGTCAAAATCTTGGTGTCTCTTGTGTTGATGTATTTCTTCTCTTGATTAAATACATTAAATTTCATGTTTGATTTATTGTTATACTACTAAGTGAATATAAGTTTTGAAAGTAAAGAAATTTTTGGACAACTAATTCACCCCCCCTCTCAGTTGTCTGCTCTAAGTCTAACAACCCCAACCCGCAATACCAACATCTCAACCAAACCAATCTCCAACATCAAATCCCACCCCACCTCCAATATCTCACCAACCAACAATCCTACACATTCCAACCACAGCAACCACAGGATCTCAACACCATCTTACAAGGCTTAATCCAAAAGGTGGATGACCTACAAACTGGGGGCAAATGCAAATACTATTCTTTTGAAGATATCTGCCCCTACCCATTTGATCACACGTTCTACATGCCCCCTTTCCCCAAAAACTTTGAAACACCAAAATTTGACAAATACAAGGGAAAGGGAGACCCTAGGGACCACTTTAGGGAGTTCTACATCGCTTGCCTAGAAGTCTCTAACAACAACACATATCTTATGAGACTCTTCCCAAGAAGCCTTGGTAGTCAAGTTGCTAAATGGTTTGCCCATCTTCCACCTGGGATTCAAATATTCCCTGAGCTTGCAAAGAAATTTGTAAACCATTTCTCTTACAACTTCGAACATGAGGTGTCTATGACCGATCTCTGCAACACCAAATAAAAGAACAGAGAAGCTTTTGCTTCTTTCTTACAAAAGTGGAGGGGCTTAGCAAGCAAACTCCCATGGCCTATTCCTGAAAAACAACTTGTCACCATGTTTGTGGCCAATCTCAATCAGGAACTAGGGTTTCACTTATAAATTCTTTGTGCGTCTACCTTTGAAGAGGTCATCGACAAAGGTACAACCATCGAACGAGCCCTCATTACCAAGGGCTCCATCAAACTGTATGACCATAAGACTAACAACAACAACTACTACAAATCCAATAACAACACCCCCAACACAAACAACAATACCAACATGCAATCCAACGACAAATCACGCTATTGGGGGAAGAACAAGAACAATCTAAATGACAGTGTCATGGATGTGAAATCCATCCAACATATCCAAAACCAAACACCTGCCCATATGTATGCAACAAATGTAAATAACCCAAGAGGGGCAAATAAACCATGCAAAGCTCGTAGACAATTCACACCATTAGTAGAACCCATTGAGGACATCCTCGATAGATGTCTCAAACAAGGAGTGGTCACACTCCCGCCTGTTCGACCACGTCAAAACAATGAGCTCAAAGCAGCATGGTATAATGAAAATGATTACTACAAATACCACCGCGTGGCGGGCCATAAAAAACTAACTGTATGCAACTAAAACATTGCATCCAAGACCTCATAGACCAAAATCTCGTCAGCCTCGATCAAAGTGCCCAACCATCACCAAATGCTAACCTTGGAGCTTACAAGGATCCTTTACCCAACCATAATAAAGCCTCCTCATCCAACCAAGCATACAATGTCACTCCACCACCCGCATCCTATGACTCCATTGTCAGCTGCATCGAACCCTCATCCCACCATGTCAACACAATCACCATTCAGGCACAAGCACCTGATTGCACTGTGACAACCTGCCGGGGTCATGTATCTATCTGCATAGCCCCTCCTACCAAATAAATGCCTACATCCACATCTGATTGCCTCCCCCTCGTCCAACCACACATCCATCACCCACCAATCAATATAACCTCCTAGAACATCTAGGAAAGACACCCACACAAATCTCCATCCTTGAGCTACTTCGCACATCGCCCCTCCACAAGGATGTCCTCGACAAAGCCCTTTTGGAAACACAAGTCCCCGCAAACTTGGATGTAACTCAATTTCAAGCCATGGTCGGACATATCGCCACCCCACACCATCTCACGTTTTCTGAAAAGGATCTCCCTACTTCTGAACACCTACATAATGATGCACTAGACATCAAGGTCCGCATTCACAAACACACCATTAAAAGAGTCTTAATAGATGGTGGCTCTAGCCTTAATATATGCACTCTAAAATTTCTAAAACACTTGGGCTACTCTGATGTGGTTGTAGATGCTAGTGAGTGCATCACCATCAAAGGATATGATGACACTGAGAGGCTATCTGAAGGCACCATAAAGCTCCCTATTCAAGTGGGACAGAAAATCCTTGAAACAAAATGTCAGGTTCTGGATCTTGACCTCCCCTATAACATTCTTCTTGGTAGACCATGGATTCATGCCATGTAAGCCATCCCATCCACCTTCCATCAATGCCTCAAATTTCCCCACAACGGCACAGAAGTCACTATCTATGCTGACCCCTGTCCCCTCCAATACTACAATTTTCTGGAAGGCCACAACTAAACCTTCTGTCCATACAATAAAGCCACCATCAAAACATTTCCTATGGCTTCCACCTCATACATAGACCCTGCCAACATCACCACCACTTCATCCCAAGCACCTCCACCACCTGAGGTCAAGATCATGGTTAGCAACCAAGGATGTGGGGAATATAACCTACACGACACCTTTTGTGTGGGCGCATTACCCAATCCTAAGACATTTGGCACCCCGAGCACAGAAGCAGCCAACACGGTCATCATCAAGTGCAAACCCTCGCCCATGTTTGAGAAAAAACACCTTTTGGATCAAGACATACTCAAGGATATTTAAGTATCAAGTACAAAACATTATCAAGTATCAAGTATTATCACCACATACATAAGTCATAAAAATTATCATACTACAAAAACATATTGATATTAAGAGATTTCATAATTCATATTAACTTATGGAAACTTTTGCTTCATCTCAGCATAATCTTTCCAAGTGGCAGAACCTTCTGCATATAGATCCAATTGGACCTTGCACTACATAACCTTTCTATTTATGCAAGTAGAGCTTGCGAACTTCAAGCATTTCAAATGCTTGATCTAAACCATACCTAGTTTCTGTACTTGTATACATTCTATGAGTATAATTATCATCAGTTAAATATATAAATATATCAAATTTGAATCATTAAGAGCACTGTGCCTCTTGGCAATAGCTATTATCATAATGATTCTACAATCAATGGATTTGTTAACTTCGAGATCTTCGAGAGCTCTTTATGCTAATGCTAAGTATATACTTTTTTTTGGGATTGGACCCTCAAAGAACTTTTATTCTGTAATCAAGAATTGTCTCCATATATACTTAGCATTAGCATTACTTCTCTATTCCTTATTGGTTATCTACCAATCTTTTTTGATCAACATGATCTGTTCATTCATTTCTGACAACATTTATGGTCTAATGCTAATCCTATCTTCTAGCTTATCTAGCTTATAGGAGTTTGACATCTTCTTATGTCCAATGTTTCAAACAAAAAGATATGAATTTTCCTAATAAAAAACCCACCAGTGGTAGATATTCTTCCCCACTTATAATGTTGATCCATACAATATATTCAAACAATTCTTCCAAAACTTGGTTAACTCTCATAACTTAACCATCTATTCTCAAAATGATAAGTTATACTTACATTAAGTTACCCAAACCTTGTTGGCACATGTGCATCTCTATCCGAGATATTCTCCTCAAGAACTCTGTGTAATCTAAACAATTCTTGCACAATTTTGTGAGCTACCACTGTGCTCCACCAGATAAATTCTCTGGTATAAAAGGTGTTACCTTTATTCTTTATCATTCTAAACGACTCACCAAAAATCTTGCGGCATCCTTTTCATTTTCTTTCAAAAATATAATGGCTTAACATCTGCTAACATCTTAGAGACACCAAGATATTCTGAGATATGGTGTATTATGAACTTCCTTCCATATCCAATTCCTTAATTCACCATAATTAGGTACATAAATTCTTCCTTTATTCCTCAATAACCCATTGGGTTCAAAGCAAAAACCTTCATACCTCTTATCTTGCAAATTATCCGTGAGTACTTGCTTAACTTGTTCATAGAATTCATCACTCCTAGATCCTTTCAATACTTAGCTTCTAAAGTTAGTTTGGATAGTTACTAATGAAGATATATTCCTTCCTCAACTTAAAGCATTAGCAACTCTATTCCTATTTCCCTTGACATAATTAATGTTGAAATCTTAATCCGATATCAGTTCTAACCACCTCCTTTGCCTTGTATCTAGATTAGGTTGAATAAATAAATACTTTAAACCATGATGGTCTATTTTCAATTCAAAAGGTTTTTCCAACAAATAGGGTCTCCATATCTATAATGCATGAACAACTATGGCTAACTTCAAAACATATGAAGCATAAGGTTTTTGCTTCTTGATTTATAGACTATGTCTTGCCTTTTCTATTTTAATACTCCACCTTCACCTGGCACATTTGGTACTACCTTCAAACTTTAGAGTAGTAAATTTTTCTCATGTCCTAGAATAACTCTTTTGCCATTCTCCTCTTCTTAATCCTTTCAGAACTTGATTGAGATTGAGATCCTTCATTCCCCATGTTTACTAGCTTGAGAATTTTCTCCTCCTAATCCTTTCCTTGTTCTAATATTCTGATTCTCTCTCTCTCTTGTCTTGATAAACATCACTAGGATTTGATCTAACTTAGTGCCCATACCCTCAACTCCTTATCATACTTCTTCACTTCCACACAAAGTTAATTCTTGCTCTAACCATATTAACAAGATAGTTCACCCTATGGGTTTCCATAAAGATTTAAATTCTACGAATATTATCCAATTTTCTAAAAAAAAATATTTAACATTTCCAAATAGAATTTCCCATTCTTTATTCAAAACTTTTTCCCAAGAAAGATTTCTTATACATAAGCTTTTGATAAAACACTTTTCTTTCCTTTATATCAAAAGGATTTGAATACCCTCACCGCTACAACTGAGAGGAGTATATCCCTCAGATTATAGTCCATGATTATCCTTGAATGGTAATAACCCTCAACTTTATCCTCAGATACTTAATTTTGAGAAACATACTCCTCTGAATCATTACTTAAAGAAATTATAATTTTCTTCTTCCAAAGGAGGAACATAAAGATTCCTAAACAAAATGGTGGAATTCACACTATACTTCGAGGACATATCCTTAGAAAGTGGTAAGGCTTTTGATTTGGTTGGAGAGACCAAAAGTAGATGGTTAAAGTTGACAACCTCTCTCAGAGGGACAAGCCATTTCCACTCTTGGAACATCGTATAGATACCAATTCCCTACAGGGTGCTTTTAATCATCCTTGACTCTCTCACATTCAAGACAACTTTCTATCCTCTTCATTCTCTTTCAGAAATAAAGAGATTTCTCATCAACTAGGAATTTAGTTACTCCTAGATGACTCGATTATGATTTAAAAAGAATTTCCTACCTCACAAGGTTTCATAAATCTAAAATTTAGGAACATACCAAGTGCATTTTCTACAATTTACTCTCTTATACAATCCATCAAAGGCCCATCAAAGACATGATAGAGGTGAACAACCAAAAATATTCTAGTATAGCCACCTCAATAATTTAAATCAATATCAAAGAATAAGAAATTTCATTTTCAACAATAGGTCAAAAGATTGAACTCAATAAATCAAATTTTGACCAACTGGTCATAAAATAAATAATCTTCAAAATTCGGTGGCTAGACCATTCCAAAAATTAAGGAATAAAATAATGCAAATATTTAAAAACGAATTTCTCCAAAAATTCAAGAAGTGTCAAAATCAAAAGATATACTGACTATGCACTATGTGACTGACTAAGTCACTGACAAGGGAGTAGATTGTTGTATTACACTCAAGATTTCCAAAAACTTACAGTGGTTTAGAGACCATGCTACTAGCACAATAAATAAATAAGTCCTTTAAGACTTTCTCTATACTCAAAATCAAAAGATTAAAACACATCCACCATTACATCGTGGAAAATTTATCGTTCATCACATAGATGATATTCAAAGATGGTGATACAACGACACACAAACTTCAGTTGGAACACACACCTCTTCTTTTTTTCATTTATAAAACTCTATTCCCTACCTCTCGGAATAGTTTAGTTAATCAAACTAGTCTAAATATCTCGGTGACGATCCCATTCTTCATTATAATTGATCTTTTTATCTCCACCAAGAGACAAATACATAGTTCTCAACTTTTGTCCAAATGCTATGAAATAACTAATAACTTCTCCTACAACTCCTACGAATTATCTTGCAAACTTCATGTGAACTCTTAACAAAAGAATGATACTAATCCCAATCTTTTCATCAAAATATTGCCCGAGAGGATCCTCTTCTTTTACGTTCTCAACTACATATAGGCTTCATGAGTTAATAAGGGAACTCTTATTCTCCTTCAGTTATGCATGATTCTTTGAATATGGCAATTTGGTTTTCTCATGAATCTTTAGTAATCAAAAAGCATTTCCAAGTCCTGTACTATTTTTCCAAGCATTTTATGCCAATACATCACTACATGTCCTTTATTGATCCTTTTATCTCTTTTTACTTATTCCAATTCATTAGGTTTTAGACAAGAACCCTAATTATCTACGTATCTTTGATACAATTTCTTAAATTTTCCAAACTTAATTGCTTCTGCACCTGGTTGATTATTTTAGGATCTTTCCATCCTTAAGTTCTTGAGATATAAAAGTGATCTTGAATTCATATAGACACTACTCTTCCTAAGCTCTTAGTCTAATAACATTTGATCAAGGTTTTACCTTTTTAATCCAAGTCTCAGGATCTTTCCATTCTATATCCTCAATAGAGTTAAATTGACTCATGGATTCCTTAATTCATCAGTTGGTTTAGTCTTAACCACTGACTTGATAAGTGTTGGATAATAGTCCTTCTGATAATTTTCTTGGTTAGTCTACTTGCCATTCTTGCATAAAACCAATTTCAATTTTGGACTCTCATAGCATAGTGAGCACATAGGTTCCAGAGCTGAACCTGGTTAGCTCTGATACCACGTGTAACATGCCACTTGTTCTACCATCTAAGATTTACCAATTTTAACTTGAAAGTAAATAAAGTCATGAATTCATAACAGGAATAATAAAAAATTTTCCTTCGAACATTTGATATAATGCACATTTGAAACATATTTCAAATTTCTATTGCATAACCAAATTACATCTCTCAATAAAAGAATTCAATATTCAACTTTTACAACTTTTTTTTCATGAATTACATAGAAGCTTCAAGAGCTTAACTGTTAAATAGAATCACATGTTTGTATGCTTGTCTGTCTTCAATACTCCCAACCACCAACTGCATGAGGGGAAGCATCACTCAGGTGATTTACCTCCAACCACGGACTAACTACGGTCCCCCGCACATTTACCAAACTGGTAAACGACCCTACCCTTCGACGAAGGGATTGGTATGGTAACCCCAAATAAAATAGGCCTAATTTGAGCAAGGTGTTGTGTCCTACATTAACTAGTACTATCATACTATGGCTACAACCATCAAACTATGAAATCCCTACTAGAAATGCAAACTTGGATCACAGCGAACCTAGACAGTGTAAACGTTGGCAATTTACACCACTTTGGCCAAAGTTTTCTTGTCTCATATTCATCCACCCTTCTATCTCGATTGGGAAAGACAACAATCTCTATATAAAAGTTATTCCCTTCCCCATGGATCAACAAATCCTAGGAATAACCCCACTTAACAAATGTATCATTCTCTACACAAGATATTCCCTTTCCCATGGATCAACAAATCCCAGGAATATCCCCACTGAACAATTACATCAAACTCTGTTCTAGGTTATCTACCTCTTCCATGGATCACATATCTCAAGATTAACCTATTGCACGCTTTACTAGGATACATATATCAAAGTAATACCACTTGAGTCCTATTCTCACTATCTTTCCCCTTGTACAATTTTCCTATATAAATATCAATCAATGATTGATTAGGTAAAAACCAAACCATAGACACTATCTCACATTCACAATACAATTTTGCTAACTAGATATATGCATATTTATATATCCATATTTATATAAACTATTATACAATCAAAAGACATTAACAACGATAATTCAATATTGCAATCACTTAACAATAATACATCACATAATATTTTGAAAATAGGAAAAAACATATAGAAGGAGAAATAAATCCCATGCCTGAGAATATAGCTCCAAATGGATCAGATACTCTTCTACTAACGACCTTTCAATACTCTAGATCATTCTTCCAAATAAAACCACTTATAAAAACAAAATGACAAATTTTTGACACAAATGCAAAACTCAAATTTAAAAAGGAAAAGCTCTTGATTAGAAAATGGTGCAATTAAAAAAAATGAGGGAGAGTGCCCCCTTTTATACCGCAACCAATTCAAGAATGTCGATATAATGTCGACATACTTAACCAACTCAATAATGTTGACACTATGAGGACATGCTTATCAAAAACTAAAATTAGTTCTTAAAAATCAAACAACCTTCTAAAAATAGAGTTAGATATAAATTAAAAATAAAATTAAAATTATTAACTAATCACAAGGTTTAAGGAGCCCGTGAACCAAAATGGTGTAAAAGTTTAACAAATAAAAATAAGTTTAAGAGGTTTTAAAGAAGGGGCCCACTTTAAGAATTAATACATCCCCATTTGTTTTAAACATAAAAACACTTAATAATCTAAAATACCATTTCTCTAAAAAAAGATACGTATCCCTTTTCTAAAAAGAAATTAAAAGCTTAGATTTTAATAATAATATTATCACCTTAAAATTTAATAATTATTATTATTTATTTTATTATTTTTATTATTATTACTTTATATAAAACTAATCTTTTATTATTATATATATATTTTTAAATCTATCATATATATAATCTTATTGTTTTACTTACCAAAAAAATAATATTTACGAAAATCAAATTCTACAAAATAATAAAATTATATTTTCACAATTAAGAGAAAATAATAATAATATTTATATTTAATACATATATAAAGAGATGATAAATATACATTTATATATATTCGCATATGTATAAATTTATCATTGAAAAATCAAATATAACTCATAATCGAGAAATGTATATAAAGTCGTAAAATCTTCATAGACTTATCACAAAAGAGACGATAATTCAAGCATAAGCCAAATGACATCTCCATATCTATAAGTAATATGCTCGAGAATATATGTAGGTACATCTACCTACAAATGTTCATGCTCATATCAACTCACGTATAAGAATGTATCGTGGACTTGCATGAGCATTAATAAACTCAAAGAAACCAAACACATAACAACATGCAAGTTCGAACATCTAATCAAGACTCAAGAGACATAACTCAAATCACTTACCACTACCCACATTGACTCGACTCAACTCAACCTAGGTCAAATTAGGATGTGTGTGTGTATTGCTCAGTTTAGGCTTCTCTTTTACGTTTACCAGACCAAGTCCTTCTCCCGAGTGATACCTCCCCTCTTTTTTGGAGGGACAACCTGTTCCTGCATCCACTTAGATCATCGTAAGAGTAGTTAACTAATCAAAACATAATCATTAATTAACAATAACACATTTAATACAAGACATTGCATTGTTCTTTTTTATCACCATATTGCATTCAAGATAGATAACACACATAGATGCAAAGATTCATAAATACTTCATTTTTCACAAAATATCCAATCTATAGTAAATGGATAAAAACACATATAGATGCAGAAATCCATAATCACTCACTTTCCAAACAAATTAACCAAACTAGGTAAATAGTAAGTAGATAGAAACACATGGGCTATAACACTAGAGAAGAACACCTAGATGTGTTGGCCAAGATCTTTGATAGGCTAGAGCAATATAATGTTTGTCTCAATCCAAAGAAGTGCATCTTTGGCGTCACCTCAGGAAAACTGCTGGAATACATATTCTCCAAATGAGGAATCGAGGTAGATCCTGCAAAGGTCAAGGCTATCACTGAAATGCCACCTCCCAAAACATTGAAACAACTGAGAAGCCTACAGGGAAAATTACAGTCCATTCACCGGTTCATCGCCCAACTCACTGATAAGTATCAACCATTCCAACATCTCCTCAAGAAAGATATAGCTTTTGCCTAGACCGATCAGTGTTAGAGTGCCTTCGATCAGCTAAAAGAATATTTGGCTAATCCCCCTGTTCTAACTCCACCAAGACAAGGAGAGCCCCTCCTCTTGTATATCTGAGCGACAGACATAGCAATCGAGGCTTTGTTAGCGCAACATGATGAGCATGGGAAGGAAAGAGCCATCTACTACATCAGCCGCACCTTGATCTCATATGAGCTTAACTACACACAAATTGAACGAGCATGTCTAGCCCTCGTCTTTACGTCACAAATTTTAAGACATTATATGCTCAATCACAAGACCAAGCTCATTGCTAAGATCGACCCACTGAAGTATTTGCTAAACAGAGTGGCTCTCACTGGCAGAATGGCAAAATGGGTCATGATTCTAATTGAATTTGACATTGAATACACAAAGAGAAAGGCCATTAAAGGAAAAGTCATAGCAGATCAGCTCGCCAAAGCACCTATTCCAGTAGAATATCCTACAATAGCAGAGTTTCCAGACGAAGCCATCCTGACAACCACACCAGCTCCAGACACATGGAAAATGTATTTTGATGGATCATACACCCACAGAGGCTCGGGGGTAGGCATCCTGTTCGTTACCCCTTAAGGTGACATAATCCCTAAATCATTCAAAATCACATTTCCATGCACCAACAACATAGCCAAGTATGAGGCTCTCATCATAGGTCTCTGCATGGCCATCCAATGGAAAATTGAAAAGCTAACTGTGTATGGTGACTCCCAACTGGTCGTTAGGCAGGTCAATAATGAATACAAGACCAAAGATGACAAATCCTACCCTACAAGAAGATGGCCGATGATTTCAAGGACTACTTCCATGACATCCACTTTGAGCAAATCCCAAGGCTCAACAATAAAGTAGCAGATGCCATGGCTACCATAGGATCTCTGGTCGATATGAAAAAGGATAGCAAGAAATATGAATTCCTGATAGAAGAGCTCCCCATCCCAGCATATGACGTTCCTCAATATGAACTAGTGTGCGAAGTCATTGGTCCTCTATCCCCATGGTATCAGGAAACATACCTATACCTTCATGATAATATCCTTCCCCCTAACCCATTCACTTCCCAGCGAAAATCATTCATCCGTCGAGCCTCCTGTTTCATTCTTGTAGGCGACACACTATACAAAAGCAGTCTTGACGACACGCTTCTACGATGTTTAGACTCTACAGAAGCTGAGGTAGCCTTGGAAGAGGTACATGCAGGTATCTGTTAGGCACATTCTAGTGGACCTGCCCTATCTAAAAAGATCCTTAGGACTAGATATTACTGGCCAACCATGGACCGCAACGCCCACAGGTTTATCAAGAAATGCCTCCCATGTCAACAACACGGTGATCTCATCCACGCACCAGCACAGGAGCTATAACCAATTGCAACGCCATGGCCTTTCTCACAGTGGGGACTTGACCTCGTAGGGAAAATACATCCCTCATCCTCAAATGGCCATAAGTTCATAATCAATGCTACCGAATACTTCACAAAATGGGTGGAAGCAATACCACTCACCTTCACCACAGGCATCCAAATCTCCAAATTCATCCTCCACAATATCATCTGCCGATATGGTATCCCCCATTCCATTGTCACCGACAATGGAAGGCCATTCAAGAACCATGAAGTTCACACCTTGTGCGACAAGTTTGATATCAAACACCATTTCTCCATGCCGTATTACCCTCAAGGAAACAGTCAAGCAGAGGCGTCTAATAAAACCATCATTCGCATCTTAAAAAAGATAGTCAATAAAGCTGGTTGCGAATGGCACCTCCAACTCAACCCCACCCTATGGGCTTACCGCACAAGCATCCACACTCCTACATGAGCCACTCCATACTCACTAGTATTCAAATCCGAAGCCATTTTACCTATAGAGGTCGAGCTCCCATCTCTCCGAGTGTCCTTGCAAAACATTATCTCTGATGAGGATTACCGCATCACAAGGTTGCATCAACTAGAACTACTGGATGAGAAATGCCTGAATGTGTTGAATCACCTACAGGCATATCAAAACTGCCTCAGAAGAAGCTACAACAAAAGGATCAGAACCTGAAAATTTGAGGTGGGTGAGCTTGTCCTAATGGAAAACTAGAAGAACCTGCAAGAGTGTCCTAAGCAAGGAAAGTTTGAACCCAATTGGCTAGGACCTTATGTCATCACAGTTGATTATGGGTTAGGAGCATATTAGCTAGCAACACCTGAGGGGCAGCCTCTAGATGAGCCGATGAACATCCTGCATCTTAAGAGATTCTATGCATAACCCATCTGGTACCCCAAGTCAAAAAAATAAAAAAAATAAAAAAACACCAAAAAAATCAAAAAATAAGAAAAACCCAAGTGTAATAAAAACTTCCAATGGTGAAAATCACTTCAGTGACACCTTAGATAAGTACCATGGTGAAAAGCTATGTCAGGTGCCATGCATAATTGGCCAGTTCTACCATCTAATAAGTCCTCTTTCCGTCATAACACTCCATATCCCACACATCCCATGGCTTGGAATTTGAAAACATCAAGTTTTATTGCCCACTCCACACTATCTCACCCAAAACCCCATCCATGGAATGAGGATCCTTGTAAGCTCCTGTTCGTATAGTTCCAAATTAGAAAAATCCAAAAACATCATAAAATCAGCACAATATCAAAAATCCAAAAACATCGCAAAATCATAAAATATAAAAACAATAGAAAAGATAGAAAACCCAAAACAAAACAACACATCTCATCGAAATCATCAATCTTCATCACATCACACCCATCCAAAACCATTCCCATATCATCAAGTCAAACCAAAACTACATATTCATTTCACCCGCATCTTAAAAGTACCTTGATCCCATGGACACAGGGTATGTAGGCAGTCTGGAATACGAAGGAAGTTTCTAGTACTTAGGTACCTAAGATGCACCCATCCAACCCATTTGGATGGTCCCCATCACTGAGCTTTCTAGATTTAATAAGTGATACACAAGCTATGTATACACTCGAAACATGTCCCCTAAATGCAAAAATCATCAATCAACATACCAACTATAATCTTACATATGGCCAGATTGTTCTTTTGCCCATCTTACACAAATTTTCCAATCAAAACCAACTGATCTGCATCCTAGGATATATCTTTCCAATAATGGACAAATATATGTCATTCTATCATCACGTCTCTTGGCAAGAGTACACAAAGTCTATTTGTATCTTTTTCTTGGTCTTTTTGATTATTGATTTTTATCTTTTTTGTCTCACTCTAAGTTATCTCCAAAGCTACCTTGATCCCACCATATCATGGTACACTGCGGACAACACCTAGAGTAGACATGGTCAATTATTTCTGTATGCTATGCTTGTGGGTTGGTTTCATTACTCCAAAAATAGTATTCATATTTTGAAGCCCAGGTCGGTTCTAGCATGGGGTGTCCCATTTGCATATATAGGCATCAAAACCTTATATGTACTATTTGCACTCATCGCTATGAGTCCCCTTCCTAGGCTAGGCAAGATTATACTACCTTGGGCACGCATGAAATCAATCTATTGTTTGTGAGTCTTGTCCATGCAATCGTGGGATATACATCATCACCTAGGTCATTTCATACCTTTGTGAACTATATCCGACATTTCTATATTAAACTAAGAAATGCTCTCAATTACTCTTATGCAGCTACTGTTACTAGCTCAAACCAATCACAATCCCACTCACTCATTTAACATCCCCATATGGGCCTAGATTTCATACTCACCCCAATCTAACAATCCCTCACTAATCCCATTCCCCTACCATATCTCTATCTAACCAAACCAAATCCCCCCTCAATGACATGGCGACTTATGACCTAAACAATCCTCTTGTCCCCCCCCACCCCCATTTCTCTAGATGCTCCCAATCCTATCCATACCCCATCCAACCCCCCTTTCCTTTCCCCACCCAATCCCCTTTCCCACAGCCTTACCACCCAGGGTCAAACAACGAACATCATGTTTATCAGGACTTGTTCATATCGCCCATCACCTAGTTTGCATCCCACATATCACCTCACTTTAATTTACATATCAGTTAGATTCATTTTAAAATTGCATATCATGAGGTTCATTTTAATCTGTTTAAGTTGCATATCAGTTAGATTCATTTTAAAATTGCATGTCATTAGGTTCATTTTAATCCGTTTAATTTGCATATCAGTTAGATTCATTTTAAAATTGCACATTAGGTTCATATTAATCCGTTTAATTTGCATACCAGTTAGATTCATTTTAAAATTGCATATCATTAGGTTCATTTTAATCCATTTAATTTGCATATCAGTTAGATTCATTTTTAAATTGCATATCATTTAGGTTCATTTTAATCCATTTAATTTGCATATCAGTTAGATTCATTTTAAACTTACACATCATTAGGTTCATTTTAATCTATTTAATTTGCATATCAGTTCGATTCATTTTAAACTTACACATCATTAGGTTCATTTTAATCCATTTAATTTGCATATCAGTTTAAAACCTTTTGCATTACATATCAGTTAGGTTCATTTTAATCCATTTAACTTGCATATCAGTTAAAATCCATTTAAATTGCATATAAATTAGATTCATTTAAAAATTGCATATCATTATGTTCATTTTAGAATCATTTAGTTGCACATCATTACAAATCATATCATACTCATTTATGTTTGTCATCACATAGGTACATGATAAAATTAACATTAGTATCATCCCATTGCATAACATACATATATCATCTCATAAACAATTAGTTTCATTACAACATCATAAGCATCATCATTGAAACAACATTTAAAATCATCTAGTGGCATCTACATATTTCCATACATTTCCAATACATCACATTGTTGCATCCATAATAAATGTTTATTTGTCTGAACATCCAGTTGCATTATACATCATATAGTCCATACAAATCACATCATACATATATCACAAATAAATCCATCATTAATGCATCCATAAAATCACACACATAATTGCATAAACATAACACATCCATCGCATATAAAACCATAAAATATATTTGCATCCATCATATAGGCATCATCATACTAGGACATCATAAACAACCAAAAAGCATCGCATCATATATAATCACTGCAAAAAAATGTACATTGCTCACATCATCAAAAAATATAGTGTCCTGATATAATGCTTCTAAGGGCTAACATGGTATAACCATCACATAGAGGATCCTCTCTCCGAAGGAGTGGGAGACTCTAATCCTGGCTGTGCTTGTGATCTTGTCGGCGGCTGTGGCTGTGGCTGTCCCTGCACCTGTGGAGCCTACTGGGGCACGTGTGTGGGAGGAGGCATCATCTGCTGAACCAATTGAATAGATCTTGACCTATGTGACCTTAATGCCCCTAATCTACTAACCTGGTTGTAACTCGGTGCCCGCTACGCTGCTGGCACGGCTACATAATACAGGCCCCTATAGTACTCCATCTGCCTGCTGTTCTCTGTCAACTCCCCCTGTACCTGGCTCAACTATCCCTGCAACTGATAACACTGTGACTATGCCTGTGACAACTGTGTCTGCATCACTGCCAAAACTGGGGCAAGACCACCACTTGATGCCTGTAAACTACTCGGTGAAGTCTCTACCTATTGTGCCCTAGTGAGTGCTGCATCTTGCTCCCCTATCAGGGTGACTATGTCACCCTGAGCCTGTGCTAGCTCTACCTCACGGCCCTCCAAGGCCTCCTGCAAGCTGGCCACCTATGCCCGTAAGGTCTCCATCTCCTCCTCCTCATCCCGTCGATGCCGACAATGTGTCAACCTCTCTGCCTTTGCCTCCTGCAAGCTGGCCACCTATGCTCTCAAGGTCTCCATCTCCTCCTCCTCATCCCGTCATCACCGACGAGGTGTCAGCCTCTCAGCCTCTACCCCCAAAGCTGTCCCTGAGGTCCCTGCCAACTCGCTGCTGCCCCACCTATGGTGGAGGTAAGTCACCCTCATCTACCCTCAGCTATCCCACACGCCGCCGAGGTCCTGTAGATTGTCGCGCTACTCCAACCTATACCTGCTACATAGGAACCTGCTAACCCACTTGTCCTTGTCCTGCTGCCACTGCTGGCAACACATCCATCAGCTGGCCATCCCTCCCAACCAATCTCTCCTCTCCATCATCTCTCACCTCCACAAGGTAGTCCTCAATAACCTCATCTCCATCCCCATCAGGGTCGTCTCCATCTCCACTTGAATCATCCCCCTCTGCCCCTACTACCTCCTCTGCTGGATCTGTCAACCGAGTGGGCCGATGCATAAGCCGTCATATATCGTATGCAGTCGTAGTCCCTGTATCTCTAACTGTGCTCCTCCAATCCCATTGTACTGGCTGAAGCACTACAAAGTCACTCAGAACAACCTATGGCTATAGGGCTACGGGCCAGTAGGGTCCATCTCGTAGGGTCCACACGTATATCGCCATCTGTTGAGGGGTGTCCTGTACCAAACCAAACTGCCGCATAACCCGCGAGGGTAGGTACATCTCTGTAATGCCCCTCACTTTTTAGTTTGTGATAGATGTTATTTTCATATTACTTTCTGTCAGTTCTGGAATAGTTGATAGTTCTATATTGCATAATTACAGTTTTGAGACATTTGGTCTAGTATGTATTGGTTTATGCTCTCCTTAATCTTGATGGACTATGTTCGATGGATGTATTGAGACATGTGTTATGAGTTTTGATGACATTATGATCATTTTAGTTATGATGAGATGGATATGCTTAGTGATGGTTAGAAAATATCATGTTTATGCTTCTGATTATAGTCTTGTGTTGGAGCGGGGACAGTGTAGTACTACTCGGATTGAGCACCCTACTACGCCGCGATTCTCTGTCTCGGTGTGTGTGATATATATATATTTACAGTTGATCATATATAACCCATTGGTGTTCACGCAGGTCGCAGGTACTGGGCCTCAACTCCACCTGATTTAATAGGTCTGAGCGGGCCCTACACCATGGATAAGGTGATGGAGATAATATGAGGTCTTTACTGCTAGGTCAATTTCAGTACTTGCCGTAGTCTTGTGTTGTGTTGCGTCGTTATCCCTTGGTTCTTGGGGTTGGTCGTCGCGAGTTGGGGAGTGTTGTTAAGATGTTATACTTGTTTATGTATCTCTTGTATCTTTTATGACCTTTCAATATGGGTATAGTCGTAAAATAGGAATCTTGTTTGTGTTAAGCCTTTCATTGACAAAAATTAGTTATTGTAATGTTATAAACATTAATGAAGGTAATTAGTGATTAGTTATGTTTAAATATTCCTTTTAGGTGAGTTATTTAATGATTGTTTATGCCGGATATAATTAGAGATTTGAGAATCTCTATGTTGGGAAAAATTTCAAATTTTATGGAGGAGTGAGATTGTGCAGTTATTAGGAGTTATTGGAATTTATGGATTGCCTATTTTGGTCTCAGGAAGTTTGGCATGAAGGGGGGTTTTTATGTTTGTGTTTTTGGGGTTTTTGGGGGGAATTTGGTTCTGGAAGAGGAGACAGATTACAGAGAAATTCTTTTGTGAAGAAAGAGAAAGAGATTCAAATAAAAGAAGATTAAAATTCTGGAGCGATTGGTACGAGTATGTCTTGTAAACTTTTGCATTTCTCGTTTTGTTGCTCTGATGTATTAGATTTCTTGTTGAAATTCTTTTAGATGGTCACTCTGGTTTGTAAGCTCCTTGTTTTTGTGTGGGTTGCTCTATGATTTATGTCTGTAGAATAATTGGAACCTTTCCTCTTTTGCTTTGACCTTGTCCTCGAGTTTTATGACTTCCTGTATCCTGCTTGTAATCTTCTGTAGTAGCCAACTAATTTGTGAGGCATACAACCTCTATGAGGAAACTTATTTGACCTCATTTGAAAACCAATGCAACTGTTGGAGGAGACCACCATGTGGCCAAATCTTTTGCACCTTCATTTAAATAAAAGAAATTAGACCCCATACCTTCTTCTCGTAACAGATTTGAAGTTAAACCTTCTTACCTTGTGCACCATCAACCCTCGCCTAAAATTCTTAACTCCTTCATTAGATTATTATTCTGTCTATAGGATTATTATTTTTTTCCAATTTCTTTAGGTTGATCTTTCCTTGTTGATCTCAGAAGCATGTCATTTCGAATGAAAACACTAGCACGGCAGCAAAGGTAGTTGAAATAGAATTTACCCCTATCAGTTGTATTGCCTGTTCAACAAATCCATTTCATTTTTACCCTGAGATCTTCGCTATCCAAGACACCTCTTTGAAGCTTTCCATCAAGAAACCTATGCACCTCGCCTATTTTGTGTAGTGCATGTGGAGTGTGTTCTAATGGTGTCAACTCTACATTATCCTTCTTGTTTTGTTAGTATCTTGACCACCTGGTAAGTGTCTCAGCATTGTCTGAGGTTTAAAGCTCAATTTCGCTAGAGGAGGGATGCAAAACAAGTTACTTCTCCTTCAAATTTTGTTGGCTTACCTCTGTCGCTGCCCCCGTGCGTTGTTTGCTCAGATCTGTCCTAAAATCTTACCTGTAGGATCCCTCTCCCTCTCTCTCTCTCCCAGAATGATTATGCCAGGAGTCCGAGCTTTCTTTTCTCCTCGACGGCTCTGGGTGAACTTTCACCTTCTGCAGAAATGAAATAACATCTATTTCCTGTTGTGGTTTCTTAAAAATGCTGATGGGATTAAAACTAAAAGTTAGTGATTAGTGGCCTTAGAAAGTTCTTTCGAATCCCCTTGTGTATCCTCATGACTCAGATTTGAAACAGATTTTGTGGAGGTGTTAAATCTGCTTATTATAGGAAAAAGAAAATTCTGTGTAGCACCGATTCTGTGAGTTGAATAACATTAACTAGAGTGTCCATTAGATTCTTTCTAGTATCTCTTAGGAGAGAATCTTAACCCGTAGTATGTTAGATTTCTAGAAGTCACTGGCAGAAATTACGTAGTTCCTCTTTAAAGGAAAGTAGGTATAAGTCTTGGGTAGATCTTTGTTGTTAGAAGTAGAAGCTATTAGCAGGATGTAAGCAAGTATGGGAATAATAGTAATAGGCAGTTTCATGATTTAGTTGGTAATTACACTAATTTAATATTTCTAGTCCCTCTCTTTAGAAGGTCATAAGTTCTTCACATTTCCATTTTATTCTGTAATGATGTTATATAAATTTTTTTTAATTCGGATGTCTTGTCTTAAGAAAGGATAATATCTTATTGAAGTTTCATGATCTAAATAACGAATTCTAGTAACGAGTTGGGAATTTAGAATATTAATTATTTAGACTTCTTAAGGAAATTTTGGGTTCTTAATTAGGGTAGCGATAAAGTTAAAGTAAAGAGTATAGTTTTGTCACTCCTTTCAAGAAGGTATTGCAAATATTTTAGTAAGGCGATTGAATTTCAGTGTTTATCCTTTTAGTGTAAGCTAGATAACCTATTTTTTTGGAGTTTGGAAATTTAGTTGTGACATTATTGTCAATACGAATATTATGGTTGTATCTTTTAAAATTGTTTTAGTTTTTGTAGAAAGGCACGTGGAGTAATTATACTTTGTTTTAGTTCGAAATATTATCTTTTCACAATAATGGAAATTAAACTAGGTTAGATAATTAAAATTTATTTTGAGGTTTATGCATTCCACTATTTGTTCCTTGTTAGGATTTCTTTTTCTACCAATTATTCTTTTTCCCTCAATGTCATCTTGCATTTAATGAGTCAATGGTGCTTGCTAGGTTTTGTATGATTCCTAGTGCCTTTTTCTTTGAGTTAGATCTGCAGTGAATCTTTGGTCTAATAGGAAATAGAGGAAAACTACCATCCCTTGGGGTATAGTATGAGGAACTTGTTGTTGTATTAGATGTGTTAAGATTTTGGTTTAAGAATAATATGGTTGTTCTAATGCATGGGAGTGAGAACTTTTGGTTTAAACAATGTGTCATTGTATGCTTCCTTTGTTGTTAAGATTTCTTTCTTTTGCAAACCATGGTGTGAAGCCATCCTTGGGTCTAAGTTTGATTATGTTACCATCTTAAATTAAAAATGTTTGGGTGTTAATTACCTCCTTGTCATTTTTCTAAGGGCCATGGTCCTAGAAAACCTAGTCTTCGCAACTTGGTTAAGTGTCTTGTCACCGATTCCAGAGGTTTAACTTTTTGTTCACATCCTTGGTACTTGGGTCTTTTGTCACTTGAAGTTTGTTTGAGTTGAGAAGGGTTATGAGAATTGTAGCATTATGGCCAAGTGAATGGCTCTTGTAATGAAATAGGATCTCTTTTGTAACCTTTATCCTTGTATGTGGTGGTTTGTCTGGTTGGTCAGAGAACGCTAAGGGAGTGGCTTCCATGGTGGGGCTGACGCCTAGTGAGAGGTCACCTGGGTAACCCCATGGGAGTTGTAAGCAAGTGGAAACCTAATAATGTACTTAGGAGGGTTGGGTAGTAATACACTTAACAAGATAATAATTGTGACCTCACCCTCACCTTGAGTGCTCTCATAGGCTAAGGGAGGGATGAGAAGGCTTGGTTGGCAAGGCCGACCTCCTTGTCTTCATGAGAGGACATGTCGGTTCCGCATGTGTCACCCTATGGGGCTGGCACCTAGAGAGAGGCTGCCAGGGTAACCATAGATGGGGGCCAGCTTCTGGTGGGAGATAGCCTGGGTAACCCATGCTAGGGCCATGCGATGACACTCTCCTTACGCGGTTCGGTTACTTTCCCTTCATCTTTGTTAGTACCTCTAGAGTGTGGTCTTGTCTTCGTGATCAATCTAGTTTGATGTTTGATTTGTCTGGCTGAGTACTATCAGTTCTGTGCAGTCCTTTCATCATGTTTGTCTTCATGGAGTTTGGTATTGGTATTCATGTTCTTGACTGTAGCTTGACCTAGTGGTAATCCTCTTGTTATCTCCTAGCTCGGTGGGGTGGACCTCAGGGTTCCACATGGTTGGGAGGTAGAGCTATCCATTGGTTTACTTGGAGATTCAGTTTGAGCCATTGGACAGTGATGTTCCAGTTCCAGGTTGCTTCCATTCTTCAGCAGTGTTGTATACTTTCATATGTGCCATTTTGTAAATTGGCGAGACCGATCTTGTAACCTTGTAATCTTGCAATATTGTATTCTTGCAACCTTGTAATCTTGTAATCATGTAATTTGGAACTGAGACTTTGTAATCAAATTATAATGATTGTTGTAAAAGTTATTAGGTTAGTTATCTCTGCAAATTAATGTTTATCGCTCTTATGGTTTCTAATTTTCAAATGCAGTTATGTTAACCTAGAGTGGTTAGAAGGGTACTCTCCTTTTTATGTGTTTTATAATATCTTTGGATCCTATTTTGTACTTCATTGCTTTTTTTTAAAAAAAAAAAAGTTCTGTTTTCCGCTCTGGTTAGTCTAACACTCTAGGGTTGCATGACAGGGCATTACATTTGGTATCAGCGCCAAGTTTAAACACTGGGTACCCTGGATATATTTGAGCCCATTATGTAACCTTGTGCTTGAACTCTATAGAATAATTTTATCCCTATTGTGAATTTGTTAATATAATAAATGCCTTTGGTGCTGTAGGTAGATGCCTAGAGGTAGGGGTCATGGGAGAGGTGGTGGTGGTACATCCCCTCCCAGTTCTCCTCATTCGAGTGCCCATGAAGGTGGAGGTCAGAACATGGAGGGTTAGGGTCAGCCTGATGGAGCTCAGTTGAGATAGATTCTGGAGGAGGCCCTAGGCCAAAGGACAGGTAGACCCGAGGAGAGTAGGAGGTAGACCAGTGGGGTCCTAGAGAAAGAGAGAGGTCTCCTAGACCTAGGGAGTTGACAGCTGAGCAGGAGGCCACCCTAGCCAGCCATATGAGGGATTTACTGAGAGCACGCCCTCCCATCTTTGATGGAGCTAGTAGTGGACTTGAGGTAGAGACTTGGCTTTTGGACTTAGGCAGGTGTTTCACCATGCATCCGTATGGCAGCAACACCAAAGCCAGATGTGCTATTCTACGTCTTCGAGGGTTCGCTTCAACCTGGTGGCAGCTAGAGGAGCAGAAGCTACATTTGGATACTAGCACTGTGTCTTGGGAGTTATTCTTAGAGAGATTTAGAGCCCGTTTTCTTTCTGACCATTGGAGGCAGCGTCGAGCAGATGAGTTCCATGAGCTAAGACAGTTGGCCATGATAGTTGAGTAGTATGAGCGTAGATTTTATGAGCTCAAACAGTATGCAGGTATTGGGGATGACGAGTCCATGTTGGTGCAGCATTTTATCAGAGGCTTGAACACCTGGTTTAGTGGAGGGGTTCATGTATTCGAACCTAAGACTATGGAGGTTGCCGTGGAGAAAGCCCAGATAGTGGAGGAGAATCTGGCTATGGCACTTGGTGGCCATACGAGAGTGCACATTGGCAGTGCACCATCTTCAGGATACAGTTCTCAAGGTGGTCACACTCAGGCATCAGGTTCCCATGCACCCTCAAAGGGTGGTCGGCAGCAGTTTACACAAGCTAAGCCAAAGAGTTCTCAGCATCAGCAAGGTAATAGATTTTAGAAAATGAAAGACTGGTCGTGGTAGCACAATAAGCGGAACTGTTTTGATCAGCCAGCTCAGAGTACGCAGTCCATAGTGAGCAGAGGCAGCGTCCAGTAGTCTAGTGCTTTCAGGGGTGACGGAGGTTTTGGTAGAGGCACTAGGTGTTTCTCTTGTGGCCAGTAGGGCCATATTGCTAGACAGTGCCCACAGAAGGGTGCATTAGGATTTGGACATTGACCAGCAGTATTTGAGTCGACGGTTGGTGATACAGGCAGGTCACACCGAGTCTTTGCAACGGTAGATGACTGACAAGTAGAGCATCAGGGCACCGTTGTGGAGACTTCTGGTCACATGTGAGGTATTGATTTTTCTATTTTATTTGATTCCAGTGCATCTGATTCATTTATATCTCCTTCTCTTGTGGAGTGTTGTGGCTTAGAGGCAACAAAGAAGGCTAATAGGTGGCAGGTTGAGTTGGCTTCTGGGGCTAAGATAGCAGTTGAGTCTCTAGTTTCTGGGTGTGATTTGTCGATTGGCTCTTTATCTACTTCTGTAGACCTTCGCATTCTATCCCTGGGTTCATATGACATAGTTTTGGGGATGGATTGGTTGGAGGCCCATCAGGCAGTGATAGATTACCGGCATAAGTATGTTAGATGTGTGGATGATTCTGGTGCTGAGGTTGAGGTTGTAGGAGTTCAGAGACCCATTTCCCTACGTATGATCTCCACTATGCAACTCAAGAGATGCATGCGTCAAGGATGTCAACTTTTTGCAATAACTGTGAGTGATTTGGAGATGGAGGAGAGTCAAGAGGCATCTCTTGATGATCACCCACTTTTGAGGGAATATGCAGATGTTTTTCCTTCTAATATTCTGGGGATGCCACCTAAGCGTGACATCGATTTCAGGGTTGATCTAATTCCCGGTGCAGAGCCTATCTCACGAGCTCCATATAGGATGACCACTTAGGAGCTCAAGGAGCTTCAACTATAGTTGGAGGAGCTATTAGTCAAAGGGTTCATACGACCTAGTGTTTCCCCTTGGGGAGCACCTGTGATCTTTGTCAAAAAGAAGGATGGATCTCTGCGGCTATGTATTGATTATCGACAACTCAATAAAGTAACAGTGAGAAATAGGTATCCCTTGCCTCGGATCAATGATTTGTTTGATCAGATTAAAGGAGCAAAGGTATTCTCTAAGATTGACCTTAAGTCAAGATATCACCAGTTGTGGATATTTGAGGCAGATATTCACAAAACAGCATTTCGTACCCGTTATGGACATTATGAGTTCACCGTGGTACCATTCGGGTTGACGAATGCACCTTCAGTTTTCATGAGCTTGATGAATGGTGTTTTCCGTACTTATCTTGACTGTTTTGTCCTTGTGTTTCTTGATGATATACTGATTTATTCAAGGACTATGGAGGAGCATGAGGAGCATTTACGATAGGTGTTGTAGTGTCTGAGAGAAAATCAGCTCTATGCCAATTTATCGAAGTGTGAGTTCTTTCAGTCAGAGGTTAAGTATTTGGGTCATGTCATCTCTGGAGAGGGTATTGCGGTGGATCCCTCAAAGATCCAAGCTATTATGGACTAGCCTACACCCACTAATGTTTCTAAGGTCTGTAGCTTTATGGGACTGGCAGGTTACTATTGTCGTTTTGTTATGGGGTTTTCGAGGATTGCTCATCCTATCACTTCTCTTCAGAGGAAAGGGAAGAAGTTCGTTTGGTCAGAGCAGTGTCAGGCAGCTTTTCAGACTCTTAAGGAGCAGTTGACTAGTGCACCAATATTAGCAGTTCTTGATCCTGATAGGGACTTTGTTGTTTGTACCAATGCTTCCTTGGAGGGTTTGGGAGCAGTTCTGATGCAGGATGGTCGCGTGATTGCCTATGAGTCTCGCAAACTCAAGGATCACGAATTGAACTATCCCACACAACACAGTGATCATCACAGTTTGCAGTATATTTTCACGCAACCAAACTTGAATGCGAGACAAAGGCGTTGGATGGAGTTCTTGTGCGAGTATGATTTTGAGGTCAGATATATTCAGGGCAAGGAGAATGTGGTAGCAGATGCTCTTAGTCGTCGGAGGCACAAGATTTCAGTAGTTTCTCTTACAATTGATTTGAGAGGTCAAATTCTCGCTGCTCTTCCGGTGGATAGTTGGTGCCAGGAGGTGAGATCCGAGATTGAGTCTGGTAGACCTCTAGAGGGTAGATTCTCTAGGTACTCGTTCAAGTCAGATGGTCTGTTGCGACATTTGGGTCATATCTATTTTCCTAGTTCTAAGGGTCTTCGTACCCTAGTTTTGTCTGAGGCACATCGGGCACCCTACTCTGCTCATCCGGGTGTCAAGAAGATGTATGCAGATCTGTGTCAGCTGTACTTTTGGAGTGGTATGAAGTGGGATATTGCTGATTTTGTGTTGAGATGTCTTGAGTGTCAGAGGGTGAAGGCGGAGCACCAGCACCCTGCAGGTCTTTTGCAGCCTCATTTGATTCCATAGTGGAAGTGGGATATCATATCGATAGACTTCATTATCGGTTTGCCAATGTCCGCTCGACGACATGATGCTATTATGGTCACTGTGGATAGGTTGACGAAGGTAGCTCACTTTTCTCCTGTCTGTGCTTCTTACAATGCTTCTACAGTGGCCAGAGTGTTCATGGAGGACATTATCAGACTTCACGGGATTCCTCGTAGGATTATCTTCGACAGGGATCCAGTGTTCACTTCTGCCCTTTGGACTTCCTTGCAGCAAGCCTTGGGGACACAGCTAAATTTTAGCTCGACTTATCATCCTGAGACTGATGGTCAAACCGAGAGGGTTAATCAGGTTCTCGACGATATGTTGAGGATGTATGTGATGGATCGACAGAGCCGTTGGGAGGATTACCTATACCTGGTGGAGTTTGCCTATAATAATGGATATCACAGTTCTATCGGCATGTCCCCATTTCAGGCCTTGTATGGTCATCCTTGTAGGACCCCTTTGAGTTGGGATTGTCTAGAGCATAGAGTTCTTCTAGGTCTTGATATGCTTAGAGATATGGAGCAGCAAGTTGAGAGGATTAGAGAGCATTTGGTGGTAGCTTAGGACAGAAAAAAAAGTATGCAGATGCTCATAGGATCGATAGTCAGTTTTCAGTTGGGGATCAAGTGTTCTTGCATGTGCGCCGCGAAAGAGTCCAATCCATTATGGAAAAGGCTCTAAGCTAGTGCCACGCTTTGTAGGACCTTTTGAGGTGTTGGAGAGGATCTGTCCTATTGTTTATTGCCTTGCTTTGCCACCTAGCCTTTCACGCATCCATGATGTGTTTCATGTTTCTGTACTTAGACCTTTCTTTCCAGATATTGCTCATGTTCTTGATTGGACTACTCTATAGGTAGAGGATGGGCAGCTGGCTTTGGAGCCCATAGGCATTCTTCAGCACAGAAGACTTGCTCTCAGGGGCAGAGACATGGAGCAGGTCAGGGTCCAGTGGGACCCTAATGATGAGACCTCTGCTACATGGGAGGATGCTACCAAGATGAGGGAGTTATATCCTCACTTATTTGTAGGCTTCCAGGAATAAGCCTAGATCTAGGGGGGATGTAATGCCACTCACTTTTTGGCTTGTGATAGATGTTATTTTCATATTACTTTCTGTCAGTTCTAGAACAGTTGATAGTTTTATATTGCATAATTACAGTTTCGAGACATTTGGTCTAGTATGTATTGGTTTATGCTCTCCTTAATCTTGATGGACTATGTTCAATGGATGTATTGAGACATGTGTTATGAGTTTTGATGACATTATGATCATTTTAGTTATGATGAGATGGATATGCTTAGTGATGGTTAGAAAATATCATGTTTATGCTTCTGATTATAGTCTTGTGTTGGAGCGGGGACGGTGTAGTACTGCTCGGATCGAGCACCCTACTACTCCGTGATTCTCTGTCTCAGTGTGTGATATATATATATATATAGTTGATCATATATAACCCATTGGTGTTCATGCAGGTTGCAGGTATCGGGCCTCAACTCCACCTGATTTAGTAGGTTTGAGCGGGCCCTACACCATGGATAAGGTGATGGAGATAATATGAGGTCTTTACTGCTAGGTCAATTTCAGTCCTTGCTGTAGTCTTGTGTTGTGTTGCGTCGCTGTCCCTTGGTTCTTGGGGTTGGTCATCGCGAGTTGGGGAGTGTTGTTAAGATGTTATACTTGTTTATGTATCTCTTGTATCTTTTATGGCCTTCTAGTATGGGTATAGTCGTAAAATAGGAATCTTGTTTGTGTTAAGCCTTTCATTGACAAAAATTAGTTATTGTAATGTTATAAAAATTAATGAAGGTAATTAGTGATTAGTTATGTTTAAATATTCCTTTTAGGTGAGTTATTTAATGATTGTTTATGTCAGATATAATTAGAGATTTGAGAATCTCTATGTTGGGAAAAATTTCAAATTTCCTGGAGGAGTGGGATTGTGTAGTTATTGGGAGTTATTGGAATTTATGGATTACCTATTTTGGTCTCAGGAAGTTTGGCATGAAGGGGGGATTTTTATGTCTGTGTTTTTGGGGTTTTGGGGGGGAATTTGGTTCTAGAAGAGGAGACAGATTACAGAGAAATTCTTTTGTGAAGAAAGAGAAAGAGATTCAAATAAAAGAAGATTAAAATTCTGGAGCGATTGGTACGGGTATGTCTTGTAAACTTCTGCATTTCTCATTTGTTGCTCTGATGTATTAGAGTTCTTGTTGAAATTCTTTCAGATGGTCACTCTGGCTTGTAAGCTCCTTGTTTTTGTGTGGGTTGCTTTGTGATTTATGTCTGTAGAATAATTGGAACCTTTCCTCTTTTGCTTTGACCTTGTCCTCGAGTTTTATCACTTCCTATATCCTGCTTGTAATCTTCTATAGTAGCCAACTAATTTGTGAGCCATACAACCTCTATGAGGAAGCTTATTCGACCTCATTCAGAAACCAATGCAACTGTTGGAGGAGACCACCATGTGGCCAAATCTTTTGCACCTTCATTTAAATAAAAGAAATTAGACCCCATACCTTCTTCTCGTAACAGATTTGAAGTTAAACCTTCTTACCTTGTGAGCTATCAACCCTCGCCTAAAATTCTTAACTCCTTCATTAGATCATTATTCTGTCTATAGGATTGTTTTTTTTTTCCCCCTTTCTTTAGGTTGATCTTTCCTCGTTGATCTCAGAAGCATGTCATTTCAAATGAAAACACTAGCACGGCAGCAAAGGTAGTTGAAATAGAATTTACTCCTATCAGTTGTATTGCTTGTTCAACAAATCCATTTCATTTTTACCCTGAGATCTTCACTGTCCATGACACCTCTTTGAAGCTTTCCGTCAAGAAACCTATGCACCTCTCCTATTTTATGTAGTGCATGTGGAGT
Organism: Cunninghamia lanceolata; assembly: GCA_027924645.1. Taxonomy (NCBI): domain Eukaryota; kingdom Viridiplantae; phylum Streptophyta; class Pinopsida; order Cupressales; family Cupressaceae; genus Cunninghamia; species Cunninghamia lanceolata. The sequence continues at coordinate 688,487 of BSBN01001054.1, forward strand.
GTGTTCTAATGGCATCAGCTCTGCATTATCCTTCTTGTTTTGTTAGTATCTTGACCGCCTGGTAAGTGTCTCAGCATTGTCTGAGGTTTAAAACTTAATTTCGCTAGAGGAGTGATGCAAAACAAGTTACTTCTCCTTCAAATTTTGTTGGCTTACCTCTGTCGCTGCCCCCGTGCATTGTTTGCTCAGATCTGTCCTAAAATATTACCTATAGGATCACTCTCCCTCTCTCTCTCTCTCTCCCTGAATGATTATGCCAGGAGTCCGAGCTTTCTTTTCTCCTCGACGGCTCTGGGTGAACTTTTGCCTTCTATAGAAATGAAATAGCATCTCTTTCCTGCCATTGTTTCTTAAAAATGCTGATGGGATTAAAACTAAAAGTTAGTGATTAGTGGCCTTAGAAAGTTCTTTCGAATCCCCTTGTGTATCCTCATGACTCAGATTTGAAACGGATTTTGTAGAGGTGTTAAATCTGCTTATTATAGGAAAAAGAAAATTCTATGTAGCACCAATTCTGTGAGTCGAATAGCATTAACTAGAGTGTCCATTAGATTCTTTCTAGTATCTCTTAGGAGAGAATCTTAACCCGTAGTATGTTAGATTTCTAGAAGTCACTAGCAGAAATTATGTAGTTCCTCTTTAAAGGAAAGTAGGTATAAGTCTTGGGTAGATCTCTGTTGTTAGAAGTAGAAGCTATTAGCAGGATGTAAGCAAGTATGGCAATAATAGTAATAGGTAGTTTCATGATTTAGTTGGTAATTACACTAATTTAGTATTTCTAGTCCCTCTCTTTAGAAGGTCATAAGTTCTTCACATTTCCATTTTATTCTGTAATGATGTTATATAAAATTTTTTTATTTCAGATGTCTTGTCTTAAGAAAGGATAATATCTTATTGAAGTTTCATGATCTAAATAATGAATTCTAGTAAGGAGTTGGGAATTTAGAATATTAATTATTTAGACTTCTTAAGGAAATTTTGGGTTCTTAATTAGGGTAGTGATAAAGTTAGAGTAAAGAGTATTGTCCTATCACTCCTTTCAAGAAGCTATTGCAAATATTTTAGTAAGGCAATTGAATTTCAGTGTTTATCCTTTTAGTGTAAGCTAGATAACCTATTTTTTTTGTAGTTTGGAAATTTAGTTGTGACATTATTGTCAATACGAATATTATGGTTGTATCTTTTAAAATTGTTTTAGTTTTTGTAGAAAGGCACGTGGAGTAATTATACTTTGTTTTAGTTCGAAATATTATCTTTTCACAATAATGGAAATTAAACTGGGTTAGATAATTAATCTTTATTTCGAGGTTTATGCATTCCACTATTTGTTCCTTCTTAGGATTTCTTTTTCTACCAGTTATTCTTTTTCCCTTAATGTCATCTTGCATTTAATGAGTCAATGGTGCTTGCTAGGTTTTGTATGATTCCTAGTGCCTTTTTCTTTGAGTTAGATCTTCAGTGAATCTTTGGTCTAATAAGAAATAGAGGAAAACTACCGTCCCTTGGGGTATAGTATGAGGAACTTGTTGTTGTATTAGATTTGTTAAGATTTTGGTTTAAGAATAATATGGTTGTTCTAATGCACGGGAGTGAGAACTTTTGGTTTAAACAATGTGTCATTGTATTCTTCCTTTGATGTTAAGATTTTTTTCTTTTGCAAACCATGGCGTGAAGCCATCCTTGGGTCTAAGTTTGATTATGTTACCATCTTAAATTAAGAATGTTTGGGTGTTAATTACCTCCTTGTCATTTTTCTAAGGGCCATGGTCCTAGAAAACCTAGTCTTCGCAACTTGGTTAAGTGTCCTGTCACTGATTCCAGAGGTTTAACTTTTTGTTGTCATCCTTGGTACTTGGGTCTTTTGTCACTTGAAGTTTGTTTGAGTTGAGAAGGGTTATGAGAATTGTAGCAATATGGCCAAGTGAATGGCTCTTGTAATGAAATAGGATCTCTTTTGTAACCTTTATCCTTGTATGTGGTGGTTTGTCTGGTTGGTCAGAGAACGCTAAGGGAGTGGCATCCATGGTGGGGCCGGTGCCCAGTGAGAGGTCACCTGGGTAACTCCATGGGAGTTGTAAGCAAGTGGAAACTTAATAATGTACTTAGGAGGGTTGGGTAGTAATACACTTAACAAGATAATAATTGTGACCTCACCTTCACCTTGAGTGCTCTCATAGGCTAAGGGAGGGATGAGAAGGCCTAGTTAGCAAGGCCAACCTCCTCGTCTTCATGAGAGGACATGTCGGTTCCACATGTGTCACCCTATGGGGCCAGCACCTAGAGAGAGGCTACCAGGGTAACCATAGATGGGGGCCAGCTTCTGGTGGGAGATAGCCTAGGTAACCCATGCTAGGGCCATGCGATGACACTCTCCTTACGCGGTTCGGTTACTTTCCCTTCATCTTTGTTAGTACCTCTGGAGTGTGGTCTTGACTTCATGAACGATCTAGTCTGATGTTTGATCTGTCTAGTTGAGTACTGTCGGTTCTATGCAGTCCTTTCATCATGTTTGTCTTCATGGAGTCTGGTATTGGTGTTCATGTTCTTGACTACAGCTTGACCTAGTGGTAATCCTCTTGTTATCTCCTAGCTCGATGGGGTGGACCTCAGGATTCCACATGGTTGGGAGGTAGAGCTATCCATTGGTTTACTTGGAGATTCAGTTTGAGCCATTGGGCGGTGATGTTCCAGTTCCAGGTTGCTTCCGTTCTTCAGCAATGTTGTATACTTTCATATGTGCCATTTTGTAAATCGGCGAGACCGATCTTGTAACCTTGTAATCTTACAACCTTGTAATCTTGTAATCATGTAATTTGGTACTGAGACTTTATAATTAAATTATAATGATTGTTGTAAAAGTTATTGGGTTAGTTATCTCTGCAGATTAATGTTTATCGCTCTTATGGTTTCTAATTTTCTAATGCAGTTATGTTGCCCTAGAGTGGTTAGAAGGGTACTCTCCTTTTTATGTGTTTTATAATATCTTTGGATCCTGTTTTGTACTTCATTGCTTTAAAAAAAAATAGTTATGTTTTCCACTCTGGTTAGTTTAACACTCTAGGGTTGCATGACGGGGCATTACAATCTCTATGGTATGGTCTCCTTGACCCATAAGGTATCTCTCCTAAAGGGTAAATGGAAGATGAATAACATCATCTGGCCACTCCTCTACACTAATGTATGGTCGCCAAACCACGCTAATCACGTCATCTAGCATCCTCCGCCAATATTGCACCTAGCCAGTATACGTGTACTCTACATCCCGATACAAAAACACAAAGGCATCAATAGGCCACTGATAGTACCCACATGTCAGCCGAGTGATAGGGATGTGCTCCCAAATCCATACATGTAGCAGAGTAACTCTAGCAGACAAAGCTCTATCATGCAGATAGGCGACTATGTGCATCTTATGGTATAGCTATGCTAGCATCACCGGCCCCCAAGCATAGACAATCTCATGCCCCACCATCCCCTCTATCACCCCTCCCCAGCCAACCGAAAAACCCCTGCCTCGCCTATCAGGCATCACCACACCTCCAATCAACGCACAAAGGAATAAGGCAAAGGGATCTGCACCCACAACCAGTGTCCCCTCATAGTCTATCTCTCTCTCATCCACCGAGAGAACAAGGGGACCCACTCCAAACACTCTAACCAGTGCACTCCACCCTCTCCTCATGTCATATCTAACACGTCAGCCTTAGATAGGTCACTTGAGGATGCGATAAACATCCTCAAGAGTGATGGTAACTCTCTTGTCGGCAACAAAAAGTTGCAAGTCTCAGTGTGGTATCGCTCCACCATGGCCGTCATCAGAGCTCTATGAGCTCACAGAACTGGCATCGACGCCGCTGTCAGAAGCCCCAACCTCACCAGTCGAGCCCGCATAGCATCATCAAAACCATTGAAAAGTACCATCATAGATGGCACTCGTCGCTCCTATGACTGCAATATGAATCACTGCATATCCTGCATCCATAACTTTCTGGTTAGACATTAACCTATCTTTTTCTAAAAATTCCCCTTTTTCTTCTACTGTCTAAAGCCAACATCATTGGCGCTAAAATAGACAACCCTTAGTGCCATTTTAGAGAATCATGCCAATCAATCCCCCCTTTCACACTAAATCTAAGGATAGCGCCACTGTGCACTACCTTTGGCGTCATTTTGAAAAATGGTGCCAAAACACCGTTTAGTGCCATTCGGCTGAATGGCACCAATTCACCATTTAGCGCCATTACAGAGGATAGTGCTACTCTAGCCCCTATTTGGCATTACAAAACTTTGGCCCATATTCTTCTAGGGAATCACGCTAATCCAGATGATAGCACTGAAATCCCTTCCAAATGGCGATGAAAACTGCCCTACCCTACCCTTGCAGATAGCTCCAATCTGGAGGATGGCGCCAATCCGCCTGACTGTTGGTGCTACACACTCCAACCCCAAATCCCAAACCCTAAAAAATGCATGTAAAACAAAAAAATTACAAAGTCTGAGTTAGGTCCTACCTAGGGCCCAGCGTTGGGTGATCAGCCAAACTCTCAGAATCGCTCTAAGATGTGTCAAAGTCGCAGAAACTGGGGGTTACGGTCGGCCATCTCTCTTTCACTCCTTCTTCTCTAGGGTCAAAGTGTACTAATGTGGCACTCTTAGGGCCCACTTTTCCTAATATAGTGGGCCATGTCATCCTTCCACCCCTTCTCTTTTCCCCCAGGGTGCAGATCTCAGCCTTTTTTCTCCATTTTTCTTCGTACCATCCTCTTTTTCCATCGCCTACCCAACTTTGACTTCCATCACATCCTTTCGAGAGCTCACCTGGAAAATTTTTCTTTTCCCACCAACCTCTTGAGGGGGCATCCCCCATCCATCTTATTCCTTCCCAGCAGCTGGGGCATATTTTTCTTCGACCTGACACCACTTCCCTCTTAGGTCCTGATGCCACGTCAAAGAGGGGCAAATGTAGACACCTAAAAATGTCTCAACCACCAAACTAACTCCCAACATCCCTAAACATGCCAATTTCCCTTCTAACCAATTAATTAATTTTTTATTTAATTAATTACCCCTTCATTACATTATTTTCCATCATTTTATCTCCAAAATTGAATTAATTTCATTAATTCAATAGTTCAAACCTTAGCCAATTGATTTAATAAATATGCAATATTTATTAAAACAATTCCCCCCTTTCCACTAAATCCAATTAATTAGTTAAAACCATGTTAACTAATTAATCCAGCCTACTAATTGACCTATCCCTACCCTAGGCAATTAAATAGCTATTATTTAATTGCCTACCCTAGCCTACCTCATCTTAGCCCTAGGATTAATTAAATAAAACCTAATGTTTAATTAATCCTAACCTCTCATTTGGGTGGTCAAACCTTGTTTAACACCCTTCCCCACATCCTCCAAATTAAAAAATTGAATTAAATCCATATAAGTCAATTTTTTATTCAAAAACATCCCACATCACATTTAATTCTTTTTACACCCCCATACCTCATTTATTTCTCCTCTTCTCCAAATAAATTTTTAATTCATTTACATTCCCTAAATGAATTTTTAATTCATTTCCATTCCCCCATATGAATCTTTAATTCAAAAATAATCTATCTCACCCAACCTCATTTAATATCCCTTTTCCTAAAATGAATAAAAGATTTACTTTTATTCCTAGCCCTCCATTCATTCAAGATTAAATCTAGGCCCTCCACATCACTTTTATCCTCCACCATTGATCTCTCAAATCAATCTCCACCCTTGGATCAAAATCCCCTCCAAAAATCTTTAAATAGAACCTCTCCCAAGCCATTTTCATCATCCAAGTTTATGCAATGTTATAATGTCAAAATCACTCTTGAGCTAGGATAGTGAGTTGCACAAATTTGAATAGCATTTCACATTAGAATCCATTGTCTAGGGATAATCTTGTCTTAGGAGCTTGTTTTGGGTGCAAAGGCTTCTTCCTGCCTTGATGGGATTGGGTTTGCATGTGAGGTATAACTTTATGTTTTATTGCATTTTGTTTAGTATTTTTACCTTGTTTGCATTATCTAATCTACACCACCTACACAATACAAAGACAATGGAAAATATATTGGGCTGTTTAGGGTCTTGCCTTGATCAAGCACCCATTTTGGTTTTCCAAACTTCATGGAACAACCAAATATACAAGAGAAATAAAAAATAAGTGTGTTCAAGCTCTTACCCTAAGTGCATCTAGGAGCTAAGAGCAATAACAAAATACCAATCTATAAGCATTTATCCCTAGTCATCAGGGAAAATACCCTAATATGCATATGGTAAAATAGGTGGTGGTCTACACCACAAGAATTTGCCAAATGATGCTATTTGAAAGCAATAACAATAAGAATCACACCATTCTAAAATCATATAATAATGTTACCTGATATCAATGTTGTAGAGGAGGCTGCAAGCTCCTTGAGGGTGCAATTTATTGTTGAACAACACTAACCCTTGAATGAAAGAGCTTCTTCCTAGCTCCAAATATGTTCAATAACTCATAAAATTGACCATTAGAGGTGCCTCAATATAATAAACATTTAAATCTTCAAATTCTACTTGCGAGAGAGATTTTAATCCTTCATTAGTGCTTGATAGAAGATTTATGTATATTTCTCAAAGAGCGAAGAGAAAATTGATCATCTTCCCCCAATGCTTAATGGTTTCCCTTTAGTCAATCATCCTCTTTTTCATGCAAGAGGGGAATCTACTAGGTCATGTATGCTACAGGGACCTGTTGGTCATGATGTTAGTCACAAACAAGCATAGAATAAAAGTACACATTAACCTTTATTCATCTTGAAAGATACAATGAATTCAAAGAATTCATGATCCCAAGTCTCCGGTGATTAGATCTTAATCTTCTGAAGTTACTCAGAGGTTAATGTGAATTGCTGTTTCCATTTTGGGGCCTTACGTGAAAGTTCAACATCATCATGACACTCCTGCATAAGTTCTCTACATAGAAGTCATATTATATAGTTGTTTGATCAAATGATACAGGAATACTTCAATCTTTGCATGATATTTTCAATTGTGCATGCTTTGTATTCAAATATGCTAAATATTTGCAAATTATCTACGGGATGTCCACATATTTGTGTTATTTGCTTAAGATCATTAATTGTTTGCAATCATGAGGATGAAATGCTCTGAGATTTTTTAAAAAATGAAGAAATACTTCTAATTAAAGTTGAACCTTTAGCTTTTGAACCACATGTATATTAGATACTATCATGAAGAGAAGAAAACCAAACCATATTTTCACCAGGACATTCCATAGCTAGATATAGTTGATGCTAACTTCAAAGGAATTTATAGGAAGACAGCACATGTAAGTAGACATGCACTCCAAGGGACGTAGTAAATCACCACATATATCCTGAATTCATACATTGATTACTCAAGATTTACTATGAATTGTAATCGACACAGTCTTCTCATTCATTAAGCATGCAAAAATATACATGTATACAAAAACTTTGAAATGAGCTCTGAATGTTTTAGCAGATGGATTTCAATTAAGTTTCGAATGTTTACAATGAGGCATTCCATCACCTTTTATAGAACAAGATGAGGAATCCATTACAAAAAGATCCATGATCTTGATTTATCAATGCACATCTACGGTCATCATTTTTCTTGACTTTGTCAACCTCTACAAAATGGCATAAGTTGCCAGCTGGCAACTATCTAGACTACTTATGCTTATATCCCCTTTATGATGTGTCTTCATCATGCTCCTCATCTGATTCATGTGGATCATCATCATGTGCATCACTTCCTGAACTTTCACTATCCTGATGATGATGACGCCGCATATGGGGCTGCATGCTACTCCAGATCTGGTCATATGACTGCACAACTGGGTCTATTGCTCTGCCATCCTAAGTTTTTTCTTTGATGATGGCGTGCTTGTGTGCCTCATATTTGTTTCTACTGTTATCTAATTTGTCTTTCCTGTCCTGCAGTGTCTCATTGTATTTCTCCATCTTGACTTTAATTCTCATTATTTTATTTACAACTTCTTCTGTCAAGTGGACAAGTGGACCATCTGCCTCTAATTGGAAGTTGCTGTGTAAAGCTTTGATGGCAGATTCTTCATCTTGATTTTCTATTTTTCCTTCTATTTTTCCTTCCAATGTTTCTAATATTTCTGCCTCAACAGCCATTAAATCATGCAACTTCATGCTAACCTCTCAGCTTATTATTGCATCTTCTGAGCACTCCACATTCAAACTAAATGTCTTTATACCAGATGTCCACCAATAATGCTGTATGGTTGTTCAGTACCTACTTACTGATAAGCAGTTGAGGATTTATCCTCTTTATTTCTCCCAGGAGATTTAGTACCTTTTGCAATTTATAAGACCTTTTTCCTGTCTGCATTTGCAATTTATCTACTTTGGTCCTGGAGTCACTCAGAATGCTCCACCTCTTCAAAGAGGCCTTTACCATTTCTTCCGCATCATCCAATGTGGATGACATCCATTTTCTTATCACAGATGCCTCACGTTTCATGAGGTCTAACTTATTTACCTCTTCTTGAGAAATAGCAGTCAATGGGACTGCATGTTCAGTTGTAGTATCATCAGGATTAATCAGCCTCCTTATGTAGGCATGCAACTGAGCAATGTGCTCTTTGTGTTGCTTATGTTTTTCCTTCTCTCTTTTTACCTTTTGAATTAAAGAATCAATAATGTCTTTGCCCTCCTGACCCTCTTGGTCTTCATTGGCAAAACTGAGATCCACTGTGCTAATTTGAAATTCATCCAAGGTGATTTTACCTTTTTCTTTCTCCATAGTAGGTATTGCAATTTGTGCGGTCCTCCTCCTGGTTGTCGGATCTCTTTTGATGGCCGAAGTCATTCTGGCCTTCCTTTTAGGCTTCATTATATCCCCGGAGAATAATGTGGAGACATCAAATTCTTGGATTTCCAATTCTTCTTCTTCATTTATCTCTTTCTCCAACCACGGAGGCACCTGATCATGTTTTTCCACATCATCATGATGTTCACCTATGTCTCCTATTTCTATCAGCAGATGTGGTGGAGATGGTGATTTTCTCATTTCCTGTTCCTGATGCTCACTTCGCTGTTGATCCTGTGGCACATTTTCCTGTTCTGGAACTTCCTTATCCGGAGGAGCATCTTCTTGGGGTGGGGGATCTTATGGTGTGTCTATATGTTGATCATGATGATCATGATCCTTCTCTATCATTATTTCATCTAGTTTCAACTCTTCCCCTTGTATATCCACTACATTGGATATTGTGGATTCTACCTGAGGTACTGGCATTTGTTCTGCAGCCATTATTTGTTTCGGGCCTGCACTATCAACCTCTTGTGTTTTGGCAGTAGGATCCTCTATTGTTTTCTCCTTTTCATCAGCTTTCATTTCCTGAACCTCTACTATAGCAGGTTCCGCTGATGTATCTTGTGGACCTTGTTGGCGTAATTCTGGAGTATGGCCTTCTGATTTTTCCATCTCTATTTCTTCTGCTGGGTGCCCTTTGTCAGGTGATCCTGCTGGTTGTTCAGGACTTCCATCCTGTTTCTCTGTCAAGTTTACCACTACAGGACTTGTCACTTCTGCAATTAATGTTTCCAGCCCTATTTCCTGAGCTACCTGCTCTAGACTCTTTTCCTATTCTACCTCCACTTGCTTCATTTCTTCTAGTATCGTTTGAGCTGGTGGAGGTTTGTGAGGGGTCATGCTTGTACCAGCAGCAAGTGTTTCCATCTTTTGTGCAGCCACCTCTTGTACAACCTCATCATCAGACAAGTTAATTATCTCATCTAGCGAGATGTGACCTTCTACTTGTGTCTGAGAAGTTTCTTTCTTCTGTTCCTCCGCAAGTTCAGTTTTGAACTTGACGATGGTAGGAAGTGGAACATTATGCTGAAGTTCCTTAGGTACTTCACTACCTGCCCCTTGTAACAATGTTGGGGGTTGTCTTATTTCACCTCTCATAGAGGTTCTTTGTTTCTTAGGTGGGGTGGACACCAGCACCTGTGGAGCTTTTCTTTTCCTCTTTATTATTAATGGAGCCTCTTCTTCTTCAGGCTGTTCCTCCATGGGGATATCCTCTTTATCATGTTTCCTTGAGGATTGACCCTCCTCTAGGGTCTCAGTGATTCCAGCCTCTGCTGTCTTACTCTTCTTGGTCTTTTCTTTCTTTATCCTTGGAGGGGATGCTGATTCTGATCCAGATCCTGATGCTGCTACCTCCTCAGCGTTGAATACTGCTCTTTCAATAATAACCCCTTTGGGTTCCTTCTCTATTTTCTTGCCCCTTTGGGGTCTTTTGCTCTATTGTTGTTGTGGAGGTAGCTTATCTCCCTTAGTATTCCTCTTTTCATTCAGGAAGTCATCATACTCATCCCCAGGAATATCCTGCCCCTTCTTCTTGTTGTCCACCGTAATGGCAACACCTTTCTTCTTCAATGCCTCTATCTACTCATCAACCCAAGCTTGAGTTAGTTATATGGTCCTGGCAATGAAGAGGTCCAAGGATATATCTTCCTGTATAGTGAGGTCAAGTGCAGAGATGGTATCATTATATATCTTCTTCTGCTCATATTCATCTACAATTATCCTGCCATCATCCTTTTTCAATTGTTGGGGAATGGGGATGCAATCAAAGGTTCTGATTTGATTCAATGTTAACCTTTGATACCTTCTTCTCCTTGCTTTTGCCTCATCTTCGCAGTCGGCCCATAAGTCCTCTAGGTGCCTCTGATGAATAGGCTTTCCTATTATCTTTTGCATCCTGCCGTAAGGATCATATGGTCTTGTTAGTGGAAAAGGCTACAGATTCATTTTATTTAGGGTGACCATCACTTTCTTTATATTGTCTAAATCAGGGCACATATAGCAGCCAATGCTGACTGGGAACAAAATTGGTGGCAGCTTCTTGGCATCCTTGTACATTTCTATCATTGTGGAGCCCTACCTGATGAACTCCATCAGTACTACCGCATCAGTGGGATACCTCGGTAGCATGAGAGGGTGTCCCTCAAAACCTTCAATTCTTATGTATGAAAAAGTGGCAAATTGTATATACCAGGCTCCATGCCTGTAAATTATCTCTTGAGCCTTCATGCTCAATCTCTTTGTTCTTTCCTCCTCTATGGTCCTCACCAGATGCATGGAGAATGCATCATTGACCAGTTTGTAATCCTTGAGGTAATTAGCTCTTTGCAGCTGAGGATGATGATCCTAGATATGCATAGCATTTGTGCCTGTAAGCTTTCCGTCTGTAACTAAAGCATCAAAGGTGCCTTTGTAAGCACAGGAATAAACAATGTATGATGATGTATAGAATGCACAATTTGAACCTCCAAGGTTCATTAGCTGCTCATGCAGAGCATCACTTATTAGCTAGCCCCACAGTGGCTTGATATCTGAATACAAGCACATCATGATTACACCATACATGCAATCCCTGAAACTACTAGCATTAGGCTAGCCTATTAATGTGTTTAGCAGTGCAATCATATATTGATATTCATCAGCAAAATCATACTTAAACAGGTGCACAGGAAGTTTGGCTACCGCAAGATATGTGTTGTTCTTAGCCCGCCATTGATACATATTCTTCCTGGCCTACTTTTTATTGTTTTCATATTCTTTTTCTGACTTCTTCAAGTCTACACTTTTGACCTTGCTGCCCAGTGGCAATCCAAATGTCCAGGAGAGACCCTTGATGGATAGGTCTGCATATATCCTCCCATGTTTCATCACTTGCCTGGTCTCTGGGTTATAATTCCTGTCACATTCGATGACTAGCTCTAGAGATTCCATAGAGTATGGAAAACCAACAGCGTTCAACATTCTGGATACGAATACGAATACTGGTGATGTTTGGGTCAATTTCAGATATCATTTGACTCAGAGCTTGTCCTCTTACCAGCTTCATTGGTATTATTTCCATATCATACTCTTGTAATACAGTAATCCATTTAGCTCTTTGTTCTCCAGGCTCACTCTGCATCAGCAGCATCTTCACTGCTGCATCTGGTACTACAGCAATCACTTTGCTTCTCAGTATGTAGTGTCTAAATTTCTTTACTGCTCTGACCAATGCAAGTGCCTGCCTCTCAACATCTACATATCTCAATTCAGCATCCCTGAAAGGATAGCTCATGAAAGCAATTGGTTTCTCTTCTTTTTCTTTATTTCTCTAAGTAAGCACTGCTGCAGAGGTATGTTCTGAAGCAAATGAATAGATGTAGAAATCCTTTGTGTAATCTGGACTAATGAGGACAAGAGCATCAGAAATGGCTTTCTTTATATCTTCAAATGTAGCCTTGGCCTCTGGTGTCCACTCAATTTGTGCATCTTTTTTCAACATGGCATTTAATGGTCTAACAATCTCAGCAAAGTCGGTGATGAACTTCCTCACAAAGTTTATCTTACCAAAGTAAGACTTAAGTTCTTTTTTGCTTCCTGGAAGTTGTAACTTCATAATAGACTCCACCCTGTCAGGATCAATGATAATTCCATCTTATGTGATCAGGTGGCCTAGTAACTTTCCTATTGTCACCCCAAATATGCACTTCTTGGGATTCAAAGATATTCCGTACTCTTCACACTTCTTCAGTACACCTCTGAGATTAGCGACATGATTCCCCCTTTCCTTGGAGAATACTGTCAAGTCATCCATGTAGATGACTATACATTTTCCTATTAAGCCTCTGAAGGCTATGTCCATTGCTTGCTGGAATGTAGCTCCAGCATTTATAAGCCCAAATGGCATACATCTATATGCAAATATCCCCCACTTTGTGGTGAAGGTAGTTTTCAATCTGTCAATTTTATCAACATACGTCTATATGCAAATATCCCCCACTTTGTGGTGAAGGTAGTTTTCAATCTGTCAATTTTATCAACCATTACCTAGTTGTATCCTGAAAAGCCATCCAGGAAGGACATCATTTTAGCTCCATTCACAATCTGCAGAACTTCATCCAATAAGGGCAGAGGCTAGTTGTCTTTTTCTGATGCTCTGTTTAGATTCCTGAAATCTACACATAACCTGATGTCTCCATTCTTCTTTCTAACTGGCACGATATTTGCCACCCAAGTGGAGTGCCTCACAGGAAATATTATCCTGGCATTTAATAATTTCTTGACTTCTTCGAGAATTATTGGTTCAAGCAAAGCATTGACTAGCCTCTGCTTCTGTCTGAAAGGTTTAGCATCTGGCTTGAGAGGTATAGTGTGAGTTATGACAAAGGTGTCATACGTCTTCAGCTCATCATAAGTCCATGCAATTACATGTATGTAATCTTTGAGGGCCTGAGTTATTCCTTCTAACTCTTCTAGTGTGCAAACTTTACCAATTAGTACATTTCTCTTGTTGTCATCCTGTCCAATATTCACTTGTGAATATTGACCTCCATCAGCCTTTAGAAGATCCTTCTGTTTAAGCATATTATCCAAATCAAAAGCTCTTTCCAATTCAATCATACCTTTGGGAATCCTATTGCTAGGCAATTCTAATATTTCATCTTCTTTCCAGACATGATCTTCCATACCATTCTCATCTATGATTTGGGCATCAAATATGTCCCTGTTTGAGATGAAATCCAAAATGTGATGATCATCATCAAACAATTGGAGGTTGGTCACATTATCAGGTACTGAAGGTACTGACACCAGTTCTACTAAAAATCTCTTTAGACCCGATATAGATAGTGGCTCCAATGTACTGGCAGCTTGGGCAAGTGCATCTGCCCTATGGTTTTGTTCTCTTGGCACGTGGGTGATATTAAAGGTGTCAAAGTCCTCAATCAGGTCCCACACACGATATCTATAGTTGGATAGCTTTCTGTAGTTACATGAGTAAATTCCTCTTACTTGCCTCACAACTAGTTCTAAATCTCCGAAGACATGCAGAATCTTTACTTTCTTTTTATGAGCAAACAGTATCTTGTGAATCAGAGCCTCATACTCTGTTACATTGTTAGTACATGGGAACTATAATTTGTAGGCCACTAGATAGGATTTTCCTGATGGATCAATGAGATTAATTCCTACCCCAGCACCTTGCTTGGATTTGGATCCATCAAACCTTAGGATCCAAGGTTTATCTTCAGCAGGATATTTAGCTGAGCTTTCTTTTTTTGTTGCAGCTCTGGCTATTGCTCCACCTAATATCCACTTTAACTTAGGGATGTCATCATTTTCAAGTTTCTTCTTTCCTTTATTTTGTGAGCCTGATGGCTTTTCTATTTTCTCTTTTACGTCAGCAGGAGGATGACCCCTTGGATCTGCAGTTGTATGCTTTTTCAAAATGTGTAAACATAGTGAACAAGTTGTTTCTGAGTGAGGTGGCTCATGCAACCTACACCAACCTTTAATTAAGACCTCTTGGGGAGATCTATGCTGTCGTGTCATCTTCTCTATTTCTTTTACTAGAAATTCTTTGAACTTAGTTAGCTTACTACCTTTGTCTTCATCAGATAATTCATAGTCTAGCTCCATAAAGCAATCACTTCCAGGGGTGATCTTTTCTTTCTTCTCATCATTTATCTGGTCATAAACTAGAACTTCTTATATTTTCAGGATATGATCCTCATCATGATTTATCACCTGGTCTGTTCTTAGGATATGATCTTCATCATGATCTGTCACCTCTTCTATTCCTGCAAAAGACAAATAAGAATTAGTATCATCATCATCATCAGATGTAGCATTTACCTCAGAATGTGATGATGATGCCTCACTGCATGTTTGCTCCAGCATCATCATATCTAAGCATGTTTCACAAGTTCTTTCTGAATGTGCTTCATCGTGCAATCTGCACCATCCATCAATCAAAATATCATTAACAAGTATATTTAACAATTGACAACGCCTTACCTGATTAGACAGATGCATCTCAAAGTCTCTGAAGTGGTCTATTTCATTCTCATTATCAAGATTATTGTCAGGCTCTACAACTGGCATGTCCTCCTGATGATCATCATCATGATGAAGACAAAAGTCAAGCATCAGGATCTCTTCAATTTTGACAGTCTGTGGCCTAATGCAGTAGACTCCAGGTTCTACGTCTACATACATGATCTCATTTGTTCTGTTGTACTCAGTGATCATATGCTTCATTCTAGGCTCAGCATCAATCTTGATTTGGTTAGGTATGCCCTTCCATGGTAACCACATGTGACTGAAATCTATGGACATATATTTGTTAAGCATTTTGGACCAGTCTCAACTAAGCAACATCCCATAAGTATTACGTATGTCGACTACCTGAATGTCAATGTAATACTGGATCCTAGAATTAGATGCTAATTGCATGTGGATATTATGTATGAGGAAAAATCAATTAAATCTAAACTTAAATAAAATCAAAGAACCCAATAACATAAAGAAAATGAATTTAAATAAAAGCCATGACAAATAATCAATGAACTAAAGACTTTTACCAAAATCTGTATTGTTTCCTTTGGATTGAATGTGGATTGCTCAATGAAGTTGTGAAGCCATAGCTGCAACAAGCAAGTAGTGTGCTCAAGAGATCAATGTCAAAAGATCGTAAGTGTGCTCAATCGACGCGTTTTGTATGCTCAAAACTCTGTTAAGTATGCCTGAGAATACGATCGAAGAGAGAGGCTCAATGAAGGAGATAAGGGGAGTTTATATAGATTTCAAGGAAGATCGATCAACGGTCCAGATAATTCAGAAGAATCAACGGAGGAGAACAGTTGAGGAATGTGCAACGAATAAGAAGAAGACATGTGTCTTGCTTTCTTTTGCATGAGAGGAGTTATCAAGAATAGAAGAATGAGTTAACTGAAGAGATAAATCAGTTAAAAGAATAAAGCAATCAGTTAAGTGATTTAAAACAAGAAGAAGAGATTTGCATGAGAAAAGAAGATATTTTGCTTTATTAAATATAGAAATATTTAATTGATGAGCAAGAAAGCTTGAGTTATTTTAGAGATAACTCAAATTAGAAGAAAAAGCAAATTAAATAAATAATTGATTTATTTAATTTTAGAGAAGATATTTTGGAAGAAGTAATTAAATAATTAGAATTATTTAATTTAGAAGATTTGAAAGCAAATTAAATAAATAAATTTATTTAATTGTTGCATGATTTTTGAAAGAACAGAAGATTATAAATAAAATATTTGATTTTATTTATTTTTAGAGGATTGAGATAATTTAGATAAATTTGCATGATTTATTTAAATTTAGAAGAACAATTGATTTAATTAAATAATGTAAATTATTTAATTGTAGATAAGAGGGAATTTGTTGAATTAATTAAATAATTGATTTATTTAATTAATGTAGATTTGATTTTTGAAAAGAGGATAATGATTAAATAATTAAAATTATTTAATTGTGGAAGAATAATAGAGGAATTTAATTTAATTAATTAAATAAAGAGAATTTATTTAATTAATGATGCAATTTTGTGATTTGGAAGAATTTGGTGAAATTAATTAAATAATTAGATTATTTAATTAATGTTGAAATGCAAGTGATTAGAGAGATGACGAAATGCAAGTAGTGTGACGACTTGGTCATTTTAGGGTGTCTACATTTTGCCCCTCTTTGATGCAATGCAGCATGTAGCGTTGCGTCAAAGAAATCGATAGTTGAATACATGATACAATTTTTTTATGCCCCAATGTAAGTAGTTGCCCCAGCGTATGCCCCCTCGAGTGGGAAGACAGGGAAGCGACAGAGAAATGGTGTTGACGCTCGATCAGAAGAGGATGCGACCAGGAAGAAGAAAAAGCAGAAGAAGGGTTGGGAAAGAAAAACTAAGGGAGGAGAACACTATAAATAGGTCCCATGGGGACCACAATCCTCATTTGCACCCTTGGAGATCCTAAATTTAGAGAGGAGAGAATTCAAACCTAGTTGGAGAGAGTGGAGCAGCCAGCAAGAAGAGATGCTGATTACAGCGCATAGTCATCGGGCGGAGTTGGTGTGGACCTACAGGAGGCCAGCAGGAGCTCCGGCAGTGGTAAGTGATCGAAAACCCCTTTGCATTTGTCGTTTAGGGTGGTTTTAGGGCTAGGTTTAGGGGGGTCAGTTAGGTCAGCTAAAAGCGCGTGTAGAAAATTGTAGCGCATATGGTAAAGGGTTGCAGCACTTTTGGTGCGCCGCAGCGCGGTTGGTAGTCGCTTGCAGCGCTGTTGGTAAATCGCGTCACTTTTGGTTAGGTTGGTTCACGCTGTAGCGCATTTGGTAAATCCCGCAGCGCATTTGGCTAAGCAGTGCAGCGCTCCTGGTAGGGCAAGCTAGCGCAATTGGTTTGTGGTGGGAAAAATTAGGTCGCGTTTGGTAGTGCAGAACGGCGCTGTTGGTAGGTGGGTGTAGCGCTTGTGGAAAACAAGGCGCACTTGGAAGAAAAAATGCAGCGCGGATGGACAGACAGTAGAGCGCTGTTGGCAGGGAGACACAGCGCGGTTGCATATAACAAGGCACTTTTTGGTCAGATAGAAGAAGAATTAGGGTTTAGTAGAATGGGGGGGCTTAGAAGAAGAACACCTAGCCTAGCTGACAAGAGGGAAAAGGGATGGTTGGATGTTACATAGCATAGCCCAAGGGTAGTTAGGATTTTGAGGGATTGGTTACAGAAGAACTGACAAGTGTTGTGCGTATGGATGCAGAGGATCTTGCCACCACTGATGTCGCGGGAGCGACACCACGCAATTGCACACGAGGTCGTTCAGCTGACCTGGGAGGAGGATGCATTCCTGGAGCATGCGGGACTATGGCATGTGGCCCACCTGACACACATTAGGGTGAATCTCGCCCTAGTGACTGCAGTTGTAGAGTGGTATCACAGCAAGACTTCGTCATTCCACTTTCCGACGGGGGAGGCTACAGTGACACTAGAGGATGTATACCACATCTTGAGGATTCAGATAGATGGGGAGATCATGGACTTTGACCCAGCACGGGGTGAGGCTGGCTTGGAGGAGGTCTTCTACATAGATGAACTGTGGATAGAGGAGATCCGATGGGCCGACGTCCCGAGACTCTGTGACCGGATCAGATGGATCATGGCGTCACTGATTGGTAGCTTCTTGTGTCCAGACAGGAGATCTAGAGGACTATCAGTTGGCTGGGGGACAGTACTATCAGGGATGTTCACCCATGGCAGACAGTATGCGTGGGGACCCTATGTGTTGGGACAGCTATACCATGATATGCACCATTGTGTTTACAGGAGAGGCAGAAGCCTCTCAGCAGGGGTGACTCTACTACAGATATGGGCATGGGAGCACATTCCCATTATCTGACCCATGGCACAGCACCACCAAAACAGAGGCGAGCCCTATGCATTTTTATATGACGGGGTGATGACACATCGGAGGATGGGGTCTGTTAGCTACTGGAGGCGGCAGATTGATGAGATGGACCTATTCATCTGGAGACCCTGGTTACTATGTGAGGAGTGGGCTGACGAGCATGAGCAGCTCATGTATTGCAGACAGGCTCGCTATCTATTCGGGAGACGGACAGATATGATAGAGAGATACCTTCCAGAGCGAGTTCTCAGGTAGTTTGGATTGCCGCAGGGACTACCCGTGGGGGAGGCCACACATGCCAGGACACGGAGGGAGGTTGGAGACTGGGATGTCGAGATCCCAGTGGCGACAACATTGACAGAGGTACGGGGACTTATCCCCGTGAGATGGGATTGGGACTCTGGGCTAGCAGACCCAGGGACGCTGCCAGAGTATGACCAGTACTAGCAGACACACAGGCCGAAGAGACTGACTACACCAGGTGTAGCAGGGGCAGTGGGAGAGGTATTGGTTCTTGGAGGGGAGGTGAGGATGAGGCGGCAGGCCAGGGGCAGCCAGGCAGCAGGCAGCGGGCCAGCAGGCAGGTGGAGAGGGTAGCGGCCAGCAGGCTGATGTGGAGATGGCAGAGGCAGTGGGCCCGGTCATAGAGACCGACTTACAAAGAGCAGAGCAACTGCTGCAGGAGGAGATAGCCTGGAGGACTCACTTAGAGCTCCGGATGGCATGACTTAGGAGAGACAGGGATGTAGTGCGGGCAAATGCAAGGCAGGCAGAGGCCACAGCCCAGGCACAGACACAGGCAGCCTCAGCAGCACAGACAGCCTTGGCACAGGTATAGGCGCAGCTACAGGCACAAATACAGGCATATAGACAGCTGCAGGCCCAGATACAAGCACAGGCACAGGCACAGGTGCAGCTACTAGCTGCACCAGTAGCAGACGCCAACGAGCTGGCACAGGTTAGGAGAGAGCGAGACACAGAGGTGCAGCTGCGGTTGACTACCGAGGCCACACTCTTTAGAGTGAGGCGGGAGAGAGAGAAGGCACGCCGTGCACTAGGTGCAGACTAGAGGACATTATACAGCGAGCTCATCTGAGTGCAGGGTGAGCTAGTATCAGCTGGCCGAGAGGCAGAGTACTATAGGGGTTTGTATGTGGGTGTGGTGCCGGTAGCTCAGCAGGTACCGAGCTACAGAGACAGGAGCAGGTCTAGGGCATCAGGATCCCGAAGGACAGGGCAGTCAGCGTCCTCAGTTAGAGGGCCACTTTTGCCACTAGGGGGAGGAGGAGGACCATCAAGGGGACCTCCATCGAGCATAGGGGGAGGACAGGGGCCATAGCAAGAGGGCAGCTCTACCCACTAGGGCGCAGGACTTGTATATTGTATCATATTGTATCATTTTGGACAGATGCCTGCGTGCATTCTGATGTATATTTAATGGGCTCTTGATAGCCTTGATGTACTATATTGATGTATATTTGGATGTATACATATTTTGTATTATTGATGTAGACACCGAGATTTTGTATTATGATTACATGATATATATGATGATTGATTCGGCTCACTGTTGTTCATGCTTTTGTGTATGCATTCCTTGATGTCATGGATGTGATGATATGTATGTATGATTATGGATTCATGTGATGATATATGTGGCTTATATGATGCTTATAGATGTATGATGATAGAGATATATGATGATATAGATGTGATGACTAGTGATATCTGACATGTGGGTTTTGCAGATATGCACCAGAGAGAAGAACAGGAGGAGATGGGGACAGGGACTGTTGATCGATTACTGCAATGAAAGCGATATAAAGGTTGTGGAAATGGATGAATGATGAGCTTGTTGCAATAGCTTCGCATTTGTATATAAAGAGCAATCCTTATTTTGATATAGCATGTGGATAGTTCGCCACCAAGGTATAAAAGACCAAGGTGCAGTAATATCCGAGTGCGTGGACGTTGACTCTGCAAGCAAACGGTTTGAACTTAGATCCTCTAGACATAATATAACCTTGTTGGAACATGTGAATAAGCCATAGTCTTGAACATAAAATAAACTTCAATACATGTAAATGCAAGAAGAATTATTAATATGTAAGATGCTAGGTCGTAACACTCACAAGATAAATAGAATGCTAAGAAAGATACTAACGATCATTCCTCAAACATGACACACAGAAAGCAATGACTATGCCCCCAATCCGTACTACATCGCAACATACCAAGATTATAGATAAATCAAGGTAGCCTTGAATAGGTAATGGAAAAAGAAACAAAAGATAAACCAAAAATCAAATTGACTAACTCACAAAGTAAACATACAGCCAACATAGTCTCTTGCCAAAGAGGTTTCTCAGAATAGATTGGATAGGAAAGATAACAGCCTTATCGTAGGAACTCTGTGTCCGTTAAAGGGTACTATCTACCTAAAAAGACAATGTCTTGCTGCAGGAAATGCCACGTCGCAGGAGACGCGTGTGTTGGTCTCGACAATGGAACACTGTGCAAAAGACAAGCTTGTTGATTTAGGGCTTTGGTTAAGCGGTACTTAGCTGATGTTGGCAATCGGTATGCAGGACAGTAGATGATTCTAGAAGTAGGCCTCTTTGCTTCAGGTTTGTTAAGGACTTTTGCTTCGGAAAGGATGCACTAGTTTGCTGCGTGAGTTAGTCAAGTTGAGGCGAATGGATTTTGACAAACAGAAGACTAGAAGGATGATAGTGCTAATGGATTGAGACGGGCGGAGAATGATGGATCATGTGTGCCTGAGTACTGGATACATCCTTCGTATTCCAGACTGCCTACATACCCTGTATCCACGGGATCAAGGCACACTTACGATGAAAGATGAGAATGATAAATATGTAGTTCTGGATAGAGTGATGAGATGGGTCAAGGTGGAAGGGGGAGATCTTATGTACCTGAGTACTAGAAACGTCCTTTGTATTCCAGACTGCCTACATACCCATATCCATGGGATCAAGGTACCTTAAGATTGAAATGAGATCATATGTAGTTCTGGTAGATGTGATGATGCGGGAGAAGGGTTGAGAAGAGGGGATCTTATGCACCTGAGTACTGGAAGCGTCCTTCGTATTCCAAACTGCCTACATACCCATGTCCATGGGATCAAGGTACCTTAAGATTGAGAAGATGATAATATGTAGTTCTGGTAGATGTGATGATGTGGGAAAAGGAGTGTTTTGAGAAGATAACAGCCTTATCGTAGGACCGATGTGTCCGTTAAAGGGTGTTACCTGTAAAAATGAGAAAAGATCAAAGTATGTGTTGCGAACCACGAACAAGGAACCAATCCTAGACCTAAGTTAAGGAAAGAGTTGCCCCAATTCTAGTAGAGGAAACTGTAGGGGTGACTGCCGAAGAAGACACAGAAAGACTTGACCTAGGACAAGACAGTGTTAACTATAGACACAGATCAAGACATGGGAAGACGCTGATAGACATTGACAAATTTCCAAGCTATACTAGATATGGAAAGGCAAACAAAGTCAATGGTTTTATTATGGATGGATGGATGAAGCGTGTTGTTGCGAACTGGTCAAGGAGTGGACATGACTCGATAGACGATGGATGCTGACTCTACACATAGTGCCTGTTTGCCAGATTTTCACTATGGTACTTATCCAAGGCACCTATTTGCCAGGTTTTCACCAGAGGACGGATTTTTTTTTTTTGGGTTTTTTTTGGTTTTTTTTGGTTTTTTTTTTTGGAATACTCTAAGGATCAGGCATAGAACTTCTTGAGATGGACACTGTTAAGTGGCTCATCTAGAGGAATACCGTTAGGTGTAGCTAAAGTATAAACTCCTAATCCATATGCCGCTGTCACAATGAAGGGACCTAACCAGTTAGGCTCAAACTTACCCTTCTTCTCTCGATCTGCTTGATTCCTCTGATTCTCCTTAAGTACAAGATCACCAACTTGAAACCGTCTTTCTTTGATCTTTTTGTTATAATTACACTGGAGGCGGTTTTGATAGACATGGAGATGATTAAGTGCAGCAAGGCGCCTCTCATCTAGTAGTTCAAGCTCAGCTAATCTGGAAGTGCGATACTCATCTCTGCCGATCAGGTCCTGCATGGATACTCTGAGGGATGGGATCTCGACTTCTATAGGTAGGATGGCTTCAGAGCCAAAGACCAAGGCATATGGTGTGGCACCAGTTGGTGTTCTGATACTAGTGTGGTAGGCCCATAAGGCGGGATTGAGTTGCAAGTGCCAATCACGACCAGCTTCATTGACCATTTTCTTGAGGATCTTGAGAATGGTTTTATTGGAAGCCTCAGCTTGGCCGTTACTCTGCGGATAGTAGGGAGTTGAAAAGCGATGTTGGATATTGTATTGTATGCATAAGGCACGAACATCTTGGTTCTTGAATGGTCTCCCATTATCAGTGACAATGGCTTGGGGAATACCATACCGGCATATGAGGTAGTTTAGGATAAACTTGGCTATTTGTTTACCGGTGATATAGGTCATAGGAATGGCTTCCACCCACTTCGTGAAATACTCAGTGGCGGTAATGATAAACTTGTGGCCATTGGAGGAGGAAGGGTGGATTTGTCCTACGAGGTCGAAACCCCATTGAGAAAAGGGCCATGGAGTTGTCACAGGTTGTAACTCATGAGCTGGTGCGTGAATCAAATCTCCATGCTACTGACATTGTAGACACTTCTTAGCAAACTGTACAGCATCTTGCTCTATTGTAGGCCAGTAATAACCTGTTCTAAATATCTTCTTAGCAAGATTAGGACCGGTAGAATGTGCACCACAGACACCTTCATGTATGTCTCGTAAGGTAGCTTTGGCTTCTTCCGCGTTAAGACATCGTAAGAGGATACCATTGAGACTCCGGCGATATAGTGTCTCACCCAGAATGATGTAACAAGAGGATCGACGGATAAAGGTTTTGCGTTGAGTGGATGATAGGTCAGGGGGAAAGGTATTGTGTTTGAGGTATTCATAGATATCTTCGTACCATGGGGAATTGGGACCAACAAGTTTGCAGATGATTTCAGTAACAGGAACATCGACGGCTAGTATCAACAATTGCTCAATCAAGAACTCACACTTTTGTGTATTTGCAGGCATGTCAATCAGTGACCCTACAGAAGCCATAGAATCCGCAACTTTATTATGCTCTCTTGGAATTTGCTCAAATGTGATGCTAGAAAAGTGTGGTTTGTAGGCATCCACTAGTTGCTTGTAGGGGACCAACTTTTCATCCTTTGTTTGGTATTCATCTGTGACTTGGCGAATGACTAGCTGTGAGTCTCCATATACTTGTAATTCTGTGATGTCCCATTGAACTACTGTATTGAGACCTATAAGGAGTGCTTCATACTCGGCTATGTTGTTGGTGCAAGGGAATGCAAGCCGATATGATTTTGGAATGTAGTCATTCTGAGGTTTAACAAATAAGATGCCAGCTCTTGATCCATGCTGTGTGTAAGAACCGTCAAAGTATAACTTCCACATTATTGAGTTGGAAAGAGTGAAGAGATTTTCATCAGGAAAGTCAGCCACCATAGGATGTGTATCTTTCATAGGTGCGTCTACTAGTTGATCCGCGAGGGCTTGTCCTTTGATTGCTTTACGATCCGTGTACTCAATATCAAACTCACTAAGGATCATAACCCACTTAGCTAGTCTGCCTGTGAGAGCTGCTTTTGCTAGTAGATATTTCAAGGGATCAATCTTGGCTATCAGATTTGTGCGTTGGTTCAACATATAATGCCGCAGCTTTTGAGAAGCAAACACTACTGCTAAACAAGCCCTTTCCATTGGTGAATAATTGAGCTCATATCCCACCAAGGTTCTACTAATGTAATAAATTGCATGCTCCTTTCCTGTGTCATCATTCTATGCTAGCAGGGCCCCCAAGGCCGAATTTGTAGTGGAGATGTATAAGATCAAGGGTTTGTCCGCAACTGGTGGAACCAATACAGGAGGTGTAGCTAGATACTCTTTAAGTTGATCAAATGCTGCCTGACACTTGTTGTCCCATCAGAATGAGACATCCTTTCGGAGCAAGTGTTGAAAGGGTTGACATTTATCTGCTAGCTATGATATGAAACGCCGAATGGACTGCAACCTTCCCTGAAAGCTCCTTAGTGCTTTAAGGTTCTTGGGTGGAGGCATCTCTACTATAGCCTTTACTTTCACTGGATCTACTTCGATGCCTCTACGAGATACAATGTATCCCAATAGCTTCCCTGATGTTACACCAAATACACACTTCTTTGGATTGAGTCTTACTTGGTATTTTTCAAGCCCGTCGAAGATCTGTCCTAGAACCTGTATGTGATCCACCCTAGAAGATTTAGCCAATATATCATCAACATAGTCTTCCATGATGTGATGAAAGAGGTCATGAAATATCACTGTCATTGCTCTCTGATAGGTTGCTCCTGCATTCTTCAAACCAAACGGCATGACACACCAACAATAATTCCCCCAAGGACAAGTAAAGGTTGTTTTATGTTGATCTTCTTCAGCTACCCTTATCTGATTGTAACCCGAGAATCCGTCCATGAGAGAAAGCATCTCGTGACCTGCTGTCAAGTCCACTATAATGTCAATGTTTGGTAGTGGAAAGTCATCTTTAGGACATGCCTTATTGAGATCTCTGAAATCATTACACATGCGGATGCGCCCATTGGGTTTAGACATAGGTACAATGTTTGAGACAAAATCTGAATAGTCAATTGGTCGTATAAACTTGGCCTCTAACAGCTTGTGTATTTCCACCTTCACCAAAAGAGCTATCTGTGGGTGCATTTTTCTCAACTTCTGCTTGACTGGTTTCACCTTGGGATCAACTGTGAGATAATGAACTACCAGCTTAGGGTCTAGCCCTGGCATATCTGCATAGGTCCATGCAAAGTTGATGGTTCGTTGCAAAAAGAAGTTGTTAAGATTTCTGTGCTCTGTGTCAGATAATGATGCTGCTAGGAATGTGCTCTTTGGATTTTGTGCTGTGCCAAGATTTATTTATGTAGAATCTTCCACTAAGAGAGCTGATTTCTCTTGATACTTAGCTGGTAAGGGAAGGTCAAATCCTCCATCCTCAAGTGCCACAGTTGGGTTTTCACCTTTGGATGCGTCCTTTATTTTTACTATTTTGTGATCAGGAGGTGCCACAGTGTGGTTTTCACCTAGAGATCTTTCTTTATTTGCACTTTTGCGACTGGAGGATTTGGCATTCTCACTAAAATAAGCCATTGGCTCTAGTTCCATTACAAAACCTGCTTTGTGATTGCCAAGAGGGATACCTTCCCGAAGTCCCATGAACTTAGCTAAAGCCTCATCATTCTGGAAGACATCTATAACGGGGGTCCCTTGTTGGTCCCAATCAATAAGTTCAGGGTAGACAAGTGTGACATTCTGGGTGCTGGTGGTGGAAGTTAAGGAGACGAAGGATAGTGTAAAAATGGAGGATTCTGCGAATAGATTAGTCATGTGGAGGGAAGAGTCATCGATGATATCCTCTGTAGATGTCGAATCAGTGGGAAAAGTGTCAGCTACCTCATCGAGGATATACTCGATGTCCAAGGCGCGTGGTACCTTCTTACCAAATCCTAATCCCTTCTTGTCTAGCTTCTTTGTCACCACAATGGGTTCCATAGTTCCTTGATTCTGTTTCCCAAGGCCACCTTTGCCTTTATAGCCCATGTTTTTCACTATCCTTAAGCCATTGCCATATTGCTTGACTGGTATTGTGACTGGTTCTTTCTCCTTGTAGAGCCAAGAAGAGATGTCCTCAATAGTTTCCTCTTCCAATAACTGTCCATGTTAGAATTGGGTTAGGAATGTTGGGGGAGGAATAGCTGCTTTTTTGGTTACTTTAGCAATGGGTGGTTTGCCGTAAGATTTTGGAGATAGAGGCATCCGCCCTACACAACAAGATTCTGAGATATCATAAGTGCCAAAGCCTATATCTCGGATGCGAGCTGTGATTTTGGGGAGGGGTGTAGGTTCACTTGTAGAGGCTTGCATGAGAGTTTCAGGGTCAACATAGAGAGGGGATTCAAGGGCTTTGTCATTTTTAGGCACTTGGTTGCAATTCTTATAGCTTCCTTGCAAGACATGGCAAAATTCAAAAGGATTAGGATCTTCTGGGATGGTGATCTCCGTACCATTGTATGGGAACTTTAGGGACTAATGGTACGTGGAGGGAACAGCTTTCATTGCATGGATCCATGGGCGGCCTAGGATAATGTTGTAAGGCAGCTCAATATCAAGAACTTGACACCTAGTTTCAAGCATGACAGGGCCCAGCTGTATAGGCAAGTGTATAACACCTTATGAATGGCGTTCTGCATCATCATATCCCTTGATTGTAATACTATGATTAGTGTTGACATGATCCTCAGAGTACCCCAATTGCTTTAGTAACTTTAAAGAACAGATGTTGAGACCAGCACCACCATCTATGAGTATACGTTTGATTTTGCGCTTATGGATGAGAACTTCAATATGAAGGGCATCGTTGTGACAAGGATCATGGGAGGGGAGGTCTTTCTTAGAGAAGACAACATTGTAAGACGAAGCAATATTACCCACTATAGCTTGGAAATCTGCGATTGCTATGTTGTTAGGAACGGAAGACTCTTGGAGGGCTTTTTCTAGCACCACTCTATGTGCAGGTGATGACCGTAGAAGGTCCAAAATAGAGATCTGTACTGGTGTTCTCCCTAGATGTTCGACAAGATTATAATCAGACTGAACCGGAAGCCTAGGTGTAGGTGCATGGATGGTGACATGACCTCGACGAGTAGTAACAGCACAATCCAGAGATTTGTCTTTGATGGTGAGGGTAGACACTCGACTCTCTTCAAAATGACCTACAATGGAATCGAAGGACGTGGAAGCATGATTGATACCTTTACCTCTATCCTGAGGGGGAGGTGGACCGTGATGAGGGAATGGTTCCTTGTACATATCTAGATCCTTGTTCATGTGTTGTGCTGGTGATTCATCCTCAAAAGTGATTTGATTACTGTCGATGAGGTTTTGGATGAGGTGTTTAAGCTTCATGCAAGACGCAGTTCTATGCCCTTTGCTCCTATGGAACTCACAATACTCATTGTCTCTATAACGTGCCATTTTGTAGACAGGTTCTCCATAGGGAGGAGCATCAGGTAAGGTGATGAGCCCTTTCTGCAAGGCTTGCTGTAAGACCGATTCGATAGGCAGTCCCAAGGGAGTGAATTGACGTCGTGGAGGGTAATCTTGTTGGGGCCGCTCTTGTTGTTGTTGCTGTTGGTTTGGATAAGGCTGCCTTTGTTGCTGCTGTTGTTGAGGTGGAGCTTGACTTGATTTGGAGAGCTGTAGCGGTGTTTGCAATGTTTGGACATGCTTAGTATCGACCACCCCATCATTGACCATGTTTTTGTACTTGTTCCAATAGTTGGGTTTATCGTTTGATTGTTGATGAGGAGCGCTATCTTTCGTTTCCTTAAAGATTTTGACCACACCCTTAGTAATGAGGGCCTTCTCAATGTTGATACCCTTGTATGTGATCTCATCGAAGGTTGTAGCACTAAGAATTTGCAAATGGAAACCTAACTCTTGGTTGAGGTTCTGCACAAATATGCTAACAAGCTATTTCTCTGGAATCTTGAAAGGAAATTTACTAGCCATTTGTCTCCATCGTTGAAGGAAAGAAATGAAAGTTTCACCATTTTTCTGTTTATTGTTGCATAGATCCGTCATGGAAATCTCATGCTCTGCGTTGTAAGAAAAATGGGTGGCAAACTTCTCTGCTAGCTCGTTGAAAGATTTGATACCCGTAGGTAAGTGTGAGAACCATTCTATTGCTTGACCCCCAAGACTGCGAGGAAAGAGACGCATAAGATATGTGTCGTTGTGTGAGACCTCGAAGCAAGCAAGATAGAATTCCCTAAGATGGTCTTTTGGGTCACCTTTTCCTTTGTACTTATCAAACTTGGGAATAGTGAAATTTTGAGGAAAAGGGATCATTGGTAATGACCGATAAAAAGGATAAGGACACACTTCCTCTAAAGAGAAGGTCTTTTTGGTGTGGCCAAACGTAAGATCAGATAGCTGTTGTTGCACCTCTGCAATCTTTAGCTCCATAGTCATGGGAGGGGTCGGTAACATCTCCTGTTGTCCAAAAAACGGTTGGTGTTGCCCATATAGAAGATTATAATGTGAGCCATGCACACTAATGTTATAAGGGTTGTAAGATTGATTGGAAACATACGGATTGTACGATTGGGTCAGATTGGATTGGAATTGGAGGTTTTGATTTGGCAGAGGTGGAGGTGGTGCTAGGTAAGAGTGTTGGCTTTGGGATGGTTGAGGAAAAGAATTGGGTGGAGGAAAGCTAAAGTGCGTTTGATTAGGTTGTGGTTGTGGCACATAGCTTTGGGAAACCTGATGTTGAGCATGGTGAGAGTGGCTAGGCAATGTGTGAAAGAAGTTGAGCGAGGATGAACGTTGTGGAGGAGGGACATAGGTAGACGTGATTTACGACGGTTGGGGTTGATTGAGGATGCGAGAAGAAGAATGTTGTGGTTGGGGTTGCTTAAGGACGAGAGTAGAAGAATGTTGTGGTTGGGGCTGCGTGACTCTAATTGGTTGAGAGACATGCAGGTGTGATGATATAGGAGGTGGCATTTGTTGAGACCCTTGTTGCAAGGTTATATAATTGTTCCCCGGATTGTAATTGGGTGGGAAACCTATGCGTGATGGGGTAACCAAGATTCCACTTATGATTGGGGTGGACACTTTAGGAGGTGGTTGCACATTCGATCGAGCTAAGGTGGCTTGCTTAGCTAACTCTGCTTGATGTTGGAGAGTTTCTTGTTGTTTTTGATAGATCTCCATAGGAGTCAAAAGCGGTGATATGGGCCTCTCCCCTGTTGGATTTTGAAAAAGGGGATTCCTATACTACGAGCCTTGAGTAGGTAAGGGCGTAGTCACCGTGGACATAGTTTACACCGCCTGTATGGCATCTTAGGCATTGTTGCTCTCCTTGAGAGTGGACACATCAAAATCTTGAGGTAACTTGGCACCTTGCTTTGCAAGCAAGCGAAAGAAATGATCCTGGTTCTCACTAAGGATTTTATCAAAGGCAGCTATAGCTCTAGGATCTTGTATGAATTCATCAAGATCCTACCCATCTTCTTGAGAGGATTGACCTATTTCAAAGTGTCGCTCTTCTTGAGGTGGGGTTTGATCTACGATATAACCTTGTGGGACAAAATCTGGAGGCAAGCCTGTGGTATACTGAGGCGCATTTATCAAAGGGGTTCTATCCTCATGAGGATTGCTTGGTTCATCCATGTGTGGCATGTTCAGAGTGCTGATTGGTTTTGCCGCGGGTGTACTAGGAGTCACCTTGGGAGTAATGTTGAGACGACCTGATTGTGGTGTGCGAGGAGGTGACTTACGCTTCTTAGGGACAACTTGCTTGGATTTCACAGTTTGCTGTAGCCTAGTGGTTACCATGGGATACACTAGGAAAAAAGGTAATGCTGGGCTTCCGTGAGATGCTTTAAGAAACGGACAAACTTCTGATGCACAAAGTATTGGACCAAAAGCGCTATACTATTTGACCAGAGGCGCAGGACTGTGCAACCAAAAGCGTGCTACTGTGGACCAGAGGCGCAGGACTGTGCAACCAAAAGCGTGCTACTGTGGACCAGAGGCGACAGACTGAGCTACCAATAGCGAGTTACTGCTATGCCAAAGGCGAGCTACAGTGACCAAAAGCGAGCTACTATTATACCAAGGGCGCTGAAGTAGAGTTTTGCCAGAGGCGGGTTACTGTTGTACCAAAGGCGATCTACTATACTACCAAAGGCAAGCTGCTGTAATACCAGGGGCGCTGAAGTAGTGTCTGATGTTTTTCAAAGGCAATTTTTGCTAGATTTGGTTTCTTTCTAATTGGATTTTGTCTTTGGCAAGAGAAAATACAGCAAACAAATGGTCAAAGGCAAGGGACTGACACAACAGATAGTGTATGTTCAAGGCTCCAAACAAGCCCAATGTTTCCACAGGTATAAAATAATTGCAATCAATAACAAGCACTTTTTATCCCTAGAGACAAGGTTTCATTGCAGTAGATCAACTCACAGCTTAATACTCCGTCGATAAAAATATCATTCCATAAAGGTGTCGGATATTTAGTATCTTTACGAGAGACGATAGTTAGGGATATCTCACCCTCCCCTTGGAAAGCTCAAGTAGGTCACAAGAGCTTTATGTCCAAGGGAATACTATCTCTTCTCAAGGGAGCCAATGGTGAGTATCTTAAGGGCTTAAATTGATTCCCCTTGCACTAATGATTACCGCAATGTTCGGAGGTAGGTCGGGTAGTCTCTATCTAAAATGGTTCTTAGTAACTTTGAGGGACCAACACCTTACGAGCAATGCGATAAGCTACTAAAAGCTTTAACCAATCCTACTAAGAGTATCAAACACTTCGCTCAATGTGAAAATCATTTCCACAAAGAGCTAGTACACCTCTTTTTAGTTTGGCACCACATGGTAAGACTGACGTCGGTTAGGACTTGGCTTTCGCCTTATCCCTTTTATATAGCGGTTCAACGGAAAACTCCGCTTAGGGTCATCCCTTTTGGATGAAGCGTAACCCAAAAGTAGGCCCTTCCAAAGGAAGTACAGAAAAGTAAGAGCAAGCACATCAAACAAAGGTTCAATTGTCCCGTTATAAGAAAAATAAGGTGCAACTAAACTAGGCACACACGTTTGTAGTTGTAAATTGTCCCTTAATGAAATGAAGTGTTTGGCATTCATGTCCATTGTCCTTTAGAAAATTGAGGTGTTTGTTCATACATGTCCATTGTCCCTTAAGAAAAGTAGTGTATTCCTAAGACTTAGATTGCAAGAAAAGATTTGTTCAATTATCCTTTTAAGCATGCAATGCGTTTCTAAGACTTAGTGAGATAAATCAAGAGGTCTTCAATGCTCGTCCTGCATGAACATGTTAAGAAAACCCCTATTGGCTCTGTGTGAGTAATAAGAAGCTGCAACAAGTGAGTTAGTTCCACCAAAAATTCACAAGTTAGCAAAAAACAAATCGACTTTGACCAAAAGTGCTGCACAATCTTACCAGAGGTGACCTACTGTTTTCTAAAAGCGTTGTAACAGAGACCAGAAGCGATGTAGCATATTATCAGACGTGCAGCAAAATAACCAGACATGCTTCACTATGTTTTCGAAGGCGCTGTGATGCAGACCAGAAGCGCAATACAATAATACCAGATGCGCTGAAGAATAGCCGGAAGTGTGGAGCTGTGTTACCAAAAGCGTGATACAATATAACCAATAGCACTGTGCTGTCTCAGATCATAAAAAGGGGAACTTTTTCAAAATAATCAGCTCTAAGGTAAAATTCCATGATTGATTGACTGTTCTGAGAAGTGGTAGCTGAGAGATCTGTGTTCTGCAATCTAAAAAACTCAGAAGCTGTAACAACACCAAGGATTAACACAAAAATCGAAGGTACTCCTAAATAAATCAGCTTAGGATGTCCAAAAAAAATAGGTTTGTCCGACAAATACAACAGCTTGTCAGACAAATTAATAAGATAGATAGCGTAAAAATCTCGCAAGACACTGAACAAAGTAAAAACCTAATTTAGCCAAAAGCGCTGTAGAATGCTGCTGGAAGCATCATTCTGTTATGCCAAAAGCACTGCGTTGCGCTGCCAGAAGCACCGCAGTACCCCCAAGAGCACCTAATTGTGCCTCCAGAAGCGCTCAAAGATCCTACCAGAAGCGCTATGAAGTGTCGTTTTGCGTTGTGCCGTACTGTGACTTAAAAAAAATAATTTCTCAAAGAAACAAGGGGATTAGTGGGTCCCACCAGGCGTGCCAGAATGTGTATGAAGAAAAATTGATTAAATCTAAAATAAAATCAAAGAACCCAATAACATAAAGAAAACAAATTTAAATAAAAGCCATAACAAATAATCAATGAACTAAAGACTTTTACCGAAATCTGTATTGTTTCCTTTGGATTGAATGTGGATTGCTCAATGAAGTTGCGAAGCCATAGCTGCAACAAGCAAGTAGTGTGCTCAAGAGATCAATGTCAAAAGATCGTAAGTGTGCTCAATCGACGCGTTTTGTATGCTCAAAGCTCTGTTAAGTATGCCTGAGAATATGATCGAAGAGAGAGGCTCAATGAAGGAGATGAGGGGGGTTTATATAGATTTCAAGGAAGATCGATCAACGGTCCAGATAATTCAGAAGAATCAACAGAGGAGAACAGTTGAGGAACGTGCAACGAATAAAAAGAAGACATGTGTCTTGCTTTCTTTTGCATGAGAGGAGTTATCAAGAATAGAAGAATGAGTTAACTGAAGAGATAAATCAGTTAAAAGAATAAAGCAATCAGTTAAGTGATTTAAAACAAGAAGAAGAGATTTGCATGAGAAAAGAAGATATTTTGCTTTATTAAATATAGAAATATTTAATTGATGAGCAAGAAAGCTTGAGTTATTTTAGAGATAACTCAAATTAGAAGAAAAAGCAAATTAAATAAATAATTGATTTATTTAATTTTAGAGAAGATATTTTGGAAGAAGTAATTAAATAATTAGAATTATTTAATTTAGAAGATTTGAAAGCAAATTAAATAAATAAATTTATTTAATTGTTGCATGATTTTTGAAAGAACAGAAGATTATAAATAAAATATTTGATTTTATTTATTTTTAGAGGATTGAGATAATTTAGATAAATTTGCATGATTTATTTAAATTTAGAAGAACAATTGATTTAATTAAATAATGTAAATTATTTAATTGTAGATAAGAGGGAATTTGTTGAATTAATTAAATAATTGATTTATTTAATTAATGTAGATTTGATTTTTGAAAAGAGGATAATGATTAAATAATTAAAATTATTTAATTGTGGAAGAATAATAGAGGAATTTAATTTAATTAATTAAATAAAGAGAATTTATTTAATTAATGAAACAATTTTGTGATTTGGAAGAATTTGGTGAAATTAATTAAATAATTAGATTATTTAATTAATGTTGAAATGCAAGTGATTAGAGAGATGACGAAATGCAAGTAGTGTGACGACTTGGTCATTTTAGGGTGTCTACAGATATGAGTTAACTCTCCTACTACACTTACTTCTATTTTGTCTAGTTGTGTCACCTTTTTTAGGGATTTAGTAGGATGTAGTCCTAAGGCATTGCATATTGACAAGGGCATGATATTTGTGGAGGCTCCTGAATCAACCAGACAGTTGTGCAGGTTCCTACTGAACATTCTTATGGTGAGGATGAACGGAGGTGACTCAGTTTTGTCTTTATACAAGGTCATGTGAGAGGTTTCTGCAGCTTGGACTGTAGCTGACACTTTAGGCTTGATAGTATTATCCCTAGCAGCATGATCTTTGCCATTGGATTGACTTGAAAGATGGCCATCCTCTTTAGGAGCAGGATCATCTAGTGACTTCATGAATGCCTTTTTGATGGCAGGAGTTTTCAGTAACTCAGACAAGGACAGGCTGATCTTAATTTTCTTCATTTCATTAGCGAGATAATTGACCAACTTGTCAGATTCATGAGGTGCATTTACACCCTTTGATCCTGTGTTCTGAGGCGACAAGTATTGAGCATTTACCTTGGGGAACCCAAGGTTATTGCTAGCTTTAGGATCAGGAGATGTATTGAAGTTATTTGGAGGTAGAGATGATGTCAATGGATCGATAAGTCTGTTGGCATTACTTCTCAAGTTATAATTATGCTTACCAGAATATTGCTACTGGTATGCATGTACTTCCTCATGTTCTCTTGTAGGCTCATTTTCATCCTCAAAAGGGAAAACATAATTTGTTTCAAAAGTTAAGGCAGATTCCTCACATACCTGGTTATAACTCTGATGAGGTTGATTTGTATAAGCTTCCAGTACAAAAGCTGAGTCATATCCACAAGGAAAAATCTTATTTCCTTCTACCTGAGGTGGATTTCCAGAAGTGTTAGACACTTCAGTCTGAAAGATGCTAGCAGTAATTCTAAATTGTGGACAATCTAACTCTGCATGTGCATTTGTATTGTGGATCCTACACCAATTAGTAAGGGCTGCTTCAGCAAGATTGACTCTAGTAGTCTGTTTGGTTTCACCTAGAGGCTGATTGTCTAGGGGTGATGGTAATGAGCCATTATTTGGCCTAGAGTTCCATACTTTGGGCTGTCTTTGAGGATTATTGTTATTTCCACCACCATTATTGAAATTATTGGTGTTATATCCTCTGTCAGGATAATTTGGTCTATCATTGGAATAATTTCTATTCTGGTTTGACTGGGAATAAAAACCTTGATTTCTCAAATGTGTCACTTCTGTGGTGAGTTTTCTCAATTGAGCAAAAATTTCTTTGATTTCCTCTTTTTCTTCTTGAGCTTTAGCCACCACATTTTGAGTTTGAGGCTTGAAGAAGGAGGATCCATGGTTATTGTTGGACAGATCAGCACCCTGAGGTGCCTGAGCTTGTGCAGGATATTACGGTAATTGGTCGTTTCCATTAGGAGGAGGTATAATGCTCAGTGGAGGTACTTGCAAAGGTGCAGGCATGACTACTGGGGGTATCACTGCTCCATTAGGATTAGGATACTGTGTAGAATATGATGCAGGGTATTGTGAATGCATGCTAGGCAAGGTAGGGAATACCATATTTGGAGTAGGAGCAGGTATCAACTGCTGATTTACCTATATGGCTTCTTGAAATGCTAAGGCTAAGGACGTAATCTGGGGATGTGTTCTCCTTATGAACATGGAGGTCAAAGGATCTAAAGCCGAATAATAAATGCTCCTTGCAGCTTCATCAGACACAGTATAAGGAGTGACCACTCTGGACAACATTTTCTGAAACCTAGCATTGAAATTTGCAATAGGCTCATTCTCAAATCTCTTAATAGTGGCAAATAAATGATAGTTTATTGAGGGATCGACTGGAACCTTAATTCTATCAAGAAAAGCTATCTCTAGTAAGGCCCATGAATCAACAGAATCCTGACCAAGACTAATGAACCAATTATAGGCTTCTTGCCCTAAGGAAAAAGGAAATAATCTGCACACCACATCTTGATGCTCTATTCTAGCTCTACAGCAAGCTTCCTTAAAGGTCCTGATATGATCTTCAGCATCTTGGTAAGGATGATATTTTGGACAAAGTTTGTCCGGATTCTTTGGTAACTCATGATATGCAGTAAAGGTCAAAGGTGACTCTGTTGCAAAGAAAGACATTGCAACCAGAGGGGTTGAGCTAGTGGTGCAGCTGGCTGAGGTTAAACTAAAGGCACACACTAAGGCTGAACAGGAGATCTCACAGATATCCCAGAAGGTATTTGTAAACCAACAGGAGTTATAGGAGGAGGTTCTGGTGAAGCTCTTAGTGCACTGGACCCGGGAGTATGATGAATGTCCACAGTTCTAGGCCTGAAACCTCTAACAGGTAATTCTTCAAAATTTCCACTAGATCTAGACCTGGTATTTATCCTATGAGCCAGGATTTCTCAATTTTGAGGCAAATTGGCTGAAACTTTGCAAATATTGGCTGGATTTCACCAGATGAGGTGATATTTGCGGTCAGATGACTGATTGGACTAGATATTTACGAAATCTTTGCAACGATATTGCAAATACAAAAGGATATTTAAGGTATAATGACCCCTAGCATGAGATCTCAAGTTTCTAAGGCCTAAATTCTTCAAAGCTTGAACAAATTTATGTATCTTTGGCTCATATTTGTGAATTCAGGATGATTTACTATAAAGCTTGCAATATTTATGTTAAATCTAAAAATATTTACACAGAATGAGCATCTACAAGCTTGCTACAGTAAATATTTGCGTAATATTTGAAATTCATAGATGATTCGAGGTTACCTTACTCTCTGTATTATCAAACCTAAAAATAATGATGATGAGCGCAGTCTTTCAGATCAGGCCCTCCTTCTAGTGCCATTTTATGTTGGTCATGATGTTAGTCACAAACAAGCATAGAATAAAAGTACACATTAACCTTTATTCATCTTGAAAGATACGATGAATTCAAAGAATTCATGATCCCAAGTCTCCGGTGATTAGATCTTAATCTTCTGAAGTTACTCAAAGGTTAATGTGAATTGATGTTTCCATTTTGGGGCCTTACGTGAAAGTTCAACATCATCATGACACTCCTGCATAAATTCTCTACATAGAAGTCATATTATATAGTTGTTTGATCAAATGATACAGGAATACTTCAATCTTTGCATGATATTTTCAATTGTGCATGCTTTGTATTCAAATATGCTAAATATTTGCAAATTATCTACGGGATGTCCACATATTTGTGTTATTTACTTAAGATCATCAATTGTTTGAAATCATGAGGATGAAATGCTCTGAAATTTTTAAAAAAATGAAGAAATGCTTCTAATTAAAGTTGAACCTTTAGCTTTTGAACCACATGTATATTAGATACTGTCATGAAGAGAAGAAAACCAAACCATATTTTCACCAAGACATTCCACAGCTAGATATAGTTGATGCTAACTTCAAAGGAATTTGTATGAAGACAACACATGTAAGTAGACATGCACTCCAAGGGACGCAGCAAAACACCACATATATCCAAAATTCATACACTGATTACTCAAGATTTACTATGAATTGTAATCGAAACAGTCTTCTCATTCATTAAGCATGCAAAAATATAAATGTATACAAAAACTTTGAAATGAGCTCTGAATGTTTCAACAGAAGGATTTCAATTAAGTTTCGAATGTTTACAATGAGGCATTCCATCACCTTTTATAGAACAAGGTGAGGAATCCGTTACAAAAAGATCCATGATCTTGATTTATCAATGCACATCTACGGTCATCATTTTTCTTGACTTTGTCAACCTCTACAAAATGGCATAAGTTGCCAATTGGCAACTATCTAGACTACTTACGCTTATATCCCCTTTATGATGTGTCTTCATCATGCTCCTCATCTGATTCATGTGGATCATCATCATGTGCATCACTTTTTGAACTTTCACTATCCTGATGATGATGACACCGCATATGGGGCTGCATGCTGCTCCAGATCTGCTCATATGACTGCACAACTGGGTCTATTGCTTCGCCATCCTAAGTTTTTGCTTTGATGATGGCATGCTTGTGTGCCTCATATTTGTTTCTACTATTATCTAATTTGTCTTTCCTATCCTGCAGTGTCTCATTGTATTTCTCCATCTTGACTTTAATTCTCATTATTTTATTTACAACTTCTTCTGTTAAGTGGACAAGTGGACCATCTGCCTCTAATTAGAAGTTGCTGTGTAAAGCTTTGATGGCAGATTCTTCATCTTGATTCTCTATTTTTCCTTCTATTTTTCCTTCCAATGTTTCTAATATTTCCGCCTCAACAGCCATTAAATCGTGCAACTTCATGCTAACCTCTCTCAGCTTATTATTGCATCTTCTGAGCACTCCACATTCAAACTAAATGTCTTTATACCAGATGTCCACCAATAATGCAGTATGGTTGTTCAGTACCTGCTTACTGATAAGCAGTTGAGGATTTATCCTCTTTATTTCTCCCAAGAGATTTAGTACCTTTTCCAGTTTATAAGACCTTTTTCCTGTTTACATTTGTAATTTGTCTACTTTGGTCCTGGATTCACTCAGAATGCTCCACCTCTTCAAAGAGCCCTTTACCATTTCTTCTGCATCATCCAATGTGGATGACATCCATTTTCTTATCACAGATGCCTCATGTTTCATGAGGTCTAACTTATTTACCTCTTCTTGAGAAATAGCAGTCAATGGGACTACATGTTCAGTTGTAGTATCATTAGGATTAATCAGCCTCCTTATGTAGGCATGCAATTGAGCAATGTGCTCTTTGTGTTGCTTTTTTTTTTCCTTCTCTCTTTTTATCTTTTGAATTAAAGAATCAATAATGTCTTTGCCCTCCTGACCCTCTTGGTCTTCATTGGCAAAACTGAGAACCACTGTGCTAATTTGAAATTCATCCAAGGTGATTTTACCTTTTTCTTTCTCCATAGTAGGTATTGCAATTTGTGCAGTCCTCCTCCCGGTTGTCGGATCTCTTTTGATGGCCGAAGTCATTCTAGCCTTCCTTTTAGGCTTCATTATATCCCTGGAGAATAATGTGGAGACATCAAATTCTTGGATTTCCAATTCTTCTTCTTCATTTATCTCTTTCTCCAACCATGGAGGCACCTGATCATGTTTTTCTGCATCATCATGATGTTCACCTGTGTCTCTTGTTTCTATCAGCAGATGTGGTGGAGATGGTGATTTTCTCATTTCCTGTTCCTGATGCTCACTTCGCTGTTGATCCTGTGGCACATTTTCCTGTTCTAGAACTTCCTTATCCGGAGGAGCATCTTCTTGGGGTGGGGGATCTTGTGGTACATCTATATGTTGATCATGATGATCATGATCCTTCTCTATCATTATTTCATCTAGTTTCAACTCTTCCCCTTGTATATCCACTGCACTAGATATTGTGGATTCTGCCTGAGGTGCTGGCATTTGTTCTATAGCCATTATTTGTTCCGGGCCTGCACTATCAACCTCTTGTGCTTTGGCAGCAAGATCCTCTATTGTTTTCTCCTTTTCATCAGCTTTTGTTTCCTGAACCTCTACTATAGCAGGTTCTGTTGATGTATCCTGTGGACCTTGTTGGCCTAATTTTGGAGTATGGCCTTCTAATTCTGCCATCTCTATTTCTTCTGCTGGGTGCCCTTTGTTAGGTGATCCTGCTGGATGTTCAGGACTTGCATCCTATTTCTCTATCAGGTCTACCACTACAACACTTGTCACTTTTGCAATTAATGTTTCCAGCCCTATTTCCTGAGCTACCTGCTCTGGGCTCTTTTCCTATTCTGCCTCCACTTGCTTCATTTCTTCCAGTATCATTTGAGCTGGTGGAGGTTTGTGAGGGGTCATGCTTGTACCAGCAGCAAGTGTTTCCATCTTTTGTGTAGCCACCTCTTGTACAACCTCATCATCACACAAGTTAATTTTCTCGTCTAGCGAGATGTGACCTTCTACTTGTGTCTGAGAAGTTTCTTTCTTCTATTCCTCCGCAAGTTCAGTTTTGAACTTGACGATGGTAGGAAGTGGAACATTATGCTAAAGTTCCTTAGGTTCTTCACTACCTGCCCCTTGTAACAATGTTGGGGGTTGTCTTATTTCACCTCTCATAGAGGTTCTTTGTTTCTTAGGTGGGGTGGACACCAGCACCTATGGAGCTTTTCTTTTCCTCTTTATTATTAATGGAGCCTCTTCTTCTTTAGGCTCTTCCTCCATGGGGATATCCTCTTTATCATGTTTCCTTGAGGATTGACCCTCCTCTAGGGTCTCAGTGATTCCAACCTCTGATGTCTTAATCTTCTTGGACTTTTCTTTCTTTATCCTTGGAGGGGATGCTAATTCTGATCCAGATCCTGATGCTGCTGCCTCCTCAGCATTGAATACTGCTCTTTCAATAATAACCCCTTTGGGTTCCTTCTCTATTTTCTTGCCCCTTTGGGGTCTTTTGCTCTGTTGTTGTTGTGGAGGTAGCTTATCTCCCTTAGTCTTCCTCTTTTCATTTAGGAAGTCATCATACTCATCCCCAGGAATATCCCGCCTCTTCTTCTTGTTGTCCACCATAATGGCAACACCTTTCTTCTTCGCCTCTATCTGCTCATCAACCCAAGCTTGAGTTAGTTGTATTGTCCTGGCAATGAAGGGGTCCAAGGATATATCTTCCTGTATAGTGAGGTCAGGTGCAGAGATGGTATCATTATATATCTTCTTCTGCTCATATTCATCTGCAATTATCCTGCCATCATCCTTTTTCAATTGTTGGGGAATGGGGATGCAATCAAAGGTTCTGATTTGATTCAATGTTAACCTTTGATACCTTCTTCTCCTTGCTTCTGCCTCATCTTCGCAATTGGCCCAGAAGTCCTCTAGGTGCCTCTGATGAATAGGCTTTCCTATTATCTTCTGCATCCTACCGTAAGGATCATATGGTCTTGTTAGTGGAAAAGGCTACAGATTCATTTTATTTAGGGTGACCATCACCTTCTTTATATTGTCTGAATCGGGGCACATATAGCAGCCAATGCTAACTGGGAACAAAATTGGTGGCAGCTTCTTGGCATCCTTGTACATTTATATCATTGTGGAGCCCTACCTGATGAACTCCATCTGTACTACCGCATTAGTGGGATACCTCGGCAGCATGAGAGGGTGTCCCTCAAAACCTTCAATTCTTATGTATGAAAAAGTGGCAAACTGTATATACCAGGCTCCATGCCTATAAATTATCTCTTGAGGCTCCATGCTCAATCTCTTTGTTTTGTCCTCCTCTATGGTCCTCACCAGATGCATGGAGAATGCATCATTGACCAGTTTGTAATCCTTGAGGTAATTGGATCTTTGCAGCTGGGGATGATGATCCCAGATATGCACAACATTTGTGCCTGTAAGCTTTCCGTCTGTAACTAAAGCATCAAAGGTGCCTTTGTAAGCATAGGAATAAACAATGTATGATGACATATAGAATGCACAATTTGAACCTCCAAGGTTCATCAGCTGCTCATGCAAAGCATCACTTATTAGCTGGCCCCATAGTGGCTTGATATCTGAATACAAGCACATCATGATTACACCATACATCTAATCCCTGAAACTACCAGCATCAGGCTGGCCTATTAATCTGTTCAGCAGTGCAATCATATACTGATATTCATCAACAAAATCATACTTAAACAGGTGCACAGGAAGTTTGGCTGCTGCAGGATATGTGTTGTTCTCAGCCCGCCATTGATACATGTTCTTCTTGGCCTGCTTTTTATTATTTTCATATTCTTTTTCTAACTTCTTCAGGTCTACACTTTTGACCTTGCTGCCCAATGGCAATCCAAATGTCTGGGAGAGACCCTTGATGGATAGGTCTGCATATATCCTCCCATGTTTCATCACTTGCCTGGTCTCTGGGTTATAATTCCTGGCACATTCGATGACTAGGTCCAGAGATTCCATAGAGTATGGAAAACCAGCAACGTTCCACATTCCGGATACAAATACTGCATCCAGCACAGGACTCTTGTCATTCCCATCATTCAGTCTAGCTGACCAGGCTTCCAAATTGGTGCTGCCCTAATGGGTATCTGTAATTGCCTCATATTTAAATAGGATGCCCCTCTGAGAAGAGAACATGGGCTTGTTGAATTTTTCCTGACACTTAATTAACCTCTTGTCAGCCATGAGTACCTGCAATTAACAAAATCCCATCTCACAACGGGTATACACATGCATGCATATTGCAATTAACTTCATAAATCACCATGCCTACTGTATCTTTTCAACATTACTTAATCATATGGATGCATAAACCAGAAAAGCTTGGCCACCCATACTTGACTATTACAGAAACAACAGGATGAGGGTTTCATTTACTTACCTGGTTTTGCAGATTTCTTTTATACCAGTGGACTGCTAACAATGCTCTTAATTTAGCTGATGATCCTGCACTTCCTTCTGTCTATGAGCTCAAGTTGTGCAACTATTGTCTGTGTGAGGATGTGGAAGCTGGTGCTATGTAAAAACAATTTTATCACAAGGTAAATGTAAAAATGATGGTTGAATTACCTTTTAACCTTGCAATTAGGGTAAATTTAGGGCAACTCTGACAAATTAGATTGTATTCATTGATTATCCATGCGAAAACACAGGATCTTGCCAGGTGTTCATTAGGTTCCGAGGTCGATGGGAACCACCTACCATGTCTGTGTGCATTAAATGATAATGGTGGCAACAGGAGCGGGGGGAAATCCATATGATAGGATATCATGAAGGTAGGATGATATTCACAAATATCGGGTCGAGTTTCAATGTCATCCTCCTCCATCAAATTGGAATTGTTATCGCGACAAGATTCAGGTGACAAAAGCACCTTTCGGTTATGTTTAGTACATCAGGAGGATATTTTGATGTATCAGGTGATGTTTCAAAGATGATGATGATGGGACAAACTTACATGTCTCTCCTTCAGAATATCGGGATGACATCATCCAGATATTTGTTCTTTGTATGGGAAGGCATCATGACGTCATCGTCATGTTATGTGAACATGATCATGTTTAGAAAATATCCTATCGAAATGTAAATGTGATGATGATGTCATCATCATGTTTGTTTCTTCATTTATCAGATTTGGATGATGTGATCAGGATATCAGCTTAGGGTGATATTTCACGTCAGGAGGATATTAAGAAATATCGGGTTACATTTGGAAATGTGATGCTCACAATATATAAGACTGTTTGACGGGGAAGATTTATTACCACTTAAAGTTGACGTCCAGATATCTGGACCACATGACTTATCAGGTGATGGACCAAGATCAGGATGATCTTCAACAACATGACTGAGGTTATAAAATATGATCCTCCTCTTGCAAATATCAGGTTTGACCAAAACTTTGACTGTTCATAACTCTCACATCCTGATGAATATCAGGGTGATGTAAAAGGCAAACCTGCATAAAATTTAACGCTCTTTCCAAATATAAGGTCACAGAAATGAAATATGAATTTCGATAAACTAACCTCATGATGATGACTTACCTCATCCTAACTCTACATGATGATACACATGACTCACTTTTACCAAACCGCCAAAAAGTAGACAACACAAGCCAAGCCAAAAAGTTGGGTCCCTATTTTGCCAAGTCAAAATGGGGCGTGTTGTGTAACCACACAACAGGACCATTCTGATGTTGCATGAGTGTTACTTTCCCCTACAATTCTAGTAATGGGAGGGAGAATCTTTATTTGAAAGTTTGGCATATTCAGGATTCCAGCATAATGTGTGGATGTCTACACGTGGCACTTGTATCCTAGGAACATTCCTCCAAAATTCACACATGTTCTCAGAAAAACATAACAAATAAATGTTTGATGTCCATTTTTGCCAAATAGTTGGTGATGAGGGAAAAATAGGCCAAAAGGCCAGGTTCAACAACCCTAGAAACCTACTATGGGTGTAGACACTAAAGCGAGTGAAACATATCATGAAATTGTGAGGGTACGCAATTTTCTACATCAATATTCTCATTTGATAGTTTAATTTATTATTTCTCCTATCTATTGGGTGCTTGAGATGGAGATTTTATATTGAGTTTGTAGGTCCATTTATGTTGTCAAAATTACTCTAGATATATGTTGGTTATTTCTCCTATAAGGGATTGAGGCTAGACATTTTATGTAACAAATATTATTGTAGGTGATATAAGTTGATCATTCTTTGGAGGCTAGATTATTTTCTAAAAGGGTTTTCCTATGGTATATCATTGTGATATGGTTATTTTGTCTATATGATTGCTTCTTATATATTTTTTAATTATATTTTCTATACATGTCTCCTCATAGATTAGTTTCAAAAGTGTCTCCCTAATCTCACCTTCCTTTCAAAAACAACACCAAAACACAAGGCTAGTGAAGATCAACATAGGGAAATGGGTTAAACTTATGATCAATGGGGAAAACAATGAACCAATACATGTGATAAGTCAAATCTCTCCTTCATTAGGCTCTAATAGGCCAAAGGGATATTCTATAAGGTTAAATATAAGATAAGTATAGATGAGTATAAATATGTAGCTATCCTTGAAAAATAAACAATATCCTAGTTCACATAGAATTCTATAAATGTAATGAAGCCTCTACAATGGTTTATATTGGAACCTCTCTTTCAAAGAAGATGTGAAAAGTGTACATATAAATTTAGATATTACAAACTTAATTCCCCCTTATGGTGTTTGCAAATAAGAAATTACTTGATGCAAACTTGTAGAATAATGTACATTTCAATCCATGTTATGATATTTTACTTCAATATCCCTTATGGTTAGCTCTTATGGAGTATAATAGAATTGTAATTTTCATAGGAAAACTAAAACTAAATCTAATATAGATGATTTTATCTTTGTTTTTATATTGTGTTGATGTGATAAAAGGCTAGATTTTTTAGGCCGACACCTTTATCTTTCTAGGGTCATAAAGTTGAGTTTCAAACCTAAGAGAACACGCATATGGAAACGAAAAGAGATACAACTAAGTGAGAGTGAGGAAAAAAAGGACCTAGTTTTGTATTCACACACATAAGTTGGGTTCTATGTATACGAAAAACAAAATTATAATATGATAGCATCAAAGTTGTATCATACTTTAATAATCCATGAGAAAACACACATATTCTCTACATTATGATGAAAAGAGACTTTCTGAAGGCTTCACAATTTTTTATAATATCTATGATGATAAACTAATCAAACATATTACTCGAGTTAGAAAATGTAACAAGAGGAATAGATTGCATTCCTAAAAGTACATTTTAAGTCCATGGTGACAATTATTTCTAACATGTCGATCCTTGTTACAATTGATCAATACATTGGGATAGAGAAAAAATTAGGGTTATGTGTACAAAAATAGCTATATATTATTGCAATATATTAACACTAATAAATGAACCTCATGAAATAGTATGAAAACTACATGAACATAA
This sequence comes from Cunninghamia lanceolata, assembly GCA_027924645.1. NCBI lineage: Eukaryota > Viridiplantae > Streptophyta > Pinopsida > Cupressales > Cupressaceae > Cunninghamia > Cunninghamia lanceolata. Next base: position 733,413 of record BSBN01001054.1, read on the forward strand.
GAGACACAAGATATACATGGGAAACCTTATTGGTAAAGACCACTAGAAAAAGGTCACATTTTTATTATTTTGAATAAAACATTTAATACAACAAGTCTCTTTATAAAGTCTTAATCTATTGGCTTATAACATACCCTTCTACAATCATATCAATCTTCAACAGATTCACCATGCTTCATCAACTAATCTTCATGCCAATGGAGAATACCAATAGTTACACAACCATTTCATTACCATATCAAGATGGCAACATGCTACACAATACATGTAACATGACTTATCCATATGGGTAACCACTACATATACTAAGCAACTACCACTCACATTTGGTCAATGGGTTTTAGCTCAGTCTTCCTAAACTATATTGTTATCTTTTTACACTACAACTAAACACTATCCATGCCTTGTGGTAGAATATATGAGCTTTTGATAAATAAATACCTACTTATAGTACCTCTTGACATCTCCCCTAACATATATATTCTCTTAACTATCACCACATGTATTCCTGTAGTGCTATGATTGCACCTACACTATCATACACACTTACAATGACATACCTACAATTATGTAGTTGTGAGTTCTCCTCCAAATGATTTTCAATTGAAAACATAACACTAGTTCCAAAATTTGACAAGACCCTAAACCAAATTGTAACATTTCTAACTCATTAGAAACTATTGCTTAGACAAAAAAGTCTATTCAACTAATCTCTAGATAAAATCTATCTAGGAACTCTCCCCAAGTGAATAGAACACCTACATTCCAAAATTCTACCACTTGATATTTATTATAGGAGAGATTGTAGTATACAACCCAAAAAGTTAACCTCATTCATGAAAATGGTATAGTCCCATTACATTCCTACACCACAAAATCTTAGTAATACTTACTAGTTTAGTTAAGGAATGAACAATACTTACCTAAGTGTCATATTTTTCCATTTTTCTAACAAAATGATACTATACATCCACATGTTTAGTCTAAGCATGATAATTAAAACTCTTAGCTAGACAAACTCTATGAATCACAATTGAACACCATAAGATTCTTAAAACCAATATTGTTACCTAGTCTTTATAACCACAATGCTTCTTTACAACTATGTGTTGGTGCCATATAATTTGTTTCAATTTTGGATAGTGCAACTATCTACAACTACTTAATCATCTAGTTAACTACTCCTCTAAATAGAGTAAAGGAAACCACTTGTTGATAGTTGGTTGTCAAGATCTCTAGCCCAATTAGAATATACAAATCCCTATATGTTCAACATTTTCCCCACATCATTAGTACCATGATAAGGAAAAAGGAAATCTAGAGACCCACTCAAGTATCTAAACACCTTATTTATGTTGATGGTGGTTTTAGCACACAACAACATAGGTAAGATACAAGATATCTCACCTCTCTTGAAAGGAATCTTATCCTAAAGAATTCAGAATAGGACTGCCCCAATGTTTGTAATGTCAGGTCTTGACATGTAGGATAGTTCAGTGGATATGTATTCAGCTATTCCAACCAAGGGGACTTACATGCAATGTAGGGTTTGTGAAATTATGATAGGAATATGTATACAAATATCATAGGTGATGTAGATTGTGAAGTCTGAAATTTATCAGCAGATAGATAATATAATGCTACTAAAAACCCTAAGTCTAATAAATGTTTGTAAAGAAAATGTAAAAGATTAAAGGATAGAGAGATGGAGGCAAAACCTAAGGACAAATCACAACTAGATTGAATGCTACAGATAGACAAATTCTCTCAACAAAACCAATTTTTGCTTAACCAGGTTATAACCACAATGCTACAGAAATGATGCAATCTTCAAAGGTAACATAAGATTTTCAAATCACACGCATTCATTAAACACCCAATTACTGGCACAACTCAATCAATGTTATACAATCAAACTAAATTCACTTAATAAGGTTCAGACTAACCATGCAAAGTTACTTACAATTAGCAAGAACAAACGGTATGAACTAGGGCATTCATCAAATATCAAAGCATTCCTTCACTATTGCAACTGTACTTCATCAAAAATTAGATTGAAATGAACCATGAAATCCAAAAAAAGACAACACAATAACACAATTACCAGCAACACCTGTAAAACTTGTTTGTATTGATCAATATTTTGGTATAGTCTTAACAATTCATTTGTTCAACCTTCCTTCTAAAGAGAGAAAATGATTCAATTTTTATAGATGGGCAGGTATAACGAGTTTTGAAGGAATGGTGGAGATTAACTCATCACCAAGGGCTTAGATTTAATTACATTAAATGTTGGACAATGTGTTATTACAATCTCGGATTTGACTTTGTCCTCTATGAAAAAGACAAAGTATAGGTTTTCAATACATTAGAATAGGACAAAATAGACACTTTTTGGGTTGTCTATAAAGACAAAACCCTTTTACAATGCATAAATCAATAGGGAGAGATGCGTGGCACATTTTTGAGGAGTTGGCAACCTGACTAGATTTGACATTTGACTTAGGTGGCTCCTGAGTCATGATGGAACCATATAAAAATTTTCATAGTTCTGGTATTTTTGTCCTTGGGCTTATGTTGTTAGGTTGGAAGATTTCTAGATTTAGGGTTCTTTGCATACCATAGGAGCTATTAAAGTATAAACCCCCATGCCAAAGTTAAATGTAAGGGTCACATTCGTTATATCTCTTTAGTGATTGCTTGTCTCCAGTTACCGAGTGTTTTAGTTGCTTCCTTATGTCCCCTTGAATGTCATTTGACTGGCCCCTCGCCATACAGTTACCTTTTCTAGCCTACACCTAGAAAAACATTATTTTAAGAAGAATTCGACCCATTGCCCCCCTTTTTTCCTAAAAGGTAAAAGTTATTCCTAAAAATATTTATATGCCAAGGTCCAATCCTACTAACTCTTTTCTTGACAGGTGGCGATAGTGGATTCATATCCACCATTCTTCTAGAAATTAGATATTGATAGAGTTGGCATCTGTGGAACCATGGAAAGAGTGACAGCTAGTCAATAGCTATCAAGGAAGGAAGAATGGTGGGCCCCAAACAATATAAAATGATTTCTTTGTATTTCTACCATTCCACCATGCTTCACCAAGGAGTCTCTCTAAGGACCGTGAAAAGGAAGAAGTTTAAAATGTGGCTACTATGTATGCAAGAAAGCGTCTAGCTGGAAAGGGGCATGTTTTGTTATTTTGATTGTCGTTCCTCCGCCATTCCATTGGGCTATTAATCAGTGTGCCTCACCGGATTGCAGAATGATGGAATCTTGGCACATGGCTCTATGAGGGATGGGACTAGCACACTAAAAATCAAGGACCTGACATGGCATAGTCCTATGGGATGTGGCCACTTGATGGAGAGTTATCTTGTTCACATACAGATGATCTAACAGTCATCCACCATTCTGTCAAGATCATATCTCTAGCCATATCCTTCGAGTGCAAAATTGCGGATGTTGTCTTAACTATGCTACAAAGTGGATGTTTTCTTGGGATAGTGGTAGGAGAGCTATCCAAGTGGCAAGTCATCATTGGGAACAACAAGAAATACTCTCCTACTACATAAAAGGCTAAATCAGTGCCATTGGGTCAAGCCATATTGGATCGTGATCGACCACCAAAATTCAAAAGTGTGACAAAGAGATGAGTTGGCCCTAGATTTAACAATGCTTCATTGCAAGCATTAACTTCTCAAGCGTGTACAGAGTCCCCATCATCGCCACTACGAAGGAATTTAGTAATAGACAGATTTGGCTTATGCAGGCTTGACATTTGGAAATCCGTGCTTCTACCAGGAATGACATTTCATCTATCGTGTAATGAAATTTGACATGATGACAGTGTTAAATTAAGGAAATCAAGACACATGACCTAGTATTTTCAATGCAATAAGTGATGTTCTCAGTTATACAAAATTAAGAGATCTAATCTTTCTATTCATTTATAATAATCTTCAAAAGATTTCCATTTATGACAGGAATGCTTTGAAATGACTGGAATTAGTTAGACCAAAGATGTGTGGATGTATGCTTACATCCTGGAATTTCTATAAATAGACAAGTGTTGGTGTTACCCCTTATACTGTTTAAAATGTGCTAACAGTATGGCTCTCCCCTACACCTATGTGTTTTGTTTGCTCCCTTATTTTATCAGATTCTCTTCCTTGTTCTCATGGCTATTAACTTGTCCTTATAGAATTAGGAGACTTGGAGTTTTTTACCTTTGGAATAGGTGGTGCAGGGAAAATTAGAGAACAGTAGTAGCATCTATTGAGCCTCTATGATTTATTCTCCAGTCTCTTATCTCATTTGATGGTGGGTCCTGAGGGCTCATCTCCAAACTCCAGTAGTTCCTTATTTCTGAGAGTTGACATATTTCCTTCTGGAGTAGAGAAGCTTCTCAGCTTCCTCTACCCCTCCCTTATATCTAATTTTCCTAATAGAGCATTAACTCTAGGTGTAAGGATACTGTCGATGAGGATGATACAGATAATGGATGAGAGGAGAATTGTTGATGTTGCTGGTGTTCTCTTGGATTGGCTTCTAGCCCTATTGAAGACAACCTGGTGTAGATTCCCCAAGTTTCTACCTGGTTGAAGTTGCTGGAAACTTCTCACTAGGAGAGGCAAATCATACCACTCCTAAGGAATCTAGAAATAGTGAAGGAGGTTCAGGCTTCCTAGGTTTCCTTTTGACATTGTTCCTTGTAGGTTTTCTCATTCTTTGGCACACAACTTGGAAACACAGAGCAGTGAATGCTCTCATTGAATAATTTGGTGACATTTGAGGAGTGCCTAGCTCTAACAATGTCCAACAATGTATCAACCATCTACAAAAGCATGGTCCCATTCCCCACCAAAAATATCTGAGCATATAATTGAGAAACAGTTATATTAGATTCCTCTCATGGCTTCATCTTTTGGTTACTCAAATTTGTAACTTCTTTGTCTTATAGCCTAAAGCTTGTCTACTCCCTTATCTTTATAAAAAGGAATTCAAGGCTTTTGAAATTTATTGGTTCAAGGTCATGTCTCCAGACTTAGTCTGAAATATGGGACCAATCTAGTTAAGGAGTAGTTGTAAATAGTTTGTCTTTTGCAAATAGTATTAGTCATCTATTTTCAAGTCTTCATTCTGAGTTTTAAGATGTCTTGATAGAACTACAAAGGCTATGTTATAATCTACTAAACAATTTACGTACAAATTCCTGTTGAGTCTTCAAGTGTACTATCTCCTACTTCATGTATGCAATTCTACATTTCTGAATATATATTTGATTAAGGATCAATTTTATTCATCATCACAGTCTTACCTATGTTTGTGTATTTTTCTTGTGGCATTTACTCAAGTAGTAAACTAAATGGCTACAAGAGAATATTGAATGTAGTATTGGTTTATAGGGATAACTAAGTATGGTTAACTCCAAGACTAGTAAAGTATTTTAATGTAACCTGCATTACTATATCTTTATAGTAAACTAAGTTTTATTACATCACAGTTCTTTTAATGCTTCTGTAAGTTTCTTGACTCTATGGCCCTTGGATAGGCACTGGTCTATTCATGAATACTATGCTAAACTTACATCCCTTAAATCATCCTCATCATTTTCTAATAGAATCAACACATTTTCCCTTCCAGCAGTAGGTTTTAGAAGTTAAGTTTGTTTGCATATTCCTCTATAAAGAAAATCAATAAAGATTAAGAATCTAGGCCATCTCTTTACTTATTAGACATTCTTTAAACATGTTAGAAGGAACATATCTATTATTGGAATGGTGTTATTGAGAAAGTATCTCAGGGACCCCCATCCATTTGAATAGAACATTATTTTCCCCAGAAGGGAAAGATCCAAAATAGGAGCACCCTCCTTGGTTTCACAGAGCCTAAAGTGCAGAGGAAAGAGGGATTGAAAACCCTGATTTCCTATTCATTGGCCAATCCCTCGAGGTAGATCAGTTATTGGAAATGGCTATTCTATAGATCTATTTTCCTTGAGATCAGGTTGGGAATTTAAAACAAGCAATAAGTCACATGTTTGCTAATTGTCTCCATCCAAATTAACTTTATTCTTTTTTGCCTCTTGATTCCTATAAGAGAGTAGGGCCTATAATGCTAGATTTATTTCAGTTTTCTCTAGATCTTTAACAAAATTGTGTCTAAATTTCTAAGTGTCCACTGACTGGGAAAATTTATTGTATACCACCAATTTGGACCTTCAGTTCTTCATGAAATCCTTGAATAGGGTTCTTAGATCAACAACTCTGTCCAGGTGTGTGTCATGCCCACATTTCCCATGCGATCACGACATGCAACACACATGTGATGTCCACATTTGTCATGTGTTCATGACATGAAATATAAAAAAATTCCACGTATCCCTAGAAACCCCCTCACATGTGTCAGCATGCTTGGTACTAATACACAAGGCATAAACAGGTCAATCAAAGGCAGGTATTGTGAGTATCTATCACAACCCCTGCGTGATGGTAGCCTACTAAGGGGGTTTGTATGATGTGAGGAGCATCACCATTAGGGTTAGAACCAATTTGATTTGAACCCTAAGTTTCCTAGATGAACGGCGTGATTCTGACATGTGTCAAAATCAAAACCCTAATACTAAAGCTAAAAGGAAAATTAAATAAAATCTCATCCACACATAATTATAATGTGAAACAATAAATTATTAATCCAAAGTAGAAATTATATCCATCAATTAACCACTCCTAAATTTTAGAAAAATCTGGCAGCATAATGCCTCTAGGGCATACATGGGAAAAATTTATAAAAGTTTATTCCTACTAAGTCTCAAACCCAAAAATAAATAATGTTACAAAATAACCCAAATTAATTATTGATCTCCCCAATATCATCGTTGATTAAACACCTAGGGTTTGAATAATTTAATTAAATCACTTCTCCTAAAGGAATAATTTATTAGTTTATAATCCAAAGTCATTTCAATTAATATTTGAAGTCCCCCTAGAATAATCTTAGTCACGATAACAAGCTATTCCTAACCCATTAAATTTTGTAAAATAAGTATGTCTCAACACCCTAAGTCATTAAATTAAAATTAATTCAATTCTAACCCTAAATAAATAAAATTACAAGACTATCATCTATCCCAAATAATTAAAATTTAATAAACCTAGAGTATGAATTACCCACTCACCAAAAAGGCCAAAGGCATAAAATAAACCATTTAAACAATTCCATGTCAAAAATGGAAGAGGGGATTAAATCCCACATTCACGTGGGAAAAGAAATTTTATTCCAATTTTAAAATTCCCCCTTCAAGCCCTAAAAGCTCTTCCAATTTAATACTAATTTCCTTAAGAGAGAAACCCTAAACACTCCTTATCTTTTCTATCCTCTTCTACTATTCATTTCTCTTTTCTCATTTTATTTCCTCTCTTCTTATTTTGTTGTAGATCTAAAACTAGGATAGCCATGGATTGGGAATAAACACAGAGGTATAAACATGTATATACCCCTATTTGTTAACCCCCGTTTTTGTTTTTTTGCCTTTCTTTTTTCTTTTGATTATAAATATTATTTCATTTATTTATATTATTTTTTTACACGCTTGTTTAAAACTAGAGGTGAGAGGAAAATGACAATAAACTATATATATAACGAACCAAGAGATGGTTTGCAGATTTAAAGGGATGGCTGGGTCAAATAAGGAGCACAATGCATAGAGGCAGTGTTTAAGATACTGCACAGTGGATAGAGGAAGGCGGGACCGGGGTTTATGGGCAGCATGGTCGTGGTGGTACCAAGGCATAGGGCACCACTTAAGAATAGTGGTGGAGGTGGAAGTTCCACCCCCTTCCCTCCCCACTGTGTAAAACTCTTGGTGGAAGTTCTAATGGCTGCTCAGCCTAGCCCTAGGGCATCTGCCCTACCATTAAAATTTCTCCTCTTTTTTTGTCTATTACCTCTATTTTAAAAATAGCCAATAAATATGATGTTAAATGAATTTTATATCATAAAGTTTGGTTTATATATATATATATATATATATATATATATATATATATATATATATATATATATATATATATATATATATATACATTATTCTCTCAGTCACACAGAAATATATTTTGTAAAATAAATTATAGTTAAGTCAATATGTATATATTTGTATGGAAGATATAAATGTATGTATATTTAAATATATGCATGTATTTAAATATTCACACATATATGTTTTTTTATTACTAATAATATAACCAGATTTATCTGTAATCTTTTTTTTCTTGCTGTCATGAAAGGAATAAAATGATAGAATTTTAAATCAAACATTTCCTTTGCAAAATAAGGGTATATTTAACTATTTTTATTTTGTAACAATAAATACAAAAATTGCTATATGCTTCTTTTTTTTTTAGAAAATAACCAGCAACATAAAGAAATACATTTGAATACTCATATAACCAATACAACCTAGTTTTCCTTCTTTCAAACTATAGTAATGTAAACTGCAATTTTATTATTTTTCTTTCACTACAATCATAATATCACAAGAGTAAAGGAAAACAGCAACATATTGTTTTTTTTGCAACTACAAATGTGATGGGATAAACATTAACAAAAAAATCATCTAACCATTTACACATTAAGAGAGATTTCTCTCTTTTCTTTTTGTCCAACTACAAATACACCAATCTTTGGCCATGACTCTCAAGTGTCCAAAATAACATTACAACACCAGCAAAATGAGACTTCACCCAACCTCCAAGGGTCACCAAATAAACCTGCAAAATCTAAAACCTTGGAGAAAACATCCAAGCCACCCAAAATGCTCTCCTCCTTACCATAGACCTACAAGTTGATCACCTCGAGCTTGGAGGTCGATATTCACATGGGTCTCAAACCACAACACAACAAAAAGAAAACCACACAAAATCAAGAAGAATACCCATAAGGTTTACACAACACAAATTCCATAAAAATGGATTTGAGGGGGTAGGAGAGCAGACTCTCTCTACTCAAGAGGTTCACTCCAACCAAATCTCATGAATCCATAACAAGGCATCAAGCCTAAAAATACTCCATGATAATAATAATAATACACCAAGGCACTCATGCCAATAATATGATCTCCAAAAATCTCTTCCCAAATGCCCTCAAGGCCATAAATATACTAATGCAGAGAGGGTGACCTCAAGGAGGTTCACTCCTCTCCCACCCCTCACATGAATGGACACACCAAGAATGGTAGTCTCATTTAAAACACCCATAAAACCTAGCACAACAATAAATACAAAACACAAACAAATCCATTCATACAAGAAAGTAAAAATGCATGAGGAAGGCTCAATGCCTTGAGGTTTACCTTAAAAAGCCCACTAATGGAAGAGGGTTGTAGAAGACCAATCCACTTTCTCCTTCAAGCCACTTCCCAAGAACTTCAACTCTCTCATAAAAAATCCTCCAAAGATAGCCAAAAATAAGAAAAATAAAGAACCCCTTTCCTCTCACAAAGAGGAAATAATATAGGCTTCATTCCAAAGCTTTGTGGAATGAGAAGGTGACACATGTCACCTTCTCCTTCCTCTACCCAAGCCACTTGAAAGGAATATGGAATGTGGGGGTGACATGTGTCACCCTCCCATCCATTCAAACCTCACCCTCTCCACATGTGCTCTCACACATGTGTGAGAGAAAAGGTGGAGGGGTGGCATCTCTCCAAATGGGCTCCAAGAGGATAAGGGGTGACACATGTCATCACCTTATTCTCTAAAGGGAGCCCCTTCACTCCAAGATGCTATCACATATGTGTGAGAGCATTGGACGAAGGTCCCACACACTTGGGGGTCTTGAAGACTCCCCAAGTCTTCAAGGTGATGGAAATCCATGCCTTGGAAAGGGGAATGGGCCTTGTTTCAAGGCATGACTCATCTCCCACTCCAATTCAAATTTGAATTTTCGCCACTTTACTTTAAGCTAAAGTTAAGGTGACTAGACAAAGGTAACCCTAGGGTTTGACATGCTCAAATGGGCCCTAGACCCTAGGGGTACCACTTAGGATTAATTTTAGCCCATAATAAACAGTTTAGGAGGTAGAAAATCACATAAAATGGTCACTAAAAAAAAAGACACCAAGTGGTGTAAATTAAAACACATAATTTGACAACACTTCAATTAAATAATATAAAAGGGTGAAATCTGGACCAAATAATAAAATACAAACATTTACTAAAGCATCATACTATCACACATGATCCTTGTCCCTCTTGGGAATAGATCGATCTAACACGGGAAACACATTAGGTGTAAGATTGATCTCTGATTTTCTGTGGGCTGGAAAATCACCTATGTACTTTAACAAATAGACTAATCTAACATATATATACCATAGCCGAAGAAAGGAAATGTATACACTCACGCCATCACATATTCATTTAAAATATTATAAAAAATCACATCATAAATAAGATTCATAATTGCATTTCTATATACTATCTCAAGATCAAAATCGCATAGCAAATCCATATAATGATTTCACAACAAACATCTCTAATATTATCAAATTGCATATCACATGTCTAATCATCATTAGTGAATCAAAATCAAGATATAGTCACACCACAACATACTAACATAGCTAACCAAAATAAGGTAATATAGTCTAGAGAATCTGCATATTGGGATCAACAGTCCCCAAATGTTTAAATGTCATCAACTATAAATGTGAAATAAGCAAAAATAAGGGAGAGAAATAAATAGGTCTCACATCCTCCCCCCTAAGACTAAAATTCCTCCTAGAAGTCATCAAAGAGGTGAGGATAATGTGTCCTCAATCTAACTGCATCCTCCCATGTCACCATGACCTCATCATATATGTCCCACTGAACCCTAACCTAGTCCAACTCTCAACTTCGAAGGCCCAGCGTCCAACAAGCCAATATCTGAATTGCCTCCAAAGCCAACTATCCATACACCTCTACCTATAGAGTACTCTACTCCAATACATGAGATAAATCAGATATATATCATCACAAAATAGACACATGGAACACATTGTGGATGTGTGACAGGCTAGGTGGCAAGGCTAAATGGTAGGCTATGGGTCCTATCCTCTCCAAGATCTTAAAAGGCCCAATGAACCATGGTACGATCTTAGATCTCTTTCCATAATGGATTGGACTCTTGTGTGGACGTACTCTCAAGAAAACTTTGTCACCAACTGGGAAGCTCCAATCTAGTCTCTTAGCATCGGCATACTTCTTCTATCAATCTTATGCCTCCTAAAGTCTATGTCTAATCAAGGTCACCTACTGCTCCATATCCTACACCAGCTCTGGCCCAATAGCAACCATGTCCTCTATATGGTCCCAACTCAACGGTGTCCTTCAAGGTTTGTTGTACAAGGTCTAATAAGGAGGCATACCCAATGAGCTATGATTCCCATTATTGTAGGCAAACTCAACTAGATATAGATACTCCTCCCATCTAGACTAGTGGTCCATAAAGTACATGAAGAGCATACCCTCTAACACCTAGTTCACCCTCTCCGTCTGACCATCTATCTTAGGGTGATACACGGAACTGAAGTTGAGTTGTGTGCCCAGCGCCTGCTATAATGCCCTCTAAAAGGTTGATGTGAACACTCAGTCTCTATCATAAATAATGTGGCGAGGTACCCCATGTAATCTCACAATGTTGTCCAAGAATACTCTTACCACTAGTGATGCATTGTACGTCATGCATATAGGTGAGAAATGCACCACCTTGGTCAACTTGTCAACCATCACCATGATGGCATCATGGCAATGAGATGACATAGGAAGACCAACTATAAAATCCATAGAAATGGTGTCCCATTTCCACTCTAATATCTTGTGAGGGTATAAAAGACCTGCTGGGTGTTGATGCTTGGACTTGACCCTCTGGTACTCAAGACATTGAGCAACAAACTCTGTAATATCACGTCTCATACTCACTCAGTGGTACAGCTATCACAAGTTAGCATGCATCTTCTTCACCTGCAGTTGTACTACATATGGTGATCTGTGAGCCTCTGATAGAACTACTACACGTAGGTCACCTACACGAGGTACATCGATGTGTTGTTGATGTCTAAGGATCCCATCTGCCTCAAGGGAATAACCTAAAAACTTGTCCACAAGGGCCCTCTATGACTAGATCTCCTCCTGCACCTCAAGAAATGACTCATCCTTAGGTAGATGCTGTATAATACATCCTCTCAAGTCTACACTTAGTTTCAAGGCTAGGATCTCATGGTGCCTCTGACTCCATGTGTCAGCAACCATGTTCTTCTTCCCTTTGATGTAGTGTACATCAAAGTTGTACTCACAAAGGAACTCCATCCAACACCATTGTCAGGCATTCAAATTTGGCTATGTGAATATATATTATAAGTTGTGATGATCTAAATGTAGCTTGAAATGACAATCGAATAAAAAGTGCCTCTAATGAACAAGAGAATGAGCCACCACTGCGAGCTCTAAGTCATGTGTGGGGTAGTTCATCTCATGGGTCTTGAGCTTCCGCAACTCATACGTAATCACTCGACCCCCCTACATCAGTACAATTCCTAATCCCTCTAATGAAGCATCTATGCAAACTATGAAATTAGTTGTTGGATCAGGAACTGCTAAGATAAGAGTGCTGGTGAGATGCTCCTTGACGACCCCAAAGGCCCTCTTGCACTACTCAGTCCATGTGAAACTCTTCCCTTTCTGCTGAAGGGAAGTGATGGGGTGTACTATCTAGGAGAAGCCCTCTATGAATCTGTGGTAATACCCAGCTAACCCCATAAAACTCCTAACCTTTGTCATGCTAATGGCTGCTGGTCAATCCCTAATAGCCCTAGTCTTCGATGGATCTACAGAGATACCATCACCAGATAGGATGTGCCCCAAATACTGTACCTCTGATCTGAAAAATGCATACTTCACCAAGTTGCCATATAGATGTTGCTCCCTCAAGCACTACAAAACCTAAGGTAAGTGCTCCTCATGCTCCTCCTTAGAAGTGCTCCTCATGCTCCTCCTCGGTCCATGAATAGATCAAAATATCATCTATGAATATAATCATGAATTGATCTAGGTAAGTACAGAACACCCCATTCATGAGACTCATGAACACTAAAGGGGTGTTTGTCAAGCTGAAGGGTACCATGGTGAACTCATAATGGCTATATAGAGTCTTAAAGGCAGTCTTATGAATGTCTACCTCTGTGATGTGCAACTAGTGATAACTGGACTTCAATTCTATCTTAGAGAATACCCTAGCTCTCTTTATCTAGTCAAAAAGATCATCAAACCTAGGCAGAGGATAATGGTTCTTCACCATCACCTTATTAAGATACCTATAGTCCATGTACAGACAAAGAGACCCATCCTTCTTCTTCACAAAGATGACCGGTGCACGCCAAGGTGAAATTCTAGGTCAGATGTGCCCCTTCTTGAGAAACTCCTCTATCTATAACTTGAGCTCTATGAGCTCATGGGTAGTCATCCTGTAGGGTGCACGAGACACTATCTTGGTACTTGACACAAGGTCAATGTGAAATTTGGCCTCTCTGTGAGGTGGAATCCCTGGTAACTCTGGTGGGAAAACATTGACAAACTCTCAAAATGGGATGATCATTTAATGATGCCTCTGGCTCATCCTCTGACATGTCACTAACTGTAATGGTGAACATTTGACATCCCTTCTACATGCAGTGCTTAAGCTACTAAGTGGAGATCATGGAAACTATCATGGGCTTCTGAGTGCCCACTATCTCGACTATTGTGCCATGGTTGTCTAAGCTACTAATCATCTTTCGACAATAATCTAGCTTGGCTCTATGAGCCACAAGCCAATCCATGTCTACCACCACACCATAAGATCCTAAGGGCATAACCCTTAGGTTGTATAATGTAGTGAAGGCTCCCAATGATATCTTGTAATCATGAACCAAAGGACCCATTACCATCTTGGCTGCTGTGGCCAACTCAACCTCCCACCTATTGCCCTACCTAGAGGCCACTAGCCTACAATGCTCACTAATGATATAGAGATAAAGGAATTAGTAGCGTCAGAGTCAAATAAAATAGCAATGGGGACATCCCCAATCATACCTGCAGTCTCAATCATGGAGGCATGGAAGTTGGCCTGGCGGTTACCAACCACTACAAACATGCAGTGGGAACTACCCACATCCCCAACTATCTACTTGGATCCACCTGCACAAGGCTATCTCCCTATCATATAACCCTATGGGTACTCTCTGGCTAAATGTCTTGCTCCACCACAAACATAACATGGTCCCTAAGCCTACGCCTATCTTGACTATGTCCTACTTGACTACTGCTGCCCAGGTCGACTCATGGAACCCTATGAACCTTTGAATGATTGCTGTGATCTAGCAGGCCACGCAGATGATCCCTGATGTCACTGATCTTTATGTGGGCCCTACTTCTTCCATCCATGATTATGACCCCCATGTGCCCTCTGCTATGGCCTAGACCTCTATTGATGCTGTTGTTGCTGTGGAGGTCTAGGAGGTAGCGGTACATAACTAAATCCTCCCCTCTGAGGTGGTGGTGGTGGTCAACAGAAGCCTTATTTCTGCTACTAGTTATGGTCCTAATACTGGTGACGTGAACTCTGACTCCACCCCTAGATCTCCTCTGTGATGTACGCCTTCTCAATAGCCTAACTCATGGTCTGGGGATCTACCATGTGCACTGGTCCTAAGATCCCATGATTCAAACCTCTGCTAAATTTGTGAACCAGAAGTTTTTCATCATGGAGGTACACTACATACCATGATAGCTCAATGAAACTACTCTCATACTGCGCTACAGTGGAACCTTGCTGCTACAAGTCATGGAACTCATCAATCTGACGCTGCCTATAGTGATCTGAGAGATAACACGCATTAAAGCACTTAGTGAAGGGGTCCCATGTAAGAGTGTCCAGTGATAGGTGATGCTTGCACTCCTTAGTGTGCCACCATGTCATCGTTGCATCTCTTAAAAGGTGAACTACCATGTATGCCTTTGTGTTGCTCCCATAGCGATGCAATGCAAAGCACCTATCTAAATTGATGAGCCAAGCCTCAGCCTCAACTTCCTCTGTGGTCCTCACGAAGGTTGGTGGATTCAGCCTAAGTAAATCCTTGATGGGGTCCCCTTGGTCTCTGTGTCCTTTGAAAGGCTCATCCACCTCCTCTCATCATCCATAATTATAAGGTCCATGGTAGACCTACTCTATCCTCACAGCCTCCTCTCACCTCGCATGACATGGAGGACTCCAACTATGAGATCTGTATGCTAAACTGACCTCCTCTGTTGTGGTGTCAGGTACCTCTACATGCAGCTCTATACATGGCTCCATGCATGGCTCAACATGTGGCTCCACTCATGACTCCACATGGTGCTTGACACATGGCTCTACATGTGACTCAACATGTGGCTCATCACGTGGCTCCTCTCGCAGCTCAACACAGGGCTCGACACATAACTCTACACATAGCTTGACATGTGGCTCTGCAATGGCTGGTGGTAACCTCTCTAAGACTACTTGTAATGCATGAAGAATCTGTGGCCCTAAATCAAGTGTCGGTGGTGCCTGTGGCACCTACTGCTCCTGTGGTTCTAGTGGTCCCTGACCCTCGGCTAATGTCTCATTCCATATCTCTATGGATGCAGTGGCATGTGATCGCACTCACCTCTCTCTGGGAGGCATCCTACAAGAAGAAGATATTTACAATTTAATCAAAAATGTGGAAAATATAATGTGTCCAAACAAGCCCAGTGTTTAAACTTAGGCTCTGATACCAAATGTCATGCCCACATTTCCCATGTGGTCATGACACGCAACACACGTGTCATGTGATCATGACACGAAATATCAAAAAAAATCCACGTATCCCTAGAAACCCCCTCACACATGTCAATGTGCTCGGTGGTAATACGCATAAGGCATACAAAGGTCAATCAAAAGGTGGGTATTGCAAGTATCTATCACAACTCTTGTGTGATGGTAGCCTATTAAGGGGTTTGTGTGATGCGAGGAGCATCGCCATTAGGGTTAGAATCGATTTGATTCAAACCCTAAGCTTCCTAGATGAACGACATGATTCTGACATGTGTCAAAATCAAAACCCTATTACTACAACTAAAATGAAGATTAAATAAAATCTCATCCACACATAATTAAAATGCGAAACAACAAATTATTAATCCAACACATAAATTATATCCATCAATTAACCACTCCTAAATTTTAGAAAAATCTGGCAGCATAACACCTCTAGGGCGTACATGGGAAAAATTTATAAAAATTTATTCCTACTAAGTCTCAAACCCAAAAACAAATAATGTTACAAAATAACCCAAATTAATTATTGATCTCCCCAATATCGTCGTTGATTAAACGCCTAGGGTTTGAATAATTTAATTAAACCACTTCTCCTAAAGAAGTAATTTATTAGTTTATAATCCAAAGTCATTTTAATTAATATTTTAAGTCCCCTTAGAATAATCTTAGTCATGATAACGAGCTATGCCTAATCCATTAAATTTTGGAAAATAAGTAAGTCTCAACACCCTAAGTCATTAAATTAAAATTAATTCAATTTTAACCCCTAAATAAATAAAATTACAAGACTATCATCTATCCCAAATAATTATAATTTAATAAACCTAGAGTATGAATTACCCACTCACCAAAAATGCCAAATGCATAAAATAAACCATTTAAACAATTCCATGTCAAAAATGGAAGGGGGGATTAAATCCTACGTTCACATGGGAAAAGCAATTTTATTCCAATTTTAAAATTCCCCCTTCAAGCCCTAAAAGCCCTCCCAATTTAATACTAATTTCCTTAAGAGAGAAACCCTAAACACTCCTTATCTTTTCTATCCTCTCCTGCTATTCATTTCTCTTTTCTCATTTTATTTCATCTCTTCTTATTTTGTTGCAGATCTAAAACCAAGGCAGCCATGGATTGGGAATAAATACAGAGGTATAAACATGTATATAGCCCTATTCAATTAACACCCATTTTTTTTTTGCCTTTCTTTTTTCTTTTGTTTATAAAGATTATTTGATTTATTTATTTATTTTTTAGACTCATGTTTAAAACCAGAGGTGAGAGGAAAATGACAATAAACTATATATATATATATATATATAACAAACCAAAAAATGGTTTTCTAATTTAAAGGGGTAGATGGGTCGAACAAGGAACATAGTGCGCAGAGGCAGCGTTTAAGATGCTGCATAGTGGATAGAGGAAGGTAGGACTGGGGTTTAAGGGTGGCATGGCCGTGGCGGTACCAAGGTGCAAGGGGCCACTTAAGAAGAGTGGCAGAGCTAGGGGTTCCATCCCCCTCCCTCCCCATTGTGTAACACTCTTGGCAGTGGTCCTAATGGTTGCTCAACCTAGCCCTAGGGCACTCGCCCTACCATTAATATTTCTCCTCTTTTTTTGTTTGTTGTCTCTATTTTAAAAATAACCAATAAATATGATGTTAAATGAATTTTATATCATAAAGTTTGGTTATATATATATATATATATATATATATATATATATATATATATATATATATATATATATAACACAGTTAGAAACATTAAAATTTCCAGCAGAAAATAAAATATGTATTATATTATATATATATATACATATATATTATTCTCTCAGTCACACAAAAATATATTTTGTAAAATAAATTACAGTTAAGTCAATATGTATATATTTATATGCAAGATATAAATGTATGTATATTTAAATATATGCATGTATTTAAATATTCACACATATATGTTTTTTTATTACTAATAATATAACCATATTTATCTCTAATCTTTTTTTTCTTGCTGTCATGAAAGGAGTAAAATGATAGAATTTTAAATCAAACATTTCCTTTGCAAAATAAGGGTATATTTAACTATTTTTATTTTGTAACAATAAATACAAAAATTGCTATATGCTTCTTTTTTTTTTAGAAAATAACCAGCAACATAAAGAAATACATTTGAATACTCATATAACCAATACAACCCAGTTTTCCTTCTTTCAAACTATAGTAATGTAAACTGCAATTTTATTATTTTTCTTTCACTACAATCATAATATCACAAGAGTAAAGGAAAACAACAACATATTGTTTTTTTTGCAACTACAAATGTGATGGGATAAACATTAACAAAAAAATCATCTAACCATATACACATTAAGAGAGTTTTCTCTCTCTTTCTTTTTTGTCCAACTACAAATAGGCCAATCTTTGGCCATGACTCTCAAGTGGCCAAAATAACATTACAACAACAAAATGAGACTTCGCCCAAGCTCCAAGGGTCACCAAATAAACCTAAAAAAACTAAAACCATGGAGAAAACATCCAAGCCACCCAAAATTCTTTCCTCCCTACCATAGACCGCCAAGTGGGTCACCCCTGAACTTGGAGGTCGATCTTCACATGAGTTTCAAACCACAACACAACAATAAGCAAACCACACAAAATCAAGAAGAACACCCATAAGGTTTACACAACACAAAATCCATAAAAATGGATTTGATGGGGTAGGAGAGTGGACTCTCTCTACTCAAGAGGTTCACTCGAACCAACTCTCATGAATCCATAACAATTCCTCAAGCCTAAAAATACTCCATGATAATAATAATACACCAAGGCACTCATGACAATAATATGATCACCAAAAATTTCTTCCCAAATTCCCTCAAGGCCACAAATATACCAATGCAAAGAGGGTGACCTTGAGGAGGTTCACTCCTCTCCCACCCCTCACATGAATGGACACACTAAGAATGGTAGTCTCATTCAAAACACCCATAAAACCTAACACAACAACAAATGCAAAACACAAACAAATCCATTCATACAAGAACGTAAAAATGCATGAGGAAGGCTTAATGCCTTGAGTCTTACCTTAAAAAGCCCAATAATGGAAGAGGGTTGTAGAAGAGCAAGCTACTTTCTCCTTCAAGCTGCTTCCCAAGAACTTCAACTCTCACCAAAAATCCTCCAAAGATATCCAAAAAAAAGAAAAAGAAAGAACCCCTTTCCTCTCACAAAGAGGAAATAATATAGGGTTCATTCCAAAGCCTTAAGGAATGAGAAGGTGACACATGTCACCCTTTCCTTCCTCTTCCCAAGCCACTTGCAAGCAATATGGAATGTGGGGGTGACATGTGTCACCCTCCCATCCATTCAAACCTTACCCTCTCCACATGTGCTCTCACACATATGTGAGAGCAAAGGTGGAGAGGTGGCATCTCTCCAAGAGGATAAGGGGTGACACATGTCATCACCTTATTCTCTAAAGGGAGCCCCTTCACTCCAAGATGCTCTCACACATGTGTGAGAGAATTGGAGGAAGGTCCCACACACTTGGGGGTCTTGAAGACTCCCCAAGTCTTCAAGTTAATGGGAATCCATGCTTTGGAAAGGGGAATGGACCTTGTTTCAAGGCATGACTCATCTCCCACTCCAATTCAAAATTGAATTTTCGCCACTTTACTTTAAGCTAAAGTTAAGGTGACTAGATAGACGTAACCCTAGGGTTTGGCATGCTCAAATGGGCCCTAGACCCTAGGGGTACCACCTAGGATTAATTTTAGCCCATAATAAACAATTTAGGAGGTAGAAATTACATAAAATGGCCACTAAAAATAAAAGACACCAAGTGATGTAAATTAAAACACATATTTTTACAACACTTCAATTAAATAATATAAAAGGATGAAATCTAGACCAAATAATAAAATGCAAACATTTACGAAAGTATCATACAATCACACATGATCCTTGTCCCTCTTGGAAATAGATCGGTCTAACACATGAAACACATTAGGTGTGAGATTGATCTCTAATGTTCTGTGGCCTAGAAAATCACCTGCACACTTGAACAAACAGAGTAATCTAACATATATATCATAGTTGAAGTAAGGAAATGCATACACTCATGCCATCACATATTCATTTAAAACATTATAAAAAATCACATCATAAATAAGATTCATAATTGCATTTCTATATACTATCTTAAGATCAAAATCGCATAACAAATCCATATAATGATTTCACAACTAACATCTCCAATATCAGCAAAATGCATATCACATGTCTAATCATCATCAATGAATCAAAATTAGGATATACTCAAACCACAACATATTCACATAGCTAACCAAAATAAGGGAATATAGTCTAGAGAATCTGCATATCGGGATCAACAGTCCCCAAATGTCGAAATGTCATCAACTGTAAATGTGAAATAAGCAAAAATAAGGGAGAGAAATAAATAGGCCTCACAATGTGCTAATATAAATGGCAATGAATCACCCTCAACTATGTTGCCAAGTTTCATTTTACACTCCCCAATATCAATGGAGGTTGTATCATCCAACTATAACTTTGTTGAGGCTCTTAAAAAATTATTGAAGCTGTATATCACCTCCCTTAGTTGTGTCTTGGTTGTTTCAACTTTTGTGTTAGCTGCATCAAAAATTTCCCTCCTGGGATTTATCATTTCAAGCCAATGCTCATGTATATGTAGTTTTTCCTCTGTCAAAATCTATTCTTCCACCAAAACTTCCTCAGATAGCATTCTCATCATCAATACTCAATGATGCATATGTGAATAGTAGTCATCATAGTTATTGCAATCGTCTAACACCTTGTCCCATTCGGACCTGAGGGCACAAAAATCTTTATGGAATTCAGATATATCATATGTTTGGCAAGAGACACTGCTACACATGATAGGTGTTGTCATTGATGGAAACTAAGTCTATCTTATGCATCCACATTACATAATTTGTTCATACCAAAAGTCAGAGTGAAGATTTGTCTAAGTCTGGGTAGTCAGAAATAGAGCATGTGACAGGGTCCAATATCTTGGTTCAGATCTCTCTCGGTGGTAAATCATAGTGTGCTACAGATTTGAGGGAGTGATAAGGATTGTCAGGACTATCTAAATCCAAAAATTTACCCTCCGGTGATGAAGGATTCAAAAGTTATAAGCATCTAAGTATCAGGTTCTAGTTAGTCAGTACAGTCAAAAGAAGAATAGGCCTACCTAGCAGTTGATCTTGGTTTGGATAAAGAAAAGCTGTTGGTTAAGCAATTTGTGATAATCAATGGTATTGGTTGACATGATTGATGATTTGAGAACATAACTTTTTGGTCCATGTTGTTGATTGTGCATGAATTCAGCCGATAGAGCAAAGTTCTTAATAAATGTTCTAAGTTTTCTTGAAGCTGACTATAGTTGATTGAATTTCTTGATGTGGATATATATAGGTGATGGATTCGAGTGTTTTGTAGAGTGATTGTGAAGTGATGATGGAGTAAATGTGAAAAAGGTAGAAAGAAGTGTGAAGGTAAATATATAATCTTGGATTATGGTTGAAGAGTGAAATAGGGTAGAGTAAGGATGAAGTGTATTAGGTCAATATATTGTGCATAACCAGAACTAAATTTCTACATTGGTAGATGTCATTTCTCAGGTTGAATAATCTTTAATCTTCTTGTAATCATTTTTGTAGGCAGTGAGGCTCTTGGAGCAGTGAGCTCTGGGTAGTGCACCCTGAAGGCATGTACCTTCCCCATTTGTAAAACTTTTAATAGAGTATAATTTCTTGTGGGTTAACCCCCATCATGGTTTTTCCCTTAACTGGGTTTTCACGTTAAAATCCTAGTCTTATGTGTGTTGATTATGTTTCTGCTCATGTGTTGTTGATTTATGCCTCCATGGTTATATCATTAATTTGTTAATAAGTTATAAAGAAGATAAATTGTTGCAAGTGTTAAAGTTTTGTGACAACTGATTCACCCCCCCTCTCAGTTGTCTGCTCTAATTTCAATAATTGGTATCAAAGCCTGGTTCCTTAGAAGAAATTTAACAGCTTGACCAAGATTTGGGAAGTTGTTTCAATGGGTTCATTCAAGTATTATGATGGCATCCAGGAACAACTTAAACTTGCTTTAGAAGATCTTGATTAGTCCAGAGCAGAAGTCAAAGAATTGTAAGAGAACCTTAAAGATGCTGAAGACTTCATTGAGACCTTGAAAGAAAAATTGAGCAAATCTAATAGAAAGAGGAAGGAGCTACTTCTTCAACTAGGAAAATCAAAATGAAGACAATGACATGGATGAGGCCCTAAAAGAGAAGACAAAGGAATGTGAGAAGTTACCTAAAGAAGTTGTTGTCCTAAAACATGAGATGGAATCTGGGGTGATGAGGCTAACCAGGGAAATTAAAGAAAGGTAGAAGACTGAAGAAAAATTGAATCAGATTCTGAAAGAAAGAATAGAAGAATGTTGTAGATTGGACAGAATAGCTGGCCATCTAGAGTCTGATCTACATGAAAGAAGGGACAATGAGGAAGAACTTGAAAGGCAAATTGTCATTCTCAAACATGACCTAGAAGTTGCAAATGAATATAAAGAGAAATTCAAGATAATCTCAACCAAACGTGAAGTGATGCATGAGAGTCAGAAGAAGGCTGATGATAAGCATGGTCTTGGGTATGAGAAAGGTGAAAGCTTTAGATTTGGAAAAAAAATTCTCAATTAAGGAATGGGAGAAACATACCTAGAAGACCTCCGGTAAGATAGCCAAATGCTCAAAGGTATCCATCTTTCAATGGCAATTGTTTCAAATCCAATAAGTATGGTCATAAAGCTAATCAATGCAGAAGTCAAGTGAATCAAAGTGTATCATCTTTCTCTGATCAAGGCTTTAATTGCAAAAAGATAGGTCATAAGGCTGAGGAATGTAGAAGTGGATCAAGGAATCCTCCTAAGAACAAACAAGTTTTTAGTGGAAGATGTTTTACTTGTAATAAGTTTGGTCATATGGCAATACAATGTAGATCTAAATCTACTCCAACATGTAATTGTCAAAGAAACAAGATTGTATGTTTGAACTGCAACAAATCTAGACATATTGCTAAATTTTGCAGAAGCAAAAAGGTAAACTCACAGACAAGAATAGAATAGAAGATGGACAAAGGCAAGGGAAAAATAGATGTGAATGAGATACATAATGAAATGAACAAAACATGGGTGAAGAAAGGTGCAAAGAATGAAGGTGATGAATCCACACCAAAATCCGGTGTTGATAATTCCTCTAGGAATTGAAATAGGAGCTTTGGCTTAGGGGGAACTACATTGAAAATCTAATTCCTCTTGCCCGTAAGTGGGTGCCTGAATCTAGCATGATAAATAAAGATAAAGAAGCCTTTATAGATCTGTTGAAGCAAAATCTGGAAGAGAAGAGGCTAATGCGATTGATTGCAGAGCAATTGAAGATTAACTATGTGTAGAAATAGTATAACTAGATGTACTAGGGTAGAGCATTTATTACAATGGTGAATTAGGTTTTACAGAGCATAAAAGGTCATCCTTTCATCATTTGGATCGCTTTGCATTCAAACAGAGCGAGTAGAAGAGCACTTAAGCTAAGATTTCAAGGGTTTGAAGTGCGACTAGCAAATTCATCAGCTAACCCTAATTTCATGGAAGAAAAAGGTATTTTTCTATGAAGCTTTAAACTTGTAATCTTTTGTAATGGCTACACCTTTGGTTGTTGATATCACTAAACTGACCCAAATTCAAGAAGCATCCACACAAATCAGTTGAAGTTGACCTGTTAGTTGCCTTTTCAAATGTTTTGTATGGTGTATTGCATGTTGAAGATATTAGGGCCTATATTCATGCTAGCATAGATGAATTTGGGGACTCAAGGTTTGTAGATTTGTTCAAGAAACATCTAAGGGATAAAATTCACAATCTTAAACCTGAGTATAAGGCACTGCATGATAAACATTTCATTTAGATTATAGGGTTTCCATCTTATGGTGAAGATGAATGGGTCTAGTATGTGTTGAGTAGGATCCATAATGAGTTTATGTGGCTAACGAAACCTTTCAAGATCACCAAGGACACCATCAAGGCCGTGATAGGGTTAAACTCATCTGGTGGACTGTCAATGTTTAAGGCTGTAAAGAATCAAACTGTGACTAATGCTACCAGTTCAAGGTTTGACACAAGGGTAATGATAATAAATGACATCACTGATCTGAATGTCAAATTTGCATCAATGGTAATTGAATACAAGATATATCATTCCAGCAGGGAGAACTCTGTATCTGGTACAACTATCTATGCAACTTATAAGATGTTGAGAGAGAACGTTGATTATGACTTGTGTCAATTGTTATTGAACTAGCTGATGGAAAATTTGTACAAGGTTAAGAAGGATAAGAAGAACACTTTCAAATATGGTACACTAGTCTTGTGTTTGTTCTTCTACTTCATGAATGAGTTACATGACAAGAAAAGCATGTGTTGGACCAATGACAAACATGTTGCTATTCAACTAAGAGAGCAATTGAACAATATTGGTGACTCTAACACCCAAAGGACTTCTCTTTGGGGATTTTTCAAGAAATTTTAGAACATGATGCATTCAAGGGAAAGAATTCCTACATCTGTTATTGAAAAATACAGGGATACAATCTATTTGATGGTGGATACAGATCAATGTCTAATGGAAGTTGTTGAACCAAGAATAGTATGGATCATGCCCATGGGGTATGAGGCTGATGAGAAAGTGTTGGATATCCATGCTCAACACCTTTTGAGCAAGCCAAAGGACACAACAATTGAAAGATTTGGGACATATATGAAACTAAGTACAAAACTACATGTTGAGCTCAGAAAACTTGAATTCAAGAGGAAAGTTCAAAAGAAAGTAGAAATGTATGCTGAAAGCATTGGGATAACTAAGGAAGCTATGAAGGAGAACATAGAAAGGATAGAAAAAGATGAGAAGGAGAAGCAGGATAAAAAATAAAGAAGTGCTCAGGTAGAAACCTCCTCCACATCAAGGACTACTAGGAGCTTTGTTGCCCTGTTCCCCCAAAACTTGCCAAACCTGAGAAACTGAAAGGCAAATCATCTGGAAGAGAAGGGAAAAGGGTGAAAACTAAGGCCTCCCAGACATATAAAAGAATGAAAAATGATGAAGAAGAAACTGATTCTGATGTTGAGGTCAAAGAGTTGAAGGCCTCAGGTAAAAAAGTAGCCAAGGTATCTAGGGAGAAGCCCTCCAGAAGTAAAAAGGAGAGAAAGAGGCAAAAGACTGAAACATATGTTGAAAACCTACTCTTTCTGTGGATGACATCATCAAATCAGTCACTATAGATGAGAACTTAAGGCCAATGACTGAATGTTATGATGATTACAGTGATGTTGATAAGAGGGTTTTGGAGGAAGCAATAGTTAAATATCTAAATATCTACAATAAGGCTTTAATTGAAATAACTTCTAAAATCCCAAAAAGTCCTATAGATATTCTAGAGTTAAGAAAAGAAAATACAAAAAGTAAAGACATTGAGCTTAGGGAGCATGTGCTAAAAAAATTGTGCCCTCAGATTACTCTAGATCAAAAGAACATGATGTTCAAAGAAGTGAAAGATGACTTTAGGAGTAAGAAAAGAATGAATAAACTCATGCTTGGTGAAACTGATGAGATAGTCAAAGATACTTAGGAGATTATTATGAGTGTATTGAAAAGGCATAATCTTCCCATTGTTGAAGAAGAGACTAATGATGGGATTAATTCTTCCATTTTGGATGTTGAAGAATTGAAGAGCAATGAGAAGCAAACTAAGAAAGATGACTCCTCTGTTCTGAAAGTGGAAATGTCAGACAAAGGAGATAAAGGGGTGGCAAAGGAAGATAATGTTGATACTACTCATCTGAATCAATCTAATGATGAAATGGTTGCTGCTGAGGATACTCAAAATCCTCTAGAAAATATTGTAGAAGACTCTACTGGTGTCCCTGATAACGATGCAAAGAAGGCTAAAGCAGAGAAAGAGAAAGAAATTGATAAGAGAGACAATGTGTTTGACTTCAGAAAGGGAGAAGATGCAAGCCCTAAAGAGCAGAAAACTAAAATAGCTTATTGGGCAAGAGACACTATAGAAGTAGTGAAAGAAATTTTGGAAAATGATAAACTAGTTGCAGAAAAGTTGAAAGGTCCAATCAATTTGAATAGTCTTTCACCAATTCAAATGATAAAGTGGGCCTCTCTCGTACAAGCTAAGGCTGGAGAAGATATTTTGAAGTCTCACATAGAAGACAATGAGCTACTTGGTTTGGCATCACAAATTTTGGAGAAAATCATGCCAACTTACCAAAAGGACTCATCAACATCCCCTTCCGGTCAGTTAAAGAATCTAATAAACTCTGTATGTACTCATTTTGAATCTTTTGAAAAGTCTACAGAGGTAAAGGTTCAAAATGAATACAATGATAAAAGATTTGATGCTCTGAAAGGGATGATTGCATTAGATAGAATTGTGTTGGATACCAATGTAAAGAGTATTCAAAATTCTCTTACAGAAGGAGGGAATGTATACAAATTTTTTTATCTTGTCCTAAAGCTATAGAGGACATTGAAATAAAAATAAAGGAGTCTAAAGAAAAATTGTCAAGTGTATCCCAATCTTTTGATCCTCTGACAGTATCAATGATGAGCCAAGAATGTCAAACAATCAGCTTGATTAAAGAAATAAAGAAATTGATGAAGGAAAAGGACAAAATTGAGACAAGGATGAGTGAGCTCCGGGGACTAATTTCTGCCAGTTGGAAGCAATGTTCAATATCATGATAGAAGCCCAAGCTACTACTAAGTCAAGTGATCCTACTGACTTGCAGAAAGTAAAGTCTCAAGCATTCTTATTTAGTGGTCACATCTCAGTTTTGAACAACATGAAGAAGAGTTGGGACAATGATTTGGCGCTATTGAAGAATTTCTTTGGTGATGTGTTCAAACTTATGTAAACAAGTCATAGGGTTATTTGTATATAAGCCCATGTACATAAAATTTTTGGTGAATTTTGGTATGTGGATCTTGTCGAGTTTGATGCTCAATTACAGATATTGGAACTATTAGACCACAAGGCACTTCACTCCTGGCTATAAAGTTATATTGCATATACACTCCATTGTGGAGAAATGGGAGATTATGGAATTGTTACATCCAAAAATTCTATCCATTGCTATTGATGTCAAAGAGGGCGAGGAAAGCAGTGAAAAATGAGGAATCTAGCAAAGGGGGAGCACTAGAGAATAGTTAAAAAACATAAGTGTACAAAGGAAGGGGGAGTTGTTCTAACACTTAGTCATTTTTCACTAAGTGTTGCCATCAATGCCAAAGGGGGAGATTGTTGGCAAAGGACACTGCTACACATGACAGGTGTTGTTATTGATGGAAACTAAGTCTATCTTACACATCCGCATTACATAATTTGTTCATACTAGAAGTCAGAGTGAAGATTTGTTTAAGTCTAGGTAGTTACAAACAAAGCATGTGATAGGGTCCAGTATCTTGGTCTGGATCTCTCCGGTGGTAAATCACAGTGTGCTGTGGATCTAAGGGAGTGATAAGGATTGTCAAGACTATTTAAATCCATAAATTTACCCTCTGGTGATGAAGGATTCAAATGTTATAAGCATCTGAGTATTGGGTTCTAGTTAGTCAATACAATCAAAAGAAGAACGGGCCGACCTACCATTTGATCTTGGTCTGGATAAAGAAAAGCTGTTGGTTAAGCAATTTGTGATAATCAGTAGTATTGGCCAACATGATTGATGATTTGAGAACACAAGTTTTTGGTCCGCATTGTTGATTGTGCATGAATTCAGCCGATAGAACAGAGTTCCTAATAAATGTTCTAAGTTTTCTTGAAGCCAACTACAATTGATTGAATTTCTTTATTCAAATATATATATATATAGCCAATGGATTCGAGTGTTTTGTAGAGTGATTGTGAAGTAATGGAGTAAGTGTGAAAAAGGTAGAAATAAGTGTGAAGGTAAAGATCTAAGCTAAAATTATGGCTGAAGAGTGAAAGAGGACAGAGTAAGGATGAAGTGTATTAAGTAAGTATATTGTACATAACTGAAACTAAATTTCTACATTGGTAGATATCATTTCTTAGTTCAAACATTTTATAATCTTCTTGTAATCATTTTTGTAGGCAGTGAGCCTCTTGGAGCAGTGAGCTCTAGGTAGTGTGCCTTGAAGGTATGTACCTTCCCCATTTGTAATAATTTTAACAGAGTATAATGTCTTGTGGGTTAACCCCCACTGTGGTTTTTCCCTTAACCAAGTTTCCATGTGAAAATCCTAGTCTTATGTGTGTTGATTATGTTTCTACTCACATGTTGTTGATTTATGCCTCCATGGTTATACATTAATTTGTTAATAAGTTATAAAGAAGATAAATTTCTGCAAGTGTTAAATTTTTGTGACAACTAATTCACCCCCCCTCTTAGTTTTCTGCCCTAATTTCAACACATCTATCAATGTACAACCATTCAGTAAACTCTCCTTACCTAGTCTTTGGTGACCGAAGTAGTCAACCTTATACCATCAAAATCTTTGAGTTCTACTTAGGAAAGGATAGACATGGCTATAATTGCTCCATCTTCTATATGGGATGGCTTTATCATATATATATTGCAAGCTCTTAATTCTTCATTCTGCTCTTTAAGTCATTTCTTTGTTATCTCATCTTTATTTATTCCATCCAAAATGTTAGACACTAAATCTTTGAATTCCTCAACAACTTGAGTTTTGACACTGGGCCTAAATTGAGGGTAGATATAGTATAATCTTTGGGCCTGATATCTTCTTGATTGCCTTGTATAGGAGGAATGGAAACCTCTTCTATCTAAGAATCTGAATCATCCTTGTAGATCCTTGATTAAGTTTTAGCCTTCTTCTACTTCTTGGGTTTCTCTATTCAAGCCAAAACATTGTCCAAATTTAGTTCAACCACCTCATTTCTGGGAGGCTGATTATAGATTCTTTGTTGAAGCCATGCCGAAGCAACCAAAGAATGACTAGGAGAGCCAATATGGCTATCCCCTTTATTTAGAGAATCTAAAAGAATAGTGCTTCCAGAACTTGTTCCTTTATCTATATTATCTTGATCCCCTGTGACTATTGCATCTACCTTTGGAGGTGAGATAGGTTCACCTATCTACTACAAGTCTTGTGTCATATTTCGCTTAGCAGTATCAATCATATTATCATCTATATTTTCCTTGATTGGACTGTCATCTAAGTTCACTATTTCTATTGTTCTTAGATTGTAGGAATGGAAGGAGGTGGAAGCATCGAAGAAAGAATGATTGGATTGGATAAGTTGAGGGAAAATAGAGAGAAGGAAGGTGGTAACAAGATATGGAGATGGAAGGTAATGAGATGATGGAAGGTGGAGTGGTGGAAAGAGAGGAAATAGAAATTGAAATGGGGAAAGGAGATAAAGAGGATGAAGAGATGGGAAGATGAATGGATCAAATGGAATGGAAGGTAAAGACGATGAGAAAATGGGAGATCTACTAGCTGGAGGTGAAGGAGAGGAAGGTGGAGGAAGGGAAGATGATGCAACAATACAAAACACAAGGGAAGAAGATTTGGTTGGGGCACTTGAGGAAATAAAGGGTGCAACACTTGTCACAGCAGCAGGAGAAGAGGCAATAATATCAAGTTGTGTTGGCATAGAGGAGATAACATGAGGAGCTATATCAGTAACTGAATAATCTATTGTTGATGCACTTTGCTATCCCTTAACCTTCTTTGCTTTGAAGCCTTCTTCTTTACCACTGGGCATATCCTTTCTCTTGTAAGTTTTAGTTTTTACTGAAGATATATTGCCCCTCATTTTTTTCTTTTGTGGGTCCTTGACAACTTTTTCCTTAACTTTCTTATCTACAAGAGGGATATCATCTTTTGTTTCATCACTATCTACCTCTTGGACTACATCCCATATAAATCCTTTTACTAGCTCTTCCTCAACCTATATGGGTTCATCCCTTTCATCATCACTTTCTCATTCTTGTGTTTGCTACATGTATGTTAGTGCCACTCCTACTACAGTCAACCCATGAACCTAATTCCTAACCCACCATCTACTATATCTGATTGGAAATTTCATTATTTCTTTGGGAGAGCTCTCTTCAACCTTAGCCTAGTTTGGTGGTAGGATGGGTTGTCCAAATAGTGCCCTCCATGCTTATTGTTGGACAAGATCTCCATCATCTGTCAACTGGTCTAGCACCAGAGCAATGTTGAATGTCATTATGTAATTCAATGGCAACCTTGAGCATCTTCTCCTTCTTACCTCATGCTCATCTGGACAATTCATCCAAAAGTCTTCCAAGTGTTCTTTATGAAACAAATTCTTGCTTACATGCTTCTCAATAGTACCAAAAGGGTCAAAATGAGTTCTTGCCTTATAAAAGTTCAGGTGTAGCAATTGGAGCTCAGTATCTAAATATTCAGCTACTCCTATAGTAACACAAGAGAAAAGGCCCCTGCCTAAAATAATAGGGAACTTGATGGATGCCCTATGCAAATGTTTTAACTTTTCATGACAAGTACAGATCTGCCTTGTCAATTCCAAGAGCACCACCATATCAGTTGGGTATTTGGGCAATTTATAGGGTGCTCCTTTGAAATATTGAACTGTGATGTAACTGAACTTAGGAAATTGTATATACCACCTATCATAGTTCTGCACCACATTGGCAGCTTCCAAAGATAATCTCCTAGACATATACCCTTGTAACATCCTGGTTATGTACATGGTGAACGCATCATTAACCCTCTTGTAGTGTACTAGTGATTGTGATATTTCTAATTGAGTATAACAGTCATACACCTTAAGCTGGCCATCAACATTACTAACTTCTCCTAATTGAGAGAGACCAAAGTAAGCAAAGTTCCTTGCTAACATATAAACTACATAAGATGTCCAACAAAAAATATTGTCTTGTCTTAAGGCTACAAATGCCACATGGATTTTATAACTTAGAATCTAAGCCCAATGCATTTTCATCTCCATCAATGATCTCCTCAATGTATGCAAACATCCACCCTTCAAATGTGGAAGCAGAAGGTAATCCCATGATCCTGTTGAGGATTGTGACCAAGTCACTTATTTCTTGGTCACTTATTTGTTCTTTAAAATCACTCCTATACAACACTTGTGGAAGTTTTGACATTGATGTTCTTTTCTTCTTCATCAATTTATCATTTATGACCTTCCTATAGGTCTCTAGCCCTTAGTTATACATGTTTTGATTATCAGCTTTCCTCAATACAGTCAGGGTTGGAGTAGGAGGGATGTCAAATGCTTATGCAAGAACTATTGCAATAAAATTTTCTATAACCCTTCTATCTTGGGTCACTACTAATCTTGTTTCTAGATGATTTTTTTGTCCACAATCCATGATCAATTTAGGACATTGGATAGAAGTGGGAAATGCTATAGCATGTTCTATTCTGTTATCTTTAATCTTCTTGGCCCACTTGGTTGGATTGGGACCAAACATGCGGAGTCTGAACTCATCTATGTCGATATGACCTAGATCCATGTCTCCTATGTTGCTCCATGCTGAAACTTCTACTTGATCTTGGTAACAAAAGGAATTACCTTGAACTTGTACTTCATGTTGATAGCCCTAGAAGACATTTATCCTGCATGACAAAACCCTAATGAATATCATTCCAAAACACTAGTTCGTAGATCCAAACCTAAATTTATTATGGTAGATAGCCTAAGACTTATTGAGAAATCATAATCTTAGTTGTTTGCAACCACTAGACTTCATTCTTACTCTAAATGTAGGGTTTTGGACCAACAACGAGGTTTTGCCCCTTCACAGAACATGCTTATGAAGTGACTATATTACCTAATAAATCATCCATTACTACTTAATACCTAGGTTCTTATCCATAAGAAGATGCATGATGTCAAATTACTAACATCCTTAATCACTTATTTGGCCTAGGCATTGAACTAGAGTGACTACAACAAGAAAGCAAGCTTTTTCCATGTCATTGGGTATCATCATGTAATACATTAACTGATGCTGAAAATGTTCTAAATTCATAGTGAGCATAAAAAATACTTAACATGATGCAGTAGATAAAATGCAATCAAAATCTTTAATTAAATCAAGCATTCTGCCTTAGAAGTGGGTCTATTGGTCTCAATAGGACAAAGCAGGACTTTCATGGTTCATAGGATGAGTAGGCTTTTAGGCTATTGATGAGGGTCGTTGCAGTCCTCATCATTTAATTTTAATAATATCAATCCAAGGTGGTGTCCATGGCTGTATGCAAAAGGGAGAAGGAATAACTTGCATGGCAGTCTTTTCTACAGAAGGGATTTGACAATTGCATGAAACAAACTGGGTTTAAAATCTGCTAAAAAAGACAACCTAATTTAAGGAAAGCAATAACTTGAATAGCTGATCTAATTTTGGAATAAAGGAACAACTAAAGGAATTTTGAATAAACAAATTGCATAACAGCAAAGCAACTAAACAAACTAAGAAATGTAGTCTCTACCCTTCGGTTGGAGTGGGCCCTTGCTCCTTCCTCTGGAGAGACTAATCAATTCAAGCAATCAACAAATGGGTAGAACAACTTTCTTTATTCAAAAACCTTCAAGATCCAAATTACATGCTGCTATACAATAACAGAGTTCTTCTTTCCTTCAAAAATAATTCTTTTACAACTTCCTTTTTTTTTTATTCTACGCCATAGTTCTTTATATATAACTATGGTTATTAAATTCTAATTGAGAGTCTCTCTAGAGTAGAGAACTTATTCATGCAGCTAACTAAACTTATTTATCTAGTTAACTAAACTTATTCATTTAGTTAACTGATTATACAATTGCTGATTACAAGGCAAAACATGCAGTCTTTTAGAAAGACATACAATGACACTAAGTGTGTATTCTTTGCATGGAATAATCACTCATAATTAGATCCATTAATTTAGGAGTAATTATAGTCAATCCATCCTTCAGAAAATCTCAGAGTGTGTGTTGGTAGATTGGAAGAATTCGCAGCAACTTCATAAAGTATTTCTGGAACATCTTCGGAGCTTGTGGAATAGTCAACTTCCATCATATATTTCTCATTTAATTTATGATATCTCCTCAAATGATTTCTGGGTTTTGTTCCCCTACTTTCATCTTTCCAAATCATTTTGAATTTCTAAATTTTGTTAAGAAACGAGTGAGATATCACAATTTTACTGAAACTAGTTTTCTTGACTTTTCTGTTCTGCGTCTTCGTGTTCTATAAAAGTTAACTTATATCATTAAACATTTATTCATTTTAATGAATCTCTTCAAAATGCATCCATAGATTTGTTCCTCTCTCTTTAAGATTTCTAGATCATTTTGAAATTCTAATTTTTGTTAAGAAATGAGTGAGATATTGCAGTTTTACTGAAATTGCATTTTGACTTCTGCATCTCCAACGCTCTGTGCATCTCCGGCGCTCTGTCCATCTCTGATGCTCTATCCATCTCTATCACTCTATGCATCTTCAGAGCTTTGTCCATCTCTGGCACTCTGTGCATCTCCGGAGCTCTGTCCATCTCCGGCGCTCTGTGCATCTCCGGAGCTCTTTGCATCTCTGGCGCTCTGCAACTCTGAAACTCTACAACTTAACATAAAATAGACTTTCTCTTCACTTTATTGATAAAATAATTGCTGATCTCAAAGTGAACATATAATATCAAGATAAACTCATGCATGGCATTGATCATTGCATTTAGATAAGTTTATTTGATATTTAGCTACAAATCTTCAAACCCATACTCAAGTGCACTTCAAAAACTGATTTAATGAAGATAAAATATATGCTTTTATTTGACTAAAGATGAGACACTTTATGGTCTCATCATCTCCCCCACACTTAAGAGGTTGTAGGTCCTCCTGCACTTCATAATCATCTTTTTGAGGTAACCTCTTTGCTTTTATTGCAGTTGCTCTGGAGATGCCTTATAGTTGTTGTTTTGGTGTTCTCTGGAGCAGCTGTTCTAATGATCTTTGGATTTACCATTCTGATAATTTCTGGAACTCATACCCTGTTGTGCATCTACAAATTTGATACCATGTTGATCCTTGGAGTTGGTGCTTGCTGTTCATCTCTAGAGATAATACTTTGCTGATCTCTAGAGCTATTGTTCTGTTGATCTCCAGCATTGATACCTTGTTGTCCATCTCTGGAGCTGATGTTCTGTTGAACTCTAGAGTTGATGTTCTGAGTGATCTAGAGATGCTGTTTTGAGAGCTCTAGAGTTGCTGTTCTGATTTCTAGAGTTGTTTTTAGCTGAGTCCATCATAGTCTTCCATGTGTCCATCATGTACCAGTTAGTTCTCCATCTTTTTAGCCCATGTTTTGCATGATGCATGTAAAGAGGTCTTCAACTGCTGAAAGCTAAAATATCTGCAAGAGTTCTTGGAAGCAGTAAATTGTATAGAAAAAGCATGTGCAAAGCACTTATTTGCAGAAAATAAACCTACCCTAACCTACTCTACTTAGTGATGTAGAGATAAGTTACACAAAACCATTGACTGGTTGGAGAAAATAACTTCCTTTTCTCAAAATAAGGATCCATGTATTTAACTTTCTAAAAGAAAAGGAAAACCATGAGAAGAAGATGACTGAAAATTTAAACTTTGGTGCTTCACCTTCCTTTGAAATAACAGCCTCTTCCATAATTTCTGACTCTAGCACATGCATGGGCTAATTGGAGAGATCTTGCAACCCTTCCTTACATTCTGGTGCATGCATGATTAGAGGCAAATCCTTGTTGTACATGGACTGATTGGAGAGATCTTGAAACCCATCCTCATATTCTGGTACATGCATGATTAGAGGCAACTCCTTGATGTTCTTCAAATATCTGATCGGGCAGCCCTCCTTGGACATTGAAGGCATCCAAATAATACTCTACCATACAAGCTCCTCTAGTGGAGACAAGATTTCTTCATTATGCTCGTTACCTATTGCAAGCAATAGGGCATCAATGTCTCCTTCTAAAATGTATTTTTCCTTGCTGGACATTGGAGTCATGGTCATCTAGTTGAAGAGGCTGTACAAGAGCTGAAATTACAAAACAACAAGATTTTTCACCTTATTTGCATGTAAGAACCTTACTATTTGGATCTGCTATTTGGGGGGTTTTTGGCATATAGATCTCTCTTGAGGAACTTCTTTTATCTACATAGACTTCAAAGCAATAAATCTAAAAAGACTACCAAACCAAATTTCCCCTCTTTTTGACCTACTGTCACCAGATCGACAACAACTCCCTAATGACACCTATCCCCGGCAATAGCACCAAAAATGATGAGGGTCGTTACAGTCCTCATCATTTAATTTTAATAATATCAATCCAAGGCGGTGTCCATGGCTGTATGCAAAAGGGAGAAGGAATAACTTGCATGGCAGTCTTTTCTACAGAAGGGATTTGACAATTGCATGAAACAAACTGGGTTTAAAATCTGTTGAAAAAGACAACCTAATTTAAGGAAAGCAATAACTTGAATAGCTGATCTAATTCTAGAATAAAGGAACAACTAAAGGAATTTTGAATAAACAAATTGCATAACAGCAAAGCAACTAAACAAACTAAGAAATGTAGTCTCTGCCCTTCAGTTGGAGTTGGCCCTTGCTCCTTCCTCCAGAGAGACTAATCAATTCAAGTAATCAACAAATGGGTAGAACAACTTTCTTTATTCAAAAACCTTCAAGATCCAAATTACATGTTGTTGTACAATAACAAAGTTCTTCTTTCCTTCAAAAATAATTCTTTTACAACTTCCTTTTTTTAAAAAAAATTCTACGCCATAGTTCTTTATATATAACTATGGTTATTAAATTCTAATTGAGAGTCTCTCTAGAGTAGAGAACTTATTCATGCAGCTAACTAAACTTATTTATCTAGTTAACTAAACTTATTCATTTAGTTAACTGATTATACAATTGTTGATTACAAGGCAAAACATGTAGTCTTTTAGAAAGACATGCAATGACACTAAGTGTGTATTCTTTGCATGGAATAATTACTCATAATTAGATCCATTAATTTAGCAGTAATTATAGTCAATCCATCCTTTAGAAAATCTCAGAGTGTGTGTTGGTAGATTGGAAGAATTCGCAGCAACTTCATAAAGTATTTCTGGAACATCTTCGGAGCTTGTGGAATAGTCAACTTCCATCATATATTTCTCATTTAATATAAAATATCTCCTCAAATGATTTCTGATTTTTGTTCCCCTAACTTTCAGCTTTCCAGATCATTTTGAATTTCTAAATTTTGTTAAGAAACGAGTGAGATATCACAATTTTACTGAAACTAGTTTTCTTGACTTTTCTGTTCTGCATCTTCACACTCTGTAACAGTCAACTTATATCATTAATCATTTATTCATTTTAATGAATCTCTTCAAAATGCATTCATAGATTTTTTCCTCTCTCTTTAAGCTTTCTAGATCATTTTGAAATTCTGATTTTCGTTAAGAAATGAGTGAGATATTGCAGTTTTACTGAAACTGCATTTTTTACTTCTGCATCTCCGGTGCTCTGTGCATCTCCGGCACTCTATCCATCTCCAGCGCTCTGTCCATCTCTGGCACTCTATGCATCTTCAAAGCTCTATTCATCTCTAGAGCTTTGTCCATCTCCGGCACTTTGTGCATCTCCGGAGCTCTGTCCATCTCCGGTGCTCTGTGCATCTTTGGAGCTCTTTGCATCTCCGGCGCTCTGTGCATCTCCGGCGCTCTGCAACTCTAAAACTCTACAACTTAACATAAAATAGACTTTCTCTTCACTTTATTGATAAAATAATTGTTGATCTCAAAGTGAACATGTAATATCAAGATAAACTCATGCATGGCATTGATTGTTGCATTTAGATAAGTTTATTTGATATTTAGCTACAAATGTTCAAACCCATACTCAAGTGCACTTCAAAAATTGATTTAATGAAGATAAAATATATACTTTTATTTGACTAAAGATGAGAGACTTTATGGTCTCATCAGTTGTCACAGGAGCTACAAGGATATCATAGTTCACAAGATATATCATGTTAGGTGAGATTTTAGCGCAACTACTTGGTATGCTGGTGTAAGGATGGATTCCTAGGTTGCGAGAAAAATAAACTTACCAGCTAGCAGAGGATTGAATGATCACTGGATATGTCCGGTCAAGTAGGAATTTAGTGCTAAGCATTCTAAAGCAGTTTAAGTTTTCTTAGCGGGGATGAATGACCAACTCGGTCAGTGGAAGAAACAGGGCTCATTAGACATATCCGATGCCCTAGGAAATTAGCACAAAATGACCTAAGATATTCTAAAGCATAAAGGCAAATAATGGGCACTTCGTTGGACATGCAGGAAAAGGTAAGGTGATAGGATATGTCCAAAGAGGGTGGTTTTTAGTGCTCATCTAGTGAAGGTCAATTTTAGAGCAAAGCGACTAAAATGCCAAAATTCTCTCAAGTGTTGAGTCATTAACATAAATCTTCAAGATGGTGGGGTGGATAACACCTACAAGATATATCCCCTACAACCTAAAAGGTGTGCAACCACCAGTTTTCTACGTAGGGCATACTGTGCAATTTGAAGTTTTGGGAAATCTATACTATAAAATTCATTATTCCCTAGTTTCAAACTACTTTTCAAATCTAATTACTTAAACATGTATTGCTAAATTATGATTTCAAATAAGTTTCATACAACCCCCTCCACAGAGCAAAAACTTCAAAACCACAGAAATTGAATTCAAATGAAAAATGGTTTAGGGTTTCTTACATTTTCAACACTATAAAAAAAACCAGACTTCCCCCTTTTTTTCCCAAGAAAACTCAGAATATGCAAACACAATCTTAAATAGATATCCAATAGTATATTGAAAGCAGAAAACAAGGAAAGGAGCTGACCTATTGTGCAATACACAATCACTACCCTTGCAAGCCCACACCAAAAATCACTTTCAAATAGTATAAGGGAACTTAGATTCACACAATCAAATCATGTAGGTTGCAGAGCTCAAGTTCGCAAATGAATTCTGAATGGAAATGAGGAAATAATGATGAAATTTGATGTTTTAAGTCCATTGACACATCCATTAATGATATTGTCAATTGATAGACTATCAAGCACTTCAGAAACAAAAAGTAGGGAAAAGAGTATGGACCAGATATGTTGAGAATTGGGTCCTCACAGGGCATGTCCTGTCATAACGCTATTTAGCATAATGTCTGGTGATGAGGGAGATGCCCTCTTTCCTTCAAAAGTCATTAAGTATAACTTTAGTGGAGCTTTTCAAGGTCATGAGACATATCCAATGATAATGACTTTTAGCGCTTATCCTATGAGGTGACTTTCTAGCACAAAGTCCAATGACTTGTTATTTTAACACTTTATCTAGTGAAGCAAGCTTTCAATGCTACATCTAGTGACACATGATTTTAGCACAAACTGGAGTGAGACATAGTTTTGGCACAAAAGTGCTCAAGGGTTCTTTTCTTAAGTTCAAAGGTAATCAAGACACTTTCAAATTCAATCCTTAAAACATCAAAGGAAGTTCAATTATGCCAAATTGTCCAAATACAAGGCAAACCATCAAATAATCAAGTATTCATTTTCTCACAAGCAAGAACATCAAAATTTGAGACCAAACCAAAATACCAAAAGAGAGAGTCTCCATTTGGCAAAATGGGGTGTGTGTGCAAGGCACAACAAATGGTGACTCTACTGGGGAAATGCTCCAGAGCATTTCTAAGATAAACAATAGTTACGAACCTAGAATATCTATGTTTCCCACTTATCAAACTAGACAACATGACACAGGATCAAAGAATCAGAGACCACTGACTCAGTGGAACTATTCATATTCTGATAGTCTAAGTGTGTGCAGATGTGTTGATTCCCATCCTTAGGCAACTAAGATCATCAAGGTTCACTTACATTAAGCTACATGAATGATACTCACCTTATGAACTACCTTGGACATTGCCTTGCTTCCAGTCAAGCGTCTATAGCCCCGACAAGGTTGTCTCTATGATTCCACTCAAATATTGATCTACTACTAGCCAGGCATCTATAGCCCCAATAGAGATGCTTGATCCTTCCAGCTAATTGAATGATTTATGGGGTACTAATAAGTACTACTTTGGATAAATTATCTTATTTGATTATTTAATTAACTTAGATTATGATATGAGTACTAGAAAATACTGCATACCCTTATAGCACATGATAAATATCACAAGGGCTATGTATGTTCAACTTCATTGGGTTGGGAATCATAGTGGTGGCAAAGGGGAGATCTTAAGATTTTTCACTTAACCCAAGATCACCAAAACTCCTTTAGAAACTTTAAGGATTATTTAAAATATGAAAAGGTATGAGACTTCAAAACACTTCAAGTGAAGCAAACCAATGACTCCTTTCCTATGAGCAAGTATCATGCCACCTAGTATTGACAATGGAACCCACAATAAGGTCCTAAGCTTAAAACTAAGGTTTCTCAACTTAATCCCTAGATTATTTGATCTAGAGAGAACCTTTTGAAGTACAACATAGCTTCCATCTTATTTAGGAATTGGAAGACCCCAACATAACTAGAACAAAAGAAACAAGCCAAAACAAAAGCACCTAACCCAAAGCAAAACTAATCTAACCAAAACACAAACAACAAAAATCAAAGAACATAAAAAGACAACTATTTACACAAATAGAAGGCAAAGTTGCCCTCTAAGCCTAAAAATAGTGCTTCAAGAACAGCCCATTAATAGGCAATGGAAGTTCCTCACTAGTGAGAGTTTTTAGACGATACATACTATCTCCTAGGATTTTAGCTATCTAATAGGGTCCTAACCAAAGTTTGTCAAATTTCCCATGTTCTCCTTTCTTTTCATGAGTTTTATCCCAGTATAGTACCAAATCTGAGATACAAAAGGATTTTACTTTGGCTCTCTTATCAAACCATCATTTTACTATGCCCTGATGTTTGGCAAAGTTTTCAATTGCAGCGTCTTGTTTTTCTTCCAAATGTAGTAGTTGAGGTAAGCATGTACAAATGTGGTCATTAGGCTCCAAGTAGTCCTACATAAATTGCAAGATGGGTATCCTCAAATGAATGGGTAATACAAGTTCTACCTCATAAACCAGATGGTAAGGCAAAGTTCCTAGGATAGCCTTCTTTCTTATCCTATCTGCCCACAAAGAAAACCTAAGCTAGGTGTGCCATTCTCTAGGATTTTTATCAAGTAGTTTTTTGATGACGTGAAGCATATTTTTTCGGTGGATTCAACAACACCATTACCCTGAGGGTAGTAATTGGATGAAAATTTTAACACGATGCCATAATCAAATGCCCAATTTGAAAAGTGTAGAGATGAAAATGCAGGACCATTATAATATGTTCCTCAATGAATTTAACCACTACCTCTATCGTACATTGCTTACATGCTTGAGATTTCAACTATCTAGTGAAATAATCAGTTGCAGTTAGAATATGTCTGTGGCCCATAGAGGAGGGTGAATTGATCATACCGATAAATTCAAGCTCCCATTGGGTAAAGGTATGTACCTCCACCACTAGTTGCAATGGCATGGCTACATTTCTTTCCCTTGAAGTAGTGGTTTGACAATTGTTTCAAGTCTAGGGGTGTGCATGAGCATCTTTGAATAGTGTAGGTCAATAATATATAGCTCAAAGAATCCTATTTGAAGTTGATTGACTAGAACCATGACTTGTCCCAAATTATTCATGAAAACTAACCAAAACTTTGACTGCTTCTATTTTGTCGAGACACCTCAAATAGATCCCTTCATGGTATACAGGACTGATCCTTTAACCATAAAACCACTGCTCTTCAACCTTAAAGCTCTTCTTTGGACTGAATTCAAGTGAGGACATTACTGATTGAGCAAGTAGAATAAAATGTCACTATACCAATCATCCTGAGATATATCTTCCAATGCATACTTCTGGGAAACCAAACCTAGATTAGTTTCTATCATGGTTCTAGTGAGAGACTATCCGTGCACCAACTTCATAGGTTATATCTCTAAATCAAATTCTTTCAATTTTGTGACCCATTTTCCTCTTCGCTCTCCTAGCTCATTTTGTATCGACAAAGTTTTGACGGTAGGATCAGGGACTACAACTCACTTTACTTCTCAAGATGTAATGATAGAATTTTTTGACAGCCTTTACTAATGCATAAGATTATTTTTCCACATTCAGATACCAGACCTCTACATCCTTCAATGGTGTACTCATAAAAGCAATTGGATGTTCATCGACAAGCCCCTTTTTTGAGTTAGCATGGTTGCACACATGTGTTCAGAAGTGAAGGAATAAACAAAGAATGGCAGGATGTAATCTCAGTTCACCAACATGAGAATTGGAAATTGCTTGCTTAATTTCTAAAAAGGCCACTTTTTCTTCAGGTGTCCATTTGATCTTTGCATCTTGTTTTAGCATAGCATTCAGTGGTCTAACAATTTCAGCAAAATCTTTGATGAATTTTTGCAAAAAGATAATCTTCCCAAAATAGGACTTCAGTTCTTTCTTGCTTGTTGGAGGCTAAATCTTGAGGATAGCCTAAAATTTATCAAGGTCTATGGATATATGTTCTTTATAAATGACATGTCCCAGTAGATTCCCTCCAATCACTCCAAAGATGAACTTCTTAGGATTTAGTGAAATACCATAATCTCTGCAACGTTGCAACACCTTTCTTAGATCAAAAATATAATTGCCCCTTTTCTTTGAAAATATGGTCAAGTCATCCATATAAATAATGATACATTTTCCAACCAAGCCTTTAAAATCAATGTCCATAGCATGTTGAAATGTTTCTCCTCCATTGATTAGACCAAAGGGCATCCTCCGGTATGCATATATTCCCCACTTGCAGGTGAATGTTGTTGCCAGTCTTTCAGCATACTCAACCATTACCTGATTGTATCTAGAATAACCATCTATAAATGACATCATTTGAGAACCATTAACGATCTGAATACTTCATCAAGAGATGGTAGTGGATAATTATCCTTTTCCTAAGCTCTATTTAGGTTCCTAAAGTCAATACACAACTTGATTTAACCATTCTTGTTACGTACTAGGACCAAATTAGCTACCCAAGTAGAGTGTTACATTGGAAAGATGATCCTTGCTGACAGTAGCTTCTTGTCTTCCTAAAAATTAGAGGCTCCAAAAGTGCATCTATTGGTCTTTGTCACTGACGGAAAGGTTTGACTCTAGGTTTCAAAGGTATAGTATGGGTTATGATAGAAGTAATGTAAGTTTTTAGATCTTCATAACTCCATGCGATAACATCATGGTAATCTATCAAAGCCTGAATAATTTTTGCATTTTCTATAAGGGTACAAACTTTACCAATGAACACATATTTTATGTTAGCTTCTATCCCTAAATTGTGGGGTCCACATTTTCCTCTAACAAAGTCTGCTTGCTTCCTCTAAGTCCCAAACTAATCAAGATCAAACAATCTTTCTAGTTCTACCATCCCTTAGGGAATTGTATTAGTATCGAGGTTTAGGACACCTTCAAAATCGATTTTAACTGGTTATGTATCTTCTTCATCAATTATTTGAGCAACAAACATGTCCAAACATGTGAGGAAGTCAATTATGTGCTTATCCTCTTCAAAGGCCTAAAAGTGGATAACATTATCTTCCACGGAGGGAATGGGCATTAGCTCCATAGAAAACTTCTTCAAATCATACATAGCTAAAGGTTCCAAGGTATTGGAAGCCTATGCCAATGTATCAACAACATGGTTCTATTTTCTTGGAATCAATTGAATATTGAAACTGTCAAAGCACTCAATAAGATCCTAGACTTGGTTTCGG
The DNA here is from genome assembly GCA_027924645.1 of Cunninghamia lanceolata. NCBI lineage: Eukaryota > Viridiplantae > Streptophyta > Pinopsida > Cupressales > Cupressaceae > Cunninghamia > Cunninghamia lanceolata. Next base: position 776,218 of record BSBN01001054.1, read on the forward strand.
TAATGATTTAGTCTTTTGTCATGGAAAGAGTACTACTTCCTTGCTTGCTTAACCACCAACTCAAAATCTCCAAAGATCTGAATTATTTGAACTTTCTTCTAAATTACAGTCAGCAACCCATGTACCAGTGATTTATATTCTACAACATTATTGGTACAAGGGAATTATAATCTATATGTGGCCAAATAAGATTCCCCTGTAGGATTGATCAGTTCAAATCTAGCACTAGACCCTTTCTTTGACCTAGATTCATCAAATCTAAATATCCAAGCCTAAGAATTTGCCAGTTCCTTTTTAAGGCTGATACCGTGACTGTCTTGTCATCCAGTCCTTTGATATGCGTAGGTAACAGTTTGGTCTTTTCTTCATCTTTGTCGGAAGACAACTTCAAACACTTTTCAACTCTATACACTACCTCCTAGCATAAAGAACATTTGAAATCTAAATGAGATGCATTGTAAATGTGACACCAGTTGGTTAACAATAATTCTTCCATTTGAATCTTCCTACCAACTGCTAGCCGATCCTACATAAATTTGGCCACAAAATCTCTAACACCTTCAAAGATGCCAAGTCCTTCATTGGATGATGAGTCATTATCGCACTATACACATACCTTAGTATTATCTTACTAACTATCCAAAGGTGGTTCATGATACCTATAACTGTCCAACACCAAAATTTCCTCTACTTGATTTATTTGTGGCAAATAGACACTGAAATCTACCTCAAAATACAGGATCTCATTAGTCTAATTATATTCATTTATCATGTGCTTCATTTTGTATTCCATTTCAATATGAATTTGATTATAAATTCCTCTCCAAGGAAGAGACATATGGGAAAAATAGGTAGCCATGTAACCATTCAAAGTCTTGGACCAATCTCTACTCAGCAACATACCGTATGTGTTAGGAATATCCACTACTTGTATGTCTATGTACTATTGCACCTGAGGGTCTAAAGCTAACTACATATGAATCCTATTCAATTCACCCACAACTCTGACCTCTGTCTTATCCAGTTGAGTGACCTTTCTAGAAGATTTGTTAGGGGTTAGACCCAATGCTTTACAAATAGTTAATGACATAACATTAGTGGAGGCCCCTAAGTCTACCAGGCAGTTATAAAGGTTCTTGCCAAATATCCTAAGAGTCAGCAAGAAGGGAGGTGATTCTCTCTTTTCCTTGTATAGGGTTACTTTTTGGTTAGTGTCTGAGACATGAACTTTATCCATTATTTTATTTTAACTGTCCTTTTGCAGGACCTCTTTTGGAGATGGATCAAACTTGGCCTGCATCCCTATGTCTTGGAGGAAAGTTGCCCTAATCTCATGAATTTTCATTAACTCAAAAATAGATAGACTAACCTTCATTTTTATAAGTTCATCCACCACATACTAACCCAACTTAGCTACTTCATACTTCTTGGATGATTCTGCAAGATCACTTTGGTTCATGGTCTATGGTACAACCTTAGGAGGATCAAGATTATTAGAATCTTTAAGATCAAGAGGAACTTGATAGTTGTTGGAAGGAATGGAGGTGGTAAAGGGACCCTTAGCTTTGTTACTTCTAAGGTTATAGGAGTCCTATTGTATTGTTGAGAGGCTTGGACCTCATCAACTTCTTCTTCTTTAGGTTGATTATCATCTTGAAAGGGGAAAACATAACTTTACAAGACTAAGGCAATATCATACCTTTGAGTAGGCACCATCTCATATCCTATAGGAGGAGGGGTTTTTGTGCTTTAGCATTTTGGACCTCTCTTTGAAAGATATTGGATACAATTTGAAACTCATGAAATCCTAACTCTGAATGGGCATTGGTGTTATGGATCCTACACCAAGAAGACAAGGCAACTTCAACTAACATTACTCACCCTGGAGGGCGGTTATCTACATTCTAGGATTCCAATGGCAAAGACACACCTCCATTGTTTAGTATCATATTTTATTTTCTATTCAGTCTCTGATAATTTAGATTCTGGAACTGGCTTTGGTTCTAATTTCTCTATTGTAGGTAGGCATTCTGATTTCTGAGGTGTGTCACTTCGGCTATGAGCTTCTTCATTTGTTCAGCCGGCTCTCTGGTATCATCCCTATCATCCTTAGCTTTAATAGTTGTAGGTTTAGATGACTAGAGGAATAGTAGTTGTGCTAGAGGTAATTCAGATAAAGGGGCCCCAGGATGAATCATCAGATCTTGAGTTACAGTCAAAACTAGAATAGGATTCAACACTAGAGTGTGATTAGCTAAGGCCTGGTTGATTAACTATACTTGGTTAGGCATGCCTTTAGGAACAATGTGATTAATGGGACCTAATCCTACTCATCCCAGTTATGTATTTACTTTGTCTTCCTTAGGATAAGCTTCTATGAAAGTTGTTTCTACTGGGTTTGCCCGCCTAACAAACATTGATGTTAGTTTATCTAGTGTAGCATAATAAATAGGCAAAGTAGCTATTGTAGTAAGGTTTTATGGTTTCTGAAGATGGAAGTAAGCATTGTGGAACCTATTGTTAAATGTGCTTATCAATTCTTCTTCTTCCCTACAGATCTCCACAAAGTACCGATAGAGATCAGTAGGGGATGTGGGCATCTGGAATTGATTCAGGAAGGCATCTTTCAAGGTTTGCCAGGAGTTGATGGAAGTTGTAGGCAGATTAGCAAACTAGTAGTATGCTTCATCCTACAAGGAGTATGAGAATAGGCTACAAATCACATCTTCATGATGAACCTGTAGTATATACATGTTGCTTTCAAAGATTTTGTGTTTGTCTACAGTCCTCTCTGGATCATTGGGACATAATTCAGAACAAAACTTATCAAGATTTTTGGGCAAATCATGATAGTTGTTAAATTGGATAGGAGAAGGGTTTGCAGAAAAGAAAGCCATGTTAAGGAAATTTACTTGAACTATAGTGGGATTCCTAGGGATAGATCGTGCTCTTAGAGTTCTCGATATCCTTTGATCTCTCCTTGCTTTTTTGAACTAGGTTAATGAAAAGAAATTTTCCCTAGTTGAGTTGGATCTTGTATGTCTCTATCTATTCCACAACTTTATTTTCCTAGATAAGAAGGGTTAATGAATGGTGGCCCTCCTTCTAGTGCCAATTCTGTTGATGGTGATTTCAGCACACAGTAACATAGGTAAGATACATGATATCTAACCTCTCTTGAAAGGAATCCTATCCTAAAGAATTTAGAACATGACTGCCCCAAGGTTTATAATGTTAGGTCTTGACTTTCACAATAGTTTAATGGATATGTATTTATCTTTTCCAACCAAGGGGACTTACATGCAATGTAGGGTTTGTGAAATTATGATAGGAATATGTATGAAAAAAACCCTAGGTGATGCAGACTGTGAAGTCTGAAATTTATTAGATGATAGACAATATAATGGTGCTAAAAACCCTAACTCTAATAAATGATTGTAAAGAAAATGTAAAAGATTAAAGGGTAGAGATATGGAGGCAAAACCTAAGGAAAAATAACAACTAGATTTAATGTTGCAAATAGACAAATTCTCTCAAAAAAACTAATTTCTACTTAACCAAGTTATAACCACAATGCTACATAAATGATGCAATCTTCAAAGCTAACTTAAGATTTTCAAATCACACACATTCATTAAACACCCAATTACTGGTACAACTCAATCAATGTTATGTAATTGAACTAAATTCACTTAATAAGGTTTAGACTAACCATGCAAAGTTACCTACAATCAACAAGAACAAATGGTATGAACTAGGGCATTCAGCAAATATCAAAGCATTTCTTCACCATTGCAACTGTACTTCATCTAAATTCATATTGAAATGAACCATGAAATCCAAAGCAATAAAAAAGAATAACATAATTTCCAGCAACACCTATAAAACCTAATTGTATTGATCAATATTTTGGCATAGTCTCAACAATTCATTTGTTCAACCTTCCTTCTAAAGAGAGAAAATGACTACTTTTTTATAGATGGGTAGGTATACCACATTTTGAAGGAACAATGGAGATTAAATCATCACCAAGGGCTCAAATTTGATTACATTAAATGTTGGATGGTGGGTTGTTACAATCCCATATTTGACTTTGTCCTCTAGGAAAAAGACAAAATATAGCTTTTCAATACATTAGAATAGGATAAAATAAACACATTTTGGGTTGTCTATAAAGACAAACCCTTTTATAATGTATTAATCAAAAGGGAGAGACATGTAGCACTTTTTGGAGGAGATGGTGGCCTGACTAGATTTAACATTTGACTTAGGTGGCTCCTGAGTTACTTGCTTTCTAATTGTCTCTATCCAAATTAACTTTATTCTTTTCTACCTCAAGATTCCTATAAGTGAGTGGGGCCTCTAATGTTAGATTTATTTCTGCTAGCTCTAGATCCTTAACAAAATTGATTCTAAAATTTAAAGTGTCCAGTGACCAGAAAAATTTAATGTATACAACCAATTTGGACCTTTTGTTCTTCGTGAAATCCTTGAATAAATTTCTTAGATCAGCAACTCTAACCAGGTCTGCTAAACAAAATATCAATGAATCACCCTCAACTACCTTGCCAAGTTGCATTTTACACTCCTCAATATGAATGGGGGTTGTATCATCTAAATATAACTTTGTTGAGGCTCTTAGAAGATCATTGATGTTGTATATGACCTCCATTCACTATGTCTTGGTTGTTTCACCTTCTGCCTTAGCGGCATAAAAAATTTCCCTCCTAATCTTTATCATTTCAAGCCAATGCTCAGGCATATGTAGCTTGTTCTTGGTCAAAATTTGTTCTTCCACCAAAACTTCCTTAGATAGCTTTCTCATCATCAATACTAGAGGATGCATATGAGAATAGTAGTCATCATAGTTACTGCAATCCTCTAACACCTCATCCCATTCAGAGCTGAGGGCACAAAAATCTTTATGGATTTTAGATACATCATCTATCACTATACAACCATCCAAGTAAACTCCCCTTGCCCACAGTCTTCAGTGACTGAAGCAGTAAACCTTATACCATCAAATTCTTCAAGTTCCTCTTTTTAAAGGATAGACAGGGCTATGGATGCTCCATCTTCCGTATGGGATGTATTTATCATATATCTAATGCAAGCTCTTAATTCTTCATTCTTCTCTTTAAGCCATTTCTTTGTTAGCTCATCTTTAATTATTCTATCCAAAATGTTAGACACTTAATCTTTGAATTCCTCAAGAACTTGAGCTTTTGACAATGGGCCTAAAATCAGGGAAGAGATAGTATAATCTTCAGGCCTGATATCTTCTTTATTTCCCTATAGAGCAGGAACTGTAACCTTTACTATACAATAACTCGAAGCATCCTTGTAGATCCTTGATTGAGTTTTAGCCTTCTTTTGCTTCTTGGGTTTCTCTATTCAAGCCAAAATATTGTCCAAATTTAGTTCAACCACCTCAACTCTGGGAGGTTGATTATTGATTCACTGTTGAAGCCATGCTAGAGTAGCCAAAGAATGACTCAGAGAGCCAATGTGGCTATCCCCTTTATTTAGAGAATCCAAAAGAATAGTGCTACTAGAACCATTGACTTTATATGTACTATCTTGATCCCCTGTGACTATTGCATCTTCCTTCAGAGGTGAGCTAGATTCACCAATCTCAACTACAAGTCTTGTGCCATATTCTACTTAGTAGTATCAATCATAGTATCATCTCTATTTTCCTTGATTAGACTGTCACCTATGTCCACTATTTCTATTGTGCTTGAACCTGTAGGGGGATCAGTTGTCACATCTTCTATTACAACCTCTTCTTCTACAATGATATTCATTTCAACACATACATTTTCTATTCCTTCCAACAAAGGCATCTATGGGGTGGAAGGCCTAGGCATATCCTTGGTCTCCCATAATGGCAGGGTCATAGAATTATTAATTGCCATCAAAGAATCTACAATAGAATGGGGGACATGCACATGGGATAGGTTTGAAAATGGTGCAAAACCTAAGGAAGGAGGAATGGAAGGAGGTGGAAGCGTTGAAGAAAGAATGATGGGATTGGACAAGTTTGTGGAAGATAGAGAGAAGGAAGGTGGTGACAAGATAGTGGATATGGAAGGCAATGTGATGATGGAAGGTAGAGTGGTAGAAAGAGAGGAAATAGAAAAGGAAATGGGAAAAGGAGATAAAGAGGATGAAGAGATGAGAAGACTAATGGATGAAATGGAAATGGAAGGTAGAGACGATGAGAAAATGGGAGAGCTACTAGCTGGAGGTGAAGGAGAGGAAGGTGGAGGAAGGGAATATGATGCAATATCAAGCAACAAAGGGGAAGAAGATTTGGTTGGGGCACTTGAGGAATCAAAGAGTGCAACACTTGTCATAGAAGGAGGAGAAGAGGCAACAATATTAGGTTCTATTGGAATAGAGGAGGTAACAAGAGGAGCTATATCAACAGTTGAAGAATTTATTGTTGGTACACTCTATTGTCCCTTAACCTTCTTCACTTTGGAGCCTTCTTTTTTACCACTGGGCATAGCCTTTGTCTTGGAATTTCTAGTTTTTACCAGAGATATATTGCCCCTAATTTGTTTATTTTGTGGCTCCTTGAAAACTTTTGTCTTACCTTTCTTATCTACAAGAGGGATATTAACTTTTGTTTCATCACTATCTATCTCTTGGACTGCAACTCCTATATCTCCTTATTTTGGATCTTCCTCAACCTCTATGGGTTCATCCCTTTCATCATCACTTTCTCATTCATGTTTGTTGCATATATGTTAGTGCCACTCTTGTTGAGTCAACCGATCAACATAATTCCTGACCCACCATCTACTGTATCTAATTGGCAATTTCATTATTTCTTCCAGAGATCTCTCTTCATCCTCAGCCTAGTTTGGTGGTGAGATGGGCTATCCAAATACTACCCTCCATGATTCTTGATAGACAAAATCTCCTTCACCTGTCAACTAGTCTAGCACCAGAGCAATGTTGAATATCATTCTGTAATTCAAAGGCAACCTTGAGCATCTTATCCTTATTACTTCATGCTCATCTGGACAATTAGCCATAAATTCTTGCAAGTGTTCTTTATGAAACAAATTCTTGCTTACATGCTTCTCAAGAGTACCAAAATGGTCAAAATGAGTTCTTGCCTTATAAAAGTTGACGCGTAGCAATTGGAGCTTGGTATCTGAATATTTAACTACTCCTATAGTGACATAAGAGAAAAGGCCCCTACCTTAAATAATAGGGAACTTGATGGATTCCCTATGTAAATGTTTTTACTTTTCATGACAAGTACATAGTTGCCTTATCAGTTCTAGGGGCACCACCTTATTAGTTGGGTATTTGGTCAGTTTATAGAGTGCTCCTCTAAAACCCTTAACTCTAATGTAAGTGAACTTGGGAAATTGTATATACGACATTTCATAGTTTTATACCACATTGGAAGCTTCCAAAGATAATCTCTTAGCCATATCTCCCTGTAACATCCTAGTTATGTGCATGGTGAATGCATCATTAACCCTCTTGTAGTGTAATAGTGATTGTGATATTTCTAACTGAGTATAATACTCATACAACTTAAGTTGGCCATTAGCATTACCAAATTCTTCTAATTGAGAGAGACCAGAGTAAACAAAGTTCCTTGCTAACATATAAACTACATAAGAGGTCCAATAGAAAATATAAAGGCCTCATAGATGTTATCACTCAAAATCTAAGCCCAATATATTTTCATCTTTTCATCAATGATCTTCTCAATGTATCCAAACACCCACCCTTCAAAGGTGGAAGTAGAAGGTAATCCCATGATCCTACTAAGGAGTGTGACCAAGTCACCTATTTCTTCTTTAAAATCACTCCTATAAAACACTTGTAGAAGTTTTCACATTGTTGTTCTTTTCTTCTTCATCTATTTATTATTTATGACCTTCCTACAGGCCTCTAGCCCTTCATTATACATGTTTTGATTATCATCTTTCCTCAATACAGTCAGGGTTGGAGTAGGAGGGATGTCAAATGCTTCTGCAAGAGCCACTATAGTGAAACTGGCTATAACCCTTCCACCCTAGGTTACTACTGATCTTGTTTCTAGATGAAATCTTTCTCCATGGGCCATGATCAATTGAGGACATTGCACAGAAGTGGGAAAGGTTACAGTTTATGTTGTTCCATTATATCTAGTCTTCTTGGCCCACTTGGTTGGATTGGGACCAAAGATGTGGAGTCTAAACTTGTCTAGGTCGAGATGACCTAGATCCGTGTCTCCTATGTTGTTCCATGCTGAAGTGATCTTGGTAATAGGAGCAATTTGCTTGAACTTGTACTTCATGTTGATAGTCCTAGAAGATATTTATCTTGCATGACAAAACCCTAATGAATATCTTTCCAAAATACTAGTTCATAGATCCAAACCTAAATTTATGATGCTAGACAGCCTAAGAGTTATTAAGAAATTATATTCTTAGTTGTTTACAACCACTAGACTTCATTCTGACACTAAATGCAAGGTTTTGCCCATTCATAGGACATGCTTATGCAGTGACTATAGTACCTAATAAATCATCTGTTTAGTACTCAAAACCTAGGTTCTTAGCCATAAGGAGATGCATGATATCAAATTACTAACATCCTTAATCACTTATTTGGCCTAGACATTGAACTAGAGCGACTGCAACAAGAAAGTGAGCTTTTTTCCTGTCACAAGATATCATCATGTAATACATTAACTGATGTTGAAAATGTTCTAAATTCATAGTGATAATAAAAAATACTTAACATGATCCAGTACATAAAATGCAATCAAGATCTTCAATTAAATCAGGCATTCGGCCTCAGGAGTGGGTCTTTTGGCCTTAACATGACAAAGCAAGACTTTCATTTTTCAGAAGATGAGTGGGCTTTTAGGCCATCACAGGAGTTGCATGGATATCATAGTTCACACGATATGTCCTATCAGGTGAGATTTTAGTACAATTGCTTTGTATGCCGATGTAAGGAGGGCTTCTTGGTTTGTGGGAAAAACAAGCTTACCAGATAGCGGAGGATTGAATGATCATTAGATATGTCTAGTTAGGTAGGAGTTTAGCGTTAAGAATTTTAAAGTATCTTAAGTTTTCTTAGCAGGGAAGAATCACCTCACTAGTGAGTGGAAGAAATAGGGCTCACCAGACATATCCGATGCCCTCAGAAATTAGCACAAAATGACCTAAGATGTTCTAAAGCCTAAAGACAGATAATGGACACTTCACTGGACATGCGGGAAAAGGTAAGGTGATAGGATATTTTTAGAGAGGGTGGTATTTAGTACTCATTTAGTGAAGGTCAATTTTAGTGCAAAGCAGCCAAAATGCCAAAATTTCCCAAGTGTTGAGTGATTAACATGAATCTTCGAGACAACAGGGTGGATAACACCTACAAGATATATCCCCTACAAACTAAAAGGTGCACAACCACCAGTTTTCTACCTATGGCATACTATACAATATAAAATTTTTAGAAATCTATACTATGAAATTCATTATGCCCTAGTTTCAAAATAATTTTCAAATCCAATTACCAAAATATGTATTGCTAAATTATGATTTCAAATAAGTTTCATACAACTCCCCCATAGAGATAAAACTTCAAAACCATAGAAATTGAATTCAAATGAAAAATGGTCTAGGGTTTCTTACATTTTCAACACTATAAAAAAAAAAACCAAACTTCCCCCTTCTTTTGCCAAGGAAACTCATAATATGAAAACACAATCTTAAATAGATACCCAATAGTATATTGAAAGCGGAAAACAAGGAAAGGAGCTAGCCTATTATGCAATACACAATCACTACCCTCACAAGTTGACACCAAAAATTGATTTCAAACACTACAACAAAGCTTAGATTCATACAATCAAATCATGTAGGTTGCAGACCTCGAGTTTGCAAATGAATTCTAAATAGAAATGAGGAAATAATGATGAAATTTGATGTTTTAAGCCCACTGACACATCCATTATTGATATTGTTAGTTGATAGACTATCAAACACTTTAGAAATGAGAAGTGAGGAAAAGTGTACGGAACAGATATGCAGGGAATTGGGTCCTCACAGGACATGTCCTATGACAACACTATTTAGCACAATGTTTGGTGATGAGGGAGATGCCCACTTTCCTTCCAAATTCATTAAGTATAACTTTAGCATAGCATTTCAAGGTCATGAGACATATCCGGTGACAATGACTTTTAGCATGTATCTTGTGAGGTGACTTTCTAGTGCAAAGTCCAATGACTTGTTATTTTAATGTTTTATCTAGTGAAGCAAGCTTTCAACACTATATCTGATGACATAGGATTTTAGCGCAAAATATAGTGAGGCATAGTTTTAGCTCAAAAGCGCTCAAGGGTCCTTTTCATAAGTTCAAAGGAAATCAAGACACTTTCAAATTCAATCCTTAAAACATTAAAGGAAGTTGAATTATGCCAAATTGTCCTAATACAAGGGAAACCATCAAATAATCAAGACTTCATTTTCTCACAAGCAAGAACATCAAAATTTGAGACCAAGCCAAAAAAGTGAAAGAGGGTCTCCATTTGATAAAATGTGGTGTGTGTGTAAGGCACAACACTTTACTCATGTTCAATGTTCTTTACCATGCTTAGCCATGAACCTACTTATAACTCCCACTACATGGGTAATGTTTATTCTTTTGTAGACCATAACAGATATAAGACTTCCTATTGCAAATTAGCATATTCCAAAGCCTCTATTGACTTACAACATTGTTCCAAACTTAATTTTGTACAAACTAGTAGGCTATACTTACAAATTTACTATCATGCATACCAAACTACTGCAAAAAAAATATCAAGATGTTTTCTTTGGCTTATCTCAATTTTATTGTTAGTTATTTCCCTATCTATCTTCATACCAAGTATAAATGTAACAAAAACCTAAGTCTGTCATTTCAAACTTACTAGACAATTGAGTTTTGATCTTTTAATTATAGTCTTATTATTTTCAATGGTAAGCATATCATCAACATATAAAACAATAATTAAAAATATGACAATTCACCTATTTGTAGCACACACAATGGTTATTAGTACTCCTTGTAAAATCTAATTCTAACACGTGAAGTAAATTTATAAATCGACATACATGGAGACTACTTTAATCCATATATAGATATACTCGATTTATGAATTAAATTCCCTTAATCTATTACCTCAAATTCTTCATGTTGTCTTATGTAAATTTTCTCCTCTAAATCACCAAGCATCCATCTACTTTATCTCTAAGTCATATGCCACAACTATGGATAACAAGATTCTAATGGAACTTAACTTAGCTAGTGGGAAAGATATCTCAATAAAATTTGTTAGATCTCAATCTAGGAATAACCTTTATCCATAATATTTCCTTGTACCAATCAAGTGATCCATTTCCCTAAACCTCTTATAAAATACCCATTTGTAGCCTATGACTTTCCTTCCATCAAGGAAATCTACCAAGTCCTAGGTCTTGCACTACTTGAATGCTAACATCTTCTCTTCCATAATATTTATCAAGACATATTCTTTGTTTAAGTGAGAGATTCCTCTTTATAACTTGGTTCACTATCAATACTTATTATAAAAAAACTAGAATGAAAATCAAGTGTACCATACCTATTAGGTGATCTTTGCTACTTTGTAGACCTTCTCATAGTGAATGGTGGAGAACTTATTACATCTAAATTTCATTCTTCTTTAGAATGTGCATTAGATGTGTCACCTTCTTCTCCTTGCACAATGTCATGCCAAATAGGTTTTTATCTTCAAATGCAGATTTTTTTCCCTATTTTGTGTTCAAAATGCCCCTTTTGGCTCTTTTATGCCTTTGGCTATTCTTCTCTAGATATAAATCTAAGTTATATAAAAGTGTCATCCCTAGAATAGAGAACTTTCAGTTTCAAAGTATTCCAAAGCATGTAGCCTTTTACATTTTCACCATACCCAATTCAAAGACACTTCTTTGGTTTAAATTCCAACTAATATTGTCTTTCATTTGGCACATGAACATAGCCTCATTGCCAAATATTTTCAAATATGTTACAACTAGCTTTCCGCCTATTCACATTTCATATGGTGTTTTATCATCAAGAATATAAGTAGGAGACTTATTTCTCAAGTAACATGTGGTTCTTACTACCTTTTCCCATAACTTCTAGCCTATACCAGTGCTACTTAACATGCTTTGTATTGATTTAGCAAGTTTCTATCAACTTTTCAGCTACTTTACTCTATTGCAGTGTGTTGGTAATTTTTCCCGAATTGGTAGAGGGTTTGCCAGTTCCAACGCACAGGTAGATTCGGCCAACAGATACAGGAGGTTGCATGAGATGCCTCCCCTTCACTTCTGGTTCTGCCTCACCAAGGGGGGTATCCCTATAGCTAATGATGTAACTTGACTCACCCAAATGGAAGAATGATTTAGCTTTACAAATACAGGCAGAATACTCTTACTTTTAGACCAAGATGTGTATGATACATCACAAGTTTGGCAACATTCTTGGACATATTTGTCTGGTTGTGGATGAGAGTATGCAAGGTTCATAATCCTACTCCTACAAACTAACAGGTGGAAGTTATGAAAAGATGGATTTTATGATTTGGATGCAAGACAAGGGGTTTTGGGTCATAACTACTAACCCAGGTGTAGACCGATGCCTATCTCAGGGCAAGGAGTCAACTAGACATATGCAACAGATGGTTTGCAACTAGCATTCAAGTTTCAGGGGGTTGGATTGATGCTTGCCTTACAAACATCACCCAAGAATGGGTATTCAGCTGCCTCTACTTACAGATATCCCTACTGACATATAACCTTCTCCATGCTTAATCTAAAATAGTTTAATCCATTCCTTGAATGGAAGTTAGAGATGAAGCATGTGATACAGAACCCTGTATCCTAGAATCTATGAAACCCTTAGCAACCAAATTCAAAAGAAGGAGATGCATGCAGCAAAGGAGACAAACAGATAAACACATGCATAAAAGCATTTTTCATCTATATCAACATGAAACTGAACATACGTGCAAAATACATTCATGATGCAACTCATAAACTCCAAAATGAGATACAACAGCAAGGAAATACCCTATTTTTTGCTAGTTACACAAAAGTGCCCAGGTCCTCAACAACCACAATGAGTAACATAGTTTGCATTTTATAGCAAAACCGTGTACTCAGCCAATTAATTACAAGGCAAGTCAAAAAATTTGTAGATACAGTGCATCTTTAGATTGGCACTCAAAAATTGAATGCAACAAGGAAACAGAGGAAGAGAGAAGGTGAGAATCAGGATCTGCATCGCTGCCTAAAGATTTTCTCTTAAATCTGGTGGTTGACCCGTCAATTCCATCGATCATCCTCTACAAGTCCGCCATTAATAATCAGCTACCCACAGTCATTGCAGTTCCGCTTGTCTATGAAGCTTTTCCCACTCAAATTGATGTAGACACATAGAAAGTCCTTCCTCGTGGGTTTAAAACATGGTTGTCAATCTACTCCCATCGCTAAAATCGATGGCCACAAAAATGCCTTGAAAATCACCAACTAGTCAGATTGTGCCATGTAGGCACCTCATGTTTTTATCGTTGGCCTTCTTCCCTCTCATTTTTGCCTTTGTCAGCCAAAGCGCATACATTTGTCTTTGTATATGCAAGAGCATATACAACCGCCCCCTTTAGCTTTTTAAAACCATTGTATATGTATTCAACATATACATGCGACTGTTTTAGGACATGTGGCAGTCGTTGGTTGGTCCCCTATCGCTAGGTATTTTCATTTCCATCAGCCATCGGAACAACCCTGGGAGCATCTGCCGATGTGTAGTCTCTCGATGATGAACCAACATGCTTTTTCCCTTTTGCATCTGAAAATGCATGTGGGATTGTATATACGTACAATCGCCCTTCATACAAGGTGGACCCCAAAACATCATAGAACAAATTGAAATTACTATCAGGCCCGGGCCTTGTACCTTTCCCTTTTATAATCACTTTGTATATACAAGGCACAGATTTCAAATTTTCATGAAGCATGCTGAAGTTGCTTTGAAATCCGGCTTGTATCTAACCTTTGTATCTTTGCAATGTATATCGGCACATACAAGTGCCCAATATACATGTTGTAGACCCCAAACATTATTCACTGCATTTGATTTTCAATCGAATCCAGATTGTATGTTTTCTCCTTGTATATCAGCTTGTATGTGTGAACATACAATGTAGATATACATACAAGGTGTGGACTCCAAGTTCTTATGAATTGGATTGGAAAAACCCTTTAAAATATGGCTTGTATATCCTTTGCATTTGTGCACTTGCATGTTGACTTGTATATTTTCCACCCGATGTACATTTTGCTTTGCATATCCGCGGGCCCCACCAATTGTACCTTTTCTTTGCATGCTTTCGAATATACAAAGCCCCTTATATATTTGCACTATAGCGAATGTATATGTGCCCCCTTTGTATTTCTACAATGTACATTTCCTTTGTATGTTGAATGTACATTTCCTTTGTATGTTTAGACATACAAGCCCGATATACAAGCAGAGAATAGTCCCAGGAATCTACAGAAGATTCCCCCAATGTACATATACCCGATATGCATTCCAAAATGCATATAACTCATTTTTTCAAAGGCCAATTGAGATTTTGCAAGCTCGCCAATGCACATTTTGACCTACATGCATATACAAATAGCCTTGTATATATAAAGGCACCTGCACACAACTGATTTTTGTATTTTTTACAACTGCAAAGGCCAAAAGAGTTAGAATTTTTTGGACTTTTGGAAAGGGCCCTACATATACATATTTAAGTACCAACACAAGCTCTGTCTGGGGACTCATGCCTCTTGCAGGCATGGCGAGAACCTCAGAATCTCTGGTTTCATAGATTGGGCCTTATCCATTGGGCCACAAAGTCTATCATACCAACCTACACACAAACTATGTTTTTAGACATTATTTTGGTGACCCCAAGAAGCCAAAAAGGAAGAACCACAACTTTATCCTGTCAAATGCCTAATTCCAAACTGAATAATCCCAACCACAGCTAAAAACATTAAAACAATCTGCCAATAAGTTGATTTGATCAATTACATGCTTCACCATTTCTGAAAACTTGCCACTATCATTACTGCCTGTGTCACTCTGCACCTTACAACCAGACATATAACTATACACATTATAATTTTCTTCAACATTAGGTAACATATGTATGTTATGATCCTCAAGCAATATATCATCATATTGCATTTGGCAATATTCATTATCTACTTGGTTGTTGCATATAACCAAACACATATCCAGCTGATCCAAAAACCAAAAACACTCAGAAAATATGAGACCTGCAATATCATTTATATCACCTATTAACATTGAAAACAAATCCTGATCTACCTACTCATTGTTGCACACATTTGGCACAACTGATGCTAAGCATTTATCATCAACAGTTTGCAAATCAGTATTATCATTTTCAAATAGAGGGTTAATTTTGTACCAATGAATGTCATAACTCACAATATCAAATGCATCCATAGGCTCATCATAAAGGGGATTCACACTCATTGCAAAGGTCTCTGTTTCTTCTTCACGACAATCCATTTCTTTTTCATCATTATTAGACCTAGAGTCATAAGAAGAACAAACATGATCCATGAATTGGTCATGAATATCATCACTGTCATCTGATTGCCCCACATATAAGATTTATGCTACTTTAATGCACTCTGAAGTTGAACTATCTACATCATTTTCCAATCCTCTAATGCTTCTTGATGAAACTGATATTGACTTGATCCATATGATCACAACTTTGCAGAACTGGATCATTTAAACATGAATGCTCTTTGTTTAGGACTGGCATGCAAATATTACTTGGGAAATTATTGTTGTCAACTTCATTTGCTGGGAAAAATAGGACATCCTCCTCTATAACAGAAACATCATCAACTTGGAATGATGCAAAAACTGGGACAACAGGGGTGTGAGTAATTTGGCATTCATCTCCAACATTTAAACTATATCCCTTATCAACATTGGTGGCCCTAGGGCAGCAAAAATTTTCAAAGAAATAACCTTTTTGAATCCCATACCTCTAATTATTTTCAATGTCAATTGCAAATTGATGTGCCTGATGCAATGTGGTGGGCTCCTTGTCCCTCAATCTATAGCTCATTTTCCTATCAAATGCTCCCAAATAGACAACTAGGCACAATGCATCATTAGGTCTCATGCATTCTAGTATTCTATTCAATGCCTTCATAAATCTGAGGTTAAAAGCTAGGATCAACTCATCTTTTTCAATATGGATATACATAAAATCACTAATAACTGCATATTCAAAAATTCTTTCACCATATTGTTCTAGAAATGCAGATTTAAAATCATACCAAGAGCTGACAGAGTATGCTGGAAGATAGGAGAACCATTCCCTTGCATCTTCATCTAAAGATTGAACAAATAATCTCATAACTACTCTTCATGGTCAATCTCAAAATCATCTATAACATTTATAAACTGCTACAAGTGTCTCTCAGTTGATTCATCCTTTGCACCATTAAATTTGGGCAAGTATTTTCTGATTTTAGATGGAAAAGCATTTGGATAGCCACAAATGCCATCAAAATTTATGGGCCTATATCTGTCAGTGTTGAAACTTCTTTTATTATATGATTGGGACTGACTACTATACATCATTGCATTTGACACCTCACAAGAGTGCATGGGCTGACAATACATCTTTATGTGTTTCTGCAACCCTCTTTTCAACTTAGATTTTTAATTACAAAAATGACCTTAGGCCTTTAAAATTCAGACTGCTATTTCAACTTTCCTAAAGTCCTCTATATGAGTCTTTTCAACAATATTGCATAATTCTTTTGAAATGTAAACTAGGTTCTTACAAAAGCATACAATCTTTCACTAACATCTCCCTTTTAACCAGTGTTGTTTCACCAAATAGGGAGTTTTTTAGAACTTATAACAATACCTAGATATGTTGCAGTAACTACAAATTCAACACCTTTGGTGTCCTCTTATCAGGTTCTTTACATGTAGAGTCACCACCTCCTTAGCAGAGGAATGAGCTTCAAATAGGCTGAAGCTATCAATTCATTTCTTTTCTTTCTGGGTTCTCCAACAATAGAGCCACACATATAAATTCTTTCTTTTGATGCAACAAACACTTTCCAAGTCTAATTTTTCAATCCTTTTAGACTCACACCTTCATGGATATAACACTTTTATTCCCCAGCGGAGTTGCCAAATCTATTGGTAATTTTTCCCGAATTGGCAAAGAGTTTGCCAGTTCCAATGTACAGGCAAATTTAGACAACAGATACAGGAGGTTGCGTAAGCTGCCTCCCCTTCACTTCTGGTTCTACTGCACTAAGGGGGGTATCCCTATAGCTAATGATGTAACTTGACTCACCCAAATGGAAGAATGATTTAGCTTTACAAATATAGAAAGAATACTCTCACTTTTAGACCAAGATGTGTATGATACATCACAAGTTTGGCAACATTCTTGGACATATTTATTTGGTTGTGGATGAGAGTATGCAGGGGTCCTAATCCTACTCCTACAAACTAATAGGTGGAAGTTATGAAAAGATGGATTTTATGATTTGGATGCAAGACAAGGGGTTTGGGGTCATAACTACTAACCTAGGTACAGACCGGTGCCTATCTCAGGGCAAGGAGTCAACTAGATGTATGCAACAGATGGTTTGTAACTAGCATTCAAGTTTCAAGGGGTTGGATTGATGCTTGCCTTACAAACATCACCCAAGAATGGGTATTCAGCTGCCTCTACTTACAAATATCCCTGCTGACATACAACCTTCTCCATGCTTAACCTAAAATAGTTTAATCCATTCCTTGAATGGAAGTTAGAGATGAAGCATGTGATACAAAATCCTATATCCTAGAATCTATGAAACCCTTAGCAACTAGATTCAAAAGAAGGAGATGCATGCAGGAAAGGAGACACATATAAACACATGCATAAGAGCATTTTTCATCTATATCAACATGAAACTGAACATACGTGCAAAATACATTCATGATGCAACTCATAAACTCCAAAATGAGATATAGCAGCAAGGAAATGCCTTGTTTTTCACTATTTACATAAAAGTGCCCAGGTCTTCAACAACCACAATGAGTAACACAGTTTGCATTTTATAGCAAAACCGTGTGCTCAGCGAATTAATTACAAGGCAAGTCAAAAATTTGCCAAATACAGTGCATCTTCAAATTGGTGCTCAAAAATTGAACGCAGCCAGGAAACAGAGGAAGAGAGCACGTGAGAATCAGGATCTGCACCGTCGCCTAAAGATTTTCTCTTAAATCTAGTGGTTGACCCATTAATTCCATCGATCATCCTCTGCAAGTCTGCCATTAATACTCAGCTACCCGTAGTCATTGTAGTTTCACTTGTCTATGAAGATTTACCCGCTCAAATTGGTGTAGACACACAGAAAGTCCTTCCTCGTGGGTTCAAAACATGGCCGTCGATCTACTCCCATCGCTGAAATCGATGGCCACAAAAATGCCTTAAAAATTGCCAACCAGTCAGATTGTGCCATGTAGGCACCTCATGTTTTTATCATTGGCCTTCTTCCCTGTCATTTTTTCCTTTGTCACCCAGAGCACATACATTCATCTTTGTATATGCAAGAGCATATACAACTGCCCCCTTTAGCTTTTTAAAACCATTGTATATGTATTCAACATATACATGTGATTATTTTGGGACATGTGGTGGTCATTGGTTGGTCCCCTATCGCTAGGTATTTTCATTTCCATCAGCCATCGGAACAACCCTGGGAGCATCTGCCGATGTGTAGTCTCTCACTGATGAACCAACATGCTTTTTCCCTTTTGCATCTGAAAATGCATGTGGGATTGTATATATGTACAATCACCCTTCATACAAGGCAGAACCCAAAACATCATAGAACAAATTGAAATTACTATTGGGCCCAGGCCTTGTACCTTTCCCTTGTATAATCACTTTGTAGATACAAGGCACAGATTTCAAATTTTCATGAAGCATGCTGAAGTTGCTTTAAAATATGGCTTGTATCTAACCTTTGTATCTTTGCAATGTATATCAGCACATACAAGTGCCCAATATACATGTTGCGGACCCCAAACATTATTCACTGCATTTGATTTTCAATTGGGTCCGGATTGTATGCTTTCTCCTTGTATATCGGCTTGTATGTGTGAACATACAACACGGATATACATACAAGGTGTGGACTCCAGGTTCTTATGAATTGGATTGGAAAATCCCTTTAAAAGCTAGCTTGTATATCCTTTGCATTTGTGCGCTTGCATGTTGACTTGTATATTTGCCACCCGATGTACATTTTGCTTTGCATATTTGTGGGCCCCACCAATTGTACCTTTTCTTTGTATGCTTCTGAATATACAAGGCCCTTTGTAAATTTGCACTATAGCAAATGTATATGTGCCCCCTTTGTATATCTGCAATGTACATTTCCTTTGTATGTTGAATATACAAACGCGAACATACAAACAAGGAATCTCTTCTGGAATATGAGACATACATTCACTTTTGTATGCCAGGAAATGCATACTTTCCTTTGTATCTAACCATTGTATGTCTGAACAGACAACATAAAATATACAAGCAAACCCTTGATACATCTGTAGAATATTCCCAAAATTTTCAATGCATATTCCACCCTTGTATATTTTTTATTGCACATTTCTAATGCATGTAGCCGATGTATGTTTAGACATACAAGCTCGATATACATGCAGAGAATAGTCCCAAGAATCTGTGGAAGATTCCTCTAATGTACATGCACCCGATATGCATTCCAAAATACATATAACTCATTTTTTCAAAGGCTTATTGAGATTTTGCATGTTCGCCAATGCACATTTTGACCTGCATGCATATGCAAACTACCTTGTATATATAAAGGCACCTGCACACAACTGATTTTTGTATTTTTTACAACTACAGAGGCCAAAAGATTTAGAATTTTTTGGACTTTTGGGAAGGGGCCTACATATACATATTTAAGTACCAACATAGTGTATAGAGCACTATTATTTGTTTCATAATTCTAGTGTGTTTACAATATGCATCAAATTCCTTGGACTAAAACTCTACACCATTAACAAACCTTAATACTTTATTTTCTTACTAGTATATGTTTCCACAAGTTTTTTAAATTCCTTAAACATGTTAAACACTTTGATTTTATCCTAAGAAAATGAATCCAAGTATTTCTAGAATAATCATTATTAATTGAGAAAAAATGTTGAGACTTACCAATGGAATTAACATCCACAAGACCCAATACATCACTATGAATCACCTCCAAAGTCTCCTTTACCCTTGTACTCCCTGAAATAAATTGCACCCTATTTTTCTTACCAAACACACAATGTTCACAAAACTCAAACCCAATAGAACAATCTAAAATTCCTTCCACCATATGTTTACTTACCAAGGTTTTTAAATATTTTTCACCCATGTGGCCTAGCCTATGATTCTGAAAAAATCTTAAATTAGGATTAGCTACATTGGTGGATCTAGATGATGTTGATACATCTATCATGAATAGAGTTATGTGTCTCAGTCCCTCAACAAGCACCAAGTTGCCTCTATCCAATCTACAACCCTTACAATCACAAGTAACTTGCATCTAGAGTTAGTGATATTAGAAACAAACAAAATGTTTCTATCCAAACCTAGAATGTGTAATACATCAAAGAGTGTTCTGACTCTTTCATTCATGAAAGAAACCTTTACCTTCCCTTGGTTAACTATCCTTAGATAGATATTATCAATGAGGTAGTCATATCCTCCATTACACTCCTTAAAGTTAGAGTTCCACTCCTAAATGAGTAAATTAACTGAAAGTCATCACTGTTAAATAGGAAAAGAGGGTGAATGCAAGCATGTAAGTACACTAGATCAAACCCTCTTCAACAATAACATTCAAGGAGAAAACCCAACTAAGTCACTACAAGATGAAAGAGGAATCAACTACTAATTTTGCACTCTTGTTTACTATGGAAAGATGTGATTTAACCAAGTCTTCTATCAAACCCAAGGTTAAGTATGAGTAAAACCCTATTTATAAGATAATCAGCTTGTAATAGAGAAATGGCAATAGAAAGAAGGATCTAAAAGCACATAGATGATCAATGAGATGTCATAACTTGTGTCACGAAAGATGAAATGTTGGAGGACTTTGGGGCAGGCACCCAAGTCCTGAAAGTTGGGATCTTTAGAAACTCAGAACTGGAGAAATGTCACAGAGAGTGTCCAAATGTCTGTTCCAGTTTTTGTTTCAGCAGGAGGATGTTGGGGTGGGCACCCAAGTCTTCTGTAGAGGAATTTCTGCAAACTATTTTCATATCTTGAAACCCTTTCTATTGAACAACCTTTCTGTACCTTCACTTCTTCATTCCTCACATCTGTAACCTACACACAAGAAGAATAGGGGTTTTGGGTTGTCATGTTTAGGGATTTGCCTTAGTCAAATCCTGGGATATCGTTCAAGCTTCCTAACACCGTTGTTAGAGAGAGTGTGTCCTTGCAGGATAGAGGCTAATGATAATCCAAATGATGAAATGCTTCAAACAATAATGATGTCACCTCAGAGTTGAAGCCCTTAGGAGAATGAAGATCCTTCAACTCATACGGAGATGGATGATGATTCCAAAACTGTAACAAACACATAATACAAACACAAATCTATAACAATAACACAATGAATGCCTTGAATGTTCTTTACTCCAATATCATAAGTTTGCAATATCCATCTAGGTTACAAATGAATTCTAAAACACACTTATATATGTTTTCCCACTAACATTCATGAATTTAATTGAAAGAGCCAACAATGAGAGACCCATTTAAAGGTCCTATGCCAACATGCTTTGAAATGGGCCCTAACCAATCAGGGAGGACTTGGGTGTGGGTGCCCAAGTACTAACGTGCCTTTTTGGTCTAGGTTAAGGCATAATATGGGCCCATAGTTCCCATTTGATATGGGTTTTATGGGATTTTGCATCGGGATGAGTATTTTGCATGTAGAGTGTTAACACGAGGACCTAGGAGCTAAACTAGGAGGTAAAAGGTCATGTGTCCACTTTTTACTCCATAACAATCACCAATGATATTAGTAGAGATAAAGGCATCACTACTACATTCATCATTATAGCTATCTCCAAAAAATGATGTATAGGATCTTTCAAGATTGGGTCAAATCGAGTCTTGAATGTCTCTATGGAGACCTGCTCATCATATGTCTCTTTGTCATCCATAAGAGTACCAAGAAACTCCACCAAAATTTCTAATTCATCTATCAAAAGATCATGTGGCTTTACACTTATACCCACAACCTTTAATCCACATCTCTTTAGAATATCTGCTTCAAATTTCAAACTTTTATCCAAGTAGATATCCTAGGCATATTTTGCAATGTCAGGATGTGATGTTTGAGTAGCACTTGGTCATCTAACTTTCTACCACTCTTCAATTTATTGAGGTCTTGATCATTCTGATCAAGCCTCATAGCACATTCTTTGTTCAATGTATCATCCTTTGTCTTGATATGTGCTAAAGTATCATAATTAGAGAATGATGTCTAGATTACATCCTCTCCATTCTCCAAGAATTTGGTAAACCAACACTACATGACATGTGGTTAATGTTTCTTTGCATCAAGATCACTTATTTCATCTTGACTCAATGCAGCTGGTACCTCTATTATTTGCATACTAGGGGTGACCAATCCCTTAATGAATGAGTGGATTTGGGCAATTTTCCCCTTCAATTCCTTATTTTTTAGCTTAGTCTTATGGATGCGGGCTGCTACTACCTCCATGCTACCTTTAAGTTCTTCAATTTATTGTTCATCCATCAAATGCCCAAGATGGAATGTAGTTATTTTATATTCATTGGCAAATATTCCCCTTTGGCCTTGTCTATAGTAGGCACAACCAAGTTCCTTGTCCTATGCGACCTAGTAGTGGCATCTCTTTTTATTGCAGATATAGCCCTTACTTTATTCTTAGGCTTTATTTCTTCAATTCAGAATAAAGATTTGAAATCAAATGGGGTGATAGTAGTTTGAGGCTTGACCTGTTTGCTCAATGTGAGCATCTTTCATAGTCATGTCCTTGTCCTTATCCAAACCTTCTTCCTGTGTAGGCACATTCTCTTTTGGGACCTCTTCTTGTCGTGGCACATCCTCCTTGAGGACACCTTGTTGATGAGCCTCCTCCTGTTGAAGCATTTCTTCTTCCTGATGAGGAGCTTCTTGTTGTTTATCATTAAGACTCTTAGCTTCCTTATGCTTTTCTATATTTTGTGCATCTTGTGGAGTCTGTTTACCATTTTGCACTACTTGTTGCTCTATTTATCTTCTGGTTCCTTTTCAACATTCTCTTTAGTTTGCTTGACTTCTTTATCTATAGGGATGACCTGAGCAACCTCTTCAATGAGGATATCTTGGGTGGCTTCTCCCATGGTTGTATCATGTGCCCCTTCTTTCTCTTTCCTATCTGGAGGATTAGTATCCTTGACCTCTGTATATACTTCTGCTAGATAAGACAAGTCAATTGCCTCTGGGTTGGTTATCTTATCAACTAAATTAATCAATTTCTCCTATTGGATTGGTTCTTGAGGTGATCCTAGTTCCTCTACATCAAATACATCTTGTATCTCAAGATCTTTTGTAGGCTCATGATTCTTTATTTCTTCAATATCCTAATGTTGTTGAGGCCCTGGTTGTGATGGCACTAGAGGTGTAAGGAGTAAACCAATTAGATTATTGGTCACATCTCAAGTGACTTCATCATCTATTAAGGCTATGATCTGACTTAAGGATAATGGATACTCTTCTGCCATGGCCTACTATGCAGCTTTTGCTTCCTTATCCAACTCTCTTTTCACTTGTATAATTTGAGGAACAACCATGCCATGTTGTAGCTCTCGTATGACTCTTTTATTTAGATAAAGAAAATCTTTGATTTTCTAAGCTAGATGGGTCTGGAGCATAGCGGGTTGTGAAGCAAGTACTAACGTTGATGACATTGGTTGAGACTCATCTTGAGAAAACATTTTCTCCATTCTAATAGGTCCTTCTGCAACCTCAATTTGGACCTCCATCTGTTTGGATGTTGAGGCCCTCATTAGTGTAGTCCCATCTCTCTTTTTCTTGGGGATGTTTACCCCATGCAGTATATGTGTTGGCCTCTTCTCTTTTGTAGCCTTAGTGGTAATATTGATAGCTCTTAAGGTCATATCCCTTGGAGGTGAAGGTGAAGTGGTACCTATTTTTCCTTCTAGCATATATTCTTCTCCTGATGTAGAGTGTCCATGCTTAGCAAGCTTGGCCTCTATAATCTGCCTCTTTCAAATCAGGAAGTCATCATATTCTAGATCTTCCATGTCCTTCCTTTTCCTTTTCTTGTCATATGTAATGGCTACTCCCATAGCCTTTATTTCATTCAGCTTCTTCTCAATCCATTTCTTGGTAATGGTCATAACCCTTGTTACAACTTCAATAGATATCTTCTTGGTTAAGGTCTAATATGGCATGGATATGGCCTCCTTATACACCAGTTTCTCTTCATATTTAGGATTGAACACCTACCCATCATTAGATTTTAACTGAAGTGGCATTCCAAACAATCCAACGTCCTAATGTGATTAAGAGTCAGGCATTCGTATCCTCTCTTCCTCACCTCTTCTTCATCCATACAATCTGCTAAGGAATCTTGAATGTGAGGGGCATGTTTTAAATTCTTGTTGACAAACCTCTCCATCCTGTGGTAGGGGTCATAATACCTTGCCAATGGAAATAGTTGAAAATGTAACATATGTAGGTCAACCTCAAGCTTATTAGCATTATTAATTGTTCCACAAATGTAACAATTGATTTCCATTAGAAACTGAACATTCCCTCTTGTTTTTCTTTATGTATGCTTCATAGGAGGGAATGATCTATCTGGTAACTACCAGCAACACTATCTTATCCAGAGGACACCATGGCAACATGATTGATTTCCTTCAAAACCTTCCATTCTTATGTATGTGTACATGGGGAATTGGATGAACTAGGTCCCATGAGGTTTTATCAACTCTTGGACTTCCTTAGAGAGTCTTTTGGCTCTATCACCCTCCATAAGCCTAACTTGGTGCATGATAAAACAATCATTCATATTCTTGTAGTGTTGGATCGACTACCTTCTTTCCAATTGTGGATAATATTCCCACATTGTTTGGTCTATAGGTTGAGGCCTTAGCCTCCCAAAGGTATTCAATCCATTGGGTTGGAAATTGTATGTGCATGCATAGATGACATAGGACGTCATGTTGAACATCCTCTTTCAATTCTTCCATGAATCATCCCTTCATGAAGAGAATCACTAATTATTCTTGCCCATTGGGCTATTATCTTCTTATCCTTAACCAACTAAATCAGGCCAAACATCCAGGGCTCAAAAGTTCTGGCATCCCTCTTCCCTGCCATCCTGCTGAGTAGAGCAATCATGTACTACACTTCTGGGTTGAAGTCATATTTGTATAAACTATGGGGCATCTTGTTCATAGATTTTATCTTACTCTCTGGGTCCCTCCATGATGTGAATATGATTTTCCTATAGTCAACAAGGTACATTATTGTACTCTACTTTTAGTACATCTAGATCTATTTCAAAAATATCTCGGTCCTTGGGTAATTTGAAAGCTTCGGTGATGCCCTTAATGGAGAAATTAGTGTATACTTGCCCCTAATATTCCACCCTTCTTTTCACTACATTATACTTGTTGGCACATTCAATGACCAACTCTAATGCCTCCACTGCATACGGGAATCCAGTGGCATGGAACATCCCCATTGACACAATGTTCTTAAGTATGGGGTTATTGTCTCCTGCCAGGATACTTTCCCTGAAGACATCCAGATCTCTCTATCTGCAGTGTGTATCTAGTACAAAGATGAATTTACCACACACATCGCTAGGAGTGGGGAACATATCCTATTTAAACTTAACATCTTGAGGATCCTAACATTTCTACATCTTGTCCTACATGACATGGGCATCCATAATTAATTCTAACATTATGTGTCTAAGCATGGGTAAATTACTTTAACTTTATTGCGTAGTTTCAAAATTCCTTATAATATACCTATGCATCTGTATTTACCCTAAAGATTTACCTCCATGATAAGAAATTTACCTTTTGGTAAATGTAAAAATACTGTAATGGTAACAATGAAGGGCAAGGGTTTGTCATATCCATACCTAGCGGCTAAGATATCAACCTTAGTATGAATATGCAGTGGATACCATTTTAACTGCATTAGCACACTATTTCCATTCTCTATAATGATGTTCTTGATCACGTGTAATGTTGCCTTTATTCTACCCTAACTATCTTTCAAATCTCTATAATTTCACTTAAAATGCTTTAATAATTAACAATACATGATGAAATTCACTTTTATCCTTAGGGAATTTTCTGATTAAGGCACATTAATTACTCACTCCATAGTTAGGTAAGTCTTTACCATTTGGGAATGGGAGAGTTTAATAGATGGCAAAAGGCATGCAATTAAATTTAAAATGATATGGATATGTGGTGCATGACATCTAATGCTAGACATCTAATGTGGAATATTCATTTGACTTTGACCAGGGATGAGGTGAATATCATGGTTCGAACTGGGTAGGGTGATGTCAGAAAAAAGTCTTGCCAATGCTCCTTGACTAAAGAAACAAATGATGGGATCTCATTCAATCTCAAAGGTTGGGATATCTGAAATATCCCTAAAAATATCCACTATGAAAGATTGAGTTGAAAAGTCAACATTTGGACACGTGGAATGCAATGCTTGTTTGGGATATGGATATGGATATTCATAAAAGGCTCAACGTGAAATATCTGGTGCAGGGATATCCATTTGAAAAGTCAATAGGTTGAGAATTCAAAACATGATTCTTAAGGCAGGATGCGGAAATGGATATGGATATGAATATTTTATAAAGCATCTAATTCCAAATATCCTGTGCAAAATATCCATGCATTGGGAAGTTTATCGATTGGAATAAATTTGATGGTCATTGTAGGGCGTTGATATGGATATTCATATGGACATGGATATTTGGTGATTGATCATATCTTGCTAAAATCTCCTATCAATTTGATAGTTTTCAAGATTTTCCATGGTAAATTTGATGGTTTGGAGCAGACATGGATACAAATATTTATATTAGTGATTATATTCATCTGGTCAAGCTGACTATTGATTTAACCCAATTTAATGATGGTTTCGGGTCCAAATGAACTGTTTCGTTCATTTGAAAGTTGGTATAATGACTAGACATGATGATAGGACTGGACCGTATATTAAAATTGGACAGGATATTACATTTGTAATATCCATATCCGTTTGATTAGGATATCTAGTTGACCAAAACTTTAAACAGGTATAACTTGCTCATTTTGATGAATTTCAACATGATGTAAAAGGAAACATTTCTTAGAATTTTATCCTCTATCCACTGATAACTTCTATAGGGAGAATGTCCTGAATTGAATTTTGACTTAGATTTTGAGGTGACATTTTACCATATCACCTGAAGGGAAAACACACAAGCGAGACAAAAAAAAAAGTTGGGTTCCTATTTTGCTAAGGCGAAATGGGGCATGTTGTGAGACCGCACAACAAATTTCCACCAAATTACAACCAATTTAAGAAAGAAGAGAAAATTCGGACATAGAATTTCCAACTTCCACTATATATAAATGTCAGGAGTAGATCAGATGAAATCACATTTACCAATGTAACCATATTATGAGAAAGAATGCAAGTGTGTGTATTTGATTCATTTCCTTCCTTTTGAAGAGGTTGAAAATGATAGTAATTATCATTAAGCTACATAGTTTGGCCTAACATTTTAAGTTGATCCTGGATAGAGCCTTGTTGCCAGTCAAGCATCCATAGCCCCAACAAGGTTATCACCTATAATTCCCTAAACTAGAGCCCCACTGCTAGTCAGGTATCCATAGCCAATAGGTTAAAAGGTCAAAGTTGTGTCACACTTTGAGCGAGCTTATCAACATAAATGAATTTAAGCATTTCCAACTAAAAGTCAATTTTGGTGAAACTTATGTTCTATCTGGATCTATTCTAACTAAATTAGATCTAGGCCACAACTTTTCTAATTGGAACCATCCACTAAAAATATATGTAACATCACTTTGGGGCTCATTTACCAAAAAAAATAAATTATTTGAAAAACTTGATGCTCTAACAACTCCTACTCATGCAAATAATCATTTTAAAACAATCTAAAAATACCCTTTTGTAGATCAATCAATGTACTTTGTAAAAATATAATTTTTTAAACATTTCAATTAGTGTTTATATTTTATTTTTTATTTCTGCTAAAAGTAGGTCATCAGCAGCAATATATGGTGTCGATTGTCCTCTTAAGAGAAAATAGTAAAGTTTATCAAAAAAATTGAAAAAAATATGATGTACTAGAGGAGAGATTCCTTGTCAAGATGACATAATTTTTTTCCTATTTTGGATAAATAATGAAGACAAAAGTTGACATCCCATCGAAACAATTATGTTTTCATTACACGCAACTTCTAAGATTTATTTAAAAATATATATTTATCAAATTGGTGAATAAAATAATCTATGCACTAAATCTTTGAGCTATGAATACACAAAAAAGTATAGAAAGAAAATAAATGAAATTTACTATATAAAGTGTGACGTCCCATTCAACCTTATTTTTTAGAATTTTATCAGCAACTAAATTATAGTGTCAATTTTACATAGTACTGCATTTAAATAATTATTTAAGTTCTTTTAAAAAATAGAAACATAAAATACACTAAAAAATCTACATTTTATTAGTTTACATCATTTAAAAAATCATAACATATATGTCACTTTGTAGTGAGTCAAGTTAAAAAGTTAGACCAGTGTTGGTTGTTTCCTTTATAAAAGTGTAACATAGGTTTGTGCTTTTATGGGTAGGGTTATTAGATGGCCTAGAAAGAGTAAATCTCTTGTCTTTTGATTTTCAATATTTCTTCTTTGTGTAAGATATATATCACTTTAGCTCATTGTTTGCATAGTAATGGAACCTACTGCTAGGCTGGGAATTATAGTGGTAGCAAAGGCAAACCTTTAGATTTTTCACTTAATGTAGACACTAGCACTTTCAACTAGTCCTAGGAACCTTAGGCATGTTCATTTAATGATACCTTAGACAACCTTTATTATGATTGGTAAATGTGATTTCACAGAATAAATCAATACAACCAAACCAATAGAAGCCACAACCTACGTAAGAATTTGGGATTCTTTCCTAAATTCTAGAAATTTTGCTATTTTCTGAAGTGGAAAGGTACTCCTTAACATGCCTAACCAAAATAGGGGCTCAACAAATAGACAACAATAGAAAACAAGCAAACAACTGTACAACAATTATATACATATATACAAACTTCAGGTTTTCTCCAATCCCATCAGGCTTGGAAATAGTGTTTCAGGAATTGCCCATTAATAGGCAATGGAACATCCTCCCCAGTTAAGGGTTTCAACCTATATGTACTATCTCCTAATATTTCAGCTATTTGGAATGGACCTATCCATAGTTTGTCAAACTTTCCATGGTCTCCTTTATTTTCATGGGCCTTATCCCAAGACAACACAAGGTTAGATATTCGAAACTCTTTAACTTTGGCCCTTTTATGAACCAACATTTTACAATGGCTTGGTCTTTGGAGAAATTATTGATTGCATGATCCCTATTCTCCTGTAGGTGTAAAAGTTGTAGCAATCAAACTTCTAGTTTGTCTTCCATGCCCAGATATTCTTGGGCAAATTGTAGGGTAGGGATTTTCAAGTTTATGGGGAGTATAGCATCCAATCCATAAACTAATTGATAGGCAGAATTACCCAGAGCTGACTTGACTCTAGTTTTGTCAACCCATAGGGCATATTTTAGCAAAGTATTCCATTCCCTAGGGTTCTTCTCCACTAGTTTATTAATGATGTCTAGTAGGTTGTTGTTCATAGACTCGACACGACCATTTCCCTGAGGATAGTAATTGGATGAGAAGTTCAGCATTACACCATATTCAAATTCCCAATTTGATAATTTTAATGAAGCAAAGGCAGGTCCAGTGTCACATACCAGTGCATAAGGGATGCCAAACCTGGTAATGATGTTGTCCTCTAGGAACTTGATCATTTCCTTGGATGTGCATGTTTTGCTGCTTACAACCTTAGTCCACCTGGTACAATAATCTATAACTATTAGGACATACTTGTGTTTAGTAGATGATGGAGGATTGATAGCTCTGATGAAGTCCATGCCCCATTGTGTGAATGGGTGCATCTCCATCACTGGTTGCAATGGTTGAGCTGTATATGATTCTCTGTTAGTAGCTACCTGACATGTATGGCAATGCCTTATATGGTCAACTATGCCTTTAAAGATTGTAGGCCAATAATATCCAGCTCTAAGGATTTTATGCATTGTAGCTAGATGAGATCCTTGAGATGTTCTAAATTTATCATGCATTTCTTGCAAGACTTTCGTTGCTTCTAGTCTATCAAGGCATTTGAGATATATACCTTCATGGTTTCTTTTGAAAAGGATTCCTCCCTTGATCATGTAATTTTGAGCTTTGATCTACAGAGCTCTTTTTTGGGATGATTTTAGGTTGGATGGACATCTACCTGTGACTAGGATATGTCTGATGTTTGAATACCAATCCTCAGGTATATTTGAGTTTACTGTATATTGTTGGCTAATCAAGTTAGGATATGTTTTAGCAATCATTTGCATTAGAGCTTGTCCCCTAACTAACCTCATCAGAGTGATGTCCATGTCATATTGTTGTAGACAGTTATCTATTTGGTTCATTTTTTCATAGGCTCATTTTGCATTAGAAACATTTTGATAGTTGAGTCTCACATGATAGTGATTACTCTACTCCTTAGGATATAGTGTCAGAGTTTCTTGACTACCTGAACTAAGGCCAAAGCCTATCATTTAACATCTAGATACTTCAATTCTATGTCCTTGAATGGACTACTCATGAAAGTGACATGTTTTTCATCTTTTACATCATTTATTTGTGTTAGCACTGTGGTACATTTATGATTTGAAGAAAATGAGTATATGTAGAATGCTTTTGTGTAATCATGGTTATTCAGCACTGTAGCATCAACAATTGCTTTCTTGATATCCTCAAATGTTGATTTGGCTTCTAAAGTCCACTCTATCTTGGCATCTTTCTTTAGCATAGCATTGAGTGTCCTCACTATTTTAGCAAAACCTATTATAAGTTTTCGGATGAAGTTGATCTTACCGAAATAGGATTTCAGTTCTTTCTTACTCCATGGTAGCTGTAGTTTCATTATGGAGTTAACTCAATCAGGGTCAATGTATATCCCCTTCTCAAACACAAGATATCCTAACAATTTCCTGGTGGTAACACTGAAAGTGTACTTCTTGGGATTGAGGGAGATCCCATATTGCTCGTATCTTTGGACTACCTTTCACAAATCATCAATGTGGTATCCCTTGACTTTATAAAATACTATCAAGTCATCCATGTATATGATGATACATTGGCCAACCAACCCTTGGAAGGCTATTCCCATAGCACGCTTAAAAGTTGCACCAGTGTTGATCAGGATGAACAACATCCTTATGTATGCAAAGATTCCCCACTTGGTTGTAAAAGTGATCTTCAATTGGTTGATCTTTTCTACCATGACTTGATTATATCTAGAAAAACTATCTAGACATGACATCATTTGAGCTCTATTAACCATCTGGAGCACTTCATCTAGAGAAGGAAGAGGATATATTTTATCCTTTTCAGTGCCTTATTAAGGTTTCGAAAGTCCACACATAACCTGATATCTCCATTTTTATTTCTCACTGGGACTAAGTTGGCAACCCATGTAGAATGTATACTATGGAAGATAATCCTTATAGCTAACAACTTCTTAACTTCTTTAAATATTAAAGGTTCCAATAAAGCATTTACCATCCTTTGCTTTTGCTTGAATGGCTTCACATCCAGCTTCAGTGGGATAGTGTGTGTAATGATTGAAGTGTCATATGTTTTGACTTGATCATATGTCCATGCAATCACATGGATATAATCCTTCAAAGCCTAAGTTATGCCCTTTCATTCTGAAGGAGTGCAAACTTTTCCAATCAAGACCTTCATAGCCTCTGAAGTCTTTCTTATGTTTATGGCTTCATAATCCCCTTCGTCTCCTTTGGGAAGATCCTTTTGCTTCATGATGTTATCTAGATCAAACAACCATTCGAGTTTGATCACCCCCTTAGGGATCTTATTATCTTGTAGATCGATAATGGACTCTTTGTCCCATGCCTAATCATCTTGATTTTATTCATCTATCACTTGAGCCTCAAAGACATCCCTGTTGGCAATGAAGTTTAGGATGTATTGATCATCGTGAAAAAACTTGAAAGCTAGTAACATTATCCAAAACTAATGGAGTTGATACTAGCTTC
Organism: Cunninghamia lanceolata; assembly: GCA_027924645.1. Lineage (NCBI taxonomy): Eukaryota > Viridiplantae > Streptophyta > Pinopsida > Cupressales > Cupressaceae > Cunninghamia > Cunninghamia lanceolata. The sequence goes on from BSBN01001054.1 coordinate 808,837, forward strand.
AATAATAATCTTTTCATCCTAGATATTGTTAGTGGCTCCAATATACTGGTTATTGTGGCCAAAGCATTAGCTCGATGATTGAGCTTCCTTGGTATGTGGGTGATGTTGAAGGCATCAAAACCTTCTATTACGTTCCAAACTTGATGCCTATAGCTAAATAGCCATTTGTAATTGTGGGAATACTTCTTTCTAACTTGCTTAAAGACTAGCTCAGAATCCCCAAAGACGTGAAGGACTTTAACCTTCTTCTTTAAAGAGAAGAGTAAGCCATGAATTAGGGCTTCATATTATGCAATGTTATTGGTACAGTGGAACTGTAACCTATATGTCACTAGGAATGACTTTCCTTGTGGAATTATGAGGTCAATTCCAACTCCAGTACCTTGTTTGGACTTGGATCCATCAAATTTTAGTATCCACGACTTGTCATCAGGAGGATCTTTGTCAGGACCTTTCTTTCTCTTAGCCCTTGAGGTGCTTCCTTATGCAATCCATTTCAACCTCTACAGTTCATGTTGGTCCGACATCCTCTACTCCAAAGGAATGGAGGCATATGGACATTCAAGTGTTTGGCTATCATGTGAATGGGCATTTGTATCAGGATTACTCTTAGTAATTTTGATGTTATCTGAAACCTTGGTTCGTAACATCAGGATACCATTTGGAGCTAATTTAATTATCTCTGATTCATTTTTTAGCACCTCTGGGACATGATCTTTTAATGGATGACTTCTTTCATCATATTCAAATTTTGTTTTCTTAGGGACTTCATTTGGCAGATCAAGTTTACTCCCTAAATATAAGTGTTCCTTTCTATCAACCAGGTCTAGGCACAAGGCACATGTGGTTTTAGAATGTGAAGTCTTGTGCAACCTGCACCATCCTTCCAGTAAAGTATGTTTGAGTGGAATTCCTTGTAGTTTGTACCTTTGGATCTCCTTAGACAAGTGTCTTTCAAATTTACTTAGGCTACATCCGCCATCTTCATCTGAGGTTTCATGATCAAATTCCACCAAGATATCAGTTCCCAGTGTGATTCAGTTTATCTCACTGCATTCCTGTGTATAATTACACATCAGTACCTCTTCCACTGTGATGTCTAAAAGTTCAACATGGTATACCCCTTGTTCTACTCTTGTATACAACACTTCATTGTTTTGATAATATTCAATGATCATATGCTTCATCCTCTATTTAGCTTCTATATGAATTTGATTTGGGATACCACTCCAATGTAACCACATATGGGAAAATTTGGTAGCCATGTATCCATTCAGTGTCTTTGACCAATCTATACTCAACAACATACCATATGTATCAAGGACGTCAACTACCTGAATGTCGATAAAGTGTTGGACCCTAGGATCAAAATCTAACTACATGTAGATATGAGTTAGTTCACCTATGACATTGACCTCATACTTATCCATCTGAGTAACTTTATTCAATGATTTAGCAGGCAAGAGACCTAGGATTTGGCATACTGACATGTGCATGACATTGGTAGATGCTTCTGAGCCAACTAGAAAATTATGTAGGTTCTTGCCAAATATCATTAATGTTGCAAATATGAGTAGTAAGTGTTGTCATTGATGTCAACACCTAAGGTCAGCATCTAAGGAAATTATTTGAATGAGTTTGAGCAAGTATCTGAGAAGAACAGTAGAGTGTTTTGCTCCGCATATCCTGTAGATTGAACATCTTTGTCTGTTGTTTGGAGGTTATGATAAGGGATGTTTGTAGTTTCTATGTTTCAATTTTGAGCCTCCAATTTGAAGATTTGAGTGAGTTTTGTTCACTAGAGTAAAAACTGCTTTTCTATGTATCTAATGGCGACAAGGAGAATGTATTTTGCTCTGCATTTAAGTTTTATAGTTTGTGGTTCTAGAATTAAGTTTATAATGATGTTATGTACCTTTAGTTCAAATTGTTCGTGATTTGGTACTTCGCAAGCAATCTTTCCTTTTTGACAGTGGCCGATAGTAATGTTCAAGTGCTCCAGTTTGAAGAATCTTATGGATAAAGTATTTAGAGATTGCGTTGATGTTCTTGGTGATTGGAACGTACTTGTGTATGTCTCTAGATTATGTTCCTACCTTTTGATTGGTCTACAAAGTGTATTTCAGATCATGCATGAAGCATGTTCCTAAAGGTCTTAGTGTTAACACTGGTTCTAGACGACCTAGTTGTTTTCACTACTTGTGGTTATGCTTCGAAGTTTGTAAAGCATGGTGTTGCATGGAAAATTGCATTTGAGTCCTACCTAAGGCTTGGCATGGTCCTCATTCATTTCTCTTCTCCCCTAATCTATTTAGGTCCAAACCTAATTTGAATATTGGCTAAATATATGTATGTATGTCAACCTTACAGATTATTCCAATGATTGTAATGTTGACCTTGATGTTCATTCCAAGGTTGATGAATTGTATAAATACATGTAATGAAGTCATGGATGATGGATGAGGATATGAACATGTGAAGATAAGTGTGAAGTAAAAAGTAGAGAAAAGCATATGAAATCTATTGCGCTTGAATGGAACTGAACCTTGGCATAGTGTGGATGATACTATCTTAGTTCACCCAATTGATAGTGAGCCACCCATTGGTAGTGAGCCACCCATAGGTAGTGACCCACCCCATTGGTAGTGAGCCCCTTCTTTTGTAGTGAGCATTCTAGATAGTAAGCCCTAAGGTAGTGAGCCTTGTTGTAAATTTTGATATATCATTTATATTGTGAGCTAATACTCACCATGGTTTTTCCCTTATTGGTTTTCCACGTAAAAATCTGGTGTCTCATGTGTTGAATGTGTGCATGCATTTAAGTTCTAATCTCATGCTTTCATGGTTAAATTACAATAACAGTGATTAAGTGGTTGATGTGTTGATGGTTTTAAAGTTTTGGTTACAACTGATTCACCCCCCTCTTAGTTGTCTTGTGCATTTCATCACTTAAGGTTAGGAGAAATGGAGGAGATTTAGTCTTTCCTTTGTAGACTATTAGTTGTGCATCTACAGCATGGACCTGTCATCTATCCTTAGGTTTTGATGGACATCCTTATGGGGAGGATCTCTAATCTGGATATTGCTAGGGACATTCTCCTTTAGTGAAGACTTGTCTAGATACTTAAGGAAGGCTTTCTTTGTGACTGGGGTCTTAAGTAGTTCAAATAAGGAGAGACTAATCTTCATCTTCTTAATCTCCTTAGCTAATTAAGTAACTATCTTATCAGACTCAAAAATTTCATTCATACCTTTGGTCAAGTTTGAGGATGAGGGGAAATGTTATTAATTCACTCTTGGAGGTACTGAATTATTGTTGGCAGTTGTATCTGGAGGGGTGTTGAAATTATTCAACAAGATAGAGCTAGTTAGAGGTCTAGGTAGCCAATTACTATTGTTCCAAAGATTGTAATTGTGTCCTCTTTGGGGCTACTAGAAGGCATGGAATTCATCCACTTCTTGTTCTAGTTCATTATCACTTTCAGAAGGGAACATGTAGTCATCAAACACTAAAGCCGATTCTTCACACACTAGAGTGTAATTCTCATGTACTGTATTCACTCATTCTCCCAAGAATAGGGAACTCTGTAAAACCATGGTGGATTCATATCTTAAAGGGACACACTCATTACCTTTAGACAGGCTTATCTCTCTTTCTTTGTTCTACACTTCAACTTGGAATATGCTAGCAACTATTCTAAACTATGAACAATCCAACTCTGCATCATCACTTGTATTGTGAATTCTATACCAATAGTTCAATTCAGCCTTGGCTAAGTTGACTTTGGTCATCTTCTTAGCTTTTTCAAGGACCTAGTTATCTAATGGTGATGGTAGACTTCAATTATTTGGTCTAGTATTCCAAACCCTTGGAGATTGTAGAGCATTATATCCTCTATCATTGTATCCTTTGTCATTGTAACCTCTATCATTATTTCCCATATTCTATAGGTTTTGACCTTTACTCTAAGAATAAAGATTTTGATTCCTTAGTTGAGTTACTTCAGTAGTCAATCTCTTCAGTTGGGCTATGATTTCCTTAATATCTTCCTTTTCCTCTTGTACTTTAGCTACTACATTGTCCTGGACAGGAAGGAAAAATGAATTATCATTTGCATTCAACCTAGTTTAAACAACAGTAGGTCTAGGATGCATTATCATATGGTTATTTCCTTGTGGTAAAATTGTGCTGATTAGAGGGACCAACAAGGGATTCATAAATGGTGTGGGGTCAATTTGTACTCTATTAATTTGCTGCATCTTATTAAACACAATGGGAGGTCCTATACTTGGTATTGGACCATGTCCTACCTGTTTCATCTCAACATTAACCTTTACCGCCTCGGCATAAGCACTAGATAAAGATGTGATGCCAAGATTTTCTCTCTTTATGAACATTGTTGTTAACAGATCCAGAGAAGAGTAGTATACTAACAAGGTTGTATCTTCTAGAATATTGTAAGGAGTAGTGAGTCTAAAGTATTCCTTTTGGAACCTATCATTGAAATTTATGATAAATTCTCCTTCTCCTCCTTTGATTCTGGCAAACCAATGATACATGGTCACTGCATCAATTGGGACTCTAAATCTAGCCTTAAAGTTTTGCTCCATTAACTGTCAAGAGGTGATGGAGTTTTGAGGCAAATTAGCATACCAACAGTATGCTTCCTCTCCCAGTGTATATGGAAATAGTCTACAAACTACATCCTCATATTGAATTCTTTCTCGAAAGCAAGCCTCCTTGAAGGTTCTTAGGTGATCTTCGGCATTGTGATGGACAAGATATTTTGCACACAACTTGTCCAGATTCTTTGGCATGTCATTATAGGTTGAAAAGTCAATAGGTGACTTGACATTAAAGAATACAATGGGAGCTTACACAAGCACTACTAGTGTCATAGGAATAGGACGTCTTGACTATACACTAGTGAAATGTGATCTTGGCTTTATAGTAGGTAATTCATGCAAAGGACCGCTAGATCTAGATCTAGTAGCAGGCCAATGAGCTAGCTCAAAAACTTAGGATGAACTTTAAATCTTTGGATCGGATCTTTACAGATACATAGTCAAATATTCTCAAGCTAAGGAGATTTGCAATAACTTGACTCAGGATGTGAAATGTCAATAGGAACATTAAAATAACAGCAACTTAGGTCATGAGGCCCTCCTTCTAGTGCTAAATTTGTTGATATGGTGTTTAGTCACAAGCACATGAATAAAATTTGTTACAACAAACCTTTAATCATCTTGAAAGACTTCAAAATCTTGGAGAATTTGATGTCCCAAGTCTCTGGTAGTCAGGTCATGACCTTCTGACAGTCACTCAAGGTTCATTGTGATATGTTGTTCCATTTTGGGGACTTACAACTTCATAGTTGTATTCTTTCTTAGATTCAGTTAAATTCCACAAATATCGAGTATATTATGCCTAATCTGCACATACTCTTAAAATTTTTATTAGATCCTACATTATCTAGTTGAAATCCAAGTGTACAAGCATAAATTGAAAGTAACTTTGATCAATTCTTCTTAAACTATCTTAGTTTTGATTAGTTCTTCTAAAACTATCTCAACTTTGATTAGTTCTTCTTAAACTATTTCAATTTGAACTAATCTTTGCACCTACACTTTGAATTTACCTAAAGAGGTTCTTTATAACATATAATTCATCGATATTTATGGTTATTTGCATATGATTCATCATTATTTCCAACCTTTACTATGATTTTATGAAATGAAGAGTTAAAGATCAGATTAGAGAAATAAAATCCTAAATTATTTAAATTTCACTAGTGATCCACATGCATATCCTGATATATTCATGAAATGAAGGAAATCTACTCGTACTTCACCAGAAACATTTATGGCTACATATGAGAGATGCAAATCTTCAAAGGAAAGTTGATTCATAGAAAGCAATCAGGTGAACACATTTCAAAAGAATGCAAAAATTTACCATTACAGACTAGAAATCATAGAAGATTACTTAAGATGTATGATGGAATGGTAATCTATAGCTTCATTTTCATTATATATGCAAAGGATATATAAATATACATTGATTGTGAGAAAGAACCATGAGAAAAGTCATAGAGTTGCCAAATCAGCAATCTTAGTGCTCAAACATTTGTCAATTCTATCTCCATAATACAAAATGATCTAGGCCCTTTTATAGAACAAGGACCTGAGATTAGTTACAATACATCAACAATCAGGATGTCTCTCAAAATATCAATAGTTAGATAATGTGGCACATGATTTCCAGTTGGCAATCTTTGTTGGGGTACAATAGGTAGCAGAATATTCCTCAGTATCTTTACCTTCACCTTATTCTTGAATATCATATTCCTCTACTTCAGATGAATCCTAGCCCACTAACATTCCTCTACAGTATAGAATCTTGAAGACTTCATAAGCCTTTATGGCTATATCCATATTTGTTCTATCAAACTATTGTGCCTTGGATTTCACATATTCTTGCATTTGTAGTTGATCACTTATGGACACCCATTTACTTGTCCAGTTATCAAGTTGATGTAGAGGCCCTTGGGGATCTAATCAACTCTCAAACCTATTGGTTCACAACCCATACCTATGGCTCAAGTGAGATCTCATTCAAATGACTCAATCATGGCAAGGTAGACATCTACAAGGTCTTTTGGCAACTTGGACAACATGTCCCATCCATCCAACATAGTCTTGCAACTCTACAAAACCCACTTCCTTCAGAAGATTGCTCTAGGTGTTGTAGCCCTCAGGTTTGTCTCAGTCAACTATAAATTTTGACATAGGTCTGAAACCAATGATCTCTAATAATCTAGAGATACCCTTTTGGATTGTCTTCAACATATGTCAATTTGGGTTGACCTTGTTTTGGGCGATATAGTCTAACCTATAACTGCTCCCTTTATAGCCTATGGCCAATTAGGCCTATTCTGCAAAGCAACCACCCTTCCAAAGACTAATAGAACTTCCTACACTAGTTAGACACCTCAATCTCATGTCCAAACCAAGGTTTTTTTAGGTTTTGAGGCCCCATCATCAACTACAACAAATTTGGCTTAGACTATTCTTCTTTGCACACTCCTAGCACATGGTTTTGCTAGGTTTCTCAAGAAAACTTCACAAAATCTAGTTCGCTGTCCAAAACTCTTGCATAACATAAAGGAACAAATAGCATTGGAGCCATTCCACTAATCTAGAAGGTTTGGAATTAGTGGAATGGTGAGAAAACCATAACTTTCTGTCAGAAACCCTAGAAGAGGGTTTATTAACCAATTTTAGAAAAATGCCTAGAACTCAATTGCAGAGATGTTTCAAAGGTTCAAACCAAGTGCAATGAAACCTTAACACATACCTCTAACAATACATGAACATTAGCCCTTATGACATCTCCATACAGGAAAATAGTATGGGTAGAAACAGGAGTATACACAGGAAATGGTATAAAACTGGAATTTCTTTGTTTATTTCTTCTCCAAATCACTTCATACCCCCTATGAACATGTTCCAAGTCTTTTTCAACATGTGCTCGACCCTAGAAACTGAATGGAGAGGTATTTTGGATCTGTGGGAGGACATAAACTATCCTACAACCACTGAACTGCCTTCCTTTTGTCTTTTTTCTGCAACTACATTGTTGTTTACATGATTAAGGAGTATTTACAAGTGTTCAAACTCCTTTTACAAGATTGGGTAGCCTTTGAAAAGGCATTCAAACTCATTATCATGCTTCCTAGATGCCATGAAAGGCTACAAAATCATAAGACTTTTCCTACATGCCTTCTATGACTGTCTCTATCAACTAGTGCATTATTGGCATCCACATGAAATGAACATGAGAAATGGCCTTCAACCTTATTACAATGCATCAAGATGGTCTTTAAGACCTTATTGAACAACATGATAAGAAAAGATTTGAATAGGTCTTCTAGACCTACGGGTGCCTCTGCACCATACTCCCGAGGTGGGAAAGAACTCAAGTCCCTTGAGGAACTAGATTAGCAATAGTGGTCCCATGCTTCAAAATGTCTTCTTCACTCATCCAAGTGGCATCCTCAGTAGGTAGGTCACTCCATTTGACAAGGTACTACTTGTAGGTCTTTTTCCTAGTCTTCTTAAATACTTTGGTGTCCAAGATGCATTCCAATTGAAAGGGTTGATTGGGTGGAAGACCCTTAACCCATTCCTCATCTCCTATTGTTGTTACATCTGCCTCTGAATCTACATCATTACCACCTCTGAAAGGAAACAAATCTAAGACATTAAAGATAAGAGATATGGCCAAGCCTTGAGGAAGCTCAATCTCATAGGCATTGGGCCCAAACTTGTGTACAATCCAGCAAGGACCTATCTTCTTCATGAGGAGTTTGGTTGGCTGCCCCTTTGGAAGTCTTTCCTTCTTCAAATGTGCCATGACCAAATCCCCAACCTTGTATTGTACATCTCTCCTCTCATTGGCTTTCTCCTTGTATTTATCATTGTTCTTTTGAAGAGTTTCTCTTACATTATCATGGATGTCCTTCATGGCCAAAGCAAAGTCTTCACCTTGAGCACTCTTCCTCTCCAATCCATGTAGATCCCTTAATTCAAGAATACCTCTTGGGTGAGCACCATAGACAATCTCAAATGGACTCCTTCCTGTGCTTCTATTGGTGGAGTCATTGTAAGCAAATTCAACTTGAGGTATGATCATATCCCATGCCTCTCCATGCTTCTTTGTAAGACATCTAAGAAGATTTCCCAAGGACCTATTCACTACCTCAGTTTGGACATCAGTCTGAGGGTGATAGGTTGAAGTGAATGACAATTGAGTGCCCAACTTCTTCCACAAAGTACGCCAAAAGTGGCCCACAAACTTAGGATCCATGTCAGTCACAATGTTAAGAGGCAAACCATGGATTCTAACAATTTCTTTGAAGAACAAACCGGCAATGTGTGAAGCATCATTAGTGCATTTACATGGCAAGAAATGAGCCATCTTACTGAACCTATCCACCACAACAAATATGCTATCAAAACCTCTTTGAGACCTAGGAATACCCAAGACAAAATCCATACTAATACTCTCCCATGGCCTATGTGGAATAGGAAGTGGCTGATATAGACCAGCATTAGATGAAGTACCTTTGGCCCTTTGACAAATACTACAACATTCAACAAATTTTCTGATGTCTAATTACATTTTAGGCCATAAATAAAACCTTTTCACCTAATCCAATGTTTTATCCAGCCCAAAGCCCAAAGTGACCTCCTAGTCCACCACAATATTTTTCCTTTATGATGTTCTCTCTCATGGAACACCTAGGAACACATAATTGGTTGCCTTTGAACATCAACCCCTGCTGCAACAAAAACTCAGAAAATCAGAATGATAAGTGTCCAAAAATTGAGAGAAAACTCCATATACCTCCTTGAAATCTTCATCATCTTTGTACATATGTTTGAGATCATCAATCCCCACACTTTGCAACTAAATCTCTTGCACCATACACACCCTTCTACTCAATGTATCTACCACTTTATTGGCATGCCCCTTCTTGTGTTTGATGGAAAAAGTGTATGCTTGGAGTTGTTCAACCCATTTCATATGCCTGTGATTGAGTTTCTCCTATGAATTCAAAAAACTAAGTGCATGGTTGTTATTATAAACAAGAAGCTCCTTAGGCAAAAGATAGTGCCTCCATTTTTTCAAAGCTTGCACCATTGCATACAACTCCAAGTCATAAGTACAATACTTTCTCTTACCATCACTCAATTTTTCACTAAAGAAAGCAACTAGCTTGCCTTCTTGACTTAAGATAGCCCCTATAGCAAGGTTACTAGAATCACACTCCACCACAAACAACTTATTAAAATTAGGCAAAACAAGAATGGGTTATTGTGCTACCTTTTGTTTCAAATTTTCAAAAGAATCATTGGCTTCCTTTGTCCAAGAAAATTTACATTTCTACCCCCCTTTAATGGTATCCAAAATAGTTGCACAAATATGACTAAAACCCCTTATAAACTTCCTATAAAATGTTGCCAAACCATGAAAATGTTTTACATCACTTGTTGTTTTAGGAGTTGGCCATGACAAAATAGCCTCTACCTTTGTTGGATCCATCTTCAAATTACCCTGGGAGATGACAAAACCAAGATAGGTGAGTTCTTCCTTCATGAAGACACTCTTCTCCATGTTAATCATCAATTGCTTATCATGCAATTTCTTCAAAACTTGATCCAAGTGCTGCAAATGTTCTTCCTTAGTCTTGTTGAAAACAAGAATGTCATCAAGGTATACCACAACAAATTTTCCAATGAAATCTTGCAACACCTCATTCATAAGGCATATAAAAGTACTTGGGGCATCAGATAAACCAAATGGCATCACCAACCACTCATAGAGACCGTTATTTGTTTTTAATGTTGTCTTCTATTCATTCCCTTACTTTATCCTAATTTGATGATACCCACTCTTAAGATCAATCTTGGAAAAGTATCTAGCCCTTCCCAAATAGTCCATGAGGTCCTCAATCCTTGGCATAGGGAACCTATATCTTAGGGTAATCTTGTTAATAGCCCTAGAGTCCATACACAACATCCATTTACCATCCTTTTTAGGGGCTAGGACTATTAGGAAAGCACATTGGCTAAGACTCTTTCTCACCAAACCCTTATCCAATAATTCTTGCACTTGCTTGGCAATCTCTTCATTTTGAGGTGTCATCTTGTAGCCTGCTTTGTTTGGTAAAGTAGATCCTAGTATGAAGTCAATTTGATGGCTTATGTCCCTAATAGGTGGCAATTCATTAGGCATCTCCTCTACCATGATACCCTTATACTTCTCTAACAAATGCTGCACCTCTTTAGGAATCTCTTCCTCTCTAGGACTATGCAAAGTAGGATTGTTTTAAGGCTTCAAGATCAGACCATACCCTTTGCTTGCTTCCTTCTTAAGGGTGTTAAGAAAATCTCTACCACTCACAATCATGACACTTGACCCAACACTCTTCTCTACATTCTCATCTGGCAATGGATCCATTCTATACTTCCTACCATTCTTGTTTATGATGGAGTTAGATTTACCATCATGTTGGGATTGAACATCATATTGCCATGGATGTCCTAATAGCAAATGACAAGCATCCATGGGGATTATATCACACAAAATCTTGCCCTTATATTCCCCTATCTCAAACTCTACCCAAGTTTGTTCATCTACCAAAACTTTTTGCCCCTTATTCAACCATGACACTTTATAAGGACTAACATGAGGAAGTCTTTTCAATTTCAAATTGTCTACCATTTCAATAGAAACTAAATTTTTAGTTGAACCTGAATCAACAATTACCTTGCAAATATTACCATAGGCTTTGCATGTTGTCCTAAACAATGTCTTCCTCTGAGGGGGTTCTTGTGTTTGAGGCACCTTCAACATGGTTTTCGTCATCATCAAGTTTTCTCCATCATGGACTGGGGCTACACTTCCAATTAGAGAGCTAACACTTTGGCAGTCTTCCTCTTGGATCATCTATTTCCTTCTCTCTCCTCCATGAGAGCTTGAGGCTTGCTTTTTAGGATATTTGAAGGCTAGATATCCCACTTGGTTGCAATTGTAGCACCTCCCTATGAAGACATTAGGACCTCTCCCTAGTCCACCAAATCTACCCCTTCCATTGGGTCTCCTTCCTCTAAAGCCTCCCCTAGAACCTGATTCTCCACTTTGTTCTTGGGAACTAGATTCCCCTTGACTTCTTTGAAACTGATTTCTACCTCCAAAACTACCCCTACCTCTAAAATTTCTACCACCTCTTCCTCTATTTTGTTGCTCACCTTTCCTCTTCAACTTCTCTTCAACCCTCAATGCCATTTGAAAGCATTTGTCCACTATTTCAGGGGTTAGTATACTAATTTTATCTTGTATACTAAACTTCAAACCATTTAGATACCTTGCCACTTTACCTTTTTCATCCTCCATATGTCCACAACAAAGAGATAACTTGTGAAACTCCTCAGTGTAGGTGGCCACATCCAAATCTCTTTGTTTGAGATTTTGCATCTTCTTGTAGATCTGCACCTCATAGTTTGATGGAAGGAATTGGGACTTGATCCTCTTCAACATTCTGCTCCATGAAGAGATCATACTCTTTCCACTCTTCAACCTCTCACCTTGGGTGTAATTCCACCATGTGAGGGCAGCACCCTTGAGTTTAGTTTTTGCAAACTTCACCCTCTTGTTCTCAGGAACTTCTTTGTATTCAAAGTAGTTATTTAGGGCCTCAATCCACTCCATAACTTCATTAGCATTCATCTTTCCACTAAACATTGGAATCTCCATCCAAGCCTCTAAAGAATCTTTGTCGATTGCCTTGATGGCTTCAAGGAAATGTTTCTGATCTACAGGTATCTCTGCCTCTTCTTGATTTTCTTCTTCTTCTTCCCCTTCTTCTTCTCCATCAGACTCTTCATCGATCCTCTTCCCTATCCTCAGTGGCTTCAACTCAACTTGGTGTGCTTCCTTAACTCCACTCTTAATCTTCTCTTCCATCTCCTTGAACTTCTTAACCACCTCAATGGTCATCCCTTTTGGAGGCATGTTGCTAGCCTCTCCTTCACTCTCCTCTGATGACATATACTAGGCTCTGATACCACTATGATGTAGAGGCCCTTGGGGATCTAATCAACTCTCAAACCTATTGGTTCACAACCCCATACCTATGGGTCAAGCGAGATCTCATTCAAATGACTAAATCATGGTAGGGTAGACATCGACAAGGTCTTTTGGCAACTTGTACAACATGTCCCATCCATCCAACATAGTCTTACAACTCTACAAAACCCACTTCCTTCATAAGACACCTCTAGGCCTTGTAGCCCTCAGGTTTGTCTTAGTCAACTATAACTTTTGATATAGGTCTACAACCAATTATCTCTGATAATCTAGAGATACCCTTTTGGATTGCCTTCAACATATGTCAATTTGGGTTGACCTTGTTTTGGGCAATATAGTCTAACCTATAACTACTCCCTTTGTAGCCTATGGCTAATTAGGCCTATTCTGCAAAGAAACCTCCCTTCCAATGACTCACAGAGCTTCCTGCACTAGTTAGACACCTCAATCTCATGCCCAAACCAAGGTTTTTTTTTGTTTTGAGGCCCCATCATCAACTGCAACAGATTTGGCTTAGACTATTCTTCTTTGCACACTCCTAACACATGGTTTTGCTAGGTTTCTCAAGAAAACTTCACAAAATCTAGTTCACTACCCAAAACTCTTACATTACATGAAGGAACAAATAGAATTGGAGTCATTCCATTGATCTATAAGGTTTGGAATCAGTGGAATGGTGAGAAAACCATAACTTTCTGTCAGAAACCCTAGAAGAGGGTTTATTAACCAATTTTAGAAAAATGCCTAGAACTCAGTTGTAGAGATGTTTCAAAGGTTCAAACCAAGTGCAATGAAACCTTAACACATATCTCTAACAATTCATGAACATTAGTCCTTGTAACACCTTCGTACAAGTAAATAGTACGGGCAGAAACAACGAGTATACACAAGAAACTACATAAAACTAAAATTTCTTTGTTTATTTCTTCTCCAAATCACTTCATACCCCCAATGAACATGTTCCAAGTCTTTTTCAACATGTGCTTGACCCTTGCAACTGAATGGAGAGGTATTTTTGATTGATGGGAGGACATAAACTGTCCTGAAACCACCGGACTGCCTTCCTTTTGTCTTTTTTCTTCAACTACATTGTTGTTTACATGATTAAGGAGTATTTACAAGTGTTCAAACTCCTTTTACAAGATTTGGGATCCTTTGACAAGGAATTCAAACTCATTATCATGCTTCCCAGATGCCATGAAAGGCTACAAAATCATAAGATTGTTCCTACATGCCTCCTATGACTGTCCCTATCAACTAGTGCATTATTGGCATCCACATGAAATGAACATGACAAATGGCCTTCAACCTTATTACAATGCATCAAGATGGTCTTCAAGACCTTATTGAACAACATGATAAGAAAATATTTGAATAGGCCTTCTAGACCTATGGGTGCCCTTGCACCACAAGTTTTCCTTTGTATGCCTTTATCTTCATGGACAATTCCATTACTTAATCTATAGTTGTCTCCAAAAGATGATGTATAAGATCTTTCAAGATTGGGTCAAATCAAGCCTTGAATGTCTCTATGGAGACCTGCTCAACATATGTGTCTTTGTCATCCATAAGAGTACCAAGAAACTTCTCCAAACTTTCTAATTCATCTGTCAAAAGATCATGCCCCTTTACACTTATATCCACAGCCTTTAATCTAAACTCCTTTAGAATATCTGCTTCAAATTTCAAATATTTTATCTAGGTAGATATCTTAGGCATATTTTGCAATGTCTGGATATGATGTTTGAGTAGCACTTGATAATCTAACTTTCTACCACTCTTCAATTTATTGAGGTCTTGATCATTCTGATCAAGAATCATAGCACATTCTTTCTTCAGTGTATCAGCCTTTATCTTGATATGTGTTAAAGTATCCCAATTAGATAATGATCTATCTCAATTAATTCCTCTCCTTTCTCCAAAATTTGGAGAACCAACCCTGCATGACATGTGCTTAATGCTTCTTTGCATCAAGATCACTTATTTCATCTTGACTTACCTGCGTCAATGCAGTTGGTACCTCTGTTATTTGCATACTAGGGGCAACCAATCCCTTAACGAATGAGTGGAGCTGGGCAATTTGCCCCTTCAATTCATTATTCTTCTACTTAGTTTTGTGCTTTAAGTTCTTCAATTTCTTGTTCATCTGTCACATGTCCAAGATCCACTGTAGTTATTTGCTATTCATTGGCCAAGATTTCCCCTTTGGCCTTGTTTACAATAGGCACAACCAAATGTGCTATCCTATGTCTAGTAGTGGCATCTCTTTTTATTGCAGATACAACCATTGATTTACACTTAGGATTTATTTCTGCATTTGAGAATAAAGATTTGAAATCAAATGGGGTGACAGTAGTTTGAGGCCCTGTTACCTTGGATGCCAACCATTCAGGCACAATTTGTGCTGGTCCTTCTTGACCTATTTGCTCAATGTGAGAATCTTTCATAGTCATGTCCTTGTCCTTATCCAGACCTTCTTCATATGTAGGCACATTCTCTTTTGGGACCTCTTCTTGTCATGGCGCATCCTCCTTGAGGACATCTTGTTAATGAGCCTCCTCTTGTTGAGGCATTTCTTCCTCTTGATGAGGATCTTCTTATTGTTTATCATCAGGACTCTTAACTTCCTGATGCATTTTTGTATTTGGAGCATCTTGTGGAGCATGTTGCCCAGTTTGCACTACTTGTTTCTTTTGTTTATCTTTTGCTTCCTTTTCAATATTTTCCTTAGTTTTCTTAAATTCTTCATTTGTGGTGATGTCATGAGAAGCTTCTTCTACGAGGATATCTTTGGTGGCTTTTCCTATGGTTGTATCATGTGCCCCTTCTTCCTCTTTCCTATTCAGAGGATTGGTATCCCTAACCTCTGTATCTGGTCCTACTAGATAAGACAAGTCAATTGCCTCTAGGATGGTTATCTTATCAACCAAATTATCCAATTGTTCCTATTCGATTGGTTCTTGAGGTGATCTTGGATCCTTTGCATTAGATATGCCTTATATCTTAGGATCTTTTGTAGGATCAAGATTCTTTATTTCTCAATATCTTGTTCTTGTTGAGGCCTTGGTTGTGATGGCACTAGAGGTGTAAGGAGTAAACCAACTAGATTGTTGGTCACATCTTACGTGACTTCATTATCCATTAAGTCTATGATCTGACTTAAGGATAATGGATACTCTCCTTCCATGGCCTGCTTTGTAGATTTTTCTTCCTCAGCCAACTCTCTTTTCACTTGTATAATTTGAGGAATACCCACAGCATGTTGTATCTCTCTCACGACTCCTTCATTTAGATCAGGAAAATGCTTGATTTGTTGAGCTAGATGGGTCTGAAGCATAGATAGATGTGAAGCAAATACTGACATTGATGAAATTTCCTAGGATTGATCTTGAGCAAATATTTGCTCCATTCTAGTAGGTCCTTCTACAACCTTAGTTTGCACCTCCACCTGTTTGGATGTTGAGCCCCTCATTAGTGTAGCCCTGACTCTCTTTTTCTTGGGGATGTTTACCCCTATAGTATATATGTTGGCCTCTTCTCTTCTCTAGCCTTGGTGGTAATATTGATATCTCTTAAGGGCATATCCCTTGGAGGTGAACATGCAGTGGGAACTATTATGCCTTCTGCCATATATTCTTCTCCTGATGCAGAGATTCCAGTCTTAGAAAGCTTGGCCTCCATAATCTGCCTCCTTCAGATCAGGAATTCATCATATTCTAGATCTTCCCTATCCTTCATTTTCCTTTTCTTGTCATAGGTGATGGCTACTCCCCTAGCCTTTAGTTCATTTAGCTTCTTCTCAATCCATTTCTTAGTAATGGTCATAACCCTTGTTGTTACAACTACAATAGATGTCTCCTTGGGAAAGGTCTAATCTTGCATGGATATGGCCTCCTTATACACCTGTTTCTCTTTGTATTTAAGATCCAACATGATGTAGGAGCATCCTAGTTTGTAGAAAAATCTTGTATCAACCAAAGAGAAAAGACATTTGCATTCTTTCCTTTCTTGCATTTTCAGTTTAGTTCACTCAGTTGCAGTTTCATCATTTTTTACTGCATCTTCATATCAAAGTTCATGGAGCAAGACTTAGCATCTTCATTGTGTTATCTACATCATATCCAAATTTAAGGTCATTTGGATCTGTCTACTAAGAATTATCGCTATCAAAAGATTGTCAGCTTTTACAGAGCAGAGCATTAGACGGTCAACTGAACAAGAAGATTTGCGGAGCACTTCTGTGACTTGCAGAGCCAAATATAACATCATACATGGAACGTATGGATCAATAGACCTTCCTTGAGGTCTACACCAAGTTTCATCCATTTGTGGAGCATTAATAGATGTTGTAGGTTGACCTACCTTGTTTCTACATGCTACATCCTTCATTGGAGTTTGTAGCCTCTTGTGGCTGACGCGGAGGATTCTATGACGTTGAAGATGATATATATAGATCTCTTAGATGTGTTAGGAAGGAAATTCTCAAGTTATATAGTTTTGATAGTTAGAATCTTTTCAGGAAGGCACTTCAATGCCATATTCTACATATATATTGTAACCCAAAAAGAAGGCTTGAGAGCTCTTTAATTGTAGCCTGCATGTTACTAGAAACTAAGCAGTGTAATTCTTTGATATTCTGAATATACAAATCTTCCATTGCATTCTAAGTTTGTGTTATTTCCATTGTGTTTACTCTAGCTGCATGGTTTGGAAAATTCATTCTGTGAACCCTTTGACCGTGACTGCACCAAGTGGTATTAGAGCGAAGTTTTGAATCCTTTGGGAAGTGAAGGCATTCCGTAAGATCTTGTGGTGAATTGATTGCTAACCTGAGGCAGTCTACTTATGTTTGTCAATATATCATCGATTGTGAGGCAGTTGCCACCTTGTAGTTAGATTGTTGAATTGAGGCAGTTGCACCAGATCCTAGGAAGAGATGTTGCCAAGGAGGATGCCTGCTATGGGCAATGTTGCTAGAAGAATGGAGGAAATGATGGAGATGATGAGAACAATGAATGTTAGATTGGATGTTGTAGAAGAAGATAGAAGAAGAGGAGTAATTCCTAGACATGAAGATGAAATTGATGATGATGAATTTCAGTTAGTAGAACAAAATGAAGAATCCCTAGAAGAAGAAGAATCAGATTAGGTGAAGATGTTGAAAGGTATTTCTAAGATTCATAAGAGACCTAGAGTGGATGTGCCAAACTATACAAGGAATTTGAATCCAGAGGAATTTATTGATTGGATAAATGACTTGGAAGAATACTTTGAATATAAATAAATTGAAGATCTGGAGAAAGTAAGATTTGCAAAAACTAAGTTGAAAGGACATGATGCTATTTAGTGGAAAGAAGTTCAATTGGACAGAAATAGGAGAGGAAAAGAGAAGATCATAAAATGGGATAGGATGGTGATAAAGTTGAAAAATCAGTTTGTACTTGATGACTATGAGTTGGAACTATTGAAGAGATTACAAAACCTAAGGCAAAAGGAGAAATCTATGAAGGAGTATACTAAAGAATTTAATAAGATGATCATAAGGGATGGACATAGTAAAGAAAGAAAGGAGAAAGTGGTGAGATACATAAATGGATTGAGGATGAACATCCAAGAAGAACTAAGTTTGCTTAGGATGACAACAATAGAAGAACCATATCAATTTGCATAGAAAGTTAAAGACAAATTGAATAAGAAGAATTAGAAAAGACAGAGAGGTAGAGGAGATAAATTTCAAAGAGGTAGAACGTATTCTAGAGGAGAAAGACCATATGTGGAGTAGAACAAAGAGAGTAGTCCATTCAAGAAGGAAGATAGACATAACAATTCATATCAGAGAGATAGGAATTTCTACCATAGAGGGAATCAT
This sequence comes from Cunninghamia lanceolata, assembly GCA_027924645.1. NCBI lineage: Eukaryota > Viridiplantae > Streptophyta > Pinopsida > Cupressales > Cupressaceae > Cunninghamia > Cunninghamia lanceolata. Next base: position 827,361 of record BSBN01001054.1, read on the forward strand.
AATTCTTACCATGATGAAGGATACAGGAGAGATGAAAGAGGGTTTGATAAGAGAACATTTAGAGGAACTTGTTTTAAGTGTGGGGGTGAAGGACACAGAGCATTTGAATGTCATCAAGGGAGTATAAGAAAAAAGATAGAGAACAATGCAAGAGCATCTTATGCGGAGGAAGAACCTATTGGATCACCTAGTTTAGTTGGCAAACCAAAGAAAGGAGAATCATTAGTCATGAGGAGAGCATAATTTCAAGTAGAGACAATTGAGGAACCACCGCAAAGGAAAAGTTTGTTTTAGGCCAAATACAAATCAGGAGGTAAATGTTGTAAGGTTATAAGTGATAATGTTAGTACAAATAATTTGGTTTTAGAGGAGTTGGTGACTAAGCTGAACCTAGAGAGATTGAAACACCCCAAGCCCTACAAGATAGCATGGATTCAAGATGAACACAAGGTATTAGTGAGTGAACAATGTTTAGTGAAATTTCATAGAGGATTTTATAATGATGAAGTATTGTGTGATATTATGCCATTGGATCTATGTCATATATTGTTGGGTAGACCATGGCAGTACGATAGAAAGACTATACATGATGGGATAAAGAATACTTACACCATAATGTCAAACGGGAAGAAACATATCTTGATAGATTTGGAAGATGAGCCTAAAAGTGAAATATGTGGGAATGCTATAATCTGTTTCATTGATGGAAGGAAGTTTTTGGATGGATTAAGACATGAGAATATGTGTTTTTCTTTGATTCCTAAGAAGTACAGAACCCTAAGTGTAGAGACTATTAAAAAAGAACTGCTAGAGACTATTAAAAAAGAACTACCAGAGGAGATAACTAAGTTGTTGACAGAGTATAAAGACATCATATAAGATAATGTACTTGAAGGATTGCCACCAATCTAGAGTATCAGTCATCATATAGAACTTATACCTAGAGCTCATTTGCCTAACAAAGAAGCACAGTGGATGACACCAATAGAGAATGTAGAGCTGAATATATAGATATAGGAACTGTTGAGGAAAGGATTGATCAGAGAAATTTTAAGCCCATGTGCTGTACCTGCAGTACTAGCACCGAAGAAAGATGGAGAATGTAGGATGTGTATAGACTCTAGAGAAATCAATAATATCAATGTTAAGTATAGATTGCCTAGGAAGGATGACATTATGGACTACTTGAGTGGAGAAAAGTATTTCACATAGATAGATTTGAAGAGTGGATACCATCATATCATATCATAATAAGATTGCATTTAAGACAAATGAAGGATTGTATGGATGGTTAGTGATGCCTTTTGGATTGACTAATGCACCAAGTACTTTCATGAGGTTGATTAATGAGGTTTTGAAGAGATTCTTGGGTAAGTTTGTTATTGTATACTTGGATGATATTCTAATTTTCAGTAAGAAAAAGAAAGAACATTTGTGGCATATTAGACAAGTATTGTAGAGGTTGAGAGAAGAGAAATTGTTGATAACATCAAGAAATGTAGTTTCATGAAGGAAGAGTTGGTATATTTGGGATTTGTGATTTCTATGGAAGGATTGAAGATGGACCCCAAGAAATTTAGAGCAATTGTTGAGTGGCCAACACCAAAGAGCATTGGATAGGTAAGATCATTTCATGGATTAGCAAGCTTCTACCAGAAGTTCATTAGAAATTTTAATTTAGTATGCACACCAATGACAGAAACAATGAGAGGTGACAGAAAAGATTTTAAGTGGACATTAGGAGCAAATAAAAGATTTGAGTTATTGAAGCAGAAAGTGACAGAGCAACCAATGTTAGCATTACTAGATTTCAACAAAATATTTCAAGTATATTGTGATGTAAGAGGAAATATAATAGGAGTAGTGTTAAGTCAATAAGGGAGACCAGTAGTATATTTCAGTCTTAAGATGAATGACACAAGGAGAAGATATTAAGTTTATGATCAAGAATTCTATGCCATAATTCAAGCCCTGAAGAAGTGGAGACATTATTTGTTGCCTAAGGAGTTTGTGTTGTACACTGATCATCAAGCTTTACAATATTTGAATAGTCAAGAAAAGTTGAATAAGAGACATATGAGATGGGTAAAGTTCATGTAGAGTTACACATTTGTATTGAAACATATTAGTGGGAAGTCAAATAAAGTTGTAGATGCATTGAGTGGAAGAAAGAATATGCTGACAGAGATGAGAATAGAAGTATTAGGTTTTGAGGAACTGAAGCACATGTATAAAGAAGATCTTGATTTTGTAGAACCATGGAAAGAATGTAAGGAACCTATTGTGATAGATAGAAGTAAGTGGTTAGACTATTTCATTCAAGAAGACATGTTGTTCAAAGGAAATCAATTGTGTATACCTAGGAGTTCAATGAGAGAAAATTTGATAAAGGAGAAGCATAGTGGTGGATTGGCAGGACATTTTGGAGTTGATAAGACAATGGCCTTGGTAAGTGAATATTACTTTTGGCCTCTAATATATAAGGATGTAAGGAAGATTGTGCAGAGTTGTAGAATTTGTCAAGTTACAAAAGGGAGTAGTCAGAATACTGGATTCTTTGACAGTATCAGAGAGACCTTGGGAAGACATAAGCATGGATTTCATATCAGGATTACCAAGAACATAGAGGGGACATGGTTCTATATTTGTAGTGGTGGATAAATTTTCAAAGATGTCACATTTCATACCTTGTAAGAAGACAAATGATGTCATGCATGTTGTTGACCTATTTTTCAAGGAGATTGTGAGATTGCCTGGATTACCTAAGAGCATAGTTTCAGACAGAGATACAAGATTCATTGGATATTTTTGGAGGACATTGTGGAAGAAGATGAAGATAGACCTAAATTTTAGTTCAGTATTTCATCCATAGACAGAGGGACAGACAGAAATGGTAAATAGGAGTTTGGGAAACTTGTTAAGGTGTTTGGTAGGAGATAAGACAAGAAATTGGGATCTAGTTCTACCACAAGAAGAGTTTACATATAATAATTTAGTGAATAAGAGTATAGGGAAGACACCATTTGAGATTGTGACCAGAATGAAACCTAGAGGAGTTGCAGAGTTTAGAGATATTAGTATGGAGAATAACAGAAGTGCAAAGGCAGAATAATTTGCAGGATACATGGAGACAGTACATAATCAGGTCAAAAGGCATTTGGAAGAGATGAATAGTAAGTACAAGAAACAAGCCGATGAGAAGAGGAGACAAAGAATTTTTAGGAGATGAAGTAATGTTATATCTGAGAAAAGAGAGATTTCCAGTGGGGACATACAATAAGATAAAGATGAAGTTTGGACAATGTAAGATACTTAAGAAGTTTGATTCTAGAAATGCATATGAAGTGGCACTGCCAGAGATATTTGGCATATGACCTATATTCAACATTACAGACCTATATCAGTATCATGAAGGAGAATCAAGTGACAGCCTTGAAGATAGATTGAAGAATCAGTTACCACAACAACAACCATGTTGAAATACATAGGACAACTGAGAGGCGAGGGGTGAATCAATTGTCACAAAAACTTAACCTCATATACATATCAAACCATCAACTACTTAATTACTGATAATTAGATTTAACCATGAAAGCATGTAACCATAGACTTAATCACAATCACACATTCAAAATAGGAGACACTAGATCTTTACGTGGAAAACCCTATAAGGGAAAAACTACTATGGGTGTTAGCCCACAAAAATATATAAGTTATAACAATATCAAAAAATAGATGCTCACTGCCCAAAATGCTCACTACAAAGATTGGCTCACTACCAAGGGGTGGCTAACTGCCAAGGATTTTTGAACTAATTTGATAGCATCTACTCTATACCTGAGTTCAGTTCCATTAAAGCCCAATATTATTCCTCTTCTCTGCTCCTCTTACTCTTCACACTTATCTTCACATTTCTGCACACTCATGTCTTTTTCGCAATTACATTACAAGTCTTTATACAAGTCATCAACCTTGGAATGTATATAAAGGTTGGCAATACATTCATTAACCATTGGAACAATCTCCAAGGTTGATATTACAAAACATACATAGAAATAGGTTTGAACCTAATACAAAAATTAGCTAAGGGAAAGATGTAAAGATGTATGATGATCACACCATGCCTTAGTTGGGACTCAAACGTAATCCCTCACGCCATGACACGCTTCTACAATCTTCAAGGAATCTCCGCAAATAGTGAAATCAACCAAGTCAGCCAAGACTGATGAGAACACTAGGTCTACTACGAACATTCTTCATCCATGATCCAAGTTTCTCTTTGCGGACAAATCCAAGGGTAGGAACATGATCAAGAGACATCCACAAGCCCATTGAAATCATTAGGAACAACCACACAACTTCTAACCACTTTGTCAAGAAGATTCTTTAAATCAGAGCACATAAACACCACTACCAGCTACTATCATAAGGAAAAGATCGCTTGTGGACCACCAAATCACGAGCCATTGGAGTTGAAGGCACATAACATTAGCTTAGACTTAACTCTAGAACCAAAGACAAAAATACTTCAATGTAGAGGAATGCCAAACATAATACTTTCTCCCTGTCACCACCAAACATACAGAAAAAGTAGTTTTCACTCTGGTGAACATAACTCACTCAAATCTTCATAATGGAGGCTCAAACTTGGAACATAGCATCTTCAGACAAGCTTCTAATAACTTTCAATTTGTAGACAAAGATATTTAGTATATAGGAAATGTAGAGCTATCTATTTGACTATTCTTCTGTAGACAAAGATATTTTGCAACACACTGTTTCTAACGAAGGAGCAAATTTTTTCAATATCCTTAATATCAAGCTTTCCAACACTTACATAGGTAAATACAAAGCATCTAAAGCATCTAACTCATTACAATAAAGCAACAAAAACAAGAGCATAGTTGACACTAATGACAACACTGATATGTTGACATCAATGACAACACCGATTAGGCACATACTTGCAACAATCTCCCCCTTTGTCATTGATGACAACATATGATGTGAAAAACTATAAAGACCATCAAGATGAGATTCTACCCCTATTATTTACACACCTACACCCTTTCTTTTCTAATTTTTCCACATTATTTCTCTCCACCTTTGACATCAATGGAAAAGGGCACATACTTGCATTCTTCTATTATGATCCAACTGAACTTTCTTTATCAGGAACTCGTCTAGCTACTCCCCCTGAGAGGTAACTCTCAAAACATCAATCCAGATCAAAGAATGAGACTTTGGGCACCACTTGACTAATGCATTCCCATGCATCTTAGTTTAGGGAATGAGGGGTAATGACCCTAACTTTTCTCTGAGATACTCAAAAGTATCCTTAGGCAAAGGATTGGTGAATATGTCTGCAATCTGTTCATTTGTAGACACATATTCCATCTTTACTTCATTCACTTTAACCTTTTCTCTCAAAAAGTGATACCTTATAGATATATGCTTTGTTCTTGAGTGCATCACTGGATTCTTTGAAATATTTATAGCACTTGTATTTTCATAGAAGATTGCAATTGGATCTTCATACACAACTCTTATGTCCTTCAAAGTTTGCTTCATCCATAACACTTGAGTACAACAACATGCTGCTACAATATACTCTACTTCTGCAGTTGACAAGGATATTGAATCTTGTTTCTTGCTCAGCCATGAAACCAATCTGTTACCCAAAAATAAAGCACCTCCACTTGTACTCTTCCTGTCATCAACATCTCCGGCCCAATCAACATTTGTATAAGCACTGAGAGTGAAATCATTATCCTTTGGATACCATAAGCCATGATCTGGTGTGCCTTTTAAATACCTCAAGATTCTCTTTACTTCCATCACATGTGATTCTCTTAGATCTACTTGAAATCTTGGAACAAGACAAACTACATGCACAATATCAAGTCTAGTTTAAGTTAGATAAAGTAATCCTCCAATCATGGATCTGTACTTTTTCTGATCAGTCTTGGGTGATTCATAAGTTTTGCTCAACTTGCAGCTAGTCACCATGGGAGTACATACCGTTTTAGAGTCTTCCATCCCAAACTTTTTTAACAACTTTTTCACATACTTAGACTGAGATATGAAGATTCTTTTATTTGATTGATTAATTTGCAGACCCAAAAAGAAATTAATTTCACCAAACATAGACATCTCAAACTCATTTTACATTTCTCCTGCAAACTTCATGCACATACCTTCATTTCCTCCAAATATAATGTCATCAACAAAGACTGCAACAATCAGGATCTGATTATCATTGATCTTGAAATACAGATTGTTGTCAGAAGTGCCTTTATTGAACCCTAATTGCAACAAATATTTGTCTAATCATGCATATCAGGCTCTGGGGTCTTGTTTTAGTCCATACAAGGCCTTCTTTAATCTACACACTATATCATCTTGTTTTGATAGTTGAAATCCTTCTGGTGTTCAATGTAAACCTCTTCTTCCAATTCACCATTCAAAAATGAGACTTAACATCCATCTGATACACCATGAAATATTTGAATGTTGCAAATGCCAAAAACATTCTAATTTCTTCAATTCTTTCCACAGGAGAATAGGTCTCCTCAAAATCTATCCCTTCAGCCTAAGAGTATCTTTTGCATACCAATCTTGCTTTGTTCCTTACTACTCCATTCTCATTCATCTTGTTTCTAAAAACCCATTTGGTGCCAATCACATTCTTCTCAGCATGTCTAGGAACCAGTTCCCAAGTTTGATTCTTTTCTATCTGTGTCAGCTCCTCTTCCATAGCTTTTACCCAATTTTAATCATTGCAAGCTTCATTCATAGTTTTAGGTTCAACTTTTGAATGTAAACAGTAATTCACCTGTTCTTCTGCAACTCTTTTTCTTATCAATACCCCTTTACTTTTGTCTCCTATAATTTGATCTTCAAAATGATTAATTCTTACATACCTGGGAGTCTTAGCAGCATTTTCTAGAGCCTTTTCTTCTTCATCTTGATTGTCTTCTTGTTCAACTTTTTCTTCACTTGTTATAATAGTAGGTTCATCTAATTCATAGTCACTCAGGTTTGATATTCTTCCCCTGTCTTCATCAACCATCACATTAGCACTTTCAATGATCTTCTTCAATCTCTTATTGTTGCACCGGTAGGCCTTACTCTTAGTAGAGTATCCAAGAAAGACCCCTTAATCACACCTAGCATCAAATTTGCCTAGATCTTCTTCTCTTTTGATATAACATTTACTACCAAAAAATTTGAAATATCTTACTGTAGGAACTCTTCCATACCACAATTCATAAGGAGTTTTAGAACTGTTACATTTTACTTGAACCTTGTTTAGGATGTACAGAGTAGTGTGTATGGCTTCTCTCTAGTATACTTCCGGTAGGTCATCTTCCTTCAACATAGTCCTAGTAGCCTCTTGAACTGTCCTATTTTTTCTTTCAACTACATTCTACTGAGGAGTCATAGGTGCAGACAATTGTCTTTTTATCCCTTGTTCTTCATAGAACATATTGAATTCATTTGATGTGAACTCGCCTCTATTAGACCTCAAGCATTTAATCTTCAACTCTAACTCATTCTCAACCATTGCCTTGAAGGCTTTGAACTTGTATAGGGATTCTGATTTGTCTTTTAGAAAAGTGACCCAAATCATCCTAGAGTAATCATCAATAAGCAACATGAAATAAATGTCTCCTTGCAGACTTCTTGCTCTTGTGGGACCACATAGATCTATATGAACCAGTTCCAACAATCCAACAGAGAATTGTTCTTTACTTTTGAAACTTGTTCTTATTTGTTTCCCAAATTGACATTATTTATAGATGATGTTGGTAGGCTTCATAAGCTTAGGCAGATCTCTTACAGCATGAACAGAACTTATCTTTACCAAGTTGTCAAAATTGATATGACATGTATCCTTCTATGTCATAGCCAACTCTCATCAGTCTGAGCCAATAAACAATAATCATTAGTTCCTTTCAAATGATAAACATTACCTTTGGTCTTTTTACTAGTAGCAATCACTATTTCAGAGCTTTCCATGATCTTGCATCCATTGTCCTTGAATCTCAGATCATAACCTGTGCTACACATCTGACCAACACTCAACAGATTGTGCTTTAAACCCTTTTACATATAGAACATCATCAGTATTGTGCTTACCATCAAAAGAGATAGATCCTTTTCCACAAACCTTACCAGTTGTATCATCTTCAAACCTAACTAGTCCACCATTATATTTTTCCAAACTAACAAACTTACTTTTGTCAATAGTCATGTGATGCGAGCATCCACTATCAATAACCCATTCATCCTTATTTTTCTCAACCTGAACAACCAAAGCACTTTCTTCCACTAGTATTTCTTACTTCACACAGCTAGCATGATTAGTAGACAAAGGTTCTTTAATAGAAATAAACAAGAATTCATTTCAACTAGTACTAGCATCATCAGATTCATCATCAGTCACACCTTTATCATCAAGATCTCTAACATAGTAGCATTTCTTTGGAGCTCTAGGCCTATTCTCAAATCTTTTTCTATTCCTTTAAATTCTTTCAAGACATCTAGAAGCATAATGACCTACTTTACCACATGAAAAACATTTGAAAGGTAATTTTCCTTTGAACTTACCAGAACCTCTTTGCAATCTATCAACAAAGTTAGCTTCAATTTCATCAAAGTCATCAATAGGCTCCACTATGTATTTTTTAGCTTTGGAGATCTTTTTAGAAGTATTGGCTTTGAAAGTAGTTTCAACTTTCGGCAGAGCATCACTAAATTCTGTCATCTCAAAGGTTGTAAGCTTTCTAAGTAATTGATCTCTGTCAATAGTTTTCACAGTCATTACTTCTTCAATTGCAGCCACCTTGTGACTATAGGACTTTGGTCTAGTGATCTAAGAATTTTCATCACAACTTCCTTATCACCAATAGTTCCTCCCATATCTTTTATTCCATTGACAAGTTCATCAACCATTTGCATAAAGGCTATTATGTTTTCATCTTCATTCATCTTTAAACTCTCATATTTCACTTTCAGGCCTTGTAGCTTGGCTTCTTTTATAGAATCATCTCCTTCATACAGTTTTTTCAACTTTTCCCAAACTTCATTTGCAGATTCAAGATCCATGAATTTTATCAACTCAGTGTCATTCAAAGCACCTAACAAGGCATCTATAACTTTTATATTCAACTCATATTCTTTGATTTCATCTTCAGTTGTCAAACCATTTGGAGACATGGTATATTTTGACTCTGCAGCTTTCCACACTTTATAACCAAGACAAAGGAGATGGATTTTCATTTGTACCTTCCAAAGAGCATAATTTGTCCCATCAAACTATGGAGCTTCCTTTTTAAAAGACATCCTGGATCTTCCTCAAGCTATTAGGCTTTCTTCCAAGGAACTTGGCTCTGATACCAATTGTTGAAATACACAGGACAACTAAGAGGGGGGTGTATCCGTTGTCACAAAAAATTAACCTCATATACATATCAAGCCATCAACTACTTAATTATTGATAATTAGATTTAACCCTAAAAGCATGTAACCATAGACTTAATCACAATCACACAGGAGACACCAATTCTTTACATGGAAAACCCTATAAGGGAAAAACCATGGTGGGTGTTAGCCCACAAAAATATATAAGTTATAACAATACCAAAAAACAAAGACTCACTGCCTACGGGGCTCACTGCCCAAAATGCTCATTGCAAAGATCGGCTCACTACCGAGGATTTTTGAACTGATTTGATAGCATCTACTCTATGCCTGAGTTCAGGTCCATTGAAGCGCAATATTCTTCCTCCACTCTTCTCTTCTTTCTCTTCGTACTTATCTTCACATTTTCACACACTCATGTCTTTTTCGCAATTACATTACAAGTCTTTATACAAGTCATCAACCTTAGAATGTACATCAAGGTCGGCAATACATTCATCAACCATTTGAACAATCTCTAAGGTCAGCATTAAAAACATACATAGAAATAGGTTTGGACCTAATACAAAAATTAGCTAAGGGAAAGATGTATGTTGATCATGCCATGCCTTAGCTGGGACTCAAACACAATCCTTCACGCCACGACATGCTTCTACAATCTTCAAGGCATCTCTGCAAATAGTGAAATCAACCAAGTTGGCCAAGATTGGTGAGAACACTAGGTCTACTTAGAATATTCTTCATCCACGATCTAAATTTCTCTTTGCAGACCAATCCAAGGGTAGGAACATGATCAGGAGACATCCAAAAGCACATTGAAATCATTAGGAACAACTGGACAACTTCTAACCACTCTGTTTAGAAGATTCTTCAAACCGAAGCACATAAACACCACTACCAGCTACTGTCATAAAGAAAAGATCACTTGCAGACCACCAAATCATGAGCCATTAGAGTTGAAGGCACAGAAAATCAAGTTAGACCTAACTCTACAACCCTAAACAAAAATACTTCAATGTGGAGGAATGTGGAGCATAATACTTTCTCTCTATCACCACCAAACATATAGAAAAAGTAGTTTTCACTCTGGTGAACATAACTCCCTCAAATCTTCATACCGAAGGCTCAAACTTGGAACATAGCATCTTCAGACAAGATTCTAAATAACTTCAAATCCATAGACAAAGATATTTAATCTATAGGAAATGTAGAGGCATCTTTTGACTATTCGTCTATAGACAAAGATATTCTGCAACACACTATTTCTACCAGAGGAGAAAATTTTCTCAATATCCTTAATATCAGGCTTTCCAACACTTACATAGACAAATAAAAAACATCTAAAGCATCTAACTCATTACAAGCAAGCAAAAAAAACAAGAGCACAGTTGACACTAATGACAACACTGATATGTTGACATCAATGAGAACACTAATTAGGCACATGCTTGGAACAAAGTGAAGTAGATAGAGGACATATTGGATAGAAGAATTGGACACAGTACCAAAGACAAGCAATACAAAGAATATTTGGTAAAGTGGAAACACAAACTAGAAGAAGATTCAACATGGATTTCTCAGGCTGAGGTAGACCACCTTGGTTTTCCTCTAGCCCCAGCAAAGTGAGGGACTCATTTTTTCAACAACCCTAAGTGTCTGATGCAGGAGTATCCTAGTTTGCATAGCAATCTTGCATCAACAAAAAAAAATATTTGCATTCTTTCTTTTCTTGTATTCTTAGTTTAGTTTAGTCAGTTGTAGTTTCAACATTTTTTACCACATTTTACCGCATCTTCATATTAGAGTTTGTAGAGCAGGACTTAGCATCTACATCATATCCAAATTTCATGTACTTTGGATCCGTCTGCTAAGAATTATCACTATAAGAAGATCATCAACTTTCACATAGCAGAGCATATAGATAGGCAACTGAAAGAGAGGTTTGCAGAGCACTTCTGTGATTTGTGGAGCCAAATGAAACATCATACATGACCCCTATGGATCAGTTAGACCTTCCTTGAGGTCCGCACCAAGTTTCATCCATTTGCATAGCATTACCAGATGTTGTAGGCTGACCTACCTTGTTTCTACACATTACATCCTTCATTGGAGTTTGTAGCCTCTTGTGGCCGACACAGAGGATTCTATGAGCTTGAATAATATGGTATATATAGATCTCTTAGATGTGTCAGGAAGGCAGTTCTCAAGTTATGTAGTTTTGATAGTTAGAATCCTTTTGGAAAGGAACTTCAATGCCATATCCTACATATCTATTGTAACCCACAAAACAGGCCTGAGAGCCCTTTGATTGTAGCCTGCATGTTGCCGGCAAATGAGTAGTGTAATTCTTTTGATATTCTAAATATACAAATCTTCCATTGCATTCTATGTTTGTGTTGTTTCCATTGTGTTTGCTCTAGTTGCATGGTTTGGACAGTTCATTATGTGAAGCCTCCGACTGTGACTACACCACAACACATGCCCATCATTAGATTTTAACTAAGATGGCACTTCCAAACAATCCAACATCCTAGTTTAATTAAGAGTTAGGCATTGGTATCCTCTCTTCCTCACCTCTTCTTCATCCATACAATCTGCTCAAAAATCTTCAATGTGAGGGGCATGTTTAAACTTCTTGTTCACAAACCTCTCCATCCTATGGTAGGGGTCATAATACCTTGCTAACAGAAATAGTTGCAAATGCAACATATGTAGTTCGGCCTCAAACTTCTTGGCGCATTCATTGACCAAGTCCAATGCCTCTGCTGCATATGAGAATCTAGTGGCATGGAACATCCCCGTTGACACAATGTTCTTTACTATGGGGTTATTGTCTCTCGCTAGGATTCTTGTCCTGAAGGCATCCAAATCTATCTGTTTGCAGTGTGTATCCAATGCAAAGTTGAATTTACCACACACATCACTAGGAGTGGGGGACATATCCTATTTGAACTTAGCATCTCGACGGTCCTGACATTTTTGCATCTTGTACTGCATGACATAGGCATACATAATTAATTCTAACATTATGTGTCTAAGTATGGGTAAATTACTTTAACTTTACTGCATAGTTTTGAAATTCTTTATAATCTACCTATGCATCTATATTTATCCTAAAGATTTACCTCCATGACAAGAAATTTATCTTCTGGTAAATGTAAAAATATTGTAACGGTAACAATGAAGAGCAAGGGTTTGTCATATTCATACCTGGCAGATAAGATATCAACCTTAGTATGGATATGCAATGAATATCATTTTAACTACATTAGCACACCATTTCCATTCTCTATAATGATGCTCTTGGTCGCCTGTAATGTCACCTTTAGTCTCCATTAGCTCTCTTTTATATCTCTATAATTTCGCTTAAAATGTATCTATAATTAACAATACATGATGAAATTCACTTTTATCCTTAGGTAATTTGCTGATTAAGGTGCATTAATTGCTCACTTTATAGTTAGGTGAGTCTTTACCATTTGGGTGCAGGAGAGTTTAACAGCTAGCAAAAGACATGCGTTTAAATTTAAAATGCCAACGGTGTTAATGTGTAGCATTTAATGCAGCACTGGATATGGATATGCAGTGCATGACATCCAGTGCTAGACATCCAATGTGGAATATCCCTTTAACTTTGAACAGGGATGAGGTGAATATCATGGTTAGAACTGGGTAGGGTGACGTTAGCAAAAGGTCTTGGTCAATGCTCATTAACCAAAGAAATAGGTGATGGGATCTCATTCGATCTCAAAGGTCAGGATATATGCAATATCCCTAAAAATATCCACTATGAAAGATCTAGTTGAAAAGTTGACGTTTGGACATGTGGAATGCAATGCTCGTTTGGGATATGGATCTGGATATGGATATGGATATTCATAAAAGACTTGGTGTGAAATATCTGGTGCATGGATATCCATTTGAAAATTCAATAGGGGGAGCATTCGAAACATGATTTTTAAGGCTGGATGTAGATATGGATATTTCAGAAAGCATCTAGTTCCAAATATCTTGTGCAAAATATCCATGCATTGGGAAGTATATCGATTGGAATATATTTGACAGTCACCGCAGGGCATGGATATGGATATTCATATGGACATGGATATTTGGAGATCAATCATATCTTGTCGAAATATCCTATCCATTCAACGGTTTTCAAGATTTGTCATGGTAAGTTTGATGGTTTGGAGCAAACATGGATACAAATATTTATGAGTGATTATATTCATCCAGTCGAGCCAACTATTAATTTAACCCAATTTAATGATGGTTTTGGGTCTGAATGCACTATTTCATCCGTTTGAAAATTGGTATAGAGACTAGAAATGATAATAGGACTGGACCAGCTATTAAAAGTGGATATGATAGTACACTCTTAATATCCATATCCCTTTGACCAAGATATCCAATTGACCAGAACTTTGAATAGGTATAACTTGTTCATTTTGACGAATTTCAACATGATGTAAAAGGAAAAGTTGCTTAGAATTTGATCCTCTATCCACTGATAACTTCTATAGGGAGAATGTCCTGACAAGAATTTTGACTTGGATTTTAAGGGGACATTTTATCATACCGCCCGAAGAGAAAATACACAAGTGAGACAAAAGCAAAAAAGTTGGGTCCCTATTTTGCTAAGGCTAAATGAGGCGTGTTGTGAGACCACACAACACATCCATGGATTTACTTCTAATTTTTTCACTTAACAAAAAATGCCTAGAATATTTTCTAGTTAAGGTGAAGTTGTATTATTACAAATTGTCATGACAGGTTTTCCATGACTTGGGTTAAGAACAAGGTAAAACAATGCATTTATCTTCTTCATCTAGTTTGACTCCTATTAAAACAACTTGAAATAAAATAAGATTGAAGGTATTAAGGTGATCATTAACTAAGTATACCTCTCTCATCTTTAAAGAGTATAACTTCTTTTCTAAGAAAAGTTTATTCATAAGACTCTTGGACTGATAAAATGTCCCTATCTTTCTCCATAATAAATGAGTAGTTTGTTCCTCAGGCATTTTGTGGCCTCCACAACATGCCCCTATTCTTCCACAATTGGGGATCCTTGTTTTCAATTTCTTCCAACTCTACCTCCAAAATTTTAACTGAAATGTTAAACTTCATGCCTTATAGGTTAGTTGAATAGATCCTTTGTCATTTTCAAGTTATCTAGTCTTTAGTGTCAAGGTTACCTATTCATGGTCTAAGTATGAGAAAGTGTATGTTAAGGAGGTCAAGTTGAAGAGTTTAAATATGAAGGGGGTTAGCAGAAGATTATGTTAGGATGGATCATTTTTAAAGTCTGGAGTAATATTTTTTCCTAGGTAGACTTTTAGACTTACATAGTTCTGCAAAACTATAGGCCTGCATTGTAATGTCCCTTTTTTGGCGCATAGGCTTTTGTGCGCATTTTGGCTTGTTCTTAGTCCCTTAGTGGTTATCTGACATGTTTGGGAGAACTCCAATGTTCTTGGAGTGGCCACAGATCAATTTTGTAGAGCATTTGGTTATGGCTTTGAGTTCAGATGGTGCTTATGATCATTGTGATGCTTTCTGATGTTTGATCGAGCTCCCGGTTTGCTCTCCAAGATTCTTGGAGAATCCGTCTATTTTTGGAAAGTCGCCCAGAAAGCATCGTTCATCTTCCCAACCATCATGGAGTATGTTGGTATGCTTAATTTTGTAGTTTGGTGGTGTTTGGGATTTTTCGCAAAATGGTGTTATTTAATGAGCTATTTTAATTATTATTTTCACTTAAGCTCCTAGGGGTGAAAATAATTAATAAAAATCTAAGTGTTATAGCTCGTTGGAAAGAGGGAAAAAAGTTTTAAATCATGGATGCATCATTTTGGGGCCTTGCGAAGCAGATATTTCTTTCATTTTGATAAAGGGGTCTTTGGAGCTAAAAAGAGCTTTTAATTAAAAGTGGTGACTTTAAGTTGTGCACACATAAGGAATTATTTTATATTGTTTGAGGAGAAATATGAAGGGATAAAGGAAATAATATTTTATTTCCCTCAAAAAGTTATAAAAAGAGGAGTTGGACTCATTGTTTAGGCATGCTTGGATTTGTATTGTTACTCTGCTGGATTGAACCTGCATGTTCTTCCATATTCTCTTGAGGATGAAAACCCTCTTGTGGAATGCTCTTGAGAACGAAAACCCTTGAGGTTGGGTGTGGTTTCACTACAGGAATCACCATTGTGCTGAAGAAGAGATTTGAGCAAACTTATCCAGAGTTTGCCAGTGAGCTTTCATGGAGCTGAATATGTTTGAAGTTGCTAAGAGTTTTTGGATTAGAGTTCATTAAATATCATGACAATCAGATGAGAATGAAGTTAGAAGCAGATATTTATGCCTTGTATAGTTTTAATGTCATATTGCTGGTCTGTACCATTATATTGCCGTACAGGCAGAAAAAGAGTTTTGCAAAAATAAAATTATTGAGAAGTTCTTTGTGTCTAAATCTTTTTGCACTATTAATATATTCCTTAGGCGACCCCAATCTGATCATAGTGAGTGGTTGGGAAGCTTTGTTTATTTTTTTGAGCAGCCATACTTCTGCTGGCTGTACAGCCTGGGAAATGCATAGTTTGTGAAGTGTTTTTGTTAACTGATCTTTAGTGCATGGGAAACATTGGATTTATCTTGTATTAGCATAGTTTTTAGAGTGGGAAACAATATTGTTAAGTGTGGGCAGTTTCTTGGGAGTTTTCAGCAGTCCGCACTATGCTGGGAAGGTGCCATACTAGTCTGGAAGAAGTCATTTTATAGTCTATCACTCTCTCTATTGTGTTTAGTACATATAATTGATAGATCATTTAGGGACCATTTGTTTTGTCAAACATTGGGTTTAGTCTTGTAATATTATACTTCCCTGGATGCCAATGGTCTATGTAGAGAGCAATTGATGTATCATTTCAGGTTGCAGCAGTGACAGACAGCAAATAAATACTACATTATCATTCAGCTATTCAAGAAATCTCCAGGGTATGGTCATGCTATCTTCACAAGATTCTTAATAAGTCCAAACAAGACTTGATTTACATTGTATTTGATATCATTGTAATCTTTCTTGTGAATCACATTAAGGCCCCTGGATGGTTTACCACCAGTGTGGAGGAAAGAACAATTAAACATATTGTAACCCTTGGATGGTTTTACCGCCAATGTGGATAAATGAACTTTTCTTTATTGTTTCTACCCACTGCATAAGTGGAGTATTCCCACTGAATAAGTGGATGGCATTGTAATTTTCCTTTCTTGCTCTCATACCCACTAAAAGTGGTGAATCCCCACAAATTGTGGATGCCTGCATATGCAGATGAATGTTTACTTGTTTGCACAATGTTTTAATTTGTAATCTAAAGAACATTATGCTTTCACCTTGCTCGAATTGGGATCTTGGTGATCAGAAGTGCGGAGGAGTTTAGTTGTGAGCTAACACTGTTTATCATTGTTCTATATTTTAGAAAAAATTTTGGGGTTGTATATTATAGTGGTATCAGAGCTGGTATGTTCTTGCCAGCCTGTTGGGAAGCTAATTTGTTGCAGATCTTTCAGTTGAGCAAGTCAATTTTTAGCTTTGCTTGTGAGTGATCAGCACTTGCATGTGTGTTCAGAGTTGGGCAGTTGAAAGATTTTGAGCAGTGTTGAGAGATCATGGCATCTCTTATGCAGAAAAGAAGTGAGACAGAGGTTCTGGATGAATTAGAAAGAGTTGTTCAAGAGAAATTGGATCGAAGGAAGTATCATCATGAGGCCACTAAGATTATTGATGAGTACAAAGAACTACCAGATGACTATAAACAACAACTCCCTTGGAATGCTTTCTTGGAAATCATCAAGGAGGGTAATCCGAAGAAAAAGGGATTTATAGAATACATTCAGAAAATAAGGAATGAAGAGGAGATGAAGGAAATGTCCTTGTGCAAGCCTAAGTTAACTACTTCAAAGGCAAGGACCAAGAACTTTTCTAAGTATTCACTTTCTAGCCCACTGAATAAGAAGCCTCCTATTTCGAGGAAGAAAGAGTTCAGCAAAAATGAACTTAGAAGAAGAAATCTTTGTTTCCTATGCAAAGATCCTTGGGAACCTAACCACCAATGCAAGAAAAAGAAAGATGAATCAGTAACCTTCACCACATGTACTTCCTTTCTGAATGGTGTGAAATTTGAAAATGGTGAAGATGAAGACTTGTTAGTTGAAAGAAATGAGTCTAAGCCTCTGTATGATGAAGACAAAGTCACAAACCATGAGACATGCATAGAGGAGTTTGCTGAATTGGAGAAGTCTACAGCAGAAATTAGTGAAGTTGAGCTTTGCTTTGACGAAGAGCCAGAAGTGTTGGATTTTGCAAGCCCTTCATTTGATGAAGATCCTGAAGATGCCACTACATTTGAGGAGTTGAAGATGATCGATAGATTGCTTGCCGGTGACTTTGCAAGTGAGCCTGAGAGGATTGAAGCAATGTGTCTTGTTGAGGACATGGGAGACAATGAAATCACAAAAGATAAAAAGTCTGATGCTGCTGCAACTTTCAGAACATCACCTAATGAAGAGCATTTCCACCATTCTAGTGATGGAAGTCTTGATTATGAGTGGAATTGTTCCATGCAAAGAGAAGAGTAGTTAGATTCTTCAAAGATCCTTGACGAAGAATGTGTTGATGAAGACTTTAAATCAGCCATTGGTGATGATTCAATGTTTGATTATGAGACTGCCATTTCATTTGATCTAAGTGATGAAGAAGAAGATTCAACTCCTATGCAATTTGAAGAACTTAGTATCCTTGCAGAAAAATCAGTTGATGAGCATGTTGATGAAGAGTTTGTTGGAAGATTTGGATCAGCCTCAAAGGTTGGCTCAACATTGAATTTATGTGATGCTACTTCTTGTAGTCAAAGTAGCTATGAAGATGATAACTTTAAAGCAGCTGATTTCAAGGATCATGCTTCTAATGATATGACAGAAAATTTATTGTGTGCAGCTGATTTGGATTTTAAGAGTCAATTGTTAGTCACCGAAGATAAGGTTGTGCAAGTTCTAACACATTTGGATAGCTCACATAAGTTTGTTGAAGATCACATTTGGAGAGCTGAAGTTGAGAGGAGACAAATGGGCATAGAAAAAAGATCTTCACTTGAAGATTGGTGTGTAGTCAGGAAAGCATTGGAAACTTTGAAATCAGATTATTTGAATTTGCTTATTGATAGGGATCATGTCCTTGAGATTGCTGGCCGAATTTTTGATGCATTGAAGGAAAGAGATGCTGAAATTGATAAGCTTATATTTAAGCTTAAAACAACTATGGATTCTTTAGAGAGTACTCAAATGGCTCTCTTAGAAGTTGGAAGTCAATTTGTAGATGTACAACAATTCAAGGAACAAGTTGGAGCTGCTAGAGCAGATAAAGGCAAGATGATAATTGAAGAGCTTGATTTGCTCCGAGGAAGTTTTGACTTAGGACAGTCTCCTAAGTATGCAGATACAGAGTTGGAGCAAATTGATGAATTGTGTGAACAAAAAGGTGAAAACAACTTCCAATCATTTGATGATTCTTTTTCTATGACGGAAGTTGAGTTTACACATGATAATCCACTCCTCATGTTGAATGATGAAGAACAATTGGATGTAAGTAATATGGAGGAGGATAGTAACAGGATATGGGATCCTGGTGCAAAGCATTCATGGAATATTACTGTGCATAAAAACTTCTTCAACTGGAAGTTTTCATCAGTTGTTGAAGATGGGCATAAGTTTCAGGTATGCAATGGATTAGGTTCTATGATGGCTCACTTTCATAAGGGAGTTTATTTGCAAGATAGTGGTATTGGTAAGATTGTTTTATGGATGAATTTGAAGTCAAATTTATGTCATGAAGTTGCTGTCCTTCATCTGATCAGCCATAAAAATTGTTCATTTGCATACATAATGATTGATTGGAGAGAAATTTTGGTCATAACTTTGACTTATTCTGATTGTAGATGGCCTAAATTTCTTATTGTTTTCAAAATATTTCAGTTTTGTTGTTGCTATCTCATTTTGAGATTACTGAAATTTAATTTTCATGAGATTATTTCAGACTGGTGCAACCATGAGATTGATCTTTTTGTTGATTTTAGCCTTTTATGGGAAGATGACAAAAGTTTTCAGGTGAAAGGAACAAGTGTTACAGTTACTAATGCTCTTTTAGAGAGTGAGAATCAGCTGATTCATGGTTGTTCAGAGTTGTTTTCAGCTTGTGATCAAGCTGAATTATGTTCTTCCTTGGAGGAGCATCACAGATTTTGGTTCCCAACAGTAGTTTCATGTTGGACAATTGTATTGATGATTGCTAACTCTTTCATTTTTGAAGTTAATGACGTTTGGGATCCAAATAGTTATGTGATTGGAAGAATGTTTCAGAAGTGTAATCAGAATGCCAGCTGTGCAGTTCACAGATATATCAGAGTAGAGCAACAGAAGTGGTGTGAGGCATTCTTCAGATTGATTTGGGATCCAGGTATATTATGAATGATCATGCAAGTATCTATGTTGGATAGCATGTATTGCTTGAGGACAAGCAATCTTGAGCAACGAGGACTGTAATGTCCCTTTTTTGGCGCATAGGCTTTTGTGCACATTTTGGCTTGTTCTTAGTCCCTTAGTGGTTATCCGACATGTTTGGGAGAACTCCAATGTTCTTGGAGTGGCCACAGATCAATTTGCAGAGCATTTGGTTATGGCTTTGAGCTCAGATGGTGCTTATGATCATTGTGATGCTTTCTGATGTTTGATCGGGCTCCCGGTTTGCTCTCCAAGATTCTTGGAGAAGCCGTCTATTTTTGGAAAGTCGCCCGGAAAGCATCGTTCATCTTCCCAACCATCATGGAGTATGTTGGTATGCTTAATTTTGCAGTTTGGTGGTGTTTGGGATTTTCCGCAAAATGGTGTTATTTAATGAGCTATTTTAATTATTATTTTCACTTAAGCTCCTAGGGGTGAAAATAATTAATAAAAATCTAAGTGTTATAGCTCATTGGAAAGAGGGAAAAAAGTTTTAAATCATGGATGCATCATTTTGGGGCCTTGCGAAGCAGATATTTCTTTTATTTTGATAAAGGGGTCTTTGGAGCTAAAAAGAGCTTTTAATTAAAAGTGGTGACTTTAAGTTGTGCACACATAAGGAATTATTTTATATTGTTTGAGGAGAAATATGAAGGGATAAAGGAAATAATATTTTATTTCCCTCAAAAAGTTATAAAAAGAGGAGTTGGGCTCATTGTTTAGGTATGCTTGGATTTGTATTGTTACTCTGCTGGATTGAACCTATGTGTTCTTCCATATTCTCTTGAGGACGAAAACCCTCTTGTGGAATGCTCTTGAGGACGAAAACCCTCGAGGTTGGGTGTGGTTTCACTACAAGAATCACCATTGTGCTGAAGAAGAGATTTGAGCAAACTTATCCAGAGTTTGCCAGTGAGCTTTCATGGAGCTGAATATGTTTGAAGTTGCTAAGAGTTTTTGGATTAGAGTTCATTAAATATCATGACAATCAGATGAGAATGAAGTTAGAAGCAGATTTTTTATGCCTTGTATAGTTTTAATGTCATATTGCTGGTCCGTACCATTATATTGCCGTACAAGCAGAAAAAGAGTTTTGCAAAAATAAAATTATTGAGAAGTTCTTTGTGTCTAAATCTTTTTGCACTATTAATATATTCCTTAGGCGACCCCAATCTGATCATAGTGAGTGGTTGGGAAGCTTTGTTTATTTTTTTATGAGCAGCCGTACTTCTGCTGGCCGTATGGCCTGGGAAATGCATAGTTTGTGAAGTGTTTTTGTTAACTGATCTTTAGTGCATGGGAAACATTGGATTTGTCTTGTATTAGCATAGTTTTTAGAGTGGGAAACAATATTGTTAAGTGTGGGCAGTTTCTTGGGAGTTTTCAGCAGTCCGTACTATGCTGGGAAGGTGCCGTACTAGTCTGGAAGAAGTCATTTTATAGTCTATCACTCTCTCTATTGTGTTCAGTACATATAATTGATAGATCATTTAGGGACCACTTGTTTTGTCAAACATTGGGTTTAGTCTTGTAATATTATACTTCCCTGGATGCCAATGGTCTGTGTAGAGAGTAGTTGGTGTATCATTTCAGGTTGCAGCAGTGACGGACAACAAATAAATACTACATTATCATTCAGCTATTCAAGAAATCTGCAGGGTATGGTCATGCTATCTTCACAAGATTCTTAATAAGTCCAAACAAGACTTGATTTACATTGTATTTGATATCATTGTAATCTTTCTTGTGAATCGCATTAAGGCCCCTGGATGGTTTACCACCAGTGTGGAGGAAAGAACAATTAAACATATTGTAACCCCTGGATGGTTTTACTGCCAGTGTGGATAAATGAACTTTTCTTTATTGTGTCTACCCACTGCATAAGTGGAGTACTCCCACTGAATAAGTGGATGGAATTGTAATTTTTCTTTCTTGCTCTCATACCCACTAAAAGTGGTGAATCCCCACAACTTGTGGATGCCTGCATATGCAGATGAATGTTTACTTGTTTGCACAATGTTTTAATTTGTAATCTAAAGCACATTATGCTTTCACCTTGCTCAAATTGGGATGTTGGTGATCAGAAGTGCAGAGCAGTTTAGTTGTGCTAACACTGTTTATCATTGTTCTATATTTTAGAAAAAAATTTGGGGTTGTATATTACATGCATCTAGGACTATTGATTCTCCATCTCTTTTAATGATATTATACATTTTGGCCTAGCTTGAACTCTACCTGATGGTATTGAAATCCTAATTCCCCATCTCGTCCTTGATTGGTGGACCTTTTACCCCAACTCATAGTCCCTGTTAGACTACCATCTACCCCCAAAACTTCACCTATTTTAAACTCTCTATAACTTTTTGATCTCCTCAGATTCACTATAGTCCTATCTTTGAGCTTTGATTGTTAACCTCATATAGGCAAGTAGACTTTTTAGTTTATCTTGCAATGATTGTGTTCCTATAGGTAAACTCTAGAACCCCACCTTATTTTTTGTAGATTTTTCCACTCACCTTGCAATGTTGAAATGACTGCATGCTTGCATAGGAATGTCAGTTCTTTGCCTAGGCTATTGTGTGTTAGTTCTATGTGACGTGGGATTGATCCCATATCATGAGATTGGCCCATCATAGCAAAATGGTAATTTTGATGTAAATAATGAATGTTTGGACACAAGAGATGCAAGAAATGTGTAGAAATGAATGAGATGAAGTCAAATACATGTGATATGTGTAAATGAGAAAAAGTAAAAGATTAAGGAATGGACCCAATATTAAACAAAATTACACTACTTGTCAATGTAATTATGTTAATTAAATAAAAATTGATGATTATACAAATTTCACCATGTAATGAATAATATATTTAAAAGTTAAACAAAATTACTAAAAGTCATTCCTAGTATAATAAAAGTGTTTTCTCTTTAAGGAGTGAGGCAAAACCCTTAAATTAGTATTTATCTAAAGCAATTGGTTATAACTAGCACTTGCACCCATAGGAGGCTCAAGGAATACGTTGATAGGAACATACAACTCTAAAAAATTTTCCGACATGAGACAATTCCGAGCACTATAATGCTCACATAAAAAAGTCTATCGGCTAATTAAAGCACTTGGGTATTCCAAACCATTTCTAGATCAAGAATATGGTGAAAACGTGAAGCAGATTATAGTGGAATATTGAAAAACATACGTCTCTTAATTGATGTGAATTTGACCTCGAAAGGAAATATATGATGGACCGTTCACATGATATTGAAAAGGGACCATCAACTTCAATTTTTCGTTCCATGTGAAGGCTTCGGGAAATTCATACCTTACTTCATAGAAAAAAATAACCCTAATCGGACTACCTATCCAATGCATTGGTCCAAGTTTCCGGAAAAGCGGAATGGTCGGCAATTTTTGTGGGAACTTACTTTTTCTTTCTTGGAACTTTTTAGAGGTTTCAAGATGGAGACTTATTTCTGTATTCTTGTGTTTACAACCACATATATATTTTTATTTATGTTTACTTTATTACAGCACCCCCATCAAGTCATAGAGGACGGGCGACCCGAGCGACTAGGCAAAGAAAAAACCCTCAAATGCCCAACAAAAAAACTTCCCTTTTAAGATGACCAGATAGTGACATCACCATAACATCATATTAACTTTGACATTGCATGTTTGGTGTGAATGCAACATTTTATTCCCTTCTTGGGGCTTGACAACTGCGAAGATAAGTGCAGCGAAAGGATCTTTTTCCTTGTCTTGAGGCATGTGCTTTTGCGTTTTTAAGTGTAATCATATTTAGAGTCTAGAGATATGTTTAGAAGACAAAGGCATATTAGATTTTTGAAAGGTCATGTCAAGTTAATCATTTCACAAGATTTTTCTATATAGATTTTTTTTTTAGAGTTTTTAAGTTTAAATTGATTGTTTGATGTAAGATTTTAATCAAGCAATATTGTAATGCTCATAAAATATCAAGGACAAAATTTATTAAAATTAGGCTAACTTTATTTTCAATTTAAAGGTTTAGGAAGAAGGCACACAACAAATAAGAGACATCCTTGAGTGTGAGTGACAACCTATGTCGACCAAAGTGAAGGAGAGTCATGAAGGTGAAAAGAAGATGTGATGAAAAGGTAACAAACTTTCAATCATCAAATAAGTGGTAAGACAGAGGGATCGATTAGCAAGGCATGATTATGGGTGACATGCATCTCCATGCAACACACCCCAACTCATGAAGAACACGTATGTCGACCAATCATCTAGGTTACATAATGTCCTTAGTTCCAACTAAAATTAGGTTTTGAGTGGTAGGCATATAATTGTGAAAGGATTAATTCCCCTTAAAAATTAAAACACTATTATATTTACTTTGTTTATTTCATATTATTTAAAAACTCCCAAACATAGAAATTATATACAATGCAACACAAATAATTTAAAAGATGTTACATTATGAAATTTACAATATATATTATTTATATATTGTAATTATTTTAATGTACTATATAATATGATAATATATTTTGTTTGCAATATGTATATGTTGATGAATAAGTGTGTAATGCCCCGAGCTTTCACCCAAGATATTAACAATCGAAGAATGGACATGCAAATTTTTCATGATACAAATGTGACACCAACATGCCACATTGGACACATGTACACACTAGAGATGTTTCAACTCAACACAACCACTGAAGTGTGTAATGTTAATGCACCAAGCATGATAACACAAGCAAAAGCCTTAACCTTGTTGTGTGACAACTTCATAGCAATGACCATACAAGAGGATAGAGTTGCCTCTAGTGATGGTGATCAAGTACTAAACAACAATCTCATTCTCTCATGAACTAAATGTTTAGAATGAGAGTGACACATCATCTCATCTATCAACCCAATCAAGGCATAACAAAACATCCACAACATAGTGAAAACAACATCCAAATATAAGGATTACCTACACACAAGTAGGATAATTGGGAGATCCAAGACCTCACTTAGTCAAGTAGTTGACTAGTCTTCTCCACATAAGGACACAACCTTCAACACAAACTATTAAATAAATTACAAGAAACCTCATATATCTCTAAACCAAGATGGTGGTTGAGAAAGACAAACACTAGGGAGCAACTTTCATTTGAAAAACTTTATCAAAAAAGTTTAAGAAGTTCTCATTGTCTAGGAATTGCCACTGTTACCAATGAAAGTCACCCCTTTTGGTCCAAAAGACCCCTCTTGCCAATGTAAAACACCTTGGCTATCATGGGATTGACCCTCTTGCTAGTTCAAATTGACCCTC
This sequence comes from Cunninghamia lanceolata, assembly GCA_027924645.1. Classification (NCBI taxonomy): domain Eukaryota; kingdom Viridiplantae; phylum Streptophyta; class Pinopsida; order Cupressales; family Cupressaceae; genus Cunninghamia; species Cunninghamia lanceolata. The sequence goes on from BSBN01001054.1 coordinate 852,642, forward strand.
TCAAGACTAGCTATTTTAGACAATGTGCAAGCCTAGAATTGTACTATAGGGGTCAGATTGGAGGATCCAAAGTTGACACTAAGGTTAACCAAGTGATCCTCTACAATCCTACTAACATCATTAACCATCAACACTAGGATTGAACCTCACAAGGCAAAAAACAAGGTTAAAGGACCCAAGAAATGTGTGGGGCTAGGCCATTAGAAACCTATAGCAAGCTAACATAAAATAAGGTATATTTACCTTGAAAACCATTTGTTTAAAGATGGTTTGAGCCAATGAATTTGAATATGTCTAGGCTTCCATTTAACATGCCTAACATCCATAAATTCCATAAGTTCATTTTAATCTCAAAGATTACTTATTCAAAAGCAATTACCATTTTTGTTCCATGTGACAATAGCATACACAAGTAGTCTTCACTCTTGCCATACATTTTAATGCGTAGGATACACTAATGATTACCATTATGGAATCATTAACAACATAACATATAATTCATGATTTGAATTTAACTTAAAAGAAACCTAAATCTACACAATTAAGAATTATGTTTAGCACATCATATGATTCCATTTCAAATTACAATACGGGTTGTCAATCCATATGATAATAATCGAAAGAATAAAATATGGTACCTCCATCCCAAATGTGGATAGTTTATATAAGTTTAGAAAGTTCATTCATGGATCTTATACAACTTGAACCATAAAGTGAGAAGTCCTTAATTATTCATTTCCCAACAATGCATCAATGAAGGTATACAATATCACAATCATCAAGAGAAATTTTCATGTTGTCCAAAGCATCACCATTAATCCAAATAGCCCTAATGATGATTAACACCACCCAACCATGTGAGACCCTAAGGCCCACCGCTCTATACTAAGAGTTGATTGATTATAGGTAATCATTCAAACTTGTGAAATACAATATGGGTATAATACAAGTTAGATGCTTACTCAATACAACCACTAAGCATAAACATTACAAAGACAATCAAACAATAGAATACAAAGGTAGTTGCATGAACTACCAATAACATGCAATAAAAATGGTGACCCACCCATAATCACGTGGAGGAAATCACATACACGGCCAACAATAAATAGGAAAGGGCTACTATATATAGGATGTCGAATGTCGTCATGATGGATTTCAATTCCAAATGGTGTTGAGAAGTGTGTCCCCATTATCATGGAGATTATCAATGGCATTCAACCAATCATGAATGAATCATGGTGATGTCCTTCACTATCACTCATGAACTCTCTCAAGAATGTTTACTAATAGAAATCTATTAAATCTTCACTATGTTTTAGTTTTTTTAATCACAATTCAATTTTATCCTTTTAGATATTATCCCCTCTATATTTTCTCTTGGTTTTCATTCCAAGTCAAATAATGATGGGCGTCAACTCTACTCTTAATTCTAGAGCTCATCCTAACACAAAATGGTTAAAAATGATAATGAGACCATGACACTTGTATTCAAACAATAGGCAATCACATTTCCACAAGGAGACATTTTTTCCCACAAAATAAAAAGGTTTTACATGTTATAAATATAAATTCTCATATTTTCACAATTTTAAGAATCATGAAAAAATCACAATCACCATTGATGATGTCACACCCCATTTTTTATTATATATTTGGAGCATATTAAGAGTATGAATTTAACATTTATTATTCCATTTTTGTACTACACTATGATAAGATAAATGATACTTTGTTTATCTTGATAGAATATTCATGATATAGAAATTGATTATATGTAGTTGATATTTACTCAAATTGTGATTATGATTTACTTTCCTAATAAACTAACTACTGTCTAGTTGGATACTAGGTGGATGAAGGATAACCTTTTCCCCACGCATGCAATGACAAAGAGTATCATCTAGGAGAGGATGATAGATGGTGACAAGTCAATAGTTGAACCAAATTAATTGAGAACCTCACACACCTACATGAGTCGATAATATGACTATATGTGATGCATGATAAATGCATAGGAGCATATTACATGTTGTTAAAAGAGAGTTAAACTAGTTTATTTTATTTTTTGATTTAATATTTTAGATTTGATTATTATTACTAATATTATTGTTATTTTAATAGCAGAATATAGTTAGGATTTATTTAATGTGTAGATGCTCATAACTAGAGTGCCATTATAGTTGATTTAATTATTTAATATTATTTCATAGAATGATCTTATTTTATAGTAATGGTGTGCTCATGACATTATTATATTTTCCTATTTTATCCGTATGTGTTTTAACCATTGATGGAATGGGAGTATGGATCCATTAAGGCACATTTCCAGTGGTGGAGGCTAAAAATAGCCTATGGTAGTAGGGAATAAATAAAAAGAGAAGATGGGTGTTTCAAATAGTCTATTTTCAATCCTTCTTCTGACCATGGTTAAGATTGGTAGAGAGACATATTCTTACATGTGGTAACACTTGAATAATTCTTCTTGTCTAAGAAATGGAGGCATAGAATCCTAGTAGTGCCATATAGCTTTGGAAGGGAAAGTGGGATGGTGTGAAGACTAAGTAGCTCATAGGGAGAATCTAAAGGTATGAGCATCCCTAACAAATAGTCTATATAATATTATTGTTATTTGAGTTAGTCTGGTTAACATACAATAGTATTATAGTAGATTGTATTTGTATATTGGATATATTAATTTGGTATTATCTTGACTCGATCCTACCTTTGGTTATATCAATTTATTAATGTCTTTGATTTAGTATTATTTTGATAATGATTGCTATCCATTTCTAACTATGGAGTCATTGAGCCATAAGCTATTGTCCATTATCTATAGGGATCACAAATGTTATTCATACATGATGGGTTATAGTGGGTTGTGGCTTAGAGCCTACAAGAGGACCATGCAATCCTCGGCTCATAATTATATATTGTTATCTCTATCAATATGAGTTTATTTAATCCACAGAGTTATCATTTTTATTTGTGGTCATTCGATCTATCTACTGTAGATGTTATTACTATCTATTGTTTAAGATCTATTGATCCCTTTGGTTGTCATTGTGACCATTGCCTAATCTATTTTGATGTGTTACCAACTGGATATAAATACTATATATTGTCTATCGACTTTCATCTTTGTTGATAGAACTTAGACCCATAGATAGAGTTGTGTACCTTTGTGTTAACTATATTTCACTACTTTGTCTTGAAACAACCCTTTAATATGTCAGAGACTCTGAGTCAAGTTGAATACCTCTATTGTCCATGTAAAGCTAAATGTAAGTCCTTATGTCTATGTTTTATTGGAATGCCATCCAAACACATAAATGGTCATATGGGACCAAGTGTTAACCCAATGTGGTAGAGCTAATGGGTCTTAGCTAAGTTTAGTTTCATTATTGTGGTCTATGAATAGAATTCTTAATAGATCTTTTTCCCTTATTGTCTTTCTTATTAATGGTTAATAAACCTTGTGATATAGAGGATTATCTCTAGTTTAATAGTTGTATAATACTACCTTGTTGTGGTAGAGTGAAATAATTTAGTGGATATTTCTATGAGTTTTAGATAGGGTTGCATGTGATTATTCATATGTTAATAGCATTGTTGTTGATCTTTAAGAGTCATGAGGAACTTGATAGTAGTATGTGTCTTCATATAATTACATATGTATAAGTTAGAATTAGTTGTGGGTACAAGATGTATTATCATTGGCATCATTATTATTATGTGGGTGTATTTTCATAGTTTTAGACAATAGTTATTCATGTACCTTGCATTTATTGTATTTATTAATTTGTCTCAAGGGTAAGGGTATGCCAAGAAAATCAAAATCATAGTTATTCCTATACTTGCATTTATTATGTTCATTAAACGATCTCAAGGGTAAGGGCATTATTATTGTTTACATGGGTGGATTTTTACATGTAGTATGAGAGCCTAGGTTCAAGGACTAGGTATTATGAGCTTACAATGTCTAAATGAAAAAAATATTGAAATAAATAAACTTAGGATAATTCAAAGTGCTTTTCTTTCTTTGAGTACAGAGATGGGATAATCAAGATCAAGAAAGTGATTTGGAAAGAAGAGAAAGATTCAACCTAGTCAAGGGGAAGGTCCACCCAACTACCTCTCAAGGAAGAGGAGGTATGGTTATCTAACACTAAGACCTTAGCATTAGCTATGGGTTGTATAAAGTTGAACAAAAAGAAAAAACTAAATCCCAAGGTTGAGATTAAGCCAAAACAAAAAAAAACCATTGGTGATGCATGACATGCCTTTTGGTTTTGGATGAGATGCCCCCATTGTAAGAAAGTAGGTATTAGAGGAGTACCTACATGTACATCCTACCTTTGGAAGTGTGGAGGTAAACTCAAAGGATGAAGATCCTAAGGAGTTTGAAATATATGAATAGTATTTTGGAAATTGTAACCAAGAGACCTTATTATAAATAAGGATGTGTAATATCCATTTTCTATCAAGAAAATTATGATCTATCTTTCAAGAATTTGCATGATGACTTTTTGTTTTAAACATCAAACTTAATATGGTATGAAGTAGGATGAATATGTGAAGTGACCCTAGAAATTCAAACCAAGTTGCAAATGATCCTATAGCTAAGGTAGACCAAATTATTGTTTCCCTAAATGAGACTAGAGAAAGAATAGTTGCTTTGGAGAATTAGGTTAGAGGACCTAGAGATCAAGAAAATGAAGTAGGTCAAGAGTAGGACCTTAGCATCAATGAAAGACAAGGTGAACCTTAACCCAACCAAGAGGAAATTGAAAGATAGGCAGATGTAAGTGACTTTCTAGAAAATGAGTAGCTTGGGATATGGAAAAGTTCATCCCACCTAAATTTGATGGCACAATTATGGGAGACAGAATAGAATCTTGCCTTAGTTAAATGGACTTTTTTTTTAGATCCACTATTATTCTAAGGTGCAACTAAAGTTGTTTGGGGAGCATATCAACTCTTAAGCGAAGCCTCTACTTGGTGGGATAAAAAGAAATAAAAATGGGAATCAATTCCACCAATTTCACTTGGGATCAATTTGTGACCTTGTTCAGGCAATATGGTTGCCCTAGCTCTACTTTGATTAGAAATTTATTGACTTTCAAAACATAAGGCAAGGAGATATGATAGTAACTGAATATTTGAAGAAATTCACTTGACTCCTCAAGTATGTTCTTTAGTATCAGTGAGATGAGTGATTTTGAATATAGAAATTCATCATGGGACTGAACCCCCAGATTGGAGAAGTAGATGTACATGGACTCTCATCCAAGGATCAAATATTTGAAAAAGCCATAAAATAAGAACATAAGATTAAGTCCATTTCTACATTAAAGCACAAGTACTGCAAAAGGTTTTAAAAATCAAAATCCTCAACATTCAAAAAGATATGGGACAAAAACTAGAATTTTAAATAGAAGTCAAATGGTGAAGGATTAACAATCATTCAGGATTTAAGGGAAACAATAATGAGTCTAAGTGAAGAAACAAAAATAGGGAGGAAAAGAGGTTTGACAAGAGAGGATTGCTTGAGGGATGTTTTCCTTGTAGAGGTGATCATTATGCCACTAAATGCGCAAGTAAGAATCAAGGAAACAACTTTAGAAATCCTCCTTTTCCATTGCAACAAAAAATCTTTTTTAAGTAGAGAATCCATGTAGCAGTTGATAACCACTAAGATGAGTTTTAGATTACTCTAATTGAAACCTTAGGTACACTTTTTGGTTGTCACATTTCTATATTGATTAATACTAGAGCTACTAAGTGTTTTTTGGTACCTAGAGTGCTTAGTAGGATTCCTAGAAGAGTAGGATTTATGGTTGATTCATGGTTTGTCTAATATGTAAATCAAGTTGAGGAAAAGGTAGAATAATGGTTGTTTGAAGCTGAGTTAAAACATCCCACCTTCTCCATTGAAGTGAACCTTTATGTAGCACCATTAGGTTCATAGAATGTTATCCTAGAGATGACTTGGCTTTGGTGTCATAGGGAAAGAGTAGATTTCTTTGCAAAAATAGTTGAGTGCCTAGATGATTTGGGAAAACATTCAAATCCAAGGGGTTAAGGGGGAAGCTAAGTTGAGGTAGACTTTATCTTTACAACTTAAGAGATATAGAAGTAATGGGTGTGAAATGTATGCCATCAATGTAGATGAGATAGGTGACATCAAGGAACCCACTTGGCAAGATTATCCTTTTCTTCAAGAGTTTCAAAATGCTTTTCTTGAAGAACTACCTAGACTACCTTCTTTCTAGAGAGAATTTGATTTTTCAATTGACATAATTATAGGATCGGAACCTTAGTTTAAAGCTTCATAAAAATTAACACAATAAAGCTCATGGATTTAAGGACTCAGTTACAATAACTACTTTCTAAAAGATTGATCAAACCTAGTGTGTCTCCTTAGGGTGCACCAATAGTTTTTGTTAAAAGAAAGGTTGGAACCCTACACCTATGTATAGATTATCAGATTCTTAATAAGGCAAGGGTAAAAAATAGACATCCCTCACTACTCATTGATGACCTCTTTGACCAAATGCATGCTCTAACTATTTTCTCCAAGATTAATCTAAGAGCAGGCTATCATCAATTAAGAATTAAGGAGGAAGATATTCCTAAGACAACTTTCAAAACTAGATATGGTCATTATGAGTCACAGTATTACCTTTTGGACTAACAAATGCACTAGCAACATTCATGATTTGATTAATGGTTTTTTAGAGACTTCCTTGATAAGTTTGTGCTCTTCTTTTTGGATAATATATTGATATATTCTAGAAATAAGGAAGAATATTCAAATCATTTGAGGCTAGTAATGCAATGGCTAAGAAAACATAAGTGGCATGGAATATTGTACAAATGTGCATTCTTTCTAAAGGAGGAGCAATATTTAGGTCATGTTATCTTTGTTGAGGGAATCTCTATTGATCTGGCAAAGATAAGAGTGATAGTGGAATGGACTACATTGAAAAATGTTCATGAAGTGTGAAGTTTCATGTTCTTGGTATGCTATTAAAAGAAGTTTTTGTTACACTTTTCAAGAGCATCCAACCCCATTATACCACTTCAAATAAAGCTCTGATAATTTGTACGGTCATATAAGTGTGAACAAGATTTTTGAATCATAAAGGAAAGATTAACTTCAACTTCAATTCTTAGAGTGTTAGATATTGAGGGTTATTTTAGTTGTTATAGATGCATTAGGAAAAGGGTATGGTAGTGTACTTATGTATAATGGTCAATTTGTGGACTATGAGTCTCAAAATATCTTCCCAAATGAAACAAATTATTCCCTACATGATCTAGAACTTGTGGCAATTATCCATGCATTATAAGTTTGGAGACATTACTTGTTGGGAGTTACACTTGTTGACCAACACATCATAAGGCATCTTTGGATGGGGATAATAGAGCCAAAATGGAATACCCAAATTTGTAAGTGGATTATAATGAGGTTATGAAAGGTGGAAGGAATATGCTATTTTTAGCCTTTGAACTCATCTTGGAATTTGGGTGTTGGATTTCTAACTAAGGATTTGGGTGCCACTATTTTGGGTGGTTTTAGCTCATGTTTTTATAATTACCATTTGATGGTTACATGTATTGTATCTCCTATTTATTGGGTGATTGAGATGGATGTTTGGTAGTGATTTTTGTAGGTATGGATATGATGTTAGAGTTCCTTTAGATCTTTGGTTGGTGATACTCTTGTGAAGGCTATCTTTGCACAAGTTGTGTATTGTAACTTTTTTGTTTACTAAATAATACATTGAGATGCTTTGGAGTGTGGGATTTTTATCCTGGAAGGGTTTTCCCCACATACACCTATGTTATGGTATATTGTTTATTTTATGTTTATGTGTGTTTCTACTTTTTGTAATTATTAAAAGATTAAAATTTGCACAATAGTCCCCTTGCAAGTTTAGTGTAGGAAGTGTTTCCGCATAACTTACTTCCTTTCAAGTGAAATTTATATGCATTATGATAAAATGTCACATAATAAAAAATAATAGAAAACTGATTTTAAAATAGAAATGAATAACTGATATGAATAAATCTTGAAAAATTCAAAAAATTATAACTTGAATCTACATGGAAAATGACACAACTCTTCAATTTTCATCATCCCAAGGTTTTTGACCTTTTTTGTATAAATTACATAATTTGAAAATGTTGATTTTGTGGCCCAATAATATTGATTTTTAGGATGCAATATTGTGCTATCACCCAGTGACATCCCTTGATACATTCATACATAAGAAATTAGAAACACAATTATTAATACCATGAAGGGATTCAACCAATGACATCAAGCATGTGAGGCCTATTTATTTCACTTCCCTATTTTGATCATTTCATATTACAGCTGGAGACATTTTTAGACATTTAGAGACTATTGATTTCCACTATGCAGATTCAGACTATATCTCCTTATTTGGGATTAGCTTTGATTAGTATGTGGTGATTTGATTATATCCTATTTTGATGCTCTTATGATGTTAGACATGTGAGATACACTTGATGATATTAGTGATGTTGATTATGTGCCCATTATTATGGATTTGCTATGTGATTTTGATTCTAAGATAGTATAGAGAAAATACAATCATGAATCCTAATTATGATGTGATTTGTTTAATGTTTTATATGAATTATGCGATGACATGAGTGTTACATTCTGTTGCTTCAGCTATGGTATATATATGTTGGATTGACCATTTGTTCAAGTGCGTAGGTGACTTTCCAGACCATAGAAAATCAGAGGTCGATCTCACACTTATGTATTTCCTTGTTAGTCCAATCCATTCCCAAGAGGGATAAGGATCATATGTGATTGAATGATGTTTTCGTGAATGCCTGTATTTAATTATTTGGCTTAGTTCACCCTTATTCTTTAATTTAATTGATGTGTTGTAAAATATGTGTTTTAATTCACACCATTTGGTGTCTTTTTTATTTTTGGGCCATTTAATGTGAATTTATACCTCCTTAGGTGTTTATTAGAGGTTTAATTTAACCCTAGGTGGTACCCCTAGGGTCTAGGGTCCATTTGGGCTTACTAAACCCTAGGGTAAATTCCGTCTAATAACTTTAAACTTGGGTTAAGTAAAAGTGACGAAAATTAAAAATGGCTAAGGGTGGGAGATGAGTCATGCTTTGAAAGAACACCCATCCCCCTTCCCAAGGCTTGTGGATATCTCCACCTTAAAGATTTGGGGAGTCTTCAAGACCCTGAAGTGTGTGGAACCTTCCTCCAAGATTCTCACACATATATGAGAGCATCTTGGAGTGAAGGGGCTCTCTTGGATAATAAGGTGATGACATGTGTCATCCCTTATCCTCATGGAGCCATGGAGAGAGATGCGACCTCTCTACTTTTGCTCTCACACGTGTAAGAGCACAAGTGGAGAGGGTGAGGGTTTGAATGAATAGTTTGCAAGTGGCATGGGATGAGGAAGGAGAAGGTGACATGTGTCACCTTTTCATTCCTCAAGGCCTAGCTTGGAGGCCTAATTTAACTCCTCTTGGAGAGGAGTTGGGGGTTCTTTCTTTTTGGCAAGTTTTCTATCTTTAGATAGTTTTGGGAAGGAGTGTGTGAGAGCACAAGTGGAGAGGGTGAGGGTTTGAATGAATAAGAGGGTGACACATATCACCCTCACATTCCTTCTCCTTTGTAAGTGGAATGGGATGAGGAAGGAGAAGGTGACATGTGTCACCTTCTCATTCCTCAAGGCCTAGCTTGGAGGCCTATTTTAACTCCTCTTGGAGAGGAGTTGGGGGTTCTTGTTTTTTGGCAATTTTTCTATCTTTAGAGAATTATGGGAAGGAGTTAGAGGATTTTGAAGGATTGGAGGCTTGGACAAAGCTTGTGGGCTCTTCTTCAACTTGCATCCATTGTTGGGCTCTTAAGGTAAGCCTCATGGCATTTAGCCATTCCATATGCTTGTTATATTTTTACTTATGTGCTTGGTTGTGTTTTGGGAGTATTTTCTTTTGTGTGGTTATTGGGTGTATTGGGATGAGACTACCCATTTGGGTGTGTCCTTCCTTGTGTGGGGTGGGGGAGGAGTGAACCTCCTCGAGGTCACCCTCCTGGTGTTGGTATTCTTATGGCCTTGAGGGCATTATTTTGAGTATGGGATTATTTTAGTTGACATGAGTGCCATGGTGATTTTGTATTTCATGGAGATATCATTTTTTGGCTTGAGGCCTTGTGGTGTTGAGACTATGAGTTTTAGAAGTTGCCTCTAGAGTTGAGTAATGTCCACTCCCCTACCCCTCCAAACTCATTTTTATGAGTTTTGTTTTATGTAAAAGCTATGGGTGATTTTGTGTTGTTGGCTTGTATTTTGTTTTTTGTTGTAGAATGATATAACCCATGTGAAGTTTGACCTCCCATCTCTGGGTGACCTACTTGCGCGTCTATGGGAGGGAGGAGAGCGGTTTTTGTGGCTTGGCTTCCCCCTATTTGTGTTACAATCTTGCAGGTTATTTTTGGTGGTCTTGGAGGTTCGGAAGAATGGTCATTGTGGCTTTATTTTTGTTATCTTGTTGGCTATTTTGAGAGCCATGGTCCTTGTGACCTTATTGTATTTGGTTGTCAAAATATGAACTCTCAATGTTGTAGTTATGTAATAAAATTTCCCTTATGAACGCAAGAGTCTTCTACATATTTTAATGAAGTTGTAGTTGATTTTGTAAGAATTCATTTGCTGCCCTATAATGGATAATATCTCCTTGTTAAATCAATGTGTTTCATTTGTGAGGAATATATATATATATATATATATATATATATATATATATATATATATATATATATATATATATATATATATATATATATTATTGGTTAAGTTTATTTTGTACTAATGAAATAGTTGCTAGTTGTATGAAAGAAGAGAAAGAAAATAAATAAGATCTATGTTTTTTTATGGTTCACAGGAAATTATTTTTTCTTTTATATTATTGTTGTAAAAAAAAAGAATGATATACTGTCCTATTTTATTTCTGATGTCAAAAAAAAAAAAGTTTCCTAAAAAGCTCTCCTAAACTGATATATTTTAAGTGAGTAAAATCCTGTTATTGGAGTATGCATTATATATATATTATTGTAAAAGGGGCATTTTAAACCTCACTATTAAACAAATATTTTATTGCCTATGTATATATACCTCTATGTGTGTATATATAATACAAAAAAGAGGCATTTTAAACCTCACTGTTAAACAAATATTTTACTGCCTATGTATATATACTTGTGTGTGTGTATATATATATATCAAATGAAATGTTTTAATAAAAAAAATTGAATAGCATATGTTACTGACCAGATCTAATATTTAACACAGTGAATTAAAAAAAAGAGGATTGAAATTTTTGTTATGGCCGAACCCTAGAAATTATAGGGTTTAAAGTTTAAAAAAAAAAAAGTTTTTAGACTATGTGGCGGTGGCCACAGGCCGCTGCCCACACAGCCCGCCAACCATTATTGAAGGGGGTGTGGGGAGGGGGGTCAAACCCCCACCTAGGGTGTGGGTGGGGGTTTGGCCACCCTCCCCACACCTGTCACCATTGTTTAACATAAAATCTGTGAATTCCTTGATGGTGGTGGCGCTACCATTTCTAATCCATCGCTCCTCCATTTCTAAACCCTGCAACTCATTCTATTTCCGTTACTCTGTAATATATACAATTTTTGTAAAATATATAGTATAAATATATGTATAATAAAGAAAAAAAAACCTGTGTAGTATACTAAATGAATATATACTTGTTGAGGCAGCATGGCTATGGCTACTAAAACCTTATAGAAACCCTAACCTGTAAAAACAAAGAGAGGACAAAATGGGGGAAAACAAAATGAGAAAATAGAGGAGTAAAATGATAAAAGAATAGGGTTAGGGTAGTGAAGAGAAACTAATAAAATAATAGATGGATTTTAGGGTTGTGGTTGAGAGGGGAAAATTAGAATGAATTTAATTTATTTCATTTTCATTTACACATGAGTTTTAGTTCCCCCTCTTTTACTCTTTTGAAATTATTATATTTTTCTATGAGCTTTTTAATCTTGGGTTCTTTTCTTGTGGAAGGGGTATATTTATTTATTTTGCTAGATTTAATGTGACCTAGGAATTTTATATTATAATGTGGGATTTTTGATTTATAGGTCTTTTTAAAATTTGGGGTATGGTAGTTGAAATTTCATGTGAGATTTTTCTATCCTTTGTGTTTTTTTTTTTTAGACTTTTAGATTATTCTTTTTCTAGTGGGTTTTAATTTATTTAAATCGGGAGATCATGGTCATGAAATTAATATTGTTATTTTGATTTTAAGGAATTGGAGAAGATTGATTTATTTCTTTCCTTGGAGAATTTTACTTTTGACTTTTAGTAAATAGAATTGTTGGAATTATATTTATTAGCAAATTTGTATTATTGTTGGGATTATTATTAATAGTTTTATTTAATTTGATTTTCAGTTATTTGGGTGGTAATTTTTATATTGTTAATTAGGTAAATTTAATTTAATCTTTTTATTTTATTTTTCTCATAACTATTTTGAGGGAGATCTTTTTAAAATATTTATTCCAAACATTAATAACGTGTTATGCTACCGAAATTTTTTGAGATTTAGGGCTTTTGTTTTAAATAAATTTTCTTGGTATTTAATTAACATTCTATTTTTTGCCTTGTGATTATTTTTTAATGTAAGCATATTTTTAATCTATTTTATGCTCTAGAAGTAGGGTTGGATTTCGACTCATGTCGGAATCGTATCACTCACTTAAGAAACTTAGGGCTCAGGTCAAATCGATCCTAACCCTAGTAGCGATGCTCATCGCGTCGCATGACCCCCTTGTCAGTGATCATCATGCAGGGGATTGCGTATGTAAACACTCTTCCCTGAGTTTCGATTGACATGTTTACAGCTTATGCGTATTGCCACCAAGCATGTTGACACGTGCAAGGGGGTTTCTAGGGACATGTAAAGTTTTTAATATTTTGTGTCATGACCACATGACAAATGTAGACATGACACGTGTGTTGCATGTCATGACCACATGGAAAATGTGGGCATGACATTTGGTATCAGAGCTCAAGTTTAAACACTAGGCTTGTTTGGGCACATTATAATTTTTGCATTTTCGATTGATTTGTGAATACCTTGTTCTTGTAGGATGCCTCCCCAATGAAATAGGTGAGCGTGCTCATGTGGCATAGCATCCATAGAGATACAGAACTAGGAGTCTTTAATAGAGGGTCAGGGACCACCAGATCCACCAGAGCAGTAGGCACTGCAAGCACCACTAGTACCTAATATTGGACCATAGATCTTACATGCATTACATGCAGTGTTAGAGAGGTTGCCACCAGTGATAACAGAGCCACGTGTCGAGCCCTGCGTTGATCCGTGAGAGGAACCACATGAGGAGTTGTGTGCCAAGTTGCGTGTAGAGCCACGTGTTGAACCATGCATTGAGCTGCAAGTGGCGCTAATCATAGAGCCTCTTTTGGAGCTGCGTATTGAGGTACCTGACACCACAAGAGAGGAGATTGGTTCCGCTCACAGAGCACAAAGTAGGAGTCCTCCGTACCATGCGAGACGAGAGGAGGTAATGAGGATTGAGTAGATTTATCATGGACCCTATGATTATGGATGGTGAGAAGAGGTGGATGAGCCTTACACAGGGCACAGAGACTAAGGAGACCCTATCAGAGACTTGCTTAGGCTGAATCCACCTACTTTCATAGGGACCACAGAGGGAGTTGAAGCTAAGGCTTGGCTTATCAGTTTAGATAGGTGCTTTGTGTTGTGTCCTTATGAGGGCAACACGAAGGCACGCGTGGTGGTTCACCTGTTGAGAGATGCAACAGCAACTTGGTGGTGCATTGAGGAGTGCAAGTGCCGCTTATCCTTGGATACATTTTCATGGGACACATTCATTGAGCGCTTTAATGCACGATATCTATCAGACCACTACAGGCAACGTCGCAATGATGAATTTCATGATTTATAGTAGCGAGGGTCTACTATAGTACAGTATGAGGTTAGGTTCACCGAGATGTCACTTTATGCATGTGTATGAGGAAAATTGATTATAATTAAAACTAACAAAATCAAAAACCCAATAACATAAAGAGAACAAATCTAAATAAAAGGCATTACTAATAAATCAATAAAACATGAAAGCTTTTACTGAGATTTGTATTGTTCCCTTTGGATGAATGTGGATTGCTCAATAGTGCTGCAAAACCATGGTTGTAACAAGCAAGTAAAGTGCTCAAAGATCAATGTCAAAAGATCGTGAAGTTGCTCAATCAATGTGATGTATGCTCAAAGTGTTGTTAAAGGATGCCTGAGAATAAGTGATCGAAGAGGATTTATGAAGGAGATGAGGAGGGTTTATATAGATTTCAATAGAGATCAATCAACGGTCTAGATAATTCAGAAGAATCAATGGAGGAGATAAAACAAATAACCATGATGAATGTGCACATGACATGTGTCAATCCATGAGGATATTCCTAGTAAAATATGATGAAAACAAGATTGATTGAATAGATAACTCAACTTGTAATTTTGCCTTTTTTAGAGTTCTCAAAATAAGACTAATTGTGCACATGAGTCAACAAGATATTTTAAGAGGAATTGGAAAATAACTAAAATTAAATAAATAAATTTATTTATTTAATTGTGCATGATTGAGGAATAGAAGATTATAAATAAAATATTTGATTTTATTTATTTTTAGGGGAAAAAGTAAATTAAATAAATAAATTTATTTAATTATTTGTGCAAGATTAGAGGATTATGAAGATTATAAATAAAATATCTGATTTTATTTATTTTTAGAGGATTGAGATCATTTAAATAAATTTGCATGATTTATTTAAATTTAGAAGAACAATTGATTTAATTAAATAATGTAAATTATTTAATTGTAGATAAGAGGGAATTTGTGCTGAATTAATTAAATAATTAGATTTATTTAATTAATGGAGACTTGAAATTTGAAAGAGGATAATGATTTAATTAAATAATAAACATTATTTAATTTTGGCAAAATATAGAGGAATTTAATTTAATTAATTAAATAAATAGAATTTATTTAATTAATGTCAATTTTTAGAAGGTTTGGAAGAATTTAATGAAATTAATTAAATAATTAGATTATTCAATTAATATTGACATGTAGGTGATTTGACATATTTGATGAAATGCAAGTGGTGTGACGACTTGGTTATTTTTGGGTGTCTACATTTTGCCCCTCTTTGATGTAATGCAGTTTACAGTGTTGCATCAAAGAAAATGATTGTTGAAGACATGATACAATTTTTGATGCCCCAGTATAGGTAGTTGCCCCAGTGTATGCCCCCTCGAGCAAAAAGATGGGGAAGCGACAAAAGGACTGGATTGATGCTCGATTAGAAGATTGTGTTGGAGATAGGTGAGGTTGGATAGATGATAGATAGAAGAAAGGAGATAGGAGAGAACATGAGAGAAAGACTGTTGATCGATCTTTGCTAGAAAACTATATAAGGCCATGGGTAAATGGATGGGTAAATGATGAGCTTGTTGCATTGGTTTCACAAATGTTTATAAAGAGCAATCCTTATTTTTGATATAGCACATGGATAGTTCACCGCCAAGGTATAAAAGACCAAGGTGCTGTGATATCCGAGTGCATGGACGTTGACTCTGCAAGCAAGAGGTTTGAACTTAGATCCCTTAGACATAATATAACCTTGCTATACATGTGAATGAGCCATAGTCTTGAACATAAAATAAACTTCAATACATGTGAATGTAAGAAGAATATTAATATGTAAGATGCTAGGTCGTAACACACACAAGATAAATATAATGCTAAGAAAGATGCTAAAGATCATTCCTCAAACACGGCACACAAAAGCAATGACTATACCCCCAATCCGTACTGCATCGCAACATACCAAGATTATAGATAAATCAAGGTAGTCTTGAATAGGTAATGGATAAAGGAACAAAAGAAAAAACCTAAAAGCAAATTGACTGACTTACAAAGTAAACATATAGCCAACATATTCTCTTGCCAAAGAGGTTTCTCGGGATAGATTGGATAGGAAAGATAACAACCTTATCATAGGAGAGGTGTGTCCGTTAAAGGGGGCTATCCACCTAAAAAGATAATTTCTTGCTGCCAGAAATGCCACATGTCACAGAAGACGTGTGTGTTGGTCTCGACATTGGAACACTCTGCAAAAGATAAGCTTATTGATCTGGTGCTTTGGTTAAGCTAGAATTTAGCTGATGCTGGCAATCAGAACAGAAGGACATCAGTTGACTCTGGAAGAAAGCTGCTTTGCTTTAGGTTTGTTAAGAACTTTTGCCTTGAAAGAATGTGCTAGCTTGTTGTTTTGCTGCTTGAGTTAGTCAAGTTGAGGTGAATGGATTTTGAAAAATAGAAGACTAGAAAGGTGACAATGTTAATGGATTGAAACGGGTGAAGAATGATGAATCGTATGTGCCTGAGTAGTGGATACATCCTTCGTATTCCAGACTGCCTACATATCCTGTATCCACGGGATCAAGGTACATTTACGATGGAAGATGAATGATGATAATATGTAGTTTTGGATAGAGTGATGAATGGGTCAAGGTGGTGAGGGGGAGATCTTATGTACCTGAGTACTGGATACTTCCTTCGTATGCCAGCCTGCCTACATACCCATATCCATGGGATCAAGGTACCTTAAGATGGAGAAAAGATAATATGTAGTTCTGGTTGGTGTGATGATGTAGGAAAAGCATTGAGAAGATAACAGCCTTATCATAGGAGCGATGTGTCTGTTAAAGGATGCTATCTACAAAAAGGAGAAAGATTGAAGTGATTGTGAACCACGAACAAGGATCCATTCCTAGACCTAGGTTAAGGAAAGAGTTGCCCCCATTTTGGTAGAGGAAATTGTATGGGTGACCGACGAAGAAGACAGAGAAAGCTTGGACCTAGGACAAGATAGTGTTAACTGTAGACATAGATCAAGATGCGAGATGACGACAATGGACATTGACAAATTTCCAAGCTATACTGGATAAGGAGATGGAAATGTAAACAAGGTCAATGGTTTTATTATGGATGGATGGATGAAGCGTGTTGTGAAATGGACATGGAATGAACATGACTCAATAGACGATGGATGTTGACTCTACACATAGTGCCTGTTTGCCAGGTTTTCACTATGGTACATATCCAAGGCGCCCGTTTGCCAGGTTTTCACCAGAGGATGGATTTTTTTTTTTTTTTTGTGTTTTTTTTGGAATACTCTAAGGATCAGGCATAGAACTTCTTAAGATGAACATTGTTAAGTGGCTCATCCAGAGGAATGCCGTCAGGTGTAGCTAAAGTATAAGCTCATGATCCATATGTTGCTGTGACAATAAAGGGACCTAACCAGTTAGGCTCAAACTTGCCCTTCTTTTCTCGATCTACTTGATTTCTCTGATTCTCTTTGAGTACAAGATCACCAACTTGAAACCGTCTTTATTTGATCTTTTTGTTGTAATTACGCTGGAGGTGGTTTTGATAGACATGGAGATGATTAAGCGTGGCAAGGCACCTTTCATCTAGTAGTTCAAGCTTAGCTAATCTGGAAGTGTGATACTCCTCTCTGCTGATGAGGTCCTACATGGATACTCTGAGGGATGGGATCTCGACCTCTATAGGTAGGATGGCTTCATGGCCATAGACCAAGGCATATGGTGTGGCACCACTTGGTGTTCTAATACTAGTGCGGTAGGCCCATAGGGTGGGATTGAGTTGCAAGTGCCAATCACGACCAGCTTCATTGACTATTTTTTTGAGGATTTTGAGAATGGTTTTATTGGAAGCCTCAGCTTGGCCATTACTCTGTGGATAGTAGGGAATTGAAAAGTGATCTTTGATATTGTATTGTATGCATAAGGCATGGACATCTTGATTCTTTAATGGTCTCCCATTATCCGCGACAATGTCTTAGGAGATACCATACTGGAAAATGAGGTAGTTAAGGATAAACTTGGCTATTTGCTTACCGGTGATAGAGGTCATGGGAATGGCTTCCACCCACTTCATGAAATACTCAGTGGCGGTAATGATGAACTTATGGCCATTGGATGAGGATGGGTGGATTTGTCCTACAAGGTTGAGACCCCATTGAGAAAAAGGCCATGGAGTTGTCACAGGTTGTAATTCATGTGCTGGTGTGTGAATCAAATCTCCATGCTACTAGCATTGTAGACACTTCTTAGCAAACTATGTAGCATCTTGCTCTATTGTAGGCTAGTAATAACCTATTCTGAGTATCTTTTTAGCGAGATTAGGACCAGTAGAATGTGTCCACATACACCTTCATGTATGTCTCATAAGGTAGCTTCAGCTTCTTCCGTGTTAAGACATCATAAGAGGATACCATCAAGACTCCAGCAATATACTGTATCACCCAGAATGGTGTAACAGGAGGATCGTCGGATAAAGGTTTTGTGTTAGGTGGATGAAAGGTCAAAGGGAAAGGTATTGTTTTTAAGGTATTCATAGATATCTTCGTACCATGGGGAATTGGGACCAACATGTTCGCAGACGATTTCAGTAACTGGAACGTCGACGGTGAGTATCAACAATTCTTCGATCAAGAATTCACACTTCTGTGTATTTGCAGGCATGTCAATAAGTGACCCTATAGAAGCCATAGAATTTGCAACCTTGTTATGCTCTCTTGGAATTTGCTCAAATGTGATGCTAGAAAAATGTGGTTTGTAGGCATCAACTAGTTGCTTGTACGGGACCAACTTTTCATCCTTTGTTTGGTACTCATCAGTAACTTGTCGAATGACTAGTTGTGAGTCTCCATATACTTGTAATTCTATGATGTCCCATTGAACTTCTGTATTGAGACCTATGAGGAGTGCTTCATACTCGGCAATGTTGTTCAAGGGAATGCAAGCCGACATGACTTAGGAATATAGTCATTTTGAGGTGTGATGAATAAGATGCCAGCCCCTGACCCATGCTGTCTGTAGGAACCATCAAAATACAACTTCCACATTATGGAGTTGGAAAGAGTGAAGAGATTCTCGTTTGAAAAGTCTACTAGCATAGGGTGTGTATCTATCATGGGTGCTTCTGCGAGTTGATCTGCTAGGGCTTGTCCTTTGATTGCTTTGCGATCCACATACTCAATGTTGAACTCACTAAGGATCATGACCCATTTAGCTAGTCTGCCTGTAAGAGCTACTTTTGCTAGTAGATACTTCAAGGGATCAATTTTGGCTATAAGATTTGTGTGTTGGTTCAACATGTAATGCCACAACTTTTGGGAAGCGAACACAACTGCTAAACAAGCCCTTTCCATCGGTGAATAATTGAGTTCATAGCCCACCAAGGTTCTACTGATATAATAAATTGCATACTCTTTTCCTGACTCATCATGTTGTGCTAGCAAGGCCCCGAGGGCCGAAGTTGTAGTTGAGATGTATAATATCAAAGGTTTATCAGCAACTGGTGGAACCAACATAGGAGGTGTAGCTAGATACTCTTTGAGTTGATCAAATGCTACTTGACACTTATAATCCCATCGAAATGAGACATCCTTTTAGAGAAAGTGTTGAAATGGTTGACATTTATTTGCTAGCTGTGAGATGAAACGCTGAATAGATTGCAACCTTCCTTGAAGACTCCTTAATGCTTTGAGGTTCTTTGGTGGAGGCATCTCCACTATAGCCTTTACTTTGGTAGGGTCTACTTCGATACCTCTGCGAGATACAATGTATCCCAACAGCTTTCCTGATGTCACATCAAAGACACACTTCTTTGGATTGAGGCATACTTGGTATTTCTTGAGCCTGTCAAAGATCTGTCCTAGAACCTGTATGTGATCCTCCCTAGAAGATTTAGCTAGTATGTCATCCACATAGCCCTCCATGATGTGATGAAAGAGGTCATGGAATATTACTGTCATTGCTCTTTGATAAGTTGCCCTCGCATTGTTTAGACCAAATGGCATGACACACCAACAATAATTACCCCACAGACAAGAAAAAGTTGTTTAATGTTGATCTTCTTCTGCTATCCTTATCTAATTGTAACCTAAGAATCCATCCATGAGAGAAAGCATTTCATGATCTACTATCAAGTCTACTATAATATCAATGTTTGGTAATGGAAGGTCATCTTTGGGACATGCTTTGTTAAGATCTCTAAAATCATTACACATGCGGATGCGCCCATTGGGTTTACACACAGGTACAATGTTTGATACCCAGTCTGAATAATCAATAGGTCAGATGAACTTTGGATCTAACAACTTCTGTATTTCTACCTTTACCAAGAGAGCTATTTGTGGGTGCATCTTTCTCAGCTTTTTCTTGACTGGTTTAAATTTTAGATCAACCGTGAGATAGTGAACCACTAGCTTAGGGTCTAACCCAGGCATATTAGCATAGGTCCATGCAAAATTGATGGTTCTGTATAAGAAGAATGTGTTAAGGTTCCTGTGCTCTGTTTCTAATAGTGATGCTGCTAGGAATGTGGTCTTTGGATTTTTCTCTGTGCCAAGGTTTATCTCTGTAGAATCTTCCACTAGGAGAGTTGACTCCTCTTGATATTAGATGGTAGGGGAAGTTCAAATCCTCCATCCTCAGGTGCCACAATTGGGTTTTCACCATTGGATATGTCCTTTGTTTTTACTATTTTGTGATCAGGAGGTGCCACAGTGTGGTTTTCACCTAGAGATCTTTCTTTATTTTTACTTTTGCGACTGGAGGATTTGGCATTCTCACCAAAATAAGCTGTTGGCTCTAGTTCCATTACAAAACTTGCTTTATGATTGCCAAGAGGGATACCTTCTCGAAGTCCCATGAACTCAGCTAAAGCTTCGTCATTCTGAAATACATCTATAACGGGGGATGCTTGTTGGTCCCAATCGATAAGTTTAGGGTAGACAAGTGTTACATTCTAGGTGTTCGTGGTGGATGTTAGGGATACAGAGGATAGCATAAAAATGGAGGATTCTGCAAATGGGTTGGTCATATGGAGGGAAGAGTCATCAATGATATCCTCAATAGACGTCAAATCGGCAGGAAACATTTCAGCCACCTCATCAAGGATATACTCGATGTCCAAGGCGTGTGGTACCTTTCTCCCGAATCCTAACCCCTTCTTGTCTAGTTTCTTTGTCACAATGATGGGTTCCATTGTTCCTTGATTCTGTTTCCCAAGGCCACCTTTGCCTTTATAGCCCATGTTTTTGACTATCCTTAAGCCATTGCCATATTGCTTGACTAGTATTGTGACTGGTGCTTTCTCCTTATAGAGCCAAGAAAAAATGTCCTCAATAGTTTCTTCTTCCAATAATTTTCCCTATTGGATTTGGGTTAGGAATGCTGGGGGAGGAATAGCTACTTTTTTAGTTGCTTTGGCAATGGGCGGTTAGTCGTAAGATTTAGGGAATAAAGGCATCTACCCTACACAACAAGATTTTGAGATATCATAAGATCCAAAGCCTATATCACAGATGTGAGATTTGATTTTAGGAAGAGGATTAGGTTCACTGGTAGAGGCTTGTGTCAGATTTTTAGGATCGACATATAGTGGGGATTCAAGGGCTTTGTCATTTTGAGGCACTTGGTTGCAATTCTTATAACTGCCTTGCAAGACACGATAGAATTCAAAAGGATTGAGGTCTCACGGGATAGTTATCTCCATACCATTGAATGGGAATTTTAGAGACTGATGGTATATGGAGGGAACAACTTTCATTGCATGGATCCAAGGGCGACCTAGGATAATGTTGTAAGGCAGCTCAATATCAAGGACTTGACACTGAGTTTCAAGCATGATAAGGCCCAGTTGTATAGGCAACTGAACAATACCTTCTGAATGGCATTCGGCATCATCATATCCCTTGATTGTAATACTTTGATCAGTGTTGACATGATCCTCAGAGTATCCCAATTGCTTAAGTAACTTTAAAGAATAGATGTTGAGACTAGCACCACCATCTATGAGTATGCGTTTGATTTTGTGCTTATGGATGAGAACCTCAATATGAAGGGCATCATTGTGACATGGATCATGGGATGGGAGGTCCTTTTCAGAGAAGACCACATTGTAGGGTGAAGTAATGTTACCTACTATAGCTTGAAAATCCACGACCGCTATGTTGTTAGGAACCGAAGACTCTTGGAGGGATTTTTCTAGCACTATTCTATGTGCAGGTGATGACCGTAGGAGGTCCAAGATAGAGATATGTGCTAGAATTTTCCCTAGATGTTTGACAAGATTATAATCAGATTGAGCTGGGAGACTGGGTTTTGGACCATGAATGGTGACACGACTAGGACGAGTTGTAACAGCACAATCTGTAGATTTACCTTTGATTGTGAGGGTAGATACATGACTCTCTTCAAAACGACCCACAATGGAGTCAAAGGAAGTGGACGCATGATTGACACCTTTACCTTTATCCTGAGGAGGAGGTGGACCATGGTGAAGGAATGGTTCCTTGTACATGTGGAGGTCTTTGTTCGTGTGTTGAGCAGGTGGATCATCTTCAAGAGAGATTCGGTTTCCTTCGATGAGATTTTTGATTAGGTGTTTGAGTTTCATGCACGATGCAATTCTGTGCCCTTTGCTCCTATGAAATTCACAATATTCATTTTCTTTGTATCGTGTAGTTTTGTAAACCAGCTCTGCATATGGGGGAGCATCAGGTAAGGTGATGAGCCCTTTGTGTAAAAGCTTTTGTAGGACCAATTCAATGGGCTCTCCCAAGGGAGTGAATTGACACCGCGGAGGGTAATCTTGTTGAGGTCGCTCTTGTTGTCATTGCTGTTGATTTTGATAGGGTTGCCTTTGTTTTTACTGTTGTTGAGGTTGACTTGGTTTGGAAAGCTGCAGCAGTGTTTGCAATGTTTGGACATGTTTAGAGTCGACCACCCCATCATTGACCACGTTGTTGTTTTTGTTCCAAAATTTAGGTTTATCATTCGTTTGGTGTTGAGGAGCATTGTCTTTAGTTTCTTTGAAGATTTTTACCACACCTTTAGCAATGAGGGCCTTTTCAATGTTGATTCCCTTGTATGTGATTTCGTCGAAGGTTGTAGCACTAAGAATTTGCAAGTGGAAACCTAACTCTTGGTTGAGGTTCTGCACAAATATGCTAACAAGTTGTTTCTCAGGAATCTTGAAAGGGAATTTGTTAGCCATTTGTCTCCATCATTGAAGGAAAGAAACAAAAGTTTCTCCATTTTTTTGTTTGTTGTTGCATAGATCAATCATGGAGATTTCATGCTCCGCATTGTAGGAGAAATGGGTGACAAATTTCTCTGCTAGCTCATTAAAAGATTTGATACTCGTGGGTAAGTGTGAGAACCATTCTATAGCTTGCCCTCCAAGACTGTGAGGAAAAAGATACATAAGATATGTGTCGTTATGTGAGACCTTGAAGCAAGCAAGATAGAATTCCCTGAGATGGTCTTTTGGGTCACCTTTCCCTTTATATTTATCAAATTTAGGAATAGTGAAATTTTAAGGAAAAGGGATCATGGGTAATGACTGAACAAAAGGATAAGGACACACTTCCTCTAACGAGAAGGTCTTCTTGGTGTGACCAAACATAAGATCAGATAGCTGTTGTTGAACTTCTACGATTTTTAGCTCCATCATTGTGGGAGGGGTTGGAAACATCTCCTGTTGTCCTAGAAGTGGTTGTTGTTGCCCATGCGACAGATTGTAGTGTAAGTCATGCATATTGGTGTTATAAGGGTCGTAGGATTGGTTGGGGTCATACGTGTTATACGTTGGGTTGAGATTGGGTTGAAATTGGATGCTTTGATTTGGAAGAGGTTGAGGCGGTGCTAGGTAAGAATGTTGGCTTTGAGATGGTTGGAGAAAAGAATGTAGGGGTGGAAAGCTAAAGTTCGTTGGATTAGATTGCGATTGCATAACATAGCTTTGGGACACTTGATGTTGGGAAAGTTGAGGGTGGCTAGGCAATGTGTGAAAGAAATTTAGCGCTGATGAATGTAGCAGAGGAGGGACATAGGTAGATGTGATTTGTGATGGTTGAGGTTGATTGATGATGAGCATAGAAGAATGTTGTGGTTGGGATTACATGAGCCTAATTGGTTGAGAGACATGAAGGTTTGATGATATGGGAGGTGGTATTTGTTGAGACCCTTGTTGCATGGCTACATAGTTGTTCCCTGAATTGTAATTTGGTGGAAAACCTATTCATGATGGGGTAACCAAAATTCTACTTTCGATTGGTGTAGACACTTTAGGAGGTTGTTGTATATTTGATCAAGCTAAGGTGGCTTGCTTAGCTAGCTTTGCTTGACGTTGGAGAGTTTCTTGTTGATTTTTGTAGATCTCCATAGGAGTCAGAAGCAGTGATATGGCATTCTTTCCTGTTGGGTTTTGATAAAGGGGATTCTTATATTGTGCAATCGTTTTCCCTTGTGAGCCTTGTTCAGGTAAGGGCATGGTCACTGTTGACATAGTTTGTATTGCTTGTATGGCATCTTGGGTATTGTTTGTCTCCTTGAGAGTGGATAAATAAAAATCTTGAGGTAATTTGGCTCCTTGCTCTGCTAGCAATCGAAAGAAATGATCCTGGTTCTCACTAAGGATTTTGTCAAAAGCAGCCATGGCTCTAGGGTCTTATATGAATTCCTCAAGATCTTGCCCATCTTCTTGAGAGGATTGACCTATTTCAAAGTGTCGCTCTTCTTGAGATGGGGCTAGATCTATAGTATAACCTTGTGGAACAAAATTCGGAGGCATGCCGATAGTATAGTGAGGTGTACCTACCAATGGGACTCGTCCTTCCTGAGATGGGACTGGATTGGCAGTATAACCTTGTGGGACAAAATTCAGAGGCATGCCAGTGGTATAGTGAGGTGTACTTACCAAAGGGACCCTACCTTCTTGAGGAGTGCTAGGGTGGTCTAGCTGTGGCATGTTGGGAGAATTGGTAGATCTTTCCACAGGTGTTCTAGGAGTAACCTTGGGGGTAATGTTGAGTCGACCTGATTGCGATGTGTGAGGAGGTGATTTACGCTTCCTAAGGATAACTTCCTTGGACTTCATAGTTTGCTGGAGCCTAGTGATTACCATGGAATACACTAGGATAAAAGGTAATGCTGAGATTCTGTTTGTGCTTTGAGAAAGATAAAATCTTGATAAACAATTCACTGGACCAAAGTTGCTATATTATTTGACCAGAGGCATTGGACTGTGCAACCAAAAGCATGCTACTGTAATACCAAAGGCGATGGACTGAGCTACCAAAGGTGAGGTACTACTATACCAAAGGCGAGCTACGGTGACCAAAAGCGAGCTACTATACCACCAAGGGAGAGCTGATGTAATACCAAAGGTGCTGAAGTAGTGTCTGATGCTCAAAAAAGGCAAATTTTGATAGATTTGGTTTTGGTTCTGATTAGATTTGTTTTGGCAAGAGAAAACACAGCAAATAAAGTGGCAAAAAAAGACTGACACAATAGATAGTGTATGTTTAAGGCTCACAAAAAGCCCAATGTTTCGATAGGTATGAGACAATTTGCAAACAATATCAAGCACTTTTTATCCCTAGAGACAAGACTTCATTGCAGTAGATCAGCTCACAACTTAATACTCCGTTGATAAAAATATCATTCCATAAAGGTGTCAGATATTTTTTATCTTTGCGAGAGACGATAGGTAGGGATATCTCACCCTCCCCTTGGAAAGCTCAAGTAGGTCACAAGAGCTTTATGGCCTAGGGAATACTATCTCTTCTCAAGGGATCCAATGGTGAGTATCTTAAGGGCTTAAATCGATTCCCCTTGCACTGATGATTACCACAATGTTCGGAGGTAGATCGAGTAGTCTCTATCTAGAATGGTTCTTAGTAACTTTGAGGGACCAATGCCTTGCGAGCTATGTGACAAGCTACTAAAAGCTTTAACCAATCCTACTAAGAGTATCAAACACTTCGCTCGATGTGAAAATTATTTCCACAAAGAGCTAGTACACCTCTTTTCAGTTTGGCACCACAAGGAAAGACTGACGTCAGTTAGGACTTGGCTTTCACCTTATCCCTCTTATATAGCAATTCAAAGGAAAACTCCACTTAGGGTTGTCCCTTTTGGATGAAGCGCAATCCAAAAGCAGGCCCTTCTAAAAGAATTACTGAAATGTAAGAGCAACCACATCAAACAAAGGTTCAGTTGTCCTGTTATAATAAAAAATAAGGTGCAACTAAATTAGGCACACACACGATTGTAGTTGTCAATTGTCCCTTATGAAATTGAAGTGTTTGGCATTCATGTCTATTGTCCTTTAGAAAATTGAGGTGTTTTCACATATATGTCCATTGTCCCTTAAGAAAAAAATATGTTCCTAAGACTTAGATTGCAAAAGTGATTTGTTCAATTATCCCTTAAGAAAGCAATATGTTTTCTAAGATTGCAAAGATGATTGTTTAATTGTCTCTTAAGAAAGCAATATGTTTTTAAGACTTAATGCCATAGATTTGTCAATTTCTTCAAAGTTCGTCCTACATGCACATGTTAGAGAAATCAATTTTCTTTGTTTGAGTGATAAAATGCTGCAAAAAGTTGATTAGTTCCATACAAACTCAAAAGTTAGCAAGTGTTTGAAGTCATAGATTGAGAATAGGCCAATGAGTGGTCTTAAAAAATAAATCTTAGAAAATCCTTGAAATGATATTACCCCTGTGTAGAAGATAAAAAAATCAACTTTAAAAACAAACATCACCTAATTTCAAGTCCGTTTATGAAAGTTATGAAGCTTGGAAGGTCTAAAAATTGTGACGAGATAGAAATAGCAGTGAGAAAATAAGTTTTTTGAAAATAAATAGAGAATCTTGAGAAAAAACTAATTTCACCACGACGTAGATCATGAAATTCTATCCTATTTAAAAAAAAAAAACACTCAAAAACATGTCCGTATGACCAAGATATTGAGGTTTGAAAACTGCCTACTCATAAAAAAAACTCAATGAGAAGGGGTTTGACTTAGCCCCCTTGTGAGTAACCCTTGGTCACTGATGTGACCTACAGCTGGAGGGTGCTTTTTTTTAAGTAAAGATTTTTTTTTAAAATTAAAGTCTTAAAAAAAAATTTGTGCTTTTCTATTTTTAAATGTGCTTTTTTTGTTTAAAGAAAAGCTCATGTAAATTTTTTGTTTTTTTTTAAAGAAATGCAAGACAAAAAGGTATGTGGGACAAAAAGGACAAGGTACCTGGCTGTGCAGGTACCTGTCAGCACAGTACCTATGTAGGCAGGTACACTTATGTGTATTTTTTTTTAATTTTGTTTTTTACTTTTTTTTTTTAATTGTTTTTGATTGCTTTTTTTAATTTTGCTTTTTGATTGATGTTTTTTTTTTTTTAAAGAAAACTAAAAAAAAATAAAAAATATTTTTTATTGTACCTCACGATTGATTGTACAGCCTCGGGTTGCGTGCCTGAGGTAAAAAATTTGTCAGATTTTTACTTTCACCGAAATAGGCCAAATTATATGTTTTTCTTCACCTCTTGACCTCTCCGGACGCAACCGTGACCTCCGTTTTTGCAAAATTAAAAAAATAATAAAAACAATTAAAAAAAATAAAAAAATAAAAAGCAAGAAAAAAATACACATAAGCATACCTGCCTACACGGGTACTGTGGTGACAGGTACCTGCACAGGCAGGTACCTTGTCCTTTTTGTCCCACATTTCTTAAAAAAAAAAAAAAATTACATGAGCTTTTATTTAAACCAAAAAAAGCACATTTAAAAATAGAAAAGCACAAAGGTTTTTTTTAAGACTTTTATTTTAAAAAAAAATCTTTATTTTAAAAAAAGCACCCTCCAGCTGCAGGTCACATCAGTAACCAAGGGTTACTCACAAGGGGGCTAAGTCAAACCCCTTCTCATTGATCTTTTTTTACAAGTAGGCAATTTTCAAACCTCAATATCTTGGTCATACGGACATATTTTTGAGTGTTTTTTTTAATAAATAGGCTAGCATTTCATGATCTACATCGTGGTGAAATTGGTTTTTTTCAAGATTCTCTATTTTTTTCAAAAAAACTCATTTTCTCACTGTTGTTTCTTTCTCGTCATAGTTTTTAAACCTTCCAAGCTTCATAACTTTCACAAATGGACTCGAATTCAGGTGATGTTTTTTTTGAAAGTTAATTTTTTTGGTCTTCTACACAGGGGTAATATCATTTCAAAGATTTTCTAAGATTTATTTTTTAAGACCACTCATTGGCCTATTCTCAATCTATGACTTCAAACACTTGCTAACTTTTGAGTTTGTATGGAACTAATCAACTTTTTGCAGCGTCTTATCACTCAAACAGAGCAAATCAGTTTCTCTAACATGTGCATGCAGGACAAATTTTGAAGAAATTGACAAATCTATCACATTAAATCTGAGAAACATATTGCTTTCTTAAGGGACAATTGAACAATCATCTTTGCAATCTTAGAAAACATATTGCTTTCTTAAGGGATAATTGAACAAATCACTTTTGCAATCTAAGTCTTAGGAACATATTGCTTTCTTAAGGGACAATGGACATGTATGCGAAAACACCTCAATTTTCTAAAGGACAATGGACGTGAATGCCAAACACTTCAATTTCATAAGGGACAATTGACAACTACAATTATGTGTGTGCCTAATTTAGTTGCACCTTATTTTTTATTATAATGGAACAATTTTACCTTTGTTTGATGTGCTTGCTCTTACATTTCAGTAATTCCTTTAGAAGGGCCTGCTTTTAGATTGTGCTTCATCCAAAAGGGACGACCCTAAGCGGATTTTTCCTTTGAACCACTATATAAGAGGGATAAGGTGAAATCTAAGTCCTAACCGACGTCAGCCTTGCCTTATGGTGCCAAACTGAAAAGAGGTGTACTAGCTCTTTGTGGAAATAATTTTCACATCGAGCGAAGTGTTTCATACTCTTAGTAGGATTGGTTAAATCTTTTAGTAGCTTGTCACATTTCCAGTAACTAAGAACCATTCTAGATAGTGACTACGTGATCCACCTCTGAACATTGCGGTAATCATCAGTGCAAGGGGAATCAATTTAAGCCCTTAAGATACTCACCATTGGCTCCCTTGAGAAGAGATAGTATTCCCTTGGCCATAAAGCTCTTATGACCTACTTGAGCTTTCCAAGGGGAGGGTGAGATATCCCTACCTATTATCTCTCGCAAAGATACTAAATGTCTGACACCTTTATGGAATGACATTTTTATCGACATAGTATTAAGCTGTGAGCTGATCTACTGCAATGAAACCTAGTCTCTAGGGATAAAAAGTGCTTGTTATTGATTGCAATCATCTTATACCTATGGAAACATTGGGCTTTTTTGTGAGCCTCGAACATACACTATCTGTTGTGTCAATCCCTTTTTTACCAAATTTTTTTTGTTGTGTTTTCTCTTGCCAGAACAAATCCAATTAGAAACAGAACCAAATCTATCAAATTTTGCATTTTAGAAGCATCAGACACTACTTCAGCACCTCTGGTATTACAACAGCTCACCCTTGGTGGTACAGTAGCTCGCTTTTAGTCACAGTAGCTTGCCTTTGGTATAGCAGTACCTCGCCTTTGGTAGCTTAGTCCATCACCTTTAGTATTACAGTAGCACACATTTGGTTGCATAGTCCTACGCCTCTGGTCAAACAGTATAGCGCCTTTGGTCCAGTGAGTTATGCATCAAGAGTTTGTCTTGTCTCAAACCACAAGCAAAATCTCAGCATTACCTTTTGCCCTAGTGTATTCTATGGTAACCACTAGGCTCCAACAAACTATGAAGTCCAAGTAAATTATCCCTAGGAAGCGCAAATTACCTCCTCACACACCACAATCAAGCCATCTCAACATTACTCCCAAGGTTACTCCTAGAACACTCGCGGAAAGATCTACCAACTCTTCCAGCATGCTGCAGTTGGACCACCCTAGCACTCCTCAAGAAGGTAGGGTCCCTTTGGTAAGTAAACCTCACTATACCAGCAGCTTACCTCCAGATTTTGTGCCACAAGGATATACTATTGATCAAGTCCCATCTCAAGAAAGTAGGGTCGCTTTAGAAAGCACACCTCACTATACCATCGGCTTGCCTCTGGATTTTGTCCCACAAGGTTATACTGTAGATCTAGCCCCATCTCAAGAAGAGTGACACTTTGAAATAGGTCTATCCTCTCAAGAAGATGGGCAAGATCTTGACGAATTCATACAAGATCCTAGAGCCATAGCCGCCTTTGACAAAATCCTTAGCAAAAACCAAGATCATTTCTTTCGCTTGCTAGTAGAGCAAGGAGCTAAATTACCCAAAGGTTTTGATTTATCCACACTTAGTGAGCCTAACAACACCCAAGACACCATACAAGAGGTGCAAACCATGTCAAAAGTGACCACGCCTTTACCTGAACAAAGCTTACAAGGGAGAACAATTAAGAATACCCTTTATCAAAACCTAATAGGAAAGAGGGTCATATCACCGCTTCTGACCCCTATGGAAATCTACAAACACCAATAGGAGACTCTACATTGTCAAGTAAAACTAACCAAACAAGCCACTATAGCTCAATCTAACATACAACAAGCTCCTAAAGTGTCCACACCAATCGTAAGTGGAATTTTGGTTACCCCATCACGAATAGGTTTCCCACCAAATTACAATTTGGGGAACAACTATGTAGCCATGCAACAAGGGTCTCAACAAATGCCACCTCCTATATTGTCAAACCCTCATGTCTCTCAACCAACTAGAGTCATGCAATCCCAACCACAACATTCTTCTACACTCATCATCAATCAACCTCAACCATCACATAACACTTCTATCTATGTTCCCCCACCACAACATTCATCAGCGCTAAATTTCTTCAACACCTTGCCTATCCACCCTCAACATTCCCAACATCAAGTTTCCCAAAGCTATGTTCCACAATCGTAACCTAACCCAACGAACTTTAGCTTTTCTCCACCAAATTTTTTTCTCCAACCATCACAAAACCTACATTCTTACCTAGCACCACCCCCACCTCCTCCGAATCAAAGCATCCAATTCCAACCCAATCTCAACCTAGCATATAACACATACGACCCTAGCCAATTGTACAACCCTTATAACACCAATGCCTATAGCTTACACTATAATCTTCTGTATGGGAAACAACAACCACTTCTAGGACAACAGGAGATGTTTCCAACCCCTCCCACAACGATGGAGCTAAAAATTGCAGAAGTTCAACAACAACTATCTGATCTTACGTTTGGCCACACCAAGAAGACCTTCTCTTTAGAGGAAGTGTGTCCTTATCCTTTTGATCGGTCATTACCTATGATCCCTTTTCCTCACAATTTTACTATTCCCAAATTTGATAAATACAAAGGAAAAGGGGACCCAAAAGACCATCTCAGGGAATTCTATCTTGCTTGCTTCGAGGTCTCACATAACGACACATATCTTATGCATCTCTTCCTCGCAGTCTCAGAGGTCAAGCTATAGAATGGTTCTCACACTTACCTGCGAGTATCAAGTCTTTTAACAAGCTAGCAGAGAAATTCGCCACCCATTTTTCCTATAACACAGAGCATGAGATCTCCATGACTGATCTATGCAACAATAAATAGAAAAATGGTGAAACTTTCATTTCTTTCCTTCAACGATGGAGACAAATGGCTTGCAAATTCCCTTTCAAGATTCCTAAGAAATAGCTTGTTAGCATATTTGTGCAGAACCTCAACCATGAGTTAGGTTTCTATTTGCAAATTCTTAGTGCTACAACCTTTGACGAAATCACATACAAGGGAATCAACATTGAAAATGCCCTCATTGCTAAGGGTGTGGTCAAAATCTTCAAAGAAATGAAAGACAATGCTCCTCATCAATAGACAAATGATAAACCCAAGTTTTGGAACAAGAATAAAAATGTGGTCAACGATGGGATGGTCAATTTGAAACATGTTCAAACATTGCAAACACTGCTGCAGCTTTCCAAACCAAATCAAGCTCCACCCCAACAATAGCAACAACAAAGGTAACCCTATCAAAATCAACAACAATGACAACAAGAGCGACCTCAACAAGATTACCCTATGCCACCAAGGTTCTACTGATATAATAAATTGATTTCATATGCCACCAAGGTTCTACTGATATAATAAATTGCATTCTCTTTTTCTGACTCATCATGTTGTGCTAGCAAGGCCCTGAGGGCCGAAGTTGTAGTTGAGATGTATAATATCAAAGGTTTATTAGCAACTGGTGGAACCAATATAGGAGGTGTAGCCAGATACTCTTTAAGCTGATCAAATGTTGCTTAACACTTATAATCCCATCAGAATGAGACATCCTTTCAGAGTAAGTGTTGAAATGGTTGACATTTATCTGCTAGCTGTGAGATGAAATACCTGATGGATTGTTGGTTTTGATATTCAACATTGAGTATGTGGATCACAAAGCAATCACAGGACAAGCCCTAGCAGATCAACTTGCAGAAGCACCCATGATAGATACACACCCTATGGTAGTAGACTTTCCAGACGAGAATCTCTTCACTCTTTCCAACTCCATAATGTGGAAGTTGTATTTTGATGGTTCCTACACACAACATGGGTCAGGGGCCGGCATCTTATTCATCACACCTCAAAATGACTATATTCCTAAGTCATATCGGCTTGCATTCCCTTGCACCAACAACATTGCTGAGTATGAAACACTCCTCATAGGTCTCAATACAACAGTTCAATGGGACATCACATAATTACAAGTATATGGAGACTCACAACTAGTCATTCGACAAGCTACTAATGAGTACCAAACAAAGGATGAAAAGTTGGTCCCTTACAAGCAACTAGTGGATGCCTACAAACCACATTTTTCTAGCATCACATTTGAGCAAATTCCAAGAGAGCATAACAAGGCTGCAGATTCTATGGCTTCTGTACGGTCACTTATCAACATGCCTGCTAATACATAGAAATGTAAATTCTTGATTGAGCAATTGTTGATACCAGCCGTCGATGTTTCCATTATTGAAATCATCTACAAACTTGTTGGTCCCAATTCCCCATGGTATGAAGATATCTATGAATACCTTAAACACAATACCTTTCCCTCTAACCTATCATCCACCCAATGCAAAAACTTTATTCGTCAATCCTCTCGTTACACCATTCTGGGTGATACACTTTATCGCCATAGTCTCGATGGTATCCTCTTACGATGTCTTAATGCGGAAGAAGCTGAAGCTACCTTACGAGACATACACGAAGGTGTCTGTGGTGCACATTCTACTGGGCCTAATCTCACTAAGAAGATACTTAGAATAGGTTACTACTGGCCTACAATAGAGCAAGATGCTGCATAATTTGCTAAGAAGTGTCTACAATGCCAGCAGCATGGAGATTTGATTCACGCACCAGCTTATGAATTACAACCTGTGACAACTCCATGGCCTTTTTCTCAATGGGGTCTCAACCTTGTAGGACAAATCCATCCTACTTCATCAAATGGTCATAAGTTTATTATTATTGCCACTGAGTATTTCATGAAGTCGGTTGAAGCCATTCCCATGACTTATATCACCGATAAGCAAATAGCCAAGTTTATCCTTAACTACCTCATTTGCTGGTATGGTATTCCCCAAGCCATTGTAACTGATAATGGGAGACCATTTAAAAACCAAGATGTCCGTGCCTTGTGCACACAATACAATATCCAACATCGCTTTTCAACTCCCTACTATCTGCAGAGTAATGGCCAAGCTGAGGCTTCTAATAAAACCATTCTCAAAATTCTCAAGAAAACGGTCAATGAAGCTGGTCATGATTGGTACTTGCAACTCAATCCCGCCCTATGGGCCTACCACACTAGTATCAGAATACCAACTGGTGCCACACCATATGCCTTGGTCTATGGCTCATAAGCCATCCTACCTATAGAGGTCAAGGTCCCATCCCTTAGAGTATCTATGCAGGACCTGATCGGCAGAGAAGAGTATCGCACTTCCAGATTAGCTAAGCTAGAACTACTAGATGAAAGGTGCCTTGTAGCACTTAATCATCTCCATGTCTATCAAAACTGCCTCTGGTGTAATTACAACAAAAAGATCAAAGAAAGATGGTTTCAAGTTGGTGATCTTGTACTCATAGAGAATTAAAGAAATTAAGCAGATCAAGAAAAGAAGGGCAAGTTTGAGCCTAATTGGTTAGGTCCCTTTATTGTGACAGCATCATATGGATCAGGAGCTTATACTTTAGCTACACCCGACGACATTCCTCTAGATGAACCACTTAACAATGTCCATGTCAAGAAGTTCTATGCCTGATCCTCAGAGTATCCAAACAAAAAAAATGAAAAACACAAAAAAACAAAAAAATTCGTCCTCTAGTGAAAACTTGGCAAACGGGTGCCTTGGATAAGTACCATAGTGAAAATTTGGCAAATAGGTGCTATGTGTGGAGTCAGCATCCATCATCTATCAAGTCCTGATTCATTCCATATCCATTTCACAACAAGCTTCATCCATTCATAATATAACCATTGACCTTGTTTGCATTTCCATCTCCCTATCTAGTATGGCTTGGAAATTTGTCAATGTCCATCGTCATCCCATGTCTTGATCTGTGTCAATAGTTAACACTGTCTTGTCTTAGGTCAAAGATTTCTATGTCTTTTTCATTAGTCACCCATGCAAATTCCTCTACCATAATGGGGGCAACTCTTTCCTTAACCTAGGTCTAGGAGGGGTTACTTGTTCATGGTTTGCAACAAACACTTCAATCTTTCTCCTTCTCGCAGATAACACCCTTTAATGAACACATCGCTCCTACGATAAGGCTATTATCTTCTCAAAACCTTTCCCACATCATCACACCAACTAGAACTACATATTATCTCATCTCAATCTTAAGTTTCCTTGATCCCATGGATATGGGTATGTAGGCAGTCTGGAATACGAAGGAAGTATCTAGTACTTAGGTACATAAGATCTCCCCCTCTCCACCTCGATCCGTTTCATCACTCAACCAGAACTACATATTATCATTTCATCTTTCATTGTAATGTGCCTTGATCCCGTGAATACAGGGTATGTAGGCAGTCTGGAATACAAAGGATGTATCCAATACTCAGGCACATATGATTCATCATTCTTCACCCATCTCAAGCCATTGTCACCTTTCAAGTCTTCCGTTTATCAAAATCTATTTGCCTCGACTTGACTAACTCAAGAAGCAAAACAATAAGCTAGCGCATCCTTTCCAAGCAAAAGTTCTTATCAAACCTAAATTAAAGCAACTTGCTTACAGAGTCATCTACTATCCTACTATTTCGATTGCCAGCATCAACTAAGTCTAGCTTAACCACAACACCAGATCCACAAGCTTGTCTTCTATAGAATGTTCCATTGTCGAGACCAACACATGCGTCTCATGCGACATGTAGCATTTCCTGCAGCGTGACATTGTCTTTTTAGGTAGATAGCCCCCTTTAACAGACACAAAGTTCCTATGATAAGGCTGTTATCTTTCCTATTTATCTATCATGAGCAACCTCTTTGGCAAGAGAATATGTTGGCTGTATGTTTACTTTGTAAGTCAGTCAATTTACTTTTTGGTTTATCTTTTGTTCCTTTTCCAATACCTATTCCAAGACTACCTTGATTTATCTATAATCTTGGTATGTTACGATGTAGTATGGATTGGGGACATAGTCATTGCTTTTGTGTGCCGTGTTTGAGGAATGATCTTTAGCATCTTTCTTAGCATTATATTTATCTTGTGTGTGTTACGACCTAGCATCTTACATATTAATATTCTTCTTACATTCACATGTATTGAAGTTTATTTTATGTTCAAGACTATGGCTCATTCACATGTATAGCAAGGTTATATTATGTCTAAGGGATCTAAGTTCAAACCGCTTGCTTGCAGAGTCAATATCCATGCACTCGGATATCACAACACCTTGGTCTTTTATACCTTGGTGGTGAACTATCCACATGCTATATCAAAAATAAGGATTGCTCTTTATAAACATTTGTGAAACCAATGCAACAAGCTCATCATTTATCCATCCATTTACACATGGCCTTATATAGTTTTCCAGCAAAGATCGATCAACAATTTTTCTCTCATGTTCTCTCCTCTCTCCTTTCTTCTATCTATCATCTATCCAACCTCACCTATCTCCAACACAATCTTCTAGTCAAGCATCAACCCAATCCTTCTGTCACTTCCCCATCTTTTCGCTCGAGCGGACATACGTTGGGACAACTACCTACACTAGGGCATAAAAAATTATATCATGTCTTCAACAATCATTTTCTTTGTCGCAACACTATAAACTGCATTACATCAAAGAGGGGCAAAATGTAAACACCCAAAAATGACCAAGTCGTCGCACCACTTGCATTTCATCAAATATGTCGAATCACCTGCACGTCAACATTAATTGAATAATCTAATTATTTTATTAATTTCATTAAATTCTTCCAAACCTTCTAAAAATTGACATTAATTAAATAAATTCTATTTATTTAATTAATTAAATTAAATTCCTCTATATTCTGCCAAAATTAAATAATTTTAATTATTTAATTAAATCATTATCCTCTTTCAAATTTCAAGTCTGCATTAATTAAATAAATCCAATTATTTAATTAATTCAGCACAAATTCCCTCTTATCTACAATTAAATAATTTACATTATTTAATTAAATTAATTGTTCTTCTAAATTTAAATAAATCATGCAAATTTATTTAAATTATCTCAATCCTCTAAAAATAAATAAAATCAGATATTTTATTTATAATCTTCATAATCCTCTAATCTTACACAAACAATTAAATAAATTTAGTTATTTAATTTACTTTTTGCCCTCAAAATAAATAAAATCAAATATTTTATTTATGATCTTCTGTTTCTCAATCATGCACAATTAAATAAATAAATTTATTTATTTAATTTCAATTATTTTTCAATTCCTCTTAAAATATCTTGTTAACTCATGTGCATAATCAGTCTTATTTTTAGAACTCTAAAAATGGCAAAATTACAAGTTGAGTTATGTATTCAATCAATCTTATTTTCATCATATTTTACTATGAATATCCTCATGGCTTGACACATGTCGTGTGCACATTCATCATGGTTATTTGTTTTATCTCCTCCATTGATTCTTCTGAATTATCTAGACCGTTGATCGATCTTTGTTGAAATCTATATAAACCCCCCTCATCTTCTTCATAAATCCTCTTCGATCACTTATTCTCAGGCATCCTTTAATAGCGCTTTGAGCATACATCGCATCGATTGAGCAACTTCATGATCTTTGGACATTGATCTTTGAGCACTTTACTTGCTTGTTACAACCATGGTTGTGTATGAGGAATATTGACTATAATTAAAACTAACAAAATCAAAAACCCAATAACATAAAGAGAAAAATTAAATAAAAGCCATTACTAATAAATCAATAAAACATGAAAGCTTTTACCGAGATTTGTATTGTTCCCTTTGGATGAATGTGGATTGCTCAATAGTGCTACGAAACCATGGTTGCAACAAGCAAGTAAAGTGCTCAAATATCAATGTCAAAAGATCGTAAAGTTGCTCAATCAATGCGATGTATGCTCAAAGCACTGTTAAAGGATCCCTGAGAATAAGTGATCGAAGAGGATTTATGAAGGAGATGAGGGGGGTTTATATAGATTTCAACAGAGATCGATCAACGGTCTAGATAATTCAGAAGAATCAACGGAGGAGATAAAATAAATAACCATGATGAATGTGCACACGACATGTGTCAATCCATGAGGATATTCATAGTAAAATATGATGAAAACAAGATTGATTGAATAGATAACTCAACTTGTAATTTTGCCTTTTTTAGAGTTCTAAAAATAAGACTGATTGTGCACATGAGTTAACAAGATATTTTAAGAGGAATTGGAAAATAATTGAAATTAAATAAATAAATTTATTTATTTAATTGTGCATGATTGAGGAACAGAAGATTATAAATAAAATATTTGATTTTATTTATTTTTAGGGGAAAAAGTAAATTAAATAAATAAATTTATTTAATTGTTTGTGCAAGATTAGAGGACTATGAATATTATAAATAAAATATCTAATTTTATTTATTTATAGAGGATTGAGATAATTTAAATAAATTTGCATTATTTATTTAAATTTAGAAGAACAATTGATTTAATTAAATAATGTAAATTATTTAATTGTAGATAAGAGGGAATTTGTGCTGAATTAATTAAATAATTGGATTTATTTAATTAATGGAGGCTTGAAATTTGAAAGAGGATAATGATTTAATTAAATAATCAACATTATTTAATTTTGGTAGATTATAGAGGAATTTAATTTAATTAATTAAATAAATAGAATTTAGTTAATTAATGTCAATTTTTAGAAGGTTTGGAAGAATTTAATGAAATTAATTAAATAATTAGATTATTCAATTAATGTTGACATGCAAGTGATTTGACATATTTGATGAAATGCAAGTGGTGCGATGACTTGGTCATTTTTGGGTGTCTATAATGTGGAGTATCTCCATGATGAAAAACTTCCAGTTCACAAGTTTATTAGAGGTTTGAATCAAGGGATATTAGGGCCTGTACGCATGGTAGAGCCTTAGACCTTGAGTGAGGCTGCCAAGAAGACATACATTGCTGAGGAGATATAGGGACGAGGTTAGAGCTCACATTCTCAATATCAAGACCGTAGCCAACATCAACAATAGGGATTCCGTCGACCACCACCACCACCTCAGAGAGGTGGATTTAGTTCTACATCACTACCTCCTAGATGTCCATAGTAGCAGTAGTATTAGTAGAGGTCCAGGCCACAACAGAGGGCACATGGGGTTTATAATCGAGGTTGGCACTAGCAGGGCCTGCATAGGGATCAGAGATAACAGGGACCACCTGCAGGACCCGCTAGATTACAATAGTCTTATAAGGGTTCACAAGGGTCCACGGGTCAATCTGGATAGCAGCAATCAGGTAGGACACAGTCTAGATAGGTATAGGCTCAGGGCCCATGTTATGTGTGTGGTGGAGTGGGACATCTAGCCAGAGAGTGCCCACAGGGCTTTATGGTAGGGGGATAGCATCGTGTAGGAGGATCAGAGCAGATGGTTGGAGATGTGGATAGGTCCCATCATATGTTTGTAGCTGTTGATAACCACCAGGCTAATTTTTAGGCATCAGTGATCGAGACTGCATGTATGATGGGGATGTCCCCATTGCTATTTTATTTGACACCGGTGCTACTAATTCATTCATATCTCCATCATTAGTGGAGCATTATAGGCTAGTGGCCTCTAGGTAGGGCAATAGGTGGGAGGTTGAGTTGGCCACAGGGGCCAAGATGGCAGTAGATGCCTTAGTTCATGACTATGAGATATATTTGGGGGCCTTTACTACATTATGTGACCTTAGGGTTATACCTTTAGGATCGTATGGTGTAGTTTTATGCATGGATTGGCTTGTGTCTCATAGAGGCAAGCTAGATTTTCACCGAAAGGTGATTAGCTTCTTAGACAATCATGGCATGTCAGTCGAGATAGTGGGCATTCAGAAGCCCATGGCAGTTCGTATGATATCTGCTTAGTAGCTTAAGCACTGCATGCAGAAGGGATGTAAGATGTTCACCATCACTGTTAGTGATAGATCAGAGGATGAGCTAGAGGCATCATTAGATGACCATCCTATCTTGAGAGAGTTTGCTGATGTGTTTCCACCAAAGTTACTAAGGATGCCACCCTGTCGAGAGATAGACTTCATATTGATCTAGTGTTGGGTGCCGATCCAGTGTCTCATGCACCCTATAGGATGACCACTCATGAGCTCATAGAGCTCAAGTTGCAGTTAGAGGAGTTGCTCGAATAGGGGTACATCTGACTTAGCATTTCACCTTGGGGTGCACCGGTCATCTTTGTGAAGAAGAAGGATGGGTCTCTTTGTCTATGCATGGATTATAGGCAACTAAATAAGGTGAGGATAAAAAACCATTATCCTCTGACTAGGATTGATGATCTCTTTGATCAGATGCTGGGAGCTAGGGTGTTCTCTAAGATAGACTTGAAGTCCAGTTATCACCAGTTGCGCATCATAGAGGCATACATTTATAAGACCACCTTCTGGACTTGTTATGGCCACTATGAGTTCATTGTGGTACCCTTCAACTTGATGAACGCCCTTGCAGTGTTCATGAGTCTCATGAACGCGGTGTTCCGTACCTACTTAGACTGGTTCATGATTATTTTCCTTGATGATATAGTGATCTATTCGTGGACCGAGGAGCATGAAGAGCACCTACGTCAGGTTTTGTAGTACTTGAGCGAGCAGAATCTTTATGGCAACTTGGCGAAGTGTGCATTCTTGAGGACAGAGGTGCAGTATTCGGGGCACATCCTATCTGGTGATGGTATCTCCATAGATCCATCGAAGATTAAGGCTATCAGGGATTGGCCAACACCCACTAGTGTGACAGAGGTCGGGAGTTTCATGGGGTTAGCTGATTATTACCATAGATTTTTGAGGGCTTCTCCAAGATAGCGCACCCCATCACTTCCCATCAGTAGAAAGGGAAGAGTTTTTCTTAGAATGAGTGATACGAGAGGGCCTTTGGGGTCCCTGAGGAGTGTCTTACCAACACTCCCATCTTAGTGGTTCCTAATCTAGCAATGGATTTCATGGTTTGCACTGATGCATCACTAGAGGGTTGGGGAGCCATACTTATGCAGGGTGGTAGAGTGACCGCGTATGAGTCATGAAAGCTCAAGACCCATGAGTTGAACTACCCCACTCATGATTTAGATCTCACAGCTGTTGTTCATGCTCTAGTTTGTTGGAGACATTTCTTACTGGGTCGTTGCTTTGATCTTCCTTCAGATCATCATAGTCTTCAGCACATATTAACGTAGCCAAATCTGAATGCCCATCAGCAACGTTGGATGGAGTTTCTTTGCGAGTATGACTTTGATGTCCACTACATCAAAGGGAAGGAGAATGTGGTTGTCGATGTATTGAGTCAGAGGCACCACGAGATCCTGACCTTGACTTTGAGTGTGGACTTGAGGGGACACATTATTCAACATTTGCCTAAGGATGAGTGGTTTCTTAAGGTGCAGCAGGAGATCCAGTCATAGAGGGCCCTTGTGGGCAAGTTTGCAGGATACTCCCTTGAGGTAGATGGGCTACTTTGTCATCAATAGCACATCTACGTACCTCGTGCAGGTGACCTATGTACAGTAGTATATCATAGGCTTAGAAAGCACCTTATGCAGTGCACCTAGGGTTGAAGAAGATACATGGCAATTTGAGATAGATGTACCATTGGGTGGGTATGAGATGGGATATTGCAGAGTTTGTTTGTCGATGCCTTGAGTACCAGAAGGTCAAGGCCAAGCATTAGCATCCAACAGGTCTTTTATACCCTCATGAGATACCAGAGTGGAAATGGGACACCATTTCCATAGATTTTATTGTTGGTCTCCCTATGTCTTCTCACCGCCATGATGCCATCATGGTGATAGTTGACAAGTTGACCAAGGTGGCGCATTTCTCACCTGTATGCATGACGTACAATGCACCAGTAGTGGTGAGAGTATTCTTGGATGACATTGTGAGATTACATGGGGTACCTCACTACATTATTTCTGACAGAGACTCAGTGTTCATATCAACCTTTTGGAGGGCTTTGCTGTAGGCGTTGGGCACACAAATCAACTTTAGCTCTGCTTATCACCTTGAGACAGATGGTTAGACAGATAGGGTGAATTAGGTGTTAAGCTCTGTATGAATATTATGGACCACTAGTCTAGATGGGAGGAGTACCTATACCTATATCTGGTTGAGTTTGCCTACAATAATGGACATCACAGCTCATTATGTATGCCTCCTTATCAGGCCTTGTACGATAGACCTTGCAGGACACCGTTGAGTTAGGATTAGATAGATGACAAAGTTGCCATTGGTCCAGAGTTGGTTCAGGATATGGAGCAGTAGGTCACATTGATTAGGTAGAGACTTCAGGAGGCACAGGATAGATAGAAGTATGCCGGTGCTAAGAGACTAGATTGGAGCTTCTTGGTTGGTGACAGAGTATTCCTTAGAGTGTGGCCACACAAGAGTCCAATCTGTTATGGAAAGGGCTCTAAGCTCACACCATGGTTTGTAGGGCCTTTTGAGATCTTGGAGTGGATAGGACCTATAGCCTACCATCTAGCCTTACCACCTAGTCTATCGCGCATCCACGATGTTTTTCATGTGTTTGTATTATGATGATATATATCTTATTTATCTCATGTATTGGACTAGAGTGCTCTACAGGTAGAGGTGGATGGGTAGTTAGCTTTGGAGCCAATTCACATATTGGATCGTCGGCAGTTGGGCCTTCGAGGTTGAGAGCTGGACTAGGTTAGGATCCAGTGGGATCAGTATGATGAGGTCACAATGATTTGGGAGGATGCAACTCGATTGAGGACACTTTTTCCTCACCTCTTTGATGACTTCTAGGAGGAAGTTTAGTCTTAGGGGGGAGGATATAAGGCCTATTTATTTCACTTCCCTATTTTGATCATTTCATATTACAGCTGGAGACATTTAGAGACTATTGATTTCCATTATGCAGATTCATACTATATCTCCTTATTTTGGATTAGCTTTGATTAGTATGTGGTGATTTGATTATATCCTATTTTGATGATCATATGATGTTAGACATGTGAGATACACTTGATGATATTAGTGATGTTGTTTATGAGACCATTATATGGATTTTCTATGTGATTTTGATTCTGAGATAGTATAGAGAAAATACAATCATGAATCCTAATTATGATGTGAGTTGTTTAATGTTTTATATGAATTATGCAATGACATGAGTGTTACATTTTGTTGCTTCAGCTATGATATATATATGTTGGATTGACTATTTGTTCAAGTGCGCAGGTGATTTTCTAGGCCATAGAAAATCAGAGGTCGATCTCACACATGTATTTCCTTGTTAGATCGATCGATTCCCAAGAGGGATAAGGATCATGTGTGATTGAATGATGTTTTCACGAATGCTTGTATTTAATTATTTGGCCTAGTTCACCCTTGTTTAATTTAATTGATGTTTTGTAAAATATGTGTTTTAATTCACACCATTTGGTGTCCTTTTTATTTTTAGGCCATTTATTGTGAATTTATATCTCCTTAGGTGTTTATTAGAGGTTTAATTTAACCCTAGGTGGTACCCCTAGGGTCTAGGGTCCATTTGGGCTTACTAAACCCTAGGGTAACTCCCGTCTAGTCACCTTAAACTTGGGTTAAATAAAAGTGACGAAAATTCAAAATGACTAAGGGTGGGAGATGAGTCACATTTTGAAAGAAGACCCATCTCCCTTCCCAAGGCTTGGGGATTCCTGCACCTTGAAGACTTGGGGAGTCTTCAAGACCCCTAAGTGTGTGGAACCTTTCTCTAAGACTCTCACACATGTGTGAGAGCATCTTGGAGTGAAGGGGCTCTC
The DNA here is from genome assembly GCA_027924645.1 of Cunninghamia lanceolata. Lineage (NCBI taxonomy): Eukaryota > Viridiplantae > Streptophyta > Pinopsida > Cupressales > Cupressaceae > Cunninghamia > Cunninghamia lanceolata. Next base: position 896,245 of record BSBN01001054.1, read on the forward strand.
TTGGAGAATAAGGTGATAACATGTGTCATCCCTTATACTCATGGAGCCATGGGGAGAGATGCGACCTCTCCACTTTTACTCTCACACATATGTGAGAGCACAAGTCAAGAGGGTGAGGGTTTGAATGAATAGGAGGGTGACACATGTCACCCTCACATTCCTTCTCCTTTGCAAGTAGCATGGGATGAGGAAGGAGAAGGTGACATGTGTCACCTTCTCATTCCTCAAGGCCTAGCTTGGAGGCCTATTTTAACTCCTCTTGGAGAGGAGTTGGGGGTTCTTGCTTTTTGGCAATTTTTCTATCTTTAGAGGGTTTTGGGAAGGATTTAGAGGATTTTGAAGGATTGAAGGCTTGGAGAAATCTTGTGGGCTCTTCTTCAACTTGCATCTATTGTTGGGATCTTAAGGTAAGCCTCATGGCATTTATCCATTCCATATGCTTGTTATAATTTTACTTATGTGCTTAGTTGTGTTTTGGGAGTATTTTCTTTTGTGTGGGTATTGGGTGTATTGGGATGAGACTACCCATTTGGGTGTGTCCTTCCTTGTGTGGGGTGGGGGAGGAGTGAACCTCCTCAAGGTCATCCTCCTGGGGTTGGTATTCTTATGGCCTTGAGGGCATTATTTTGAGTCTGGGATTATTTTGGTTGGCATGAGTGCCATGGTGATTTTGTATTTCATGGAGATATCATTTTTTGGCTTGAGACCTTGTGGTGTTGAGACTATGAGTTTTAAGAGTGACCTCTAGAGTCGAGTGATGTCCACTCCCCTACCCCTCCAAACTTATTTCTATGAGTTTTATTTTGTGTAAAAGCTATGGGTGATTTTGTGTTGTTGGCTTGTATTTTATTTTTTGTTGTGGAATGATAGAACCCATGTGAAGTTTGACCTCCCATCTCGGGGGTGACCCACTTGTGGGTCTATGGTAGGGAGGAGAGCGGTTTTTGTGGCTTGGCTTCCCCCTATTTGTGTTACAATCTTGCAGGTTATTTTTGGTGGCCTTGGAGCTTTGGAAGAATGGTCATTGTGGCTTTATTTTTGTTATCTTGTTGGCTATTTTGAGATCCATGGTCCTTGTGACCTTATTGTATTTGGTTGTCAAAATATGAACTCTCAATGTTGTAGTTATGTAATAAAATTTCCCATATGAATACAAGTGTCTTCTACATATTTTAATGAAGTTGTAGTTGATTTTGTAATAATTCCTTTGCTACCCTATAATGGATAATATCTCCTTGTTAAATCAATGTGTTTCATTTGTGAGGAAAAGATATATATATATATAGCTGGTTAAGTTTATTTTGTACCAATGAAATAGTTGCTGGTTGTATGAAAGAAGAGAAAGAAAATAAATAACTCTATGTTTTTTTAATGGTTCATAGGAAATTATATTTTCTTTTGTATTATTGTTGTAAAAAAAAATGATATACTGTCCTATTTTATTTCTGATGTCAGAAAAAAAATAGTTTCCTGAAAACCTCTCCTAAACTGATATATTTTAAGTGAGTAAAATCTTGTTATTGGATTGTATATATATATATAGACCAAAAAGGGGCATTTTAAAACTCACTATTAAACAAATATTTTACTATCTCTGTATATATCCCTGTGTGTATATATATAATGAAATGTTTTAATGAAAAATTGAATAGTATATGTTACTAACTAGATCTTGTATTTAACAAAGTTCATAAAAAAAAAAGGATTGAAGTTTTTGTTATGGCCGAACCCTAGAAATTGTAGGGTTTAAAGTTTTTTTTTTAAAACAAAGTTTGAGACTGTGTGGATAATGGCCATAGGCCATCGCCCACACAACCAGTCATCCATTATTGAAGGGGGTGTGGGGAGGGGGGTCGAACCCCCACCCACACCCAAGGGTGTGGGTGGGGGTTCAGCCCCCCTTCCCACACCTATCACCATTGTTTAACATAAAATCTTTGAATTCCTTGATGGCGGCGGTGCTACCATTTCTAATATGTCACCCCTCCATTTCTAAACATTGCAACTCATTCTATTTTCATTGCTCTATAATATATATAATTTCTACTATATATATGTATGTATGTATGTATTTATATATGTATGCATGCATGTATGTATGTAGAATAAAGAAAAAAAACCTGTGTAGTATACTAAATGAATATATACATGTTGAGGCAGCATGGCCATGGCTGCTAAAACTTTATAGAAACCCTAACCTTAAAAAAAAAAAGAGGACAAAATGGGGGAAAACAAAATGAGAAAATAGAGGAGTAAAATGATAAAAGAATAGGGTTAGGGTAGTGAAGAGTATCTAATAAAATAATAGAGGGATTTTAGGGTTGTGGTTGAGAGGTGAAATTAGAATGAATTTCCTAAGTGAGTGATACGATTCTGACAGGAGTCAATATCCAACCCTACTTCTAGAGCATAAAATAGATTATAAGAAGCCATGATAATAGAAATACAATAAATAATACCCATGCCAAATAGTGCATTGGCTAATTCCTTAAATGTAACATTGTATCTAATTATTGAAGAGACTTAGCATGAATAAGTGCATCATGAACTAATTATCTTATAAGGTCCATAGATCTTGTTAGTCACCTATGTATCATGATCATAATCTTGTTACTTCTCATGATCATCTAAATTGTTGTCTAACATATTATTTTTCATCACATTATAAAAGATCTCAATATCATTTGATTGGATAGATATCGTAGTTTTTAAATGAGTACTTCTTTAAAAAGGAAGACTAGGGTGGATTGAGTATCTCTTGGATAATCAAAGCAATATGGCTAACAAATATATAAAGATGAAGCTCAAAATAAATCTCTCTTAGATTTGTGAAATTAGAAAACCAATATGTAATTAGATTTGGAAATGAAATCCTAGGGGTAATGACAAGGGTGCGTATGGTGGGTGAAAACAAGGTATGATAATGAATCTCACATCACAGAGAGAGAGAGAGAGAGAGAGAGAGAGAGAGAGAGAGAGAGAGAGAGAGAGAGAGAGAGAGAGAGAGAGAGAGAGAGAGAGAGAGAGAGAGAGAGAGAGAGAGAGAGAGAGAGAGAGAGAGAGAGAGAGAGAGAGAGAGAGAGAGAGAGAGAGAGAGAGAGAGAGAGAGAGAGAGAGAGCACATAATAGTGAATGCAATGCCTAATCAAATATGAAAATATGATAATACTATGAGAAACCATAAATTTAAAAGTTACCTTAATTGGTAAGAAGGATAAACTCTAAGGTCAAATCTTAGAGGTGTAGGAAACTCAAGTTCATTAAGTCATGTAAGGTGAAAAGATACCTCATAACAAGGATAATCTAGGTTAATCAAATAATTATATTCAATTAAGCATGCAATCAACCAAGATTAATTATGATTGGGGCTAATCCTTACCACAAATGTGAAAAAATGCAAAAATTAAATAAAATTAAATGTAATACTTAGCTTGATTGTGATGATAGGGAAGTGATATGATATATTTAAGTAAATGATTCATTAATTCTCTAAACTTTTTTAATGAATTTAGATGAATATATTAGATTCAAGGATGAAGGGGGTAAATCACAAAACACAAAACAATAGAAATTGCACATAGAAAATAGAATATTCTTTTATTGATTTCGATAACTCATTACATCACAGAAGCACAAATACAATCAAAGGAGGAATCCTCCATAGGTTGCAACACATTACAACTACCTATCACCAGGGTTTGGAACCTTCTACCTTATGTAACCCCAAATTAGCTAGAGTTTCTGTTTTCTTGCATTTTCCTCATTCTACACTTTCCTCCTTATCTCTTCTACTACCAAGGGTTCCCAAAAATGGTCATTAATAGCCTTTTTTTGGCAGCCTCCAGCCAAATTTTGAATTTTGCATCTCCCTCCAGAAATAGGTCAACTTCCAGGAGCCATAACTTTTGCTCCAAGTGTTTGATTTATGAATTGTTTTGATGTGTTAGAAAGCTCGCAGAGTGCTCTATGCACTAAGAACTTGCTCTGCTAGTTCTGCCCATTTTCAAGCCTGTACATGGTCGTTTAGTGCCTCAAACCTAAATTTGAACAATTTTTAGGTATTTTTCAGGAAAGAAAAACTTTAATATCTCTTAGCTCACAAATGATCTTTGTGTGATTCCTTCACCAAAGGTCTTATTTTTTATTTATGAAGCTTCCTGTAAATTTTTGCTTCAATCTGTGCCCAAATGCAAACTTTCCAAAAATAGCATCTTGGAAAAACTGAAGGTTCTACATCAAATTATTCAAACAATTATGGAACCAAAAACTAGGTAATTTTGAAAAGAAATGAAAACAACATCAAAGATTTTGAATCAATATCTTTTTTTGGGTGATGCAAGATTGCCCTTACACCACTGGATGTTCCTACATCATTCAACCATCATTTGTCACCCTAAATTACTTATATGAGTGCATACATGACTTTTTACAACTATATACTTGATCTTACATGCAAGTCTAAATCCATGATGTGTGGATTTGACCCAATAAATATAAACTATCAAACCTAGCTTGGTCTAATATTTACTAGTTGAATTATTATAAGAATTGACTATGTTTGTAAACACCTTTGAGAAATATTTTGGATCTCAAGATGTGTGCTCTCCTAGGTTAGGCTTTTGGTAGACTAGATTTATAGCTTTGAGTGATGGTTTAAGGTAGCAAGCAAGTCTGCAATAAACCTAGAATGACTCATGAATAGATAAATACAAAATAGATTCTCATTTTAGATCTTAGATCTATATGTTCTTCTAATATTCTAGTATATGCTCTAAGTGATTTGAAATGATTGAATAAATGTCTTTAAATACAACAATTAAGCCCATACATTAACAAAATGTGTGATAGTTCAACTCACAATAGTTAGTGAAGTGGTTGACATGACATAAATTTCAAAGTTCTAGGATCAAATTTGTGACTGTAAAATTCACTTGGGTAAAGTTTACACCCACAAATCTAATCTAAAGTGGAAATTATAGATTGGAGAATCAATTATAAGAAAATGAAGAAAATACTAATAAAGATTGGAATATGAGATAAATTTACACATAAATATATCACTTATAAGATGATTATTTTATTTTTATATGCAATATTTACCATTAAAAGTATATATGTTAGCTACATATAAAATAATTTTTTAAAAAATATAAAACTAGTTCATATAAATATTTTTTGATTAATTGAAAATAAACCTTATTATATACATTCAATCAATTTTTTAATATTATAAATTTTAAATTTTTAAAAATTATACTAATAAATATAACAAATGGTTTGTGAAAGGGGTTGGGCTTAATGGCAAGGCCATAAGGTTCTAAAGATGGAGATCCAAGTTCAAATCCCCTAAGTAACATCTATAGTTGGAACTTCAAGATGTGGCTCAGATTGGAGTGACTCTTGGTTTTCTAGTGGCTCTTAAGTGGATTCAAAAGTGTGTGTGGCTCTTGGTGTGGGGCCAGCCTAAATCAATATAAGAACTACTTTTTATAGATTTTATTTAAAATATTTCTCTTTCTAGCTTTATAAAAAATATTTATTAAGTTAAACAAAAAATATTATAAAAAAAAGGATTACAAAATGTTTTAAGAAATAATTACTATCTCTAATTACTTTTTATATATATACATATGCATATGCATATACATGTACATATACATATCCATATACATATGAATAAACATATATATACACATATATACATATATACACATATATACATATATGCACATATATATACATACACACACATATACTTAGAGGAATCAACACCTAGTGGAACCCACGAAGTGAAGTCCTAACAACCACCACTTGAACTAGAAACTATCATCTGTGCTTTCTAATGGCTTGACCATTCAACCTACCCTTGAGGGCTCTCTAATTACTATATTTTAATATCACATAAATATTAATAATAAAATTTTCAACTATATTTAATTCATCTTCTACTTCTTTTGAGTAATAAAATGTAATTTTAAAAAAATATTAGAAAATGGGTCTACAATAAAATAATTATACTAAGAGCCATAATCTATAATGCTATCATGATGAGAAATATAACATGAAAGAAAATACTTACAAAACTAAAATTTATTTTTTAAATATAAAATATAAGATTTTATTTTAAAAAATAACATATAAGTATGTAATATTCACTACATTTTTAAAAATAAAATAACATATAAATCTAGTGAAATAATTTGTTTTCATAAAATTTATGTCATAAATTTAATATAGGCCCTTTAAGATTGATATCTCTTGCAATCTCTTAGATAAATGTATTTAAGTGTATAAAAATAATTTAAAAATTAGTTTAAATAATTAAGTTCTATAGTAAATAAGTGTTAACAAAATAAAAAGTGATCAAATGGGAGACTTTTTTTTATATATAACAAGTTAGTTACACATATTTCCCTACACACTATAGGTTAAGAATGTAGTACTTATGATATATTGTTTTAGCTATGGTTGTTATGTATTAATACTTGGATGATTATATATGTGTGTGTGTGTGTGTGTACACATTTCCTTTTCAAAAATAGATATTTATATTAAAAAAAAATTGCCACATGTGTATCTAATTACTTAGAATTCCACATAATGAATTCTAATTATCACTATTTTTTTAAAGAACCAACAAATAAATGGATTGACATTTTTTCCCATTCCGAAAACAAGCCAATTAAAATAAGTTCATAGTGATTTTCAATAAAAACAAATGTTAGATAGTAATAATGATAATATTATATCCTTATGTTACAATTATATGTAAATCATAAATTCTATTATTTATTTACTAAATGTTAAAAGATAAGTACCATAAAGTATGGTATCAGATTATATTTAAATGTTACATCACATCAATAATATAGTGTATATAAAATTAATTACATACATAAGTAGTTAACAATAGATTTTAAGATGGAGTATAATTTAGTTTAATAATACTAGTTTTTTTTTTTTAGGCAATATTAATAGGAATACTTGTGTGGTTATTAGATTCCATCTAATATCAATATCTCTTTTATAATGTTGCAAGGAACAAATATAACATTAGTAGGTATGAGTTTTCCACAGTCCATGATAATGTGTGAGTGCTTCTGGATTTAACTGTGTCTATTTTTTAAACAACGTTTCGGATCATACTCAATGATCCATCATCAGGATGAGGAGAGTTGCAGATTGGAGAGCAAACTTGATCTATTTAAAGGACAAAGAGGGATGAAGAGGAAGGAACGCAAACCAAGGGGAGGTGGGAGGAAGACTATAGACACAAAAACAACAAAGAAACTAGTCTAAAAGTCAATGCACAAAATAAAAGAAAAAGAAAATCCTCTCACTAACTCTCAAAAAAAACAATAATAGAAATAAAATAATCATAGAAAAAGGAGAAACAACAATTTAATAACAACAAAAATGAGTCAAAGCCAAAATATAATACCTAAGGGTTAGGACAAACCAGTAAATATAAAAATAACAAAAACAACAATAACCAAAAGCCCCTAGGAAAAAGAAAAAATTAAGTTCAGGATGTAAATATAAAAAATTATGTAGAAAAATAAAAACCAACCAGGAACAAAAAATAACCAAACACCATGCTCAAGAGAATGAAAAAGAAATAAGAGAACACTAAAAAGAGAAGACCCATGAAAGAAAAAAGAAAAAAGAAAGAAAGAGGAAACTAAGACGACACCCACCAAGGTACAAACAACTTAAAAACAAGGGGACTAAACTATCAAAAAAGTAGAAAAGAGGGGGAAAAGAGTGACAACAAAAATCAAAAAAGAAGAAAAGAGGACAAACCAAACTCTATCTAATAAATCAAACAAGCCCCTATATACGACAATACAAAAATGCAAATAAAAACCCAAAATATAAAAAATTATATAAATATATAAAAAAGAAAAAATTAAATGAAGAAAAGTGAGAAATGATAAAGGAAAATTCAAAAAGACCGAAAAGTGGGCCCACAAGTATGTAAAATATATATAGGAGTAAGATCATAAAAAATACTCCTTAGAATGTGAGTATTCTTGATGATCTTACTACTATATATTTATATACTTTTGAGTAAAAAGGTGTTACAAATACATGCAACCGAAGGTGAGAAACCTAAGAACCACGAGAAACTAAAGGAAGGGTTGAAAACGATGGAAAGAGAATGAAAAATAGCTAGGGGAGGATAGCAAAGAAGGGATCATGGGAGAGGGACAATGGTAAACAAGAGAAAGGGAAGCACCTAGGAGAGAGGAGGTGGAGGACAAGGGTGAGGAGAGAGTCCAGACAACAGTGGTGAGGACAAAGAGGAGGGAGGTAGGGACGAAGGGGGGGACAAGAAAAGAAAGGAGGGGTGGGGAAAAGGGGTCGGGTGAATCACCAAGGATAGGGGTGGGATTGGAGGGAGTGCAATAAGGGATCCAGGCTTGGCTAAGCTGCCAACCTTCATCACGATTGAGATTGGAGGGATGCCTATTGATGAAGATAGCCTCTTGGAGTTTTCTTTTGAAGAAACAATCTTCCTTAGCCAAGACTTTGGTGTGTTCAAGTGAAATGTGGTGTTTAGTATTGAAAGAATGCTCGACTAAGGCTGATTTAGCAATGCGGTCATGTCTGATATCTGCACTATGTTCTTTCACTCTTGTGCTAATGGATCGACCTGTTTCTCCAATGTAAGGAGTACCAGAAGAACATGCAATCTTATAGACTCCGTAGTTGCTTAGAATATTTCTGGGATCTTTGGTTGAAGGGATGAGATTCCTAAGGGTGTGGACGGGTTTGAAAGTACATACAAGGCCTTTCTTGTGTAAGATTTTTGAGATTTTATTAGAGAGGCCCTCTATGTAGGGGAGGGTGGCAACCCAAGCAGTGTTAGGTGCTTCATGCTTGGGGTTGGGGTTAACTTGATTTTTAGGGAGGTTGAAAGCATGAGAGATGCATTTGTTTCGGTACCCATTTAGTTTGAAAACTCAGGAAAGGTGGGCGAGCTCAAGGTCAATGTGATCTTTGTCACAAATGTGATAAGCCCAAGTAGCTAAGGTCTTAATGACACCCGCTTTTTGGGCAGGATGGTGGTGAGAGGATGCATGAAGGTAAAGGTCAGTGTGGGTGGATTTTCTATAGAAACTATGGGCAAGGGAGCCATCCTTTTTTCTCATGATGAGGACATCCAAGAAAGGAAGTTGGTAGTCAATTTCAATCTCTTTGGTGAATTGAATACAATCCAATAAATTGTTAAGGTGAGAGTAGAAAAGCTCTAAGTTCACAAGGCCATGAGGCCAACAAATGTTGGTGTCATCAACGTATTGCTTCCACCATCTGGGTTTGATGGGGAAGGAGTTAAGAGCTAATTCCTCAAAGTGCTCCATAAAAAGGTTCGCAACAATAGGGGAAAGAGGAGATCCCATGGCGACTCCATCTAATTGTTCGTAGACCACATCTAGGAAAGTGAAGAATGTGGACCAGAGGCAAAGTTTGACAAGTGAAGCTATCTCATCACTAGTTTTTCATCTGACAAGCTCCAAAGAGTCGTATATCAGGACATTGGTGAACAAAGACACCATATCAAAACTCACCAAGATCTCATTGTCCTCAATCTTTTTGTCATGTATGAAATCAAGAAAATGGGCAGAGTCTTTAATGAAGGTATCTGACTTGCCGATAAATGGAGAGATCAACTTGGCAAGGAAAATGGCTAATTTGTAGGTGGGGGAATGAGTGGTATCAACAATGGGTCTGAGAGGTATGCCAGGCTTGTGGATTTTAGGAGCCCCATAGATACATGGGGTGAGCTCCTTACTGGGAAGCAGACGCTTCTTCGTAAGGTCATCAAAAGAGGAAAGGGAAATAGCCTGCTTAAATTTTTTGATGACCTTAGAGAGTAGGTTAAGGGGGAGAAGTTTGTAGCTCCCACTGTTGGTTAGGTGGTCGAGCATCTTGGTGATATAGTCTTGCTTATTCAAGATGACGGATGCATCAAAAGAATGCTAATTGATGAAGGAGCAGTAGTGAATGAGCAATAGTGAACATAGTTCCATTTTCTCTTTTAGAAAGGATGGGTTATGGACATACCAATATCACTATATCTTGAGACACATTAAGTGGATACAACAATTTGAAGACCACCACAATAGGAAAAATCACACTTTTGGTAACTTTAGGACCAAAGACTATCCCAACCATGTTCTACATCATTGATAAGGACATAGGGTACAATCTGCTCCTTGGAAGACCTTGGATAGATAGAATGAAAGTTGTACCATGTACTTTATTCCAATAAGTTTGATTTCTACACCTTGGGAAGGTGTATGTTGCAAAAGGAGCTCCATAACCTTTTAGTATGATAACTTACTCTAATAGAACAAACAAGAAAATAGGCATTCCCATTGACTACGAGCTTCCCACAAATAAGATTTCTATCCCTAGTCCTTCACCACAATCAATATGTATAAATAGGACAAAAATTCTAGCAAAAATAGTGAATAATGTAGAAATGAAAGCCTTAGAAAATGAGGAACCATCGAAACAAAAGGAAGTTATTCCCAAGGAAATAGCAACAAAAATCAAGGAATGGATAGAAAAGGATGGACCTCTTTAGTTCCCTTTGGAAATCCTTATGAATGATGTGCAACCAACCTACAAACTCTTTCCCTACATAGGAGAAAAACCTCATAGAACTAAAGGGCAAGTATTTGAAATGACAACACTAGATCTGAAAAATGCAGACCCTCACACCTTCTCTGATCTTGAGGAAGACTTGGTAGAAAGCTACACTCCATTAACACCACCAAGCAAGTAAGGTGTCACTGAGACACTAGATGAAACTGAATCATATGAGCCACTCATGCCATCGGAAGATTCATATAGACCAATGATGCCAATAGAAGAAGTGAATTCCATGGATAACGAATCAACCAATGTGGTAGGGATTCTCCCAAAAATATTCATAGTCTCTCAAACTCACATACAACCCATTGCCTATGCTTCAATACAATCAAATGAGCTGGGTGAATGGGAAGCACCTTTAGTACATATTGATATGGTTGAGAGGCTCCCAAATGAAGATGAAGAAAGCAAGGAACATTTGACAAAGAATGGAAGATACAATTGTGGGAATAGATGATCATGTCATCTTCGAATTACCAGGGAGCTACATAGGATATTCCATGGATTTGAGACCCAAGACCAATGGGAGAATGAGTATTAGCTTTATCCCTCTTGGTGAGCAAAGGGAACCTCAAACTCCCTTTGAGTTATTCTATGTCCTCCAAAATATCCAAGATCGGTAGGAAGTAAAGATTTACATGCAGGATCAATTTGATTCGTTTATGAAATTACTAAGATATGATAGAGTCTTATATTGGACTCTCTTATACCAACAAACTTTCCAAGATTTACTCCATCTCACATTACCAAGAGAGACCTTATATTAGGAGGGGTAGAGCTGAATGATGTCGTGAAAGCCTACAAGATAGGAGATCTTTTCCTAATAAGAGGTAGCACAAAGAACAAGAAAAGGAGACGAAAGATAAAATTCATTGAGGATAGGAAAGGTCCCTACATGGTTAAAGAAGATGTCGGTAATGGTTCCTATCTCTTGTGCATGATGGAAGGTGAGGAATTTGGTGAGATAGTCAACGTCTTTCACCTTAGGAAGTATTATGTCTAAAAAAACATAAAATTCATAAAATATAAAAAAAATAAACAAAATCAAATATTCCAAAATACAAAGAAAATTACAAAAAAAAAGAATTTTTTTTTATTGCATTTCAACATCATTTTGTCCATCTTGCATTCTAGTGAATGACTCACTCTTGTATTACTTTAAGTTCAGTAAAGAGCCTAAGGTTGCCTAGGTGTAGGTGATCCTTTTAGGTTTTGATATTCCTCTATTTTCACAATCACCTTTTTCCCCTTCATTCCCAGTGATTCTAATCAAAGCCTAGCTCTTAGCTTTACACTAATCCTAGTCTTAATGACCCATGATGTTAAGTCTACGAAAAGTTGGTATTCAAAACCCACAGTGTTCAAAGGATGCTTGCAAGTAGATCTTCCCAATTCTTCCTTGGTAGAAAGGAAGTCCAACTAGATTATGAAAATTCTAGTGGCACTCAACCCCTTAGCTTTCCTAGCCAAATACGTCAAGAGGATCAAAACTCTAAAGGAAACAATCTAAAATACGAGTGAATAATACAATGAGTGATCAAAAAATTAAGAGTGATGAGAAAAGTGAGAATAGAGAAATCAAATTTTTGTATATCCAAAGCTCAAAAACATTCATTTTCATAAAAGCAAAAAATTAAAATAAAAAAGAAAATCAAGTGAGGCATTCCAAAAATACAAAAAAGAGAAAAAAAAAGTGTTACAAAAAAAGAGTGATAGAGAGAAGATTATTGATTATTCATACCCTTGGGTGGAGATAAGTCTACGTTTGAAGCTTCAAGGATGACATTCTACTAGAGAATGTGAGAGAGAAAGGTACAAAGCACACACATGCACTAGCTAAGCAAAGCCAATAGTCTAATAGTCTTGAGAACCATTTTCTATTTAGGGATCCTTGTTCTTTCCCATTTTACTTTACCCGAGTTCTATCTTTCTTCCCATCTATGATTTAAGTCTAGCAAATGCCAATAAAATTTGTTTCTTGTCTAAGTTGAAGCTTGTCAAAATGTCTCATCTAGATAAGGATCAGTGTTTAGCCTTTAGCAAAAGCCTAAAATTTAGGAGCACTCCATCTCCTTCCCATTCCCCACTTGAGTTCCAAATCCATATCTCGCAAACTTGAATAGGTCTTCTACACCATGATAACTCACAATCCCCTGGATTGAAAATTGTACTAAAGAGCAATCATATTGTTTGCTCCATAATGCATTTGTACCAAAATCAAAAAAGATGTCCAAAGTAATAAAAGTCAGTGTCATAACTCATGGCATTCCATATCACTTATGTTCCTATATGTGCTTATCATCCCCTGCATTCATATCATTGTTATCATGCTTGCATTTTTAGAGTTAAGGGTCTATACAATCAAAAAGTTCTAAAAACCTCCAAAGTACACAAGAAATGAAATTTCATGTGATAGTAGTAACCATAAAGACATAATTTTCATAGATAAATCAAATGTTCAAAGTTTTACAAGAGTACAAGAGCCAAGAAAAATGCTCTTAAAAGAAGTAAGGCTCTTCATGTAAGGGGGCACGATGATGAAACAAATAGGTGAAAGCCTCAGGGATGGTTCCCTACAAATGAACTGTCATGGCTCCTCCTCCTTTGCCTTTGAATAGCACTAGAATCTCCATGATACCTATAAGAATGAGGAACCCTACTCTAAACCCAAGAATGAGAAGCAATAAGGGATGTCATAATTGATCTTGAAGACATTTTTCATATAGGAGGGAAGTAAGGAGTGTGCCTGCATGATCCATTCATCGAAAGCTAAGTGAAGAAGCAAAATTACAATCATCAAAGGTGTGAGCTTCAATGTTAGTCTTCAGGTAGTAGAAGGACTATCCTACTGTAATTCTTTTTGAGGTTGTTCTCAGATCAGGGAGTAGTTGCATCCTTGGGTTGTAGCCCTAAAACAAAGTCAACAAGGAGTTATAGCTTCCTTGGGAGTGACCCTAAAACAAAGACTTTAGGGAGTGGTAGCTTCCTAGGGTTGTAGCCCTAAAACAAAGTCAATACAGAGTAGTAGCTCCTTGAGTTGTAGCCCTAAAACAAAGTTGTACTTTTGAGCTTCATATATCGTGAGCCCTCACTATGGTTTTTCCCCCATTGGGGTTTTCCACGTATATCTAGTGTTATGTGTTGATGTGCATTGTGTTGATCTTTCATGTTTATGTTGATGTTGTAATGTTTAAGTTTTAATTTTCTCCAAAGGATTTGGAGTTTGTTTAGATAATGATTCTCAGTATCCTAGTGTGTTCAACAGGATCTAGGTACTGCCAAGCTAAAACCACTGTGAAGATAAACTATGGATGGTTAGATGATTAGTCTTGGTGGCACATTTGTAAGGACTTGTGATAGTGATAGTATTTGGATTCTTCTCATGTTTAGAGAATGAAACATGTCAAGGAGGATTGGCATGTTATGTACCTATGGATATGATATTATAATGTATTTAGGTGGATGGAGATGCTAACATGTGGCACACATCTCTTAAGTTAGTTATATTGGGTCATGTTGATAACTTGTATAATTAATTATATTAGGTGATGATTAGGCTGACATTCGGTTTACCCCTCCATTATGTTATTAAGAGGAGGTGTATATAAAGAAGATGAATATCATTGTAAGGATAGGTTTTGAGCATAATTTTATATTTGGGATCTTGGATATATAGTGTGGAGTGGCTTCTTCCATAAAGAGTGTTGTACAATGTTACCATACCTTAAGGGATTATTATATTTCTAAATATATTAGATATTAGGGCATATCATACCACATACATCTCTTGTGTTATGTGAGATCTATCCTTTGCATTGTCTTATTGCAATCATTATATGTGTGGATCATATCAGTATCTTGAGTAGATTCATTCAAAAGAGAAGTTTTTAGAGATTGCATAGAATGAGCCCATGATGTATAATATAGATATCACTTCTATTTTTTACATGTAAATGGGTTGTGCTTCACATTGTAATGGATACAATAGGGTTGAAGCACGAAAGTGACTTCCACATCTAACCCAAACTAATTTTTCCTAAAATTACATTTTTAGTAAAAATGCATGGTTTAACAATATGTAGTTCGATCTAAGTATGTTTGAATGAAGGGGTTTTGATCAAACCCTATATGATAGAACCCAAGTTAAGATTAAATTGAACCCCTAGAAAAGTCTCCTCTATGCCTATCAAAATATTGATAAAAACAATTTCACTTTAGTTTTATAGAGAGCAAATGATGTTATTTAAAGCTTCCATTTTGCATGTAGGTTGTGCTCAATGTTAGCTTTCCAAATAGTATAATATGTTGGTAAGTGCATGGAAATGGGGGACAAAAAGGGGGTCAAAGTGGTCACTTTCTTTCTTTCTTTTTTTTTTTTTTAATTTTAAATTTTTTTTCTTCTGAAATCAACAAAACCTCAACATAGACAAGTAATTCAAGATGCATACACTCAAAATTTGAAGATATGATAACAACAAGAATTGTAGTACTCTACATCTAGTTTTTAAACTACTAAATATTTTTAAAACTAGTTAATATTAAGGGGGTTAAATGTTGAGAGCACACAAAAGTGCTCCTATTTTTGTCACTAAAATATAATATAGTTTTTGGTGTGTGTCCCACTATTTTTTTTTTCTACATTAGGCATTTTTAAAAACTATTCGGTGGAAATATAGAGAAAAGTGAGTACTACAAGTTGTATATGTTTTATATTTTTTATTGAATAATTTTTTTGCAATTTTTTGAAGTGGACACATCTTGAAAATTGCATCATTGAGCATGCACATAACATAATTTACACAAAACTAATTGAAAATGTAAATTTTTTTCTTAAATTTGCATATAATGAAGCATAGAAGAATCTTATATATGTTTTTTCAAATTTGAATAAGTGGGTCAAAATTTATTAAAAAAATCAATACATGTGTGCTGGAGGAATATCAAGAAAAATCATTAAAGAAAAAAACTAAATACATTAACATATTTAAAATATTAAAAAAATTTAATGGCTAGAAAGGTAAGAAGTAGCTCTTGAATTATTTTTGGGGTTGTTTATTTATTAGACCATCTTGACAAAACATACATTATACTTTTCCCAAATTCATATAATTTGGAGGTAGTTGGAGACGGGTCTTATTTTGGAGGAAGGGATAGAATGAGAAACTAGAGAAAAATAGATGAATTATGATTGGTTTTAGATTAGAAGAGGAAAGTTTTCTACATATAAAGGAATGACAATTACTAGAAATCTGTCTTGCATGAATCAAAATACTCTCTAGCAATGGAGAAAGTTTAAAATCTTCATCAATATGGAGAAAAATATAGCTTGAATAATAAGTATCAGGTTTAGGTTGACGGCCTTGAGATAGTCTAGGAATATTGTTCTTTTTGGTGGTATGATTCCCATGGGAATCCTTTCTTGTGTCTAGTGGAAGAGTGTTTTAAAATCAAATAGAATTTCTTGTTGATATTTGTCATTGATGTCAAAAGTTGGAGTTTAAGTTGGAGTTTGTTGTTTGAGTTGATGTTTGTCATTGATGTTACTATGGTGTTCATGGTTTATAGAGTTTCTTTAGAGTGTTGCTTCAGGAGTTGCTTTGGGACAAAGTGGTGCAGTCACGATTAGGAGGGTCAACAAAGTGAACAGTTTAGAATGTGCAGTAAGAGTAAACACAAAGGAAGCACCTCAAAGATATAATGCAAATGCAGATTTAGTCATTTAGTATATCATTGATTCAAAATACAAACTGGTCAGCATCATGCGGGCTTACAATTAGGGCTCACAGGCCTGATTCCTCAATTACAGAATATGCACATGATATATCTTTGAATTTCTAGAAAATCTAACTATCAAACTATCTCCATATCAATGACTGCTTTCCTAGGCATCTATTACATGATTATATATCATCTCCAGAACATAAGATTCCTCTACATTGGCCAAGGACGATTACAAATTCTAATGAAAGAGATGTAACGTGTGTACATGGACAAGTAAAACCTAATCATATAGAACTCCACAAATGAATGTAATGGCATGTGGATCTAAGGGAAGGTCAACCATGATCCAAAAAATATTGAATGATGTGTCATTTAGCTTTGCAAGTCTTTTTCTTTAGCTGATTGTCTGAGACTATCCGAATGCTTTGTTCTGAGAAAACCATCAATCTTTTGATAGTGATATCTTTCTGACACCTGATCCAAATGGTCTATATTTTGGATATGATGTGCATGAATGTGTCTAGATGCTAAGTCTAGCTCTACAAAGTCTGAAATGAAACTATGGTAGAATGCGGACCAATCTACTAAAACTGTGGTAGAATGCAGACCAATCTACTGAAACTGCTACTAACTGAACTGACTGGATTGAACTAAAAAATCAAAAGAAACAAACTAAAATGAAAATGTTTTTGGTTGATGCAAGATTACTCTTGAACTAGAGATGATCTTGCATTAGACATCTGGGGTTGTTGAAAAAGCAAGTCCCTCACTTTGTTGGGGCTAGAGGAAAACCAAGAAATCCACCTTTGCCTGAGAAATCTAAGATGAGTCTTCCTCTGGTCTGTCTTTCCACTCCACAAGATATTCTTTGTACTATCTTCCTCTAGTGTTGCATCCAACTCTACTATCTAAGATGTCTTCAATCGACTCTAGTGCTTGTTGTGGTAACTGCTTCTTCAAATCTTCCTTAATGTTGTCACTGAACTCTACTTCATGATACTGATATAGGTATTTAATATTGAAAATAGTGATATACTTAATGTCTCCGATAACTCCACTTCATATGCATTTCCTGAATCAAACTTTCTGAGTATCCTACATGGTCCAAACTTCATCTTGAACTTGTTATATGTCCCAACTGGAAATATTTCTTTTCTCAAATACACCATTACTTCATCTCCAACTACAAATTCTTTATGTTTCCTCCTCTCATCTGCTTGCTCTTTATACTTATTGTTCATCTCCACTAAATATTTCTTGACCTGATTATGCACTGTCTCCATGTGTCCTACAAATTCTTTTGCTTCTGCACTCCTCTTATCTTCCATACTGATGTCTCTCAACTCTGTTACTCCTCTAGGGTTAGTTCCTATCACAATCTCAAATGGTGTTCATCTGGTACTCCTATTTACTAAATTATTATATGCAAACTCTTCTTGTGATAGAATCAAATCCCAATTTCCTACCTTTTCTCCAACCAAACATCTCAACAAGTTTCCCAAAGTCCTATTTACTACCTCTATCTGTACATTAGTCTGTAGATGAAATGTTTAACTAAACTTTAAATCTATCTTCATCTTCTTCCAAAGTGTCTTCTAAAGTATCCAATAAATCTTGTATCTCTATCTGAAATTATCTTTTAGGTAATCCATGTAATCTCACAATCTCCTTGAGAAATAGGTCAGCCACATGAACTACATTAGTTGTCTTCTTGTAGGGTATGAAATGTGTCATTTATGAAAATATGTCCACTACTACAAATATTAAATCATGTCCTCTCCGTGTCTTCGGCAATCCCATTATGAAATGCATACTTATGTCTTCCCAAGGTCTCTCTGGTATTGTCAAAGATTTGTACAATCCAATATTTTGACTACTCCCTTTTGTAACTTGACAAACTCTACAACTCTGCACAAATTTTCTAACATCCTTATGTATCTGAGGCCAAAAGTAATTTTCACTTACCAAAGCCACTATCTTATAAATGTGAAAATGTCCTACCAATCCACCACTATGCTTCTCTTTGATCAAATTGTCTCTCATTGAACTCCTACGTATACATAACTGGTTTCCTTTGAACAACATATCTTCCTGAATGAAATATTCCAACCACTTACTCCTATCTATTACAACAAGTTCCTTACATGCTTTCCAAGGTTCTGCAAAATCAAGATCTTCTTCATACATTTCTTCAATTCCTCAAATCCTAACACTTCAACTCTCATCTTTATCAACAAGTTCCTTCTTCTACTTAGTGCATCTACAACTTTGTTTTATTTTCCACTCCTATGCTTCAATACAAAAGTATAACTCTACATGAACTTTACCCATCTCATATGTCTCTAAGTTAACTTCCCTTGATTTTTCAAATACTGCAAAGCTTGATGATCTTTATATAACACACTCCTTAGGCAACAAATAATGCCTCCACTTCAAGGATTGAATTATGGCATACAACTCCTGATTATAAACTGAATATCTTCTCCATGCATCATTAAGCTTCTCACTAAAATATGCTACAGGTCTACCCTCTTGACTTAAGATAGCTCCTATTGCATTCCCACTTGCATCACAATCTACTTGAAATACCTTATTGAAATATGGTAATGCCAATATAGGTTGCTCTGTCACTTTCTGCTTCAACAACTCAAAACTTTTATTTGCCCCTGATGTCCACTTAAAATTTTTTCTGTCACCTCTCATTGCCTCTATCATAGGGTTACATACTGAACTAAAAATTCTAATGAACTTCCGATAGAAACTAGCTAATCTATGAAATGATCTGACTTATCCAATGCTCTCAGTTGTAGGCCATTCAACAATTGTTCTCACTTTCTTAGGGTCCATCTTCAATCCTTCTGTAAAAATCACAAATCCCAAATATACCAATTCTTCCTTCATGAAACTACACTTCCTAATGTTTATGAGCAATTTCTCTTCTTTCACTCTCTGTAATACTTGTCTCAAGTGCCACAAATGTTCTTCTTTTGTCTTACTAAAAATTAGAATATCATCCAAATATATAATAACAAACTTACCCAAGATTTTTTTCAAAACTTCATTCATCATCTCATGAAAGTACTCAGTGCATTTGTCAATCCAAAAGGCATCACTAACCACTCATACAATCCTTCATTTGTCTTCAAAGTAGTCTTCCATTCATCTCCCTCTCTGATTCTAATCTGATGGTATCCACTCTTCACGTCTATCTTTGTAAAATATTTTGCTCCACTCAAACAATCCATAATATCATCCATCCTAGGTAAAGGAAATCTTTACTTAATTGTGATCTTGTTGATTGCTCTAGAATATGTACACATTCTCCATTCTCCATCCTTCTTCATAGCTAACATTATAGGTACTACATAAGGACTCAATCTTTCTCTAATCAAACCTTTCCTCAACAACTCATGTATCTATCTATTCAATTTTTCATTCTTTGTCAGTGTCATTCTGTGTGTTACTTTGTTAGGAAAACTAGCTCTAGGTATAAGATCCATGTGATGACTGATACTTCTGATTAGTGGCAATCCTTTAGGTACATTATCTGATATGATGTCTTCATACTTTGTTAGCAACTTAGTTATCTCTTCTAGTTGTGATTCTTCAGTCTTTAGATTTTCAGGCTTCTTAGGGATCAAAGCATAACACATATTCTCATGTCTCAAACCATCCAAAAATTTTCTTCCATACATGAAACAGATTCTAGTATTCCCACATACTTCACTCTTGGGATCATCTTCCAATGGGATCAAACTAATTCTCTTTCCATTTGATGTTATAGTGTATGTATTCTTTCTTCCATCATGTATATCTTTTCTATCATACTGCCATGGTCTACCCACCAAAATATGACATACATCCATAGGCATAATATCACATAATACTTCATCATGATAAGATCCAATATGAAATTTAACCAAACATTGTTCACTCACCAGTACCTTATGATCATCGTAAATCCATGCTATTTGATATGGCTTAGGGTGTTTCAATCTTTCCAACTTCATCTTAGTCACCATCTCCTATGAAACCAAATTATCTGAACTACCACTATCAATTACAACATTACAAAATTTACCTCCTAATTTGCATCTGGTTCTAAACAAGCTTTTCCTTTGTGGTGGTTCCTCATTTGTCTCTACTTGAAATAGTGCTCTCCTCATGACAAGTGATTCTCCTTTCTCAGGTTTACCAACTAAACTCGGTGATCTAATAGGTTCTTCTTACACATAGGTTGCTCTTCCACTGTTCTCTGTCTTCCTACTCATACTCCCTTGATTGCATTCAAATGATCTATGTCCTTCAACCCCACATTTAAAACAAGTTCCTCTAAATGTTCTCCTATCAAGTCCTCTTCCTTCTCTTTTGTATCCTTCACTCCGGTATGGGCTAGGGTTTCCTCTGTGGTAGAAGGTTTTGTCATCTCTCTAGCATGCATTGTTATCTTTGTCCTCCTTGAATGTGTTCTCTTGTCTATTCTGCTCCACATATGATCTCTCTCCTCTAAAAAATGCTCTACCTCTCTATCTCTGATCATGCCTCTTGTTCAACTTTTCCTCAATTTTCAGGGAAAATTGATATGCTTCTTCAAATGTTGTCATCCTTACCAAACTAAATTCTTCTTGAATATTCAATCTTAGTCCATTGATGTATATAACTATTTTCTCCTTGCTTTCTTCACTATGTCATATCCTTATGATCATCTTATGAAATTCTTCAGTGTACTCCTTCATATATATCTCTTTTTGTCTTAGGTTCTGCAATCTCTTCAACGGTTCTAACTCATAGTAACCAAATATAAACTGATTCTTTAATTTTGTCACCATTCTGTCCCACTTTGTAATCTTCTCTTTTCCTCTTCTATTTCTATCTAACTAAACTTATTTCCACCATATAGTACCATGTCCTTTCAAATTTGTCTTTGCAAATTTCTTCATCAGATTTCTTCATACTCAAAGTATTCTTCTAGGTCATTTATCCAATCAATTATCTCCTCAGGGTTCAAATCACCAATATATTTTGATACATCAACTCTAGGTCATTTTCTAAGTTTTGAAATAGATCGCAACATCTTGAATTGATTTGATTCTTCTTCTTCATCTCCTAGGGCTAGTTCATTTTGATCAATCGATTGAAATTCTTCATCATCATCACTTTCAACATTAGGTCGAGGTGTAAGTCCTCTTCTCCAACCTTCTTCAATAGAATCCAAGTGAAATCACATTTTTTTCATTATTTCCATCATCTCATTCATTCTTCCAACCATACTACCAATAACAAGTATTCTCCTCAGTGACATTTCTTCCTCGGATCAAGTGTAACTACCTCAAATTCGGTGATCAGGCTACAAGGTGACAACTGCGTGACAATCGGCAATCAGTTGACAATTCAAGTAGTCTACCTCAGATTTGGTGATCTATTCAGAGCAAGATCTCATAGAATTCCTTCTCCAATTTCTCTCAATTCACTCCCAAAGATTTAAACTTTGCTCTGATACCGCTTGGTGCAGTCACGGGGTAAGTGCAAGAAGATGGGGGGCCAAAAAGTGGCCAAATTAATTTTAAAAAAAAAAAGGTTAAAACGCGAGCGCGTTATAACGCGCTCGCATTATAACGCGCTCATGTTATGGCTTGGTAATGATGAGCCTTAGGCTCGTCAAAACCAAGCCATAACGCGATCGCGTTATAATGCGATCGCGTTATTCTTTTCTTTGCATTTTTCCTTCTCCACAAAAGTTTGTGCTATTTTTCATGTTTTAAATAACGCGAGCGCGTTATGTTAAACTTAAATTTTTATATGTTTAAGGCTATTAATCATGTATGTATGTATGCCTATATGTATGTATGTATGTATGCCTATATGTATCTATGTATCTATGTATGCCTATATGTATGTATGTATCTATGTATGCCTATATGTATGTATGTATAGTGTCGAGGGTAGAGGAGGGTAGAGATGGGAGTGAGCCAGATAGGGGAGGAGAGGGGTGGATAAGGATTGAGTGATTAAGGTTTAAGGTTAAGGGTTGAGCATTTAGGGATAGGATTTAGAGTTTAGGGATAAGGGATTAGAGTTTAGGACCTTGAGGGATTAGGGTTTAGGGTTGAGGCTTTAGGGATAGCGTTTAGGGTTAAGGGTCGAGGGATTAGGGTTAAGGTAGAGTGTTGAGGGTAGAGGGATTAGGGATAGGGTTTAGGGTTGAAAGTTTAGGGTTGAGGGATTAGGGTTTAAGGTATAGTTTAGTAGTTCTTGTGGATAGAGCCAGTAAACAATGGGAGATTATTTACCTATTTCATAACAATATACCTCCCCCTTAAACCCCGAACCCTAATCCCTCAACCCTCAACCCTAATCCATCATCCCTCAACTCTAATCCCTCATCCCTAAACCCTAAATGCTATCCCTATTCCTAAACCCTCAATAGACTCGATACTATACCTTAAACCCTAATCCCTTATCCCTAAACCCTCCAACCCTATCCCTAATCCTTACACCCTCCACACTCTACTTTAACCCTAATCCCTTGAACCTCAACCCTATCCCTAAATCCTTGACCCTCAAACCTCAACCCTCAACCCTTGAAATCAAACCCTAATCCCTCAACCCTTAACTCTGATCCCTCAACTCTCAACCCTAACCCTAAACCCTAAACACTAAACCCTCAACCCTCAACGTCAAATCCTAATCCCTCAACCCTTCACTCTAATCCCTCAACCCTAAACCCTATCCCTAAACCCTCAACACTATACCTTAAACCCTAATCCCTCAACCCTAACCCTAAACCTTGTCCCTAAACCCTAATCCGTCAACCCTCAACCCTAATCCATCATCCGTCATCCCTTAACTCTAATCCCTCATCCCTAAACCCTAAATGCTATCCCTATTCCTAGACCCTCAACAGGCTCGATACTATACCTTAAACCCTAATCCCTCTACCCTTGACACTCTTATTTAACCCTAATCCATTGACCATTAACCCTATCCCTCAACCTCAACCCTCAACCCTCAACCCTCAACTCTCAACATTAAACCCTAATTCATCAACCCTAAACCCTAATCCCTCAAACCTAAACCCTATTCCTAAACCATCAACCCTCAACACTATACCTTAAACCCTAATCCCTATCCCTCAACCCTTAACCCTTAAAACTTAAATCCTATCCCTACACCCTCAACACTTGACACTATATCTTAAGCCTTAAACCCTCATCCTTAAAGCCTCAACCCTTAATCCTTAAACCTTCAACCCTAAACCCTATCCCTAATCCCTCTACCCTTGACAATCTAACCCTAACCTTGACATTAAATGCTAATCTATCAACCCTAAACTCTAATCCTAAACCCTCAACCCTCAAAACTATACTGTAAACCCTAATCCCTCAACCCTCAACCCTAATCCATCATCCCTCAACTCTAATCCCTCATCCCTAAACCCTAAATGCTATCCCTATTCCTAAACCCTCAACAGACTCGATACTATACCTTAAACCCTAATCCCTTATCCCTAAACCCTCCAACCCTATCCCTAATCCTTACACCCTCCACACTCTACTTTAACCCTAATCCCTTGAACCTCAACCCTATCCCTAAACCCTTGACCCTCAAACCTCAACCCTCAACCCTCGACGTCAAACCCTAATCCCTCAACCCTTAACTCTGATCCCTCAACTCTCAACCCTAACCCTAAACCCTCAACCCTCAACATCAAATCCTAATCCCTCAACCCTTCACTCTAATCCCTCAACCCTAAACCCTATCCCTAAACCCTCAACACTATACTTTAAACCCTAATCCCTCAACCTGAACCCTAAACCTTGTCCCTAAACCCTAATCCCTCAACCCTCAACCCTAATCCGTCATCCGTCATCCCTCAACTCTAATCCCTCATCCCTAAACCCTAAATGCTATCCCTATTCCTAGACCCTCAATAGGCTCAATACTATACCTTAAACCCTAATCCCTCTACCCTCGACACTCTTATTTAACCCTAATCCCTTGACCATTAACCCTATCCCTCAACCTCAACCTCAACCCTCAACCCTCAACCCTCAACACTCAACTCTAAACATGAAACCCTAATTCATCAACCGTAAACCCTAATCCCTCAAACCTAAACCCTATCCCTAAATCATCAACCCTCAACACTATACCTTAAACCCTAATCCCTATCCCTTAACCCTTAAAACTTAAACCCTATCCCTATACCCTCAACACTTGACACTATATCTTAAGCCTTAAACCCTCATCCCTAAAGCCTCAACCCTTAATTCTTAAACCTTCAACCCTAAACCCTATCCCTAATCCCTCTACCCTCGACACTCTAACCCTAACCTTGACATTAAACACTAATCTGTCAACCCTAAACCCTAATTTGTCAACCCTAAACCCTCAACCCTCAACACTATACCTTAAACCCTAATCCATCAACCCTAAAACCTAATCCATCAACCCTCAACCCTAAACACTATTAATAAACCCTCAACCCTTGACACTATACCTTAAACCCTAATCCCTCAACCCTCAACCCTAATACCTCAATCCTCAACCCTAATCCCTCATCTCCAAACCCTAAACTCTATCCCTATTCCTAAACCCTCAACCCTCGATACTATACCTTAAACCCTAATCCCTTATCCCTAAACCCTAAACGCTATCCCTCAACCCTTAACCCTTAAAAATTAAACCCTAAAACCTATCCATAAACCCTCGATGCTCAACACTATATTTTAAAACCCAATCCCTTAACCCTCAGCCATAAAGCCTCAACCCTCAATCGTTAAACCTTCAACCCTAAACCCTATCCCTAATCCCTCTACCCTCAACATTCTACTTTAACCCTAATTCCTTGACCATCAACCCTATCCCTAAACCCTCAACCCTTAACCCTCAACTCTCAACATTAAACCCTAATCTGTCAACCCTAAACCCCAATCTGTCAACCCTAAGCCCTAATCCCTCAACCCTAAATCCTATCCCTAAACCCTAAACCCTCAACACTATACCTTAAACCATAATCCCTCAACCCTAAACCCTAACCCTTATCCCTAAACCCTCAACCCTCAACATCAAATCCTAATCCCTCAACCCTTCACTCTAATCCCTCAACCCTAAACTCTATCCCTAAACCCTCAACACTATACCTTAAACCCTAATCCCTCAACCCGAACCCTAAACCTTGTCCCTAAACCCTAATCCCTTAACCCTCAACCCTAATTCGTCATCCGTCATCCCTCAACTCTAATCCCTCATCCCTAAACCCTAAATGCTATCCCTATTCCTAGACTCTCAACAGGCTTGATACTATACCTTAAACCCTAATCCCTCTACCCTCGACACTCTTATTTAACCCTAATCCCTTGACCATTAACCCTATCCCTCAACCTCAACCCTTAACCGTCAACTGTCAACCCTCAACACTCAACTCTAAACATTAAACCCTAATTCATCAACCGTAAACCCTAATCCCTCAAACCTAAACCCTATCCCTAAATCATCAACCCTCAACACTATACCTTAAACCCTAATCCCTATCCCTTAACCCTTAAAACTTAAACCCTATCCCTATACCCTCAACACTTGACACTATATCTTAAGCCTTAAACCCTCATCCCCAAAGCCTCAACCCTCAATTCTTAAACCTTCAACCCTAAACCCTATCCCTAATCCCTCTACCCTCGACACTCTAACCCTAACCTTGACATTAAACACTAATCTGTCAACCCTAAACCCTAATCTGTCAACCCCAAACCCTCAACCCTCAACACTATACCTTAAACCCTAATCCATCAACCCTAAAACCTAATCCATCAACCCTCAACCCTAAACACTATTAATAAACCCTCAACCCTTGACACTATACTTTAAACCCTAATCCCTCAACCCTCAACCCTAATACCTCAACCCTCAACCCTAATCCCTCATCCCTAAACCCTAAACTCTATCCCTATTCCTAAACCCTCAACCCTCGACACTGTACCTTAAACCCTAATCCCTTATCCCTAAACCCTAAACACTATCCCTCAACCCTTAACCCTTAAAAATTAAACCCTAAAACCTATCCATAAACCCTTGACACTCAACACTATATTTTAAACCCCAATCCCTTAACCCTCAGCCCTAAAGCCTCAACCCTCAATCGTTAAACCTTCAACCCTAAACCCTATCCCTAATCCCTCTACCCTCAACACTCTACTTTAACCCTAATCCCTTGACCATCAACCCTATCCCTAAACCCTCAACTCTCAACCCTCAACTCTCAACATTAAACCCTAATCTGTCAACCCTAAACCCTAATCCATCAACCCTAAACCCTAATCCCTCAACTCTAAATCCTATCCCTAAACCCTCAACCCTCAACACTATACCTTAAACCATAATCCCTCAACCCTAAACCCTAAACCCTCAACCCTAAACCCTATCCCTAAACCCTCAACACTATACCTTAAACCCTAATCCCTCAACCCTAACCCTAAACCTTGTCCCTAAACCCTAATCCCTCAACCCTCTACCCTAATCCGTCATCTGTCATCCCTCAACTTGAACCCTAAACGCTATCCCTATTCCTAGACCCTCAATAGGCTCAATACTATACCTTAAACCCTAATCCCTCTACCCTCGACACTCTTATTTAACCCTAATCCCTTGACCATTAACCCTATCCCTCAACCTCAACCTCAACCCTCAACCCTCAACCCTCAACACTCAACTCTAAACATGAAACCCTAATTCATCAACCGTAAACCCTAATCCCTCAAATCTAAACCCTATCCCTAAACCATCAACCCTCAACACTATACCTTAAACCCTAATCCCTATCCCTTAACCCTTAAAACTTAAACCCTATCCCTATACCCTCAACACTTGACACTATATCTTAAGCCTTAAACCCTCATCCCTAAAGCCTCAACCCTCAATTCTTAAACCTTCAACCCTAAATCCTATCCCTAATCCCTTTACCCTCGACACTCTAACCCTAACCTTGACATTAAACACTAATCCGCCAACCCTAAACCCTAATATGTCAACCCTAAACCCTCAACACTCAACACTATACCTTAAACCCTAATCCATCAACCCTAAAACCTAATCCATCAACCCTCAACCCTAAACACTATTAATAAACCCTCAACCCTTGAAACTATACCTTAAACCCTAATCCCTCAACCCTCAACCCTAATACCTCAACCCTCAACCCTAATCCCTCATCCCTAAACCCTAAACTCTATCCCTATTCCTAAACCCTCAACCCTCGACACTATACCTTAAACCCTAATCCCTTATCCCTAAACCCTAAACACTATCCCTCAACCCTTAACCCTTAAAAATTAAACCCTAAAACCTATCCATAAACCCTCGACGCTCAACACTATATTTTAAACCCCAATCCCTTAACGCTCAGCCCTAAAGCCTCAACCCTCAATCGTTAAACCTTCAACCCTAAACCCTATCCCTAATCCCTCTACCCTCAACACTCTACTTTAACCCTAATCCCTTGACCATCAACCCTATCCCTAAACCCTCAACCCTCAACTCTCAACATTAAACCCTAATCCGTCAACCCTAAACCCTAATCCGTCAACCCTAAACCCTAATCCCTCAACCCTAAATCATATCCCTAAACCCTCAACCCTCAACACTATACCTTAAACCATAATCCCTAAACCCTAATCCCTCAACCCTAAACCCTAAACCCTATCCCTAAACCCAACAAAACTACTTTGCCTTATGTTAGGTTGTTAAACCCATCATTTTTGACACTCTTCTCTTAAAGATATTTGAGTTGCAAGAATATGTCAGAAAAATGGCTATGAACTTTTTTAATGTTAGTAATGTTATATGGCATGTTTTTCTGGCCCATTTGGGGTTCATTATGCCAATAGGTGTACACACTATGAGAAAAGCTTTGCATATGGTACATCCACAGTGAGTAATTAACAGTTGAAATTAGAAGGATGATCATTATGAGAAAAGCTTTGCATTGGGGTACATCTATGTTTCTTGCTGTGCACCCCGCACTTAGGGGAGGTATATTGTTATGAAACAAGCAAATAATCTCCCATTGTTTACTAGCTCTATCCACAAGAACTACTAAACTATACCTTAAACCCTAATCCCTCAACCCTAAACTTTCAACCCTAAACCCTATCCCTAATCCCTCTACCCTCAACAGTCTACCTTAACTCTAATCCCTCAGCCCTTAACCCTAAATGCTATCCCTAAAGCCTCAACCCTAAACCCTAATCCCTCAAGGTCCTAAACTCTAATCCCTTATCCCTAAGCTCCAAATCCTATCCCTAAATGCTCAACCCTTAACCTTAAACCTTAATCACTCAATCCTTATCCACCCCTCTCCTCCCCTATCTGGCTCACTCCCATCTCTACCCTCCTCTACCGTCAACACTATACATACATACATATAGGCATACATAGATACATACATACATATAGGCATACATAGATACATACATACATATAGGCATACATACATACATACATACATACATACATATAGGCATACCTACATACATGATTAATAGCTTTAAACATAAAAAAATTTAAGTTTAACATAACGCGCTCGCGTTATTCAAAACATGAAAAATAGCACAAACTTTTGTTGTAAAGGAAAAATGCAAAGAAAATAATAACGCGAGCGCGTTATAACGCGAGCGCGTTATAACGAGAGCACGTTATAACGCGCTCGCGCTATGTCTTGCTTTGGGAATCCCAAGCCTTGGGCTTGGGATTTGCTTTGGATTTCCAACCCAAAGGCTTGGAGTGCCTTATGAACAGTAACAGACGTGTTTTTCCATATTCTTCAAGATTTTAGATAATTTTGTTCGTGCTAACCCTCAGATTTGCACGTGTTTCAAGGTCAAACAAATCAAACACCTGGGTAATGTTAGGCTTTCTCTTAGCTATCTGACGATGTAATTTTTTTCACATTTTAACAATGTTAAGCCTTTCATCTTTAATTTTTTTTGTTTGTGTGTCCGTTTTTGGGCAAAAACCACTGTTTGGTCTTTTTTTCATTGTAAATTAACTATTCATTGAAATTTCAAAAAAATTACATATTTAGAAACTAGACTCCATTCTACAAATATTAAAAAAAGAAAAAAATGATTTTTGATTAGTTTTCAAAATTTATAGGGGTAGCACGGCCAAAATTCTGTTTTTTAGGATGTGTCCACTTTGAAAATTAGTAAAAAATCAAATATTCATCAAATAATTATCAGAAAAATCGGGCATAAACTACATGCTATTAGCTAATTTCTCACTGAAGCGATTTTAAAAATACCAAAAAAAAGTTGACCTTTTGGGGGAGCCACAAAACATGCTATGTTATGTTTTTTTGACAGAAACAACACCAATTTCTGTGGCTCCCTCTTTTGAACCCCTTAATCTATGCCATTTTCAAAAAATAATAGTAGTTTAGAAAGTAGACTCGGAGCACTACGAACATTGTTTTGGTTGCATCTCCAAATTTTGAGTGTAACTATGCTCAATTTCTCATCCAAGGCTAGTATTTCCTGATTTCAGAAAAAAAGTGGCCACTTAAGACCCCTTTTTGGCCCCCCATCTTCCTGCACTTACCCCACGATTAGGAAGGCCTACAAAGTGGACATTCTAGATCATGTAGCAAGAGTAAACACAATGGAAGCCACTCAAAGATATAATACAAATGCAAATTCAATCATTTTTTATTTCATTGATTCAAAATATAAACTAGTTAGCAACATGCAAGCTTACAATTAGGGCTCACATGCCTAATTCATGAATTACAAAATATGCACAAGATATAGCTTTGAAGGTGCTTTCTAGAAACTATAACTATCAAACTATCACCACATCAATGACTATTTTCCTAGGCATCTATTACATGATTATATATCATCTCTAGAATATAAGTTTCCTCAGCGTCAGCCAAGGATGATTACAAATTCTAATGAAAGAGATGTAACTATGTACATGGATAGGTCGGACCTAATCATATAGAACTCCTTCGCAAATGAATGGAATGGCATGTGGATCTCAGGGAAGGTCAGCCACGATCCAAACAACATTGAATGATGTGTCATTTAGCTTTGCAAGTTGTGAAAGTGCTCCACAAGTCTTCCTCTTTAGTTGATTGTATTAGACTCTTAGGATGCTCTGTTATGAGAAAACAATCGATCTTCTAAAAGTGATATCTTTCTAGTACCTGATCCAAATGGTCTAAATTTTGGATATGATGTGCATGAATGTGTCTAGATGCTAAGTCTAGCTCCGCAAGGTTCAAAATGAAACTGTAGTAGAATGCGGACCGATATATTGAAATTACTACTGATTGAACTAACTGAACTAAACTGGAAAATGAAAAGAAACAAACTAAAATGCAAATGTTTTTGGTTGATGCAAGATTGCTCTTGAACTAAGGATGCTCCTGTGTCACAAAGTCATTGTTGATACTTGATGGTGTTGATCATTTCATGATGCCTTTTACTATGTTGATGCTCATCTCATGAATTGATATGTCAGTTGTTGATGTCAAAGGAAATGAGGTTTGTCATTGGTAATGCAAAAGATTCATGCAAAAGGTACTTGTTCCTTCATAAAGGTATTGATGTAAAATGCAAAGTTCCAGTGGTGTTTGTTCTTTGTTGTCATCTATATGATAAGGTTGCTTCATTACAAGGTGACTTGATTCTTCATTATGTCAACTATATGACAAGGTTTCTTCATTAAAGGGTGGTTGTGTCCTTTGATGTGTTCATGTTCATGATGCAAAAGAAAGTACTTAGTGTTGCAAGTATGTGCCTAATTGGGGTTGTCAGTGATGTCAACATATCAGTGTTGTCATTGGTGTCAACTATGCTCTTGTTTTGTTGAGTTTTCTATTTCAT
The DNA here is from genome assembly GCA_027924645.1 of Cunninghamia lanceolata. Taxonomy (NCBI): domain Eukaryota; kingdom Viridiplantae; phylum Streptophyta; class Pinopsida; order Cupressales; family Cupressaceae; genus Cunninghamia; species Cunninghamia lanceolata. The sequence goes on from BSBN01001054.1 coordinate 927,510, forward strand.
TGGAGAGCCTAATATTGAGGATATTGAGAAAATTTGCTCCTCCGGTAGAAATAGTATGCTACAAAGTATCTTTGAAGAATAATCAAATAGATAGCTTCACATTTCCTATAGATTAAATATCCTTGTCTACAGATTGGAAGTTATTTAGAGGTCTATTTGAAGATGTTATGTTCCATGTTTGATCCTCTGGTATGAAGATTTGAGTGAGTTATGTTCACTAGAGTGAAAACTATTTTTTCTATATGTTTGGTGGTGACAACTGGAGAAAGTATTATGCTTGGCATTCCTCTGCATTGAAGTATTTTTGTCTATGGTTCTAGAGTTAAGTCCTAGATGATGCTATGTGCCTTCCACTCCAATGGTTCATGATTTGGTTGTCTACAAGTAATTGTTTCCTTATGATAGTAGTTGGTAGTGTTGTTTATGTGCTCTAGTTTGAAGAATCTTCTTGACAGAGTGGTTAGAAGTTGTGCATATGTTCTTTATGATTTCAATGTGCTTGTGGATGTCTCGTGATCATGTTTCTACCCTTGGATTAGTCGGTAAAGAGAAATTTAGATCATGGATGAAGAATGTTCTTAGAAGACCTAGTGTTCCCACCAGTCTTGGCCGACTTGGTTGATTTCACTATTTGTAGAGATTCTTTGAAGATTGTAGAAGCATGTTGTGGCATGAAGGATTGTGTTTGAGTCCCAGATAAGGCATGGCATGATCAGCATACATCTTTACATCTTTCCCTTAACAATTTTTGTATTAGGTCCAAACCTATTTCTATGTATGTTTTGTAATGCTGACCTTGGAGATTGTTCCAACAGTTAATGAATGTATTTTTGACCTTCATGTACATTCCAAGGTTGATGATTTGTATAAAGACTTGTAATGTAGTTGTGAAAAATGCATCGGTGTGGAAAAATGAGCAAATAAGTACGAAGAGTAAGAAAAGTAGAGTAGAGGAAGAATATTGCGCTTCAATGGAACTAAACTCAAGCATAGAGTAGATGCTATCAAATCAGTTCAAAAATCCCTAGCAGTGAGCCACCCCTTGGCAGTGAGCATTTTAGGTAGTGAACCCTATAGGTAGTGAGCCTCTAATTTCTAGTATTGTTATAACTTATATATATTTTTGTGGGATAACACCCACCATTGTTTTTCCCTTAGCCGTTGTTATAACTTTAATCCAGATGTGTAAAAGGTCCTAATCAAGCAATCTCATATACTATACATTGTTAGCTGACATGACTTATGACTTCTATGCCTATATTTTTGATACACATCACTAATCAAGCATGGATTCAGCTGACAGATCAATAACTTACAAATATCTCAAGTGTTCTTGTTGTTGGAAATCCTTGATGTGGATATATATACCTGATGGATTCAATCCTATAAGTGTGTGAAGTGAATAGTATGTATGGTTAAGTATGAAGATAAGCAAAGACAAGTGTGAAGGTAGTAATACAAGCTCAGAATGTAACATGAAAGTTATATTGAGCAGAGGAAGAATGAAATATGCCAAATCAATTTATTGTACCTAACCAGAACTAAAATCCTGCATGCATAGATGTTGTACATCATTTCAAACACCTTGGTATCTTCTGTAAGCATTTATAGACTCTAAGTCTCTTATAGACAGTGAGCCTTTTGTGAGCAGTGTGCTCAGGCAGTGATCCCTAATTGGCAAGTGCCAAATTTGTACTCCTTATTCATTTAATAGAGAATACAATCATGGGTTAGTCACCTTGTGGTTTTTCCCTTAACAGGGTTTCCACGTAAATATCCTTGTATCATGTGTTAATTTCTTTTCAGCTCTTATGATTGTCTTGTTTTGACATAACATTAAATGATAAGTTAAGAAAAAGTAAGAAAATAGAAAGATATAAGATAGTTTATTCACCCCCCATCTCAGTTATCTGCATTATTTCCAACAATTGGTACTAGAGCTAAGTTTCTCTGAACAAAGCCTAGTAGCTTGAGGAAGATCTGGGAATCTCAATGGATGCATATGGTATGAAGGAACAACTTCACTCTTCCCTAGATGATATTAAACAATCCCACTCTGAAGTTAATAATTTGAGAGAAAGACTCAAACAAGATGATGATTTCATAAATGAGCTAAAAGAAAAACTTAGTATTTCTATGAAAAAGAGAAAGGAACTACTCCAAAAATTAGCCAATCAGAGTAAAGTTAGTAATTCTGATGAAGATCTGAATGAGAAAAATAGGCTATGTGAGAAGCTGTCAAAAGAAGTCATTATGGTAAGGCATGAAATGGAATTAGGGGTTATGAGATTCACCCAAGAAATTGAAGAAAAGAGAAAGATTGAAGATAATCTAAAACAATCCCTCAAGGAGAAGACAGAGGACTACCACAAAATGGATAGAATAATCAGGCATCTTGAATTTGATCTTGAAGAAGCTAGAGACAATGAAGAACAACTTGAGAATCAGTTAGACACTCTTAAATAAGATCTTCAAACTGTAAATGAATACAAAGAAAAATTCAAGATAAGCTCATCCCAACTTGAAGTTCTTCTTGAAAGCCAAAAGAGGGTAGATGATAAACATGGCTTGAGATATGAGAAAGGTGAAAGCTCTAGATCTGGTTAGAAGAACTCTGGATCAGGAAATCAAAGAAACAAGCCTAGAAGACCTCTAGTAAGGCAACCTAACACTCAAAGATATCCATCCTTCAATGGATACTACTTCAATTGCAACAAATTAGGTCACAAAGCAATCCAGTGCAGAAACAGAATGAATCAATTCAATTCATCCTTCTCCAGTCAATATTTCAGTTGCAAAGGGTATGCTCACAAATCTCATGAATGCAAAAATATGCAAATGAACAATTCTTTCAATGGTAAATGCTTTGCATGAAATAGGATTAGACATATGGATAATGAGTGCATATCAAGAGGATATTATTCAAATATGCAAAGAAATGTTGTGTGTTACAATTGCAATAGATCCAGTCATATTGCCAAATTCTGCAGAAGTAGAAATCAGGATAGAAAAGGTCCGGTGGAACATGATCAGAAACAAGATAAAGGTAAAAGTAAAGTAAATACGGATGAAGTTCAAAAGGAGATGAGAAAGATTTGGGTAAAAATGAATATTGGGGATGGATCCGCACCAGAATCTGGTGCTGATATTCCTTCTGAAAACTAAAAAGGTGAGTTCTGGCTCAGGGGGAGTCATAGAGAAAAACAATTTCCCCCAGCCAGTCAGCTAGTGCCTAAATTTGGCACATTGTGTAAACATATGACGCTGCAGATTAAAGGGTTCTCAAAAAAACCTCCAAATAACCTTCAGTCAAAATGTGAAAGGTCCCAATGGAGTTATGCAAGATTTATAACCGCTCAAGTTAATCCGGTTCTGACAGCTATCCGGTATGATTCAAATTGAAATGCTTTGATATATGGACCCATGACATGATTGAAGAAAAGAAGATATGTTTTCACTCCTCACAAACAATGATTTTAAGTTCCGTGTAGTGATTCAATAAAATCTCTCTCAAAACAGGGCCACTGGATAACTTAAGTTGTGCATTTATCACAAAAGAAAATTGGGCTTTACACAAGGATAAAAGGGTTCTTTCACTCATTATTTACACACTTGCACTCATGAAGAAGAAAAGAAGAGCTCTGCGAAGAAGATTCTACAATTCACTCAAGTTAAACTAAAAATTGAATTCAACCAGAGATTCATTTTGGCTCGTGCTTCAAACCCTAAAGCGTGAAAACATACTTCTATTCTAAAAGTATCTCTCTAAATCTCTTGCAAAATGGCTACTCCAATGGTTGTCAACATTTCTAATAGGCTGAGACCTAAATTCAAGAAACACTCTTACAAATCTCTAGAAGTTGATCCCTTGGGTGCGTTTTCTAGCATTCTGCACAGAGTGTTGCATGTAGAAGATGTTAGGGTTTATATCCATGCAAACATTGAAGAATTTGGAGACTCAAAATTGATGGACATTTATCACAAACAACTAATAGATGAGAATTTTGAACTCAAACCTAAATTCAAGGCACTCTGGGACAAACACTTCGAACATTGCATACATTTTCCATGTTTTGCAGAAGATGATTGGGTCCGGTATGTTCTAAGTAGGATGCATGAAAATTTTATGTGGCTAATGACCCCATTCGAGATAACTAAAGATGCCATCAAGGCAATGACCGGACTGCATTCAGCCAGTGGGTTACCCACACTCAAATCTGTGAAGAACCAAATGGTAACTGAAGCCACCAAATCAAAATTTGACAAAAGAGCAATCACCATAGATGACATCACAGATCCAGATGTCAAGTTTACCTCAATGATAATCGTTTACAAAATCTATCATTTGAGCAAGGAAAATTTTGTGTTTGGAACAACAATCTATGATGCATATCAGATGTTGAGGGAAGATGTAGATTATGATCTATGTGAGATTCTTCTAAATTAGCTATTAGAGAACTTGCAGAAGATAAAAAGGATAAGAAAAATTCCTTTAAATATGGTAGTCTAATACTGTGTCTATTTTTCTATTATATGAATGAGCTACTCGAATCAAATGGTTGGGTCTCGCAAAATGATAAACCCATTGCAATTCAAATCAGAGATTACATGTATGGACTTGGTGATGCTCAAGCCCAAAACACAGCCCTCTGGAGTTACCTTAAGAATTTCCAAAGCATAATGCAAGCCAGAGAAAGAATACCACAAATAATAGTTGACAAATACAAAGATATAGTCTGCTTCATCATTGACACTGATCAATGCCTAATGGAGGCAGTTGAGCCAAGAACTATATGGATAATGCCTATGGGATATGAGGTCGATGAAAAAATCTTGAAGCTACATATTCAACACCTGTTGAGCCCGCCTAAGGACACTGAAGCAGAAAGGTTTGGCACCTTTGAAGAGCTAAGTATAAAAAAACATGTTGAGTTAAGACAGCCGGAGATGAAGAGGAAAGTAAGAAAGGAAGTTGAAGAAATTGCCAAAAGATTTGGCATATCAAAGGAGGCTGTAGATGCTAACAGAGAGAAAATAGAGAGGGCAGAGAAAGAAAGACAAGAAGCAAAGAAAGAAAGTGCTCCTGTACAAACCTCCTCTCAGATTAGATCCTCCAAAAGCTCAGCTCCTATTGCTTCCAAAAGCTCATAGTCTACCAAACCAGAAGTCAAGACATCCAGAAAAGGAGAAAAGAGGATGAAGACCAAAGCCACAAGGACATTTACAAGCCATAAAGATGATGAAGAAACAAAATCTGATGAGGAAATCAAGAAAATGACGAAGAAGAAAACTTCCAGGAAGTTCTCTGCTAGCAGAAATGAGGAAGAGAAGGCAGAGGAATTTGTTGAAAAGCCAACTCTTTCCATTGATGACATCATCAAGGTAGTTACTATGGTAGGGAACGTGCAGCCTGTGACTGAGTTCTATGATGCATACAGTGATGTTGACAAGAGAATTCTGGAAGAGGCTACTATCAGGTACTTGAACATTTACAATAAAGCTTTCATTGAAATCATATCATTGATTCCTAAGAGCCTAGAAAAGGTACTTGAGCTGAGAAAAGAGAATGCAAAGGTTAAAGACTTAGAAATCTAGGAGCAAATAATGATATAGATTTACCCTTCTATCACTCCAAAACAAATGGAAATGATTTTCAAGGATTATGAGGATGAGTTCTAGAGTAAGGCGAGAATGAATAAACTCATGCTTGGAGAAACATACCAAGTAGCAAGTGAAACAAGAGATATCCTCTAGAATGCCTTGAAGAGATTTAATCTTCCTATTGTAGAGGAAATAGATGAAGAACCTTCTACCATGGATGTTGAAGGATTAAATGTAATCAATGACGAATTTTCTAACAAGGATGTCAAAGGATTAAAGAAAATAGATGGAGAGAAGTCTAAGGACTTAGATTCCTCTATTTTGGTAGAGGAAGTTTACAAAGCGACAAACACTAGAAATATAACTCCTTTGGATCCCAAAGCTACCAAGACAAACATTCCAGACACCGAAGCTAAAGGAGAAAGAAAAAGAGAAGAGAAGGAGATGCAAGAAAAAGAGGATAAAGCTAAAGAAAAAGAACATGTAGAAAAGGTTTGTGATGACACATCCAAACTGGGCAGTCCTACTATTTCTAAAGGGAAGAAGTCTGAATCTCCAAGAGACACTGTAGAGATAGTACAGAATTTCTTGAATAAAGAGGTGGTGGAGTTAGATGAACCAGAGTTGTTTCAAGGGCCCCTAAATTTGGACACTCTCTCTCTAGTACAGATGATGAAGATATCATCATTTGCCCAAGCCAAGGCTAAAGAGAAACTTTTGAAATCACATATGGAGGATTGTGAGCTATTGGAGAGTGCATCTAGGATATTGGAAAAGATTATTCCAACCTATCAAAAGGATCCTTCATCCTTGCCATCCGGTAATCTAAAAAACTTAGCCAATTTTGTTGACATTTATTTTAAATCTTTAGAGAAATCAACAGAAATAAAGGTCTGGAAAGAGTTTCTAGGAAAAAGATTCACTAAGGTGCAAGGACTTATTACAAATGATAGGAGGACTCTAGATATCAGAATAAAGAGCCTTGAAAATGTTCTCAAATATGGTGGGGACCTATTCAAATTTTGTCTGACTTGGCCTAAAGTGACAAAAGACATTGAGGAGAAAGTAAAAGAACAAGAAGAAAAATTGTCAAGCCTAGTTCAAAATTTTGAGCCTCTTTCCTCCTCTTTAATGAATCAAGAATGCCAGGCTATTGTTATAATAAATGAAATAAAGAGACTGGGCAAAGAAAAGAAGAACATAATGAACATAATGGGTTAACTCAGAGGGATAATTATCCCTAAGTTAGAGGCAATGCATGAGGCCTTAATAGAAGCTCAGACCATGGCCCAGACCAATGATCTAGTAGACTTAAGAAGGGCATAAGCTTATGCATTTTTGTTGAGTGGTCACATCTCCATTTTGGATAGGATGAGGAGTTGGGCCATAGAGTTTGTATAGTTGAAGATTACTTTTGCAGACATACTCAAGTATATGTAAGTTTATCATATGAATTATATGTACATATGCGGCCTTATGTGGAAACATTTTGTACAATTTTGGTTTGCAGAGACTGCCCTTTGCCATTGATGTCAAAGGGGGAGTGAAGAGTAGTGAAAAATGAGGAATCCAACAAAGGGGGAGCTCTGGTAAAACAATGCAAGAGACAGAGCACAAGCAAAGGGGGAGTTACTGCGACACACAGCTATTTTTCACTAAGTGTTGGCATCAATGCCAAAGGGGGAGATTGTTGGCAAGAAACACTATGTGGCTTCATAGGTGTTGTCATTTATGGAAATAAAGTCTATCCTACACATCCATAGTACATAATATGCCTATACCGGAAGTCAAATTCAAGATTATCTTGGTTTGGTGAACAAGAATAGAGTATGTAACAAGGTCCAACAATCAAGTCCCGATCTCTCAGATGGTGTAACTCAATAAGTTGCAGACTTGGACAAGTCAAGAGGGGTATCATGACTACTGTAATCCAAAGATTTAGCCTCTGGTGATAAAGTAAAAAAAAGATGAGGATCTCAGTGTTGTGTTCCAATCAGGTAGAGCAGACAGAGGAAGAACTGACCGACAGAGTATCAGACTTCAATCCATATGTGTAAAAGGCCCTGATCAAGCAATCTGTGATACTATACATTGTTTGTTGACATGATTTATGACTTCTATGCCTATATTTTTCATACGCATCACTAATCAAGAATGGATTCAACTGATAGATCAATAACTTACAAATATATCAAGTGTTCTTGTTGCCAACTAAGAAGTTGGAAATCCTTGATGCGGATATATATACCTGATGGATTTAAGCCTGTAAGTGTGTGAAGTGAATAGTATGTATGGTTAAGTGCAAAGATAAGTAGAGACAAGTGCGAAGGCAGTAATACAAGACCAAAGTGTAACATGAAAGTTATATTGAGCAGAGGAAGAATGAAATGTGCCAAATCAGTTTATTGTGCCTAACTAGAACTGAAATCCTGCATGCATAGATGATGTTCATCAATTCAAACACCTTGGTATCTTCTGTAAGCATTTGTAGACTGTAAGTCTCTTGTAGGCAGTAAGCCTTTTATGAGTAGTGTGCTTGGGCAGTGAGCCCTAATTGGCAAGTGCCAAATTTGTACTCCTTATTCTTTTAACAGAGAATACAATATTGGGTTAGTCACCCCATGTTTTTTCCCTTAACAGGGTCTTGTTAAGGGTTTCCACGTAAAAATCCTTGTGTCATGTGTTAATTTCTTTTTAGCTCTTATGATTGTCTTGTTTTGACATAACATTAAATGATAAGTTAAGAAAAAGTAAGAAAATATAAAGATATAAGATAACTGATTCACCCCCCCTCTTAATTATTTGCATTGTTTCCATCAATTTGGACATTATGACTTACATGTTATTATATTTTATCTTAGTGACGTTTTTATGAGTCACGTGAACTTTTATATCTAGAGACGTTATTATGAGTCACATGTTTAATATTTGGACATTATATGTATGTACTTATGTTTTATATCTTAGAGACGTTCTTATTATGAGTCACATATTTTATATTTACATTTCAAAATTTATATTATGACGTACATGCTTTATAAGTTAGTTTTATTTTTCCATTTATCTAAATTTCTAAATGTGTCCTAATTAGGCTATATTCCTGATCTAAAATAAGATTAAGTTGGGAAATAGAAAATGAATATAGGAAGATATCTAAGCAAATGAAACTTAATACATATTTAAACCTAGTAAAATTAGAAACTGCCTAGAATTTAGCTAGAGTTGCTAGATTTAACAAACTTAAATTATTTTCAAAAACTGTAAATCCAACAAAACATATCTATTAAAAAATATAAAGTCCACTATCTCATATATTAAATTATAAAAGTGGGCAATATGGTAGTGGTCCTTTAAATCATAGGATATATGTGCCACCACTAACAAAATTTATTATTAATAAAATCAACAAAATTCTAGAGGCTACCTGATAGGTCAATATTTAAGTCATAAAAAATACTAATGTTGCAAGCATGTGGAAATATCTACCAATCACCCACATTATTAATCACAAATAATATGAGCCACATAAACATAAAAAATCTTAATTAGAGTTGGCTTAAGAAGCTCAAAATGGGAAAATATTGTTTGCATCTATTCATCAACACCTAATAGGAAGAGTATTTGGGGATCCCATCCAATGCCATGTGTTCGTAGTGCCTCTAATCTCCCCATGTTCAAGCTAAGTGTCCTAATATGAAGCTCTACCAATGAATATGTGAATTGTGTATTCAATCTACACTAAAGACTTGTGTTAGTGACTTCGACTAGGATTGTGTATTTTGATTCTAAGGTTGTTTATGAACTCTAAGTATTGAATATTAGGAGTACAAATGTAATTGTGTTCAAAGGTTAGTTGATGACTCAAAAATGTTTGAGTAATTTGATTTAATCCAGTGTATAGACTGCTATCTTCAAATTCACATTTAATTTTATCTCATTTGATGTATATAGCTATGAAAATATTCAATATACTATCACAACTGTACTAGGTTGCAAATGAAGAACACCAATATAGCTATATATTTTTTCACTATTTATCTAATTAATAATTTAATTTTCATGATAGTATAAATTTTTTAAACTAACTAGGATTTACAATTGCAAAAGAGACAATTCTAAGGTTTATTGTTTATCAAGAACTTTAACTTATTCTATATTTCTCTAAAGGAAAATCTAATTGCTAATGTTATGTTTAATTTCAAACAAAATAATTAAACAATTTAAGATTATACAATATCTAACAAGCCTCATAACACACTATTTCAAAGGCAACAAAATCTAAAAAGGTATAATATTTATTCATGATTAAACATGTAGTAAATGAAGTAAAGTGACCATTGATTATATGAAATTTAAATAACAATATCAAGCCACCTTTTATTTAAAAGAACTTAATAACATAAAAATAATTGTTCGTTTTGTAAATATACTTATATATTTTCTTTTCCATACAATAATATACAATACAACTTATTTTGTCATTACAAGTGATAAGTCATAATCACATGAACATATTCCTCTTTATCAAATAATAATTTATAGGTACTTTAAGTCCACTATCTCATGCCTCTAATATATAAATTTTAAAACAAGAAACCATCAAGTGGTCCACAGGTCTTGTTGTCCTCATTTTTATTCTTCTTTACATAGAGCCTCAAATGTTTTTTATTTGTCATTTTTATTTGTATTTTGTAAGTTTCTTGAACTCCTCTATTTTTACATATCGGCCTTTGAAATCAACAATCTTTTCAGTAAAGCATCCATCTGCATCCACTGGGACTATAAGATCCACACCCTTTTTAATAATACTTGCTTCTGAATAGACACGATAATCATCTTCTCTAAATAAAGGAGCACAATGCACTACCCCAGTACCACTGTCATCTGTCATATAATTGTCTACCACAATTATGAAGGCAGTGTTTGAGAGCTCCAAGAAGAAGTCAAATATTGGCTGGTACTTTTTACCAACTAGAACAGAGCCCTAAAATGTCTCCAGTAATTCATATGAATTAGTATCCAATGCAAGTCTTGTTTTTTCTTCATGAGAAACATTTGGCTTGCCTCTTGCTTTTGTTCCTGTATCTTTTGATTTTGAAAGAGGACCATTAGAAACATCCACCTTTACCTTCTTTGATGGCAATTGAGATAAGCGAGATACTGTAAGAATGTATACAGCCCCTATTGTCTTGCTTCTAACCTTTACATATTTAAAATTTGAATTGATGCATAGAGAAAGATTACTAGGAAGAGTCCAAGGTGTAGTGGTCCATGCCAAAAAGCAAATCTTTGCAACATTTTGATGAGATAAATTCATGCCTCAGACATTTGTGCTTGGTGTATCTTCTCAGTGATGAAATTGATTTTCGTCATAGGGACCTAAAATTTTTGCAAAAAATGGTAGGAAATTTTAGGAATTTTTTGTTGTTCAATTGAATCCCTTCAAAGGTTATTTATCAACTTTAGAGATCACTTGAATACTTTTAGACAAATTGGTATCCAATGCAAGTCTTGTTTTTTCTTCCTGAGAAACTTTTGGCTTGCCTCCTGCTTTTGTTCCTGTATCTTTTGATTTTGAAAGAGGACCATTAGAAACATCTGCCTTTACCTTCTTTGATGGCAACTGAGATAAGCGAGATACTGGAAGAATGTATACAGCCCCTGTTGTCTTGCTTCTGACCTTTACATATTCAAAATTTGAATTGACGCATAGAGAAAGATTACTAGGAAGATTCCAAGGTGTAGTGGTCCATGCCAAAAAGAAAATCTTTGCAACATTTCAATGAGATATTCATGCCTCAGACATTTGTGCTTGGTCTATCTTCTCAGTGCTAAAAGTGATTTTCATCATAGGGACCTATTTTTTCTTTGAAAAATGGTAGGAAATTTTAGGAATTTTTTGTCTTTCAATTGAACCCCTTCAAAGGTTATTTATCAACTTTAGAGATCACTTGAATACTTTTAGACAAATTAGTATCCAATGCAAGTCTTGTTTTTTCTTCCTGAGAAACTTTTGGCTTGCCTCCTACTTTTGTTCCTGTATCTTTTGATTTTGAAAGAGGACCATTAGAAACATCTACCTTTACCTTCTTTGATGGCAACTGAGATAAGCAAGAAACTACATAATAATGTATATGGCCCTTGTTGTCTTGCTTCTGACCTTTACATATTCAAAATTTGAATTGATGCATAGAGAAAGATTACTAGGAAGAGTCCAAGGTGTAGTGGTCCATGCCAAAAAGAAAATCTTTGCAACATTTTGATGAGATATTCATGCCTCAGACATTTGTGCTTGATGTATCTTCTTAGTGCTGAAATTGATTTTCATCATAGGGACCTAAAATTTTTGCAAAAAATGGTAGGAAGTTTTAGGAAATTTTTGTTGTTCAATTAAACCCCTTCAAAGGTTATTTATCAACTTTATAGATCACTTGAATACTTTTAGACAAATTATACTAATCTTGGGCTTGGGAGTCATTATTGGTTCACTATGATGTCATTCCCACATAGTTCAAGGTGTTTCAATTGTTTGTTGAAGAGATTGTCCAGTGTTAGTGCCATTTGAAGTTGTCTAGCCTTGTTACTTGGTCATATCAAGTTAAAGAGAGTTTAGTATGATTGAAAAATGATTGAAATATGTACCTATTTGTTAATTTTGAGAGGTCCCTACATGATAAGGATACAAAAAAGAAGAGCGTTCCTTAGCTTCGAGAAATATTTATTCTATACTGACAAGGCCAACCATGTGAAGGTGGAAGCTCAGTGGCCTCAACTAAGACCTAAGACACCTAAGACCTAAGACCTAAGACCTAGAACACAACTAAGACCTAGAAGACACCTTTAAGAGACTTAAGACATACACTAAGACACCTAAGACCTTTAAGACACTTAGAAGACATGCCTAAGAAACCACCTAAGAAACCTAAGACCTATAAGACACCATAGTACACCTCTAAAACACCTAAGAATTAATACATATCTAAGATACCTAAGGAACTTAAGACATATAGTACTTGACACCTAAGACCTTTAAGACACTTACTTGACATATCTACTCAAGACACATTTAAGACACCTAAAACACTTAAGAAAGGTCTAAGATGCCTAATCTACCTAAGTTAAGACACTTAAGACATATATCTAAGACACGTAAGATCTAATATAGGTCTAGAATCTACATATTGAAGACACATTTAAGATACCTAGACACCTAAGACCTAAAACACCTAAGAAACTGTAAGACCTTTAAGACATCTAAGACTATCTATATATAGTTTAGAAAATATACCTGCACAACATGAAGTTCAATTTTATTTAACTTGAAATCCTTATAGGCATAGACCTACATAATTGCAAAAACAAAAATTTGTATAAATAAATTTATAGCTCATTTGTAGCTTGACCATGTTTGATTATAATAAAATTTGAACTAAGAACCATTGAAATTTAAATTTGAAAGTAAAGAACTATCAAGAATCATGTACATTTTAAAATAAATCAATAATCAATAGATAATTCAAGTGTGCATATACCTTCATACCATGTATCAATTGGTTCAACTTGCTCTTCAATAATGTAGTTAGAGCTCTTGGTACATATAATATGGATCTTCTCTATCTTTTATTATCTCTAAAATCTTTTCGTGATCTTCAATAGACAACCTCCACTTTTGTTGGCCACATCCTCTTTTTTGTAAAGTTTCCAAACATAATCTTGTTTTTATAACTAAGTGATTGTACTATAGAACCTTTTGTCCTGGCATATAATCAATAAATATAATACCACTTTTATCTATCTTTACTTGTTGATAATAGGTGCCTTCAACAACTGATCCAATGGGATATGATTGTCCATCATCATCTGTCATTGATTCTAACAATTTTGATTTTTCTTGTGTGCATCTTAGTAGATAGTAATCTACACCTTCTGTATTGTCAGGATCTGCAACCATAGCAAAATATCTTATGTACACACCACAAGTAAACATGTTTGTACATTTGAGTTGAACAAAGTAAATCAAATGTTCAAAACTTTATTACAATCTAGAATATAAATCAATTATGTAACTTACCTATAACAACTATATTTGATACACGTTCATAATCAGCTGAATATATAGGATCATATACATCTACAATGTCACTATTTTCAAAAGGAGGCATTGATACTATTTGTTTTATTTTCTATTGTGAAACATATCCATCCCTTACATTTGGACATTGTAGAATATTTGCATTGTTCTCAATGCAATCAACATAGAAACATGATTTTTCTCTCACTTGAATAGTAAGAGGCTTGTTATGTCCTATAGTCATGACTTGATGCAAACTTCTAACACCATTAATTGATTGACAATTATATGGATTCGATCGATCAATATCTACACGTGTGAACAAATTCTTGAGCATCTCAAATAAAATTAAAATTCAATTAAATCACATGTGTACTTAAATTTAAATATTAAAGTTTTCAAATAACATAAATTCAATTAACATATCTTTAACTTCCCAAAAATAGTGTTTGTTGTATATTGAGTCACAGGCACCAAAATGGCTTTTGCACCATTCAACAATTTGATTTGCATCTCATATGGTGTTACTTGCAATTTCATGTTGGTGAAGTGCCCAGGTAAGAGGTAAGAATTTACAAAAGTTCACATTTATATGTCTAACTATTACAATACATGTAGATCAATTGCATAAATCATTGTAGACTTGTATTCAACAATTTTAAATTTTGTAAATTTTGTATCTAGTACATTACCTACAAGTTCATATTGACGAAGTGCATGCTTTACACATGCATCTACTCCATCATGCTCTTCTTTTCCATGTCCACTCTCAAAAAAATTCAACAAAAACTTTATGCTAGATTTAGCATTTTGTTGTGTTAACTAATTAAATGCTTTTGTAGACTTAAATTGTCCTATATAAATAGTTATATATAAACAACGATTTGTAAACCAAAAATTAGTTAAAAATTCAAGTCTTCAAATTTTATTTATTTTTAAATTAAATATTAAAAATTATAAAATAATATTAAAATCAATGCTTACCAGCACATCCATCAGACCAAATCCATTGTTGTAATGCTTTAATGCCATGTCTCAAATCTTCAAAAACCATTCGAAAGCAATGTACTACATAGATTCTATCATGACCCATATCATCACTGATATAAAAGTGAACCTCCTTGATGATAATTCGATCATCTTTGGTACTCTCTACCTCATCTACAAATAACACAGCATGTCTATAGCAAACTTGTACAAAGATTACGACTTACTCTGAATGATAATATTGACTTTGAATCTCAATTTGAGGACTAAATGTATAATTTTAAAAAAAATCTACAATAGAGAGAATACAACCTAGTGGAAAACAATCCTTTAAGTCACGAAATTGCTTAGCCTTCCATCTTACACCATGACAATGCTCGATATGTGGGTATACAATGTTACTAAATTTGTTCATAAACTCGTTGTAGGGCAATTCACTCTCTCTCAAAACAATTTTTCTAGATTCAGCTCCTGACTTCGTTGAGTATTTCGCATATTCAAATCTCTTCCAAACAATTGACATTGAATGATCAATATTCTCAAATAGTAAAAATTTCATCAAATTTCCACAATCTACACATATATTTCTTATACACTGTACATTGAATTCATCTAAGTCTTCTAATTTTTTACATAAGATAGACTTCACAAATTGTGTTGTACTTCCAGGGATGGCTACATTTGGATTAACTATTGCCGTAAGATTTTTATATGACTGTAGGTGTAGATGAAATTCAACACGATTTCGATAGCAACAAGTTTCAAGTACTTTATTTATACGTACAAGACTTGGTCATAAATTCTCAAACCTCCTTTGAGAAATCTTCACCTGTGAAAATTCTTGCTTAAATGCTTCAAAAAATTCACTTTGTGTTGTATCTATAAAATACTTTGGATGAACAATTTTTTTACAATCTTCATCTTTTATTTGTATAGTGTCCCTTCTATTGGAAGAAACACGAGACTGATCGGTCCAATATCTAATTAATTTTTATTTTACATCTTTTAAAATTCTATCTCTCTGAGGGACTTAACAAATATTTACCCAATTATTTTCAATGTTTTCATCTAATCTGTTTCTCTACTTGATATATCTTTGAACAGTTCTCCTAGATACATTTACTAATTGGGCAATTTCTTTAACTTGTCTTCTATGTGATAATTTCTTACTAGAAATTACAGTCATCAATGCTCTACGTGCAACACTTAAATCAGAACTTCGAGTCTTGGTTTGAATAGAATCCAATGTTGTTTGCAAGTTTTCAATTACTATCTAATTTAGTAAATTTGAAGATTTTTTCTTGTTATTAACTCCTAACAACTCCAAAGCAGGGGTCATTTCTTTTTGCCTAAATAACTTTTTACATAATTGTGTTCTTCCAATTAGAGATTTATCTTCAAAAAATTCTTCCCAAATTCTTTAAGAGTGCAATTTTATTGTGCTTTTAGGTAACATATGTTCAGGTAAAATATTTTTGAAAAGAGCATCCTCATCCATCTCCATAATATTTTCAATTCCATGCAAAAAAATTCTATCACTACTACCAATTTCATCTTCTACTTGTTCATTAACACGCCCTTCAACTTGTTCATCAATAATTTCAATGGGTTGTTCTTGACTAGATGTTCCTAGGGTTTTTTCATCTCTTTTTTGTTCATACAACCTTTCTCTAATTCTTTTATTCCCCATAACAAATTGCTTGTTTTAATTCACCTACACACACATATACATCCTAATAAATAACTCATGAAGTTCAATTTCTACATGGTAAAATGAGTAAATAAGTTGGGAATCATGTTACATACCTTGAAAATTTGTAGCCTCTCTTGCCAAAAAAACTCCTTTTGTGTGGTTTCACCAAATGCTTGAATTAAAAAAAATTTAAAAAATAATTTTTAACCTCTATTGTGAAAAATTTTGCTTCTTCTATTTTCTCCTTGATGCTTGAATTGAGAAAAAACATAAAAAATGAAGCTATATATATAAGTTTAAAAAAAAAAAACTGCCAACCAGTGGTGGTCGCAAGAATTATTTAATTTCAGGTGAGTTAATTTTGCCCCCAAATTATTTCACCCCCAAATCGATTCGCCTGAAATTGTCTATGCGGCATCTTACATGGCAGCCACCTCCTTATTTTCTATGGTTTTCTGAAATTCTCAACTTAAACTAAAGATTTCTTCAATTAGAATGGATTGTTTCAAAAATTAAAAAATACCCTTTTGTAGAGCTCTGAGTCTAGAATCCAAATATATATTTTTTTAAATATTTTGATTAGTTTTAATATGGGTTTTTAAAAATTACTGCAAATAGGTTGTTAAAATCAAAGATGACACTAATTAGAAATTAAAAAAAATATCAAAACACATCTAATTTTTTTCAAAATTATATGGTGCACTAGAGGAAAGAGTCCTCTCTGAAAGGGTATAATTGGTTTTGTGAAAATGATAAAAAAAATTATACAAAAGTTGACATGGAATGAAAACTATCAGATTCTATAAAGTCTGACTTTAAAATGATATTACGAAGAAAATATGCATTGAAAACTGAATTTTTTTTCTCCATGCACTAGATATTGAACTCCTCTATTTGGGGAAAAAAATTAGGGAAAAATAAGATTGTTTTCTCTTTTTCTTGTGACGTGGACTCAAAGTCACTTTTTCCTAAAATTTTCAGCAATTCAAAATTTGCTCTTAAATTTATAAAAAAATTGTCAAAATATTTTTTTTTAATTTTTAAAAAATTACAAGCATAAAATTCATCAAGAGATATACATTTCATTAGTTTACATCATTTTGAAGTTCAAAACATAAATGCCACTTTTATGAGGTTGAAGTTCATAAATTTTTTTGTTGTTGGCTGATTCTTTTATAAAGTGTGACATGGGTTTGTGTCCCTAATCCTGAGCAACTCTCTCTCTCTCTCTAAACCCCTAAACCCTAAATAATACCCCTAAGCCCTAAACCCTAAACATCTATCTCCCTATCTCTCCCTTATCTCCCTATCTCTATCATCACTCTACCTCTCAATCTCTCTCCCTATCTCTCTGAACATCTTGCTCACTCTCTATCTCCCTATCTTACCTCTATCTCCTCTATCTCTCCCTATATGTCTCCTCTCTCTCTCTCTATTTATCTCTACCTATCTCCCTATCTCTTGCTTCTCTCTCTCCTATCATTCCTTTATCTCCCTATCTCTCCTCTCTATCTCTCCCTCTCAATTAATCGAGAGAGGAAATGGAAACAAGAAAACTAGGATTCTCTCTCTCTATCTCCCTATCTCTCCCCTATCTCTCCCTCCATCTCCACCCTTGCTCACTCTTCCTCCCTCTCCCTCTCCCTTATCGACAAAGAAAATGGAAACAAGAAAACTAGGACATGCAAAGAGGGATGAGGATGTAAATTGGGAGGATGAAATGGAAAAAAAGATAAAATGAATGTTCATTGGATGGGAATAATGATGGGAGGAGAGATGGAAAATAGTAAAATAGGGAAAAATTGGTGGGATCTAAAGGGAAATTGGAAAGGAAACGGAAAACTAGGAGGTAGATATGTGAGAGATAGAGAGGGTAGTAGGTAAAGAGGGGAGAGAGAGAGGGGGGAGGGAAGTAGAGAGTTAGAGAGATGGTAGGAGGTAAAGAGGTGAGAGAGAGAGAGGAGGGGAGAGAGAGAGACCTAGAGGGGAGGGAGAGAGAAAATAATAGAGAGAGGGATAAGGAGGGAGTGAGAGAGAGAATAATTGAGAGGAGTAAGGAGGGAGGGAGTGAGATGATTTTATTTCACCATAATGTGAGCGGGTAATAATTGTAAGCACCAAAATCATGCACAACCTCCATGAACACCCCTATGATGAGTCATAATCCTTGTCATGTACATGTAAGCATGAAATAAAATCCTCTTAGAAGCAATTCGCTTGGTGACATGTCTTTTCTTCCTCCTTGTGTTGTTTCCCCTTTGTCTTTTTCTCTCTCTTCATTTTGACACTTTTCAACACTTTTTTGACACTTGTTGATTTGCATTTCCTATGCTTGCGACCCTATTCCTAAGCTTTGTATGTGTCTTGTAGGTGACTTTTCACCTTTTCCTAGTGTTTTTAATCCATTCCCACCCTAGAGGCCTTCTAGAGGTCCTCCCTATCCATCTGCCACTTTCAGTTTTTAGGTTCACTGAACCAATCCAAATCTCCCCCTATTATTTCTAGATCTCCCATGAGAGATCCTACTTTTGCAAGTGGAGATTTGGATTTTCATACATGACTGACCTATTTATATAGGTAGATCCCCTCCTTTTCACCTCCTCTTCAATCTCCCATTATGCATTCCCACCCAGGTGCCCTCCACTGAGGGTCACCCATGGTTCTCCCTTAGGAAACCCTAACTAGTGAAAGGGGCAACCCATGGGTGACCCTATCATGTTTTCAGCCATTGAAAAACTCGAGTTTCTAACTCGAAAAAGCTTAGTTTTTGCTCCTCTTTCTTCCTGTTTGCATGGATTTTCATCCCAAATATAGAGATAACTATTTCATGTACCCACACATGCATAATTATCTTTATTTTATCTTTAGTTAACAACTCATGCATTCCAATGCATTCCCATGCATTCTTCTTTCCTCACTTCCTCTTGAGTGATAAGCTTTTACTAGGTAGATCACTCCAATTTTAGTCCAGATCACTCTTGGGTCTTCTAAGTTAACTCTCCAATCAAACTGAGTTAACTCTCTTTCTTCTTCACCTCTCATCCCTTCTTCTAACCTATAAATACTCCTCACCTCATCATTATTTTCCAAGTTGAGCAAGTTGGAGAACACTCTTCTCATCTTCACAAGCATTTCAAGCTTCTTCATAGGCCTTTGAGCCTCTTTCTTCATTTCTTTCTTTAGTTTTCCAAAGATTCAAAGCTTTTATTGTTGCATAGCTTCAAAGCTCCTCCTTTTGGGAGGTAATTTTATTTGTGCACATAGCTCTTGTAGGTTATTGCTCTCCAAATCAAGCATTCTCATGTTCATATAGGATATAGGAGCCTTTTGCTTTCATTTGTTATCTCGCTTAGCTTTTCTAAAAGCTCATTCACATCCATACGCTACTCATATCAAGCCACAGTGCTCATCAAATCTCTCATTGAGCTCTCTCTTCAAAGCTTCAAAGCTTCTTTTGCTTCCATTTTCATCTTGTCACGAAGAGGATCACCCCGCTGCTACAAGAGGATTCAAGGTTGCCATTACAAGGATTTCTAAGGGTAGTGGAGGCTCACGTGTCTCTAGTTTACTTTATACTTTCTTTTCATTTCATAGTAATTAGATAATCAAAGCTTTTCTCTTGGAATAGTAAAATACATGTTTGCTTTTTCTTTGATAGGCTAAGTACATTTGCATTGTTAAATTAGTTTCCCTTTCCAAGTTTGTAGATTAAAAGCAATTTCCCTTTCTTAGATTAATTGATCCATCTATTCGGAAAACAAACAAAAACATAGGTTACATTGCATTAGATAACTTCATCATAGCTTGCATACATTTTCTAATTCCTAGATTAAGAAAAAGCACTTTTAATTTCCAAAAACATAAAAAAGCACAATTTTTTTTTTGCATTCATTTAGGCTTACATTCATAAAATCCAAAAACGAATAAAAAATTAGAAACATAGAAGGTTCACAAACCCTTGGTCCCAACACAAGGTCAACTATAGTCAAACATTGGTCAAAACCCTTGATTCTATCACAAGGTCAAACAAAATCAATGCAAAGTCAAACCTTAGGTCACACAAACCCTAAGTCAAAACCCTAGGTTAAGTCAAGGTTAGCCTAATCCGCCTATCTTTTGTCTTAGCTCACAAATGTACCCTGGATTGAGAGGTGAGTGAGTGAGGGAAATCTTTGACAAGATAGAGGAAATCCACCCAAGACCGCAACTAGACCAACTGGTCATTCAATAACAACAAGAAAGATTTAGACAACTCTTAGTATAACAAGCATTCATCCAACAACATGAATGAGAATTAAACATCAATGAGAACAACAACCTACTCATGCAATGGTGGAATATTAGAAACCCCAATAGGAGAATGATGACTAGTGATGCTATGGGTCATATAGTTATCTTTACAACCACACAAGTGCACAACAACACCGGCCCTGGGACGTGTCGACTGCTCTTCATGAAGTCTAGCTCTCCAATGAATCAGGCCACCCCCGTGTCTCACCTCCTCTCGACTTGCTACTCCCATGAGATTGAGAGTGATGTGGAGGTTTGCTCTGTGGCAAGGAGAGATGGTCCGTGTGTGCACCAAAACTGACTTAACTGCCCCCGAGGCCACTGAGTCACAATTTTGAGTGTACATATTTTGGTGAACCTGACATGAAGAAAAAAACCTTTTGGTTATGTTTTTATTGTTTCATTGCAAGATCCCACTTTCTTCATCATTCAACAAATCCTTTTGGGATGGATTCTTTCACATTTTTACACATTTCACAATGTTTCATGCAAAAAGTCCAAAGTAATTTATCCTCGAGTAAAATTACAAATTCAAAATGGATCCAACAAGATCTTGATGAATTTGACAAAATCAAAACACATGTGAACATTCAATGTAATATCCATCAAGATGATCAACTCATAACAAGGCATTAAAAAATGGTAACTAAAATGGACAATGAAGTATGTTTTCAAGAGAAGAACTTATAGGCATCTCAAGAGGTACAAAAATCACTCCACATAGTACATCAAGATAAAAAGTCCACAACATGTGAAGTGTCTGAGAGCAAAGAAAATGGACAAGGTTAGAAACACAAACAAAATACACAAAAAGCACTAAGTTATACCTTGCTATTTCTTCCTCCTTCGATAAGGTTAAGGAGCTTTCATCCAAGAGCTCCTAGCTTTACCCAAGTGTTGAAATAGTAGAATGTGGATTGCTCCTTGTTCTTCAAAACAATGTGATAAGAATTTGGCTATGGATTGATAAAAGATTGGACAGAGATGAGGATGAGAGATTATTTGGCTATGGAGATGAGGAATGATTTTGGCATTATGAGGTTAAGGTGAGATGAGAAGATAGAAATTTGGGCATGGATTTGATGCAAGAAGAAGTTATGAAAATGGCTTAGATGAGGGCTCTATTTATAGATTTTTGGTAAAAGGATGGAGGGTGAGGATTAAAAGTTTAGATCAATGGCTAGGAATGCTTGAGGATTAGGGTTTGGATTGGAGTTGTAGTCTTGTGACAAGTGTCACAAGAAGGTTGGATAAGAGAGATCAAAGGCTAAGATTTGGTCAATAAGATTGGATGGCTCCCATTATTTGTGAATTTTAAATTCACATTGGGAAGGATGAAGAATGAATAAAAAATTCATTTCCATGGGAGAGTGTGAGGATGGGAATAAAATTGAAATTTTAATTCACATGGGGAAGAGTTCCATTCATGGGGAAGAGTTCCATTAATGGATACTAGGACAAGTTAGATGGAGGGGATAAAAGTAAATTTTTAATTCACATGGGGAAGAGTTTCCATTAATGGAGATTAGGATAAGTTGGAATAAAAGTTAATTTTTTATTTGTGGGATGTGGGAATGAGTGTTAAGTGAGATTTGACCAACTAATCAAGGGGATTAGTTTAATTAATATGGCTAGGGAAAATTAGTAAATGAGTTAATGGAGGGTTAAAATTAATTAAATAAGGGTTTATTTAATTAATTTAGGTCTAGGGGTCATGTAGGCTAGGGTAGCTAATTAAATAATTGCTATTTAATCAACTAGGCTAGGTTTAGGTTGATTAGTAGGGTAGATTAATCAAATAAGTATGATTTATCTAATTAATTAGGATTAGGAGATGGAAAAATTAACTAAATAAATATTGAGAATATTTATTTAATCAATGAGGATGGTGTTGTAAGGTATAGTGATAAATTAAATGAATTAATTGATCACACAAGATGGATAAATGGCTAAGGGTAGATGGTTAGGGATAAATTAATTAAATAAATAAATTTATTTAATTAATTGGAAGGGATAGTTAGTGATGTGAAGATGTCAAAGGGTGGTTGAAGGGTTAAGACAGTTTTAGGTGTCTACAGTGTCATCAGAAAGGACAAGTAGGGTCACTCAAACCCCAACGCAAAGAAATCCATCGCAAGGTGGAAAAAGTCAAAGAATGGACAAAGCCTCACCCATAGACCTTATAAAAAGTTTGGTCCAATGAATCAAGACCCTTGAGGCTAGGAGTGTTGAACAATCTCGTCAAAACAACATTACAGAAAAACCTAGGGCATAGGGAAATCATTTCATTAAAAAGATTGAATCAAACTAGGGGGAAACACAAAATTCCCCTCATCTAAACTTCCATTCTCACCACACATAACAAAGCATTCAGACCTCCCTTGCCCTCACCGTCCAACATGACAAGTTTTAATCAAATAGGTAGGATTCCTATGATGCAAGATCAACCACAAACAATCCAACCCAATTTTTAAAACACAAACATGATGCCATTTAGTCTTCCAACATTTTTAGGATATCAACAATCTAGCATACCCTTTCAACAAATGCAACTTGATTCACATGAAGGACTAATGTTTGGAGGAACAAAACCCTCTACACATAACCCCCTCTTAGGAACATACCTCGAGTATTTAAAGGAGCCTCTTGACTACAACATTCATCAAGACATACTACCACAGCCTCTCCCCGACCTTCCAAAATTTAAAGGAGAGGGTGATCCCAACTCTCATATCAAGGCTTACATCATGGTAGTGTGAGAACGCCTTCTTTGGGATGGGGTGGTAGTAAAGATTTTTCCAAAGACTTTGGAGGGTATCACTCTGGATTGGTACTATCAACTTCTAGAAGCATCAATCCTCTCTTTTAGGCAACTCATCAATCAATTTGTGGCTGCCTTCGACATAAACAAACTTGTCAAGACAGGAATACCATAATTTTTAACAACCAAATAAGAAGCCAATGAGTTGGTTGCACATTTTATCACATGATGGAGAAGGGTTCTCTATTCTTCAACTAATGCACCAAGCATGGATCATAAGGAACTTTGTGATCTCTTCTTACAAGCTTTCAACAACGACATATGAGGAGTTCAAAAACTCCCTTACAAATCTTACGAAGAAGCAGTTGAAAGTGCCCTCAGAATTGACCAAGCCACTATTGAAAGTGAAAGAAGGGAGTATGATTCCAATGGAAGGTTGATAAATCATGATATAAATAACAAATTCTCAACAAACGATCAAGACATAGATGGGTCAAAAAATTTGTGTCATCCAAGAACTAGAATGACCAAATGACACCTCCAACAATTCAAATTTTTCTTACATGCTAGAGCTTGTCAAGAGTTCTCCTACACACGAGAACACTCTCCTCAAAGCCTTAGATCTAGGCCATCTAGTTCAAAACACTCCAAGGGAAAAGTTTTCTTCGACATTTGATTTTGAAAATTTACCCTCAAACAATGACATAGCTAAATAGGGCGACCTCCCCCTCCATTTGATATTCCAAGTTCAAGACTATTCCATTAAATGTGTAATGATCAATAATGGGTCTACAATCAACATAGTGTCCTTTTCACTTCTTCAAAGAATGGGTTATAAAAAAACTCAAATCACAAAACAAACTTTCATCCTTAGAATTCATGATAATCCAAACATTCAAACGATGGGTAAGGACAATCTTCAAATTACATTGGGTCCCAAAACCTTCCCAATTGAATTTTATGTCATTAATAAAGAAACCAATTACAACATGATTCTAGGAAGGCCTTGGATCCATAGGATGAGGGTCATTCCCTCCACATTATTTCAAGAAATACACTTCTCACACATGGGACAAACCCATGTCATCAAAGGAAATCCTGATCCTTTTAGTCTTTATAGATTTGAACAAGTCAAAAAGAAGGGAAAGACTATGGAAACCACCAATGACCCAAGAATCAACACTTTTAAAAAATGAGAGACATCAAAACAAATTGCAAATGTAGCCAAGACCTTAAAATGTATAGGAAAGGGGGCAATAGGAGAATTCCCCTTCGATCTCCACTCAACAAAGTCTTATGCTCCATTCAACTTAGTGGTCATTCCAATCAAACTAGACATAAACATTCATATGATTGAAATCATGACTAAAGAAGAAGAACCAAAATTCACACAGAAACTAGGAGAGTCAACCTCAATTCAAATTACCCCTCAAAAGTTCAAAACAAGCAATGAAACTATACAAGAACAAAAGAAAATAAAGCTAGGGGACAAATCAACCAACAATGAAACATGTGAGTACATGAAACTCCTCACTAAATACAAATACATTTCTACACCAAATCTTTGAGTGTCCTTGCAAAGACTTTCAAGCAAAGCTCAGACTAAATTGGATAGGTCCACACATAGTTAAGGAAGATGTTAGAAACAACACTACCTCTTGTGTATTATAGAAGGAGAAGATTTTAGCATCTCAAAACAATCATAAATCATTAAAACACAAAAAAATCAAATATTCCAAAAATACAAAAAAATCATATCAATCAAGAAAATGTCCAAAAGAATTTTGTTTCTTGCATTTCAGTATCATTCTGTTCATCTTGAATTACAGTAAATGACTTGCTCTTATATTATTTTCATGTCAGTAAGGAGTCTAAGGTTTCCTAGGTATATGTGATCCTTTTAGGTCTTGAGTTTCCCTAGTCTCACAATCACCATTCTCCCCTTTTATTCCTATTGATTCTAATCAAATCGTAGCACTTAGCTTTACACTGATCCTAGTCTTAATGAGTCGAGATGTTAGGTCTAAGGAAGGTCAGTATTCAAACCTACAGTGTTTAAAGGAATCTTACAAGTAGACCTTCCCAATTATTTCCTAGTAGAAGAGAAGTTTGACTGGATTATGAAAACTTTTGGTGGCACTCAGCCCCTTATCTTTCCTAGCCAAAAATGTTAGGAGGATCAAAACTCTGAAGGAAGCAATCTAAAATACGAGTGAATAAAAAAATGAGTGATAAAAATAATATTATGGAGAAAAGTTAGAATTGAGAGTTCAAACTATTGCATATATACAATGTTCCAAAAGCATTCATTTTCGTAAAAGTCAAAAAATCCAAAAAAATGAGAAAATTAAGTGAGGCATTCTAGAAAATACAAAAAAAAAAATGAAAAAGAAAAAAAAAGAGTTACAAACAAGAGTGAAAGAGAGAATATTGTTGAATGTCCATACTCTTGGATGGAGATCAGTCTAAGATCGAAGCCTCAAGGGTGGCATTCTACCAGAGAAGAGAAAAGAGATAGGTACAAAGCACACACATGCACTAGCTGAGAAAAGCTGAGAGAAAAGAAAAGAGAAAGGTACAAAGCACACACACACACACACTATCTGAGAAAATCCAAGAGTCTAGTAGTCTTTAGGGACTCTGGTTCTTTCCCATTTATCCTTTACCCTAGCTCTATCTTGCTTGCCATCTATGATCTAAGTCTAGCGAACATCAATAAAATTTTTTACTTGTCTAAATTTGAAAGCTTGTCATACTGTCTTATCTAGATAAGGATCAGTGTTTAACCTTGAGCAAAGCCCAAATTTAGAAGTACTCCATCTCCATTCCACTCCCCACTTGAGTTCCAAACTCCTAATCTCATAGACTTGAATAGCTCTCTTATACTAGGATAACCCACAATCCCCAGGATTAAAAATCATATTAAAGAGGAGTCATATTGTTTGTTCCATAATGCATTCATACCAAAATCAGAAAAAGAGGTCTGAAGCAATAAAACATGTCATAACATTATGGCATTCATGGCATTTTATATTTGTGAATTACACCCAAACACATTGCATGTCATTCATGTTTGAAAAAGATAAAAACATATTGCATCATCCATATGTGATCATCTCAAGTATGCATTCTCATAGGAAAAATAATAGCTCTAGCCAACCATATGCATAAGAGGGAAAGTGAAGTACAAGATGTCAACTAAAGCTATGTATGGATCTCATCAAATTAGGTCTTGTAACAATAAGTGTAAAGCAATGTTTGAGCATAAGTCACTCCTCCAACATGTGAAAAAAGAAAAATTGTGTAATCAAGTACACAAGTCTCCCCATGCAAGGGGGCAAGGGTAGAAATCTCTTCAATGTAGGTCTCTCAAAGACCTCAAGGGGCATCAAGATCAAACCTTTGTAAAATCTTCAGAAAAACCATAAAAATTAGAAAAATAAAAAAAACTAAAAAAATCGTAAAACATAAAAAAATCCTTTCAAATCAAATATGTTCTTCAAAATCTATAATGAAAGGAGAATCTATTCTCCTCTTCTCTATCTTAGCATGTGTTCTATTTGCATTATGCATTTTTAGATTAGTTGTTTCTTTTATGCATCTCTTGTGCGTTCATTTAGCATGCCTTCATTCCTACAGGTCTCACTGACAAAGGCAAACAACTAGTTGAGCTCAAATGATCTATGGTGTGTTCATCATTTCACTTTTTATTATTCATTTTGACATACTAGTTATTGCAGGCACAATTGCAAAAATATCAATAACAGGTAAGGCCTAGTTTAAGAACGGTACCTACCATTCATGTAGACTATCATCCCCAAGGGGGAAAATATGTAAGCACCAAAATCACGTGCACAACCTCCGTGATGACCCCTATGATGATTCATAATCCTTGTCACGTACATGTAAGCGTGAAATGACATCCTCTTAGCAACAATTCTCTTGGTGGCATGTCTTTTCTTCCTCATTGTGTTGTTTCCCCTTTGTCATTTTCTCTCTCTCTCTTCGCTCTTGACACTTTTCAACACTTTTTTGACACTTGTTGATTTGCATTTTCTATGCTTACGACCCTGTTCCTAAGCCTTGTATGCATCTTGTAGGTGATTTTTCACCTTTTCTCAATGTTTTTCATTCATTTCCACCCCTAGAGGTCTTCTAGAGGTCCTCCCTAGCCATCTCCCACTTTTAGTTTTTAGTTTCACTCAACCAATCCAATTCTCCTCCTATTATTTCTAAAACTCCCTTGGAGATCCTACTTTTGCAAGTGGAGATTTGGATTTTCATACATGACTGACCTATTTCCGAAGGTAGATCTCCTCCTTTTCATCTCCTCTTTCATCTCCCATCATGCACTTCCATCCAGGTTCCCTCCTTTGAGGGTCACCCATGGGTTGGCCCCAGGCGACTGCGATTGGTGAAAGGGGCAACCCTATCATGTTTTCAGCCATGGAAAAACTCAAGTTTCTAACTTGAAAAAGCTTCATTTTCTCTCATTTTTCTTCCTAATTTCATGGATTTTTGTGCCAAATATAGAGATAACTATTTCATGCACTCACACATTCATAATTAGCTCTATTTCATCTTTAGCGAACAACTCATGCATTCCAATGCATTCCCATGCATTCCTCTTTCTTCACTTCCTCTTGAGTGATAAGCTTTTACTAGGTAGATCACTCTAATTTTAGCCCAAATCACTATTGGATCTTCTAAGTTAACTCTCCAATCAAATTGAGTTAACTCTCCTTCTTCACCTCTCATCCCTTCTTCTAACCTATAAATTCTCCTCACCTCTTCATTATTTTCCAAGTTGGGCAAGTTGGAGAATTCTCTTCTCATCTTCACAAGATTTTCAAGCTTCTTCACAGGTCTTTGAGCTTCATTCTTCATTTCTTTCTTTAGTTTTCCAAAGATTCAAATCTTTCATTGTTGCATAGCTTCAAATTTCCTCCTTTTGGGAGTAAATTTTATTTGTGCACATAGCTCTTGTAGGTTATTTCTATCCAAATCAAGCATTCTCATGCTCATACTAGACATAGGAGCCTTTTTCTTTCATTTGTTATCTCACTTAGATTTTCTAAAAGCTCGTTCGCATCCATATGCTACTCATATCAAGCCACAATGCTCATCAAATCTCCCATTGAACTCTCTTTTCAAAGCTTCAAAGTTTCTTTTTCTTCCATTTTCATCTTGTTGCCAAGAGGATTACCCCACTAATACAAGAGGATTCGAGGTTGCCATTACAAGGATTTCTGAGGGTAGTGGAGGCTCACGCATCTCCAAGTTCCTTTATGCTTTCTTTTCATTTCATAGTAATTAGATAATAAAAACTTTGCTCTTGGAATAGTAAAATACATGTTTGCTTTTTCCTTGATAGACTAGGTAGATTTGTATTGTTAAATTAGTTTCCCTTTCCAAGTTCATAGATTAAAAGCAATTTCCCTTTCTTAGATTAACTAATCCATCTATTCATAAAAGAGATAAAAACAAAGGTTATATTGCATTACATAACTTCATCTTAGCTTGCATACATTTTCTAATTCCTAGATTAAGAAAAAACACTTTTGATTTCCAAAAACATAAAAAAGCACAAAAAAAAGTTTTGCATTCATTTAGTCTTGCATTCATAAAATCCAAAAAGAACAAAAAAATTAGAAACATAGAAGGTTCACAAACCCTTGGTCCCAACACAAGGTCAACTACAGTCAAACATTGGTCAAAACCCTTGATTCCATCACAAGGTCAAACAAAATCAATGCAAAGTCAAACCTTAGATCACACAAACCCTAAGTCAAACCTAGGTCAAGTCAAGGTTAGCCTAATCCACCTATCTCTTTTCTTGGCTCACAAATGTGCCCTAGATTTATAGGTGAGTGGGTGAGGGCAATCCTTGATGAGATAGAGGAAATCCACCCAAGACCGCAATAAGACCCACTAGTCATTCAACAACAAGAGAGATTTAGACAACTCTTAGTACAACAAGCATTCATCCAACAACATGAACAATAGTTAAACATCAATGAGAACAACATCCTACCCACGCAATGGTGGAATATTAGAAACCCCAACAGAAGAACGGTGACTAGTGACCCTACAGGTCATATAGTTATCTTTACAACTGCGATCACAAAACACCGTATCCACACAAGCACACAACAACACAAGCCCCAAGACATGCCAACTCCTCTCTACGAAGTCCGGCTCTCCAACAAGCCAGTCTACTCCCGTGTCTTTCTTCCTCTCAACTAGCTACTCCCACAAGAGTGAGAGTCACAATTTTGAGCTTACAATAACACACTCATGTTATGCTTTGCTTTGGTAATTTAGAAGCCTTTGGCTTAGATTTTCCTTGGGCTTCCAACCCAAAGGCTTTGCCTATGTTTTTGATGTCCCAAGATGTGTTTTTGGAGATTGTAAAAAAAATTACATAATATAGAGCATGATCCCCATCAAGTTTGCACTTGTTTCAATGACAAGTTAAAAAAATACCACCATAATCTTAAGCTCTCTCTTAGCTTTCTAACCATATAATTTTTTTTCACGTTTTGAGTATGTTAAGGATTTCATCTTTAATTTCTTTCATTAGTGTATCTGTTTTTTGTCAAAAACCAGTGTGGTATTTTTGACTTTTTTTACCGTTCATCAAAATTTCAAATAAATTACACTTTTAGAAACTAGACTCCATTCTACACGTATTTAAAAAAATGGATTTTTGATTAGTTTTCAAAAGTTTTAAGGGGTAGCACGCTCAATTTTATGTTTTTCAGGATGTGTTCACTTTGAAAATTAGTAAAAAATTAATTATTCATGAAAAAATTATTAGAAAAATTAGGGATAAACTACATGGTGTGAGCTAATTTCTCACTGAAGTGATTTTTGAAATACTAAAAGAAAGTTACCATTTTGGGGGGAGCACCCCAGATGTAATTTTATGTATTTTTGAAAAAAAAAAAGACCAATTTGTGTGTCCCCCCACTTCTTGAACCCCTTAATCTCAACCATTTTTGAAAAATAATTAGTAGTTTAGAAATTAGTTTCAGAGCACTACGACTCTTGTTTTTGTTGTATCTTCAACTTTTGAGTGTAACTATCTTCAATTTCTCATCCAACATCAGTCTTTCCCGATTTAAAAAAAAAGTGGCATCTTAAGGCCCCCTTTTGGTCCCCCATCTTTGTGCACTTACCCATTTACAATATGCATCAAATTCCTTGGAGTAAAACACTACACCATTATCAAACCTTAATACTTTATTTTCTTACTAATAAATGTTTCTACAAGTGTTTTAAATTCCTTAAACATGTTAAACACTTTGATTTTTTGTCCTAAGAAAATGAACCCAAGTATATCTAGAATAATCATTAATAATCCAGAAAAAATATTGAGACTTACCAATGGAATTAACATGCACAAAACCCAATACATCACTATGAATTACCCCCAAAGTCTCCTTTACCCTTGTACTCCTTGAAACAAACTATGTCGTATTTTGCCTACCAAACACATAATGTTCACAAAACTCGAACCCAATAGAACAATCTAAAATTCCTTCCACCATATGTTTACTTACCAAGGATTTCAAATATTTTTCACCTACATGGCCTAGCCTATGAGTCTAAAAAAACCTTAAATTAGGTTCATCTACATTGGTGGATCTAGATAATGTGGATACATCTAGCTTGAATAGCATTCTATGTCTCACTCCCTCAACAAGCACTAAGTTGCCTCTATCCAATCCACAACCCTTATAATCATAAGTAACATGAATTCTAGTGTTAGTCATCTTAGAAACAAACAAAAGATTTCTATCCAAACCTAGAATGTGTAATACATCTAAGAGTGTTTTGACTCTTCATTCATGAAATAAACCTTTACCTTCCCTTAGTTAACTATCCTTAGATAGAGGAAATCCTATCCTCCATTACACTCCTTAGAGTTAGAGTTCCACTCCCTAATGAGTAAATTAATTGAAAGTCATTATTTTAGGATTTGTTAGAATAATCATCCTTAAAATCTTGGATTTACAATCCTTATCAATGTGAACTCTTTTTCCACAATTCCATCATTTTAGTTTTAATTTCATTGGAGTCTTGGACTTGCCCTTTCCCTTAGACTTCTTTTCTCTAGTCTTATTATTATCCCCTCAATTCTTAGACTAGCCTCTAACCACTAGAGAATTAGGAGAGTTTTCATCCATGGATTTACTTCTAATTTTTTCACTTAACAAAAATGCCTAGAACATTTTCTAGTTAAGGTGAAGTTGTATTACTACAAATTGCCATGACTAAGGCTTTCCATGAGTCAGGTTAAGAACAAGGTGAAAAAATGCATTTATCCTCTTCATCAAGTTTGACTCCTATTAAAACATCTTGAAATAAAGGTATTAAGATGATCATTAACTAAGTATCACTCTCTCATCTTTAAAGAGTATAACTTCTTTTTTAAGAAAAATTTATTCTTAAGACTCTTGGACTGATAAAATATCCCTATCATTCTCTATAATAAATGAGTAGTTTGTTCCTTAGGCATGTCGTGGCCTCCACAACATGCCCCTATTCTTCTAGAATTGGGGATCCTTGTTTTCAAATTCTTCCAACTTTATCTTTGAAATTTTAAGTGAAATGTTAAACTTCATGCCTTATAGGTTAGTTGAATAGATCCTTTGTCGTTTTCAAGTTATCTAGTCTCTAGTGTCAAGGTTACCTATTCATGGTCTAAGTGTGAGAAAGTGTATGTTAAGGAGGTCAAGTTGAAGAATTTAAATATGAAGGGGGTTAGTAGAAGATTAAGTTAGGATGGACCATTGTTAAAGTTTGGAGTCATATTTTTGCCTACCTGTAGACTTTTAGATTTACGTAGTTCTGCAAAACTATAGGCATGCATCTAGGACTATTGATTCTCCATCTCTTTTAATGATATTATACATTTTGGCCTAGCTTGAAGTCTTATACCTGATGGCATTGAAATCCAAATTCCCCACATTGTCCTAGATTGGTGGACCTTTTAGCCCAACTCATAGTCCCTATTAGGCTACTATCTACCCCCAAAACTTCACCTATTTTAAACTCTATAACTTTTTGATCTCCTCACATTCACTATAGTCCTATCTTTGACCTTTGATTCTTAACCTCATCTAGGCAAGTATACTTTTTAGCTCAGATTGCAAATGATTGTGTTCCTATAGGTAAACTCTAGAACCCCACCTTATTTTTTGTAGAGTTTTCCACTCACCTTTCAATGTTGCAATGACTGCATGCATGTATATAGGAATGTCAATTCCTTGCCTAGACTACCTTGTGTTAGTTATATGTGGTGTGGGATTGATCCCATGTCATGAGATTGGCCCATCATAGCAAAATGGTAATTTTGATGTAAACAATGAATGTTTGGACATGAGAGATGCAATAGATGTGTAGAAATGAATGAGATAAAGTCAAATGCATGAGATATGTGTAAATTAGAAAAAGTAAAAGATTAGGAAATGAACCAAATAAAAACTTACATCTCTTAATTGATGTGAATTTGACCTCGAAAGGAAATATATGATAGACCGTTCACATGATATTGGAAAGGGGCATTCAACTTCAATATTTCGTTCCATGTGAAGGCATTGGGAAATTCATACCTTACTTCATAGAAAATAATAACCCTAATCGGACAATCCAATGCATTGGTCCAAGTTTCCGGAAAAGCGGAAGGGAGAATGGTCGGCAATTTTTGTGGGAACTTTCTTTTTCTTTCTGGGAACTTTATAGAGGTTTCAAGATGGAGACTTATTTCTGTATTCTGGTGTTTACAACCACACATATATATTGTTATTTATGTTTACTTTATTACATCACACCCATCAAGTCATAGAAAACTGGCGACCCGAGCGACTAGGCAAAGGAAAAAACCCTCAAATGCCCCCCTAAAAAACTTCCTTTTTAAGATGCCCAGATAGTGACCTCACCATAACATCATATTAACTTCGACATTGCATGTTTGGTGTGAATGCAACATTTTATTCCCTTCTTGGGGTTTTACAACTACGAAGATAAGTGAAGCGAAAGGATCTTTTTCCTTGTCTTGAGGCATGTGCTTTTGTGTTTTTAAGTGTAATCATATTTAGAGATATGTTTAGAAGACAAAGGCATATTAGATTTTTGAAAGGTCATGTCAAGTTAATCATTTCATAAGATTTTTCTATATAGATTTTTTTTTTTTAGAGTTTTTAGTTTAAATTGATTGTTTGTTGTAACATTTTAATCAAGCAATATTGTAATGCTCATAAACTATCAAGGACAAAATTTATTAAAATTAGGTTAACTTTATTTTGAATGTAAAGGTTTAAGAAGAAGGCACACAACAAATAAGTGACATCTTTGAGTGTGAATGATAACCTATGTCGACCAAAGTGAAGGCGAGTCATGAAGGTGAAAAGAAGATGTGATGAAAAGATAACAAACTTTCAATCATCAAATAAGTGGTAAGACAGAGGGATCGATTAGCAAGGCATGATTATGGGTGACATGGATCTCTATAAAACACACCCCACCTCATGAAGAATACGTATGGCGACCAATCATCTAGGTTACATAATGTCCTTAGTTCCAACTAAAATTAGGTTTTGAGTGGTAGGCATATAATTGCGAAAGGATTAATCCCTCTTAAAAATTAAACACTATTATATTTACTTTGTTTATTTCATATTATTTAAAAACTACCAAACATAGAAATTATATACAATGCAACACAAATAATTTAAAAGATGTTACATTATGAAATTTACAATATATATTATTTATGTATTGTAATTATTTTAATGTACTATATAATATGATAATATATTTTGTTTGCAATATGTATATATTGATGAATAAGTGTGTAATGCCCTGAGCTTTCACCCAAGACATTAACAATCGAAGAATGGACATGCAAATTTTTCATGATACAAATGTGACACCAACATGCCACATTGGACACATGTACACACTAGAGATGTTTCAACTCAACACGACGACTGAAGTGTGTAATGTTAATGCACCAAGCATGACAACACAAGAAAAAGCCTTAACCTTGTTTTGTGACAACTTCATAGCAATGACCATACAAGAGGATAGAGTTGCCTCTAGCGATGGTGATCAAGTACTAGACGACAATCTCATTCTCTCATGAACTAAATGTTTAGAATGAGAGTGACACATCATCTCATCTATCAACCCAATCAAGGCATAACAAAATATCCACAACATAGTGAAAACAACATCCAAACATAAGGATTACCTACACACAAGTAGGATAATTGGGAGATCCAAGACCTCACTTAGTCGAGTAGTTGACTAGTGTTTTCCACACAAGGACACAGCCTTCAACACAAACTATTAAATAAATTACAATAAACCTCATATATCTCTAAACCAAGATGGTAGTTGAGCAAGACAAACACTAGGGAGCAACTTTCATTTGGAAAACTTTATCAAAAAAGTTTAAGAAGTTCTCATTGTCTAGGAATCACCACTGTTACCAATGAAAGTCACCCCTTTTGGTCCAAAAGACCCCTCTTGCCAATGTAGAACACATTGGCTATCATGGGATTGACCCTCTTGCGAATTCAAATTGCCCCTCTCAAGACTAGCTATTTTGGATAATGTGCAAGCCTAGAATTGTACTATAGGGGTCAGATTGGAGGATCCAAAGTGGACACTAAGGTTAACCAAGGGATCCTCTACAATCCTACTAACATTATTAACCATCAACACTAGGATTGAACCCCACAAGGCAAAAAAAAAGGTTAAAAGACCCAAGAAAAGTGTGGGGCTAGGCCATTAGAAACCTATAGCAAGCTAATATAAAATAAGGTATATTTACCTCGAAATCCAATTTTTTTAAGATGGTTTGACCCAATGAATTTGAATATGTATAGGCTTCCATTTAACATGCCTAACATCCATAAATTCCATAAGTCCATTTTAATCTCAAAGATTACTTATTCACAAGCAATTACCATTTTCGTTCCATGCGACAATAGCATACACAAGTAGTCTTAACTCTTGCCATACATTTGAATGCATAGAATACACTAATGATTATAATCTCCATTATGGAATCATTAACAACATAACATATAATTCATGATTTTACTATAACTTGAAAAAAAACTAAATCTACACAATTAAGAATTATGTTTAGCACATCATATGATTCCATTTCAAATTACATTATGGCTTGTCAATCCATATGATAATAATCAAAAGAATAAAATATGGTACCTCCATCCCAAATGTGGATAGTTTATATAATTTTAGAAAGTTCATTCATGGATCTTATACAACTTGAACCATAAAGTGAGAAGTCCTTAATTATTCATTTCCCAACAATGCATCAATGAAGGTATACAATATCAAAATCATCAAGAGAAATTTTCATGTTGTCCAAAGCATCATCATTAATCCAACTAGACCTAATGATGATTAACACCACCCAACCATGTGAAACCATAAGGCCCACCACTCTATACTAAGAGTTGATTGATTCTTGGTAATCATTCAAACTTGTGAAAAATAATATGGGTATAATACAAGTTAGATGCTTACTCAATACATCCACTAAGAATAAACATTACAAAGACAATCAAACAATAGAATACAAAGGTAGTGGCATGAATCACCAATAACATGCAATAAAAATGGTGACCCACCTATAATCACATGAAGGAAATCACATACACACATTAGGTACCAATGAGCCAACAATAAATAGGAAAGGGCTACTAGACATAGGATGTCGAATGTCATCATGATGGATTTCAATTCCAAATGGTGTTGAGAAGTGTGTCCCCCTTATCATGGAGATTCTCAATGTCATTCAACCAATCATGAATCAATCATGGTGATGTCCTTCACTATCATTCATGAACCCTCTCAAGAATGTTTACTAATAGAAATCTATTAAACCTTAATTATGTTTTAGTTTTTTTAATCACAATTCAATTTTATCCTTTTAGATATTATCCCCTCTCAATATTTTCTCTTGGTTTTCATTCCAAGTCAAATAATGATGAGGGTCAACTCTACTCTTAATTCTAGAGCTCATCCTAACACAAAATGGTTAAAAATGATCATGAGACCATGACACCGAAAACAAAGTAAAAAACCCACGACACTTGTATCCAAACAATAGGAAATCACATTTCCACAAGGAGACATTTTTTCCCACAAAATAAAAAGGTTTTTCATGTTATAAATATAAATTCTCATATTTTCACAATTTTCAGAATCATGAAAAAATCACAATCACCATTGATTATGTCACACCCTATTTTTTATTATCTCTTTGGAGAATATTAAGTGTATGAATTTAACATTTATTATTCCATTTTTGTACTGCACTATGATAAGATAAATGATACTTTGTTTATCTTGACAGAATATTCATGATATGGAAATTGATTATATGTAGTTGATATTTACTCAAATTGTGATTATGATTTATTTTCCTAATAAACTAACTACTATCCAGTAGGATACTAGGTGGATGAAGGATAA
The DNA here is from genome assembly GCA_027924645.1 of Cunninghamia lanceolata. NCBI lineage: Eukaryota > Viridiplantae > Streptophyta > Pinopsida > Cupressales > Cupressaceae > Cunninghamia > Cunninghamia lanceolata. The sequence continues at coordinate 964,434 of BSBN01001054.1, forward strand.
CATTTTCTCCACGCATGCAATGACAAAGAGTATCATCTAGGAGAGGATGATAGATGATGACAAGTCAATAGTTGAACCAAATTAATTGAGAACCTCACACACCTACATGAGTCAGTAATATGACTACATGTTATGCATGATAAATGCATAGGAGCATATTAGGTGTTGTTAAAAGAGAGTTACAATAGTTTATTTTATTTTTTGATTTAATATTTTAGATTTGATTATTATTACTAATATTATTTTTATTTCAATAGAATAATATAGTTAGGATTTATTTATTGTGTAGATGCTCATAACTATAGTGCTATTATAGTTGATTTAATTATTTAATATTATTTCATAGCATGATCTTATTTTATAGTAATGGTGTGCTCGTGAAATTATTATATTTTCCTATTTTATCTGTATGTGTTGTAACCATTGATGGAATGGGAGTATGGATCCATTAAGGCACATTTGTAGTGGTGGAGGCTAAAAATAGCCTATGGTAGTGGGGAATAAATAAAAAGAGAAGATGGGTGATTCTCGATCCTTCTTCTGACCATAGTTGAGATTGGTAGAGAGACATATTCTTACATGTTGTAACACTTGAATAATTCTTCTTGTCTAAGAAATGGAGGCACAGGATTCTAGTAGAGCCATATAGCTTTGGAAGGGAAAGTGGAATCTAGAGGTATGAGCATCCCTATCAAATAGTATATATAATATTATTTCTATTTGAGTTAGTCTGGTGAACATACAACAGTATTATAGTAGATTGTATTTGTATATTGGATTTGTTAATTTGGTATGATCTTGACTTGATCCTACCTTTGGTTAAATATCAATTTATTAATGTCTTTGATTTAGTATTATTTTGATAATGATTGCTATCCATTTCTAACTATGGAGTCATTGAGCCATAAGCTATTGTCCATTAGCTACAGGGCTCATGAATGTTATTCATACATGACGTGTTATAGTGGGTTGTGGCTTAGAGGCTACAAGAGGACCATGCAATCCTTGGCTCACAATTATATATTGTTACCTCTATCAATATGAGTTTATTTAATCCACAGAGTTATCATTTTTATTTGTGGTCATTCAATCTATCTATTGTAGATGTTATTACTATCTATTGTTTAAGATCTATTGATCCCTTTGGTTGTCATTGTGACCATTTCCTAATCTATTTTGATGTGTTATCAACTGGGTATAAATCCTATATATTGTCCATCTACTTTCATCTTTGTTGATATAACTTAGACCCATAGTTAGAGTTGTATACCTTTGTGTTAACTATATTTCACTGTGTTGTGTTGAAACAACCCTTTAATGAGTCAGAGACTTCGAGTCAAGTTGAATACCTCTATTGTCCATGTAAAGCTAAATGTAAGTCCTTATGTCTATGTTTTATTGGAATGCCATCCAAACACATAAATGGTCATATGGGATCAAGTGTTAAGCCAATTTTGTAGAGCTAATGGGTCTTTGCTAAGTTTAGTTTCATTATTGTGGTCTATGACTAGAATTCTTAATAGCTATTTTTCCTTTATTGTCTTTCTTATTAATGGTTAATCAACCTTGTGATATAGAGGATTATCTCTAGTTTAATAGTTGTATAATACTACCTTGTTGTGGTAGAGTGAAATAATTTAGTGGATATTTCTATGAGTTTTATATAGGATTCCATGTGATTATTCATATGTTAATAACATTGTTGTTGATCTTTAAGAGTCATAAGGAACTTGATAGTAGTATGCATCACCATATAATTACATATGTATAAGTTAGCATTAGTTGTGGGTACACGATGTATTATCACTGGCATCATTATTAGTATGTGGGTGTATTTTCATAGTTATAGACAATAGTTATTCATGTACCTTGCATTTATTATATTTATTAATTCATCTGAAGGGTAAGGGTATGCCAGGAGAATCAAAATCATAGTTATTCCTATGCTTGCATTTATTATGTTCATTAAACTATCTCAAGGGTAAGGGCATACCAAGAGATTTTCATTAGCTATTATTCTTTACTTGGGTGGATTTTTACAGGTAGTATGAGAGCCTAGGTTCAAGGACTAGGGATTATGAGCTTACTATGTCTAAATGAAAAAAATATTGAAATAAATAAACCTAAGATAATTTAAAGTGCTTTTCTTTCTTTGAGTACATAGATGGTAGAATCTCGATTAGGAAAGTGATTTAGAAAGAAGAGAAAGATTGAAAACCAGTCAAGGGGAAGGTCCACCCAACCACCTCTCAAGGAAGAGGAGGTATGGTTATCTAACACTAATACCTTAGAATCAGCATTGGGTCGTATAAAGTTGAACAAAAAGAAACAACTAAAATCCAAGGTTGAGATTAAGCCAAAATGGAAAAAATACCATTGGTGGTGCATGACATGTCTTTTGGTTTTGGATGAGATGCCCCCATTGTAAGAAAGTAGGTATTAGAGGAGTACCTACATGTACATCCTACCTTTGGAAGTGTGGAAGTAAACTCAAAGGATGAAGATCCTAAGGAGTTTGAAATATATGAATAGTATTTTGGAAATTGTAAGCAAGAGACATTATTATAAATAAGGATGTGTAATTTATCCATTTTCTATCAATAAAGAATTTGCATGATGACTTTTTGTTTTAAATCTCAAACTTAATATGGTATGAAGTAGGATGAATATGGGAAGCGACCCTAGCAATTCAAACCAAGTTGTAAATGATCTTATATTTAAGCTAGACCAAATTATTGTTTCCCTAAATGAGACTAGGGAAAGAATAGTTACTTTGGAGAATCAAGTTAGAGGACCTAGAGATCAAGAAAATGAAGTAGGTCAAGAGTAGGACCTTAGCATCAATGAAAGACAAGATGAACCTTAACCCAACCAAGAGGAAATTGAAAGATAGGCAGATGTAAGTGACTTTCTACAAATTGAGTAGCTCGAGATATGGAAAAGTTCAACACACCTAAATTTGATGGCACAATTATTGGAGACAGAGTAGAATCTTACCTTAGTTAAATGAAAAAAAAAAATAGATCCACTATTATTATGAGGTAACTAAAGTTGTTTGGGGAGCATATCAACTCTTAAGGGAAGCCTCTACTTGGTGGGATAATAAGAAATAAAAATGGGAATCAATTCCACCAATTTCACTTGGGATCAATTTGTGACCTTGTTCAGGAAAATATGGTTGCCCTAGCTCTGCTTTGATTAGAAATTTATTGACTTTCAAAACCTGAGGCAAGAACATATGATAGTAACTAAATATTTGAAGAAATTCACCTGACTCCTCATGTATGTTCTTTAGTATCAGTAAGATGAGTGATTTTGAATATAGAAATTCATCATGGGACTGAACCCCTAGATTGGAGAAGTAGATGTACATGGACTCTCATCCATGGATCAAGTATTTGAAAAAACCATAAAATAAGAACATAAGATTAAGTCCTTTACTACATTAAAGGACAGGTACTACAAAAGGTTTAAAAAATTAAAATCCTCAACATTCAAAAAGATATGGGACAAAAACTAGAATTTCAAATAGAAGTCAAATGGTGTAAGGATTAACAATCATTTAGGATTTAAGGGAAAGAATAATGAGTCTAAGTGAAGGAACAAAAATAGGGAGGAAAAGAGGTTTGACAAGAGAGGATTGCTTGAGGGATGTTTTCCTTGTAGAGGTGATAATTATGCCACTAAATGCGTAATAATCAAGGAAATGACTTTAAAAATCATCCTTTTCCATTGCAACAAAAAATCTATTTTTTAGTAGAGAATCCATGTAGCAGTTGATAACCACCAAGATGAGTTTTAGATTACTCTAATTGAAACCTTAGGTACACTTTTTGGTTGTCTCATTTCTATATTGATTAATACTAGAGCTACTAAGTGTTTTTTGGCACCTAGAGTGCTTAGTAAGATTCCTACAAGGGTAGGATTTATGGTTTGTGGAATATGTAAATCAAGCTAAGGAAAAGGTAGAACAATGGTTGTTTGAAGCTGAGTTAAAACATCTCACCTTCTCCATTGAAATGAACCTTTATGTAGAACCATTATGTTTGTAGAATGTTGTCCTAGAGATGACTTGGCTTTGGTGCCATAGGGAAAGAGTAGATTTCTTTGCAAAAATAGTTGACTGCCTAGATGATTTGGGAAAATGTTCAAATCCAAGGGGTTAAGAGGGAATATAAGTTGAGGTAGACTTTAGCTATGCAAATTAAGAGAGATAAAAGTAATGGGTTTCAAATGTATGCCATCAGTGTAGATGAGATAGAGGAAATCAAGGAACCCACTTGGCAATATTATCCTTTTCTTCAAGAGTTTCAAAATTCTTTTCTTGAAGAACTACCTAGACCAGCTTATAATTCTAGGATCGGAGCCTTAGTTTAAAGCTTCATTCAAAATTAACACAATAGAGCTCATGGAGTTAAGGGCTCAATTGCAACAACTACTTTCTAAAAGATTGATCAAGCCTAGTGTGTCTCCTTGGGGTGCACCAATAGTTTTTGTTAAAAGGAAGGTTGGAACCCTACACTTGTGTATAGATTATCAGATTCTTAATAAGGCAATGGTCAAAAATCGACATCCCTCACTACTCATTGATGACCTCTTTGACTAAATGCATGCTCTAACTATTTTCTCCAAGATTAATCTGAGAGAATGGTATCATCAATTAAAAATTAAGGAGGAAGATATTCCTAAGATAACTTTCAAAACTAGATATGGTCATTATGAGTCATAGTATTACCTTTTGGACTAACAAATGCACTGGAAACATTCATGATTTCAATTAATAGTGTTTTTAGAGACTTCCTTGATAAGTTTGTGCTCCTCTTTTTGGATAATATATTGATATATTCTAGAAATAAGGAAGAACATTCAAATTATTTAAGGCTAGTAATGCAATGGCTAAGAAAACATAAGTGGTATGGAATATTGTCCAAATGTGCATTCTTTCTAAAGGAGTAGAAAAATTTAGGTCATGTTATCTTTGTTGGGGGAATCTCTATTGATCTGGCAAAGATAAGAGTGATTGTCAAATGGACTACATTGGAAAATGTTCATGAAGTGTGAAGTTTCATGTGCTTGGCACGCTACTAAAAGAAGTTTGTGTTACACTTTTCAAGAGCAACAAACCCCATTATACCACTTCAAAGAAAGTTCTGATAATTTGTATGGTCATATAAGTGTGAGGAAGATATTTGAATCATAAAGGAAAGATTAACTTCAACTTTAATTCTTAGAGTGCTAGACATTGAGGGTTATTTTTAGTTGTTATAGATGCATTAGGAGAAGGCTTGGGTAGCGTACTTATGTAGAATGGTCATTTTGTGGACTATGAGTCTAGAAATATCTTCCCAAATGAAATAATTTATTCCCTACATGATCTAGAACTTGTGGTGATTATGCATGCATTATAAGTTTGGAGACATTACTTGTTGGGAGTTACACTTGTTGACCAACACATCATAAGGAATCTTTGGATGGGGATAATAGAGCCAAAATGGAATACCCAAATTTGTGAGTGGATTATAATGAGGTTATAAAGGGTGGAAGGAATATGCTATTTTTAGCCTTTGAACTCATCTTGGAATTTGGGTGTTGGATTCCTAACTAAGGATTTGGGTGCCACTATTTTGGGTGGTTTTAGCTCATGTTTTTATAGTTACCATTTAATGGTTACATGTATTGTATCTCCTATTTATTGGGTGATTGAGATGGAAGTTTGATAGTGATTTTTGTAGGTATGGTTATGCTATCAGAGTTCCTTTAGATCTTTGGTTGGTGATACTCTTGTGAAGGCTATCTTTGCACAAGTTGTGTATTGTAACTTTTTTGTTTACTAAATAATACATTGAGATGCTGTGGATTGTGGGATTTTTATTCTGAAAGGGTTTTCCCCACATACACCTATGCTATGGTATATTGTTTATTTTATGTTTATATGTGTTTCTACTTTTTGTAGTTAAAAGATTAAAATTTGCACAATAGTCTCCTTACAATTTTAGTGTAGGAAGTGTTTCCAAATAACTTACTTCCTTTCAAGTGAAAGTTATATGCATTATGATAAAATGTCACATAATAAAAAGGAATAGAAAATTGATTTTAAAATAGAAACGAATAATTGATATGAATAAATCTTAAAAAATTCAAAAAATTATAACTTGAATCTACATGGAAAATGACACAACTCTTTAATTTTCATTATCCCAAGGTTTTTGACCTTTTTTGTAAAAATGACATAATTTGAAAAATGTTGATTTTTGTGGCCCAATAATATTGATTTTTAGGATGCAATATTGTGCTATCACCTAATGACATCCATTTAATTTGAATATTGAAATCCCTTGATACATTCATACATAAGAAATTAGAAACACAATTATTAATACCATGAAGGGATTCAACCAATGACATCAAGCACACATTAGGTCTTCCAAAAAATCACTAGGATAACTCAAATATATCTCATCAATTTTTAGGAAAATAATCACGACTCAGTTAAAATCAACCATTAATGCATGATCAAGCAACTAGGGTGGGGTTAAGGTTGCAACATAGTTAGGACTTGTAGATTGGATGAGGCGGATGGGTGAGAGGATACACCATTATAAGAAGCCATGATAATATAAATACAATAAATAATATCCATGCCAAATAATGCATTGGCTAATTCCTTAAATGTAACATTGTAGCTAATTATTGAAGAGACTTAGCATGAATAAGTGCATCATGAACTAATTATCTTATAAGGTCCATAGATCTTGTTAGTCACCTATGTATCATGATCATAATCTTGTTACTTCTCACAATCATCTAAATTGTTCTCTAACATATTATTTTTCATCAAATTAGAAAAGATCTCAATATCATTTGATTGGATAGACATAGTAGTTTTTAAATGAGTACTTCTTCAAAAAGGAAGACTAGGGTGGACTGAGTATCTCTTGGATAATCAAAGCAATATGGCTAACAAATATATAAAGATGAAGCTCAAAATAAATCTCTCTTAGATTTGTTAAATTAGAAAACCAATATGTAATTAGATTTGAAAATGAAATCCTATGGGTAATGACAAGGGTGCATATGGTGGGTGAAAACAAGGTATCATAGTGAATCTCACATCTCTAAAAGAAACACACACACACACACACACACACACACACACACACACACACACACGCACGCACACGCACACGCACACGCACACACACACACATAGCACATAAGAGTGAATACAACACCTAATCAAATATGAAAATATGATAATACTATGAGAAACCATAAATTTAAAAGTTACCTTAATTGGTAAGAAGGATAGACTCTAAGGTCAAATCTTAGAGGTGTAGAAAACTCAAGTTCATTAAGTCATGTAAGGTGAAAGATACCTTACAATAAGGATAATCTAGGTTAATCAAATAATTATATTCAATTAAGCATGCAATCAACCAAGATTAATTATGGTTGGGGCTAATCCTTGCCACAAATGTGAAAAAATGCAAAAAATAAATAAAATCAAATGTAATACTTAGCTTGATTATGATGATAGGAAAGTGTTATGATAGATTTAAGTAAATGATTCATTAATTCTCTAAACTTTTTTGATGAATTCAGATGAATATATCAGATTCAATGATGAAGGGGGTAAATCACAAAATACACAACAATAGAAATTGCACATAGAAAATAGAATATTCTTTTAGTGATTTGGATAACTCATTACATCACAAAGGCACAAATACAATCAAAGGAGGAATCCTTCTAGACCTTCTGTAACCCCAAATCAGCTAGGTTTTCTATTTTCCCACCTTTTCTTGGTTCTACACTTTCCTCCTTATCTCTACTACTACCAAGGGTTCCCAAAAATGGTTATTAATAGCCTCTTTTCGGTGACCTCTAGCCAAATTAAAAATTTTGCATCTCCCTACAAAAATAGGTCAAATTCCGGGAGCCATAACTTTTGATCCAAGTGTCTGATTTACAAACTATTTGAAGTTCTAGAAAGCTCGCGGAGTGGTCTACATGCTAAGAACCTGCTCTGCTAGTTCTACACATTTTGGAGCCTATATAGGGCCATTTAGTGCCTCAAATCTAAATTTGAATAATTTTTAGTTGTTTTTAAGGAAACAAAAACTTTAATATCTTTCAACTCACAAATGATCTTTGTGTGATTCCTTCACCAAAGGTCTTATTTTTTATTTACGAAGATTCCTGTAAATTTTTGCTTCAATCCATGCCCAAATGCAAACTTTCCAAAAATAGAAGTTTGGAAAAATTGAAGGTTCTACATCAAATTATTCAAGTGATTATGGAATTAGAAACACTAATTTTGAAAAGAAATGAAAACAACATCAATGATTTTGAATCAACAACTTTTTTTGGGTGGTGCAAGATTGCCCTTACATCACTGGATGCTCCTACATCATTCAATCATCATTTGTCACCCTAAATTACTTATATGAGTGCATACATGACTTTTTGCAACTATAGACTTGATCTTACATGCAAGTCTAAATCTATGATGTGTGGATTTTACCCAATAAAATATAAACTATCAAACCTAGCTTGGCCTAATATTTACCAATTGAATTATTGTAAGAATTGACTATGTTTGTAAACACCTTTGAGAAATCTTTTAGATCTCAAGATTTGTGCTCTCCTAGGTTAGGCTTTTGGTAGACTAGATTTATAGCTTTGAGTGATGGTTTGAAGGTAGCAAACAAGTCTGCAATAAACCTAGAATGATGTCATGAATAGATAAATACAAAATAGATTCTCATTTTAGATCTTAGATCTAGATGTTCTCCTCATATTCTAGTATATGCTCTAAGTGATTTGAAATGATTGAATAAATGTATTTACATACAACAATTAAGCCCATAAATTAACAAAATGTGTGATAGTTCAACTCACAATAGTTAGTGAAGTGGTTGACATGACATAAATTTGAAAGTTCTAGGATCAAATTTTTGACTGTAAAATTCACTTGGGTAAAGTTTACACCCACAAATCTAATCTAAAGTGGAAATGATAGATTTGGGAATCAATTATAAGAAAATGAAGAAAATACTAATAAAGATTGGAATATGAACTAAATTTACACATAAATATATCACTTATAAGATGATTATTATAATTTGATATGCAATATTTACCATTACAAGTATATATGTTAGGTACATAAAAAATATAAAACTAGTTCAAATAAATATTTTTTGATTAATTAAAAATAAACCTTATTATATACATTCAATCAATTTTTTAATATTATAAATTTTAAATTTTTTAAAATTCTACTAATAAATATTACAAATGGTTTGTGAAAGAGGTTGGGCTTAATGGCAAGGCCATAAGGTTCTCAAGATGGACATCCAAGTTCAAATCCCCCAAACAACATCTATAGTTGGAACTTCAAAATGTGGCTCTTGGACTTCTGTGGTGGTTCCATTGGTGGTTTCTAGTGTGGTTCTATGTGGTGACTCTTGGTCTTCTAGTGGATGTCAAGTGGATTCGTGGCTCTATTGGTGGTTTCTAGTGTAGTTCTATGCGGTGACTCTTGGTCTTCTAGTGGCTCTTAAGTAGAATCAAAAGTGTGTGTGGCTCTTAACTGGATTCTAAGCTATAAGTTGAGATTGATGGGGAGGAGGTCCCCTTGTGACCTTCGTTGGTGTGGGGCTAGCCTAAATAATCCCTCCTTATGAATCAAAAAAATATTACAAATGGTTTGATTGGTTACAAAATTATAAAATTGTAGTATAAGATTTTTAAATTGATTGATCAATATGAGAACTATTTTTTATATATTTTATTTAAAAATGTTTCTCTTTCTACCTTTATAAAAAACATCTAATAATTAAGTCAAACAAAAAATATTATAAAAAATTAAAAGGATTACAAAACGTTTTAAGAAATAATTACTATCTCTAATTAGTTTATATATATATATATATATATATATATATATATATATATATATATATATACATGTGCATATACATGTACATATACATATACAAATACGTATATACATACATATACATATACATATATACATATATACATATACACACACACACACACACACACACACACACATATATATATACATACACACACACACACATACTTAGAGGAATCAACACCTGGTGGGACCCATGAAGTGAAGTGCTAACAACCACCACTTGAACTAGAAACTATCATATGTGTTTTCCAATGGCTTGACCATTTGACCTACCCTCAAGGGCTCTGTAATTACTATATTTTATTGTCACATAAATATTAATAACAAAGTTTTCAACTATATTTAATTCATCTTATACTTCTTTTGAGTAATAAAATGTAATTTTTAAAAATATTAGAAAATAGGTCTACAATAAAATAATTATACTAAGAGGTAAAATTTATAATGGTATCATGATGAGAAATATAATATGAAAGAAAAAATACTTACAAAGCTAAAATTTATTTTTTAAATATAAAATATACAATTTTATTTTAAAAAAAACATATAAGTATGTAATATTCACTACATTTTTTAAAATAAAATAATATATAAATCTAGTGAAATAATTTGTTTTCATAAAATTTATATCATAAATTTAATATAGGCCCTTTAAAATTGATATCTCTTGCAATCTCTTAGATAAATGTATTTAAGTGTATAAAAAATAATTTAGTTTAAATAATTAAATTCTAAATTAAATAAGTGTTAAAAAAAAAAAGTGATCAAATGGGAGAATTTTTTTATATATAACTAGTTAGTTACACATATTTCCCTACACACTATAGGTTAAGCATGTAGTACTTATGATATATTGTTTTAGCTATGGTTGTTATATATTAATACTTGGATGATTATATATATGTATACATTTCCTTTTCAAAAATAAATATTTATATTAAAAAAAACTTATCACATGTGTATCTAATTACTTATAATTCTACATAATTATCACCGTATTTTTTTAGAACCAACAAATAAATGGATTGTTAAAATAAGTTCATAGTGATTTTTAATAAAAACACATGTTAGATAGTAATAGTGATAATATTATATCCTTGTGTTACAATTATATGTAAATCATGAATTCTATTATTTATTTACTAAATGTTAAAAGACAAAGTATCATAAAGTATCATATCATATTATATTTAAATGTTACATCACATCAATAATATAGTGTATATAAAATTAATTACAACAATAGATAGAATATATATAATAATTTGATTTTTATATGTATAAGTAGTTAACAATAGATATTAAGATGGAGTATAATTTAGTTTAATAATACTAGTTACAATATTGTAATTTAGGCAATATTAATAGGAATAATTGTGTGGTTATTAGATTCCATCTAATATCAATCTCTTTTATAATGTTGCAAGGAACAAATATAACATTGTTATTATTTAATATATAATCTAACCTTTTATCTCTTCTCTCTTAATTTAAAAATCTCCTTTCTATAAACTTAGAAATCAATTAGAAATATTCATAATAATATGATAAGATAGTAATAATGATTGACTCTAACTTTGGGTTTTAGTTGTTGTACTCTAATTTTATGCCTCTCAAAATTATGTGGTGAGTTTGAATTATTCTCATATTTTATTGTAGTTTATTTGGCAAGTTCCAAACATAAACTTAAGGTTTCAAGGCCACATCATCAATATAATGTCACATCAAACACTTTTTGTTGAAGTGTGAAAACATACCCTACAAAAAAAGTTTAGATAGATAATTGCACATTAAGACATGATAATCATTAGACGGTTGAGCCATTGAAAGACACGGACAATAGTCAAAGGGTTGAAACCAATTTACCTATTAGGGGCACACACTACTATATACATTAGGCGCAGTGTGTAAAATCTAGAGGTTATAGGTGGGTTGGCCTTATGGTTAAAGCTACCTCTTAGGGTGGCTTTGGAGCGTTGGGCTACCAATTCCTCTTGTTAATAAAAAAACGGATAATTATGTATTAAATCATGTCTTATGGATGTGCCTTTATGACGTCATATAATTTGTTGTTTTTCAGTCCAATAAACATATTTCATTCAATTATTAATAAATAATAGTCAACAATGATCTAACCTTAAAGTCACAACTAAAAATATTAAACTATAAATCTACAAATTTCATCTTAACTTTTGAAACACACTTAAATATTTAATCCTCTACCATAAAAGATAGAACATAGAAAACACCATTAAAAATTTAATCCTCTTCGTAAAAGATAGAATATGGAAAACACACTTAAATATTTAGCCCTTTGCCATATGAGATAGAATGTTGAAAACATGCTCAATATTTGATCTTCTACTTGAAAGATAGAATATTGAATGAATGAAAGATTTTACTAACGTCCACTAGATAAATCAGTCTAAGGGACCCAGAAAATAACCCATCAAGACATTTTCACTCTCTTTTGGAGGTCAGATCTCCTTCTATGAATCTTGATCAGTAAAGCAGCTCTACTGTGAATCCGTGCCTCCTCAAATAACTCACTAATACTGTCCACCATGAGACAAATCAATCTAAGGGACCCAGAAAACAACCCATCAAGGCATTTTCACTCTCTTTTGAAGATCAGATCTCCTTCTATGAATCTTGATCAGCAAACCAGCTCTACTGTGAATGGGTGCCTCCTCAAATAACTCACTAATACTGTCCACCCTCCAACTGTTTTTGGTCAAATATAAATATAATATGAAAAACATACTCAAATATTCAGTGCTCTTCCGTAAAAGATGGAATACGAAAAAAACGGTCAAATATTTAGTCCTTTGTATTTAGTCCTCTGCCGTAATAGATGGAATAAGAAGATGAATGGGAGCAAAAGTCCCAAGACTGGAGGCGAAGTAACTAAATGTTGACATATGGGAGGCTATGGAACGTGCCGTATTAATTGGCTGTAGATGGAGGCTCACCCATATTCTCACAAATTCAAATCCCGTAGGGTCTTGGGAATCGTTGACAGTTGGGCCGGCCTTTGAAATCGGAACTTGGTAAAAGAAAAAGAAGAGAAATAACGCGATCGAAAGCCTGACCGCTGTAAGAAATCCTAAGAGAAAACAGCGTTAATTGAGCGCCCACTCTGGTCTATATTTCCCTATATAATCCAGCGACACAAGCAGTAAGGTATCGAGATAGATAGAGATGCAAATAAAGATGGATATTTTGAAGCTTCTTTCATTCTCCTTTTCATTTTCGGTTTCAGTAACGCTAGCACTCATAGCGGTGGTAGCTTCTCTTTATTTATTGAATGGAGGAAAGGCAAAGGCAAAGCTGCCACCAGGGCCGCGAGGGCTGCCTATTTTGGGTAACCTACTGGACCTCGGTTCGAATCCCCATCAGTCTCTTTATGCTCTTTCCAGGCGTTATGGCGGCCTCATGTATCTCAAATTAGGCACCACGCCTGCCATTATTGCTTCTTCTCAGGAGGCCGCAACTGCCATTCTGAAGACATTTGATTCAGATTTCTCTAACAGACCAGACAACGCTGGAGCAGCTGCAGATATTCTCTTGTACAATAGGAGCGATATCACCATGTCTTCCCAGTGGCCTATGCTAAGAAAGCTCTGCATTTTCCATCTCTTGACACCCAAATGTTTGGACAAGTGGCAGGAGTCGCGAGAAGAAGAAATGGCGCTGTTGCTCGCCTCCATCTTTAGACTGCGAGATAATGCTGTAAATGTGGGAGACTTTGTTAATGTCTTTACTTCTAATGTAATTGGACAGATGACGCTGAGGACGAGACTCTTCGACGAGAACAACGCAGAGGCCGGACATTTCAGAGAATTAATGGAAGATTTCTTAAGAACGGCTGCTAGTTTTAGGATTGGGGATTTCGTTCCTTTCTTAACCCGGATTGGTTTGGGTGGTTCTCTTGATGAAATGAAGAGCCTGCACAAGCGCCTTGATGAATTTCTGGCGAGGAAGATAGAAGAACAGAGGCGTATGCCTCAACCCTCTGAGGACGATGGTAACAAGGACTTTTTACAAATTCTCCATCAACTCAAATATAGTTCTGCAGGAGAGGGACGACAGCTTTCCGAGTCTAACATCAAAGGCATTTTACTAGTACGCACTGCAACCCTTTAATTTACTGTAATAGTGCATACCAGGCCATTCACTGTATGTTTTTTCATTCCATCAAAGAAAGAGCAAACCAAACTTTGATTTTAGCTAAATAGTAGATGTCAACAGTGTGAATTTCAATATATTCTTATTGACAGCAACTTCACGAAAATTGAAATATGAACGCAACCAAAGTTGAAATAATGCGGACAGATGGATATGAACAAGTTTAATGATAAATATATGGCGGCTAAAAAAATATCTAGATATTTATTTCCCAACAAAAAATCATCCCATTTGTATCTACATACCTTATTGTAAGTTTACGTCTGCCGGCGACGTATTTATGTATTGGCTTTAATTTTTTGTGAAAATAGTATCGTGATCTTTTTACCCAGAATCTGCTTAGCATTCTTAATTTCGAAGGTTATATATTCAAACCCTAATAATTTTCGTTGATTAATGCAGAACATGTTTGCAGCAGGAACCGACACGGCTACCCGCACAGTGGAATGGGCGATGTCCGAGCTGATCCGCCATCCTCAAATCATGAAGAAAGTAAGAGACGAAGTGGACGCATTTGTGGGATTGGAAGAGAGAGTAACAGAATCTCATCTTCCCCAGCTTAAATATTTAGAAGCAGTTGTGACGGAAACTCTACGACTGCATCCTCCAACGCCGCTTATGCTTCCTCATGCATCTCCAAATTCTTCAAGGGTAATAATGGGGCATTTCATTCCCCCCAATTCACATGTCCTGGTGAATGTGTGGGCCATAGCAAGAGATCCAAATGCATGGGATAAGCCACTTGAATTTGACCCAGATCGTTTTGTTGATAAGCCAGTTAATCTCCATGGAAGAGACTTTCGAATAATACCATTCGGTGCAGGTAGAAGAATGTGCCCGGGATATAATCTGGGGTTTTGCATGGTTGAGTTTGCACTTGCAAGCTTTGTTCATGCATTTCACTGGTCGCTTCCCTCTGGCCAACAACCCCAAGATTTGGACATGACTGAGAGATATGATGTCTCAATTCACAGGAAAGTTCCTCTCAACCTCTTCGCTACTCCTCGCCTGTCTGCCCATCTCTATAACAGCCAACAGAAAACAGCTGATACTTGTAATCAACGCACTAACTGAAGAGCCAGTCCCATATAATTATTTAAGCCTGTCCTCTTTCAACATTCGACACTTCCTAAGCTAGCATATCTGTAGTTCGTATTGATTTTAATAATCTAATCTCATATATTCACCACCCATTTCCCAAATGGGTAACATTGTATATACTAGCACTTGCACCCATAGGAGGTTCAAGGAATACGCCGATAGGAACAATCGACGAGTTTAGAAAATTTTCCGGCGTGAATCTTTTTTATGGCATGAAACAATTCCGTGCACTATAATGCTCACATATAAAAGCCTATCGGCTAATTATTGCTTCTCATAACAGGGTTATTAGTATAGTTGATTATCCATGTATTAGAATCAAGATATTTTTACAGTTCTTAAGCATAGATTATGATGTTTTTTTTAAAACTGTGTAAAACTATGTAGAGTTTTTTAAATCTAGGGCCACGCGTATATTTAAATAATAAAAATAATAATAATAACAATGCATTATTATGCCGAGAGACGTTCTACATTCACAGCAAGGGTTAAAAGATTCAGATTCCTGTAAACAATTAAGATTCAGATTCCCAAGTAAACAAAATTCATAAAATGTGTAAATAAATAAATTCATGGAAGCCAAATGGATAGAAAAATAGAAAAACTTGGGCAGTTATGGAGTGAAATCTTTATCATGTTAAACAAAAATAAATAAATTCATGGAAGCCAAATGAATAGAAAAATAGAAAAATTTGGTCAATTATGGAGTGAAATCTTTGAAGAATATGAAAAGTCTTGCAGCATAGTCTCTTTAAATTAACTCATGTGACCATATCAGATATTTTAAATTAACTACAAGTAATTTATAAATGCCAACAAATTGGAAGATATCTCTCGGTGTACTGTAGATATATTTTTTTAAATATAAATATACTAGTTTTTGTACAATTAAATTGTATGGGTTATGTCTTTAGCGTAATTTTAATTATGATCAATAATATTGTATATTGTGAGTAAATATTAATTATTTATATATTTTATTTGAAAATCACTTTATAGCATTGTTATATTTTTTATTGTTTACAATGCGATATATATTGTTTATCATGGACCTTTATCAAATTATTGACCACCAATTTAGCTTTAATAAATTATTTTAACATACACTTAACTCTTAATAATATTATAAGAGGGCCATTATTTCTAGGGTTTTATATTTTAGTGTTTAAATATCAACATAGTAATAGAGTTTACTATTGTCAAGATGAAATACACCTTTTAGAGAGTGGTGTGGTAACTCTCCTTCCAACTGACAAAATTGAAACACTCCTAGGCTATGGGTGACCTAACAGTTGGAGTGAATCTCTAGAGAGGGTTGGTTCTCCTAATGTAACACCTAAAACTAACTGTACTCTACTACTACAACAAGGAAAAGGGATAGAACTAAGCACAAAATTGAACTTAAAGCTTGAAAATGAGGTCATACAGCTAAATGTTTGATGACTTATACTTTCCTAAGCATAGAGAAGAAGATTAAAGAGACCAACACACCATACACAACTCACAATTTGACATACTTTGGCATAATTATTTCATAGAAGGGCTTGAAATTCACGACAACATTCAGAAGGAGTGGCAAATGGCTTCTAGAAGCTCAAATGGTGAAATCTCACAATTGAATCTTACATGAACTTTATAAAACACAAACTATGAATTGCAAATGAATGTGTTACTACGTAAAGGTAAGGAAATGAGATTACGAATCAAGGTTACATAGTTTCATCACAAGATAAGATCAATCATTTCAATATGTTATAGAATACCACAGTTATGAGAAGGTAAAAAAAGGCTCCTTTATTAATTAAAAAGGTACATACAGTTGATACTAGTCTCTTTTACAATGTTTTTCTCTCAAAACTCAGAGATACAACCTAGAAAATTAGAACTATCTTCTAAAAAGCTTAGGGAATAATACATCTCATCTATTACAAGGCATCCTCTCTCATATCCAATAGCCTCTAGAGAGGATCTAGGAGCATATTTTTAAGGAATAAATACAATACTTTACTTAAGCAAGCTAGTCAATATCTCATCTATTACAAGGCATCCTTTCTCATATCTAATAGCCTAGAGAGAATCTAGGAACATATTTTTAAGGAATAAATACAATAGTTTACTTTAGCAAGCTAGTCAAACCTTTGTTTTGCACATTGGAGAACATGTTTCCTTGTTTTTCTCCTTTGAGAAGTGTGAGGACTACCCTTTTTACTTTTGTTCTTGTGACTATTTACATTACTGTTACTGATACTTTTATATTTGTGGGATAGTAGTTCCCAGATTTTTCAAACTATTAAACTTTATTATGGTAACGGAAAAACTAATTGGGTGATGTTTGGATAACGTTTACATTTTAGAAAAGTTAATTAGGTGATGATGGAAAGAAAATGGTAAATGATTTCATTTATGCTAATTAGAACTATGTCATGGTAATGCATGTTTTAAGTTGCTTCGGCTATGATGATTATATGTGAAACTGATCTTGTAATTGAGTGTGCAGGATTTACTAATCAAACCATGGATTTCGGAGATCATCCCGCACCTTTTTATTGTTATTCCTTGTTAAGCCGATCTGGTTCCACAAGGAACCAAGATCAACTCTGTGTATGATGTGGTGTTGTAATGTGGTCTGGCATAAGGTCGAATGGGTTAGGTCTACCCTCTTGTAACATTGAATTATGATTTGTGTTGTGAAAACAAATTGAATTTAAATTTCTTTCTTTTATTTAAATTCTTGAGGCCTTTTCTTGTGTTTGACTTGACCCTAGGTGTCCTGAATAGGTTAAAGTTGACCCTAGGTTATACCCCATGGGTCCAGGGTCCCATTTGGCATGGGTAACCCTTGGGTAACCTCCATATGGTCATCTTAACTCCCCACTGAAGTTAAGTGACGAAAATTTGAGGTATGGGAGAGATAGGATGGGTTGTACCAACACCAAAACCCATCCCTCTTCAATCCCCAAGGTAAGAGATGACTACAAACCCATCAATTATAGAGGAATTAACTTGAAGTCACCCTCACCATTAGTGAGATTCCTCATGAGTTATGTGGTCATCCATAATGAAGGAAGAAGAGGCATGGGTCACCTGTCTTTTCCTCCTTTAACTCCTTTTATTTCTCCCATGTGTAAGAGAAATGACATGAGGTAAGGGATAAGGAGGACTTTAGGGATGGGTGAGTGACATAAGCCAACACTCATCCCTTGAGACATAATAGTAGTTTGGGGAAGGGTGAGGAAGTGACAAGTGTCACCTCCCCATTCCTCTAAACTCATAGAGTTTTAGGTTATTTGAATCCCATTTTGGGATGGAGAGGGAGTTAGTTGAATTTTGGAGAGTTTTATTTTATTGTAAAAAAAAAACAAGAAAATTTGCTTTTGAGAGGAAAGGGAGAGGGAGTTTGGTGGCTTAGGTTGGAGGAGATCTCAGTGGAGCTCTACATCAGCTTCATCCTTGAAGGGCTTTGTAAGGTTGGTCTTGATTACCCTTTTTTCGTATATCTGATTGTTGCATGAAAAGTGTGTGAAAGTTGTTTATTTGCTTGTGTTTTAGACTTTGTTTTTGTGGGAAATGATGTTGGGTTGTTGACAGAGCTTCTCCCACTTGGGAGAAATGCTCATCATGTGTGGGGTAGGGGAGGAGTGATCCTCCTCGGGTGCTTACCTAGTTCTTTTGGGATGTTGAAAGCCTTGAGGGAAGCGTGAGAAATTTTTTCATATTTCGTGTCATAACCATATGAAAGATGTGGACATGACACGTGTGATGCGTGTTGTGACCGCATGGAAAATGTGGGCATGACATTTGGTATCAGAGCCAAGTTTAAACACTGGGCATATTTGGGCATGTTATTATTATGCAACTTTAATTAATTAGTCTCTACCTTGTCTTGTAGGATGCCTCCCCGACGTGTTCGACGAGCGTGATCATGCAACATAGCGTCTGCCGAGGTGCACAGCGATTCCTCAACCGAGGGATGGGCACCCGCAGTTACAACAGCACCACCTGTACCACAAGCACCACTAGTACCACAGGCACCACCAGTATTGGATATAGGTCCACAGATCTTACAAGCACTGTAGGCTATGTTAGAGAGATTACCGCCAGTGATTCCTGAGCCATGTGTTGAGCCTCGCGTTGATCCGCGAGAGGAGCCACGTAGGGAGCCACGCGCTGAGTCACGTGTTGAGCCCCTTGTGGAGCCCCACATTGATCTGCGAGAGGTGCCATGTGTGGAGCCTTTTGTTGAGATCCCTGACACTATAGTAGAGGAGGTAGGGTCAGCCTACCGTGCATGGAGTAGGAGTCCTCCAAGACCCTTGAGACGAGATGAGACCCAAAGGGTAGAACAGGTACATCATGGACTATATGAGGAGGGGGTGGAAGAGCCAGTTGTGGGACTTAGAGACAGAGGGGACCCCATCAGAGATCTACTTAGGCTCAACCCACCCACTTTCGTAGGTGCTACAGAGGGAGCTGTGGCCGAGGCTTGGCTGATTAGTTTAGACAGGTGTTTCACATTGCAACCATATGGAAGCAACACGAAAGCATGAGTGGTAGTACATTTCTTGAGAGATGCAGCAGCTACCTGGTGGTGCATTGAAGAGTGCAAGCGCTAACTTTCCGTAGATACACTCACTTGGGATATATTCATAGAGCGCTTTAATGCGCGATATTTGTCAAAACATTACAAACAGCATAGGATCGATGAGTTCCATGATTTACAGCAGAGGGGACTCACTATTACTCAGTATGAGAGCCGATTCATTGAGCATTCTCGATACGCGGAGTACCTCCATGACGAGAGACTCTTGATACATAAATTTATCAGAGGGCTGAATCACGGGATAGCAGGACCAGTTTGTATGGCAGATCCCCAGACCATGAGCGAAGCTATTGAAAAGGCCCTCATAACAGAGGAAATTTAGGGACGAGGGCAGAATTCACGCCCGCAGTATCAGGATTGTAATCCCCAACAACAGCAGAACTTTCGAAGGCCTCAAAACACAATACAGAGAGGAGGATATAACCCTTCATCATTACCTCCTAGGCCTCCACAGCAGCAGCAGCATCAGCAAAAATCTAGATCCCAGCAGAGGGGTCAGGGAGGACAGAACTGTGGTTGGCAGCAGTAGGGTCCACGTAGAGATCAGAGACAGCAGGGATCATCGACGGGACCCGCGAGGTCTCAGCAGTCTTATAGAGGCTCACAGGGGTCCACTGGACAGACTGGATAGCAACAGTCAAGCAGGACACAGTCAGGGTAGTTACAGGCTAGAGGACCATGTTATGTGTGTGGTGGGGCAAGGCATTTGGCTAGAGAGTGCCCGCAGGGATTTACAGCAAGGGGATAGCTCCAATCAGGAGGGTCTGAGCAGACCGTAGGTGACGTGAGCAGATCCCACCACATGTTTGCAGCGGTTGATAACCGCCAGGCTGATTTCTAGGCCTCAGTCATCGAGACAGCAGGTACGATTGGGGATTTCCCCATCTCCATCTTTTTTGACTCTGGAGCTACTAACTCCTTTCTGTCTACATCGTTAGTGGAACGTTGCAGGCTGGTGGCTTCTAGGCAAGACATTAGGTGGGAGGTTGAGTTGGCCTCTGGGGCTAGGATGTCAATAGATACCTTGGTTCAAGATTGCAAGATCACATTAGGTTCCTTCACTACATCATGTGACCTTAGGGTTATGCCATTAGGATCCTACGGTGTAGTTCTGGGCATGGATTGGCTTGCGGCACATAGAGCCAAGCTAGATTGTCGCCAGAGGATGATTAGCTGTTTAGACGATCATGGTTCGCCAGTTGAGATAGTGGGCATTCAAAAGCCCACGGCTATTCGTATGATATCTGCTCAGTAGCTTAAGCGCTGTATGCGGAAGGGATGTCAGATGTTTGCTATTACGGTCAGTGATAGGGCAGAGGATGAACCTGAGGCTACTTTAGATGATCAGCTTATCCTTAGAGAGTTTGCCGATGTATTTCCACCAGAATTACCAGGTATGCCTCCACGCAGAGAAGTGGACTTCCACATCGACTTAGTGCCGGGTGCAGAACTGATATCCCGTGCACCCTATAGGATGACTACACATGAACTCACCAAACTTAAGCTGCAGTTAGAGGAATTACTTGAGAAGGGGCACATCTGACCTAGCATGTCACCATGGGGCGCACCGGTTATTTTCGTGAAGAAGAAGGATGGGTCTCTTCGATTATGTATGGACTATAGGCAGTTGAACAAGGTGACGGTGAAGAACCGTTATCCTCTGCCTAGGATTGACGACCTTTTTGATTAGATGCAGGGAGCCAGAGTGTTCTCAAAAATTGATCTAAAATCTGGGTATCATCAATTGCGCATCACAGAGGCAGATATTCATAAGACTGCTTTTCGAACCAGATATGGTCATTATGAATTCACAGTGGTACCCTTCGGGTTGATGAACGTCCCTGCAGTGTTCATGAGTCTCATGAACGGGGTGTTCCGTACTTACCTAGATCGATTTGTGATCATATTTCTAGACGATATTTTGATTTATTCGCGGATCGAGGAAGAGCATGTGGAGCACTTGCGTCAAGTTTTGCAGCGATTACGAGAGCAGCAGCTTTATGGCAACTTGGCGAAGTGTGCCTTCTTCAGGACAGAGGTGCAGTATTTGGGACACATTTTATTAGGCGATGGCATCTCCGTAGATCCATCCAAAATCAGAGCAATTTAAAAGTGGCTAGCACCCACCAATGTGACAGAGGTCAAAAGCTTTATGGGATTAGCCGGTTACTACCGTAGGTTTGTCAAAGGCTTTTCCAGGATAGCACATCCCATCACTTCCCTTCAGCGAAAAGGGAAGGGTTTCATTTAGATCGAGCAGTGTGAGAAGGCCTTTGGAGACCTCAAGGAGCGTCTTACCAGTGCTCCTATTTTAGTGGTTCCAGATCCTACAGAGGAGTTTGTTGTTTGCACAAATGCATCATTAGAGGGTTTGGGAGCCGTGCTTATGTAGGGAGGTAGAGTGATTACATACGAATCGTGAAAGCTTAAGACACATGAGTTAAACTACCCTACTCATGATTTAGAGCTCGCAGCAGTTATTCATGCTCTTGTCCACTAGAGACACTTCCTTTTAGGTCAACGCTTTGAACTCTATTCAGATCATCATAGCTTACAGTATATTTTTACACAACCAAACTTAAATGCCCGTCAACGGCGTTAGATGGAATTCCTATGCGAGTACGACTTTGATGTCCACTACATCAAAGGGAAGGAGAACGTGGTCGCTGACGCTTTAAGTCGGAGGTGCCACGAGATCCTCACCTTGACTTTGAGGGTGGATTTGAGAGATCGCATCTTACAGCATCTGCCGGAGGACAAGTGGTTTCTTGAGGTGCAGCAGGAAATTCTAAATCAGAGGGCCCTTGAGGGCAAATTCGTAGGATATACCCTTGAGTTTGATGGTTTGCTTAGACATCGACAGCGCATCTATGTACCGCATGTAGATAATCTACATACCGTGATTCTATCGGAGGCTCATAGAGCACCCTATGCAGCACATCCAAGAGTGAAGAAGATGCATGCTGATTTATGACAGCTTTATCATTGGGCTGGGATGAGGCGTGACATTGCAGAATATGTTGCTCGTTGCCTAGAATGTCAGAGGGTCAAGGCCGAGCATCAGCATCCAGCAGGACTGTTGTAGCCTCACAAGATACCTGAATGGAAATGGGACACCATTTCTATGGATTTTATCGTTGGTCTACCTATGTCATCACGTCACCATGATGCTATTATGGTGATAGTTGACAAGCTGACCAAGGTGGCACATTTTTCACCGATATGCATAACGTATAATGCACCATCAGTGGCGAAGGTGTTTCTTGATCAGATTGTTAGACTTCATGGGGTACCTCGCCGCATTATATCCGATAGAGACTCCGTATTTACTTCATCATTCTGGAGAGCCTTACATCAGGCATTTGGCACGTAGCTCAACTTCAGCTCAGCTTACCATCCAAAGACTGACGGATAAACAGAGAGAGTTAATCAGGTATTAGAGGACATGCTCCACATGTACGTGATGGATCATCAGTCTAGATGGGAGGAGTACCTATATCTGGTTGAGTTCGCCTACAATAATGGGCATCACAGCTCATTGGGTATGCCTCCTTTCCAGGCTTTATACGGCAGACCATGCAGAACACCATTAAGTTGGGATCAGATAGAGGACAGAACGGCCATTGGTCCAGAGATAGTTCAGAATAAAACAATAGGTCAAACAGATTAGACAGAGACTTCAAGAGGCACAGGACAGGTAGAAGAAGTATGTCGATGCTAAGAGAACAGACTGAAGCTTCTCTATGGGTGACAGAGTATTTTTGAGAGTACGACCACACAAGAGTCCAATCCGTTACAGGAAGGGCTCTAAGCTCGCACCTCAGTTTGTAGGACCTTTTGAGATCTTGGAGCGGCTAGGACCTATAGCCTATTGTCTAGCCTTGCCACCTAGCCTGTCACGTATCCACAATGTATTTCATGTCTCAGTTTTACGACATTGCATTTCTGACTTATCTCACGTGTTGGATTGGAGTGCTCTTCAGGTAGAGGCAGACGGACAGTTGGCGTTGGAACCAATTCGCATATTGGCTCGTCGGACGCTGGCCCTTCGCGGTTGAGAGCTGGACCAGGTTAGGGTCCAGTGGGACCTATATGATGAAGTCACTATGACATGGGAAGATGCAGCGAGACTGAAGACCCTTTATCCTCACCTCTTTGACGACTTCCAGGAGGAAGTATAGTCTTAGGGGGAGAGGATGTGAGGACTACCCTTTTTACTTATGTTCTTGTGACTATTTACATTACTGTTACTGATACTTTTATATTTGTGGGATAGTAGTTCCTGAATTTTTCAAACTATTAAACTTTATTATGGTAACGAAAAAACTAATTGGGTGATGTTTGGATAACGTTTACATTTCAGAAAAGTTAATTAGGTGATGATGGAAAGAAAATGGTAAATGATTTCATTTATGCTAATTAGAACTATGTCATGGTAATGCATGTTTTAAGTTGCTTCGGCTATGATGATTATATGTGAAACTGATCTTGTAATTGAGTGTGTAGGATTTACTAATCAAACCACATATTCTGGAGATCATCCTGCACCTTTTTGTTGTTATTCCTTGTTAAGCCGATTTGGTTCCATGAGGAACCAAGATCAACTCTGTGTATGATGTGGTGTTGTAATGTGGTCTGGCATAAGATCGAATGGGTTAGGTCTACCCTCTTGTAACACTGAATTATGATTTGTGTTGTGAAAACAAATTGAATTTGAATTTCTTTCTTTTATTTAAATTCTTGAGGCCTTTTCTTGTGTTTGACTTGACCCTGGGTGTCCTGAATAGGTTAAAGTTGACCCTGGGTTATACCCCATGGGTCCAGGGTCCCATTTGGCATGGGTAACCCTTGGGTAACCTCCATATGGTCATCTTAACTCCCCACTGAAGTTAAGTGACGAAAATTTGAGATATGGGAGAGATAGGATGGGTTGTACCAACACCAAAACCCATCCCTCTTCAATCCCCAAGGTAAGAGATGACTACAAACCCATCAATTATAGAGGAATTGACTTGAAGTCACCCTCACCATTAGTGAGATTCCTCATGAGTTGTGTGGTCATCCATAATGAAGGAAGAAGAGGCATGGGTCACCTGTCTTTTCCTCCTTTAACTCCTTTTATTTCTCCCATGCGTAAGAGAAATGACATGAGGTAAGGGATAAGGAGGACTTTAGGGATGGGTGAGTGACATAAGCCAACACTCATCCCTTGAGACATAATAGTAGTTTGGGGAAGGGTGAGGAGGTGACAAGTGTCACCTCCCCATTCCTCTAAACTCATAGAGTTTTAGGTTATTTGAATCCCATTTTGGGATGGAGAGGGAGTTAGTTGAATTTTGGAGAGTTTTATTTTATTGTAAAAAAAAAACAAGAAAATTTTCTTTTGAGAGGAAAGGGAGAGGGAGTTTGGTGGCTTAGGTTGGAGGAGATCTCAGTGGAGCTCTACATCAGCTTCATCCTTGAAGGGCTTTGTAAGGTTGGTCTTGATTACCCTTTTTTCGTATATCTGATTGTTGCATGAAAAGTGTGTGAAAGTTGTTTATTTGCTTGTGTTTTAGACTTTGTTTTTGTGGGAAATGATGTTGGGTTGTTGACAGAGCTTCTCCCACTTGGGAGAAATTCTCATCATGTGTGGGGTAGGGGAGGAGTGATCCTCCTCGGGTGCTTACCTGGTTCTTTTGGGATGTTGAAAGCCTTGAGGGAAGCGTGAGAAAATTTTTCATATTTCGTGTCATAACCACATGACAGATGTGGACATGACACGTGTGATGCGTGTTGTGACCACATGGAAAATGTGGGCATGACAAGAAGCTCCACCAAGGCATAGAGGGAAAGTTTCCTTGTCTTCTCAAACTCTTTCTCCTTTATATGCTCCTAAAAAGACCCAAATCAATAGTTTCCACTCTCCTATATAGTTGCATGATGTTTTAACAACCTATAATGCTGCTATAATTGCTCATTATTCTTCTAAATTGCTTCCCTGCTTGAAGATAGTACATATTTTAATAATGGCTAAACATGACTAGGACTTCTTGAGGGTGTATAGAAGAGGTTTGTTCCTTTTAGGACTCCAAAACTACATATTAAATTACCATTCCTACCTTCTTGTCAACTTATTCCACATCATATACACTTACATGATCTTTGTTATATGTCTCTATAAGCACCAAAATTGTGCACAACCTCCATGAGGACCTCGATGATGACTCACAATCCTTGTCACATACATGTAAGCATGAAATAATGCTCTCTCAATAGAGATTCTCTTGGTAGCATGTGGTTTCTTCTTCCTCTTGTTGTTTCGCCCTTGTCATGCTAACCCTTTCTTCAATTTTGACTCTTTTTGACACTTGTCAATTTTCATTTCTTGTGCTTGTGACTTTGTCCCTCAGCCTTGTATTCATCCAGTTGTTGTGATTTGACCTAAGTTCCCTAGTGTTTTTCACTCATTCTCACCCCTAGGAGCTCTCTAGAGGACCTCCCAAGCCATCTCCAACTTTCAATTTTCAATTCTGGTAAACTAGTACAAATCTCCCCTTATTATTTCTAGATCCCCGCTAGGAGATTTGTCTTTTGCAAGTGGAGATTTGGATTTTGACCCCGTTTTGACTAGATTTTGGAGGTAATTCACCTCTTTTTCACTTCCTTAATGATCTCCAATCCTGCTTTTTACCCTAGGGCCTCTCCTCTATGGGTCTCCCATGGGTCGCCCTTGAGTGACCCTAACTAGTGAAAGGGGTCACCCACTAGTGACCTTGTCATTTTTCCATTCATAAAAGAACTCAAGTTTTTGGCCTAAAAAAGCTCTGTTTTGACCTATTTTTCTTCCTGTTTGCATGGGATTTTGGTCTAAACATAGAGTTAACTATTTCATGCCTTCAAGCATGCATAATTAGCTCCTTTTTAACTTAATTTTTCAACCCATTCATTCTTGTTAACTCCATTTGTTCTTGAGTGATAAGCTAGGTTGGCTTGTTCACTCCCTAATTAGTCTAAATCACTCTTATGTCTTTTGAGTTAACTCTCCAATCAATGGAGTTAGCTATCCATCCTCTCCACCTCTTTTAGCCTCTTCAAACCTATAAATACTCCCTCCCTCAAGCACAAAGGGAGGCAATTTTAGTTGTGCATCTAGTCTTTTGTAGGTTTTTACTCTCTAACTAGCATTCATATGCTCATACAGGATGTTCGAGTATTTTGATTTTATTTCTATCTCATCTAAGCTTTGTTAACAGCTTCATATAATGTCAATAGGCTGCCCAAATCGTAAGCCATAGTGCTCACAATCTCACAATGAGCTCACATCCAAGCTTTCTAAAGCTCTTTTTGCATCCCTTTTCTATTGTTGCCAAGAGGATCTTGTTGTGATGTTCACAACATGCCCCATTTTACCCTTTAGCAAAATGAGGACCCTGTTTGTTTTTTTATTTTGGTTGGTATGTTTGGTCCCACTTGGTGGTAAAAGGGAAAAAGGTAAGTGTTACAAAGATGTTGAAAATCAGAATACCCAGGGCTAGAGAAAAAATAGAAGATCCTAGTGAATTCAATGTGAAAAATGTTTTAGGGTTGCTCTTTGAACCAACTTTAAATTCTTAGTATTTTGTGAAATATGAGGGTTTTGGTTAAATACACTGTTTTGGAATTTGTATGTCATACAAATTTATTGTAAATGAGGTATTTGTACTATCATGTGTGTTTAATCGAGCTTTTTTATCTTGTGGGTTGCATGCATATTTTGAGTATTCAACCCCCTTTTGTATACAAAACCAGACCCAATTGAGTTTAAAAGTTGAGTGAATAAAATGACAAGTCCACACTTGCATTTAAGTTTGTATGTATGTTCAAACAAATGCAGTCAATATACAAAGTGGCAAATAAACATACATGAACCCGAAACGAATATGTAATGTGATTTATAAGAGTTGATGTATTACTCTATGTTGTATCACATTTTGTATGTATCAGCTTTGCATCTTAAATCAACATACAAATGCAGATTTCAAATGGAGGTTAAAAGAGGTTTAAATTGGGTGGGGCCTACAAGTTATTATCATACAAGGGTATCGATAGGCAAAAAGGGGTTAAGTATTGATATATACAAAATCAGACCCGAAGATGAATTAGGTGATGATATATAATAAAGAGGGTTCTGCATCTTGTACATATGTCATATACAAAAAGATATACAAAGGGAAAGGATACAAGGATGCAAAATTGGAAGTAGCAAAAGGTTAAAAACAATTAAATATCTGTTAAGTCTGCGGTTGTATTTTAAAATGAACATGTTACATGTACATCGTGGGATATAAAGGGAGATACAAATAGGATAAATGCAAAACCTGATGGTGATTTAAAAGTGGTATAAACTAACCAGTGTCTGTGCTTTGTATGTATGAAAGATTGTATGCATACAAGCGCGATATGCAAGAGGGTTAAGATACAAATGTGGAATGGACATGAAATTAGTGCGAAGTTGATAATTTCTTGAGGTCTGCTTTTGTATGTTGTAATGTATGTATCATATATGCATTGCTGAATACAAAAGGGTAAATACAATGTTGAGCATGAAATTAAATACAATTTGTTCTATACACTAACACAAGTCCGAACATGTATGTTTTTATAATATGCAAAGGTAAGATGCAAAGTGATATGCAAACTCATATGCGAAATACGAAATACAAAGAGAGCGGGTATGAGTAATAAAGCATACAAAAAGTCTAAAATGCAAAATCAAAACGGGAAAAAGTTGTTATTTGAATTGTATGCATTTATTACTATATTTAATTCACAACTAACAGTAAAGATGCAAATTTGAATGCGATAAAAGTAAAATCAACTATATTATTTTACAATTGCTTTCAAGAGTAAAAATTGCAGAGAGTTCACTTAGTTGAAAATGTGATTCAAGAACGGAATGGAATAGGAATGGTCAACGGCAAGAAGTTTAAACGGTAAATCACTGTCCAATAGAAGGTTGCGAATTATAGGTATGTACATACAATGCCGTTGAATTACAGTTAAGATAAATTAGGGTTAATTATAGTAATTTGATTGTGAAAATAATGCAAAATCATTAGTCATTATTGTATTCATTTATGCAAACATAATGTGATACTATTAAATCTTTCTTAGCATAAATATGAAGTAATCCTAGGGTAAAAAGTTAAAAGGGCATGAAACTGTGGTAAAAACCCTAGAACAATGCAAAAGCAAAAGGGTAGAAAGGGTATAATTTCTTTCCACATGATGGCACCAGGACAAAAGAGGGTAAATACTATGGTTGAAGAAGGAGAGAAAGTGAAAAAGGAGAGAAAACCATGGAAGGAAACCATTAGAGAAGAGTTGCCACTGGTTCTTGGATTTCCAACTGTGATATTTAACTCGGGGGGAACAGTTACAAACATGAATATTGGGCATTATGATGTAGAAGAAGTATTACAAAAAGTCACGTCGTTTGATGCTTCAGACGACATGAAGAAGAGTTACACTTTTTGGCCAAACTTGACATTGAAATCAATATTTTGAGCTAAATCTTTATGTTCTGACACCTATAGCCGCTAAACCATTAGGAATTTGAAGATGATGTGAACTAGTGATTTGTGAGATTTTGTTTGTAGATTCTAAATATATTTTTTTAAAAAAATTTAGAGTTAAATTGTAAATTTTTTTGCATCTCCTTTGATAACTAGTTTTTAATAGTAAACAACATTTTTTTAAAGTGATGTGTATTCCATAGAACATAACTTTTTTTCTACAAAGGATAAAATTTTGATTCTTTTTAATTTAGATTGGTAACACCGATATTTAGTGTACGCATTTAGTTTCATAATGCTTTGTTGAATATTTATTTTTAATTAATTTTTTAAGTCAAATGAATTATATTTTAGACATAGGCATATTCCATAAAATATAACTTTTTCTATATGTATCAAAATTCAATTTTTTTCTTTTGTTGAAACAAAGACATCAATACCTAGTGCATAGATATTTTTTAGAATTTTTTTTTTCAGTAATTTACTAATTTTTCATGTGTGTAGAATAGAGAACTTGATGTTCAGTGAAAAATATACATTCACAAGAAATAAAAAATAAATATAATAATCAAATTCAATATATTTAAAATTATATTTTTTGGGAAGCTTATAATAAGGACTACATACTTACAAAGCATAAATTTTAAATGAATTCATTTGATCTCTCAAAAGATAAATCAAAATTAGTTTTTTATCAGCATTTTGATAGGTGTAGAGGAGACTCCATTATATGTATGGTTTAAAACTAGCGAGGTTCTATCCAAGGGGGTTTGATCAAACCCTCTTCAATTAAAATCATTTAAATGGAACTTTTTAAGGCTTAAATCTTATAGTTTCTAAAAATATGTGATTTTAGCAAAAATCAGGATGTCCCAGAAAGTGTAACCCATTATTGTGGCAACACCTAGAAAGGGTTATATAGGGTCACAGGGTTCCCCTTAGCTATGGAAGCTAGGGATTTAGTATTAGAATGCATGGAGAGATATAATTTGACTACCAAACAAGTAATGCACAATGGTAGAAGCATCACAGACTTATCTACAGAGGGCATAGCCCAAACTTTTGGACTTGAAATTAAAGAGACAATGATGGTTATTGACATAGATCAGTGTGCATCTGATTATACAAAAAATAAGAGAGAATGCAAAATTGTTATCTTCTATGGATGGTACACAGATGAAAATAAACCTAAAGCTTCTGTGAGGGTTCCTAAAAGTCTATACAGAATTGACTTCAAAGAAGAAATATATTTCATGATTAAAATATTGAGCAGGCTGGTTGGACTGAGAGATGTAACTAAATTTGAGCCTTGGATGTTCAATGTCATACAGTATGTTAGAGGAAAGGAGGGAATTATTCATTGGGCCAGGACCATTAGTATGGCAATAAACAGACAGATAATGGCATTTAGAAAAAATAGAAGGTTTAATATGTCTTCTTATGTGATTTATGCATTGGCTGTTGAAATACCTCCACTAGCTGGAATAAGAGTAGTAGACACTTTGGGAAGTGGCCCAGGCTAGAAACTAGTATATGATCATTACCCAAACTTGCAAGAAGAAAATGGATTGAAAAATTATGCAAGGATAAATGATGTTTTCTATAACTATATGGTAAGGGTTCATAATGGAGATAAGGATAGGAGAATAAGTGAAGAGGCAAGAAAGGCCATAGGTCTATTCAGTTCCTGATTTATACAATTTCCCACTTTTACTTATATCAGGACTAAGGGCTTTGAGGGAAAGCCATTTAAATTGCTCAGATATCCTACAGATTGCCTAATTGTATTAGAGTTTTCCAAGCAAATTCTCAACACGTACAGCATGTATAAAAGAGATTCAATAGAGGAAACATCAAGTTCCCTATTGTAATTGTTGACTATTCCTGTTATAATGAAGATGTGGCTAAGGAGTTAGAAAGAGAATTGAGATACTATGCATTTGAAGAATTTGATTTAACAAGGAAATTTGACATCTTCCATAGAATAGAGAATTTCATTGATAAAAAGTACAAACACCAAATTCATATTGAAGATTTTTGGGTGGATTATGAAAATGAGCAGGAGGTAAGGAGAAGAGCTCACCAAAGATTAACTATTGAACAAATGAAGATAATGGGGGAGATCAATGTGCCCCAAGAAATTACCAGAGATGACAAATTGTTACATCAAAGTTATGAAGTCAAAGGGGTAGCATTGTTACCCATTGATGAGCCTAATTGGGAAGAACTTGCAGAAGCATCTTTAGATGTAATATCTACACCAATTCTTTTGTTTTCTAAAAGCTAAAGGTGGTATTATGAAGGGCAAGAAAAGAGAAAGGGAAAATAAAGATGAACTTATGTGCTTTTATGAAAAGAGGAGAAGACTCATGGAGACCACAGTACTAAATAAAGATGAAAATGCAACATTGTTAGATCCTTATGCTTTGGGAAATATAGTTACTATTCCTTCAGGTGCATTTATGGAAGAAGGAACCTCAAGTCATGAGGTTCATATAGAAAAAGTATAGCTGCCAAAGGTAACTATTGAGCTCATGCAAAAGAAGGACAAACCATCAAGGCAACCTGCAGTACTGTTAGGGTTAGACGGCAGAAGATATCAATTAAATGCAAATAAAGATTAAACAGAGAAATGGAAATACACAGAAATAATAATAGCGAGAGACAAGTTTTAACGTGGTTCACCCAAACTCGGGCTACATCCACCAAACAGAGAGTCCAATATTATTATCCAGTAAATCAAACTGATTACAATCAGCAATCCCTGCAACTCAATACCACTGCAAAAAATGCTACAATACAATATCAAAACCCTAACCCTTAGCTGCTTTTTATCAAGCTTTTTGTCGGTTACAAAATAGGGTTTTCTTATGTCGGTCAATGAAAAAATTAACTCCCGGTGCATTATAAATAATAAAAAACCGTGTTAGGGGCGCTACCCCTTGACCCCGTAGGAATTTGGGGGGAAACCGCGCTGATAAAAGTGGGGTAAATATAACCTCCGAGTCTGATTAGGCTCCATATAACAACAAGTACAAACTGTGGTTATGGATGCACCAATAAAGAAAACACAAATGGCCACTATAATAGCAGATACTATATCAACTGGAGCAAAGAAAAGATAGGTATCTGAAGACTTCACACCAGAAGAAAGAAGAGAAGGCCACATAAAAGTCAAGCAAGAATTGAGTGAAGAAATACTGCATCAGTCAAGAGGCCAAGAAATTAAGAATGTAGCTAAATATGTGAATGTTGATGAAGAGAGTAGTAGTGAAGAAGAGTCACAAGATGGAGATTATATAGGAGTAGAAGATGAAGAAGATCAAACCTCAAAGACTGCCTCTATTGTAGAACAACAGGATACTTAGATGGACAGGGTGCAGAGCCCAGTAAATATAGATAAGAATATACAAGAGAATATAGAAGCAATGGATCCATATGATGTATTAGTATCACCTGAAATTATAAAGGAATTCCAGGATGTTGCACGTCGAGTTGAAGAAGTAGAATGAAAAATAGATAAAGAAGAAAAAGGAGAAAAGATTATAGAAAAAACAAATGCATCTTCTAATTAGTCAGTACCATCAGAAGAGAAAAGTGGGATAGAACAGGTACAAGTTCTTATGTAAATAGAAGAGACAATGTCTACAAGGATTACAAATACAAATGTTCCAAATATTTTTTATACTAATCTGGAACAAAGTGAACAACAGAAGAACTCGAAAGAAGGAAATGAAGAGAAAAATATTGAGGAAAATATAGAGGAGGATAAAGCAGAAAAGGAAAATGTAGAAGAGGAACCACAGAATCAGGACAATGCCTCTCCTTCAACACCACAATAGAATCAACCTTTGGATCAAAATCAAATGCAACAACAACAACAACAAGAGACAATAGAGATAGAGAAAATTGAAGAGGAAGTAATCAATGAAGAAAAGAAGGTAGAAATAAATAAGGAACTACCATCTTGGTTTGGAAATGAAGTAAGAAGAGCAAAAGCAAAGGTACAATTGGTGCCCATTGGTATCAAAAGCTTATTGGGAGGACACCCATAGAGAGAAAAGAGGAAAGCAAGAACAATGTTTGCTATAAAGAGAAGCCCATCAGGATCAAGAACTTTAGAGCTCGCCATCCCACAAAAAGACAAAGCAAAAGGTGAAATGAGCATTGAATATTACCAATTACTTAATTTTGATCTAGGGCATGTGACAAGAGAACAACATTTGGCTAAGTGGGAGGATATGAACAAAATGACTATGGACATAATGAAGAAAGACAAAGATAAGTTTGAGTACTTGAAGGGACATATTGTACAATTACAACATTTTATAAAAGAAATATTTGACCCTAATGGAGGCAAATTCCTGATATACTTGAAAATTTAGCCATTTTATCTAAAGATCAAATTACTGAATTTGAAAACAAAAAGGTTGAAGCTAATGTTTTTGAGGAATGGTTCAAAATGTTTATTCAAAAGGGAGAAGATGCAATAAGACGGGTGATTACTAACCAGGAGCTGGCTCTTATAGAAAAGAATGATTGTAGTATTGTTTTGCAACATTATCAACATAGAAGTGTAAAGAAGAGTTGAATCGTGTTGAAGATATGAAAGAAAGAGCTGAAGAACTGATGAATGAGGGAATAATAACTTCCCAAGTGGTAGGTCATATGCCATAAATCATGCTAGAGTTACAATTTGAAAGTAACATGTTGGAAGGTTGCATTATGAATACCTTGGAACTGGAAAGAAGTGCTGATGAAGTAATTAAAAAACACAGGAAAATCATACAAAAATTTATTGGATATGAATGCCCAGAAGTACCAAGTTATAATCCAAATATGGCTGTAAAAGAATTCAAGAATATTTATCTACCCTACTTGGAGAGTCCTAATGAATTTTTGAGCACCGAAATGATTGATTCAATCATGGAATCAAATGTAAGAGTAAGGAAATATTAGAAGCATGAAGAGGAGGTGGAAGAACAAGTGAAAACATTAAAGGAGAAAGTTGAGCTACAGAAATACACATGGATTGTAAGTCAAAGGAATAATGTTGTGACAGCATTAATGGCCAAGTACATAGAGTACTCGAAGAAAATTAGAGAGGAGTGAGCAGGAAAGGTACCAGTGCCAGTGGTGATTTCTTTTATTTCTTCATTTGCATATGCTATTATATTTTGTTATGTTTTTACAACCAAAGTAAACAAAGGAAAAGTCAAGGAGGATTCTGCATTTGAAGGATTCTTATGGCATCCTTTGCGCTAGAAAGAATATTCCAACAGATATTTTGAGGGACAGTTGGGAAAGGATTCCTACTGTTGATCTTATTAGTTTGAATTAGGACCATTGATTGGTTTTTGTTATCATAGCAAAGGGGGATTCAAAATCTATAATAGGACCCTGCTACTTGTATTTTAATTACACAAAGTTTTGTAGAGAAGACATACATTACAATTAAGCAAAAGGAAGTACTAGACTTTGAGCAAATTCTTACGTGAAGGTTAATTCACCTATGTCTACAATGGGGATAATGTGGAATATCCAGTTTCTCCATTGTATTTGTGAAGTGTCTGTAAGTTTTTTGATTGATTGTTAATGCGTTCAGAGAATTTAAAGTCCAAATACATTGTAAAGTCAAAAGACTTTTCATATATTACTGAATACAAACATCTTTTGTTGCTTCTATTCCAGAGTGCATTAGGTTCAAGTGTTCTTTAGTATATCTCCTTTGATGATTGCATTTGTGTATATGAATTTGTGATATTGCTCAGGATAAATATACATGAAGTTTACTCTTTGAATCATTACAGTTGATCAAACTCGTGTACATGCATAGTAGAGAATTAATTCCTATAGAATTGAAGTTTCTGAACCTTTTCTTTCCTAACTTTTCTCAAAATCATACATAAATAGCTTGAACGCAGAAATCTTAAGCAAATTGTCATGTATTTGCATAAAGCATAAGAAATCATAAAGAGATTTGATAGTTTTCATATATGATAGGAAGCACAATTTGACTTGTCAATATTCATACAAATCTTTGAAAGAAAGTAGTAAATACATGCGAAGGAATGTATAATTGGTTGAAATTTGAAGTTATTTGCATACAATAAGCCAGTATAGTCATCACAAGACACTTTAATCACGTAAGGCCCCTTGAATAAAAACAACTTTGCATTAAACCCTGAGTGAATACAACACAACCATGATTTGGTTTACGTAGACTTGGTATTGAGAAATATTTTCAATAATTCTCCATATTCTTCAAGATAAGCTAAGATTCTTTGTGAATTTTATCTCTATATGTTGAATAAAATTGACATCAATAGTTTTTGGCACTAGAAGGAGGGCCTGATTAGAATTAAGGTAAGATTTGTGTAAAGCTGGCTCATAATAGTGGTCGAGTGACCAGGTCTAGGTCTAATTCAGGTGATATTTTCATACAACTACCTGACAGAAGGTAGAATAAGAGTCCTTTAATCTGGAATCCTAGAATATCGCACGTAGGAAGTTCATCAAGGACTCCCCCTGGATCGCCTTTTAATATACCTAATATAGTGAGTCCTGATGGCTCTGCATTCAAATCGTTAAATCTAGGTTCAGGTCCCGCTAGAGGTCCAAGTCCTCCTAGAAGTCCAAGCTCGCCGAGAAATCCAAGTCCTCCAAGAAGTCCTAGTCCACCTAGAGGTCCAATCATGGCATATTTTAATGTCAATTCTCCCATATCATTTACTGCTTATCATGACATGCCTAAGAATCTTGAGAAGATCTGCCCTAAGTACCAATTGTATCAAGATCTAGAAGATCATATTAGAATCTTCAAGGAAGCTTGCTTTAGGGCAAGATTAGAACATCAAGATGTAGTGTGTAAGTTGTTCCCGTACACATTTAATGAGCAGGCTTCTAATTGGTATGTCAACTTACCAAATGGTTATATCACTACTTGGGAACTCACGGAAGAGGCATTCTTGTCTAGGTTTAGAGGACCATTTGAGCCTTCCTCTTTATATCACAAATTAGCAGCAATTAAAAGAAGAGAAGGGGAACTCATAGACAACTACAATGATAGATTTTAGAAAGCATTTTCTAAACTGGTTGCTCCTTATACTGTAGCTTCTGAGGCAATATTGACAATGTATTACACTACTTTAGATCCTTTGACTACAATGTTTGTTAAGAGACAAGCCAATATAGATAGTTTGTCAAAAGCTTAGAAGGAAGCAGTTGTAGTGAACCAGGAGATGAGACAAACAACATATAATCTTTTTTTGAGTGTAGGAAATCCTAGAATTCCAAACCAAGCACAGCCATGGAATGGTGTTCCAATGCATCATACTCCATTATTGAATACAGTGCCTACTTATACGCCAGTGTATAACCCAGTCCCCACTCAGGCTATAGTTCCTTATATAGGTAACAGTGCTAATAGTAATCAGACAAGTGGTCAATCATTCTTTCAACCTCCCCAGGATATATTTATGATCAAAACATAGGATGATAGGGAGGAAATAAAAGAAATTACTGCACATCTAAGGAGACTAACCACAGAGATGACTCAATTGCAAAATGAAAATTTTTATGGTAGAAATTCTCAAAATCAGGGTTACAACCAGAATCAAAACTATAACCAAAACTAGAACTATAGTCAAGGTCAGGGATTAAATCAAAATCAAAAGCATAACTAGGGACAGAATCATAACCAGGGATAGGGAACACAAAATAGAGATAATAAGGCTTGGGGTAACAACAATAGAAATTTGAATCAACCTAAAAACTCTAAGGTGTGGAATACTACACCAAATAATGGTACTCTGGCTTCTCCATTTGAGAGTCTAGATATTCAAGAGTTGAAATAGCCAGCTAAAATCCAAATGGCTAATGTAGCATTAAAAATTTGGTGTAGGATTCATAACACGAATGCACATGCTAAACTTGATTGTCCTCAATTTCATCTTGCTACTAGTATCTTTAATGTGGAAGTACAAGCCCCTATGTCTAAGTTTTCAATCCCTAAGGGGAATGAAATAGTACCTTTGGGATTTGAGTCTACTATGGTCTTAGAAA
Source organism: Cunninghamia lanceolata (assembly GCA_027924645.1). Taxonomy (NCBI): domain Eukaryota; kingdom Viridiplantae; phylum Streptophyta; class Pinopsida; order Cupressales; family Cupressaceae; genus Cunninghamia; species Cunninghamia lanceolata. The sequence goes on from BSBN01001054.1 coordinate 1,001,872, forward strand.
GTTTTACCTTTGCAACTCAGGAAGAAGAAGATCAGATAGTAGAAAATGAACCTTATTATTGTGAGAATTTGTATCCAGAGTCAGCCTTAGTACTAGAAGCCTTTCAGTTTCCCTTTGAGACTGAAAATGAGGTGTTATGTGAACCGGAAGAGGTGCAGGCTTTTCAACAATCCAATAAAACCCACACCTATAATATGAGAAGCAATAGTAAGCCTGGAGGTCCTTTCACTACCTCCACTCCTACTAATAACTTCAATACCCCGCCAGATCAGTATGCTAGCAATAACCCAATGCTTTTAAAAGCTAATCATCATGGTACTAGTGGGATAGTAGCACCAAAGATTTAGGTAGGGAAGACAGAATCTTGTGAAATAGTGAAATTAATGAACTACTTGTCTGAGGAGATAAGAAAGATCAAGGTTAATGTACCTCTATATGAATTATTGAAAAGTCCAAGGGTGCGTAATGCCTTTATAAAGTCCTTAGATGAGTCAGTACCAAAGGAGAACTCAGTTGACATATATACTCATAGCAAGGATGTACAATCCAAAGATAAAGGCAAGAAAACTAAATAACCATCAAGCACTAATGTTGTCATGTATGCAAAAAAGAAGGAAGCTCCTGCTTTTTTGTTAACCATAAGAATGTTTGGGAAAAATATGCACAATTGTATGGTGGATTTAGGAGCCTCAGCCAATGTTATGCCACTTGGGGTATGCAAAACTTTAGGACTTACTCCCACAAAATTTGCTAAAGTTGTTACTCAGTTGGACAAGATAGAGGTCAATGTGGTAGGTGAACTAATGCACATCCAAATGTAGTTAGCATCTGATCCTAGGGTAAGCCAATTTATCAACATCTAGGTCGTAGATATCCCAATCAATTATGGTATGTTGTTAAGTTGAGACTGGTCTAAAACATTGAATGGATACATGGCCACTACTTTTTCACACATGTGGTTATCATGGAGAGGTGTCCCGAACCATATTAGAATAGAGGCTGAACCTAGAATGAAACACATGATTACAGAATACAATCGAACAAATGAGATATTATATGCTTCTGTTAAACCAGGTGTCTATAGAGTGTCGAATAAAGCAATTTGAATAGAGGAAATCTTAGTCCTGGATTTTAAGACAAAGCATGCTAATGATGAAACAATTGTGTTCATTAAATCTGATTGTAGTTCTCTTCTGATGAAGAAGATAATGTTGTAAGTAGTTTTGGTCAAACCATAAGACAAGATATGTAAAAGTGCATTCAACAAGGGTCTCCGATCCAATGTAAGTTATATAAAGGTCTGTGTAGGGTCCATAGTACTTCTCATCCTGAAGAAAATTGTGGAATGTGTAAGGATATAATAGAATATTAGTATGGAAAATGCATAAAAGGGATGGGACAACAAAAGAGAGAATCTATCCCTGACAAGCCTGAATTATGCTTTCATGAAAACGTAGATGAGTCCATACAGGGTCTAAATGAAGATATAGGAGTAAAAATTGTCTTTTGTTCTAACTTGCATAAACAAAGTGGAAATGCTGAAATGTCTAATGTTCAGGCAGAGACGCATGAAGATATGTATGTTTCTAAAGAACATGAAATAAATAAGAAAATTCCTATCAAAGCAAAATGTCAAGTTCAAAAGAACAAGAGTGGCATCTAGACATTAAAATGTGATGGATCTAAATCCAAGCAAGGAGTAGGGGTAGGGGTCAAACTCATTGATCCAAACGGTAAATCCTTTTTCACAGCATATAGGCTCTAGTTTCCTTGTACTAACAATGTAGCAGAGTATGAAGCACTGATTTACAGACTTGTTATGGCTATTAACAAGAAGGTAAAAGTGGTCAAAGTATTTTCTAACTCTGAGTTAGTGGTTAAACAAGTCAAGAAATTGTATGCATGTAATTACAGGAAAATGGTTAGTTACAGACATAGGATATGGGACTTGATCAAATCTTTTGATGCCTTTAACATTGAGCATATCCCTAGAGAATTGAATCAAAGACCAGATGCGTTAGCAGTTGCTGCTAGGACCTTAGAGCCTTTAACATTATCAGGTTTAAAATGATTTGTAGTTGAATTGGTAAATGTACCAAGTATACCTGATAATTTCGCTCATTTTCAAGTATTTGAAGGAGATCAACAAATCATAGGTAGACTTTCTCACTTGTAACAAGGTATTTGAAACTCAGATCATTGATGAATAGGAAAGACTTGATGTATCTTGGGATGAGGAGGACATAATAAACCTGAAAAGTAATTTCCTACCCAAAGGGGTAATAAAATTGGAGAAGATCTTTGATTTTGATGGGGTAGTTAGACAGAAAGATCTACCTAAAAATGAAAGGGGTAAGTGTGATCCCTTTAATTTAGGAACAAAACAAAGTCCATAGAATGTGTTGATTGGAAAGGCTTGTTCTAAGGAATTAAGAAAAGAAATTGTAGAGGTTTTAAAGGAGTATAAACATGTGATAGCTTAGACTTATGAAGATTTGACAACTTATGATACCTCTATTATAACGCATGTCATACCATTGAAACCAGATGTGAAACCTTTTAGACAAAAATAGAGGCCAGTGAATGCGATTTTAGAACCTCTAATTTTTTAAGAAGTCAAAAAGTTGTTGTTTGCCAGAATAATTTTCCCAATGAGACATTCAACATGGGTAGCAAACTTAGTGCCCGTAAGGAAGAAAAGTAGAGACATCAGATTGTGTGTCGATTTTAGAAACCTGAATAAAGCTTCTAAAAAAGACAATTATCCTTTTCCTCCAATAGATGAAGTGATGGAGGCAATAAACAAAGCTAAGATGATCTCCTTTTTGGATGGATTCTCAGGGTATAACCAAGTTTTAGCTGACAAGGAAGATAGGTTGAAAACTACATTTACTTGCAAATGGGGTAACTATGCATGCAGGAGAATGCCATTTGGTTTAATTAATGTAGGTGCCACTTTTTAGAGGGCCATGCACATTGCATTCCATGGATTGTTAGGTAAGTGTATTGCTATTTACATGGATGATTTAACTGTATTTTCTAAAGATGCATCCACTCATGCAAAAGATTTAAGGAGAGTGTTAAAAAGGTGTGAAAGGTATGGAATCTCTCTTAACCCAAAGAAGTGTTCATTTAGTGTAACTGAAGGAAAGTTGTTAGGGCATATTATTTCTGAGAACGGGATATACATTGACCCAGACAGAGTAGAAGGAATTAAAAAGTTGCAATTGCCCAATAGTAAAAAAGAATTGAAGTCTTTCTTTGGTAAAATTAACTTTATCAGAAAGCTTATTATAGGATTTGCAGAAATTGTGTAGCCATTAAATGCAATGCTAAAGAAGGATGCAAAGATAGAGTGGATGCCAGTAGCTAAGGCTGCATTCAAGGACATTAAAAAGGCTATTTTTGATGCTCCTGTGTTAGCTAGTCCAATTTACACTAAACCATTTTATATCTATTCGTTTGCATCTGCGCATTCAATTGTAGCTGCTCTAACACAAAAAGGAGAATAAAATGAGGAGAAACCTATTGCTTTCATGAGTGCTCCTTTGAAGGATGCATAGTTGAAGTATTTAGACACAGAAAGGTAGGCTTTTGCATTAGTACGGGCAGTGAAAATGTTTAGACATTACATCTTGAGAAGCCAGGTAAAAGCAATAGTACCTGATGCAACAGTGAAAATGTTATTTATGCAAAATGAGCCTAGGGAGAAAAGAGCCAAATGGATCACAATGTTGCAGGAGTTTGACATAGAGATTATTCCTATGAAATTTGTTAGAGGCCAAGCCTTAGTACAGACAATAGTTAATAATGACCCCAATTTGGTAAAATAACAATATGTGTTGAACACTAAAGATGAACCAGGTTGGTATGATGACCTAAATACATTCCTTATATCTGGAAAGTATCCCAATCAGATGAAATCTTCTCAGAGGAGAGAATTGAAAATCAAAGCACATAGATATATGGTACAAGGAGGTCTATTGTTAAAAAAAATCATAAAGGCATATACTTAAGATGCCTGAACCGAGATGAAGCAGATGAAGTGTTACTAGAACTACATGATAAATATGGAACAACTCATGGTTCCCATTTGGCAACCACTCATAAAATTCTAAGGTCGGGATATTATTGGCCAACAATATTTAAGGATACAGAATACCATATCTGAAGTTGTCACACATGTCAAATTACAACAGATAAAGGGAGAAATCAGGCTAATCTACTACAGCTAGTTATTGAGTCTAGGCCATTTGCACAATGGGGACTAGATTTTATCAGGGTTATCAATCCTCCATCATTTGCTGGACACAAGTTCATACTGACTGTGACAGACTATTGTACAAGGTGGATAGAGGCAAGATGTTGCAAGTTCTCCACTACTGAAGTCATCATCAAATTTCTTGAGGAGAACATCATCACCAAGTTTGGGGCTCCCTATTCTCTGGTATGTGATAATGGCCTTGCATTCTCTTCTTTGAAATTTTCTAAATGGGCATTTGAATATGGAATAGTCCTTAAGTTTTCTTCAAATTATTATCCTCAGGATAATGGGTTAGCCAAATCTACTAACAAAATCCTATTAGACATCATCAAGAAACTAGTTGTTAAAAATCCTAAAGAGTGGAATACACTACTGAAATATGTACTGGGGGTAGATAGGATGAAAGTTAAAGCAACCTTAGGCAATGCACCATATCACTTAGTATATGGGACTGATCCCACAATTATAGTAAACTTAAGAATACCTACCTAGAAATTTGCTAATGAATACCTACAGTTTGATGATCATAGAGACGCTAGGTTGGTCCAGATGCTACAATTTGATGAGAAAAGAAACTGAGCTTTAGACAAATTTGCAAAGCATCAGGTTGTAGTTAAAAGATGGTTCGATAAGAGAGCAAGAGTCAAAACGTTCCAAATATCAGATCTAGTACTATGTTGGGATAAAGCTCATGAAAAGAAAGGGAACCATGGAAAATTTGATAAATTGTGGTTGGGTCCACTACAGGCTTCAAAAATAATAGGGGACAATACTTTTAGGCTCAAAACCTTAACTAGCGAAGATGTGCCATTACCTATTAATGGTCAACATCTTAAGCATTATTTTCAGGCTTAGAAGGTAAGTCAGTCCTACTGTGTATCATAATGTAAATACTATATAGGTGTGTGGTTTTTTGGTTTTGTTTGTTTGTTTTGTTGGTTGTTTTGTGGTTTTTGGTTTGTTGTTTGGTGGTTTGTTGTGTTTCCTTGGCAGGGATGTTTGTTTTCATTTAAGGTATGCAAGAGCAAACTAGTAACCACTGAAAACAACAAAATTTGGGGAATTCAGGTTAATTATTTAAAATTTATGCAAACTTGTTAGGACTTTCATGAATGTAAGGTGTTGTTTATCCTGTGAAGGATTTTATCCAATAAATGTGAATTGAAACATTCAAAGAGAGTTTCTCACAATGACACACCTAAAATCCTTGGGTTGGTTGAACATCCCAGTGTAGGTGTTCAGTGAAAAATTAGAGGTCACCCTTGCTACCATTGCAATTCTTAGCTTAATTTTAGCAAGTGACCACACCTTGCATTATGAACTTACAATGATAATATCTCATGAAGTTATATGCTATACAAAATTAAAATACAAAAGAAAGAAGGATTATACTGAAAATCTAGATTAGGCCATCGAAGTAACTCTTCCAGGGCTATGGACGCATGTTGGCAGTGGGGTTCTACTTAGGAGAATTGTAACAATAACCCTGTCAGGGCTATAGATGCCTGCTGGCAGTAAGGCTCTATTCGGTTAGTTATGAGGGATGAACTCAACTACATAGCTTAACACTAGTCACTAGTGTTTTCAACTCATCTTCAAGATGAGGATTATTAATCACATGCACACACTTAAACCCTATTGAAATATTCATACACCTTATTGAATACATTCAGTCTAGATTGAATAATATTTTTTACATATGAGGAAGTTGGAAGTTATGAATTTATTTCATTTTGTTTTCTTTAATGGTTTGAAATTAGTTTTTTTATTTGGTTTCTAGTTGTTGTGATGTTCACAACATGCCCCATTTTACCCTTTAGCAAAATGAAGACCTTGTTTGTTTTTTTGTTTTGGTTGGTGTGTTTGGTCCTGCTTGGTGGTAAAAGGGAAAAAGGTAAGTGTTACAAAAATGTTGAAAATCAGAATACCTAGGGCTAGAGAAAAAACAAAATATACTAGTGAATTCAGTGTGAAAAATGATTTAGGGTTGCTCTTTGAACTAGCTTTAAATTCTTAGCATTTTATGAAATATGAGGGTTTTGGTTAAATACACTATTCTGAAATTTGTATGTTATATACAAATTTATTTGTAAATGAGGTCTTTTTACTATCTTGTGTGTTTAATTGGGCTTTTGTATCTTGTGGGTTGCATTGATATTTTGAGTATTTGACCCCCTTTTGTATACAAAACCGGACCCGATTGAGTTCAAAAGTTGAGTGAATAAAATGACAAGTCCATGCACGCATTTAAGTTTGTATGTATGTTCAAACAAATGCAGTCAATATGCAAAGTGGCAAATATACATACATGAACCCGAAAGGAATATGCAATGTGATTTATAAGAGTGAAGTATTACTTTAGATTGTATCACATTTTGTATGTATCAGCTTTGCATCTTAAATTGACATACAAATGTGGATTTCAAATGGAGGTTAAAAGAGGTTTAAAATTGGTGGAGCCCATAGGTTATTATCATAAAGGGGTCTCGATAGGAAAAAAGGGGCTAAGTATTGATATATACAAAATCGGAACTAAAGATGAATTAGGTGATGATATATAATAAGGCAGGTTCCACATCTTGTATCTATGTCATATACAAAAAGAAATACAAAGGGAAATGATACAAGGATGCAAAATCAGAAGTAGAAAAAGGTTAAAAATAATTAAATATCCATTAAGTCCATGGTTGTATATTAAAATGAACATGTTACATGTACATCATGGGATAGAAAAGGAGATACAAATAGGATAAATGCAAAGCTCGATGGTGATTTAAAAGTGGTATAAACTAACTAGTGTCTGTGCTTTGTATGTATGAAATATTGTATGCATACAAGTGCAATATGTAAGAGGGTTAAGATAAATATGTGTAATGGACACGGAATTAGTGCGAAGTTGATAATTTCTTCAGGTCCGCTTTTGTATGTTGCAATGTATGTATCATATATACATTGTTGAATACAAAAGGGTAAATATAATGTTGGGCATGAAATTAAATACAATTTGTTCTATACACCGACACAAGTCTGAACATGTATGTTTTTATAATATGCAAAGGTAAGGTGCAAAGTGATATGCAAACTCATATGCAAAATGCAAAATACAAAGAGAGTGGGTATGAGTAATAAAGCATACAAAAAGTCTAAAATGCAAAATCAAAATGGGAAAAAAGGTGTTATTTGAATTGTATGCATTTATTATTGTATTTAATTCACAACTAACAGTAAAGATGCAAATTTGAATATGATAAAAGCAAAATCAACTGTGTTATTTTACAATTTCTTTCAAGAGTAAAAATTGCAAAGAGTTCACTTAGTCAAAAACATGATTCAAGAATGGAATGGAACAAGAACGGTTAATGGAAAGAAGTTTAAACGGTAAATCACTGTCCAACAGGAGATTACGAATTATAGGTATGTACGTACAACATTGTTGAATTACAGTTAAGGTAAAGTAGGATTAATTATAGTAATTTGATTGTGAAAATAATGCAAAATTGTTAGCCGTTACTGTATTCAATTATGCAAACATAATGTGATACTGTTAAATCTTTGTTAGCATAAATACGAAGTAATCCTAGGGTAAAAAGTAAAAAGGGCATGAAACTGTGGTAAAAACCCTAGAACTATGCAAAAGTAGAAGGGTAAAAGGGGTATAATTTCTTTCCATAGGATGGCACCGAGAAAAAAGAGGGTAAATACAGTGGCTGAGGAAGGAGAGAAAGTGAAAAAGGAGAGAAAACCAAGGAAGGAAACCATTAGAGAAGAGTTGCCACTAGTTTGAGGATTTCTAACTGTGATATTTTACTCAGGGGGAATAGTTACAAACACGAATGTTAGGCATTATGATGCAGAAGAAGTATTACAAAAAGTCACGGTGTCTGATGCTTCAGACGACATGAAGAAGATCTTAGAGAAACGGTTATGCAGGGCCGTAGGGTTCCCCTTAGCTATGGAAGCTAGGGATTTAGTATTAGAATGCATGGAGAGATATATTTTGACTACTAGAAAAGTAATGGACAATGGTAAAAGCATCACAGACTTATCTACAGAGGGCATAGCCTAGACTTTTGGACTTGAAATTAAAGAGACAATGATGGTTATCGACATGGATTAGTGTGCAACTAATTATACAAAAAATGAGAGAGAATGCAAAAGTGCTATCTTCTATGGATGGTACATAGTTGAAAACAAACCTAAATCTTCTTTGAGGGTTCCTAAAAGTCTATACATAATTGACTTCAGAGAAGAAATATATTTCATGATTACAATGTTGAGCAGGCTGGTTGGACTGAGAGATGCAACTAAATTTGAGCCTTGGATGTTCAATGTCATACAGTATGTTAGAGCAAAGGAGGGAATTATTCATTGGGCTAGGACCATTAGTACGGCAATAAATAGACAGATAATGGCATTTAGAAAAAATAGAAGGTTCAATATGCCTTCTTATGTGATATATACATTGGCTGCTAAAATACCTTCACTAGCTGGAATAAGAGTAGTAGACACTTTGGGAAGTGGCCCAGGCCAAAAACTAGTATATGATCATTACCCAAACTTGCAAGAAGAAAATGCACTGAAAAATTATGCAAGGGTAAATGATGTTTTCTATAACTATATGGTAAGGGTTCTAAATAGAGATAAGGACAGGAGAATAAGTGAAGAGGCAAGAAAAGCCATAGGTCTATTTAGTTCCTAGTTTTTACAATTTCCCACTTTTACTTATATCAGGACTGAGGGCTTTGAGGGAAAGCCATTCAAATTGCCCAGATATCCTATAGATCGCCTAATTGTATTAGAGTTTTCCAAGCAAATTCTTAACATATACATCATGTAGAAGAAGAGATTCAATAGAGGAAACATCAAGTTCCCTACTGTAATTGGTGACTATTCCTGTTATAATGAAGATGTGGCTAAGGAGTCAAAAAGAGAATTGAGATACTATGCATTTGAAGAATTTGATTTAATAAGGAAATTTGATCCCTTCCACAGAATAGAGAATTTCATTGATAAAAAGTACAAACACCAAATTCATATTGAAGATTTTTGGGTAGATTGTGAAAATGAGCAGGAGGTAAGGAGAAAAGCTCATCAAAGATTAACCATTGAACAAATGAAGACAATGGGGGAGATCAATGTGCCCCAAGAAATTACCAAATATGAAAAATTGTTACATCAAAGTTATGAAATCAAAGGGGTAGCATTATTACCCATTGATGAGCCTGATTGGGAAGAACTTGTAAAAGCATCTTTAGATGTAATATCTACACCAATTCTTTTGTTTTCTAAAAAATGGTTGGCTGACAAATTAGAAGAACTTAAAGCTAAAGGTGGTATTGCCACTTATCAGAATAAAGGCAAGAAAAGAGAAAAGGAAAATAAAAATGAACTTATTTTCTTTTGTGAAAAGAGGAGAAGATTCATGGAAACCACAATACTAAATAAAGATGAAAATGCAACATTGTTAGATCCTTATGCTCTGGGAATTACAGTTTCTATTCCTTAATGTGCATTTATGGAAGAAGAAACCTCAAGTCAGGAGGTTCATATAGAAAAAGCACAAGTGCAAAAGGTAAATATTAAACTCATGCAAAAGGACAAACCATCAAGGCAACCTGCAATACAAACCGTGGTTATGGATTCACCAATAAAAAAACACAAATGCCCACTATAACAACAGATACTATATCAACTGGAGCAAGGAAAAGATAGGTATTTGAAGACTTCACTCCAGAAGAAAGAAGAGAAGGCCACACAAAAGTCAAGCAAGAATTGAGTGAAGAAATGTTGCATGAGTCAAGAGGTTGAGAAATTAAGAAAGTAGCCAAATATGTGAATGTTGATGAAGAGAGTAGTAGTGAAGAAGAGTCACAAGCTGGAGATTATATAGGAGTAGAAGATGAAGAAGATCAAATCTTAAAGACTATCTCTATTGTAGAACAACATGATAGTCAGATGGATAGGTTGCAGAGCCCAATAAATACAGATAAGAATATACAAGAGAATACAAAAGCAATGGATCCATATGATGTATTAGTATCAGCTGAAATTATAAAGGAAGTCTAGGATGTTGCACATCAAGTTGAAGAAGCAGAACATAAAATAGAAAAAGAAGAAAAAGGAGAAAAGATTATAGAAAAAATAAATGCATCTTCTGATTAGTCAGTACCATTAGAATAGAAAAGTAGGACAAAACAAGTACAAATTCTTATGTAAATAGAGGAGACAATGTCTACAGGGATTACAAATACTAATGTTCCAAATATTTTTGATACTAATCTGGAACAAAGTGAACAACAAAAGAACTTAGAAGAAGGAAATGAAGAGCAAAATATTGAGGAAAATATAGAGGAGGATAAAGTAGAAAAGGAAAATGTAGAAGAGGAACCACAGAATCAGGACAATGCCTCTCCTTCAGCACCACAATAGAATCAGCCTCTAGATCAAAATGAAATGCAACAACAACAATGACTAGAGATAATAGAGATAGAGAAACCTAAAGAGGAAGTAATCAATGAAGAAAAGAAGGTAGAAATAAATAAGGAACCACCAGCTTGGTTAGGAAATGAAGTAAGAAGAACAAAAGCAGAGGTACAATTGGTTCCCATTGATATCAAAAGCTTGCTGGGAGGACACTCACAAAGAGAAAAGAGGAAAGCAAGAACAATGTCTGCTATAAAGAGAAGCCCATCAGGATCAAGAACTTTAGAGCTCACCATCCCACAAAAAGACAAAGCAAAAGGTGAAATGAGCATTAAAGATTACCAATTGCTTAATATTGATCTAGGGCATGTGAAAAGAGAACAACATCTGGCTAAGTGGGAGGATATGAATAAAATGACTATGGACATAATGAAGAAAGAAAAGGAGAAGTTTGAGTACTTGAAGGGACATATTGTACAATTACAACAATTTATACAAGGGATATTTGACCCTAATGGAAGCAAATTCCTAATATACCTAAAAATTTAGCCATTTTAACTAAAGATCAAATTAATGAATTTGAAAACAAAAAGGTTGAAGCTAATGTTTTTTAGGAATGGTTCAAAATGTTTATTCAAAATAGAGAAGATGTAATAAGGTAGGTGATTGCTAACTGGGAGCTGGCTCTTACAGAAAAGAATGATTGTAGTATTGTTTTGCAATATTGTCAATAGAATAGAGGAGTGTAAAGAAGAGTTGAATCATTTTGAAGATATGAAAGAAAGAGTTGAAGAACTGATGAATGAGGGAATAATAACTTCCCAAGTGGCAGGTCATATGCCACAAATCATGCTACAGTTACAATTTGAAAGTAACATGTTGGAAGGTTGCATTATGAATACCTTGGAACTAGAAAGAAGTGCTGATGAAGTAATTAAGAAACATAGGAAAATCATACAGAAATTTATTGGATATGAATTCCCAAAATTACCAAGTTAAAATCTAGATATGGCTATAAAAGAATTCAAGAATATTTATCTACCCTGCCTGGAGAGTCCTAATGAATTTTTGAGCACTGAAATGATTGATTCAATCATGGAATCAAATGCAAGAGTAAGGAAATATCAGAAGCATGAAGAGGAGGTGGAAGAACTAGTTAAAACATTAAAGGAGAAAGTTGAACTACAGAAATACACATGGACAGTAAATCAAAGGAATAATCATAATGTTGTGACAGCATTAATGGCCAAGTACACAGAGTACTTGAAGAAAATTGGAGAGGAGTGAGGAGGAAAGGTACCAGTGGTAGTGGTGATTTCTTTTATTTATTTATTTGCATATGCTATTGTATTTTGTTATGTTGTTACAACCGAAGTCAACAAAGGAAAAGTCTTGAGGAGGATTCTGCATTTGAAGGATTCTTATGGCATCCTTTGTGCTAGAAAGAATATTTTAAAAGATATTTTGAGGGACGGCTGGGAAAGGATTCCCAACATTGATCTTATTAGTTTGAATTAGGACCATTGATTGGTTTTTGTTACCATAGAAAAGGGGGATTCAAAATCTATAAAAGGACCTTGCTACTTGTATTTTAATTACACGGAGTTTTGTAGAGAAGACATACATTGCAATTAGGCAAAAGGAAGTACTAGACTATGACCAAATTCCTATGTGAAGGGGAATGCACCTATGTCTACAACGGGGATAATGTGAAATATCCAGTTTCTCCATTGTATCTGTGAAGTGTTTGTAAATTTTTTGATTGATTGTTAATGCATTCAAAGAATCTAAAGTCCAAATACATTGTAAATTCAAAAGACTTTTCCTATATTACAGAATACAAACATCTTTTGTTGTGTCTATTCCAGAGTGCATTAGGTTCAGGTGTTCTTTAGTATATCTCCTTGGATGATTGCATTTCTGTATATGAATTCATGATATTGCTTAGGATAAATATACATGAAGTTTACTCTTTGAATCATTACAGTTGATCAAACTTGTGTACATGCATAGCAGAGAATTAATTCCTATAGAATTGAAGTTTCTGAACCTTTTCTTTCCTAACTTTTCTCAAAATCATAAATAAATAGCTTGAACGCAAAAATCTTAAGGAAATTGTCATGTATTTGAATAAAGCATAAGAAATCATAAATAGATTTGATAGTTTTCATATATGATAGGAAGCACAATTTGATTTGTTAATATTCATACAAAGCTTTGAAATAAAGTAGTAAATACATGAGAAGGAATGTATAATTTGTTGAAATTTGAAGTTATTTGCATACAATAAGCCAATACAGTCATCACAAGACACTTTAATCATGTAAGGCCCCTTGAATAAAAATAACTTTGCATTTAACCCTAAGTAAATACAATGCAACCATGACCTGGTTTACGTAGACTTGGAATTGACAAATATTTTCAATAATTCTCCATATTCTTCAAGATAAGCTAAGATTCTTTGTGAATTTTATCTCTGTATGTTGAATAAAAATGACATCAATAGATCTCCCCACTATTGTAAGAGGATAAGGGGTTGCCAACACAAGGATTTCTAAGAGTAGTGAAGGCTCACACATCTCTTATTCCAAGTTCCTTAGTGCTTTTATTTCATAGTAATTAGAAAATCTCAATTTACTCTTGGAAATAGTAAATGCATATTGCCATTTCCTTGATAGGCTAAGTAGATTTTGCCTTGTTAGATTATTTTACTTTCAAAGTTTCATAGATTAGTTTTATTTCAAAGCAATTTCATTTTCCTAGAGTAATTGTTCCATAAATATAGAAAATCAAACAAAAACATAGATTAGATTGCATTAGTTATCTTCATACTAGATTGCATACATATTTTCAATTCCTATATTAGAAAAAGCACTTTATTATTCATAAAGATCTAAAAAAGCACAAAAATATTATTTTGTACTCATATAGGCTTGCATGGATCCAAAAATAAAAAACATAAAAACATTAGCATCATCGAATGTTCACAAACCCTTGATTCCAAACAAGGTCAAAATTGGTCAACATTAGTCAAACCCTATATTCTAACACAAGGTCAAACACCTAAGTCAAACAGAGGTTAACTTCAACTATCTCTCTCTTGGTTTGGTCTCACAAATGTGCCCTGGGCTTTGAGGTGAGTGTGTGAGGGCAATCCTCGACGAGATTGAGGAGATTCATCCTAGACCACAAACAAATCAACAAACAATTTAGGAACAACACAGGTTGAGGATATTCCAAACATAGGTTATCATCCAACAATTCAAACATCAACTACAATACAATAGAAGTATCGATGAGAACATTGTCAACCTACAGAGCATTGGAATCTTAGGAATCCAAATAGAAGAATGGTAACTAGTGACCCTTCGATTCATATAGTTATTTTAACCACAATAGTCATAGAAAAATAGATTAGAATCAATGCACAAGAAAGGCCCTAGGACTGGTCAACCACTCTCTGCAAAGTCCAGCTCTCAAGTGAGCCAAACTGCCCCCATGTCTCACTTCCTTTGGACTGGCTACTTCCATGAGATTGAGAGTGACATGGAGGTTTGCCCTGTGGAAAGAAGAGCAATCCATGTGCACACCAAAGCTGACTCAATTGCCCCATGCTATTGAGTCTTGTTTTTAAGTGTACATATTTTGGTGAACCCGACATGAAGTGCAAATCCTTTTGGTTATGCTTTTTGTGTTCCCATTACTTAGATCCCATTTTCATCATCATTGTCACATGTGATGTTAGATTCACTACATATTTTGGTGAACCCAACATGGAATTACAAATCATTCTAGGATGAGTGATTTTGTGTTTCAACTTCAAAGATTCAATCATTATCACTTTCACTTTCACGACCATCCTCTCCACGTCCACCTTTGCCACCTTTGTCTTTGCTCATTCCATTTATTCTATGGTGTTTACTACACCCACAAATATGATGGAACCAGATCTGAACTTAAGGAATATTCCCTCAAGGGAGCTAAAAACTCCCTCTTTCAATAGGTATGTGCAACCTGATCTAAATGCACCAGTTTCAAACTACTATGACTATGAAGATTTAGATTATGAACAAGATAGAAGAGAACCTAGATGTTGTCTATCATTCAATGGTCTTATATAGGAGCATTACCCTATAATGCCAAACATAACTCATAAAGATAAAAGAATACAAATGGGGTCAAAAGTCCATCGCATGGATGAACCCTCCACAAGCAATTCAAGTACTCATCTTGATTATGAAGTAAGAAGGCTCAAGATAAATTGACAAGAGGCCAAGGATGCTCAAGGGGCCCTAAAAGTTACTTTATGAGAAGAGCAACATGAAAATTCTATGCAAGAAGAAATGTAAAATCATGACAACATTCACAATGAAATCCTTAGAAACAAAGAAGTACCTAGAGGTCCTACACCTGCAAACCTCATTGCAATTCTAATACAAAGAATCAAAACTTTGGAGGCAGAACAACATGTCCTAGAAAGAAGACAAAAATTACATGAACACATTAGAATTGAATAAGGCTAGAGGCATCTCAGAAATCCCCTTACCTCAACTACTACTCACAAAATGAGAGTAATGACACATTCCCAATTGGGAATCCTCCTATTCAAAACACTCAAGCAATACAGGGAAATCAAGTGAATCAAACAATAGCATTGGGTTATCAAAGCCCACCCAGGGGATTAATGATGTCGACTCTGCAATCACAAAGTGCCTTTTTGGGCACATAGTTGGAGTACTTAAAGGAGCCATTTGACATGGCTATAAGAAGTGTTTTGTTACCATGACCATTGTAGGATCTCCCAAAATTCAAAGGAGAAGGAGACCCTAACTCACGCATCAAGGCATATACAACTGCTATAAGAGAACTCCTCCCTTGGATTGGGGTTGTCGCAAAAATCTTCCCAAAGACCTTGGAAGGAATAGCCCTGCATTGGCATTATCGCCTACTAGAGGCCTCGATACACTCATTCAAGTAGTTAATAGGAGTGTTTGTCATGGTGTTTGACATGAAAAAACTCGTGAAGATAGGGATCCAAGAATTCTTGACCATGAAACAAGAACCTAATGAATTAGTGGCCCATTTCATCACTCGATGGAGACAAGCTCTCTATTCTTTGACAAGTGCTCTAAACATGGATCACTATGAGTTGTGTGATCTCTTATTGCATGCCTTGAGCATGGATACAAGGGAAGAAGCCCAAAATTTACCTTACAAGTCCTATAAAGAAGCTTTGGAAAGTGCCTTACAGATTGACCAAGCAGCCATTGATAATGGCAGAAGGACCTATTGGTCCAATAGAAGGCTGATAAATGAGGATACTAGAAATAATGTGCATGTCATTAAGATCCTCAAGAATAATAGGAACACAATGATAGATAGGGTAAGAGATTAACCCCCAGTCAAGAAAGTGAGGGATGATTGCAATGGAAGAGATTACTATCCTGCAAATCTCAACGTGGTCAATCACCCTCAAAATAATGCATACTATCCCTGGGATAACTATAAATCTTGGAATCAAAATGGAAATGGGAATGATGGAAGATACAAAAAGTCCCCCTGAGTATAATCAGTTCTATTCTTTCCACAAGACTAGGGGTGCAACACGAAGTCTTTTAGGGAGTACAATAGGTTCATAGAAATGTTGTCAAAAGACCAATAATGACTATCCATAGAGATGTTTCTGAATACACAATAGGTTACACTAGATAACAAAGGACCAAGGAAAACACAAGCGCCAATATCTTTTCAAAATGTAGACATGAGAATCTATCAGGACCAATTTCCTGCACACAAAGACACAAAAATAACTAATCAAAATAATGTCATCCAAGGTACCAATGTAAGTATCCCTTCGCAAGTAGGGAAAAAAGGAGAATCCAAGATGTTAGGACTAGTATAAATATTTCATAACAACGAAGAAGAAGGAGAGCATGACAAAGAGAAAAAATAAGTACATGAAAGCACGGTCTTGATAGTGGAACCAATACTAGCTCTTATTGGACCTTCTGAACTAATCAAAGACTTAAAGAAAACATACATACACATATCATTAATTGACCTCCTCAAGAAATCTCCTTTACATCGCTCAGCATTACTAAAAGTTATAGGGTTAAAGTACCTGGATGAAATCACACTACCACCTAGCAAACAAGTCAATCATGTGGATTTCAAGGTAAACCCACTAGATTTTGAACTCATAGCCCTAGGTTTTTCTTTGACTTAAAGTAGATGCCTTATAAGGTAGAATTAACAAAAAAAGGAGATCTCGCATTATACTTACAAGTGTGGATTTATGACACATGTATCAAAAGAATGCTAATTGATGATGGAGCAGCAGTGAATGAACAATAGTGAACATAGTTCCATTTTCTCTTTTAGAAAGGATGCGTTATGGATAGACCAACATCACTATATCTCAAGACACATTAAGTGGATACAATAATTTGAAGACCACCACAATAGGAAAAATCACACTTTTGGTAACTTTAGGACCAAAGACTATCCCAACCATGTTCTACGTCATTGATAAGGACACAAGGTACAAGTTGTTCCTTGGAAGACTTTGGATAAACAATGAAAGCTATACCATCTACATTATTCCAAGAAGTTTTATTTCTACACCTTGGGAAGGTGTATGTTGCAAAGGGAGCTCCATAACCTTTTAGTATGATAAGTTAGTCTAATACAACAAATAAGAAAATAGGCATTCCCATCAACTACGAGCTTCCTACAAATAAGATTTCTATCCCTAGTCCTTCACCACAATTGATATGTATTAAGAGGAAAAAAATTCTAGCAAAAACAATGAATAATGCAAAAATGAAAGCCATAGAAAATGAGGCACCATCGAAACAGAAGGAAGTTATCCCCAAGGAAATAGCAATGAAAATCATGGAATGGATAGAAAAGGATGGACTTCTTTAGTTCCCTTTAGAAATCCTTATGAATGATTTGTAGCCAACCTACAAACTCTTTCCCTGCATAGGAGAAAAATCTCATAGAACTAAAGGGCCAGTATTTGAAATGACAACACTAGATCTGAAAAATGCAGACCTTCACACCTTCTTTGATCTTGAGGAAGACTTGGTAGAAAGCTACACTCCATTAACACCACCAAGCAAGTAACGTGTCACTGAGACACCAAAAGAAATTGAATCATATGAGCCACTCATGCCATCGGAAGACTCCTATAGACCAATGATGCCAATAGAAGAAGTGAATTTTGTGGACAATGAATCAACCAATGTGGTAGGGATTCTCCCAAAAATATTCATAGTCTCTCAACCTCACATGCAACCCACTACCTATGCTTCAGTACAATCAAATGATTTAGGTGAATGGGAAGCACCTTTAGTACATATTGATATGGTTGAGAGGCTCCCAGATGAAGATGAAGAAAGCAAGGAACATTTGACAAAGAATGGAAGATGCAATGGTGGGAATAGATGATCATGTCATCTTTGAATTACCAGGGAGCTACATAGGATATTCCATGGATTTGAGACCTGAGCCCAATGGGAGAATGAGTATTAGCTTTATCCCTCTTGGTGAGCAAAGGGAACCTCAAACTCCCTTTGAGTTATTCTAGTTCCTCCAAAATATCCAAGATCAGTAGGAAGTAAAGATTTACATACAGGATCAATTTGATATGTTTATGAAATTACTAAGATATGAGAGAGTCTTGTATTGGACTCTCTTATACCAACAAGATTTCCAATATTTACTCCATCTCACATTACCAAGAGAGAACTTAGCATTAGGAGGGGTAGAGTCGAATGATGTTGTGAAACCCTACAAAATAGGAGATCTTTTCTTAAGAAGAGGTAGCACAGAGAACAAGGAAAGGAGACAAAAGAGAAAATTCATTGAGGATAGGAAAGGTCCCTACATGGTTAAAGAAGATGTCAGTAATAGTTCCTTTCTCTTGTACACAATGGAAGGTGAGGAATTTGGTGAGATAGTCAACGTCTTTCACCTTAAGAAGTATTATGTCTAAGAAACCATAAAAATCATAAAATATAAAAACATAAAAAAATCAAATATTCCAAAAATACAAAGAAAATTGCAAAAAGTAAAAATAATTTTTTTATTGCATTTCAGCATCATTTTGTCCATCTTGCATTCTAGTGAATGACTCACTCTTATATTACTTTCATTTCAGTAAAGAGCCCAAGGTTGCCTAGGTGTGGGTGATCCTTTTAGGTTTTGATATTCCTCTATTTTCACAATCACCTTTTTCCCCTTCATTCTCAATGATTCTAATCAAAGCCTAGCTCTTAGCTTTACACTAATCCTAGTCTTAATGACCTATGATGTTAAGTCTAAGAAAAGTTGGTATTCAAAACCCACAGTGTTCAAAGGATGCTTGCAATAGATCTTCCCAATTCTTCCTTTGTAGAAAGGAAGTCCAACTAGATTATGAAAATTCTGGTGGCACTCAGCCCCTTATCTTTCCTAGCCAAATACATCAAGAGGATCAAAACTCTAAAGAAAGCAATCTAAAATATGAGTGAATAAAAGAATGAGTGATCAAAAAATTAAGAGTGATGAGAAAAGTAAGAATAGAGAAATCAAATTTTTCTATATCCAAAGCTCAAAAAGATTCATTTTCATAAAAGTCAAAAATTAAAAAAAAAAGAGAAAATCAAGTGAGGCATTCCAAAAATACAAAATAAAGAGAAAAATATATAAAAAAAGAGTGATAGAGAGAAGATTACTGAGTGTTCGTACCCTTGGGTGGAGATAAGTCTAAGTTTGAAGCTTCAAGGGTGACATTCTACCAGAGAATGTGAGAGAGAAAGGTACAAAGCACACACATGCACTAGCTGAGCAAAGCCAATAGTCTAATAGTCTTGAGAACCATTTTCTATCTAGGGACCCTTGTTCTTTCCCATTTTCCTTTACCCCAAGTCTATCTTTCTTCCCAACTATGATCTAAGTCCAACGAATACCAATAAAATTTGTTGCTTGTCTAAGTTGAAGCTTGTCAAAATGTCTCATCTAGATAAGGATCAATGTTTAGCCTTTAGCAAAATCCTAAAATTTAGGAGCACTCCATCTCCTTCCCATTCCCCAATTGAGTTCCAAATCCATATCTCACAAACTTGAATAGGTCTTCTACACCACAATAACTCACAATCCCTTGGGTTGAAAATTGTACTAAAGAGCAATCATATTGTTTGCTCCATAATGCATTCATACCAAAATAAAAAAAAGAGGTCCAAAGTAATAAAAGTCAGTATCATAACTCATGGCATTCCATATTGCTTGTGTTCCTACATTTTCATATCACCCCTGCATTCATATATATATCCATAAAAGGGCTAAAAACATATCATTGTTATCATGCTTGCATTCTTAGAGTTAAGGGTCTATACAATCAAAAAGTTCTGAAAACTTCCAAAACACAAGAGATGAGATTTCATATGATAGCAATAACCATAAAGAGATAATTTTCATAGATAAATCAAAGGTTGAAAGTTTTACAAGTGTACAAGAGCCAAGAAAAATGCTCTTAAAAGAAGTAAGGCTCTCCATGTAAGAGGGCATAATGATGAAACAAATAGGTGAAAGCCTCAGGGATGGTTCCCTCCAAATGAACTATCATGGCTCCTACTCCTTTGCCTTTGAATAGCACTAGAATCTCCTTGAAAACTATAAGAATGAGGAACCCTACTCTAAACCTAGGAATGAAAAGCAATAAGGGCTGACCTAATTCATCTTGAAGACATTTTTCACATAGGAAGGAAGTAAGGAGTGTGCCTACATGATCCATTCATCAAAAGTAGAGTGCAGAGGCAAAATTGCAATAATCAAAGGTGTGAGCTTCAATGTTAGTTTTCAGGTAGTAGAAGGACTATCATACTATAATCCTTTTTGATGTTGTTCTCAAATTAGGGAGTAGTTGGTTCCTTGGGTTGTAGCCCTAAAACAAAGTCAACAGGGAGTTGTGGCTTCCTTGGGAGTGACCCTAAAACAAAGACTTTAGGGAGTAGTAGCTTCCTAGGGTTGTATCCCTAAAACAAAGTTAGTAGGGAGTAGTAGCTTCCTTGAGTTGTAGCCCTAAAACAAAGTTGTAATTTTGAGCTTCATATATTATGAGCCCTCACTGTGGTTTTTCCCCCATTGGAGTTTTCCATGTATATCTGGTGTTATGTGTTGATGTGCATTATGTTGATCTTTCATGTTTATGTTGATGTTGTAATGTTTAAGTTTTAATCTACTACAAAGGATTTGGAGTTTGTTTAGATACTAATTCTCAGTATCCTAGTGTGTTCAACAGGAACTAGGTACTCCCAAGCTAAAATCACTATGAAGATCAACTATGGATGGTTGGATGATTAGTCTTGGTGGCACATTTGCAAGGACTTGTGACAGTGATAGTATTTGGATTCTTCTCATGTTTAGAGGATGAAACATTTCAAGGAGGGATGGCATGTTATGTACCTATGGATATGATATTATAATGTATTTAGGTGGATGGAGATGCTGACATGTGGCACACATCTCTTAAGTTAGTTATATTGGGTCATGTCAATAACTTGTATAATTAATTATATTAGGTGATGATTAGGTTGACATTCGGTTTACCCCTCCATTATGTTATTAAGAGGTGTATATAAAGAAGATGAATATCATTGTAAGGATAGGTTTTGAGCATAATATTATATTTGGGATCTTGGATATATAGCGTGGAGTGACTTCTTCCATAAGGAGTATTGTACAATGTTACCATACCTTCAGGGATTATTATATTTCTACATATATTAGATATTAGGGCATATCATACCACATACATCTCTTGTGTTATGTGAGATCTATCCTTTGTATTATCTTATGGCAATCATTATATGTGTGGATCTTATCAGTATCTTGAGGAGATTCATTCAAAAGAGAAAAGTTTTTAGAGATTACATAGAATGATCCCATGATGTATAATATAGATATCACTTCTATTTTTTACATATAACTGGGTGGTTCTTCACATTGTAATGGATACACTAGGGTTGAAGAACGAAAGTGAGTTCCACATCTAACCCAAACTAATTTTTCCTAAAATTACATTTTTAGTAAAAATGCATGGTTTAACAATATGTAGTTCAATCTAAGAATGTTTGAATGAAGGGGTTTTGATCAAACCCCATTAGATAGAACCCAGGTTAAGATTAAATTGAACCCCTAGAAAAGTCTCCTCTATGCCTATCAAAATATTGATAAAAAACAATTTCACTTTAGTTTTATAGAGAGCAAATGATGTTATTTAAAACTTCCATTTTTCATGTAGGTAGCACTCAATGTTAGCTTTCCAAATAGTATAATATGTTGGTAAGTGCGTGGAAATGGGGGACAAAAAGGAGGTCAAAAGTGGCCACTTTCTTTTCTTTTTTTTTTTGTTCTAAAATTAGCTAAACCTCAACATAGACAAGTAATTCAAGATGCATACACTCAGAATTTGAAGATATGATAAGAACAAGAATTGTAGTACTCTACATCTAGCTTTTAAACTACTAAATATTTTTTAAAATGGTTAATATTAAGGGGGTTAAATGTTGAGAGCACACAAAAGTGTTCCTATTTTTGTCACTAAAATATAATATAGTTTTTGGTGTGTGTCCCGCTATTTTTTTGCTACATTAGGCATTTTTAAAAACTATTTGGTGGGAATATAGAGAAGAGTGAGTACTACAACTTGTATATGTTTTATATTTTTTATTGAATGATTTTTTTTGTGATTTTTTGAAGTGGATACATCTTGAAAATTGCATCATTGAGCATGTGCACAAAACTAATTAAAAATGTAAATTTTTTTCTTGAATGTGCATTTAATGAAGCATAGAAGAATCCTATATATGTTTTTTTAAATTTGAATAAGTGGGTCAAAAGTTATTAAAAAAATCAATACATATGTGCTGGAGGAATATCAAGAAAAATCTTTAAAGAAAAAAAATAAATACATTAACATATTTAAAATATTAAAAAAATTGTATGGCTAGAAAGGTAAGAAGTAGCTCTTGAATTCTTTTTGGGGTTGTTTATGTATTAGACCATCTTGACAAAACATACATTATACTTTTCCCAAATTCATATAATTTGGAGGTAGTTGGAGAGGGGTCTTATTTTTTGGAGGAAGGGATAGAATGAGAAACTAGAGAAAAATAGAGGAATTATGATTGGTTTTAGATTAGAAGAGGAAAATTTTCTACATATAAGGGAATGAAAAATAGTAGAAATCTATCTTGCATGAATCAAAATACTCTCTAGTAATGGAGAAAGTTTAAAATCTTCATCAATATGTAGAAAAATATAGCTTGAATAATAACTATCAGGTTTAGGTTGATGGCCTCGAGATAGTCTAGGAATATTGTTCTTTTTGGTGGTATGATTCCTATGGGAATCCTTTCTTGTGTCTAGTGGAAGAGTGTTTTAAAATCATATAGAACTTCTTGTTGATATTTGTCATTGATGTCAAAAGTTGGAGTTTAAGTTGGAGTTTGTTGTTTGAGTTGATGTTTGTCATTGATGTCAATATGGTGTTCATGGTTCATAGAGTTTCTTTAGAGTGTTTCTTCAGGAGTTGCTTCGGGACAAAGTGGTGCAATCACGGTTAGGAGGGTCAACAAAGTGAATAGTCCAGAATGTGTAGCAAGAGTAAACACAAAGGAAACACCTCAAAGATATAATGCAAATGCAGATTTAGTCATTCAGTATATTGTTGATTCAAAATACAAATTGGCTAGCATCATGTAGGCTTACAATTAGGGCTCACAGGCCTGATTCCTTAATTACAGAATATGCACATGATATATCTTTGAAGGCACTTTCTAGAAAATCTAACTATAAAAACTATCTCCATATCAATGACTACTTTCCTAGGCATCTATTACATGATTATATATCATCTCTGGAACATAAGATTCCTTTGCATTGGCCAAGGATGATTACAAATTCTGATGAAAGAGATGTAACATGTGTACATGGATAGGTCAGACCTAATCATATAGAACTCCTTCACAAATGAATGTAATGGCATGCAGATCTAAGGGAAGGTCAGCCATAATCCAAAAAACATTGAATGATGTGTCATTTAGCTTTGCAAGTCTTCTCCTTTAGCTGATTGTCTGAGACTATCAGGATGCTCTGTTATGAGAAAACTGTCGATCTTTTGATAGTGATATCTTTCTGATACCTTATCCAAATGGTCTACATTTTGGATATGATGTGCATGAATGTGTCTAGATGCTAAGTCCAGCTCTATAAGGTCTGAAATGAAACTATGGTAGAATACGGACCAATCTACTGAAACTTCTACTGACTGAACTGACTGAACTAAACTAGAAAATGAAATGAAACAAAATAAAATGCAAATGTTTTTGGTTGATACAAGATTGCTCTTAAACCAGAGATGATCTTACATTAGACATCTAGGGTTGTTGAAAAAGTGAGTCCCTCACTTTGTTGGGGCTAGAGGAAAACCAGGACAATCCACCTCAGCCTAAGAAATCTAAGATGAGTCTTCCCCCATTCTATCTTTACACTTCACAAGATATTCTTTGTACTATCTTCCTCTGGTGTTACATCCAACTCTACTATCCAAGATGTCTTCAATCAACTCTGGTGCTTGTTGTGGTAACTGCTTCTTCAAATCTTCCTCAATGTTGTTACTAAACTCTACTTCATGATACTGATATAGGTATGCAATATTGAAAATAGGTGATATACCCAATGTCTCTGATAACTCCACTTTATATGCATTTCCTGAATCAAACTTTCTGAGTATCCTACATGGTCCAAACTTCATCTTCAACTTATTATATGTCCCAACTGGAAATCTTTCTTTTCTCAAATACACCATCACTTCATCTCCAACTACAAATTATGTGTCTCCTCCTCTTATCTTCTTTCTCTTTATACTTATTGTTCATCTCCACCAAATGCTTCTTAACATAATTATGCATTGTCTCCACGTGTCCTACAAATTCTTCTACTTCTACACTCCTCTTATCTTCCATATTGATGTCTCTCAACTCTGCTTCTCCTCTAGGGTTAGTTCCTATCACAATCTCAAATGGTGTTCATCCAGTACTCCTATTTACTAAATTATTATATGCAAATTCTGCTTGTGATAGAATCAAATCCCAACTTCCTACCTTTTCTCCAACCAAACATCTCAACAAGTTTCCCAAACTCCTATTTACTACCTTTGTTTGTCCATCGATCTATGGATGAAATGTTGAACTAAACTTTAAATTTATCTTCATCTTCTTCCAAAGTGTCTTCCAAAAGTATCCAATAAATCTTGTATCTCTATTTGAAATTATGCTCTTAGGTAATGCATGCAATCTCAAAATCTCCTTGAGAAATAGGTCAGCCACATGAACTGCATCAGTTGTCTTCTTGCAGCGTATGAAATGTGTCATTTTTGAAAATATGTCCACTACTACAAATATTAAATCATGTCCTCTCTATGTCTTCAATAATCCCATTATGAAATCCATACTTATGTCTTCCCAAGGTCTCTCTGGTACTGTTAGAGATTTGTAGAATCCAATATTTTGACTACTCCCTTTTGCAACTTGACAAACTCTACAACTCTGCACAAATTTTTTAACATCCTTATGTATCTGAGGCCAAAAGTAATTTTCACTTACCAAAGCCACTATCTTATAAATGCTAAAATGTCCTATCAATCCACCACTGTGCTTCTCTTTGATCAAATTGTCTCTCATTGAATTCCTAGGTATACATAACGGGTTTCCTTTGAACAACATATCTTCCTGAATGAAATATTCCAACCACTTACTCCTATCTATCACAACAATTTCCTTACATGCTTTCCAAGGTTCTACAAAATCAAGATCTTCTTCATACATTTCTTCAATTCCTCAAATCCTAACACTTCAACTCTCATCTCTGTCAACAAGTTCCTTCTTCTACTAAGTGCATCTACAACTTTGTTTGATTTTCCACTCCTATGCTTCAATACAAAAGTATAACTCTACATGAACTCTACCCATCTCATATGTCTCTAAGTCAATTTCCCTTGATTGTTCAAATACTGCAAAGCTTGATGATCTTTATATAACACACTCATTAGGCAACAAATAATGCCTCCACTTCTTCAAGGCTTGAATTATGGCATAGAACTCCTAATTATAAATTGAATATCTTCTCCTTGCATCATTTAACTTCTCACTAAAATATGCTACAAGTCTACCCTCTTGACTTAACACAGCTCCTATTGCATTCCCACTTGCATCACAATCTACTTGAAATACCTTATTGAAATCTAATAATGCCAATATAGGTTGCTCTATCACTTTCTGCTTCAATAACTCAAAACTTTTATTTTCCCTTGATGTCCACTTAAAATATTTTATGTCACCTCTCATTGCCTCTATCATAGGGTTACATACTGAACTGAAAATTCTAATGAACTTCTGATAGAAACTAGCTAATCCATGAAATGATTTGACTTCTCCAATGCTCTCAGGTGTAGGCCATTCAACAATTTCTCTCACTTTCTCAGGGTCCATCTTCAATCCTTATGTAGAAATCACAAATCCCAACTATACCAATTCTTCCTTCATGAAACTACACTTCTTGATGTTTATCAACAATTTCTCTTCTTTCACTCTCTGCAATAATTATCTCAAGTACCACAAATGTTCTTTTGTCTTATTAAAAATTAGAATATCATCCAAATATACAATAACAAACTTACCCAAGAATTACTTCAAAACTTCATTCATCAATCTCATGAAAGTAATCAGTGCATTTGTCAATCCAAAAGGCATCACTAACCACTCATACAATCCTTCATTTGTCTTAAAAGAAGTCTTCCATTCATCTCCCTCTTTGATTCTGATATAATGGTATCCACTCTTCAAGTCTATCTTTGTAAAATATTTTGCTCCACTCAAACAATCCATAATATCATCCATCCTAGGTAAAGGAAATCTTTACTTAAGTGTGATCTTGTTGACTTCTCTAGAGTCTATACACATTCTCCATTCTCCATCCTTCTTCAGTGCTAACACTATAGGTAATACATAAGGACTCAAGCTTTCTTTGATCAAACCTTTCCTCAACAATTCATGTATCTGTCAAATCAATTCTTCATTCTCTGTCAATGTCATTATGTGTGTTGCTTTATTAGGCAAACTAGCTCCAAGTATAAGATCCATGTGATGACTGATACTTCTGATTGGTGGCAATCCTTTAAGTACATTATCTGATATGATGTCTTTATCTCTTCCAGTTGTGATTCTTCAGTCTTTAGATTTTCAAGCTTCTTAGGGATCAAAGCATAACATATATTCTCATGTCTCAAACTATCCAAAAACTTTCTTTCATATACCAAACATATTCTAGCATTCCCACATACTTCACTCTTACGATCATCTTCCAATGGGATCAAAGTAATTCTCTTTCCATTTGATGTTATAGTGTATGTATTCTTTCTTCCATCAAGCATATCTTTTCTATCATACTGCCATGGTCTACCCAATAAAATATGACATACATCCATAGGCATAATATCACACAATACTTTATCATGATAAGATCCAATATGAAATTTAACCAAACATTGTTCACTCACCAGTACCTTATGATCATCCTAAATTCATGCTATCTGATATGGCTTAGGGTGTTTCAATCTTTCCAACTTCATCTTAGTCACCATCTCCTATGAAACCAAAATATCTAAACTACCACTATCAATTACAACATTACAATATTTACCTCCTAATTTGCATATGGTTCTGAACAAGATTTTCCTCTGTGGTGGTTCCTCATTTGTTTCTGCTTGAAATAGTGTTCGCCTGATGACAAGTGATTCTCCTTTCTCAGGTTTACCAATTGAACTCGGTGATCTAATAGGTTCTTCTTACACATAGGTTGCTCTTCCACCGTGTTAGGTCTCAAAAACACAGGTCGTTAACCCTAAGAGGTTGCCAGGCTCTCTTGATGTTTTAGGCTAACTAACACAGGATAGATATAGCTAAACCCCCTTCACTTCAGGGTCTGCCAGACCAAGGCAAGTATACCTTAATGATTAATGTAGACTTGTTTTGACCTTCATGATGGCAAATAGGTGTGAAGTAGATATAAAGTGTGATGATTATTTCTAATGCTAATGTTTGAGATTTAAAAATGTAAATAAGGTTTTTAAAATGTTGTTAAAATAACTAGTGTCTTATCCATTTTAGGCAACGGAGTTGGGATTTGTATGATAAATATGTCCTCCCTCTTGGCTTAACTATAATTATTTGGCACTTTCTCATATGTTTATACCTTGTATAAACATGCAAGATTGTCAGTTACTTGTGCTCTTCTTACCCAATCCCATTGATATTTTCCTAGGTTACTGTGAACAACTGAAAGGACATTTAATTATGGTAAGAAGGAAACCTAACCAAGATCATTTGTTTAAAGGGTTTTAACTCCTGGCAGAGACCAATAAATATAAATCACTCGGGAGGAATTAAATTGACTTCTCACATAAACCAATCAAGTAGCACACACTGAATCAGCAAATGTGACCAGATAAATTAAATATATGCTTGATATATTAATTTAAATAACAAAGGAAAACATTTTGGAGATAGCTCAAGTAACACATATAAATGAATATTTACAAATAATTGAACACCATATAGATTGGACATCAAATAAAATATTCCTACTCCGTTCAAAAAAAAAATTTACCATATGTGCTTGGAAGTCTTCATCTTGATATATTTTGCCTAACCCTAATTCTTGCTTTGTTGTTGCCTCTTATTCTTCTATGTTTTCTTCCTTATTTTTATCATCCATTTATACTTTGCATTTTTAGGGTTATGACCCTTCACATTCGTCTGGGGCAACCTTTCATTACACTTAATTAATTTTTATTTCCCAGCTTCACAAATATTTGATTTTAATTTCCCTTTTGTCTTCACATCCCATGAAAATAGTTTTAATAATTATTATCTCTCATTTGGTGGCAATCTTTACATTCACATTCACTTCTTGTTGGAAACATCTCACCTTTAATTAGAAAAAATATCACCGGGGTAAAATAATCACCAAATATGTTACAACTTCATTTTATTTCAAAATGTGATTAAATTTAATAAATGTTTACCTCCTCCTGAATGTATTTACCTTGTTTTGATTAAAAGATTTTTCATATACTTTTCCGTGAAGAATAAAGTATTTCATAATACTTTGATTTTAATCTCTTTGTTGGCAAATATAAACTTGTATGCATTTTCACCTTTGTTTGGTAAAAATATACACTTTGGGTGAAAATGATTACCCCTCCTTATTTCTTCAGTGAAAATACTTTCGCAGGTCATTATATGCACTTTCACATAAAAATATCCTTTATGTAAATAATTACCCACTCCATGAATTCCTCAAAAATATTTTAATGAAATTTATTTTCCCAAGACAAATATTTATGTGGTGACTTTAATACATTTTCCCCTAAAATGTTCACCACACTTGAATGCAATAAAATTTATTTTCATCATTTTATGCTTCTCCTGTTTTCAGTATTTCAGAGAGACTAATTATCTTGTTTCATAGATATGCTTTCTCTCTGGATTTTGATTTTCTTTAATATTTATTTCATCTTTACAAATATTTCTCTCCTCCATTTCCCCTCTATGTGAAATTCATTTACCCAAGTGTTTTACCAGCAAATACCTCCTTGTGTAATTTCTTTTTAATATTCTTTTTCCAACCATGGCACACTAGTCTTCATAATAATCCCTTCACATTTTTAATTTATATCTGCATATTAGAGAGACTCTTCAAACCTTGTTTCGGATATATGGACGTCATTTCGATGTTTATTTTAATATATCTCATACTTTTGATCTCAGCAATATATGTTAATTTTAGCTTCTAGGCCCACATTATCGGCGTATCGGGGAACTGTAAATGATCTGTGCCGATAAGCAAATGTCTCCCCGAAAAGGCATTAGTTGGCATGACACCCAAGATCGGTATGATTTAGAAAATTCATTTCATCTTTCTTTTTTCTGCCGATGAGTGGTTTTTTAGGGTTTCTCTATGATATTTGCAATTTTTCTTTAACCACAGTCTTTTTTCAAGCTATTGTCTTGTTATAGGATGCAAAGATTCTGGCCAAGGTTGTGGAATCTGGCTATATATCTATTGATTGCATTTTCTTTCATAGTTTATCAATTCTCATTTTCTCCTTTCATCATTGTTGTCTGGTTTGCAATGTCCAATCTTATCAAGTCTACAGCCAGGTCAAATCCCTTAGAAATTGTATTCTTGAATTTCTCAAGAAATTCTTCTTTCGTTCCACTGGATCCATCTAGGTCACCATTAAGAATGTAATCATAGACATATGTTTCCTCATTAAAGGTCCTCACGATGATATATTTTCCTGTGAAAGAGATTGTGGCAATAGTTTCTTCATGAGAATATTTCCTATGAATGATGGAGGTATAGCTCCCTTGTTTGTGCTTCTCAATAGTATTCCAAACCTTAGACACCCACAGACAGGTTGTGTCAACAATCTATATATTTTTCTCACTCAAAACCTTCATCTCATTTACAGATGCCCCAAATGCAGGCAAAACCACTACATCTTTTGAATCAACAACATCCATATTTTTTCCCTCGCTTTCTACAAGAATATATTGAACCTCCAACTCCTCAAATTTTTGGTTAACTTTTGGGTTGTGTATTATTTCATTAGTCATCCAAATCTTTTTTATCAGGGAATTGCCTCTTTGCTTCGTATGTAATTTGCATTGCACGCTCTATGTCCCAGCAAAATCCATAGG
This sequence comes from Cunninghamia lanceolata, assembly GCA_027924645.1. Classification (NCBI taxonomy): domain Eukaryota; kingdom Viridiplantae; phylum Streptophyta; class Pinopsida; order Cupressales; family Cupressaceae; genus Cunninghamia; species Cunninghamia lanceolata. Next base: position 1,032,370 of record BSBN01001054.1, read on the forward strand.
CCTCAACCAATTTTACAGTCACATCTCCCCATGTATATTCATTGTTGTTCACTTTCAAAGTCTTTACCAGGCCACTTTGGAATTCCTTAAGAGTTCAAATTGTAAAGCAATGGTGTTTAAGTCATGTCATATATCATGTTTTGAATCCCTTTCTCTTGGTTCATATGTTTCTCTTTTGAGGATGGCATTCTGATTATCGATTTATTAAAAGCCATGGTGTTTTTTTATGTGCAATCATAAGCTCCTGGAATGCTTCACTTGATGCTAATGATTTTTCATAGTTCCAAATTTGTTGAATATCCCCATCTAATATCAACAGGATCATTGTATTTTTGAAAATGCATCCCATTTGATTGGCTCCATCATATTAAAATTTGGGTGTTTTCTCAGCCTTATAACTTCATAATTGCGTGAAGCATGTCGGGTCTCCGTATGGGCCCGCCTAATAATTTTTTGTTTTGAAACAAGTTTTCTATCATGAATTTATTTGGGACCATTCCAATCTACTTTTGAAGTAAAATTTTGAAATGGGTTGTCATCAAAATTTACTTTCTGGCATTTTGTATTGTGAGCAAAACAGGTTAAATGGCCTCCAAAATTGCCTTGGAAAACTAGTCAAAACTTATCCTGGAGCCATGAAAATATAACAACATGTTGAGTTATGATAGGGGAGTATGGTTTTCAGACAAATTGGCATGAAGTTATTAGGTTTGAAAGCTTCTCGCAATCAAATTAGCTCATTCAACATGTTTTGCACCTATTTAAACTCAACTAAAACCTATCATCTTGCCTCTTTGGAAAAATATCAAAGCTATTTTTGAGGAGCTGCCATCTTGGAGATTAATTCATTTAGGTCAAATGAACATGTGTGCAAAAGAATTTTTCATCATTCCTTTTCCTTCATAAGATATCAGGTGTCAAAGTTGACCTTTCTTAAGCAACCCAGGAATGTAAAAAACTGTGTAAAACCCATTTGGATTTGATTTTGAAAAAATATCAAACGAAGTGTTGGGATCTTGAGAACTGGCATGAAGGCACATTAATATGGGAAGAAATTGAGACACCAATTGGTTTGTCATGAAAATGACCTGATTGCTAGATATTAGCCTCCAAATTAACCTTCTTGAAAACTGCCCCTGTCAAAACTTGATTCGAGCTCACCAACTTGCAATTTTAAAAAGCCATTAAATCTCTTCCTGGGAAGCTGTGACTGGAGAGTTTAGTTCATTTAGGCTTGATAAGTGCATGTGCAAGATATTTTTTCACCAATCATCTCTGATCACAAAATATTTAGGGCCAAAGTTGACATCTCTAGAGGTGAAACTGTGAAATCGGGGCTAAATGCATTGCTTTTCATTTTGAAAAAATAGCAAACGATGTGCTGGAGCCTTCAAACTGAACATATAAGTAGATTTTGATAAGGTGAATTAGGAACACCAATTAGTTCTTATGAACATTATCCATCTACAAGATATTAAGCTCCCAAGTTGGCCTCCCAAACTGATTTTACACTGTGCAAACAACAAATGTTTTCCAAAACCCTTCAACTTGACTCCTCAAAACTCAGTCAAATCTCATCATAGGAAGCTGAAATAACACATGTGCACTCACATATGATAGGAAAGTATGTTTGCAAAGTGATTTTGCATAAAACTGAGCAGGCTTAAAATTATGGTTCTCTAAAGTAGGCTCCTTGGGTAAATTGCACAAGTGTATTTCTGAGAGTTGTAGTTGATTTTTTCACATGGAAGCCTAAAATTTTTGCAAAAATTGGTATGCAATTTTAGGTTCCAACAGTGGCTCTGTCTGGGGATGTATGCCCCTTGTGGGCATAGCAAGATCCCAGATCTTTGGGGAGCAGACCGGTGCCTACTCCATTGGGCAATAGGGTCCAAATATCACTTCTACCCTAACCTAGTATGTTTTGAAAAATCACACTTTAGTTGATGGCCTGATGCCAAAAGAAAAAACCATGTTTTCCTCTATCAAAAATTTTGTTATGGTCACACTGTAGTGAAACCAATTTGAACATATTATTAAAGTTTGCATGATTGGACATATCCATATTTAACTGTTCAGTGATGCCGGTATATTCTTCATCATTATGCATATGAAAACCATCTATAACCTTACACTTGTATGACAGGCTAGACCAAATCTCTATGTGATATTTTATGCAACCATATTTTTTGTCATCTTCCAAATGATGGTTCTCTATCTAAATTGGGAAGCAGAAGAAATCAATTTGCATCTGATATTTATTTTCTTGAGTCTTGGCACCATCCAATGAAAAAGTATCACTATTATTTTTAGCATCACAAGTAACTTTCCCACACGATTGTGATCTTGAGACTCCATTATCACAAGATTCAATAGAAGCATTTATCTCTAGACAAGCATTGCTATTGAATTTACAATCACCAATTGTTTCTATCTCAGCTGAATGTGATCCTGATACTGTCCTTTCACACCAATCATGTGGTCTACTATCATGCAAAGTATCCTCATAGTCAAAGCATATTTATGTTGGACATGAAACTTTCAAATCATCCCCATGTGCGTATCTCTGATACTCCATGGTTAGTAAATTTGAAATTTTCCCATTGTTGAGCGAGCATATTTCTTCATCCATCCCATTGCTGGCATTTTCTTAATCCCTTTCCTCATCACCACAATACACAAGTTCATTACAATCAAATATAATTGTTTCATCAGCATAATCATTTCTTTCACAAGCTGACATATCACCCTAATTATCTAAAAATGCTTCATCCTCAAGATAGCATGGATTTGAAAACACTTGGAATTCTTGTTCTGGTATACCCTCTTCATCAAGAGTTTGTCTTCTTTGTTGAAAATAATCATCCTCCTCCTTTCTAAATTGTTGATTCATGTATTGCGGTGGGTGGGCTGGGACAAAAGGAACATCCATATTTTGAAGACTACTCTCATTTTTCAGGTATATGCTAGGGCTCCAAGTCTTGTGCAAAATTCTGATAATTGCAATCATGATCCTAGGTGAAGAATTGATCTTTTAAAACTTCTTCCTTATTTAAATCTGAAACATTATCATGAAAATTTTCACTTGCATATGTCTCGTTTACTGGCTGCATTGCTTGATCAGATTCTCCATATTCATCTTCATAATAGTTGTTGTAGTGGCTAAGGAATAGTTTTTTGAGATCTTCCCATGAAGAGAAACTTTGCATAGGTAAGCCTATAAACCATTCCCTTGTGTCATCCCTTAAAGATCTTGAAAAACACCTCATAATTACATCTTCTAGAAAAATCTGAAAGTCCAAAATGAAATCTCAGAATTGTTGTACATGCTTATGAGCCAATTCACACCATTCTCCATGAAATTTAGGGATATGCTTTAGCAATTCTGTCAGCTCGCAAGGATAAGTATTTGAGTAGCCTTGGATACTATTGCAGTTAAATGGTTTATCGATGGCTAAGACAAAGTTTGGAGAGCAATATGGGTTTTGGCAGATGATTGATTTTTGTCTGGGGAATATGGGATAAGCATTTATTTGGTATTAGGCTTGTGGTAAATAAATGTTTTGTTGTGCATAATGAACACTTTCATATTTATAAGGCACTTGTGGGATCCAAGGTCTACTTGCATTTACTAATTCATCCTTGTTGTAGAATGACATTTTTTGTGGCGTATTTGAAGCAAACCCAGCTTTCAATTGTAGCAGTCGTCGAGTCAATTCTTCCTTTTCCTTTCATGACTTAAGCCTTCCTATTTCCCCCATTAATCGTTCTAAATTTTCTTTCATCTCTCTCCATTCTCTTTCAGAAGTAGATATATTAAGGGTACTACCGTTTGCATTAGACATATTAGAATTCGTATTTTAATAAAAAATAATCTATAGCATCCTTAGAGATATAGGTGTTCCAAATATATTTTTCATTCAGGTTCCTTTTAACAGAGTCGCCACCTCTTTTCAAAAGAGGAATGAATATTATTTTTCCAGGTCCTTTCCAATAGAGTTATATTTTTTCAATTTTTTGACTCTACAAATGGATAGGCTAAAAGCAAATTTTCTTGAGTTACTCCCCAGTGGAGTCGCCAATTCTGTTAGGTCTCAGAAATGTAGGTTGTTAACCCTAATAGGTTGCCAGGATCTCTTGACATTTTTGACTAACTGACACAAGGTAGATATAACTAAACCCCCTTCACTTTAGGCTCTACCAGACCTAGGCAGGTATACCTTAATGATTAATGTAGACTTAGTTTGACCTTCATGATGGAAAATAGGTGTGAAGTAGATATAAAGTATGATGATTATTTCTAATGCTAATTTTTGAGATTCAAAAATGTAAATAAGGTTTTTAAAATGTTGTTAAAATAACTAGTGTCTTATCTATTTTGGGCAACGGAGTTGGGATTTGTATGATAAATATGTCCTCCCTCTTGGCTTAACTCGAATTATTTGGCACTTTCTCATATGTTTATACCTTGTATAAACATGCAAGATTGTCAGTTACTTGTGCTCTTCTTACCCAATCCCAATGATATTTTCCCAAGCTACTGTGAACAACTGAAAGGACATTTAATTATGGTAAGAAGGAAACCTAACCAAAATCATTTGCTCAAAGGGTTTTAACTCCTGGCAGAGACCAATGCACATAAATCACTCGGGAGGAATTAAATTGACTTCTCACAAAAACCAATCAAGTAGCGCACACTGAATCAGCAAATGTGACCAGATAAATTAAATATATGCTTGATATATTAATTTAAATAACAAAGGAAACCATTTTGGAGACACCTCAAGTAACACATATAAATGAATATTTACAAATAATTGAACACCATATAGATTGGAGATCAAATAAAATATTCCTTCTCCATTCAAAAAAAAAGTTTACAATATGTGCTTGGAAGTCTTCATCTTGATATATTTTATCCTAACCCTAATTATTGCTTTGTTGTTGCCTCTTATTCTTCTATGTTTTCTTCCTTATTTTTATCATCCATTTATACTTTGCATTTTTAGGGTTATGACCCTTCACATTCGTTTGGGGCAACCTTTCATTACACTTAATTAAATTTTATTTCCCGGCTTCACAAATATTTGATTTTAATTTCCCTTTTGTCTTCACATCCCATGAAAATAGTTTTAATAATTATTATCTCTCCTTTGGTGGCAATCTTTACATTCACATTCACTTCTCATTGGAAACAAACCACCTTTAATTAGATAAAATATCACTGGGGTAAAATAATCACTAAATATGTTACAACTTCATTTTATTTCAAAAGGTGATTAAATTTAATAAATGTTTACCTCCTCTTGAATGTTTTTACCTTGTTTTGATTAAAAGATTTTTCATATACTTTCCCGTGAAGAATAAAGTATTTCATAATACTTTGATTTTAATCTCTTTTTGGCAAATATAAACCTGTATGCGTTTTCACCTTTGTTTGGCAAAAATATACACTTTGGGTGAAAATGATTACCCCTCCTTGCTTCTTCAGGTCATTATATGCACTTTCACATAAAAATATCCTTTATGTAAATAATTACCCACTCCATGAATTCCTCCAAAATATTTTAATGAAATTTATTTTCCCAAGACAAATATTTATGTGGTGACTTTAATATATTTTCCCCTAAAATGTTCACAACACTTGAATGCAATAAAATTTATTTTCATCATTTTATGCTTCTCCTGTTTTCAGTATTTCAGAGAGACTAATTATCTTGTTTCATAGATATGCTTTCTCTCTGGACTTTGATTTTCTTTAATATTTATTTCATCTTTACAAATATTTCTCTCCTCCATTTCCCCTCTCTATGAAATTCATTTACCCAAGTGTTTTACCAGCAAATACCTCATGTAATTTCTTTTTAATCTTCTTTTTCCAACCATGGCACACTAGTCTTCATAATAATCCCTTCACATTTTTAATTTATATCCGCATATCAGAGAGACTCTTGAAACCTTGTTTCATATATATGGAGGTCATTTAGATGTTTATTTCAATATATCTAATACTTTTGATCTCAGCAATATATGTTAATTTTAGCTTCTGGGCCCACATTATCGGCATATCGGGGAACTCTAAATGATCTATGCCGATAAGCAAATCTCTCCCCGAAAAGGTATTAATCGGCATGACACCCAAGATTGGTATGATTTAGAAAATTCATTCCGACTTTCTTTTGTCTACCGATGAGTGGTTTTTTAGGGTTTCTCTATGATATTTGCATTTTTGCTTTAACCATAGTCTTTTTTCAAAGCCATTGTCTCATTATAGGATGCAAAGATTCTAGCGAAGGTTGTGGAGTCCAACTATATATCTTATGATTGCATTTTCTTTCATAGTTTATCAATTCTCATTTTCTCCTTTCATTATTGTTGTCTAGTTTGCAATGTCCAATCTTATCAAGTCTACATCTGGGTCAAATCCCTTGGAAATTGCATTCTTGAATTTCTCAATAAAATCTTCTTTCGTTCCACTGGATCCATCTAGTTCACCATTAAGAATGTAATCACATACATATGTTGCCTCATTAAAGGTCCTCACGATGATATATTTTCCTATGAAAGAGATCATGGCAATAGTTTCTTCATAAAAATATTTCCTATGAATGATGGAGGTATAGCTCCCTTATTTGTGCTTCTCAAAAGTATTCCAAACCTTAGACACCCACGGACAGGTTGTGTCAACAATCTATATATTTTTCTCACTCGAAACCTTCATCTCATTCACACATGCCCCAAATGCAAGCAAAACTACATCTTTTGAATTAACAACATCCATATTTTTTCCCTTGCTTTCTACAGGAATATATTGAACCTCCAACTCCTCAAATTTCTGGTTAACTTTTGGGTTGTGTATTATTTCATTAGTCATCAAAATCTTTTTATCAGGGAATTGCCTCTTTGCTTCGTATGTAATTTGCACTGCATGCTCTACGTCCTAGAAAAATCCATAGGCCTCAACCAATTTTATAGTCACATCTCCCCATGTATATTCATTGTTGTTCACTTTCAAAGTCTTTACCAGGCCACTTTGGAATTCCTTAAGATTTTAAATTGTAAAGCAATAGTGTTTGAGTCATGTCGTATATCATCTTTTGAATCCCTTTCTCTTAGTTCATAGGTTTCTCTTTTGAGGATGACATTGTGATTGCCAATTTATTAAAAGCCATGGTGTATTTTATGTGCATTCATAAGCTCCTGGAATTCTTCACTTGATGCTAATGATTTTTGATAGTTCCCAATTTGTTGAATATCCCCATCTAATATCAACAGGATCATTATATTTTTGAAAATGCATCCCATTTGATTGGCTCCATCATATTAAAATTTGGGCGTTTTCTTGGCCTTATAACTTCATAATTGTGTGAAGCATGCCAAGTCTCCGTATGTGCCCAGCTAAAAACTTTTCGTTTTGAAACAAGTTTTCTATCCTGAATTTATTTGGGACCATTCCAATCTGCTTTTGAAGTAAAAATTTGAAATGGGTTGTCATCAAAATTTACTTTCTGGCATTTTGTATTGTGAGCAAAACAGGTTAAATGGCCTCCAAAATTGCCTTGGAAAACTAGTCAAAACTTCTCCCGAAGCCATGAAAATGCACCAACATGTTGAGTTATGATAGGGGAGTATGGTTGTCAGATAGATTGGCATGAATTTATTAGGTTTAAAAGTTGCTCGCAATCAAATTAGCTCATTCAGCATGTTTTGCACCTATTTAAACTCAACTGAAACCTATCATCTTGCCTCTTTTGAAAAATATCAAAGCTTTTCTTAAGGAGCTGCCATCCTGGAGATTAATTCATTTAGGTCAAATGAACATGTGTGCAAAAGTATTTTTTATCATTCCTTTTCGTTCATAAGAAATTAGGTGTCAAAGTTGACCTTTCTTAAGCTGCCTGGGAATGCAATCAAAAAATTGTGTAAAACCCATTTGGATTTGATTTTGAAAAAATATCAAACGAAGTGCTGGGATCTTGAGAACTAGCATGAAGGAACATTAATATGGGATGAATTTGAGACACCAATTGGTTTGTCATGAACATGACCCGATTGCTAGATATTAGCCTCCAAATTAACCTTCTTGAAAACTGCCCCTATCAAAAATTGATTTGACCTCACCAACTTGCAATTTTAAAAAAACCATTAAATCTCTTCCTAGGAATTTGTAACTGGAGAGTTTAGTTCATTTAGGCTTGATGAGTGCATATTCAAGAGATTTTTTCACCAATCATCTCTGATCACAAAATATTAAGGGCCAAATTTGACCTCTCTGGAGGTGAAACTGTGAAATCACAGCTAAATGCATTTGCTTTTCATTTTGAAAAAAATAGCAAACAATGTGCTGGAGCCTTCAAAATGGACATAGAAGTATATTTTGATAAGGTGAATTAGGAACATCAATTGGTTCATTATGAACATTGTCCATCTGCAAGATATTAACCTCCCAAGTTGGCCTCCCAGACTGATTTTACACTGTGCAAATAGAAAAAAATTTTCCAAAACCCTTCAACTTGACTCCTCAAAACTTAGTCAAATCTCGTCGTAGGAAGATGAAATCAGATATGTGCACTCACATACGATAGGAAAGTATGTTTGCAAAGTGATTTTGCATAAAACTGAGCAAGCTTAAAATTATGGTTCTCCAAAGTAGGCTCCTCAGGTAGATTGCACAAGTGTATTTCTAAGAGTTGTTGATTTTTTCACATGGAAGCCTAAATTTTTTTGTAAAAATTGGTATGCAATTTTAGGTTCCAACACACTATTCTCTATCTTCCTACTTATACTCCATTGATTACATTCAAATGCTCTATTTCCTTCAACCCCACATTTAAAACAAGTTCCTCTAAATGTTCTCCTATCAGGTCCTCTTCCTTCTCTTCTGTATCCTTCACTCCTGTATGGGCTAGGGTTTCCTCTACAGTAGAAGGTTTTGTCATCTCTCTAGCATGCATTGTTATCTCTATCCTCCTTCTTGAATATGTTCTCTTGTCTGTTCTGCTCCACATATGATGTCTCTCCTCTGAAAAATGCTCTACCTCTCTAAAATTTACATCCTCTACCTCTCTGTCTCTGATCATGCCTCTTGTTCAACTTTTCCTCAACTTTCAGGGCAAACTTATATGCTTCTTCCTATGTTGTCATCCTTACCAAACTCAATTCTTCTTGAATATTCAATCTCAGTCCATTTATGTATATAACTATTTTCTCCTTGCTTGCTTCAATATGTCCTATCCTTATGATCATCTTATGAAATTCTTCAATGTAGTCCTTCATAGATTTCTCTTTTTGTCTTGGATTATACAATCACTTCAACAGTTCTAACTCATAGTCACCAAGTATAAACTGATTCTTTAATTTTGTCACCATTCTGTCCCACTTTGTAATCTTCTATTTTCCTCTTCTATTTCTATCCAACTGAATTTTCCACCATATAGTAGCATTTCCTTTCATCTTTGTGTTTACAAATTTCAACATCTTTGGATTTCTTCATACTCAAAGTATTCTTCTAGGTTATTTATCCAATCAATTATCTCCTCAAAGTTTAAATCGCCAGTATAGTTTGGTACATCAACTCTAGGTCTTTTTCTAATTTTTGAAATAGCTCACAACATCTTGACTTGATTTGATTCTTCTTCTTCATCTCCTAGGGTTAGTTCATTTTGATCAATGGATTGAAATTCTTCATCATCATCACTTTCAACATTAGGTAGAGGTGTAAGTCCTCTTCTCCAATCTTCTTTAATAGAATCCAAGCGAACTCACATTTTTTTCATCATTTCTATCATCTCATCCATTCTTCCAGCCATAGTACCAACAACATGTATTCTCCTCGGCGGCATTTTTTCCTTGAATCAAGTGTAACTACCTCAAATTCGGTGATCAGGCTACAGGTTGACAACTGCCTGACAATCGGCAATTGGTTGATAATTCAAGTAGTCTGCCTCAGATTCGATGATCTATTCATAGGAAGATCTTGCAGAATTCCTTCTCTAAATTCTCTCAATTAACTCCCAAAGATTCAAACTTTGCTTTGATATCACTTGGTGCAGTCATGATTAGGATGGCCTACAAAGTGAACATTCCAAACCATGTAGTAAGAGTAAACACAATGGAAACCACTCAAAGATATAATACAAATGCAAATTCAGTCATTTAGTATATCATTGATTCAAAATATAAACTGGTCATCATCATGTGGGCTTACAATTAGGGCTCACAGGCCTAATTCCTCAATTACAAAATATGCACAAGATATAGCTTTGAAGGTGCTTTCCCAAAACTCTAACTATCAAACTATCTCCATATCAATGACTACTTTCCTAGGCATCTATTACATGATTATATATAATCACTAGAATATAAGTTCTTCTAAGTCGGCCAAGGATGATTACAAATTCTGATGAAAGAGATGTAACTATGTACAAGATGAAGGGGGTAAATCATAAAACACACAACAACAAAAATTGAACACAAAAAATAGAACTTTCTTTTATTGATCTGGGCAACTCATTACATTACAGAAGCTTAATTACAATTAGAGGAATCAATCCTCCATAGGCTGCAACACATTACGGCTTCCTCTCCCAAGACTCTGGAATCATCTGCCATCTGTAACCCTAAATCTACTATGGTTTCTGTTTTCTTGCCTATTCTTGACTCTACACTTTCCCCCTTAACTCTACTACTACTCAGGGTTCCCAAAAATGGTTATTAATAACCTTTTTGGCGGCCAACAACCTAATTTCAAAATTTGCATCTCCCTCCAAAAATAGGTCAACTTCCAGGAGCCATAACTTTTAATCCGGGTGTCTGATTGACAAACCACTTTATGCATCAGAAATCTCGTGGAGTGCTCTATGCACTAAGAATATGCTTTGCTAGTTCCGACCATTTTTGGGCCCATATGGGACCGTTTAGTGCCTCAAACCTGAGTTTGAATAATTTTCAAGTATTTTTCAAGAAACGAAAAACTTTAATATCTTTCAGCTCACAAATGATCTTTGCGTGATTCCTTTGCCAAAGGTCTTATTTTTTAGTTATGAAGCTTCCTGTAAATTTTTACTCCAATCCATGCCCAAATACAAACTTTCTAAAAATAGCAGTTTGGAAAAACTAAAAGTTCTACATCATTATTCAAGCGATTATGGAACCAAAACTACAAATTTTGAAAAGAAATGGAAAGAACATCAACAATTTTGAAAAAAACTTTTTTTGGGTGATGCAAGATTTCCCTTACACCACTGGATGCTCCTGCATCAGACACCCAGGGTAATTTGAGAAGTGACCCTGTCACGTCTTAGGTGTTTGTGTGAGGAAAACCCAAATGGTCAACCTCTGCCTTAGACAACCAAGAAGAATCTTCAATAGGCCTTCCTTTCCATTTCACCAAGTATTCTTCATATTGCCTATTCTGAGTACTTCTTCCCACATGACTATCCAAGATCTCTTCTATCTCCTTTGTTGAAGTAGATGCTGGAATACTCCACTGTTCTTCTGTTGGTCCATCCTTTATTCCACCTTCATGATATTTTGATTAATCGAAAATGTTGAAAATAGGGGAAATGTTAATCCCACTCGGCAGCTCTACCTCGTATGCATTTCCTGAATCATGTTTCTTCAAAATTCTGCATGGTCCAAATTTATTCATTTTCAGCTTATTGTATGCTCCAATTGGGAACCTTTCTTTTCTCAAGTGAACCATGACTTCATCTCCTACCTAGAATTCCTTATATCTCCTCTTCTGATCTGCCTTAGCCTTATACTAAATATTCATCTTATTAATGTTCTTTCTCACCTCTTCATGCAAATTCTTCAGATGTTCTACAAAGTCTTCAGCTTCAGCACTTGTCTTTTCTCCTTTGTCCAGCTTTCTTAACTCGGAAGCATTTCTTGGGCTATTGCCATACACAATCTGGAATGGTGATTTACCAATACTCCTATTGACAGAATTGTTGTAAGCAAATTCAGCCTGTGGTAAAATCAAATCCCATCCCTTGGAATTATCTTCTGCTAAGCATCGTAGCAAGTTACCCAAACTCCTATTCACCACTTCGGTCTATCCATCATTCTGTGGATGGTGTGCAGAACTGAACTTCAAATCTGTCTTCAACTTCTTCCATAATGTCCTCTAGAAATAACCAACAAACTTGGTAACTTGATCTGAAACTATGCTCTTTGGTAGACCATGTAACCTCACCACCTCCCTGAAAAATAACTCTACAATATGAATAGCATCATTAGTCTTCTTGCAAGGATTAAAATGTGCCATCTTCAAGAATTTGTCAACCACCACAAAAATGGAATCATGTCCTCTTTGTGTCCTTGGTAAACCAAGAACAAAATCCATACTAATATCATCCCATGGCTTCTCCGGTATAGGTAATGGCTGATATAGCCTTGTATTCTGACTTGTTCCTTTTGTCATCTGACACTCTACAACTCTGCACAAATTTCCTCACATCTTGCTGCAAATGTGGCCAATAATAATTTTTACCAACAATAGCAATGGTCTTATCTTGACCAAAGTATCTAGCCAATCCTCCACTATGCGTCTCCTTTATCAGGTTCTCTCTCATGGAACTCCTCAGAATGCACAACTGGCTTCCTCTAAACAACACGCCACCTTGGATTACGAAATCCAACCATTTTGTCCTGTCCAAAGTAATAGGTTCCAAACAAGCTTTCTAGGCCTTTGCAAAATCTAGATCTTTAGGATACAAACTTTTGAGCTCATCAAACCCAACAACCTCTATCTTCATTTTTGTCAACAAATTTTTCCTTCTGCTCAAGGCATCTACAATTCTGTTGGACTTCCCACTCCTTTGCTTCAAAACAAAAGTATAACTTTGCAAAAACTCAACCCATTTTAAGTGCCTTTGATTTAACTTTTCTTGACTATTAAGATACTGTAAAGCCTGATGATCAGTATATAAAACAAACTCTTTTGGTAACAAATAATGTCTTCGCTTTCTTCTCTTGTTCTTAGATCAAACCCTCTTCGCAGTTCCTCTTGCAATGCATCGATTTACCTTTGCAGGACTCTAAAACCCTCTTCTATCAAAGCATTCCTCCTAATATGATTTCTTTGTGGAGGCATCTTGATCTCCGCAGTAAACCCACAACCTCAGGTCCTGGTGCAAACTACCTCACAGTCGGCGATCTGTCTACACACTCAGGAACCCTTGCTCTGATACCACTTGATGAAGGGGGTAAATCATAAAACACACAACAAAAATTGAACATAGAAAATAGACTTTATTTTATTGATCTGGGCAACTCATTACATTACAAAAGCTTAATTATAATCAGAGGAATCAATCCTCCATAGGCTGTAACACATTACAACTTTCTCTCCCAAGACTCTGGAATCATCTGCCATCTGTAACCCCAAATCTGCTACAGTTTCTATTTTCCTACCCATTCTTGACTCTACACTTTCCCCCTTTACTCTACCACTGCCCAGGGTTCCCAAAAATGGTTATTAATAACCTTTTTGGCGGCCAACAACCTAATTTCAAAATTTGCATCTCCCTCCAAAAATAGGTCAACTTCTGGGAGCCATAACTTTTGATCCAGGTGTCTGATTGACAAACCGTTTTATGTGTCGGAAAGCTTACAAAGTGCTCTATGCGCTAAGAACCTGCTGTACCGATTCTAACCATTTTCGGGCCTGTACAAGACCGTTTAGTGCCTCAAACCTAAGTTTGAATAATTTTCAGTCATTTTTCAGGAAATAGAAACTTTAATATCTTTCAACTCGCAAATGATCTTTGTGTGATTCCTTTGCCAAAGGTCTTATTTTTGAGTTATGAAGCTTCCTGTAAATGTTTACTTCAATCCGTGCCCAAATGCAAACTTTTTAAAAATAGCAGGTTGCTATTTTTAGTGGTTTGGAAAAACTAAAAGTTCTACATCATTATTCAAGCGATTATGGAACTAGAACCACAAATTTTGAAAAGAAATGGAAAGAACATCAACAATTTTGAAACACATTTTTTTTGGGTGATGCAAGGTTGCCCTTACACCAGTGGATGCTCCTGCATTAGTACACAGACAGGTCAGACCTAATCACATAGAACTCTGCAAATGAATGTAATGGCATGCAGATCTCAGGGAAGGTCAGCCACAATCCAAACAAGATTGAATGATGTGTCATCTAGCTTTGCAAGTCATGAAAGTGCTCCGCAAGTCTTCCTCTTTAGTGGATTGTATGAGACTCTCATGATGCTTTATTATGAGAAAACAAACGATCTTCTAATAGTGATATCTTTCTGGTACCTGATCCAAATGGTCCAAATTTTGGATATGATGTGCATGAATGTGTCTCGATGCTAAGTCTAGCTCCGTAAGGTTTGAAATGAAACTGCAGTAGAATACGGACCGATATATTAAAATTTCTACTGACTGAACTGACTGAACTAAACTAGAAAATGAAAAGAAACAAACTAAAATGCAAATGTTTTTGGTTGATGCAAGATTGCTCTTAAACTAAGGATGCTCTCATATTACAAATTCATTGTTGATACTTGATGGTGTTGATCATCTCATGATGCCTTGTACTATGTTGATACTCATCTCGTGAATTGATATGTCAGTTGTTGATGTCAAAGGAAATGAAGTTTGACATTGGTAATGCAAAAGATACTTGTTCCTTCGTAAAGGTATTGATGTAAAATGCAAAGTTGTAGTGATGTTTGTTCTTTGTTGTCATCTTTATGATAGGGTTGCTTCATTACAAGGTGACTTAATTCTTCATTATGTCAACTATATGACAAGGTTTCTTCATTATAGGGTAGTTGTGTCCTTTGATGTATTCATGTTCATGATGCAAAAGAAAGTACTTAGTGTTGCAAGTATGTGCCTAATCAGGGTTGTCATTGATGTCAACATATCAGTGTTGTCATTGGTGTCAACTATGCTCTTATTTTTTTGAGTTTTGTATTTCATTGGAGAGCCTTCTATTGAGGATATTGAGAAAATTTGCTCCTCCAGTAGAAATAGTATGTTACAGAGTATCTTTTAAGAACAATCAAATAGATAGCTCTGCATTTCCTATAGATTAAATATCCTTGTCTATAGATTGGAAGTTATTTAGAGGTCTATCTGAAGATGTTATGTTCCATGTTTGATCCTTCGGTATGAAGATTTGAGTTAGTTATGTTCACTAGAGTGAAAAGTACTTTTTCTATATGTTTGGTGGTAACAGGGATGAAGGTGTGACTGATGATGAATCTGATGATGCTAGTACTAGTGCAAATGAATGCTTGTTTATTGCTATTAAAGAAGAACCTGTGTCTACTAATCCTACTAGTTGTGTGAAGGAAAAAACACTAGTGGAAGAAAGTGCTTTGGCTGTTTAGGTTGAGAAAGATAAGGATGAATGGGTTATTGACTATGGATGCTCACATGACATGATTGGTGACAAAAGTAAGTTTGTTAGTTTGGAAAATTTTGATGGTGGACTGGTTAGGTTCAGAGATGATACAGTTGGTAAGATTTGTGGAAAAGGATCTATTTCTTTTGATGGTAAGCACAATACTAATGATGTTTTGTATATAAAGGGTTTAAAGCACAATCTTTTGAGTGTTGGTCAGATGTGTTGCAAAGGTTATGAACTGAGATTCAAGGACAACGGATGCAAGATCATGGAAAGCTCCAGAATAGTGATTGCTACTGGTAAAAAGACCAAAGGTAATGTTTATCATTTGGAAGGAACTAATGATTATTGTTTATTGGCTTAGACTTATGAGAGTTGGCTGTGGCATACAAGGATGTGTCATATCAATTTTGACAACTTGGTAAAGATAAGTTCTATTTAGGCTATAAGAGACCTTCCTAAGCTTGTGAAACCTGGCAACATCATTTGTAAAGAATGTCAATTTGAGAAACAAACAAGAACAAGTTTCAAAAGAAAAGAACAATTATCTATTGGATTGTTGGAGCCAGTTCATATAGATCTATGTGGTCTCACAAGAACAAGAAGTATGCAAGGAGACAGGTATTTCATGTTGCTTATTGATGATTATTCTAAGATGACTTGGGTCACTTTTCTAAAAGATGAATTAGAAGCCCTAGACAAGTTCAAATCCTTCAAGGCAATGGTTGGGAATGAGTTAGAGTTGAAGATTAAATGCTTGAGGTTTGATAGAGGAGGTGAGTTCACATCAAATGAATTCAATATTTTTTATGAAAAACAAGGGATAAAGAGACAATTATCTGCACCTAGGACTCCTCAGTAGAATGGATTTTTTGAAAGAAAGAACAGGATAGTTCAAGAGGCTGCTAGGACTATGTTGAAGGAAGCTGACCTACTAGAAGTATACTAGAGAGAAGCCATACACATTGTTGTGTACATCCCAAATAGGGTTCAAGCAAAAGGTAATAGTGCTAAAACTCCTTATGAATTGTGGTATGGAAGAGTTCCTATAGTAAGATATTTCAAAGTTTTTGGTAGTAAATGTTATATCAAAAGAGAAGAAGATCTGGGCAAGTTTGATGCTAGGTGTGATGAAGGAATCTTTCTTGGATACTCTACCAAGACTAAGGCCTACTAGTGCTACAATAAGAGATTGAAGAAGATCATTGAAAGTTCTAATGTAAAGGTTGATGAAGATAGGGGAAGAATATCAGACTTGAGTGACTATGAATCAGATGAACCTACTATTATAACAAGTGAATAAAAAGTTGAACAAGAAGACAGTCAAGATGAAGAAGAAAAAGCTTCAGAAAATGCTACTAAGACTCCCAGGTATGTAAGAATATATCATTCTGAAGATCAGATTATAGGAGACAAAAGCAAAGGGGTATTGACAAGAAAAAGAGTTGCAGATGAACAAGTGTATTACTGTTTTCTTTCAAAAGTTGAACCTAAAACTATGAATGAAGATTACAATGATGAAAATTAAGTAAAAGCTATGGAAGAGGAGCTGACACAGATAGAAAAGAATCAAACTTGGGAACCAGTTCCTTGACCTTTTGATAAGAATGTGATTGGCACCAAATTGGTTTTTAGAAACAAGATGAATGAGAATGGAGAAGTCGTAAAGAATAAAGCAAGATTGGTATGCAAAGGGTACTCTCAGGTTGAAGGGATAGATTTTGAAGAGACATATGCTCTTGTGGCAAGAATTGAAGCAATTAGAATGTTTTTGGCATTTGCAACATTCAAAGACTTCAAAGTGTATTAGATGGATGCTAAGTCTACATTCTTGAATGGTGAATTGGAATAAGAAGTCTACATTGAACAATCAGAAGGATTTCAACTATCAAAATGAGTTTATATGGTGTGCAAATTGAAGAAGGCCTTGTATGGATTGAAACAAGCCCCTAGAGCCTGGTATGCATGGTTACACAAATATTTGTTACAATTAGGGTTTAGTAAAGGCACTATTGATAGCAATTTGTATTTCAAAATCAATGATAATCAGACCCTGATTGTTGTAGTCTTTGTTGATGACATTATCTTTGGAGGAAATGAAGGTATGTGCATAAAGTTTGTAGGAGAAATGCAAAATGAATTTGAGATGTCTATGTTTGGTGAAATGAATTTCTTTCTGGGTTTGCAAATTAATCAATCAAATAAAGGAATCTTTATATCTTAGTGTAAGTATGTGAAAGAGTTGTTGAAGAAGTTTGGGATTGAAGACTCTAAACTAGTATGTACTCCCATGGTGACTAGCTGCAAGTTGAGCAAAAATGATGAGTTACCCAATATTAATCAAAAAAAGTACAGATCCATGACTAGAGGATTGATTTATCTAACTCAAACCAGACCTAACATTATGCATGCAGTTTGTCTTGTTGCAATATTTCAAGCAAATCAAAGAGAATCACAAGTGATGGCAGTAAAGAGAATCTTGAGGTATTTAAAAGGCACATCAGATCATGGCTTATGGTATCCAAAGGATAATGATTTCACTCTTAGTGCTTATAGAGATGATGATTGGGCTAGAGATGTTGATGATAGAAAGAGTACAAGTGGAGGAACTTTTTTTTTTGGTAACAAATTAGTTTCATGGCTGAGCAAGAAGCAAGACTCAATCTATTTGTCAACTGCAAAAGCAAAATATATTGCAACAACATGTTGTTTTACTCAAGTGTTATGGATGAAGCAGACTCTAAAGTACATAAGTGTTGTGTATGAAGATCTAGTTGCAATCTTCTGTGAAAATACAAGTGCTATAAATATTTCAAAGAATCTAGTGATGCACTCAAGAACAAATCATATATCTATAAGGTATCACTTTCTGAGAGAAAAGGTGACAAAGAATGAAGTAAAGTTGGAATATGTATCCACAAAGGATCAAATTATAGATATCTTCACCAAGCCTCTGCCTAAGGATACTTTTGAGTATCTCAAAGAAAAGCTAGGGGTCATTACCCCTCCTTCCCTAAACTAAGATGAATGGAATTGCATCAGTCCAGTGGTGCCCAAAGTCTCATTCTTTGATCTGGATTGATGTTTTGAGAGCTACCTCTTAGGTGGATTAGCTAGATGTTACTGGTATGAGTTCCTGATAAAGAAAGTATTGATAACAGAGAAAGTTCAGTTGAATCAGAGCAGCAGGATGCAAGTATGTGCCCTTTGCCATTGATATCAAAGGGGGAGAGAAATCATGTGAAGAAATTTAAAAAAAAAGAAAGGGTGCAAATGTGTAAAGAGAAAGGAGTAGAATCTTGTCTTGATGGTCTTTATAGTTTTTCACATCATATGTTTCCATCAATGACAGAGGGGTAGATTGTTGCAAGAATGTGCCTAATTGGAGTTATCATTGATGTCAACATATTAGTGTTGTCATTGGTGTCAACTGTACTCTTGTTTTGTTGAGTTTTGTATTTCATTGGAGAGCCTGATATTGAGAAAATTTGCTCCTCCAGTAGAAACAGTATGTTGGAGAGTATCTTTGAAGAACAATAAAATAGATAACTCCACATTTCCTATAGATTAAATATCCTTGTGTGTAGATTGGAAGTTATTTAGAGGTTTGTCTAAAGATGTTATGTTCCAAGTTTGAGCCTTCAATATGAAGATTTGAGTGAGTTATGATCACCAGAGTGAAAACTATTTTTTATGTATGTTTGGTGGTGATAGGGAGAAAATATTATGCTCTGCATTCCTCTGCATTGAAGTATTTTTGTCTGCGGTTCTACAGTTAAGTATAAGATGATGTTATGTTCCTTCAACCCAATGGTTCGTGATTTTGTGGTCTGCAAGCAATCTTTTCCTTATGACAGTAGTTGGTAGTGTTGTTTATGAGCTCTTGTTTGAAGAATATTCTTGATAGAGTGGTTAGAAGTTGTGCAGATGTTCCTCATGATTTCAATGTGCTTTTGGATGTCTCTTGATTGTGTTCCTACCCTTGGATTGGTCCATAAAGAGAAATTTGGATTGTGGATGAAGAATGTTCGTAGAAGACCTAGTATTCTCACCAATCTTAGTCAACTTGGTTGATTTCACTATTTACGGAGATGCTTTGAAGATTGTAGAAGCATGTCATGGCGTGAAGGATTTTGTTTGAGTCCCAGCTAAGGCGTGGCATTATCAACATACATCTTTACATTTTTTTCTTAGCAATTTTTGTATTAGGTCCAGACCTATTTCTATGTATGTTTTGTAATGCTAACCTTGGAGATTATTCCAATGGTTGATGAATGTATTGCTAACCTTGATGTACATTCCAAGGTTGATGATTTGTATATAGACTTGTAATGTAGTTGCGAAAAACTCATTGGTGTGGAAAATTGAGCAGATAAGTGAGAAGAGTAAGAAAAATAGAGTAGAGGAAGAATATTGCGCTTTAATGGAATTGAACTTAGACATAGAGTAGATGCTATCCAATCAGTTCAAAAATCCTTAGTAGTGAGCCACCCCCTAGCAGCAAGTCAATCTTTGCAGTGAGCATTTTTAGCAGTGAGCCCCATAGGCACTGAGCCTCTAATTTTTGGTATTATTATAACTTATATATATTTATGTGGGCTAACATCCACCATGGTCTTTCTCTTATAGGGTTTTCCATGTAAAAAATCTAGTGTCTCCTATGTTGAATGTGTGATTGTGATTAAGTTTACAGTTTTATGTTTTCATGGTTGAATTTGATTATCAGTAATTAAATAGTTGATGGTTTGACAATTATATGAAGTTAAGTTTTTGTGACAATTGATTCACCCCCCCTCTAAGTTGTCATGTGTATTTCAACACTTAGTTGATGCAAAAGTAATGGAGATGTTAACGGTAATGTGGTCATAGTGTTGATACTCAATCATCATTCAATTCCTAGTGTTGATAAGCATTGCTCCTCAGTTCATGGTAAGTATTTGTCAAAGGTACTTCCTGACAAAGTTAGAGGTCTATTGAGTTGGTGTACAGTGCAAGGGGTTTGTATAAAACCATGGTTGATAAAGTTAGAGATAAGAAGAAAGATATGAGGATTAGGGTTGTTAATCACTATACCTATAATCCTAAAACACAAGACATGCTTCTAAACCCTAAGACCTAGTTGTAAACATAAAAGCAAAGTCTATGTATTGACGGGCATCCACTTTTGTTTTATTTTGAAGTTGACTTATTATAACAAGTTGACTAGTCACTTAAGTGACTACTTAAGGATCCAAATTCATTTAATGACTGGCCACCATACCTAAGGAAACTGGTTCTATCTGGTTGTTTATATTAAGTTAGGTGCCAAATGAAAATCAAAGGTTTACATTCAATTCATTGAGGGTGCGAAAGATCTCATCAATGGAAGGTATTTAAAGTTTTCAATGGCCATTCCCTATGACCAATTTTTAATGGGTAAATGGACAACCTTCCTATTCTGCAATTGTAGTTAGGGTTTGTGTAACTATTTTTGAATGACAGATTGATAGTTTCATTGAAGAAGGGAATAATGTGTTTTTACTACTTGCTGATGAGTTTGAAACTAGTGAAAAGGAGATGTGTTCGGGGATATTTTAGATTATGACCTATTTGTCATAGAATCTCTAATAGACAGAGTTTGAAAGAAGAATTTTTTTTACAAAGTAAAGCTAATGAAAAGATGAAGGATGCATGATATAAAATAGAGATCTTTAATGAATGCATTCTATTTATGGATTGATCATAGAATCAATTATATAGAGTCGGTCCTGAAAGGAGGATAGGTTTCTATTTTGAAGTGATGTAAGAAAGCAAAGAAGAAAGGATCTATGTGAGGGTTTTACTAGAGTACAATAACTCATGCAAGATATGTATTTTCTCTTCTATCAGTTTTGAAAGTTCTAAGAGTCTACAGTCAATGAAATGGGCAAACAACAAAGATGACAATGTTTCTTTTTGAGGATAGTGAACATGAGAAAATGAATGCAGATGATTCATGAGGGTTTCTTGTAGAGTCCTTCATGTAATGTGTTATTAGGAAGAACATTGGGAGATTTATGTTGCAGAAGTTGACAAGAACATTGATTGCAGAAGATCAGGTATCTTTTATTTATTTTTAGGATGGTTTGATATGATGTTTCTGTTGATATGCGCCAGACAACTAAGAGGGGGGTGAATCAGTTGTCCCAAAAACTTAAACACTTTCTACAATTAAACATTAATCACTTATCCACAATTATTATGATTTAACAATGAATGCATGAAATTAGAAAATTAACCATAGAAACAAAAGAGACACTAGATTTTATGTGGAAAACCCCAAGGTGGGGAAAAACCATGGAGAGGATTAACTCTCAATATATATTGCAATCTTGAAATAATGATGTTCAAGCTTGGTCACTCCATGGGCCTAAACATACTAGCTCACTGCCATGACGAACAACTAGGTCTAGCAAGCTCACTGCCTCAACCCTAAACCTAGCAAGATTACAATAAGGGTTGTTAAACCCTACTAGCAACTCACTGCCAGGCTCACTGCCTTTCTATGTCTATGATTGAAGTACAATAATTCCTCTGTTCTTCTCTACCTCTGCTATGTTCTTCCTCTTCTTTCCTCTGGCTTTTGGACCTTTCTTAATATTTTCCATTTCCACTCAAGGACAACTTTTCAATGACTCAACTACAAGTATTTATACATTTCAAAAACCTTGGAATGTTCATCAAGGTTGGCATTACAATCATCAATCATTGGAGCAATCTCCAAGGTCGGCATTATAAACATTTACAAAATAGGTCTTGATCTATTACAACATTATGCAAAGGGGATGAATTAAAAGTGTATGTGGATCATAAGGACTCAAACACAATCTTCCATGCTTCAACATGCTTCTATGATCTTTAAGGGATCTCCGCAATTACTGGAGTTAACAAAGTTAGCTAAGACTAGTTACACACTACATTATCTGGGAACAATCTTCAAACACAATCTCAATTCCTTAATGGGGATGAAAGTTAAGATAGGAACATGATCAAGAGACATCCACAAGCATGTTGTAATCATTAAGAGCAACTACACAACCTTTAACCACTTTACCCATAAGAATCTTCACACTGAAACACATGAACTTCACTATCTTCAAATGTCATGAAAGAAAGATAGCTTGTGGACCACTAAACCATGAACCATTACAATTGTAGGCACTTATTATCATCCCAGATTTCCCTCTAGAACTGTAGAGTAAAATACTTTAATGTGGAGGAATGCAGAGCATAATACTTTCTCCCTGTCCCTAGGAACTTACAGAAAAAGTAGGTTTCACTCTAGTGAACACAACTCACTTAGATTTTCATGTGGAGAGCTCAAACCTAGAATGTAGAATCCTTAGACATACTTGTAACTTACTTCCAATCTACAAACCATGATCTTCAAGCAAAAATAAATGTGGAGTAGTTTACCAGACTGTTCTTCAACATACAACTCATTGTATGTACTGTACTTCAATGTAACTCACTTGTTTCTTCTAGAGAGGCTAATTTTCTCAATATCCTCAACATACAAAGCTTCTAACCAAGTGATAGAATAAGATACAGTTGACACCAATGACAACAAAGATATGTTGACATCAATAACAACACCAATTAGGCACGTACTTGCAACAATCTCCCCCTTTTTCATTGATGGCAACATATGATGTGAAAAACTTGCAACAACCATCAAGACAAGATACTCCCCTTTCTCTGCACTCTTTCTTTCTACAAGATTCTCCCCCTTTCTCTTTTCACATTTGTACTCTAATTTTTTCACATGACTTCTCTCCCCCTTTGACATTAATGGCAAAGGGCACATACTTACACTCTTCTACTCTGGTCCAATCTCTTTTTTGAACTCTCTGACTACTCCCCCTAAGAAGTAGCCCTGAAAAGCATCAATCTAGATCTCTAAGTACCTCCGGACTAATGCACTATTGTGTATCTTAGTTTAGAGCAAGAGGGGTGATAACCCCTAACTTTTCTCTGAGATACTCAAAAGTATCCTTAGGCAGAGGCTTGGTGAAATCTGTAATCTGATCTTTTGTAGAAACATACTCCAATTTGACTTCATTCTCTATCGCCTTTACTCTCAGAAAATGATACCTAATGGATATGTGCTTTAACCTTGAATGCATCACTGGATTCTTTGATATGTTTATGGCACTTGTGTTGTCACAAAAGATTGCAATTGGATCCTCATACACAACTCTAATGTCCTTCAAAGTCTACTTCATCCATAACACTTGAGTGTAACTACATGCTATTGCAATGTAGATATTGAATCTTATTTCTTGCTCAACCAAGATACTAACCTTTTTCCCAAGAAGAATGCACCTCCACTTGTACTTTTTCTATCATCCACATCTCTGGCCCAATCTGCATCACTATATGCACTGAGAGTAAAGTCATTGTCCTTAGGGTACCACAAACCATAATCCATTGTACCTTTTAAATATTTCAGAATTCTCTTGACTGCCATCACATGTGATTCCTTGGGTTCTGCTTAAAATCTTGCCACAAGAAATACTACATGCATTATGTCAGGTATAGTTTGAGTAAGATAAAGTAATCCTCTAATCATATATATGTACCTTTTCTGGTCTACCATGGGTGAATTATCACTTTACTCAACTTACAACCATTTATCATAGGTGTGCAGACTGGTTTAGAGTTTTCCATCTCAAATTTCTTTAACAACTCTTTCACATATTTAGACTGTGAAATGAAGATACCTTTATCTGATTGACTTATTTGTAGACCTAAAAATAAGTTCATTTCTCTAAACATGGACATTTCAAATTCACTTTGCATTTCTCCAGCAAAAATTGAGCACATACCTTCATTGCCTCTAAAAATAATATCATCAACAAAGACTGCAACAATTAGGATTTGTTCATCATTGATCTTGAAGTAGAGATTGATGTCTATAGTTCCTTTACTGAACCCTATCTGTATTAGATACCTGTCCAACCGTGCATACCATGCCCTGGGGGCTTGTTTTAATATGTACAAAGCTTTCTTCAATCTACATACCATGTCACCTGGATCTGATGATTGAAATCCTTCCGGTTGTTCAATATAGACTTCTTCCAAGTCTCCATTTAAGAAAGCAAACTTCACATCCATTTGGTAAACTTTGAAATCTTTGTATGCTACAAAAGCCAAAACATCTTTATTGCTTCAATCCTTGCTACTGGAGAAAAAGCTTCTTCAAAGTCTATTCCCTCTAATGGAACCTTCAAAATTTTGCAAATTTTGAGTGCATGTCCTTTCAATGTGTCGACACAAGCTAAGTCGACATACTGCTCAATCTACCCTGGGGGGCATCTTAACCAATTAAAATTTTATGACTTAGAAGTGATCTTACAAATCTGTATAGTACAATGGTTCTTGGTACATATGTCAACATACCTGTGCAGTTTCGTGCTTCCAGGATGAGTTCTGATGGGTTATTTAATTATTTTCTAACTGCGACCAGGCTAAATTTGGTGTCTGAAGAAATTTCAAATTTCACAAATCTGAAGGAAACCCATTTCTCATTTTGTCCTAAAATAGCTCCATTTCTATTTTCATCAGAAATTGAGCTCATATGATGCATTATTTTAATGCATCTCGGTTGCAGCGAACATATTTTATGGGCCAGTTTACAAAGGAGGTACATAAATTTGGTGAGATGGGCGAGATCCATCAACAAACCCATGTTTTAAATAATTGATTATGCCCACTCACAAGTTTTTGCAACTCCAGGTGTCACGATTTGTGCGCAGTGAATTTTCCCCATTTTGGGTCATAGGCGAAATTAAAATGTCATTGTTTTCTAATGTTCCAAATTGCAAATATTTAAAATATTTTATATATTTTGAATAAATTTAAAGGCAAATGAATTAGGGCAAGAAAGTATTTGCCAAATTTTATAAGGTTTTGGACTTATTAAATATTTGTTTTCCTGATTCCGCCATTCCACAAAGGTGAAAAAGCAAATACACAAGAGCAGCTCGGAATAGCGGAAAGAAGAAAATAAAGCTTTTTTAAATCTTTATAATGTTTAGCAATGCAAAATTAAAAATGCAAACCTTTACAAAAGCTTTATTATGGACTTTGATTTGCATTCTATCATTCCGCGACAGAGAGAGTAAGCAGCCAATTTCAAGCGCTGAATCATGGAAGGGATTGAGAATGGTGCAAGAGGATATGGTGATCACATTTTTTAGGTTTGGTGCAAGTATGAAGGCTTTTTGCAAGCTATAAAATAGTGTTTTCATGTCTAGAACTTGCCTGGAGGCATTTCTCACATCCAGAAGACATTTTTGTGATATTTTGAGTGTTTTTACATGCCAATTAATATTAAAAATGACCAAGCATTTGTAAAAATGCTGTTGTAACCTTTTTGGTGTTGTTTCACTTGTTTTTAATTGCCCTCCATCATCAAAAACAACCTAGCAATGTTAAAATAGCCTTGCAGATGTTTTTCCAATTTGGGGATGAAGGGAAAATGTTGTGGCAAGTATAAAAATGACCCACCAATGTTTTAAATGGCTCTGGCATGTTGAGAAAGGTCCGACATCTGTTATAAACATTGCTGCAACAATTTTAGTGCCTCTATTATGGTTTTTAGTGACCTATAGTTCCAAAAAATGCCCCTATATATGCAAAAATGCCTTGCCTATTTCAATTGAAATTCTGGGGGTCAAATTTAATGGTTAAGTGTATTTTTACTTGCCAATGAAATGTTAAAACTGCCTGGGGGTAAAATTTGTTACATGCCAAGTAAAATTACAGTTGAAAAGTTAATTTTACCAACAGGGTAAAAATATGCACGGGAATGCAAAACTGATTTGAGCCAAATCAATTTTAGTCGCAAAGATTAAAGAGGGAAAATGAAGAAGGAGAAGCATCTTCTAGAAATAAATCAATTGCAGAATCAAGGGAGCTGAGATGTGCCATGTGCCATCAATGGGTTAATTCTAGGGTTTTCATCTTCTTCTCTTTTTCTCTATATATTGTAACTTCTGTATCATTTTTGAAGTGTTGGTTCCAGAGCATACTTTCAGATAAGGTCTAAAGCATGGGATTCAATCCAGGTGATCTCAAAGCTATATTGTAATGAGTGATTAGTTTATGTAATACATAGGTCTATTTGTGACAAGTATTTTGTAGTGATTTAGTTAAAACTTGTTCAATAAATCAATGTAAGACCATTGCTTCTGTTATTATTTTGCATTCTGTCTCCATTAATGTCTGAATATTTTAGGGATTCCAAGGGTTTCCTAGGTATACATTTGCTATTCTCTTTGTCATGTGTTTGTTAGTATGTATTCAAGGGATACAATAACAGTGTTATGCTTAAGATGGTTAAGTATGCACACTTTCATCACTGATATGTGGATCATTTTAAATTTTATCAGATAACTAAGAATGGATTGTAATTTTGAGAGTAGGAGGGCAGTTGAGGGTTTGATGTTTCTATAAGGTAGAAACATGACAAATCATGCCTAATTGAATGTTATGGTTTCTTTTTCATTATTGGTCTTGTTCAAATATGACTCTGTAGCCCAGGATTAGGCACTTGTCTTATGGCTGAAGATTGTCCCACCCATTCAAAATTAAAATATCATGTTAGTCTTTTCCATAATTTATTTATAAGTTATTTCTACCCTACCCTTATGCATGAAGTCCAGTATTCTAAACCTTGTTAAATCTCATGTGAAACATGTAGCTGATGCAAATATTTAGAGGACTTATGTATATTGTATTTCCTAGGTCAATGGTGTTGAAACAAGTTGTCAATGAGTACATTCACAAGGATTATAACCAAGTTTATCATATGTTAGCACCATTTGAACCTAATTGCCTAAATTTAGAGATCTCCCTTGTTGTATATCTGTTTCCTAAACTATTTTGAGGTCTTTGGGAACACCCTCCCGAGCTTGGCAATGCTCAAAGAGTAGAAGGCTGTGTTTAGCCTTGTTCGTTGGCCAAATCTCTCTTTAAATCTGAGCATAAGACATGGCACATTTTTAGGGTTCAATGTTTAGAAATTTGGAGGACCAACACCCTCAACTTGAGCATATCCTTTGCATACAAACCTTGCTTTGTTTCTTACCACTTCACCATTCTCATTCATCTTGTTTCTAAAGACCCACTTTGTGCCTATTACATTATTATCTGTTGGTCTGGGAACTAGATCCCAAGTCTGATTCTTCTCTGTCCAATTCTCATCTTTGCAAGCCTCATCCACAATTTTAGGTTCAATCTTAGAAATAAGACAGAAATTTACTTGTTCCTCTGTAGCTTTTCTTCTGGTTAAAATCCCTTTGCTCTTATCTCCTATGATTTGATCTTCAGAATGACTAAGTCTTACATACCTTGGAGTTTTAGTAGCACTTATTAGAGCTTGCTCTTCTTCATCTGAGTTGTCTTCATGTTGCACCACTTCTGAAACATCCTCATCATCTGACTCATATCCACTTAATTCTGAAGATCTTTCTTTACATTCATCAACTTTAATATTTTTACTTTCAATGATCATATTCAACCTCTTATTATAGCACCAGTAGGCCTTTCTCTTGGTGGAGTAACCAAGAAAGATTCCTTCATCACTTCTAGCATCAAACTTGCCTAGATCTTCTTCTCTTTTGATATAACATTTGCTACCAAAAACTTTGAAATATTTCACAATAGCAACTTTACCATACCACAACTCATAAGGAGTCTTAGAACTATTGCATTTTACTTGGACTATGTTTAGAATGTATACAGCAGTGTGAATTGCCTCTCTCCAATATGCTTCTAGAAGATCAGCTTCCTACATCATGATTCTAGCAGCTTCTTGAACTGTTTTGTTTTTCATTTCAACAACTCCATTTTGCTGTGGAGTTCTAGGTTGAGATAGTTGTCTCTTTATTCTATGTTCTTCACAAAAGAAATTGAATTCATTTGATGTGAACTCTCCTCCTCCATCAGAGCTCAAGGATTTGATTTTCAAATCCATCTCATTTTCAACCATTGCTTAAATGCCTTGAACTTGTCTAGAGCTTCAACTTTTTCTCTCAAGAAGGTGACCCAAGTCATTCTAGAATAATCATCAATAAGAAACATGAAATACCTATTTCCTTGCAAACTTCTTACTCTAGTAGGTCCACACAAATTGGTATGCACTAGCTCAAGTAGTCATTTGATGGATTGGTCCTTGCTTTTGAAACTTGTTGTTATTTGTTTCCCAAATTGACACTCCTTGCAAATAGGATTAGTAGGCTTCACAAGCTTAGCCAGATCTCTAACAGCCTGTGTAGTACTTATCATCATAATATTATCAAAATTTATACCTTCTATGCCATAACCAACTCTCATTAGTCTGAGTCAACAAGCAATAGTTATTAGTTCCTTTCAAGTGATAGATATTACCTCTAGTCTTCTTACCAGTTGCAATGGTTGTTTCGGAGCTTTCGATATGATCTTGCATCCATTGTCCTTGAAGCTTAAATCATAGCCCTTGTCACACATTTGACCCACACTCAAAAGATTATGCTTTAATCCTTTCACATATAAGACATCTTCTGTATTATGCTTGCCGACAAAAGAAATAGATCCTTTTCCACAAATATTACCAGTAGTATCATCTCCAAACCTAACCAGTCCACCATCATATCTTTCCAAACTAACAAACTTACTTTTGTCACTAGTCATATGGTGAGAGAAACCACTATCAATAATCTATTCATCTTTGTCCTTAATAACCTGAGTAGTCAAAGCACTTTCCACTAGTTTTTCTTCCTTCACATAGCTAGTAGAATTAGTAGACATGAGATCTTCCTTAATAGCAATAAGCAAGCATTTATTTCTAGAGGTACTAGCATTGTCTGGTTCACCATTATCTGATACTCCATCATCATCAAAATCTTCAACATAATAGCACTTTTTTTGAGTCCTAGGCATGTTTTCATATCTTTTTCTATTTCTTTCAATTCTTTCAGGACATTTGGAAGCAAAATGACCTACTTTTGCATAGGAAAAACATTTGAAAGGTAATTTGCCTTTATAATTACCAGATCCTCTTTGCAATTTCTCCACAAAGTTTGCTTCAATTTCATCAAACTCATCATCAGATTCTACCTTGTACTTTTTTTATCTGGAAGTTCTTATAGGAGTACTGGCTTTGAAGTCCGTCTCAACTTTCGGTAGGGCATCACCAAACTCTCTCATTTCAAAGGTAGTAAGCTTACCAAGCAGCTAATCCCTGTTAACCCTTTTTTTTTCAAGAAAAAGTGGCAGAGCCACTAAAAATATATTTTATTATATAAAAGAAAGATTACAGAAAACCTGATTCAGTGAGGCATACTTGTAGGAAAGAATCAGGCAAAGAAAACCTTCGATTGTAGCCTTAAAAAACCTAACTATTACAAAAAATGACTCAAAAAATGAGTCTGATCATAAATAGTCTTTGAATATTACATGATTGACCTTTTTGTCAAAAAATGTTGATACAATATACTTAACAAAGAGAAAACCCATGATTTTCACAAGATACAACCCAATTACATCAAAATCAAAAGCACCCAAAAAAGGAACAAAACTATTAATTGTCAGCTAGCAATCCTTCAACAATGAAACCCTGCTGACGACAATTCACATCTTCTTCTTCTGTCAGCTTAGGAGGAGGTGGAGGTGGAATGTAATGCAGGAGAAAAGAAAGGGCATTAAACATGTATGTGACATCTTCTACCAACTGTCTCCCCAGCTCTCTTCTATGACAATGGATACAATTATGAAAAGACACAACACAATTATTTCAGAGGCCATGCAGCATAGCGTTGAAAAGACAATGAAGTGTAGGTCAATGGACAAGTTCCCTGTGATCAAACAAACTACCCACAAGAATAGAACCCGTATACAAATCGTAATCCTCTATAACTTCATTGAAAATATCCACAGGAAAATGAACATCGTGAACAAACAGAAAGCCTAGATTCCTTACCAGATCAAAACTTAGCAATAAATCCATATGATTTGAAAGGAAATGTGAAACTACTTGGGATGGATAGATAGATCTAGGAAAATGTAAAACTTGTAGACCACAAACCAGAATGATGGCTCTTTCAACAGAGTCTTCATAAATCTTAAACACTTCCATCATGGAATTTGGATTGAGAATTTAACCCTTTTTACTTGCATGAATTCTTCAATTGCAACTACCTTGTGACAGTAGGACTTGGATAGAGATTTGAGAATTTTCATCACGATTTCCTTATTGTCGAGAGTTCCCCCCATAGCTTTTATTGTTGTGACAAGTTCATCAACTCTTTGCATGAAGGCTGATATGTTTTCATCTTCATTCATCTTCAAACTTTCATATTTCACTTTTAGACTTTGTAACTTGGCTTCCTTCACAGAATCATCTCCTTCATACAGATTTTCCAACTTTTCCCATACCTCATTTGCAGTTTCAAGATCCACAACTTTCGTCAGTATTGAGTTGGTTAATGAACTTAGTAGAGCGTATTTTTCCTTGACATCCATCTCATATTCTTTGATTTCATCTTCAGTCATCAAACCATTATGAGGCATGGTGTATTTTGTTTCTGCAGCTTTTCATACTTTGTAACCAAGACTAAGAAGATGACTTTTCATCTGAGCCTTCCAGAGACCATAATTCATTCCATCAAAATGTGGCACTTCCTTCTTGTAAGAAATTTTGGGTCTTCCTCAAGCTGTTAAACGTCCTTCAGAGGAACTTGGATCTGATACCAATTATTGATATGCGTCAGACAACTGAGAGTGGGGGTGAATCAGTTGTCCCAAAAACTTAAACACTTTCTACATTTAAACATTAATCACTTATCCACAATTATTATGATTTAATAATGAATGCATGAAATCAGAAAATTAACCATAGAAACACAAGAGACACCAGATTTTATGTGGAAAACCCCAATATGGGAAAAACGCACAAAGAGGATTAACTCTCAATATATATTACAATCTTGAAATAATGATGTTCAGGCTTGGTCACTCCACGGGCCTAAACATACTGGCTCACTGCCATGAAAAATAACTAGGTCTAGCAGGGTCACTGCCTCAACCCTAAACCTAGCAAGATTAAAATAAGGGTTGTTAAACCCTAATGGCAACTCACTGCTAGGTTCACTGCCATGATCAACACCTTTCTATGTCTATGATTGAAGTATAATAATTCCTCTATTCTACTCTACCTCTGCTATGTTCTTCCTCTTCTTTCCTTTGCCTCTTCTCTACTCTGCCTTTTGGACCTAATATCTTTCCATTTCCACTCAAGGGAAACTTTTCCACAACTCAACTACAAGTATTTATACATTTCAACAACCTTAGAATGTTCATCAAGGTCGGCATTACAATCATCAATCATTGGAGCAATCTCTAAGGTTGGCATTATAAACATTTACAAAATAGGTCTTGAACTATTACAACATTATGCAAAGGGGATGAAGTAAAAGTGTACGCGGATCATACCACACCTTAGTTGGGACTCAAACATGATCTTCCATGCTTCAACATGCTTCCATGATCTTCAAGGGATCTCTGCAATTATTGGAGTTAACCAAGTCGGCTAAGACTGGTTACACGCTACATTATCTGGGAATAATCTTCAAACACAATCTCAATTCCTTAACGTGGACCAAAGTCAAGATAGGAACCTGATCAGGAGACATCCACAAGCACATTGTATTCATCAAGAGCAACTACACAACCTTTAACGACTTTACCCATAAGAATCTTCACACCGAAATACATGAACTTCACTATCTTCAACTGTCATGAAAGAAAGATAGGTTGCAGACCACTAAACCCTAAACCATTTCAATTGTAGGTACTTATCATCATCCCAAACTTCCCTCTAGAACCGTAGAGAAAAATATTTTAATGCGAAGTAGAATACTTTCTCCCTGTCCCATCTAAACTTATAGAAAAAGAAGGTTTCACTCTGGTGAACACAACTCACTCAGATCTTCATGCAAAGAGCTCAAACATGGAATGTAGCATCCTCAGACATACCTCTAGCTTACTTCCAATCCACAAACCACGATCTTGAAGAAGAAATAAATGTGGAGCAGTTTAATGGATTGTTCTTCAACATACAACTCACTGTCTGTACTGTACTTCACTGTAACTCACTTGTTTCTTCTGGAGAGGCTAATTTTCTCAATATCCTCAACATACAAAGCTTCTAACCAGGTGATAGAATAAGATACAGTTGACACCAATGACAACAAAGATATGTTGACATCAATGATAACACTGATTAGGCACATACTTGCAATAGTTTCTACTATTTGAAGTGTAATAATGACAAAGTATGTTGATTTTTGTAGAGTCTGGTGAATAAGGTTTGATGCAAAGTTTAACTATTGTTGAAGTATATATACAATGATCTTGGATATTCAATGATGCTACTATGAACTAAATGGTAAATCTACAATGGGTTGATGTTGAATTATCATTCTTTGAATAGCATGTAAAAGAGAGGTGCCATTAATGTGTGCATACCAATCTAGGAGAGTAAAGGTAGAGCATGGTAATGTTCTTAAATATCTTTACAAATGAGTGGTTATGTAAAAGAGTTATAGAACTCATCTATAAACTATGGTATTATTGGAAATAGAGTAGTACTTGATAAATCTTCTTGTTTTGTGTTTGGGGTTGGTGCTCCTGAAAGATTTGGAGTTGGTGCTGCTAAAAGATTTAGAGTTGTTGAAAGGAATAGGTGTTCCTATCAGTGCATGATCACTGGGATCATTTTTCAGTGTTACACAAGTGTAATCAATGAGATTTTTGGTCAATGAGACCTAACAAAGATTTTGGAGAGGTTGGATAATGGTTTTTCCCTATTTAGGGTTTTCCACTTTAAATACTTGTGTCATGGCTTCATATTTGTAATTCTATTGCCTTCTATATCATTGGCATGTTGGTATTAACTGCTTGTGCAACTATTGGAGTAATAAATGAACTAGTTTTATTAGATCACTAATTCACCACCTCCTTCTCAATGATTCATTGTATTCCAACACTTGGTATCAGAGCTGCAGGTTCCTACCAGAAGTCTAATAGACTTGGGTTGATCTTGGTGGTGGAATACTATGGCTAAGAGTAAAAGAAATAAGGGAAGAAAGAGTGCTAAGAAAAAAATTGATCAACCAATCTAAAAAAAATCATGCGATATATCTGAAAGAGGGGATAGTTTTGCAATTGAGGATGTTAACAAAGTAAAGGGACATTCATGTGAAGAAGAGGTTAAGTCTAACCTAGAAAGTGATAAATAAGCCATCAAAAGTTATGTCATGATAGATGAAGATCACATTGTGAGTGAATATGAACAAGAATATGATGAATATGAGTTTGAAATTGATTTTGAAGGTGAACTTGTTTCTACCCTAAATGAAATCAAGAAACTCAGAAAGGAGAACTAGAAATTAAGGTTACAACTTCAAGAAGAAATGAACATCAAGTCTAAAGTATTTTCTAATCATGATGAGGCAAGAAAATTGATTGTGGACTTAAAGATATAGGGTGAAGAAGTTAAGACAAAAGAAGGAGAAATAACAAATTAGTTAAAGGTTAAGGAGATAGATTGTGAGAGGTGTGAGTTAGAGATTGTGTCCTTGAGAAAGAAACTTGAAGAGACATCCTCCAAGTTGCACAAGAACCTTCAATTTGAAAAGAGAACTAAATGTTTAGATGAGATGTTAGATAAGCAGAGATCACCTTTCAATAAAACATGACTTGGCTATAAAGAGGATTTAAATAAAGTACAAAAGAAGTCATCAAACTCATCAAAAGAGGTAATATATGAACAAGGAGAATCAAGCACTACTTCCAAAAGGTCTACAAATCAGAATGAAGAAGGATACAAAAGAGTTTATAACCCCATGAAAGGACTGAAAAGAAGATCATCAGTAAAACAAACTAGGTTCACTTCTTATTTTCATGGTTATTGCTATTATTGTCATGAATTTGGTCATAGAGCAATAGAATGTTGGATGCATGCAAGAAAATTTAATTGGAATAAGAATTCTTATGTGTTCTCAAATAGAAGAAGTAATGTCCTATGTTATAAATTCAACCATCTTGGTCATATTGCAAGAGACTATAGTATACATGCTATAAATGATGGTGTTGGATTTTAAAGAAACTATAGTTCCTTGGTTATTTGTTATAAATGTAATAATTTTGGGCATAGAGCATAGTTTTGTAGAAGTCATTTGATGAAACCACCTAGATTTAATAAAAGAAAAAATACATTGCCCAAGCAACAACAGGTAGATAATTTGGGCAAGATGAAGAAAGATATGCGAATTTGGAGGTTAAAACAAGACAAAGAAAAAGAAAAACCTAATCTTGTGCATACTACACAAAAGACACCACTAACTACATAAGAAGTAGTATGATTTGAGGAGAAGCTGATCATTTCCTTGTTATTCAATCCCTCTGGAAAAGACACAGAGGTTATGTCTTAGTAGTGAAAATCACTTCTAGTGTATTTAGTTCAGAAGGTTTAAGCATTGTCTAAGTCACAAGGATAAGCATGGAATAATCATCTAATAATAAGAGTCTAAATGGACATGAAGAAACAATGATCCCAAACATGTATGATTTAAAGAGTCATAATGAGTTGTAGGTCTGTGACATGAATCATGCAAAGATAAAAGGTGTTTTTACATGACAGTGTTTTGCATCACTTGGCATGCTAGGTCAGTGAATTTAGCAGAGTATTTTGTTTGTCCAATGCTCAATGGTTGTTAGACAGTTAGACAGTCAGCATGATTTCATCATTTCATCATGACAGTTAGTATATGATAGACAAATTAGCATGTTAGATAGATGTACTTGTTATGTTAGAAAATGTCCCCATGGGGGCTTTTCCCTCTTAAGGTTTAGCTCCCGGGTCCTTTAGAATGAATTTAGGTCATCTTGCATGTTAATGGTGACTCTCGATGAGAAAACCCTGAAGTTTGATGGAAAATGGCACCTAGGGGATGTGTTTATCATAAATCCTACCTAGAATATGGGGGAGGACTTGGGCACCCGCACCCTAGTCCTACCATATTTTAGGTCAAGACCTATTTTTGGGTGTCAGTTTTATGACCATTATTAGGTGCTATGCTGACATCCTAAGTTTACATTACAAAATTCTTAGTGGGAATGTTTGTAGTTGCATATATAAGAATGACTAGTGATTCATTTGTAAACTAGAAGATGATTGTGAACTTTGGGCATACTTGCAATTTTAAGCTACTCATTATTGCAAGAGAAGAGATTTGTTATTGTGTTTGTGATTGCAAATTTGGCTTCATCTTCTCATGTGATTGAAGAGCCTTCATTTGTGTGAGATCTACACTACAAGGTGATATCAATTATATTTTTTTTATCATTTATCATTTGGATTTTGCCTCTATCCCGTAGGGATACACACTCTTTATCTGACAATGACATTTGGAAGACTTGAATGTCTCTCCAAGGCTTAAGCAAGCCTCTAAACACCACAACCCCCAACCCACTTTTCTGTGATTGCAAGTTACATGTTTTGGAAGTGAAAGAAGTGGAGTTGAAGGAGAGCAATGTAGACTATCAGAATTGTAGATCTAAGAAGAAAACTAGGGCTTGGACTTGGGCACCTGCTCATTAGTCCTCTAAATTCCAAAGCAGAGAAATCTCTGTGACAACAAAAATAGGTTGCAGACATTATTCAGAGATCCCAACAAAAAAAGGTGCACTGGACTAGGGCGCCCACTCATTAGTCCCCAACTTTTCTGCAAACCAAACTAAAAAATTTGGTATGTATTTGGTTGTCATTTGATATCTCTGTGTGTGATCATTTTCTGTAATTTGTTCGTTTGTTTACGATTTCACGAAATTAGGGTTTTAAGCATAATTGGACTTAATTGAAAAACAAATTCACACAATTCCAATCTTCCCCAATATTCCAAGTGACAGGAGATTTGTAGTAGAGTTCTCTACTTGGTTGAATGTCCTTGAATGTTTAGTGGTGAAATGAGGATCAACACAAACACCATTAAACCCTTAAAATCATTTGTTTTCCTCTCTTTTTTACTATTAAACATTTTGGTGAACCCATGTTTTTAATGAATTTTGCACCTTGCTGAGTGTGGTACTTCAAATTTACATTCATTCATTTTATTTTTCATCTTATTGCATTTGAAAAATTTGAAAATTTTGAAAAAAATGGCATTTTTAGCTTGCATTTTCAAATAATTTGAATTAGTTGGCATTTAATTTCAATATATTTATGTTATTATTGTCAGATTTGGTTTAAAATAAATAAATTCTTCATTCACCATGCATTTTCATGCTTAAATTGATAAAAATTGCTTGAAATTGTGCATTTTTCCATATAACCTAGTTTTGCATTAGCTAGGGTTTGTAGTCAAAATCTTGTTTCAGATTTTACTACCATTTTAAAACACTCATTAGAACATATTTATAACTATAGTGTTTCATCATAGTGGTTTTCTTGCAAAATTTCATGTCTAGGGTTTGAAAACCTTGCATTTTCACTAGATCTGGCCTTATCATCTCTCTAGAATTGCACCACAAGCATGTTGTGAAGGATATTTATGTACTAATTGGCTATTATTAGGGTTATAATCTACTTCCCCTTCTAGAATTCTTTACAAAACCCTTTTTATTGGGTCTTTGCATTAAAAATTGGTGAAAATTTGCATATTTTAGTGTATTTTCACTCGGTTTCGACTTGTCATCATTATAGGATTGCATCAAAGGTGTATTGTGAAGGATATTATTTCTTTATTGGGCTATTATTAGACTTATTATTTTCTACCCCTGATCCATTTCCTTACAACACCTTTTCTTTCACTTATTTGTATTGAAAAAAAGTTGAAAAATCAAGCATTTTGGATCCTAAACATATCTTTCTCCTAGGGTGTGTTCTATTGGTTTGTGCATTGAGTGTTGCATGATTTTATATGATTATAACCCACTGACTTAATAGAAATACCCCTTTAAGAAGAAGTAGAAGACTCATGGGATAGATAGTGTTCCTGAAGAATACAATATGCCGACCTCTGAAAATCCATTGAACACTTTCTTTACAAAAGGAGAGACACAAATTTTCCAAGATACTATACCTCATACAACCACTATAGAAGATCAAGTATTTCATGATGTTGAGTACACTATTGAGGTGGTAACACATGTACCTAATAAGCAAATAAACAAACTGGATAAAGAGTTAGCTGATTTTCAAGCAATTGTGCAAATTGAAAGGATAGAGGAAGAAGCTATACTTGTGATTCACAACATAAGAAAGTTGATTAAAGAAAGAAAATATGGTATTAATGTTATTTGAGGTTTAAGACATATTGTACAAACTAATGTTATACCGGTGACTGAATGTGCAAAAGTTATTAACAACATGTCGTCATCGTCTCATACGCAAGTATCGACACCTATACCAACTATAGGAATATCTATATTTACATCAACAATTTTAACCACTAATGCTTGTAGTAATGCTACCACTAGTATTGTAGTATCTAATGGCACTAATTCACAAAATTACAAAGTTGTGTGATTTAACTATCATAACCTGGTTTCTAAGGAGACCTCTTCTATGAATAATTACTCTCAACCACCTATCCATCCCACTTATTCTCAGCCACCTCTTACATACAACTATTTGCAACCACCTTCCACCTATCACTATGTTCAACCACCGCCAAACTATTCATAGCCTCTTCTTATCACTACTTAAGCTTAGTCACCTCCTCACTTTGGTTCTGATTCCTCATAGCAAATCACATCTTCCAATGATGTCATCTTAATAGACCAACTATTGCAAGGCATGACTTCTTTACAACAAAAGGTGACAAACTTGATGAATTCCTCACAACCTAATATACTAGCTTATCATGCCCATAATACCCTATCTTATGCAATCTTGAGAACCCCTATGCCTGAGAGTTTTGAGACCCCTTTCTTTGAAAAATATGGTGGAAAAGGTGATCCTAATACTCATGTGGTTGCATTCATGGCTATGTGTAGTAATTTCTACTTTGAAGAGGACTTGTTAACAAAACTTTTCCCGTGATCTCTCAAAGATATGGCTTTAGAATGGTTTTTCTCTTTTCCTCCAAATTCAATACACTCTTTTTCACATTTAGTTAATCAATTTTTACAACATTTTCAAGCAAACATTGGACCTCAAGTCTCCTTGATTGATTTAGTTCATTGTAAACCAAATCTAAAAGAGAAGTTAACTAAGTTTATTAGTTGGTATCAATCTCTCTATGCACAAATTCAATACCATATGAAGGATGAGGATGTTCAGAAGGTGTTTATTACAAATCTACAACCTAACATCTGTGATAAGATTCTCTTGATGAAGTATAACTCCTTTCAACATTTCTGTACTGCCCTTTGCAATTACCAGCTCTCATCTAGTTAGTATGAAAAGCAAAACTCATCGGCTCAAGTTGGTCAATCCATGGGTGGATCATCAAAAAACAACTTCAAGAGGAATAATAAGAGTTTCATCAAGGTTGATGGACCGAATTGGAATAACTTTTCCCAAGTGTCTACTATCACTAATCCGAAGAAGGCACCATATGAGCAAAGATAGTTTACTCTGATATCTAAGTCCTATCATTCTACCATGAATTAGGCTATGAGTAATAATATTATGAAACTTTCTTCGATTAAACCTTTGGATCCTAGTAAAACACAAGGACCTTATTTTGATGCTAATGCGTTTTGTCATTACCTTCGGCATGTTATCAAAAAATTATGCACCCAAATGCTAAGATATCAACTTAGCTATCTGTTGACACATGGGAACACTCCTAGGCCTATGGGTTGCCTAAAACTTGGAGTGAACCTCTAGAGTGAGCCGATTCTCTTGGTAACTTCACCTAATCTAAATGACATTTTGAGAAAGGGTTAAGAAGATAGATAAAAAATGAAAACTTAAAACCTAATGATATTTTACCAAAATTTTAACTTATCCCAATGATCTTACTCTCAAACAGCTTCTCAAGACAATAAATTTGACAATCTCACATGTGCATACAACACAAAATTGATTTGAAAGAAGGTTTAAAATCAAACACAACATGCAACCTACATCATATGAACTTTCTACACCCACACTTGTAATAATAGGACATAAAAAGGATCCAAAAGATAGAATCACAATGATAACATCTAACTATTACTGTAAAATGAGAAAATAATTGAGATAGGAATGCTCTATTGTTTCTATTGAACTGAAAGGAGTATATCAAACTGAGAATTTGAGTACAAAAGGCATTTACAAAACTCCCTACAGGTGAACAAGAGAGGAAGAAACAATATTCTGAACTGAGAGAAAACTAAGTTTTTTCTCCTATATATGCCTCCAAATATCTCCCAAGGAAAAGCTAAGAAATCTTCCTAAAATAGCCATCCTTTTTCCATTTTTGAGCTCCACTGAAAATATACCAAAAAAAGAACTGAATTACCTCTAAACTGAAGAGAAAAGCTACCAAAATGCTATCCCAAGTGGTCCCACCAAAATCTCATCAAAATTAGGCTTTACCTGATTAATAAAAGCATCCTTTTTGCCCATATCTTCTCAATTTTGCCCAGAAGAAAGCAAATCCAAAAAAAAAGAAGAATCTCCTTAAAATCTACTTGCTTTAACTACATTAAAATAGAAATTATTTAAAAGCAATTTATAAAACATTTCTTTAAATAATGATTTACAATATTTGTAGTTTATTTCTTGATTTGGCTTGATATGATACTTTACAAAGTATTTGATTTTCTATAAAAATCATAAAAAATGTGAAGGCACCATTGAATTTTTGATAAAAAATACAAGGCGTACAGCCTATCCTCCAATAGGTTTGCAAAATATTCTAAGGTATATCCCTTAAGGTTCATTTACCTTTCAAATGTTGCAACATATCCTAAGGCATGCCTAGGCACCAAACATATGCAAAGAGACATTATACCATGGGGTATTAGTCGAGGCTTTTGATTTTTAACTCAATGTGATAAAAATATCACATTCCACTTAAGGCTTCAATGTGAACCCTAACACAAAACATTGGTACCCTATCTTCTTGGTCTCATTTCACTTTACCTTTTTTGGAGAAGAGGCTTTGCCTCTAGCCACCACCATGAAAACTAGGGTTTCACATTTCTAAACATTTTCCTCCATCACTTCGTTGTTTCTAAGAGTTTCACCATAGAAATTTTAAAGAATAAATGCAGAGGTAAGCTTGTCTTATTTATAGTTTTGGAAGTTGACCTACATTTTTTAAGTATGTTAGCCTTACAAGCCACGACTAAGCTTATTTTTTTGATGCTTTTATCTCTAACTTCTCTTATTGATTTCTACTCTCTATTCAATGCTACCACTTGTTGCATCTCCGAGGCTTTACTTTGGGGTTCCAAATGTATCTTCTATAGTAGAAATGTGGTAAGCTGCCTATCCTTCAAGCTCTGTAT
Source organism: Cunninghamia lanceolata (assembly GCA_027924645.1). NCBI lineage: Eukaryota > Viridiplantae > Streptophyta > Pinopsida > Cupressales > Cupressaceae > Cunninghamia > Cunninghamia lanceolata. The sequence goes on from BSBN01001054.1 coordinate 1,073,258, forward strand.
TCTCCTTTATTTTCTACTAATAAAATGCTCGATTCAAGTTATAGAAACTACAAAAGAATAAACTCTTTGTCTTTCCAATACTTCTTATTATTCTGCAACTTTAAATAACCTTGAGGTTTCATCATTTTCTGTATAGTAAAAGGAACAATGCTTCTCATTTTTCTAAAATAGACAAAGAATTTTATTTTCCCATACAAGGCCGCCATAAAATATTAGGGTTTTAATTTTTTTTACCTTCATTCTCTGCTTAAAAGGAAAGATCTTTTTATAGCACTGTGAACTGAATATTTACCAAACACTCATGAGCTTGAACCCTCTACTTTCTTCTGTATCTAAGGTTTCTCAATGCAAATTTATATGGGGTTTTGATATCTATGAGAAGATTACATTCTCAGGCTGTGGCCATGAGAACTCACAACACAATTCTTACCTACATTTTGTCTTTTCTGTGTGAAGAGAACTTGATTTGAGCCTGTCCTATGAAGGAATAATGCAAGTTTCATACTTTATGGGTTCTGGAACCCTTCATGGCCACAGATTTAACAAAGTTTTTGAGTATTTCTCTATATATGAACATCACATGCCATGGCTAAGGTTTATTGTTTATTGTAGCTCTAACAAACATGGCTCAAAAACCCTCAGTCTAGCCTTACTCCTTCACCTTTCAAAACATTGTTTGTATTAGATATGGTGACTATCATCATGAAAGAAAGACTATGGTTTTATCTCCTTTGTTGCTCCACATTGACTTTGTGATGTTAACATACATGTCGTTCTTCTTTGCACCTCCTACAGATGAATTTGAACATTGAGACTTAACTCTCTTCTTGCTATTTCTGTGAATTGATATACACATCCTTGCTTGAGGTTCTATACTCATATGTATGCATTTGGTATGTTGCTTATTTGATGACTGTGACTTGGCATAAAAATATATTTAAGACTTCATAAAAACCTCTTTTCTTATGACAGTGGCTTGGCATTGATTACTATAGCTACACCCATTTGATCTCTTTTCATTGTTCTTCATTCATGAGGCTTCATGATAGAATTTCTTAGCCGATAATAACTTCTCCTATACTTCATGTTGTCACTATCCTCTTATGTATACAACCCTTTTGTGAAACTCTTGCCATCACATGAATTTTAGTTCTTAAACTCATTCTTATAAAGTGAACTGGTAAAAGATGGCTGCCACATTGCTTGATAAATGATAAATACTTACTGCTATTCCTATCATTGCCTTTTTCTCACACTGGAACTTATGTAACTATATTTTGTTCTATGAACAAGTGATTGCTCCATATGGACAGTGTACTCTTTGTTGTTCCTTCTATGTGAACCTTTTGTCATTACTCTTTTTGATTTTGGATGGCTGCACTTTCATACTTTTATGTTAGCACTGAATATTATTCGATCAATACAAGATTTCTATCCTAAGCATGTGAGCACTTACATTAGTGAAGGCTGCATTCTGTCATTACTTTCATTTGAATTATTTTCTCCTCTGAAAGGCTGCATGATGAGACTAGAATATTTTTGAATGTCTTGAATGCATACAAATGATAATGAGATAGACAATGAAATAACACAATAGCATAATGTTGATAATGCCTTTCTCAGTTCCACACACTATTGATATGTCTTGAATGAGTTCACTTCTCATTTATGGTTCTCATTTCATCAATTGAACTGATAATCATGGATGGGCAATGAGCTTGAATCTCATGCACTCATTTGATGTGACAGTCCTTCAGCTGAATATGTTCTATTTGAGCACTATGAATATGAATTATTATTTCATCCCCTCTTGAGATTTAGGAGCAGCATGCTAGGCTCAACCCTTGTGGGATCCCACTTTGTGCCACATGCTATGATGTCTTCAGATTAGCAACATGATTTCACCTATACCTATAGAAGAAACAAACATATTAAACTAAAAACAGTGAAGCTCAATGATGACTCATCTTTTCAGGCTCTCTTGCATGTGGGCGATTTGATTATCTGACTCAATACATCATAAACAATGTATTATGTCTCTGTTTGATGCAGCACATGGGAAAAATCATATTTGGATCTGTAATCATCTATCTCCATCACTACAGGTTCATTCAAAGATCAGGAACAAAGACTAGCTACAATGAAGATCAACTCAAGGCTTCAACGAATAGGCAATGATAGATATGCTTTGTCCTGTTTGCTTCATTTCTTTACTTTCTTTTCAGATGCATAGTATATTATTTCCAATGTATTGGTTTAGCTACACCCACAACTTGTGTGGGACATTTGATCTCTCTTTCTTTCATTTAATGAAATGCTTATTCAGTTTGGTATATCTCATTTGTAAAATGAATGAACATTGTAATGTGAAATGAAATAACTCCTATCACTAATGAATCTTTTACAAAGCATTAAATGATACACTAGTTATCTCTCTTCTGGCATAACAAAAGCATGATAAAACTAAACCTTTTCTTTTCAAGCACTCTAAATTATGCAAACTATCATAGCAGAAAAATGTTAAGAACTTTTCATCTAAAATGAACTTAATGAACCAGCTCTACCAATTTGAGTTGTAGGTGAAAAATTGGTAACATGGCAACAAGGACATGATACTAAATGATGTGCATGCGTCTTAAACATGAAATACAGGACCTCATTGATTTGAATGTTATACAGGTATCAAGTGTGAATGATAGTGGAAATAAGTTAGTTGCTCCATTGAATCAAAATTTACAAATCTTTACTAATCCTTTCCCTAAGCATATTAATAACAACATGTTGGAACAAAAAATAGTAGAAGTGGAAGATGGCTATTTGGATTATGATGACATTGTGGGTATGATAGAAGTGGATAAGGAAAATATGGATAACCCACCTCATCCACAGGGAAAGGGTATTTATGTTGAGGTTCCTCCTCCATTATCTTTACAAGGATCGGGAGATGACCAAAATGCATTAGAAAGACAACTAGGAAACAAGAGACTATAACAAATGAAAAGATTGAGATAATACAAGATAGTCCTTATCACTATGGTAGACAAACTCAACAAAGAAAACTAGTTAAAAATTAGAAGAGTAAGAGGATTATCATCGGTTGGAAATAATAGTGGTTCTTGTCCTCACAAGCAACAAAAGGTCTCACATACACAAGGATTTGAGAAACAAGCATTACATGGACTTTATGACAACAAACATGACTCTCATAAGAACTACTCAAGCTTTATACAAAACTTGATAGAGCATCTCTCCAAGATGCTCGCAATTTCCAAATTCTAAACTAGTTGTCCCTACAGGCAAGTATCTCTAACCCTAGTGGTCACCTAGGCGATAGCATGATTGGCTCATGTATGTGACCTCCCTTCTCATGTTGTGCTTCCCCTGTGATGTGTTATGTGCTATTTAGGCCTCCTGGGATGACACTTGATATTCTTGTAAGGTCAAGGATACTGGGAGACCACCTTTGTTGTGTCTTATTTGTATCATCATTCTTCTATATTGATTCTCCTCTATTTTCATTGTTGTGTGTTGTGTCTTATGGACATAGCATTGCAATTGGTGACTTGGGGACACCCTCCTATGTGATTGTTCCTAAGGAACTTATTCTTCTCTCTTGATTCATTGTTTACCTTCCTCTAGTGGCTCTATCTAGCGGTTGGATGATGAAAAACATACTATACTAATATAGGCCTAGTGTCCCTTCAGCGAGAAATTAAAAAAAGGACCTAATCCATACATGATGATAGGGTTGATATATATTATCCGACACTTGGCTAGTAGAATCACTCCATGTGATATCTTGATGTTGTCTTATCACACTTTCAAACCATAACAATACTATTGCTACGTGCAATTTTTTTTATCTTTGAATCTCACCTTGGTTACACTCAGTTTTGAGATTTCTATGGTATAGCCCCATGGTTATACTCAGTCTTTGAATCCATAGTATAACCTTGGCTCTCTATGTGAATGATTATATACATTGTTGTTTATAATGATTATATGGATGCTAACACCTTTTCTTGTAGGAAATTGTGTGTTTGTGGGAACATTTGGTGATCGTAAAGTACATGTCACCTCCAGGGGGCATGGGATTTGTGAGAGCTTGTGTTTCCTTGTGTGTTTTCTTCCTACCTTAACATGCTTGATATCATTACATGATATCAACTACCTTAAGGTGGGGGCATATATAAGGTAAGCTATATGATTTAGATGCTGGAAAAGTGTGTTTGTAAAGCTTGAAATCTACTGCAATCACTTAAGCCCTCTGTGGAGGTGGGATTTATCGTTCATATCCTTTTTTTTAAGCCCTTTGTATGAAGTGGGGATGGTGTACTTCTTGAGGAGATTGCACAATCCTATCATTTTCAAAAAGTCCTCTGAGTAAGTGGGGAGCGGATATAAGACTATCCTAACCCTTAAGCGTGTCTTCGGTAATTTTTGTGGTGAAACCCAATCATCGGTGTGTGCCTGTAATGTGCTTGAGATGGTTGTAAACCTAGCAATAGCTTTCTTCCATTACTTGTCTGCCATGTTTTCTATGTGTCTTCCATGTGTGTGTATGGTGTGTTTGTTCCCAAGCATAGTCTAAAGATCGGTGGCGATGACTCCCTCCTATGCTTTGGGATTTGTATGGCATGCTTGATTTGTATGGCATTTTTGTTCTCAAGTGCAGTCTTAAAGACTGGTGGTGATGAGTCCCTCTAGCACTCTGAGATTTGTTTTGCATGGTTGTTGCCACATATACAGTTTAAAGACTAGTGGCGATGAGTCCCTCCTACATTTTGGGTTGTGTGTTTACTTTCCTTGCACTTGCATTTACATTTCATATATATGAGAAAATGAAAGAAAAAAAAAGAAATAATCACTGCATTCACTATGTTTTGTGTGTCTTGAATGTTGTATTATCTATGTCTTGCATGATTGTAGTTGTCTTCTTCATGTTTTGTGTGCTTGTTACTATCTTCATTGTGATTGGCGTGTCTTCTCTGTGCTTGGTGTGTTTGTTGTGCTTGTTGACCATACTTTAATGCATGTATTGGCCTTGCATTTATACATACATTAAAGTGGGGGCTAAATGTTACGTGTAAAAAAGTCCCCTTGGGGGCTTTTCCCTCTTAAGGTTTAGCTCCCGGGTCTTTTAGAATGCATTTAGGTCATCTTCCATGTTAATGGTGACTCCAGATGAGAAAACCCTTAAGTTTAATAGAAAATGGGACATAGGGGATGTGTTTATCATAAATCGTACCTAGAATAGGGGGAAGACTTGGGCACCCATGACCTAGTCCTGCCCTATTTTAGGTTAGGACCTATTTTTGGGTGTCAATTTTATGACCGTTATTAGGTCCAATGCCAACATCCTAAGTTGGAATTATGAAATTCTTAGCAGGAATATTTGTAGTTGCATATCTAAGCATGATTAGTGATTCATTTGTAAACTACAAGATGATTGTGAACTTTGGGCATACTTGTGATTTCAAGATATTTATCGTTGCAAGAGCAGAGCTTTGTTATTGTGTTTGTGATTGTAGCTTCGGCTTCATCTTCTCATGTGATTGAAGAGGATTCATTTATGTGAGATCTACACTACAAGGTGATATCAATTATGTTTTCTATCATTTATCATTTGGATTTTGCCTCTATCCCATAGGGATATGCACTCTTTATCTGACAATGGTGTTTGAAAGACTTGAATGTCTCTCCAGGTCTTAACCAAGGCAAGCCTCTAAACACCACAACCCCCAAACCACTTTTTTGTGATTACAGGTTACAAGTTTTGGAAGCGAAAGAAGTGGAGTTGTAGGAGAGTAGTGCAGACTATCATAATTGTATATCTAAGAAGAAAACTAGGGCTTGGACTTGGGCACCCACTCATTAGTCCTCCAGGTTTTGAAGCAGAGAAATCTCTGTGATAGTAGAAATAGGTTGTAGACATTATTTAGAGATCTTGACAAAAACAGGTGCACTAGACTAGGGTGCCCACTCATTAGTCCCCAACTTTTTTAAAAACTAAACTTTGAAATCTAGTATGTATTTGGTTTTCATTTGATATATCTACATGAGGTCATTTTTTGTAATTTGTCCATTTGTTTATTATTTCATGAAATTAGGGTTTTAAGCATAGTTAGACTTAAATGAAGAACAAATTCACACAATTCCAATCTTCCCCTATGTTCTGAATGATAGGAGATCTATAGTAGAGTTATCTACTTGGTTGAATGTCCTTGAATGTTTAGTGGTGAAAGGAGGATCAACACAAACACCATTTAGCCATCTTTTCCCCCCTTTTCATACTAAACAATACTAATGGGTATGACTAGTTTTAATATATCCTTAGAGCAAATGAAAAACTTCTTGATACCTTCAAGCTAAGAACTCTCCATACAATCAGACTTCATGCCCTTACAGGTCAGTTTGGGATTAGGATGAATAGCTCAGTTTGAGGATAACAATTCTCAGGTTAGTTTGGATGACATTGCATATATAAAACAAGTTAGTCATATGTTAAGTTGGTCAGTCATATGTCAGTATTAATAAATGACACTACATATATCACTAGTGCAAATTCAATTAGTAGATGACACTTGTGAATCACATTAGACAAAGTATATGGCATACTAGGAAGATTTAATGATTGGTATGTGTTGGTCTCTTACAATGATTTTAACAACTGAGCTCTTAAAACTGTAACTCAGAGATTGGACATCTGAACTGAGTAGCTGTCTTATCACTATGGAGATGTATTTCACTTGTCAACCTAGGGACGTGAACTTGAAATGGGTCGGCATGGTATGCGCACTAAGAACTTCTGAAGTAGCCATGTTCATTCTATAGCTAAGAAAGACATAATGCTGAAGATAAACTGCTAGAAAGGAAATAACAGGAATATTGAACATTATCCAATAGCAATTCTAGAATCAAGTATAGAACACAAAGTAACAATCTAGGCAAACAAATAGGAAACTACTATGTCTGCTTTGGCTACAGGAATAGACACAAAATAGAATTCTAGTGGCTGTAGGAACATTTAATGCCAGATTTACTAAATACTTAACAGAAAATGTAACTAAACTAGAAGGTGGAATTCTCACCAAGTGGCCCCCCTTAGATGAGTATTCCCTAAGACAAATGTAAAACTCAGAAATACAAACTCACAACTTTATTTTATTCATTCGAAAAGATGAGTACAACTAAACATTATAATTGTATTACTAAAAACTAGATAATGCAAGTACAATCTCTGAATAATCAAGAACCTCAGGAGTATCAGAGTCTTATTTATAGAAGGAAAACTACAAAACTAACTATCTAGCAGGGCGGTCAACTCCAACAGAATAGGAGGACACCACATTATGGAAAACATAGAAAGTGGAAAGGAGGTTACACATGCAGGGGAATCTGGTCAAGCGAGTTGCTTTAATGCAGATTTAGCATAACAATAACTCCTAAATTTGCTCAATAGGTATTTAAGATCAGTTACAAAGTGGTTGCCTTCCATCCATTTGACATTTGAAAGGTCACCATATTTGACTTTTATGGTAAGCAACCAACCAACAGAATCTTCCTCACTTTATGGATGTCGATTATATTTGCATAATAATGTTAGTACAAACAAATAATTGCACATTCATAACTACCTTGGAGTAATATTCATTAACCATATGTAACATTAACATATAAGAAATGACCTATGCTCAACAAGTTATAGCTTTGGTGTAATGACATAGAAAGATCAAGATTAAAGTATCAAAGTCCAAGATAACTACAACAAATGGACAATAAAGTATAACAAAATTTGAGTCATAAACTAGACTCATCAATATGGCTGGTTATAATTAGTGTAGATACCAGTGTAGTTAGTGATTAGACTTATATGTTGTATCCTTATATGCATCAGTTGGTAGTGATCAAGGCATTCAAAAAGTTGGTTAGAACATCATCAGTTGGTAGTGATAAATTGTAGGACATAAAGACAATGCTCTCTCTTAGAGCATGATAGGAGCAAGTTTTGAAAAGGACAATGGACTAATAAATCACAAGGGATCAAGTGTCAAGTGTGATCATCCATCCTAGGAAGTTTCTTGTTGATAATAGCAGTACTCCACTTCAAATTGCATAATATTGAGGTAAGAGATCAGGGGTTCTCTCTTTTTCCTCTCTTTGCTAAATCAAATCTTTTAAGCATGGTTTTAGGGGGAGCTTATACTTTTTTCTATCATCCCTAAACCTTGAAAGATTGTTTCAGTTTTGGTTGCATTGGTTCAGTCTTTTATTGCAGTTGTTCTTATTGAAATCATGATACTCTTTTGCTTGGAAAATGATTTGGTGTTTTTGACTTAGAAGTTGGTGGTAGTTAATGTTTGATCTTTGCAACTACAGTATCATATGGGTCTTTGAAAATAACATGATACTTATATTCCTTTTACTCCTCTCAAGTGTCATGCACAATATCATGTATTGTTGTTAACAATGATTGGTAGTGATGTGAATGCAAGGTGATAGTTTACAGATGATTTAAAGTTATGGATATGGCATATGAGGTGTTAGTATTCAGTGGTAGATCTTTGTCTCAATGATGTTCTACTTTGAGAATCTTGTTGCAGGTATATAATAGTGATGTTCCTTCCACTCCTTCACTATTTGCTAGTGGACAAAGTAGTGGTATCCATGCTCTTATTGGCTTGTACATAGTTTGTGATAGTGGTATCAATGATTTTCTTGTGATAGTGGTATAGATACTTTTCTTTAGTGATAGGTAGGTGATGGATAGTTTGATGATACTTTGATAGTGCTCCAATTTTTTCTCAATCACAGTTTGCTAGTAATTTTTGTCCCAATTTGCTAGTGATTTACATATATGTTTTCTCAGTCATAGAGGATTTGCTAGTGTTATTCATGCACAATAATGTTTTGTCTTGAGAGAATCTTGTTGTGATGTTTTGTCCAATTTAATTCAGTCATCTTGACATTGACAGTATTATGGTAACAGTGCAAGTGCCATGGTAGATATGACAATGGATATGGTGATAGTGCCAGTCCATCACAATCCTAACTAGGTATTTTGTCCTCTAGTGATAATAGCATACATTTTTCAATCTTTCAGGTTTCAATCCCAGTTTATATACAAGCTGACAGTTTCTAGCTCACAATAGAGGTATACCTATTTTGCACTGGGGCTGATTGATTTATAGTCAAGGATCCTTTGTCCTTGATGTCAAAGGGGGAGAGATTTGAAGAGAGTGGAGTGTTGGTTTTGCCATCAATGACAAAGGAGGAGTTTGTCAATACTGTCATTGATGTCAAAAGTAGAGTTTAAGTTGGAGTTTGTTGTTTGAGTTGATATTTATCACTGATGTCAATATGGTGTTCATGGTTCATAGAGTTGCTTCAGAGTATTGCTTTAGGAGTTGCTTCAAGAAAAAGTCATTGTTGATACTTGATGGTGTTGATCATCTCATGATGCCTTGTACTATGTTTATACTCATCTCATGAATTGATATGTCAGTTGTTGATGTCAAAGGAAATGAAGTTTGTCATTGGTAATACAAAAGATACTTGTTCCTTCATAAAGGTATTGATGCAAAATGTGAAGTTGTAGTGGTGTTTGTTCTTTGTTGTCATCTTTATGATAGGTTGCTTCAAGTTGTCATCTTTATTGTAGGGTTGGTTCATTACAAGGTGACTTGATTATTCATTATGTCAACTATATGACAAGGTTGCTACATTAAAGGGTGGTTGTGTCCTTTGATGGGTTCATGTTCATGATGCAAAAGAAAGTACTTAGTTGATGCAAAAGTAATGGAGATGTTAATGTTACTATGGTCATAGGATTGATACTCATTCATTATTCAATTCCTAGTGTTGATGCTCATTGCACCTTCTCAATTCATGGTGTTGATATTGATAGGTATTTGTCAAAGGTACTTCCTGACAAAGTCAGATGTCTATTGATTTAGTGTATAGTGGAAGGGGCTTGCAAAAAACCATGGTTGATAAATTTAGAGGTAAGGACAAAGATATGAGGATTAAGGTTGTTAATCACTATACCTTATAATCCTAAAACACTAGACATACTTCTAAACCCTAAGACCTAGTTCTAAACATAAAGCAAAGTCTATGTGCTGACAGGCATCCACTTTTGTTTTATTTTGAAGTTGACTTATTATAACTATTATCACTGGGAATTGCACCCATATGCAAGGCTAGTTAAAGCACTGCAATTCCGTGTAACATGGGACTAATCTCAAGTTGTAGGTGCCCTATGATGATATTAGACCTCTAGATTATCGGTTGGTTCCCTTCAAATGTTCTATTGAGATGTATGTTTTTACTTTTTGGGAAAAGGGAAGAATGAAACTAAATGAATACTAAAGGTAAAATGGCGATGCACCTGATATGGATAAAAATAATGCAATCTAATTCATGATGTTTACCCAGGAATCTGACTTCTACACAATCCATACTTGGCATAAATACCACAAAAAATGATTCTAAGGAAGGTTTGGAAACAAGTTTTTATGAAGGAAATGGTTTTTTTCACAACATAAAAAGACTATTTCTCATTAACACAACCTAAGACCTATGATGAATATATGCTTTAATGCTACAAACAAAGAGGTGAGACAATAATTTTGAAGGTTTAATAATAAAACACAACAAAATTTCATCAAAATCACTTCAACATTCAACACAAAAAGGAAAGGAAATTAAATTGATCTAAAATAAACAAAGGAAAACTTTGCAAAAAGATAAAAGATAACCTATAACCTACCGATCTCTCAATAAAATTGTAAAAAAGTGAGCTACAAGAATTCTCCAATCTGTCTGAATTAGAATGAGAATCAACAACTAGCAGAAACAAACTTTTGCTTTACAATATATAGGTCTTCTCTCTCCAAGAGGCATGCAAAAAATATGGACTTGTAGATAACCACCTCTAAAAATACTCATTCCCGAGCAACCTCAAAAATCCTCAAAATTAGGGCCTAAAACTACCACAAATTGAGCAAAAAGAGCTTCAATTTGAGCCTCTCCATATGTTTGACCAAAATTTTGACCAAGGACCCTAAAAATACTCCTAAAAGTCATGCAAAACCTCCTAGGTGGCCTAGTTAACTCAACTAATCGATTTGCATGATTTTGCATGGGCAAAATTGATTGTGAGTAAATAATAAAGTAATAGAATATTACTCTATTATTGGTTACAATTTGTTCTATTTTCAATTTTACAAGTTGTGGAAAATAATAAAGTAATTTATAGAGTATTACTTTATTATTTATTTACAATTAATTCATGTATAAAATAATTCATAATTAGAACAAAAATATCACTCCTTATCACTCTAATACATTTGCCTATTTTGCAAAATAAGTCTTAGGAATAATTACAAAATTCCTTATCACTCCAATGATCAATGAGAAAAATTATCTCCCTCTGCAAGGAAAATAAAAAGAAACTGAGTCACTCCACATGACATTCCATGCACAAAATAAATATGCATAAATATCCTTATGACTCCCCTTTGTTGCCTTTGTGCATATATATTACATTTTCTAAATCTCCTTATATTCCCATATGCAATTTGAGATCAAGGAAGGAAAACAACTCCATGACTCATAAAACCCCATGCATCACAAATGCTCCATATATCTGCCATCATTATACTGCCACCATTATACTGCTATTGCAAATGCCATTATGCAATAATCAAATCAATACAAGACAAAACCCTTATACCTCCCATTCGAAACATACCTCCACCATGCATGAATGCTTACCTTTGAAACTCCATGAATAGCCCTATGCATATACCTATGTCAAAAATACACCCTCTTAGTTGTTATCCATCATGCATAATGAGGAGATATCCCTATCTTTGGATGCTTTGAAAATGGACAAGGAACTTGAGCATGTGTATTGTTGTCCATTCACCAACCGACCACCAAGGAATCTTTAAAAGGTTTACAAGGCTTGGAGCCTTTCCTTCACATCACATCGGCCTCTTGACTTAATAAAAATCAATTCTAAAACACTGTTGTCAGCCACTCCATGTTACGATAGCTAGGAAAAAGTCTTGACCATGGCATTGTTTTTTTGATAAAGTAATTATTGGTTTTTATAAGTCAAAAAACACACTCGAGCAAGGAACCTTCAAACAAAATCGAGGAGACAACCCTAATTTGCTCATTATTTACTTTGACTTCCTTCTTTCAGAGCTCTACAATTGCATTAAGCTGGCTTAGGGTTTCAACCATCTCCATATGGTTGTGGTCTTCTCTCTTCAACGACTCCTCTTTGTTGTTGCAATGGAACTCTACATGATAATGAAGAAGGTAACTCTGCTTTCTATTTCATATGAGACATTTTATGGATCTATAACTTTATTTCTTTCATGGCTACAACCTTCTTCTTCATTCATGGCTCTTCATCATTGTGTACTTTTTAACACCTTCTTTATGTTTCTGTATCTTTCTTCCTTAATGGTCTGCATCTAATCTTGAAAATTAAGGCCACTGTGGAATGATCTTTCCTCCTGCCAGCAAAAAGGGTAAGCACTTGTCATTTTCATCTCTATAGCTTTAGTTTTCTTTGGTTTCACTCTTTATACAATGACAAGTCTATTGGCAGGCATAGGCATTGAATTTTATAGAAAAAAATGTTGTCACTGTTAGCCATGACTGTATATTTCTTGTTTTTGCCTTGATCTATTTTTATCATGCAGAAACACTGAGGGTTTAAAGTTTTGAAATTAGGGTTTTGATTTTTTTTCTCAATTTTCAAAGCTTTTACCTATTCTGGCCATGCTCCTCCTAAAAATAGGCATCAAATGATGTAGAATGTCAAGGGTTTGTGAGCCTTGAAGTTAGGGTTTCAACCCTTCTTGAACAAAAAACCTTCATAATGCCACGGCCATACTCTTACTTAATCTCTTTCTCTTTTGACTATAAAGAAAGAAAGGTTTGATATATATTTGAAAAGATCTTGTTTAGTTTGTAGATGGGTATACCTTCTTTCATGTTTCTTGCTCCTCTGGCATGGTTATAACTGTATCATGGCATCTATTTGATGTTTCTTAACTGTGTTTGTAAAAATACCATTAGGGTTTAATCTCTTGACATGGGTATACAGTTTTTTCATAAACAGTCTCTTGGTTTGTGTAGCACCACCTTGACTGTGGTTTTTTCTCCATCTGTTGGCAAAAGTATAGGGAGTTTGAAGTATTAGCAAGTGGGGTTTCTTTCTTTACTTCACATAACATCTTCTCCTCCTTTCTTTTTGTGACTATCATACATTGCTGATGATATACTTTATTTTATTTGTCCCACTGTATCTACTAGGTAGAAGCACATTTTGATATTCTGTATGATAGTAAAACTTGTGATATTCTATATGATGATTGTTATCATCTGTTTCCATTTGCATGAGTATCACCATTTACTTTTCTGTAAGGTTCTTCTGTAGTATAGATAGCTTCTCTTAACTTATTAGCATATGATACTGATACTCTTCAACTTTACAAACTGTAGCATAATGGACTCTTGTCATGTAGCATCATCTTTGATTGTGTGTTGTTTTTGGTTGCATCTGTATTCTACCATGACATAATATTATACTATCTTCTCATTAACTGTTTGTATGTTCTCAAAATGCACCTGTAGCATGCCTTTGTGCATAATAACTACTTATATTATCACTTGAATGTCTATTGCATGGTATGTATCATGCATGATATGAGCACCTGTAGCTTCCTTGTGAATCTTTAAGGTATACCTGTAGCATCCTTAACATGTTCATATCCCTTCTAGTTGTTCCTCTTTCATCATTTATGCACCTATGTAGATGGATATGGCCATCATGATGTATCCTGACATATTCTAATTGTTAAGCTACTTCACTGGTCACTATCTTGGTTGTTCGTGGTCAATGGTGACTATATCTGTATCTTGATCTTCATTGTATCTCTCTTCTCTTGCACTATATCTCTCTTTACTATAGTGTATCTCTCTTTGATCTTGCATGGCATCTTCTTGATTGCACCATGGCATCACTGTAGCTTTAGGCATGAGAAATAAAGTTTGTCAAAACACAATAATGTTGAAATGCATGGAATCCACCTTATTTATCCTTGGATTGTTGTATCATTTATACTCCACTATACTCTATGTATATTGTATTTGTAATTTTTTCCTTGCTTTAGACATGGCTGTCTCTTGTTCTTGGATTTGTAATTGACTATCATGTCTGTGATGACCATTCATTGTCTTGGGGTATTTGATATACATTATGTACTTCATCCCTAGATGCTTGATTGTTTGAACATCTAACTACATTTAGACTATAGCATTAATCTTCATTTATAGGTTCTCTTTAATGCCTGAATCATATGAGATTCTTGGCCGGGTTGTTTCATCCTTGAAAATTAAGACCCATATGCTCCAGTAGAACTGTTTCATGATATCTTCATGTATCATTGATGGTTTGAAGTTCTGAGGTATTGGTGACAACCTTTCACAAAGTTCATGTCTCTTCTTAGGATGTCTGCACACTTATCTCATACATCTTGTGAAGTTTTACTTTATGGTAGTCAAGTTGGCATATTATTTATAATTGTCTTGCCTTCCACTATTCCATCTACTGTTCCATGTGGCATTTTGCTTGACTATTTATATGAGACACTTGCAACTTTGAATTTGATATAACTGTTTAAACTTTGATCATCTTATACAGTATGAAAACAACATGAGAAATACCTGGTATAAAATGTTGCTTCATCTTACTTATTTGTCATAATGAGATGACCCTTCACATGATTTATTCTGCAACTTGTTCAAATGATACATAAGTTCTTGTATCCTCCTTTACTCTATCTCTCTTCTCTTTATCAGGCACAACAATCTAAAAATTTGTATAACTCCTTAGATGACTGTAATCTAATTTCTGCATTTGTCCTTTTGTCAATCTTGACTCAGTCATATAGATTTGATTTGCCTCAATCAACTGTAATAATGTCATGATGAGATCTCCTTTATGTAAGTTGATTAGATGATGCATGATATAGCTTAGAATGATGCATCATGTGTTTTCTGATACTCTTTTAAAAATGAAAAGAAACATGTTGGGCTCAAACCCTTGTGGGAGCCACATTTAATCCACATGTTTATTTGTCTTTAAAATCAGCGACAAGATTTGTCCTATACCTGCACTATGAACAAACAGGTTAGCATAAAAAGTACCTGATAGTGTTGATTGATCTTCCTCATGACTTCTTCCTGATTTGTATCATTATCTAATCTGAATTCTTATCTGAATGCATGATATGATAAGTAGATGTCTCTGTTTGATAAAAGCATGTGATAACTGTAAACATCCAGAGCACTAACAGGGCTGTCCCCAAAATTTTGCAGGTTTCAATTGGATGGTGGCTTGGAGTGAGGAATGAAGACTAAAGACTTGAAGGCTAGCTTCAACAGCAACCTCCATCATCAAGCAATGATGGATGTTTAGATTTATCATATGTTGTTTTCTCTTTTCTTTTATAAAATAGATACATAGCTTGCATGTCTGCAATTGCTCACTCTAGTTACTCCCACCGCATGTGTGGGACACATTTGAACACTTCGTTTAAACACCATCAGTTAGTTTCTCTAATACATATGATGTACATGTATTTCCTTGTCAATCAATGCATGAGATAAAGTAACAGATACCTGGATGTATGTTCAAAACATGTCATGAAATAACATTGTAATACAATATCTTTCTCTTTTATTGAAAATTGATTAATTTGAATAATCAATTTAACTTATAACTCTTGAAAGATCAAACTTTGTAGAACAACTATATCTCCTTGAATGTTTGATCCTTTGATAATCAATTCTTTTGTCATGATAACTTATCAGTCCTGATTGGACTGATTGGTTGTCCTGACAACTGGATCTTCTTTTCAACTTTATCAAGGCATCAACCATTCAAGAATGCATAACTTTGAAGTTTTCTATTATTCCTTCTAAACAATTACACTTAGGTCCAACTAATTTTCAGTATGAACAAAAATTAGTAACATTTCTAGCGACCTCTCAGGGGTGTTTGCATGCTAAACAGTTTAGAACCAGTAGCCTTGCCTTCTTATTGGGCATAAAGTCATTTTTGCCTTGAATTTAGAGAAATGCTACAACTCACACTAACTGAAAACAAAAGTAGCAACTAACTAAAAACTAAAACTAAAACTAATTTGCTTAAAATAGAACCAACTACATGTGCAAAAGCACTTCTTGGAAACAAAACAACAAAACTGAAACTAACTATGCAAAAGCACTTATTTGCAGCATAAGGCTGCCTTACTTAGTAACATATCTTGAGGTGAATCCCATTAACTGGGATTGGTAACACCTCACCATCTAACTTAGCAAGCTGAAATGCATTGTGTTGCTTGCACTCTGTGATTATATATGGTCCATCCCAGATTGCATCAATATTTTTATGTTGTCCTGATCTACTTTTCAATTCATTCCACTTGAAAACTAGATCTCCTTTATAAATTCTTGGTACTGCTCTTTTATCAAAATTCCTTTTCATTTGGCCCTAGTGTGCTTCCAATGTTTTTAAGGCCTCTTTTTTGATCTCTTCAAGTTCAATAAGCTATGCAAGCCTAATTTCCATTGGTTGTTCTTCAAGTAACTCTAGCTCTTTTATATATCTAAGTATTGGCAACTCCATTGTTATTGGTAACTTGGCTTAATTTCCATATGTAAGCACATAAGGTGAATTACATGTTGATCTTTTAGGTGTAATCCTATCAGCCCACAATGCTAACTTTAATTTATCATGCCAAGACCTCTGATTCTCATCAACTATTTTCTTTATAATCTTAATTAGATTTTTGTTAGTTGATTGAGCATGTCCTTTACCTTGAGGGTAATAATTTGATGAAGTATTCAAGAATATGTTATTTTTGACAGACCAATCAGATATTCTTAATCCAATGAATGCTAAAGCATTATCTGAAATAATTGAGTCAGGAGTTCCAAACCTGGACACTAGATCTTGGTAAAAGTTCAAGACTGATGTTTCATTAGCATCTTTCAAACCAACTGCTTCAGTCCACTTAGTGAAATAATTAGTAGCAGTCAAAATCTACTTGTGTCCTTGGCTTGAAGGTGGGTTGTTAGGACCAATGAAGTCCAATCCCCACTTGCCAAATGGCTATTCCACTTGAATTGGATGCAAGGGCATTGCTGCCAGCCTTTGTTTGCCTGCAAAAACTAAACATTTAAGACATTTCTTTACCCATTCATGAGCATCCTTGAACATGTCAGGCCAATGGTAACTAGCTCTCATAATTTTCAGAGCTATTGTTCTAGCTATAAAGTGACCTCCAGCAGGTCCATCATGAAATTCTTCTAGAATCCTTTGAGTCTAATCTAGTTGTACACATCTCAGTAAAACATTGTGAAAATCTCTCTTGTACAGAATTACATCAATTATAGCATAAGGGATTGTCTGTAATCTCTAATATCTTCTTTTAGATCTGTCTAGGCCTTGTGGACAATCACCAATGTGCAGATAATGAATCATATCATGCACCCAACTAGCAAGGGGGTCTGGGGCAGCAGCTATTTCATTGTTTTAAAGCATTGTCTCAACCTCTCCTTCAAGTTCCTTACTGTATCCTTCATTTCCTGCAAGCTATTCACATAGTCCTTTGCCTCGGCCCAGCTTGGTTACCTTAATTTGTATGTCATATTCCATGACCTTTGTTATCCACCCTGCTCTCTTATCATTTAAATCTTTACTGAGAAAAAAATCTTTCACTATTGGGTGAGCAACCATTAACTGAATTCTATTATTTGAAAGCATCTGTTTGAATTTCTTTAAGCTACTGATAATAGTTAATACATGCTTTTCAACAAAAGATTATCTTACCCTGTAGTCATGCAAAACCTGGCTGAAAAATGCCACAGGTTGTTCCATTCCTTCACTGTTTTGCTGATATAGCATAGCTGATATAGTATCCACACTGTCAAATGCATATTAAATGAAGTCTATCAAAATTTGGATTTATCAGAGTTGGAGCAGCAACAAGTGCTTCCTTTATTTCTTCAAAACTCTACTTTCCTTCTTTGGTCCAGCTGAAGGGAATATTCTTCTTCAACATTGTTGTAAGAGGTTGTAACAGTGCTGCTATGTTTGGAATAAACCTTCTTACAAAGTTAATTCTTCCCGGAAATCTCGGTAAGCCTTTCTTATGTGCAGGAAGAGGTATTTCTAATATTGCAGTAATTATTTCAGGATCAATTGATATTCCATCCTTAGACACAATGTGTCCCAATAGTTTGCCTTCATGAACAGAGAAAATACTCTTCTTTGGGTTTAATGATACCCCAAATTCTCTACATCTTTGAAAGATTAGTCTTAAATGATGAAAATGATCTTTAGCTTTTTTAGAAAAAATAGTCACATCATCTAAGTATACAAGCACAATTTTATTAATCAGGCCTTGAAAACCCATGTCCATTGCTCTCTGAAATGTTGCACTTGCATTTGATAAGCCAAATGGCATCTTTCTGTATGCTAGTGTGCCCCACTTTGCAATAAAAGTTGTCTTCTATTGATCTTCCTCTTTTACAAGAATCTAGTTATAACCTAAATAACCATCCAATAAAGAAAATCTCTCTGATCCAGAAACAATCTGCAATATCTATTCCATAGATGGTAAAGGATAATGATAATTTAAAGATGCTCTATTTAAATCATAGAAATCAACACATAATCTGATTTCTCCATTTTTCTTTCTGACAGGAACCAAGTTAGAAACCCATGAAGTATGTTTGATAGGAAAAATGATATTACCTTCAATGAGTTTATTGAGTTCTTTTTTCATGAGCACTTCCAGTTTGGGATTCAATGGTCTTTGCTTCTATCTGATAGGTTTAGCTTTGGGTTCTAGCTCTATTGTGTGTTGAGCTAACTCAGGGTTGAAACCTTTCAGATCCCCATATTCCCATGCAAAAATTTCACTGAACTCTTGACAAAGCTAGATGAATGCTTGCTGTTCTTGTTTTGTACATATCTTTCCCAGCTTGAGAAACTTTCCTTTAAAGATCTCAATAGGTTCATAATGTTCTTGCTTTATTAACAAACTAGCTTTGTCTTTTCTTACTTGATCATCAGTATTAAAGATAGATTCCAAGGTCACTAAGCCCTTGGGTAGCTTATTTGATCTTAACTGAAGTATTTGATCATCATATTATTGTACAAAATTCTGTTGATTACCTACAAAAAATTTAGCTTCTTCCATTAAGAAATTTACAATCTGTTCATCACTATCAAACACTTGCCAATTGACATTATTATCTAGAACTGATGGTCTAACAACAATTTTAACGTATAAAGGAGAGTGAATATTCTTCATTTCAGTAGGAATATCATACTCATCTCCTATAGCAGCTAGTTTGTTAGCTTGCTTGTTATCAGTTCTAGGTACAGATATCAGATTAAATGCATCAAACTCTTCTATCATGTTCCAAACTCTATGTTTGTATAATTTTAGCAAGTCATTTTTTGTAGCAGTAAGGTCTTTGACTTGTTTAACCACTAACTCACTGTCTCCAAAAACTTTTAAACATCTGATTTTTCTCTTCCTTACCTATTCTAGTCCATGAACTAAAGCCTCATATTCAGCTGAGTTAGAATAGTTGAAAGCAAATCTAAAATATGAATAATATTTCTCACATGTGGGAGAAACTAAAATAGCTCCTCCTCCAGCTCCTACCTTGATTCTAGAACCATCAAAAAATAGTTCTCAAACATTATTTTTAGACTCTACAATTTGTTGTTTTTCTTCTTTAATTAGATTTGGAATAACTGTATTATTTTCTTGAATCATGTACACACCAAGGCCAATCTCATCCATTTGCTCAAATGGATCTATTTCATGATTTTATGTTGCCCATTGGTCTAGAACCAAATCTGGAATTCCTTCTAAAGGCGTGTTTGGATCTTGGACAGGAATCAGATCCTCTTGATAAAAAATGAGAAGATTTGCATTTATAGAACTGGGTGTGTAAGGTTCCAAATGATCTTTTGCTAGTGGTTCAGACTTGATTGTAACCTTGGTTCCATATCTAGTTTTGAAGAATAAATGTGTCTAATCAGATGATAAATACCCACCTAACCTTGTTGTAAAATCTTTGGATAAGCAAATGGAAAAGGTAGGTGGAAAATCAATGACATAAATGTCTTGGTATATAACAAAGTTTGGACAGGCATGCAGAATAAGGCCTAAATTTTTTTAATATCCCAACTGTACTTACTTTTGTTCCATCCATTTGTACAATACCTCTAACAACAGGTTCATATTTCAGACCTAACTTATCAGCTAGCTATTTTGGCATAATTGAGCTACTGGCTCCTGAATCTATCATGCAATTATGTACTAAATAGTCACCCACAATCAAAGTGACATAAAATGGTAGAGATTTGCCTAGTGGTTTAGGTTGTTCCATTCTTTTTTCTATCTCATTTGCAATCATAATCTAAGGTTCATGTAATTTTTGTACTTCATTTGACAAAGGCAACTGAGATAAAACATTTTGTAACAAATCCTTTTGTCTTGGAATGTGTAAAGCATCTAAAATAGACATGCTTACTGTTGTCTTTTTCATATGATCCAAAATATTAAAAACAGGGCCACTAACCTTTTGTTGTACTTTTGGGACAGCAACCTCTGGTTGGTCTTTTGCTAGCTATTTATTTTCTGTAGTTGGTTGTCTTGACAAAATGTGCAAATCCTTTGATGTAGAGGCTTGATTTTGTTCATTCTGAGTTGTAGAAACTGTATTTTTTCCTTTATCAGCTAGCTGTGATACATTTTCATCTTGTTGTTTACCAGTTTCAGCTTGCTGATTTGTATTTCGAGACTGTTGTTGCAAGTCAACAACTCTCTTTTTTGATCTTATGTTTGCTACAATATTAGTAAAAGATTGCTTTTGACCTAACAACTAATTTACACCACAAAATTTATTAGCCTACTAGTTCATTAAAGCTACATCATGATTAACATACTGAGTCTGAATGTCCAACTGGTTGTTTACATCACTTGCTGAAGTTTTAGTAGCAGCATAGTTATTATGTACCATCAAAGCTTGAATTACTATTCCATTTGGGCAAACAGCTTGATTATGAGGCTGATTATAGGGATAACACCATGTATAGTCTTGAACCATGTTGTTTTGTATAGGCACTATTTCTTTTGATGTACTAACAACATTTGGATTGTACTGCTGATTTGGCCTATTGTTGTAATTTCTTCTTTGACCTTGATAATCTGCCTAATAACCAAGTCTATTTCTTAGTAAGGGGTTGCTTGGTAAGGTTTGTTATTCTAATTTGTTTGAATTTTCAGACTCACTAAGTCATTGCTCACAATCTACAGTATTTTTTCTATGCTTTGTTAATTTTCTTTCAGCTCTCTAAATTTACAATGAATGGGATCTGTATTGTTTTGTGTATTTGCTGAAATATGTGGGGCTGAAATTGGTATTAAAGGTTGTATATCTAGAAAAATTGGCATTGGAGGCGTAGGTGCTATCTTACCAGCTTGTATTAAATTGTTTTCTTCTCTTATTGCAATATCAAAAGCAGCTGGTAAAGTTACCCCTCCCATGGATTGTATCATAACAACAATATAAAATTTAATGCCCTTAAATAATACAAAAAAACATGCTCTGGTGATGGTTTCACTGTTTCAGGGATTCTATTCCATGTTTTCTAAAATCTGAAATTAAAATCTATCATTTGCTCTTGTGGAGCCCTCTTAATAGTAGTCATTTGTTGAACTAATGATAAATGATCAGACTTGTCCTGAAATTACCTATCCGAAGTAGCACCTAACTCATCCCAAGATCTAATTGAATTGACTTTTAAGCCTCTAAACCATTGAAGAGCTTTACCTTTTAGTGATGCTGCCAGTAACCTGATTGTAATGTTTTCTTCGGTGATGTGGTGGATAGCACATAAAGATGCCACATCTCTGACATGTTTAATGGGTGTAGTCCCATCTTCTCCTGTAAAACTTGGTAAACTTTTCAATGCAGCCATCGATATGTCATCATGCTGATTCAGATTCAAAGGGCTGCCTCTATTAAATGACATAAAAGGTTGATTTCGAGGTGGTGGTGGATTTCTTCCACCACCTCTAGGTGGTGTTAACACTCCTCCACCTCCTCCTAGTAAAGACATTGGAGTGGGTAGAACTTGAGCTGGTGTTTGGACTAAAACTTCTTGGAATATTTTCTATAATACAGGTTCTTTAGCAGTAAACTCAAGGATTGGTTCCTCTTGGGAAATAGGAATCTATTCTTCTAGGATTGCTGGTGGAGAACTTAAAAATTCTATTGATGAACTTGCAAACAATGGATTCTGATGTGAAGCAAACTCAGGGTGTGTACTAGGCAGATCTATAACAATTGATAAATCTGCTATATTGGCCTCTTTCTTTTCTTTTATTCTCCTTTTTGGTGGAGATAACTGATTATGCTTCTTCTCAGAATTTTTACTTGACCTCGTTTGATATTTTTTCATAGGATGCAAGATCTAATCTTAAAAAACTAAAGTATTAGAGTCACCAGGTACTTGATAATGAACCTCTAAAAGGATAAATTAACTACTGCTCATACCAAAAACAACAAAAATAGATAAGTCCTTTTGAACTAAAAATCAGTTCAAAGGTCCCACTGGGTGTGCCAAAAACTGTTATCACTGGGAATTGCACCCATATGCAAGGTTGGTTAAAGCACTGCAATTCCGTGTAACATGGGACTAATCTCAAGTTGTGGGTGCCCTATGACGAGATTAGACCTCTAGATTATGGGTTGGTTCCCTTCAAATGTTTTATTCAGATGCATATTTTTACTTTTTGGGAAAAGGGAGGAAAGAAACTAAATGAATACTAAAGGTAAAATGGTGATGCAATTGATATGGATAAAAATAATGCAATCTAATTCGTGATGTTTACCCAGGAATTTGACTTCTACACAATCCAGACTTGGCATAAATACTACAAAAAAAATGATTATGAGGAAGGTTTGAAAATAGGTTTTTATGAAGGAAATGGTTTTTTTTCACAGCATAAAAAGACTATTTCTCATTCACACAACCTAAGACCTGTGATGAATATATGCTTTAATGTTGCAAACAAAGAGGTGAGATAATAATTTTGAAGGTTTAATAATAAAACACAGCAAAATTTCATCAAAATCACTTCAACATTCAGTACAAAAAGGAAAGGTAATTCAACTTATCTAAAATAAACAAAGGAAAGCTTTGTAAAAAGACAAAAGATAACTTGTAACCTGTCGATCTCTTAATAAAACTGTAAAAAAATGAGCTACAAGAATTCTCCAATCTGTTTGAATTAGAATGAGAATCAAGAACTACCAAAAACAAACTTTTACTTTACAATATATAGGTCTGCTCTCTCCAAGAGGCATACAAAAAATATGGACTTGCAGATAACTACCTCTAAAAATACTCATTCCTGAGAAACCTCAAAAATCCTCAAAATTAGGGCCTAAAACTACCACAAATTGAGCAAAAATAGCTTCAATTTGTGCCTCTCCATATGTTTGACCAAAATTTTGACCAAGGACCCTAAAAATACTCCTAAAAGTCATGCAAAACCTCCTAGGTGGCCTAGTTAACTCAACTAATCAATTTGCATGATTTTGCATGGGCAAAATTGATTGTGAGTAAATACTAAAATAATAGAATATTACTCTATTATTGGTTACAATTTGTTCTATTTTTGATTTTACAACTTGGGGAAAATAATAAAGTAATTTATAGAGTATTACTTTATTACTAATTTACAATTAATTCATGTGTAAAATCGTGCATGATTAGAAGAAAAATATCACTCCTTATCACTCCAATACATTTACCTATTTTGCAAAATAGGACTTAGGAATAATTACAAAATTCCTTATCACTCCAATGATCAATGAGCAAAATTATCTCCCTCTGCAAGGAAAATAAAAAGAAACTGAGTCACTCCACATGACATTCCATGCACAAAACAAATATGCATAAATATCCTTATGACTCCAATGATCAATGAGAAAAATTATCTCCCTCTGCAAGGAAAATAAAAAGAAACTGAGTCACTCCACATGACATTCCATGCACAAAACAAATATGCATAAATATCCTTATGACTCCCCTTTGTTGCCTTTGTGCACATATATTACATTTTCTAAATCTCCTTATATTCCCAAATGCAATTTGAGATCAAGGAAGGAAAACAACTCCATGACTCATAAAACCCCATGCATCACAAATGTTCCATATATCTGCCATCATTATACTGCCACTATTATAGTACTATTGCAAATGCCATTATGCAATAATCAAATCAATACAAGACAAAACCCTTATACCTCCCATTCGAAACATACCTCCACCATGCATGAATGCTTACCTTTGAAACTCCATGAATAGCCCTATGGATATGCCTATGTCAAAAATACACCCTCTTGGTTGTTAGCCATCGTGCATAATGAGGAGATATCCCTATCTTTGCATGCTTTGAAAATGGACAAGGAACCTAAGCATGTGTATTGTTGTCCATTCACCACCCGACCACCAAGGAATCTTTAAAAGGTTTACAAGGCTTGGAACCTTTCCTTTACATCACATCAGTCTCTTGACTTAATAAAAATCAATTCTAAAACATTGCTGTCAGCCACTCCATGTTATGATAGCTAGGAGAAAGTCTTGACCACGGCATTATTTTTTGGATAAAGTAATTATTGGTTTTTATAAGTCAAAAAATACACTCGAGCAAAGAACCTTTGAACAAAATCAAGGAAACAACCCTAATTTGCTCATTCTTTACTTTAACTTCCTTCTTTCAGAGGTCTGCAACTACATTAAGCTAGCTTAGGGTTTCAACCATATCCATATGGCTTTGGTCTTCTCTCTTCAACGGCTCCTCTTTGTTGTTGCCATGGAACTCTACATGATATTGAAGAAGGTAACTCTGCTTTCTATTTCATATGAGACATTTTATGGATTTGTAGCTTTATTTCTTTCATGGTTGTGGCCTTCTTCTTCATTCATGGCTTTCCATCATTGTGCACATTTTAACACCTTCCTTCTATTTATGTATCTTTCTTCCTTGATGGTCTTCATCTAATCTTGAAAGTTAAGGCCATTGTGAGGTCATGGAATGATCTTTCCTCCTGCCAGCAAAAAGGGTAAGCACTTGTCATTTTCATCTTTGTAGCTTCATTTTTCTTTGGTTTCACTCTTTATAGCATGACAAGTCTATTGGTAGGCATGGGTATTGTTGTTTATAGAAAAAAATGCTATGTCATTATCAGCCATGACTGTATATTTCTTATTTTTGTGATGGGGAGCCTCAGTCAGTAACATTTACCCCTTATCACCTCGATATGCCCTGATCGGTAAGACCAATGTTGTCGGCACAATGCCAAGTCACCTACCCAATGAACTTTGTCATTTTGATGTGAAACTTAGACTACAACTTCCTTTCAATGGCTCAAACCCCTCTTCGGCCAAACTATCCTTGTCGCTCTAAGCAAGGAATGCTTCATCGATCGACACAGTCTCACCGATAATGATTTCAACTCCTCTGACTTGTTTACTCTCTGATCAAACCCTAGCACATGGAGATGCTAGGTCATCTACTATGCACAACCCTTGGTCTGGAACATCTGCACTGCCAAACCATGAAATAAAATAGGAAACAAACAAATATGATACAATGAAGCCATTCCACTGATTTCGACAGAAATCTTACTAGTGGAATGCTTCACAACGACATTTTTCAACAACAAAAGTACAGAAAGGTAAAGAAATCTACAGCTAGATGCAATTTGTATTTATAGAGAACAAAAAATAGATTGACGACACAGAATAGTTTATTTTCTCCTTCACAATGCTCGATTACATTCGCACTATTGCATTCAATTACAATATCATATGCTAAATGCTTTTGATTCATTTCTCTGGGGTTTATAAGCTTGCCCAGAAGAATGCCAACCTAATTCCAAGCAGTTGGGAGAATTATTCCAAGTGGCTAGGCGAAAACTAACTAATTCCAAGCGGTTGGGAGACCAACCGTCTAACCACTAAGAATTTGACAAATGCAACCTAAATACCTGGGACTTACAAAGTTTGTTCTAAGTCTAGATACAAACAAAAATGACATGCATTGGTTGAATAGACCTTATTACAACACAAAACCATTTTAAAACAAAACATGAACTTAAATGCCTCACAGAGGCCACCTTGTGTTAAGTGCTCCTGCACCATACACCCCACCTAGAAAAGAATTCATGTCCCATGAGTTGAATCTGTGTCTTGCACCACTGTTATCCTTTGCTGCCTCATGCCTTTTCCCATGATCTTTGGACTGCAAATTGCTTCCATGGAATAAAAAACTCATGCATAGCATTGTAGGCTCTACTCACACCTTGCCATGAGTAAGTGCTTGCAACCAAACCCATACTTTGCTTGCCATTTTTCCTTACTGTCATCTCTTCTTGAACACCTGCATTCAAAATTTTGGTCGATGCTTCTTGTACTACTGCTATGGTAGAATATGTTTGCCTTGCAACTCTTGTTGGCTCTAGAGGACAAACAATGGTCCCTATGAGGATAGCATCCTCTTCTTTCCAATCAACTTGTGGCTACTTGTAGACCTGCTCTGTGACCTTCTTTTGGTCCATCTCATACATCACCATCTGATCTCCATCATTCAAAATTGAAATCACCTTCAAACTGTGATCTTTGACAACCCCACTCCTCAGGGCATCCTCAACTTTCCTTATCTCTACTTCATGCATCTTCACAAACTCTTTCTTACCCACCAAAATAATCTTGGCTGCCTTCTTTGCTTTAGCATCCTCCTGCAATGGTATTATCACAAAAGTCTTTCCATCCTTCTTGATGGTGTATGTGTTAGCATATCCATCATATAATGCTTTCCTATCAAATTGCCATGGCCTACCTAAAAGTAGGTGACAACACTCCATGGGCAAAATGTCACATAAAATTCTCTCCTTATATTCTCCAATCTGAAAATCAACATATGCCTGTTCACTTACTAGAAGTGATTGACTATCACTTACCCAAGATGCTTTGTAAGGAGTTTGATGAGGAATCCTTTCTATGTTCAGTTTATCCACCATTTCCCTAGACACCATATTATCTGTTGAACCAAAATCTATGACTACCTTGCATATTTTACCTTTGCTTTTGCAATTGATCCTGAAAAGAGCTCTCCATTGTGATGGTTCAGTCTTCACTGGTTCTTTGAGTAGCATCCTCTTGATCATCAGATTTTCTCCCACCTCTGATGTCAAATTCATCAGGAGATGTCACACTCCCTGCATCATCTTCAGTCAATGTGGTTCTTCTCTCATTACCATGAGAAGTTGAGGCCTTCTCTCGACACTTATAAGCCAGGTGCCCTATCTGATTGCAGTTATAACATCTCATGGTGGAGAACTTGGATTCTCTACCTGATCCATTTGTCCCACCTCTTTCATTTGGCCTTCTTCCTTAGTAGCCTTCTCTGCTACTTGAGTCTCCAACTTGCTCTTCTTGGCTAGACTCACCACTAGGCCTCTGGTTAAGACTTCTTCCTCCAAAATTGCCTCTAAAATTTCTATCACCTCTTCCTCTACTCTACTATTCACCTTTCCTCTTTAGCTTCTCTTCAGCTCTTAATGCTACTTGAAAGCATTTTTCCATAGTTTCAAGTGTAAATAAACTTATCTCATCTTGAATATTGATCCTCAGACCATTTAAATACGTTGTTACCTTGGCTTTTTCATCCTCTGTGTACCCACAACAAAGAGTGTATTTGTGAAATTCCTCAGTGTAAGTAGCCACATCCATATCTTTTTGTTTAAGGTTCTACATCTTCCTATAAATCTGCACCTTGTAGTCAGATGGAAGGAATTGGGACTTGATCTTCTCCAGCATTCTGCTCCATGAAGACATCATACTCTTCCCATTCTTTACCCTTTCTCCTTGGGTGTAATTCCACCATGTAAGGGCAGCATCTTTGAGTTTAGTTTTTGCAAACCTAACTCTCTTACTTTCAGGAACTTCCTTGTATTCAAAGTAGTTGTTTAGAGCCTCAATCCACTCCATGACTTCCTCAGCATTCATGTTTCCACTAAACATGGGAATATCTATCTGAGCCTCCGAAGATTACTTGCTACTAGCCTTAATGGCTTCCAGGAATTGCTTTTGTTTAGCTGGTATCTTTGCCTCTTCTTGTTCTTCTTCTGCTTACTCTTTCTCTTCTTCTTCATCTGAGTCTTCCTCTATCCTTTTTCCTACCTTCATTGCCTTCAATTCTACTTGGAGTGCTTCCCTGACTCTAGTCTTGATCATCTCTTCCATCTCTTGAAATTTCTTGACCACTTCGGTGGTCATCCCCTTTGGAGGCATATCGCTAGCCTCTCCTCTTTCTTTGTCTGACATAAACATTCACAGACAACACCAACACTTCTGCAAATCCTCAATTCGACTACAACACAATGCTCAATTAGGTGTCCATCCTACACGCTACTTCACAGTCCCATTCCTCTCATCTAATAGCAGATCCTGGAGATGCACTACCACTCTCTCTCACAGCGGCCTCACTCTGCACCCTCTTCCAACCAAACCTCTATTGGTGAATGGTCTTGACAATCCTCATTATCATCTTCCCACACACTACAGGAATCCTATTCCTTCTCGCAACTAGATGGCACGAGCAACTCTTCATCTGCCTTCTTAGTGATAGAAAACAAATACACAACACCTTCGCCAGAGCATTCGCTAGCTCTGATAACAATATGATGGGGAGCCTCGGTTGGTAACATTTAGCCCTTATCACCCCAATATGCCCTAATCGGTAAGACCAACACCGTCGACATAACGCCAAGTCACCTACTCGATGAACTTTGTCATTCTGATGTGAATCTTAGACAGTGACTTCCTTTCAGTGGCTCAAACCCCACTTCAACCAGACTATCCTCGTCGCTCTGAGCAAGGAATGCTTCGTTGATGGCCACAGTCTCACCGATAAGGATTTCAACTCCTCTTACTTATTTACTCTCTGATCAAACCCTAGCAAATGGAGATGCTAGGCCGTGTACTGTGCACAACCCTCGGTCTGGAACATCCACACTGTCGAACCATGAAATAAAATAGGAAACAAATGAATATGATACAATGAAGCCATTCCACTGATTTCGACAGAAATCTTACCAATGGAATGCTTCACATCGACATTTTGCAACAATGGAAGTACAAAAAGGAAAATAAATCTATAGCTATGCAATTTGTATTTACAGAGAACAGAAAATAGATTGACGACACAGAATAGTTTGATTTCTCCTTCACAATGCTTGATTACATTCGCACTATTGCATTCAATTACAATATCATATGCTATATGCTTTTGATTCATTTCTTTGGGGTTTATAAGCTTGACTAGAAGAATACCAACCCAATTCCAAGTGGCTGGGAGACCAACTATCTAACCACTAACAATTTGACAAATGCAACCTAAATACTTGGGACTTACAAAGTTTGTTCTAAGGCTAGATAGAAACATAAATGACATGCATTGGTCGAATATACCTTATTACAAAACAAAACCATTTTCAAATAGAACATGAACTTAAATGCCTCACGGAGACCACCTTGTGTTAGGTGCTCCTACACCATTTTTCCTTGATCTATTTTTATCATGCAGAAACACTAAGGGTTTAAATTTTTGAATGAGATTTTTGATATTTTTATCTCCATTTTCAAAGCTTTTACCTATTCTGGCCATGCTCCTCCTAAAAATAGGCATCAAATGCTGTATACTATCGAGGGTTTGTGAGCCTTGAAGTTAGGGTTTCAACCCTTCTTGCACAAAAAACCTTCATAATGCCACGGCCATACTCTTACTTAATCTCTTTCTCTTTTGACTGTAAAGAAAGAAAGGTTTTATATATCTTGGAAAGATCTTGTTTAGTTTGCAGATGGGTATACCTTCTTTCATGTTTCTTGCTCCTCTAGCATGGTTATAACTGTATCATGGCATCTGTTTGAAGTTTCTTAACTGTATTTGCAAAAATACCATTAGGATTTGATCTCTTGACATGGGTATACAATTTTTTCATAAACAGTCTCTTGCTATGTGCAGCACCAACTTGACTGTGGTTTATTCTCCATCTATTGGAAAAAGTATAGGGAGTTTGAAGTATTAGGAAGTGGGGTTTCTTTCTTTACTTCACATAACATCTTCTCCTCCTATCTTTTTGTGACTGTCATACATTGCTGATGATACACTTTATTTTATTTGTCCCACTATGGCTACTGGGTAGAAGCATATTTTGATATTTTGTATGACAGCAAAACTTGTGATATTCTGTATGATGACTGTTATCATTTGTTTCCATTTGCATGAGTACCACCATTTACATTTCTGTGAGGTTCTTCTATAGTATAGATAGCTTCTCTTAACTTATTAGCATATGATACTCGTACTCTTCAACTTTGCAAATAGTAGTATAATGGACTCTTGTCACGTAGCATCATCTTTGACTGTGTGTTGTTTTTTGTTGCATTTGGATTCTACCATGACATAAGATTATGCGATCTTCTCATTAACTATTTGTATGTTCTCAAAATGCCCCTGTAGCATGCCTTTGTGTATAATAACTACTTATCTTATCACTTGAATGTCTATTGTGTGGTATGTATCATGCATGATATGAGCACCTGTAGCTTCCTTGTGCATCTTTAAGGTATACCTGTAGCATCCTTAACATGTTCATATCTCTTCTAGTTGTTCCTCTTTCATCATTTATGCACTTCTATAGATGGATATGGCCATCATGATGTATCCTAACATATTTGGATTGTTAAGCTACTTCATTGGTCACTGTCTTGGCTATTCGTAGTCAATGGTGACTATATCTGTATCTTGGTCTTCATTGTATCTCTCTTCTCTTGCATTGTATCTCTCTTTACTGCACTATATCTCTCTTTGATCTTGTATGGCATCTTCTTGACTGCACCATGGTATCACTATAGCTTTAGGCATGAGAAATAAAGTTTGTCAAAGCACAATAATGTTGAAATGCATGGAATTCACCTTATTTATCATTGGACTATTGTAGCCTTTTACTCCATTGTACTCTATGTATACTATATTCGCAACTTCTTCCTTTCTTTAGACATGGCTATCTCTTGTTCTTGGATTTGTAATTGACTGTCATGTCTGTGATGACCATTCATTGTGTTGGGGCATCTTCTATGCATTATGTGCTTCATCCCTGGATGCTTGATTGTTTGAACATCTAACTACATTTAGACTAAAGAATTCATCTTCATTTATAGGTTCTCTTTAATACCTGAATCATATGAGATTCTTGGCTTGGTTGTTTCATCCTTGAAAATTAAGATCCATCTTCTCCAGTAGAACTATTTAAAGATATCTTCATGTATCTTTGATGGTTTGAAATTCTGAGGCATTGGTGACAGCCTTTTGCAAAGTTTATGTCTCTTCTCGAGATGACTGCACACTTATCTCATACATCTTGTGAAGTTTTACTTTATGGTAGTCAAGTTGGCATATTGTTTATAATTGTCTTGCCTTCCACTATTCCATCTATTGTTCCATGTGGCATTGTGCTTGACTATTTCTATGAGACACTTGCAACTTTGAATGTGATATAATTTTTTAAACTTTGATCATCTTAAATAGTATGAAACCAACATGAGAAATACCTGGTATAAAATGTTGCTTCATCTTACTCCTTTGTCATAATGAGATGACCCTTCACATGATTTATTCTGTAACTTGTTCAAATGATACATAAGTTCTTGTATCCTCCTTTACTCTATCTCGCTTCTCTTTATCAGGCACAACAATTTGAAAACTTGTATAATTCCTTAGATGACTGTAATATGATTTCTGTATTTGTCCTTTTGTCAATCTTGACTCAGTCATATAGCTTTGATTTGCCTCAATCAACTGTAATAATGTCATGATGACATCTCCTTTATGTAAGTTGATTAGATGATGCATGATATAGCTTAGAATGATGCATCCTATCTTTTTTGATACTCTTTTCAAAATGAAAAGAAACATGTTGGGCTCAAACCCTTGTGGGAACCACATTTAATCCACATGTTTATTTGTCTTCAAAATCAGCAACAAAATTTATCCTATACCTGCACAGTGAACAGACAAGTTAGCATAAAAAGTACCTGATAGTGTTGATTGATCTTCCTCATGACTTCTTCCTGATTTGTATCATTATCTTATCTAAATTCTTATCTGAATGCATGATATGATAAGTAGATGTCACTATTTGATAAAAGCATGTGATAATTGTAAACATCCAGAGCACTAACAGGGTTGTCCCCAAAATTTTGTAGGTTTTAACTGGATGGTGGCTTGGAGTGAAGAATGAAGACTGAAGACTTGAAGGCCAGCTTCAACAACAACCTCCATCATCAGGCAATGATGGATGTTTAGATTTATCATATGTTCTTTTCTCTTTTCTTTTATGAAACAGATACATAGATTGCATGTCTGTAATTGCTTAGTTTAGTTACTCCCACGACTTGTGTGGGACATGTGATGATCACAACATGCCCCATTTTACTCCTTAGCAAAATGAGGACCCCTGTTGTGGCTGGCTTCTTTGCTTGTGTGTGTGGGTCTGCTTGGTGGTAAAGGGAAAAAGGAAGTGAAAAGTACAAACCTTGTTGAAAATAAAGAAAAATTTGCATTAAGTACTAGGGCTGAATATGGGTGAATTCCTTGTCAAAAATGAATAGTGGTTGCTTTTTCAAACATCTTAAAATTCCCTGTATTTTATAAGTTATGTGTGTTTTTGGTAAAATGCATTGTGATATGGGTTTGTATGTTACACATACAAAGTCCTTTGTATGTTACACATACAAAGTCCTTTGTATGTTGTGTCATTGTATGATACATATACAAGGTCATTTGTATCTCGGGTCATTTGTATAAATTGCAAGGGGAGTTGTTGGGTTTATATTCCTTGTTTTACTTGTATGCATTTGGTTAACGGTTTATTCATACATACAAGTCAAACCTGACAAGGTTTAGAATTATAATAAATGTTCAGTTAAATCTGTCGGATGCATCTTATGTTTGTATGTATCTTACATAAAAAGCAGATATACAAAACTATATACAATGGATGGAACCGAAATAACTACGAAATAACATTAAGTCATTGTATGTTTCGCATTGTATGTATGTATCGGTACATACATTGCGGTATATACAAGGTGATATACATTGGACAGAATCGAAATGATTGTGAATTAAGGTTAAATCAATGTATGTTTCGATACATACATTGCGATACATACAGTGTGAACATACAGCGTGGAATTCAGAAAGGTCTAAAATCTAATATAAAAGGTGCAACATAACTTAATGTGTATCAAAAGATGCAGTATACTTTGTACATGCCAGAATCGAAAGGGCTACATGCTGCGGTTTAAAAATAGTTGAAGTCCGAAAGGGACATACAAAGGATGTTGTATGTATCTATGCTTGTATCTAAAGATTCAATACAAGTGTCATATGCATCGGGCAGATATAGCTATCGGGGTGAGTTTTTAAGATAGCCCCGACCAAGTGTGTTCTCACCGATGAAACCGTAATCAGGTAGATATGAGCTATTAGAGGGGGCTTGTTTAGTCTTGCTGACTAAGTGAGTTATTCAGATGCAAAATGAAATATACAAATCTGGATGTCAAAAGAAATTAAATACGGAAGATTCTTTGTATGTTTAAGTGTTTGTATGTCTACGATGTACATTTCTGATATGCAAAGAGAAAGATACAAGCGCCGAATTCAAAATGAAAGTTCAAAATAGAAAATTCTTTGTATGTTTGAATTCTTGTATGCTTATGACAAAAGGTTAGATTCAAGACTGAAAAATGAATTTTAAATTCCATTTTATTGACTTTTGTCTATTGGTGGGTACGCAGGTGTTGATGTGGGAGCCATCATGATTGGATGAGGAAGAAATTAACAGTCATCGGCCATCGGAAAAAGGAGAAACGACTGGGCCGACGATGGTGGTCTCGCTAAAGATAAAGTAAAGAGTAGTCATCAGGCATCAGCAGAAGAAGAAAAGACTGGGATGATAGAAGGAGATCTTGTTGAAGGATAAAATGAAGTTTCGACATCGGGGTGAGTTTGGTTGCGGAGAGACTTGAGAAGGTTTCTCCGATGATGGTTGTCTTGCCGACTGTGGAGAAAATGAAGAGGAGGAACATGAAGACCAGCAGTGCAAAGAAGGAATGAAGATGCAGCACAAAGAAGACATATGCATCAGACACTCAGAAGGTAATGAGTCACCCAAATGGTTGCTAGTTGGCAACCTGTGCCATGAAGGAAAGTGTTGAATAAGTTAAGGAAAGATTATCTGTTGTTGATCTTAATAGATAAATCCTAACTGTAGGTCATTTGTAGTGGTTCCCTCACCTTATTCTATAAAAGGTGCAGGGGTGCCATAATGAGGGGAGGTCAATCATTTTAAATCTGACTAAGCCAATTTCATATAGGAGATCGGATTACCGAGACTAATGAGGACTAAATTGTTGAAATGCCAAGGTTCTTTCTTCAAATCATTGTAAATGTACTTGTTCTAAAGCATATTGAATGGAGATGAAGCTTTAGATTACATCCTAATTATAAACTTTACGTAATCTTCAAGTTGATTCCTAGATATGTAATGGTGAATGATGTGTTCAATAGAAGCGCTTTCATTTTATTGCATGTTGTTTTCAACTTTTCCTTTGAAGATTTGCACTGGATCATGTGGTTTTGTGGAATGTCCTAGTGAAGTATGATTCTAGTTTTCTTCTCTTCATTGCTGTATCAGAACATGTATATGGATCAGTGATCTCAGTCAAGTAATTTTAAGAATCTCATTCTTTAAACCCTATCTTTGTCATTTCATTTTCTTAATTTCATTAAATCACTTCCATAACTACAAATCATGATAAATAATAAGTAGAATAGATAAATATGTTGACACCCCGTAGATAACTGAATATCATTAGCATATTTGAGCTAAATGCATGTAGTGTTGAAAATATCATGCAAAGAATTACAAATAATGGTAGAAATCATGCAAATATCAACTTGTAGGCACATTATTTGAGTGAATTCATAGTGTAGAAGTAGAATTGTTGGAGATTTATGCAGAACAGATATAAAGGACAAGATATTTGGAGGAAATATTGATGAACTTTGTAGAAATTACTAGAATATGTAAGGCCCCTAAATGGAAAACAGAAACACACATCAACCACTGAGTAACATCAATAGATTATGAACTAATCAATGGAGACTTGGGATCATGAATTCTTTGAATTCATCATATCTTTCAAGATAAATAAGGGTTGTTGTGTAACTTTTATTTCATGTTTGTTTGTGAGTAACATCACCATCAACAGGACACATTTGAACACTTATTTTAAACATGATCAGTTAGTTTCTCTGATGCATATGATGTACATGTATTTCCTTTTCAATCAATGCATGAGATAAAGTAATAGATACCTGGATGTATGTTCAAAACATGTCATGAAATAATAGTGTAATACAATATCTTTATCTCTTTTATTCAAAACTAATTAATCTAAATAATCAATTTAACTTATAACTCCTGAAAGATCAAACTTTGTAGAACAATTGATCTCCTTGAATGTTTGATCCTTTGATAATCAACTATTTTGTCATGATAACTTATTAGTCCTGATTGGACTGATGGGTTATCCTGACAATTGGATCTTCTATTCAACTTTGTCAAGGCATAAACCATTCAAGAATGCATAACTTTGAAGTTTTCCATTATTCCTTCTGAACAATTACACTTAGGTCCAACTACTTTTCAATATGAACAAAAATTAGTAATAATAAGTTGACTAGTCACTTAAGTGACTACTTAAGGGTCCAAAGCAATTCAGTGACTGGCCCCCTACCTAGGGAACCTGATTCTATCTGGTTGTTTATACTAAGTTGGGTGCCAAATGAAAATCAAAGGTTTACATTCAGTTCACTGAGGGTGCAAAAGATCTAATCAACTGACAATTTTAAAGTTTTCAACAACCATTCCCTCTAACCAATTTTTGACATGTAAATGGACGTCCTCCCTATTTTGCAATTGTAGTTAGGGTTTGTGTGACTGCTTTTGAACGATGGATTGACAGTTTCATTAAAGAAGGGAATGATGTGTTTTTAGTGCTTACTAATGAGTTTGATACTAGTGAAAAGGAGATGTGTTTGGGGATATTTTAGATGATGAAAATTTTGTCACAGAATCTTTGATAAACTGAGTTTGAAAGAAAAAGTTTTTTTTACAAAGTAAAGCTAATGAAAAGATGAAGGATGCATGGTAAAATAGAGAGCTTTGATGAGTGTATTCTATTTTATGGATTGATCATAGAATCAGTTATATAGAGTCAGTCTTAAAAGGAGGATAGGTTTCTATTTTGAAGTGATGTGAGAATGAAAAGAAGAAAGGATATGTATGAGGGTTTTACTACATTAAAATAACTCATTCAAGATATGTATTTTATCTTCTGTTAGTTTTGAAAGTTCTAAAAGTCTACAATCAATGAAATGGGTAGACAATAGAGATGACAATGCTTCTTTTTTAGGACAGTGAACATGATAAAATGAATGTAGATGATGAATGAGGGTTTCTTCTAGAGTCCTTCATGTAATGTGATATTAGGAAGAACATTGTGAGATGTATGTTGCAGAAGTTGACAAGAACATTGATTGCAGAAGATCAGGCACCTTTTATTTATTTTTATGATGGGTTGATATGATGTTTCTACTGTTTGAAGTGCAATAATGGTAGAGTATGTTGAATTTTTATAGATTTTGGTAAATAAGATTTGAGGTAGAGTTTAACTATTGTTGAAGTATATATATGGTGATCTTGGATATTCAATGATTCTATTGTAAACTAAATGGTACATCTGCAATGAGTTGATGTTGAATTATCATTCTTTGAATAGCATGTAAAAGAAAGGTGCCATTAATGTGTGCATACCAATCTAGGAGAGTAAAGGTAGAGCACGGTAATGTTCTTGAATATCTTTATAGAAGAGTGGTTATGTAAAAGAGTTATAGAACTCATCTATAACCTATGGTATGAATGTACATAGAGTAGTACTCTATATATCTTCTTATTTTGTGTTTTGGGTTGGTGCTCCTAAAAGACTTAGAGTTGGTGCTCCCAAAAGATTTAGAGTTGTTGAAAGGAATAGGTGTTCCTATCAGTGCATGCTCAGTGAGATCATGTTTCAGTGAGACACAAGTGTAATCAGTGAGATTTTTGGTCAGTGAGACCTAATAAAGATTTTGGAGAGGTTGGATAGTGGTTTTTCCCTATTTGGGTTTTCCACTTTAAATACTTGTGTTATGGCTTCATATTTGTGGTTCTATTCCCTTCTATATCTTTGGCATGTTGGTATTAACTGTTTGTGCAGCTATTGGAGTAATAAATGAACTAGTTTTATTAAATCACTGATTCACCCCTCTTAGTGATCCATTGTATTCCAACAATTCTATCAAGGACCACTTGAAAAATCTTGTCTAAAAGAGACATAAAGTCTCTTTATTCCTTGAATCATTCACAAAGGGTGCATCCTAAAATATCATAGTTAGGGATCATACTTCTAGGAGAGAGAATCTAGAACAATTCTACTACTTATCATTAAAATAGGATGTAAACAATAATAAGGAAACATCTACATCAATAACATGATGCTTGATGTAAAGATTTAAAATAAATATTTTATGTTCTTGATAGGAACGGTGCGATATTCCCTACTAAAAATAAAACGGACCCTATATGCAACAAAAAATAGTTCATCCCAATTAGTAATCCTTAAAGAGATATTAACATTCTAAGTGAGAAATGCTTTTTTCCTTAGAATAGCCATGAATAGATATTGAGGACTAAAAGAGAATAAATTCAAGAGGAAACACATATTTGGCACATCTTTTTGAGGGAGGAAGTTTTTCAATGACAAGACTACATGGAAATTGAGTTGATGTGGGTGACCTTATTAAGATTCTTCTCATAAATTACATGTATCCAATGAGCTAACCACACATATCAAAGTCACCAAAGTGAATATTGATTACTTAAGAAAGTAGAACCCCTTTGAATTTTTCACTAGGACTAAGAAGTGTAGTCATGAAACACACAAATATACATAAATGGGAAAATAAAGATTATTGGGAAGACCAAGTCAAGTCCCACTAGGCGTGCTAGAAATTTTTTGTTGCTTCTAATTGGTGCATTGCTTTGGAGAGTATGAATGGGACAAAAATTAATGGGTCTAAAGGTAATATCTCATAAGAAAGAAATAGAGCAAGAGCCCCAACTCATAGATAAGTTTAGGATCTAATGATTTTCCTAGGCATGTAAAAAAAATCCATAACACCACTTACTAGACCCAACCAAAATGACTTATGCTTTCATATTTGTAGACCCTCTAAGAAACTCCAATAATATTGAAACCCATGTACTTATAACTTTCAAAAATCATTTTGGAATATTTAGATAAGGCTTATTTCTCTCTTCTAATCTTCTCCTAAATGATTTCTTAATTATTGTAGAAACAAAGCTAGTCTAATGGTTAATCCACTCTAATATATCATGAGATAGACAACGGTTAGAAGGGTGTAGATATAGAAATTGAAAAGGGGTTACACACAAAATGACTAGAGTGATTAGTTGAATCTCCCTTAAACATTAAACCAACCTATCATACATGAAAAATAACATGGTCTATAGATGGGATTGCATCAAATTACTATTGTAAAATAACTTAATATCTAGAACTCCAAATATACATCATCATGACTTAAAACTTTTAGATACACACAAATAACTCTCTTCCATCTAGGGACCATATGCATGGAAAAATAAAACATAAAATTTTGGGTAAAAGACACTCTCTTGTTCAAGATATGAATATTAAAGCTAGAAGTATAACTTCCATTCACTCAGAGGGTTAAAAGAACTTTACAAGAGGGTTGTTCCCATATTTATATAAACCATAGGATTATTGCATTATGTAATAGGAGTGAAGGGAACCAAATAAATTTTATAAAGAAGAGAAAAATAGAGGGTACAATTTTCAAAAGGTTTGGAATTGTTATGGAGTCAAAAGTGTCCACTTGTCTTTTTACCTCCTTGTTTATCTCCTAGGTCCCTGTGATTGAACTATACATTCAAAATGTTAATCCTGATGCAAAATTGTCTGACACCAATATAAAATTGGAATATAGGCCCCTTCATTTACCTTACTCCAGACCCAAAAAGGGTTGATGGACCTAGGCAGTATCACCCATGTCCCCCTTTTAGGTCTGGCCTAACTTAAAGGTCTGTCAGCCTAGGACCTTTCAAAAGGTTTCTCCTTGCCATCTCTTTTGGTTTAATTTCATGATTATGAGTGGGAAAGCATATATAGTATGTTTTTGGATTCATTTGTAACTAGGTTGAAAATAGCATAACTTGAGATCTTGAAGTGAAGTAAACAAGAGCATTCATTATGATTCTAGAGCTAATTTGTGTGTTATTATTGTGTGTTTGTTGCAAGAATGGAGATATCATATATCCTCCTTAGGATTTGAACAATCTTCATCATTCTAAGGGATCATCACATAGATGATATCATTATTTTTTTGTCATCATTTGAATCATCTCATTATCATTTTTTTATCCTCTGCCCCCATGAAGGCACACACTCTTTATCAATCAATAGTGATGGGAAGCTTGAATGTTATCCTAGGATTTAACTGAGGCAAGTACCTAAACACCATAACCCCCAAACCCCTCCTTATCTTCTTGTGTGCAGGTTATAGGACTGAGATCTGAGAAATACAGAGCTATAAGAAGACTATGTGAAGATAAGGGTTTTAGGATTCAGAAATAGTTTCAGAAAATTCACTCATAAAGGACCTGGGTGGTACCACCCATGTCCTCCTACCCTTCTTAAGTTTAGATCTGGCATTTGGACAACATTTACAAATCTTTCCAGCTTATAGTTTGTTGGTTTTTCTTCTGAATCAGCATTAGGGTTTGCTAGTTCCAATGCACAGGCAGATTCAGCCAACTGAATACAGGAGGTTGCGTGAGCTCCTCCCCTTCACTTCTGGTTCTGCCGCACCAAGGGGGGTTTCCCTACTTGATAAAAGTATAACCTTGACTAGCTCAATGACAGAAGGATTTAACTTGACATCAACAGGCAGAATACTCTCATGTATGGACCAAGATTTGTGTAACAAATCACAAGGTTGGCAACATTCTTGGACATAATGTCTAGTTAGGTATGAGAGCATGCAGAGGTTCCTAATCCTAATCCTACAACTAACAGATAGAAAGATGAAGTGGTTTGATTTGATTTTTGGATGCAAAGTTGGACATGGTATATAACCTCAACACAGAGCAAGATTGGTGCCTATCCAGGGCTTGGAGTCGGTAGACATACACCTGTGAATGATCAGCGTGAATAGCTAAAACTGGATTTCAGGGGGATACACATGATATCTGCCTTACAGATATCTCCCAATACAGAGTGTTAAGCTGTCTATACTTATGGCATCCCTATTGCAGTAAGAAAGATACATGCAAAACTGGAGATAGAATCAGCATAACACATGCAAACAGAGCATTATTCATATAAGATTAAACATGAAATCAGTGGATTCATGCCAAATCGTACAACAGGAGATACATAAACTCACAAGTTTAGCTGTATAGAGCAACCAGATCAGCTTGTTTTGAATTACAGAGCCAAAATGTTCAACTTTCAACAACCTAAAAAATGGTAACACAGTCTGCTTATAACAGCCAGAAAGTGTACCACAGCAATTAATTACATGGCTTTCAAAAATCTGCCAAATACAGATCACACAGGAAGAATGGCACTCAGAAGTTATTGCAGCAACAGACAAGAGAAGCCTTGAGCCCTGCGTCGCCATCTGGGAGTCTTCACTCAAAAATTGGGCAACCTGATAGCTTGTACTATTGCCCATATCTCTGCATTGTCGCCATTAAAGGCCTCAACCACCCGCGGCCTACCTGGAAACCGTCGCTGCGTTCAAACAAAAGTTCCTGCCAAAATGCACTTTAATGAAGTTTCAAATGTGTAGGGAAATTAATCCCACATTGGTGCCGCGGAGACTCCTTCAATACTTTAAAAACATGGCCGCGAGCATAAAAGGTGTCGAGCGCTTTTGCCGCACTCGACGCACAAGCCTTCTCCAAATGCCCATCGCCAAAACTAACACCATCGGCCCGCCCCAAAAATCTCCCTCCGACCGCTACACTACACTTCCCTGTATCGGCCAAAGATGAACCATCGGGCCAACTCTCCAGACCCTCGCTGATCTACCAAGTCTCTCCGATGGCCAAGCAAAATACACCGCCTTCGGCAAGATGACCACCATCGGCCCAACTGAAAATCCTCCTGCCGACACACATTGTCATACCGATTACCACCTCCGTCGGTGTGACCTACACTGTCGGAGCAACCAAAATCTTCCTTGCCGATCTCAAATGTTACGCTGATGCCTACTTTGCCAGCTACACACTGCTCCTCCATCGGCCAGACCCACGCCGATGACACCCCATCGGCCAAACACCTTACATCGGGGGCCCAAAAATTTGCTTCGCCGATAGCCAAACACACGCCGATGGACATCCATCGGCTAGACCAAAACAATCGGAGCAGCCAAAAAGTCTTTCGCTGATGAAGTCGATCACTCCAATAAGACCAAAAACATAAAGCGCTGAACTATTGAACCGCTAAACCACGAACTGGTTCAAGCTGATGGTTCAAAAGAGAGGTTCAACCGAGAAGTTCAACGCCGATTCCAAATCTGTCGGGAACACAAAAGCAACCCCGCGAACCCATTGAACCGATGAACTGGTTCAACCTGATGGTTCAACACCGAGGTTCAAACATCAAAAATAATCCCATAGGCAACAAAGCTTCGAACCATTGAACCTTGAACCAAAACAAAAAGGTTCAAGCGGGAGGTTCAACGATGCAATATTTGCGCAAGGCAAATGCATAATGCGACCCATTAGAAGAAAATTGAACCCAGAACCGCTGAACCATTGAACTTAGAGAAAAAAGGGTTCAAGTTCAAACTGAAATGTCAAAGACACAAAGATGAACTCATGCCGATGGAGAAAAGACGAAGACCCCTCCTCAAGAAATGAGATGCAGATGCTGAAAAACACTGAGGGGTGCCAAAACTTAGAACCTTTTGGATATTTTGGGATGGTGCCTGCATGAAAATTTGCTCAGAAATTGACAGTCAATTCAGGCACCAACAGTGGCTCTGATTGGGGATGTGTAGGTACAAGACTGTAGCGAGAACCCCAGATCTCTGGGATGCAGACCAGTGCCTTATCCATTGGGCAATAGAGTCATGAAGTTACCATGATCTGCATCACCAATCAAACTTGATGGCCTAAGGCCACCAAGAAAAGGAAAACCAATATTTCTCCTTGTCAAACACCTTGTTCTCATCTGCATACACTGGGTCAAGCTTGAGAGTACTGCCATGATCTGACCACAAACAAACCTGGTCATCTGCGCATTCAACCTTCTGATTTATTTTGTCACTGTCAACCTTATGCAAACAACCCTCAGCATCAGGCAACAAATGGATGCAGAATGTATCAAGCAATGCATACTCAAATGGAATATAACACATGTTATCATTTGTATCAGTATTATGCATTACAAAATGATCTCCTAGTTGGACTGAAAACTGAAAACACTCAAAGTCCACCATGCAGCTAGGAAGATCAGAGCTCATTTCATATGCTGGCCTCTCAAAAGAAAAGCTTTCAAATTCACAATTGTGCACATCATGTACACAACCAATAGCAGCACCAAACTGGAAAAGATCAGGCTCTGGCATCTCTTTCAATTCAGGCACATTTTCAGAGTCACTTACCTGATGTATGTTGTTTCCTCTTTCATCAGGATGAGAAACAGAATCCAAGTCAAAAATAATGTCTAGATCCTCACCATACTCAAATAGATCCTCATCACCATATGTGTCAAAGATGGGTGATCCAGGTACATCAGCTTGATCATAGTATGCCATTTGTTCATGGGCAGCAGAACATGCATCTTCATCACCAATGGATTCCCTTTGTGGAGGAGTATCAGCTTGTGTGTCATAAGCAAAACAGCCATCAAATGAAAAACAATCATGCTCTGATCTAGCACTTGTTTCAATCCCTGATTGCTCTTCATGATCTCCATGTGTTTGAAAGGAAGGCAATGGGTCACACATAGGACTGCTTCTCTGTTTGCTTATATCTTCTCTGTCTTGAGTACAATACTCACAATTGTCTCCACAGGTCCATTCCAAAAATTGCTCATTGCTGTCCACAACCTCGTTATTGTTTTCATGGTCATATGCCTCATCATTGCAATGGGAATCCTCACTAGTCCTTTCACTGGCATCCTCAACTAGTGAACAATCCAGTTGAGCAGTATTGTTAGCATTATGTTCAAATACAGCAGTCTCAACCTCTATGCTTTCATTTTCATTTTTATCTGCACATGATGCCATAATCATTTGGTCATTTGCAGCTTCACAACCATTTCTCACACCAAGGCCTGGGGACAGGGATTTCAGCAGGTGCACATTTCTGATTTTTTCTATTTTTTCTACGAACTTGTATGCCATCTACATACTTGTCACCTTGAAATCCCTCAGTAATGCACTAGAGCCCTCCTCAAAAGCCTCAAAGAATATGCCAACACAGGCTGAAATATCAGGTCTAAAGACTTCTGGGATCTGTGAAAGGGCTACTGCAAACCTATGACTGAAATCAACACATGGCTCTTCATCTTGTTTTCTGATGTTCATCAATTTTGCAACAAGATCAGCAGGTTCTCTTGCAAATTCCTCTTTGAAACAGTCAGCAAGATCATCCCAATAGGCAAAGGATCTTTTTGAAAAGCTCAAATACCAGTCTTTTGCTTTTGCATCAAAGGACCTAACAAAAAACCTCATCCACATATCCTCATCTCTGAATGAATGTTTTCCCATGAACTCATGAAAATTTTGGATATGTGCATTCCCATCACATACACTGTGACCACTAAATCTAGGCATCTGACAGTATATCCTAGCAGGCATAGTTTCTACTTTATAATCCACCCATGACAAATCCAGTTGGTCATACAAAGGATCAAAAGGGCTGAGAAGAGGTTTAGCCTTCTGACTGGCAGACACGACAGGGTTACTGCTTTTTAACTGGGCCTGCTCAGCCTCTAAGAATATCAACCTATTTCTTATCTCTTCTATTCTTTTATCCAACATTTCACCGCTAA
This sequence comes from Cunninghamia lanceolata, assembly GCA_027924645.1. Taxonomy (NCBI): domain Eukaryota; kingdom Viridiplantae; phylum Streptophyta; class Pinopsida; order Cupressales; family Cupressaceae; genus Cunninghamia; species Cunninghamia lanceolata. The sequence continues at coordinate 1,117,731 of BSBN01001054.1, forward strand.
GTATGGGATAATTCATACTTGGATTCATGAAATTTCTATTTTCAGACATCCCTTGCATTCCTAAGACCTGTAACCTCCCCTGGCATCTAACCTATGTAGCAAAACAACAAATATAAAGGGGAAGGAACAAGGTACCTTTCTTATACAGATGCTGAAGTCTGAACAGCACATTTTCTGTCACAACACACACATCAACTTTTCATGTGCACTTGAATTTTTTGTAGAGTCACCACCTCTCCAAAGAGGACAAAATTTACAGCAGCTGAAAGCTCATCAAATATGTTTCTGAGTTCATTCCACTAGCAGAGCAAAACTTCACCAGAGACTGCAGGATATCACTTTACATCAACATCCCCAGCAGGGTCGCCAATTTATGTTGGTGACTCGGATGGGCCACAAGATATAACCCTTTCTCAAATTTCCTTCCCTAGTAGAGTTGCCATTTTTTTGGTGACTCGGATGGGTCACAGATATATTACTGGAGATGATTAGATAGTACTTTTACTTCTCAATCCCCAACGGAGTCGCCATTTTGTTGGTTTTTCTTCTGAATCAGCATTAGGGTTTGCCAGTTCCAATGCACAGGTAGATTCAGCCAACTGAATACAGGAGGTTGCGTGAGCTCCTCCCCTTCACTTCTAGTTCTGCCGCACCAAGGGGGGTTTCCCTACTTGATAAAAGTATAACCTTGACTAGCTCAATGATAGAAGGATTTAACTTGACATCAACAGGCAGAATACTCTCATGTATGGACCAAGATTTGTGTAACAAATCACAAGGTTGGCAACATTCTTGGACATAATGTCTGGTTAGGTATGAGAGCATGCAGAGGTTCCTAATCCTAATCCTACAACTAACAGATAGAAAGATGAAGTGGTTTGATTTGATTTTTGGATGCAAAGTTGGACATGGTATATAACCTCAACACAGAGCAAGATTGGTGCCTATCCAGGGCTTGGAGTCGGTAGACATACACCTGTGAATGATCAGCATGAATAGCTAAAACTGGATTTCAGGGGGATACACATGATATCTGCCTTACAGATATCTCCCAATATAGAGTGTTAAGCTGTCTATACTTATGGCATCCCTATTGCAGTAAGAAAGATACATGCAAAACTGGAGACAGAATCAGCATAACACATGCAAACATAGCATTATTCATATAAGACTAACCATGAAATCAGTGGATTCATGCCAAATCATACAATAGGAGATACATAAACTCACAAGTTTAGTTGTACAGAGCAACCAGATCAGCTTGTTTTGAATTACAGAGCCAAAATGTTCAACTTTCAACAACCTAAAAAATGGTAACACAGTCTGCTTATAACAGTCAGAAAGTGTACCACAGCAATTAATTACATGGCTTTCAAAAATCTGCCAAATACAGATCACACAGGAAGAATGGCACTCAGAAGTTATTGCAGCAACAGACAAGAGAAGCCTCGAGCCCTGCGCCGCCATCTGGGAGTCTTCACTCAAAAATCGGGCAACCTGATAGCTTGTACTATTGCCCATATCTCTGCATTGTCGCCATTAAAGGCCTCAACCACCAGTGGCCTACCTGGAAACCGTCGCTACGTTCAAACAGAAGTTCCCGCCAAAATGCACTTTAATGAAGTTTCAAATGTGTAGGGAAATTAATCCCACATTGGTGCCGCGGAGACTCCTTCAATACTTTAAAAACATGGCCGCGAGCATAAAAGGTGTCGAGCGCTTTTGCCGCACTCGACGCACAAGCCTTCTCCAAAAGCCCATTGCCAAAACTAACACCATTGGCCCACCCCAAAAATCTCCCGCCGACCGCTACACTACACTTCCCTGTATCGGCCAGAGATGAACCATCGGGCCAACTCTCCAGACCCTCGCCGATCTACCAAGTCTCTCCGATGGCCAAGCAAAATACACCGCCTTCGGCAAGACGACCACCATCGGCCCAACTAAAAATCCTCCTGCCGACACACACTGTCATACCGATTACCACCTCTGTCGGTGTGACCTACACCGTCGGAGCAACCAAAATCTCCCTTGCCGATCTCAAATGTTACGCCGATGCCTACTTTGCCAACTACACACTGCTTCTCCATCGGCCAGACCCACGCCGATGACACCCCATCGGCCAAACACCTTACATCGGGGGCCCAAAAATTCGCTTCGCTGATAGCCAAACACACGCTGATGGACATCCATCGGCCAGACCAAAACAATCGGAGCAGCCAAAAAGTCTTTCGCTGATGAAGCCGATCACTCTGATAAGACCAAAAACATAAAGCGCTGAACTATTGAACCGCTGAACCATGAACCGGTTCAAGCCAATGGTTCAAAAGAGAGGTTCAACCGAGAAGTTTAACGCCGATTCCAAATCTGTCGGCAACACAAAAGCAACCCCGCGAACCCATTGAACCGATGAACTGGTTCAACCTGATGGTTCAACACCGAGGTTCAAACATCAAAAATAATCCCATAGGCAACAAAGCTTCGAACCATTGAACCTTGAACCAAAACAAAAAGGTTCAAGCGGGAGGTTCAACGATGCAATATTTGCGCAAGGCAAATGCATAATGTGACCCGTTAGAAGAAAATTGAACCCAGAACCGCTGAACCATTGAACTTAGAGAAAAAAGGGTTCAAGTTCAAACTGAAATGTCAAAGACACAAAGACGAACTCATGCCGATGGAGAAAAGACGAAGACCCCTCCTCAAGAAATGAGATGCAGATGCTGAAAAACACTGAGGGGTGCCAAAACTTAGAACCTTTTGGATATTTTGGGATGGTACCAGCATGAAAATTTGCTCGAAAATTGACAGTCAATTCAGGCACCAACATAGTTTATGTAGATTCCTTCAATTAGGACCTAGCTGGTCTTGAATTGGTCCTCTGACACCTCTACTTCTGAGAGATGGGTTCTATCATCTTCCTAATCATATCTATGTAATTAGTTTTTGGATTGCTATTTTACATTCTCTATTATAAACTAATCCTTGTAGAACTAGGTTTTCATGCATTGTTAACCTAGGGTTTAATAAAAAGTTTGAAATAAGTCTAATCCATCTATAACATACCTGAGCACAAGGTCAACAACTAAGTCCACCTTCATTTGATAGTGATTGGCTTAGCCTTGTCCTCGAATGTTATACGGAAATTTTTTTGATCTAGTTCATATTCTAGTTATTGTCATTCTCCTTTTCCATACTAAACAGGAACATATAGCTAATGATTTATTGAATATATTAAATATGTGTCTATGATGATGCATGCGCAGGTAGTTAGAACTCGGTGACTCCATTTAAGCCCATGAAGTCTTTTGTGTTTCACTTATGCTTTTTAGTTAACATCATAGAAGAAGGGCCAATGAGATCCAATGGAAAATGAATCTTAGATGTCCATAGAGGTACAACTAAAGTTTGTATGTAATGACACACCATTGGGGCCATTAATCCATGTGTTAGATATTGGGTATGGGGACCACTTGGATCCAACTCTACTAACTAGGTCAACATTGAGGAACTCAAATAAGGAAAAATTGTTTTAACCTTAGCAAAATCTTGAGAACCACCATAAATAAAGAGTTTACCACTAAGGGGTGTTGATGGTGGTCCTAGCTAGGTGTAATGTGAATATCCTAAGATTCTTTTGGATATTGGAACTTCATGGATCAATGGTTGGTAAAAAGTGAAAATGTCAACTAGGTAAGGACCTTTAAAATATTCCACTAAAGGGAAGGAAGACAAGACACAAGGTTGGGTAGGGCCCACATTAATTGTACTTCTTTGAGAGAGAAGTTACCTACATGATTAGATCAAATGATGGATATTCAATTGGAGCTCAAGACACTAATTCAACAAGATGGATCATTTTTTTGCTGAAAGAAGTTGAAGTTCAAAAGAAATAAATTATACCTACCTTCATTCCATTAAATGTAAAGAAGGATCTTTTCCACTATTAAAAATGATCCATTGGAGCTCTAAAGAGAGATTTGATGGAGATAAGTAGAAGTGGAAATGTATTGTAGGAAAAGTTAGATCCTATGAACAAAATTGAAATGAGAAAACACAAGGGAGTGTATCTAAAAATATACTACACTGAGAATTATTCAAATTTAAAAGTTCCTTTGGAAAACTATTTGTCTAAAAAATGAAATAAAATAAAGACAAACTTTTCAAGTCCGAATTTGGTTATTTTAGTGACTCTCTTCTAATGTGAATGCTACCTTTAATTGTTCTTTAGTAAATATCTATCATTTGTACAATTAATGGCTTAAACTCATGTTATGAATGCCTTAAAAAATGAGATGTACTATCAGAGACAAATTTAAAGAAGTTGGATCTAACTACATGTACAACTTAAATAGAAACTAAGTAAATAAATAATAAAGCAACATCTCCATTTAATTATGTATACAATTCACTTATCAAATTTAATTTTAATTATGAAATTATCTATACATTTTTAGTACATGGCATTGCACTACAACCATTTATAAAATGTAATGATCTTTTCAACTTTTCTTCATCTTATGTTTGCCAAAATATATCTTTCAACTAGGATTCTTTTAAAAAAAAAATCATAATAAGAAATTATAAAATTTCAAAACTTGAGAATTTTGAAGTTTTACCTCAAGCAAGGACATCCCACCCTAGGAATATCATTTGTTGGGCTATATCATAGCATTGGAGTTTGTAAAATGGTAATTAATATTAACAAAAATAGATACATATGTTGCTAGGTATCAAGTGCAGAGAGGGTAATTACATTAATGTTTCTTCTTAGCTATTTGGGGTAAGATAGTGCAAAGGGCTAGGGGTTGGGTCTAAGGGATTGAAAGTTGGGCTAAAAAGTACACATTTAAATTTATATATCCTTAATTTTTTATATTATGAGGCCACTAAGAGTAATTGGTTATGTTATTTATGTAGGTATTGCATACAAATTTATTTATCCCTAAGTGAGTGAAAGCATGAAGGTGTTTGTGCACCATAGATGAGATATTTTTTTGATTAAGAGATATATTTTTGATTAAAAGATATAGATTTAACCTTTTCAGTGTCAATATGATTATTGAGTTGCAACAATGGAAAGATGATCATAATAATAAAGTGGTTACTCTGAAGAAGGAGTTGTTACGGGTAAAGGACAATCTCAATAAATTAATCTAAATTAACAAGTGCACCATTAAAAATAGTGTTATGGGATTAAGATCTTTATCAAAAATTCAAGGAAATATTAAAAGGCCCTAATGCCATCTATGTGGAAGGAAAAAATGTGAATGTAGAGCCTAGTGCTAGGACCAAGTCCAATAAAAAGAATTATGAGGAGAAAAAAGGCATGACACATGTGCAAGTACATGAAAATTTCTACTAGTAGGAATTAGAGGCTATTGAATTCTTGAAGAAGTTGTAAGGTCCTAGAGTTTTGTTTATCTCTACCATGTCTTTTGTTATGTTTGTTGGGTAGTTTGGATTCGCTTCCGGTGAACATTTTTCTATTGTTTAGCAATTGTTTTGTTTTTATTTTGTTGTTTATAAGATAGTTGTAAAGGGTCTTGGGCCCCTTCAAAACCTATTTTACCTATATAATAGAAAATTGCCTTTTGAGCATCTATCAAATCTCATACATCAAATTAGTGTCTCACTTGGTAATGATAATTAAAAATTATTTACCATTTTTAATCTATTTTAGCATAAGATAAACAAGAAATAACTCTCCTTTTGAGCATCTACTAGATCTCATACATCAAATTAGTTTTGTGTAGTTCACCATATGCACAAGTATTAATTTAGTTTTTTAATCCAAAAATGAAAAGGAAGTCAAGAATGGTCACATATTCACATCAAATACTTACCATAAAAATTTATTAAGAATATTTTCTATTAGGGATCAATGTAAAGTTATTATAGTATAATAATATTATTAATGTATTTTAATTCATAACCTTGTATCAAAATCTATTCAAGACTTTATATTTGGAGTTGGGTATGATAGTGGTGGAGATAAACTATTGAGTTGAAGATATGTGGAGTATAAATAAATAGTGGTATAATTAATTTATCAATACAAAATAGGTACTTATGATATATGGTAAAAGGAAGGGATTAATATGAATTACGTACAAGGATAGGCTATAAAAATTCAACATACATAGAGGTAGAAATGAAAATTAGAGGTTATTCAGGATTCCATGATTAAAGGTGATAAATGAAAAGTTCAGTAAGTTAATCTCCCGAGAATGTCACCAACAAGTCAGTAAGAAAACTCCCCACAAATGCATCCCCAACACAATTTTGCCCAGACATTGCCATTATAGATTTTTCTAATTCATTAATCAACTTGATTTGTATATTCACTATCAATACACTATCATCCTTCATTTGTAAAATGGAATATGTATGTATGTATGTATGTAACTATGTATGTATGTATGTATGTATGCATGCATGCATATGTACATTTATGTCTATAAATGTGTATATATACATTTACATATATGTACATACATACATGTATGTTTGTGTGTAGAGAGAGAGGAGGAAGAAGGGTGGTGGGGGCATGGTGGTTTGAAGATTAGATCTATCAAGTTTATCTCCTCGTTTAGAAGATACATCTTATGTGTGCATAATAAATGGTAAACTTGATGAATCAAATCTTTAAACCTCACAAAAGTTGTTTCATTTTAGAATGAATAGTTATTTACCATGTGCAACAAAACTCTCAACCTAATTTAACAATATTTTAGTAATATAGTGTATAAGTTACAAAGAAAATAGTTAAAGTGGATAATTACTCCAAACTAATTTATAATGATAGGGTAAATATGTGTTCCCAATTATAAGGGGACTCATTTATGATTGTAAATAAGAATGAGACTTCCTAATACAAAGAGTTTTACTTTTCATTCATTTTAATTTTTTCAACCTATGTATTAATAGATTTTTTATTATCACTACTAATACGAATAATAGAAACCATGGAACTCAAAAGATGTGGGCAAAAGACAATATAACTTCTTTTAGATATTGGAATATATTACTAATGATAGTCTTATTAGCAATGTTGATAAAAATAAATCCTAAGCCTCTATAAATTGTAAAGAAAAAATAATAAAATGATATTAGAATTATAAAATAAAAAAGTTGAGATATTATGAATTTTATTTATCATAGTTTAATTGATAAACAAAATTCTAACATTGTTTGTTAGAGAAAATAAATGAATATTTCTAAAATATGGATTAGTGTCCATGATCCACAAAGTGAAACTCATCATTGGACTAACCCAAATAATATGTGTTAAGTATATTTATAAAATATATAATACTAACAAAGTTCAGGAAGAATAAATTTTTCTTTGAACTTTCTCTACCTTTAATATTGTGACAAGAGAGGTCAACTATTGTCATCATTTGACTAATATTTAAGAACCAAACTTATACGAATCTAAATATCTTAAGTACCTTCATTACCAACAAATTCAAATATAAAAATGATAATATTTGAAGAATTTCTTATTATTTCTATTGATATCTTATGTACCTTCATTACCACCAAATTAAAATATAAAAGTAATATTATTTGAAGAATTTCTTTTGTCAATTCTATTTAATTAGTGTGTAAATGAGTGGTTACTATCATATATAGATATGTCTCTTTTTATAGAACATTCTTAATAAATTTTATGAGAAGTATAAGAGTCATAATATCTAGCCAAAAGGAGTCCCTTATAACTAAAGAAGTTGGGAATACCAAACCATTTCTAGGCCAAGAATGCACTCAAAATGGCACCATCAGCTTCATACACGAAGTCATTTTTTTGTTCCATGTGAAAGGTCATACATTACTTCAACAAAAACGCACACAGTGGAGACTAACCAAATGCCTTTGTCAATGTTTCCGGCGAAGCAATTTCTCTTATTGGCTAGTTTGACAACTTTCGTTTTCTTTCTTAGAAATTTGTAGAGGCTTCAAGATGACTTATCTCCATTGTTGTGGTTACAACCGCATTTTTTTTTTATTATTATTTTATTAGATCTCACTCGAATCACTACCACCGGAAAAAATTAAAAAAAAAAGACTTTTAAGATGAGTAGATGGTGAACTTACCATGACACCATATTCGCTACGTTTTATGTTTGTGGGAGTGCGGCATTTTACTCTCTGATTATAATGAGAGAAGTCAAGGATCCCTTTTCTTTTTTTAAAGACTACACCACTTAGACTAACTCCTATAATATGGTCTATTTTGTTTTCCTAGTCTTTTTTATATAGATTCTTTTAAGAGTTTTCAATTTTTAATGATTTGTCCCAACATTTTAGTCATTCAATAATGTAATGCCCATAAAATAATGTCGACAAACTCATTGAAATTAGGTTAACAATTTTATTTTAATGCAAAGGTTCAAGAAGAAGGTGCACGCTGAAAAAATAAGTGTTATTTTAAGTGTGGACATCACTTGGTGTTGAGAAAAGTGGAGAGTCATGATGGTGAAGAGAAGATAAGATGTGGTGAAAAGATAACTAACTTTTGATTATAGAGGAAGTGGTGAGATAGAGAGACTAACTAGCTAGGCATGATTACAATTGACATACATCCCCTTGCCATACACCCAACCCACGAAGAACAAGTGGTTTGACTAGCCACCCAGGGGACATGGTGTCCCCCACTTCCAACTAGGGTTAGGTTTTAAGTGATAAACCTATAACTAGAAAATGATTAATTCGCCTAAAAAATTTAAACATTACTATGTTTACTTTGTTTATTTCATATTGCATAGAAACTCAAAACATAAAAAGTGTATACAAATGTAACACAAATAATTTAAAAGACGCTATGGTCTAAAATTTACAATATATATATTTTATAATATTGTAATTAGTTTAGCATACTATATATAATAATATTATTATATTTTGAATGTAATATGTATTTTTCTATGAATAAGCAAGGGACTGGGTCCTTTGCCCTTTATATTAACTTTGAAATATGAATTTTTTTAAGTTTTTACAAAAATGTCTTCTTCCTAGAGAACATAGGAACACACAATTTCAACAAATGACCCTTGTCATCTAAGCAACATGTGAAACTAACATAGATACATTAACTACAATACCCCACAATAAATAAAATTGGAGAACAAAAACACAAAGTGTGCAAGTATTATTCAATTATGACTACCCCAACACTCGAAAAGGAAGGATCTACCTTGCTACTATGCCCACCATTTTACAGAAGCTAAGGTAGTGAAACAACTTTCTACACTAATCTTTAGGGGAGAGATATGTAGAACTTTTCAGATCTGTACAATAATTACATAAATAAACACAAATAGCAATCATTACATAACATAGTAACTACATGGGGAAACCCTTTCAGGAGAAAAACCACACACTCCAAAGCAGCGCAATATATTATTCAAGAATCAAGAAGATTACAATATACTTGCAAAGCAAGCTTTCACAGTACTATAACCAAATAGAGATCTGGAGGCAACTCAACATCTATAAGACTCTTACAAACAACCTCCATCTCAAGCTCCTGATATATAGAAGATACAATACAGTAAACCATCAACGGTAATTACAAAACTATGAGCCAAAACCACCCAAAAGTGGTGCCCAAATTATCTCTAATCAAATATGCCATGTGATGTGCCAAATCACACACCAACATGTGCAACTCTCCCCTTTATAGCTTGTAATGCCCCAAGTTTTCACCCAAAGCATTAGTTGAACAAACATTGAACGAACAAATTTTTCACATTTGCAAGTGCGACATTTACATGTCCCGTTGCACTCATGCACACACAAGGTGTCACAACAAGCACAACAACACCTAAGAGGACATCACCATTGCATAATGCAAGGTGGCATAAGTGGAAGCCTTCACCCATTGTATGACAACTCACCACGATGACCAAGCAAGAGGTGGAGCTCACTCCATGATGAGGATCAGATACATGTCCATGACCTTGCTCCCTCGCGAACACATGGAGTAGGATGAGGGTGACATCTAACTCATTCCATTCTATGATGACACAAGACATCCCAAACACAAGGGTAATGCTTACCCACAAGATGTCCAACTAGGAGGAATGAGTCCTCAACCAACTGGAATGGTCACTAGTCGAACTCGTGCAAAGGCATGCTTCCCAAAGAAAAAGAGGGAATAATCCAAGAGTACATATGCTATCATGGAAATGACACCAAACCACCTACGGGGCCTAAAAATATTAATCAACATCAAAGAGGATTCATTTTAACCAAAAACATTAAGGTGATGAACCAAAAATGTCCATATGCCAAAAAGGACAAAAGCGATACAAAAGGCTACGCATGTTCGACACCAATGTCGACACATGCCAAAAGAAAAGATAGGATCCTCACCACCTATGTGAGATGAATACGATCCAACACAAACATATCCATAAATATAAAAAACAACATCAAATAATTGAGTCTAAACATGCTAACATAGCTAGATTTTAACATGTAAAATCTATCAAAACATAACAACATCCTCACAAACTGAGGCATGGAAAAATACAAGATGATATCCAATAATTACAATATTCAAAGGGATTCATCCTAAACATAGATGAATCATAGCCAACATCATAAATCAACTCATAGCGTTAATTACTTCTTATTACAAGGGTTTCAAAAGACCTACATTATAAAGGTTACAATAATCAATAATGATAATATACAAGTGCATAAACCACCCAAAAACCATCATGCTCTCCAAGGTGCAAAAAGACATGAAACACAATATAATCAACCTACAAGAAGATAAGGGAATTATCCAACACCTGAATATCATCATGAAGGACCAATGGGGAAATGTTTCTCGCCTCCCAACTCTATTGTCATCATCAAGCGCAATAGCTATCTACTCAACTCTAGGCAACCCTCGAGCTATGGAGAAGGTGATCATGGAAAACCCACTAGCATCATCTCACTCAATCTAGGGTATACATAGCAACATATGATATACACGCCAATCAATGCACACAACACACATGGCACAACTGCCAATACAATGCATATAAATTACACATGGTACAACTACAATCTAATTGCATTCTCTAGTAATATATGGCACACTTGCCAAAGTATAATAGAATGACATCATAACATTCAAGCATAAGGGAAATAATCACACTTTCAATGCATGTCAGATGAGGCATAAATCATAGTCCATCATAGACACATAGAAGCATGAATCAAGCATCACAATGCACATGCAATCACATAGTAAACACCACACGTCAAGTCAAACTCTGATAGTGGAAGATGGAAGAGAGACCTAGGTAGTTAGGACAAGGAGTGTTAAATGAGGGTAATACTCACCTCGTGGCAAAACATGAGGGCATGACCTCCTCATAGAAATCAGATACTACACCAAAGATTGCTCTTTACACCCAAACCCAAGCAAGTTAGACACTTCACCAAGATAGGTAGTTTTGTGTAGATGATCTCATTATTAAATTTTATTTCCCAATGTGTTGAAATGTTATTCTTGATTAAAACTTTCATTTACTAAATTCCAACAACTACTTTGGGCTGTGGTGCACAATGGAAGCCACTCCTTTCCTACCCCTAGAGAACTCTTCCTAAACACCCAATGTACCAAATTGACCAATTGAGTATGGCACGGATTACAAGGTGACAAAATCACAATTTTGATAAAAACACAACATATTATCAAAAGATACAAATTTACATTTTAATTGGGAGACAATGCATCCCACATTTAGATTCATCAAGGAAATGCTTAAAAAGCAATTTTTAGGTATTAAAAAATGGAGAAATAAGTGGCACGGATTTCAATGCACCAAAATGTCCCCAAACACAACATAGTCTCACAAGATACAAAATCACATAATATGAAGGAGTCAACTTATCCGTCAAAGTAAATCATAAAGTAAATGCATAAAATTTAGTTTTCATGTTTTCTAAACATGCAAAATAACCATAAGTCCCTAAAAATTCCATTGGAACTCTCTTTGGCATCTTGACCAAAGTTTGACCAATTTTCTAACTTTTATTTTTTAATAGCTATGGATGATCTAACAACTACCCATCATAGATAACCTGCCCAACAACCACTATATGCAATAAAAATGCGTTGTGGATTTCCAGGGAAATTTTGCCAGAGTTCTGTCTATATTTCTATGTTTCTAAAATGGAAAATACATGAAATAAATAAATAACCAATAGAATTAAATATTCTAAGTTTCCTACAACTAAGAAAAGTCATCTTCAACCATTCTAGATGGTGTGGCAGAAAGGAAACAAAATAAAACTGTGATTAGTGAAAACAAAATGAGATAAAAACACAAAATAAAAGCATAAAACAAGCTTTATACCTCACTAAGATTCACCAATCCAAGATAGGGTGGTAGAAGCATGCACCCAAGAGCTCCTAGATATACCCTAGATAATAGATGCAATGTGAAATACTCAATCTAAATGCAACTCACAAAACTAACTCAAAATTTTTTTTGGCATGATAACATTACTTAGAAATTAAATGATCAAATGGCTTGGAGGATGTTGTATTTTTAAGCATTTTGGAGAGATTTTGATCCAATGGTTAAGATTGATTTGAGAGATCAATGGTGGAGGATGAAGATGACATGGAGGGCCTAGATTTCATCTTAGAAAATGAAGGGCTATGAATAAAGATAAATTTTTAATTCATCTTGGGAAGAGGGGTTCATAAATGAGGTGGAATGTAATAGATTATTTGTGAATTAAAAATTCACATAGGAAAAGGTAAAATGAATTTAAAATTTATTTGGGGAAGAGTGGATATTAATGAGTTATGACATGTGTAAGGGGTGTAAGAGGTATTTAATGAGGATTATGACAAATGTGTATTAAAAATTGATTTATATGGCATGGAAATCAATTTTTTATTCATGGGATGTGGGGAGAAGTGTTAATGAGGGTTTGACCAAATTAATTAGGTGATTAACCTAATTAATATGGTTGGAAAAAATTAGGGAATAAGTTAATGGGAGGTTTAGATTAATTAAATAAGGTTTTATTTAATTAATCCTAGGTCTAGGGTCATGTAGGATAGGCTAGGTAATTAAATAATAGATATTTAATTCACTAGGGTAGGGATAGGTTGATTAATAGGCTAAATTAAATAGTTAAACATGATTTAACTAATTAATTGGGTTTAGTGATGAGGAAATTAACCAAATAAATATTGCATATTTATTTAATTAATTGGCTAAGGTTGAACTATTGAATTAATAAAATTAATCCAATTGTTGAGATAGAATGATGAAAAATTAGGTGATGAAGAGGTAATTAATTAAATAAAAATTTAATTAATTGTTTAAGAGGGAAATAGGTATGTTTAGGGAGTTCGAGAGTCGATTTGATGATGAAGACATTTTTAGGTGTCTACATTTATCCCTCTTTAACGTGGCATCATGACCTAGCAGGGAAGTGGCGTTAGGTCAAAGAAAAAAATGCCCCAATTGCTAGGAAGGAGTGGAGTGAGGGATGCCCCCTTGAGAGGTCAGTGAAAAATAAAATATTTTTCAGGTAATCTCTCGAAAGGACGCAACATGAGTGAAATTTAGATAGTGGATAGGAAGTCGAGTTGATAGGAAGAAGAATGGTATAAAACGGTTGTGATCTGCACCTTGGGGAGAAAAATCTATGTGGAGGGATGACATGGCCTACTATATTTAGAATAGTGGGCCCTAAGAGTGCCACATTTGCACATATTGAGTTATTGAGAAGAAAGAGTGAAGAGGAGATGGCGGACCACAATCCCATGTTCCTGCGATACACACACATTTCTGAGTATATGACCAAGCACTAGAGGCTGGACCTGGAGTAGGCCTTAACCCTGGCTTTGTCATTTTTTTATTTTATCACATTTTTTATTTCAGGAATTAGGATTTTGGGGTTTTGGCACTATCGCAAGATCACGCAATGCAAAAAGGGGAGCAGATTAGCACTATCCTCTAGATTGGCGCTATCCATTAGGGTGGAAAAGGGACGGATTGGCACCAAATGCTTATCATTTTGGTGCCATCCTCTATTTTAGCACAATGTTGCGTAGGGGTAGGAATTTCGTGCATTGGCACCAAATTGGTTTGGGAATAGCGTTATCGTAGTGATTAGTTCTATGTTGCAAAGTAGTGCCATCCTTAGGATTGGTGCTTTGTTGGCTACTAGTGCGATGTTCTGTATTGACACATTTTGGAGTAGTGGCGCCATTTCTCAAATTGGTGCCAAACTATATTGTGGTGCTATGTTCTGGAATGGCGCAAGGAGGCTATGCAGTGGCGCTATCTTTTGGAGTAGTGTCATGTGAGGGAATAAGGGTGCCAAGTCTAGGATTGGCACAAGAGGTTACCTATTGTGGTGCCAAAAATGTTTTGGCTTTCAACAGTAGAGGAAAGGGTGCATTTTGGAAGAATAGGTAAGTTTTGACAAGAAATTTGTGGATGTAGGATACAAGGTCATTTATAGTGTCCTCACAGGGGTGACGTGTGCTGGATGTGATGGAGTTATTTGATCACTTCGATGATGCTTCCCAGGCTCGATTAGCATGGCTAGGGCTTTCTACACCTGCATCTATGCCAGTTTTGCAAGCTCATAGAGCTCTGATTATGGCTGCCATAGAGCGATATCGCCTAGAGACTTGTTCATTTTTGCTTCCTACTGGTGAGATCACCATCACTCTTGAGGATGTTTATTGCATCCTCAAGATACCGATTCATGGTCAGCAGGTGATATATGACACAAGGAGGGGACAAAGGGCCTTACTTAGAGTATTTGGCTGTGATCGCATTATTTTATCAGTGGATAGGAGGGAGATGAGCTATGAGGGGACACTGACAGTGGGTACAGATGATTTTGCTTTATTCCTATGTGCATTGATCAAGGGCATTGTGATGCAGGATAGGAGAGGCAGGGGATTTCTGGTTGGATGGGGGGAGGTCATTAAGGGGATGGTCTGACATGAGATAGTGTATGCCTAGGGGCCAATGATGTTAGCGCAGCTTTATCATGAGATGCATACAGTTGTTTATCATTATGATTCAGCTCTATTAGTCAGATTTACTTTACTTCATGTATGGATTTAGGAGCATATTCCGATCACTCAGCTGAGATGTGGGTATTATCACCATCCTTTTGAGGCCTATGTTGTTTTGTATCAGGATATAGAGTATACATATACTAGGCAGGTTCAATATTGGAGATGAGTCTTGGATGATGTGATTCAGGTTACTTGGCAACCCTACATCAGAGTGGAGCCCTGGCCAGATGACAATGTTCATATGCCCTATACATTCCATTAGTGCTGCTTGATAGGTTAGGGTGACCGTACTATAGATATGTACCTGTTGTCACGAGTTATGTGGCAATTGATGGTGATTTTTGCACGGACCCGTCGAGATGCACATTATTGGCCTCCAACCATACAGCCTCAGGTTGCTTTAGAGGATTTTGCAGCTTTGGAGCTATTGATATGGGATTGGTAGAGTGAGGTTAGGGATGCAGGCACTACTCTAGCCTATGAGACATGGTGGCAGATGTGGCGGCCTACACGGTTCACAAATCCTGCAGAGGAGGTAGTGCTCCCAAAGGAGGCGGCAGCATCAGGGGATGAGGAGTTGGAGGAGGATGGGGATGAGGATTCTAATGGAGATGATGATTTCTTATAGGAGGGAGAGGAGATTATTGTACATTACCTTATGGAGGTTGGGGGAGATGGAGAAGAGAGGGATGAGGAAATTGTTAGGTCATGAGACACCCATCATTGAAGATGGTTTATTTTAGCACAAGATGTGTTAGGTGGGAATAAGCAAGATAGGTGGGGTTAGTGAGAAGATTAGGGGGGGTTGAATTAGATGGTGGGAGATAAAAGATCTAGGCCCAGATAGTATGACTGGATGAGTGATAGGAAGATGATTCGAGCTAGTAATAGTAGTTGCATAAAGTTAATTGAGATCGTTTCTTAGTTTATTATAGCAATATAGGATACATTCCACAAAGGTATGAGATGACGTAAGTGTTGATGTATATATCCCACGATTGCATGGACTAGACCCACAAACAATAGGTTGATGTCATGGATGCCCAAGGTAGTATAACCTTGCCTAGCCAAGGAAGGGGACTCATAGCTATTGATGTTCATAGTACATATAAGGCATTGCTGCCTGTATAGGTAAATGAGACACACCATGCTAGAACCAATCTAGGCTTCAAGATATGAATACTATCCTTGGAGTCAATGAAACCAACCCACAAGCACACCATACAGAAACAATGACTATGTCCACTCCAAGTGTTATCCGCTGCGTACTATGATATAATGAGATCAAGGTAGCTTTGGAAGTGACTAGGAGTAAGACAAAAAATAAAAATCAATAATCAAAAAGAGCAACAAAAAGATATAGATAGCCATTGTGTTCTCTTGCCAAGATAAGTGTTGATAAGATGAAATATTTTTGTCCATTGTAGGAACGATATATCCTAGGACGTGAATCGGTTGGATGTTGTTGAATAATTTTTGGAAGATGGGAAAAAGTATAGTCAGGCCATGTGTTGACTTATAGTTGGTATGTTGGTTGATGATTTTTGCATTAGGCACCATGTTTCAAGCATATACCTAGCATGTGTATCATTTGTTGGGTCTAGCAAGCTCAGTAAATAGGGACCATCCAAATGGGTTGGATGGGTGCATCTTATGTACTTGAGTACTGGATACTTTCTTCGTATTCTAGACTACCTACATACCCTGTGTCCATGGGATCAAGGTACTTTCAAGATGCGGGTGAGATGAATATGTAGTTCTGGCTAGACTTGATGATGTGAGAATGGTTTAGGATGGGTGTGATGCTGAGGGTTGATGGATGTTGATGCTCACGCATTGCAGAGAGTACTATTATGGATTGATGTATGGGGGTGGGTGATTTGTAGTGAATCATTAACAAAATCTAAAAGAAAATTTGTGATGATCTTAGGTGAAGGTGTGGGAATTGCATGGGGATGGGTGATTTGTAGTGAATAGGTGGCATAGGTTCGGATTTTCATGGTCTTATCAATTTGGTTCCAGAAGATGCTTATTCAGGTATTGTATCTTTCTCAGGTATTTATACAATCGATTTGTTTTAGGATGTTTTTGGATTTTGGTTTTCTAATGCTAATGTTTTTGGATTTTTTTATTTTCTAATGTTTTTGGAATTTTTGATTTTCTAATGTTTTTGGAATTTTTTATTTTCTAATGTACAAGAGAAAGCTTACAAGGATCTTTATGCCATGATGATAGCCTTGGGTGGGAAGATGTGGGGTGGTTAACTGATGTTTCCAAATTCCAAGCCATGGAAGGTAATTTTGGCGTGGAGTGTTTGTGATGGAAAGAGGACTTATGAGATGGTAGAACTGGCCATTACACATGGTGCCTGGAATAGGTTTTCACCATGGTACCAATCCAAGGCATCACCGAAGTGATATTCACCATTGGAAGTCTTTATTACACTCGACTTTTTCTTGATTTTTTTATTTTTTTGATTTTTTTTGTATTTTTTGCTTGGGATACTCAATGGGTTATGCATAAAACTTCTTCATATGCAGAATGTTCATAGGTTCATCTAGAGGCTACCCCCTAGGTGTTGCAAGCTGGTACACTCCTGATCCATAGCTAGCTGTGATGACATAAGGTCCTAACCAATTAGGTTCAAATTTTCCTTTCGTAGGGCACTCCTGTAAATTTTTCTGGTGTTCCATAAGGACAAGGTCACCTACTTCAAATTTTTGGTTCTTGATTTTCTTGTGATAGCTTCTTCTGAGGCAATTTTGATAGGCTTACAGATGGTTTAATGCATCCAGACATTTCTCATCTAGTAACTCCAGCTCATGCAACCTTGCAACTTAGTATTCCTCATCGGTGATTATGTTTTGCAGAGAAACTCTTAAGGATGGGAGCTCGACCTCAATAGGTAAAATGGCTTCGGATCTGAATACAAGGGAATACGGAGTGACTCCTGTGAGTGTACGGATGCTTGTACGATAGGCCCATAGGGAAGGATTGAGCTGAAGGTGCCAATCACAGCCAACTTCATTAATTGTCTTCTTTAGAATGCGGAGGATGGTTTTATTTGAAGCTTCTTCTTGACTATTACCTTGAGGGTAATATGGAGTGGAGAAGTGGTGTTGGATTCAAAATTTCTCGCATAAGGTGTAGACTTCCTAGTTCTTGAATGGTTTTCCATTGTCGGTGATGATGGAATGGGAGATGCCATAATGACATATGATGTAATGGAGTGTGAACTTGGATATCTATGTTCCAATGGTGAAGGTGAGTGGTATTACTTCCACCCACTTAGTGAAGTATTCGACAGTAGTGATTATGAATTTATGGCCATTGAATGATGGTGGATGGATTTTCCCTATGAGGTCGAGTCCCCACTATGAGAAAGGCCACGACGTCATGATTGGCTGCAATTCTTGTGTTGGTGCATGAATGAGATCTCCATGTTGTTGACATGGTAGGCACTTCTTTAC
This sequence comes from Cunninghamia lanceolata, assembly GCA_027924645.1. NCBI lineage: Eukaryota > Viridiplantae > Streptophyta > Pinopsida > Cupressales > Cupressaceae > Cunninghamia > Cunninghamia lanceolata. Next base: position 1,136,271 of record BSBN01001054.1, read on the forward strand.
AAACCGGTAGGCATCTCATTCCATGGTTGGCCAATAGTACCCGGTCCTTAGGATCTTCTTAGTGAGAGTAGGTCCACTTGAATGTGCCCCACAGATGCCTTCATGTACCTCTTGCAAGGCCACTTCAGCTTTCCTAAAGTCTAAACATCATAAAAGTGTGCCATCAAGAATCCTTTTGTATAGGGTATCTCCTACAATGGTGAAGTGGGAGGCTCGGCGGATGAAAGTTTTTCATTGTAAGGCAGATAAGTTAGGAGGGATGATGTTATTGTGGAGCTATAGATAAGTTTCTTGATACCACGAGGATAAGGGACCAATGATTTCTCACACTAGCTCTGATTAGGGAACATCATATATTGGAATAGGGAGCTCTTCGATCAGGAACTCACACTTCTTGCTATCTTTCTTCATGTCGACCAGGGATCCGATGGTTGCCATGGCATCTGTAGCTTTGTTGTTTAGCCTTGGGATTTGTTCAAAGTGGATATCATCAAAATAGTCTTTAAAGTCATTGACCATCTTTTTATAAGGTAGGAGTTTATCATCCTTAGGCTTGTACTCATTGTTTACTTGTCAGATGACCAGTTGGGAGTCGTCATACACTGTCAACTTCTTGATTTTCTATTTGATTGCCATTCAGAGACCTGTGATGAGGGCCTCATACTCTGCCATGTTTTTGGTACATGGAAATGTAATTTTAAATGACTTAGGGATGGTGTCACCTTGAGGGGTAACACACAAGATGCCTGCCCCCAAGCCTCTATGGGTATATGACCCATCAAAGTACATTTTCCATGTTTCTATTGCTGGTGCTATTGTCAAGATGGCTTCAATAGTAAACTTTGCCAATGTAGGGTATTCTGTAGGAATAGGTGCTTCAACCAGCTGATCAGTGATAACCTGTCCTTTGATAGCCTTTCTCTCGGTATATTTAATGTCAAATTCATTGAGGATCATGACCCATTTTTCCATTCTCCCAGTAAGAGCAGCTCTATTTAGCAGATATTTTAGTGGATTGATCTTGGTGATGAGCTTAGTTTTGTGATTGAGCATGTAGTATCTTAACTTTTGTGAAGTACAGACCAGGGCTAGGCATGCTCGTTCAATTGGTGTATAGTTTAGCTCATAGGATATCAAGGTGCGGCTGATATAATATATGGCTCTTTCCTTCCCATGTTCATCATGTTGTGCTAATAAGGCCCCTATAGTTGTTTCCATTGCTAAGATGTATAATAGGAGGGGCTCTCCTTGCCTTGGTAGAGTTAGAATAGGAGGGTAAAAGCACAAAGTTGTGTCACACTTTTAGTCGACTTATCAGCACAAGTGAATTTAAGTATCAATTTTGGTCAAACATATGATCTTGTAAGATTCATTCTAGCTAAGTTAGATATACACACAACTTTTCCAACTAAAATTGTTGGCTAAATGCATATGTCGCACCACTATGAGGCCAATTTACCAAAAAAAATAAAATTATTTGAAAAACTTGATATTTCAACAACTTATACTTGTGTAAATAACATATTAAAAAAAATATAAAAATACCTTTTTGTAGATCTATAAGTTTAGATTTCAAAAATATATATATTTTAATAGTTTAATTATTATTTACATTTTCCTTTCTATTTTTACTAAAAGTAGGTTATCAACACAAAACATTACGTCGATTACCATGTCAAGGAAAAATGGTAAAACTTATTTAAAAAAATTTAAAAAATATGATGCACTAGATAAAAGAATCTATATCAAGATGGTATAATTTTTTTTTCTATTTTAGATAAATAGTTAATATGAAAGTTGACATCAAATGGAAACAACTACATTTTAATACACACACATTTTATTATTTATTTAAAAATATATATTTATCAAAATTAGAAAAAATATATCCATGCACTAAAGTTTCAAGTTATAACTATACACAAAAAAATTGAAGAAAAAAAAAATTTACTATATAAAGATTGATGTCTCATGTAACTTTAATTTTCAGCATTTTATCAGCAATTAAATTATAGTGTCAATTTATTAAAAACTATATTCAAATAATTTTTTAAATTTTTTCAAAAAATACAAACATAAAATATACTAAAAAATAAATATTTTATTAGTTTACATCATTTCAAAATTTAAAACATATATGTCACTTTTTAGTGATTCAAGTTTAAGAGTTGGATTAGCGTTCGCTGTTTCCTTTATAAAAGTGTGACACAACTTTGTGCTTTTACCCAGGAGGATTAGCTAGGTATTCTTTTAACTGGTTGAAGGCATCCTGACACTAATTGTACTAGACAAAAGCTATATTCTTTCTGAGTAGATGCTGAAAAGGTTGACACTTATCGGCAAGTTGAGCAATAAACTGACGGATGGACTACAGTTTCCCTTGTAGACTTCGTAGCTGTTTCAGTGTCTTTGGAGGAGGCATCTCAGTGATGGCTTTAACTTTTGCAGGATCTACCTTAATTCTCCTTCTAGAGACTATGTATCCCAAAAGATTTCCAAAGGTAACCCCAAAGACACATTTCTTTGGATTTAACTGCACATTATATTGCTCTAGCCTGTCAAAAAAAAATTCTAACACATCCAGGTGTTCCTCTCTTGTCTTTGATTTTCCTAGCAAGTCGTCCACATAATCTTCCATGATGTGGTGGAAAAGATCATGGAAGATGACGGTCATAGCTCGTTGATAAGTAGCTTTGGCATTTTTCAGACTGAATGGCATCACTACCCAATAGAATGCCCCCTATGGGCAATAAAGGTCATCTTTTGCTGATCCTCTTCTGTGATCTAGATTTGATTATACCTTGAAAAGCTATCCATCAAGGATAACATGTCATGTCCTATTGTAAGATCCACTATCATGTCAATGTTTGGGAGGGGGAAGTCATCCTTTAGGCAAGCTTTGTTAAGGTCTCAGAAATCAGTGCAACAATGGATTCGACCATCAGGTTTCGCTACTAGAACCAGGTTGGAAACCCACTCAGGATAGTCAATTGGTCAGATGAACCCCACATCCAGTAGTTTCTTCAATTCTACTTTGACTAGGAGGGAAACTTGAGGGTTCATCTTTCTTAGATTATGTTTCACTAGTTTTGCGTTAAGCTGTATTGCAAGGTGATAGACAACCAAGGCAGGATCTAGCCCTGGCATATCTGCATAGGTCCATGCAAAGTTGTGGTTTCTGCATTTAAAGAATGCTAAGAAGTTTTCCTGCTCTTTTGCGTTGAGAGATTCTGCCCTGAAGGTGATTTTTGGCTCTTCTTCCATCGCAAGATTTATTTCTTGAGCTGGCTCCACAAGGATGGGTGATCTATCGAGATATACCTTCTCTCTCAGGAAGGCCCATGCTTCCATCTCCCAACACCTCGTAGAGGTTTTCACTAGGAGATATGTCCTTTTTTTTTACTTTTTTGGGATCTGACACTACCGCGGAGTAGTTTTCACCATCAGATCCATGTTTTGTTTTTATATTTTTACAACTAGAAGCAGGGGTTGTCTCCCTGAAATAGGTAGTTGTATCAAGTTCCATAACGTATCCAACTTTATGATCTCCCAGGGGGAAGTGATCTCTAATTCCCATCATTTCAGTGATTGCTTCATCATTTTGTGCTACGTCGAAGACGGGAGGTCCTTGTTGGTCCCAATCTATGAGGTCCGGGTATATAAGGGGTAGGTCATTAGATGAATATGTTAGGGTGGTGATTGTGTATATGGTGCATATGGATGATTCAATGAACTCAACGAAGTCACTAAAAGAATCTTGATGGCCTACTTCATTGACATTATTGACTTCAGGGGAAACTGTAGTGACCTTGGCTAGGATACTTTTGCCAGTAGTGAGGATACGTTGTTGTTGACCATACCCTAACCTTTGAGTATAAGGATTTCTTGTCTCTTGAACTAGTTCTATGATCCCTTGTTCATGAAGGCCAATGCCCTCTTGTCCTTTGTAGCCCATGTTTTTGATGATCTCTAACCCTTTGCCATAGATTTTTGTTGGTATGGTGGGGGCTTCTTGCTCTATTTCTTCATCTTTATAGAGCCATGATGATATGTCTTCAAGTACATCTTGATCAAGGAGGTGTTTCTTCTCAAAGGTAGGTGATGGTTTACATTTGATGACAACTGTATTGACGTCTTCTCCTTTTGGGATGCCAAACATTTTAGGGTTGGGTAATGTCCCCACACAAAAGGTACCATGCAGGTCATATTCCCCACATCCCATGTCACTAAGCTTGATCTTGACCTCAGGTGGTGAAGGTGCTTGGGATGAAGTGGTGGCAATGTTAGTGGGGTCGATGTATGAGGTGGATGTTGTGGGAGTGGTTTTTGTGATAGCTTTGTTGTATGGGCATAAAGTGTGGTCATGGCCTTTAGAGAAATTGTAGTATTGGAAGGGGCGGGGGTCAGTATAGATAGTTACTTTCGTGCCATTGTGAGGGAACTTTAGACATTGGTGGAATGTAGAGGGGATGGCTTGTATGGCATTGATCCATAGTCAGCTGAGAAGAATGTTGTAAGGGAGATCAAGATCAAGGACCTGACATTTTGTTTCCATTATGTTTTGTCCTACTTAGATAGGGAGCTTGATAGTACCCTCAGATAATCATTCAGTGTCATCATATCCTTTGATTGTTATGCATTCACTGGTGTCTACGAACACATCTGAGTATCCCAAGTGTTTTAGCAATTTAAGAGTGCACAGGTTTAGGCTAGAGCCACTATCTATTAAGACTCTCTTGATGATATGCATATGGATGACGACTTCGATGTGCAAGGTGTCATTATGTAAGTTCTCAAAAGTAGGAAGATCCTTTTTGAAGAAGGTGAGATGATGGGGTGAGGCGATATGGTCCACCATGGCTTGGAATTGATTCACATTCAGGTTGGCAGGAACTTGGGTTTCCAATAGAGCCTTGTCAAGGATTTCTTTATGGAGAGGTGATGTGCAAAGCAGCTCAAGTATGGAGATTTGTGCAGGGGTCTTTCCTAGATGTTCTAGGAGGTTGTACTTATGGGTAGGTGATGGGCAAGGAGCTGGACAATTGGGTAGGGAGTTCGATGTGGATGGAGGCATTTGATCAGTGGTAGGGGATGTGCAAATGGATACACAACCACAATGGGTTGTGATGGCACAAATGGGTGCTTGAGCCCGAATTGCGATTGTGTTGACATGGTTGGATGACGGTTCTATTCATCCTACAATAGAGTCATAGGATGCAAGGGGTGGGGTGATGTTGTAGGCTTGATTAGACGATGAGGCTTTGTTATGATTAGGTAACAGATCCTTGTAAGCTCCCAAATTGGCATTGGGCGATGGTTGGGTGGCTTTCTCCAGATTGACTTTCTTTTGCTCTATAAGGTCTTGAACACAATGTTTTAGTTTCATGCAATCAGATGTCTTATGGCCCACAATGTGGTGGTAGTCACAATAATCATTTTCATTGTACCACGCAGCTTTGAGTTCACTTTCTTGGTGGGGCTTAATGGGTGGGAGAGTTATGAAACCATTCTTTGGACATCTATCGAGGATATCTTTGATTGGTTCCCCTAAGGGTGTGAATTGTCTCTACAGTTTGGTTTGTTTAGGTAGCCCCTTTGGGATATTTATGTTGGTGGCATATGTACTTGATGGTGTTTGATTTTGTACATGTTGGTGGACTTCACATCGGTGACACCGTTGCTGAGAGTGTTTTTGTTCTTTCCCCAAAAGCGTGATTTTTTGTTTGATTGCATGTTGTTGTTGTTGTTTGTATTGGGGACGTTGATGTTGACTTTGTTGTTGTTGTTGTTGTAGGTCTAGTTGTCATATAATTTGATCAAGCCCTTGGCGATAAGGGCTCTTTCAATGGTAGTACCTTTGTCAATGACTTCTTCGAAGGTAGATGCGCAAAAGATTTGTAGATGGAACCCTATTTCTTGGTTTAGATCAGTCACAAACATGGTGACTAATTGCTTCTCAGGAATTGGCCAAGGGAGTTTGCTTGCTAAGCCTCTCCACCTCTGTAAGAAAGAAGTGAAGGATTCTCTGCTCTTTTTTTTTGTAATACAAAGGTTCATCATGGATATTTCATGTTTGAAATTATAGTAGAAATGGTTGACAAATTTTTATGCGAGCTCAGGGAAAGACCTAATGCCTGGGGGAAGATGTGCAAACCATTCAGTGGCTTGATTGATAAGGCTTCTTGGAAAGAGTCTCGTTAGATATGTATCATTGTTCAAGACCTCTAGACAAGCAAGGTAGAACTCCCTAAGGTGATCCCTAGGGTCTCCCTTTCCCTTATATTTATCAAATTTGGGTGTTTCAAAATTTTTGGGAAAAGGAGACATGTATAGGGTTCGATCAAACGGATAGGGATAGATATCCTCAAAAGCATAATGTTTACACTTGCTCCTAGTTTGTAAATCATCTACCTTTTGGATCAAATTTTGTACTACGCTTGTTAGGTCCAGGGTTGGTGGTGGTTGTGGGGTGTAGGTTTGTTGATTGATGAGATGTTGGAGGTTGGGCGAGATTTGGTTTTGGTGATTTTTGGGGATCATGTTTTGATATTGTGGGGTAGTGTTTTGGTTGAGTTGTGCAAGATATTGTGGGTAAGTGTGGATTTGTTAGAGAATATGAGGAGGTATTTAAGGATTGGGTTTATGTTGTGTTGATGATGCTATGAGATTTTGTAGATATGTGAGATTAGATGGGTTTACGTTGGATGGATTGGCATGAGATGCATTGATGTTAGATGGGTTGGTCATGTCGTAAGGTGGTTGTGAAAATAATTGTCTCATGTAAGCTATGGTTTGAGGGCTGAGTTGAGGCACACTTGTGGAAGTACTTGCGTGCGTGGGGTTGCTTTGGATGCCAAAGGTGATTTGGGGAACGGAAGAGTTTACGTTGGTTATAGTAGTGGATGTGATGATGGGTTGGGAGATGGTAGGATTGGAGACATTTGAGGTGATGGATATGTTACTGGGAATTGTAGTGGTAACATTAGAGTTTGTGGGAGTGGTAGCTACGATGGGGGTTGAAGTTTGAGAAGCTGTAGGTTTGGTGTTTGATGTAGATGGTTGAGAGGATGTGGTAGGATTGTTGTTAGAGGTGGATGGTTGGGATGATGTCATGTTGTGGGGTGGTTGGGCATCAATTTTGAGGAGGTAATCAAGATATCTATTTGGATCCGACCTTAGGACTTTATCAAGCATGTCCATGTTGTCAGGGTCTTGTGTAAAGTTCAAGATGTCTTGATCATCTTGGCTAATGGTGGTGACTTTTTGGATGGGTGGTTGTGGTTACAAGAAATGGAAGGGATTTTTATTGGGATTACATGTTAGGATTTGAAAGACCGAGGGTATGTTGTATGTTTGTTGGTCAATTGGTATGTTGTTGTCATTGGTGTGAGGCATCCCTATGCCCATATGTTGTCCAAAGTTTGCCATTGCTTGATTCTTCTTGTGTTGTGATCTAGTTATGGGCATGCAAGTGTATGGATTTGATTTTGAGGTGGATGAAAAGTGGAGACCTTAGAGAATTTGGATTGATTTGTTGGACCCAAAGAGGATGTGGTGATGGAATGGAGTAAAGGTTTAGATGTAAGAGAGTATACTTCTCTAAATCTGAAGATGAAAGGAGATTATAGTGTGATAGGATAGATTTTCACTTCTAAGAGATGAGTCTCAAAAAAAGTGTCAACCTAAGGATGGTAAGAGTGGGTCATATTGATTCTTACAAAAATTTGGACCAAAATAATGGAGGGTAGATGGGGTTTGCTTGAGGATGATTTGATGAAAAGGATATGGATGTTAATTTGGAGGATAAAACCTTAGATGAACTAGATATTTGGTATGAGAGATTGGGATGATGTTTTTGAAAAGGATTTGAAGGTCAACAAATAAGCTCAAGTAAGATCTAGCTTTGTGTTGCACAAATAGATGTTTCTCTTTGTTTGGGGTAGACTTATGACCTTACACAAAAAGGAATGATTATTCTACTTGAAAGCTAGAGTAATGACTTTTCAAGTAAAATATGATGTAAAGGATGAAATCTACTAGCTTTAGCTCAAGGATTGATGAAGTTTGGATGTTGGTTGATGGTTTTTTGGTGGATATTTAGATTTAGAAGATTTTGGATATGTTTTTGATGGTAAAAGCGAAAGGATTTTGGGAATGTTTTTTTGTAACAAGGATGTCTATTTGGTCCCAAAAAGTATGCAAAGATCAATGAGGATGAGTGGATTATGGTATAACAACGGGTCCAATAATGATAATGATTAATTCTCTAAGTCCAAAATGGAGGTATGATTGGGAAACTTTAGATCAAAATGGATGGCGTATTGACAAATTTTTGGGAAGGTGATGATGGATTATGGCTAGCTAGGTGCTAAAGATCACAAGGGAATTCTTTCCAGTTTTAGGTAGGTTAGTCTATAAATAGCACCAAAACTCAAGTGAAATGGCGCCAACACAAACAGAGATTGTGCTAAAACAGGTCAGTGTTGGTCGAGGTTTTGAAAAAGATGGATTTTGATGACAAATTTGGATTTTTATGGGTATGAAGTTTGATTAAATGATTTTTGTTGTTTCTTGGTAAGTCTTTTGAAAACACTTCAAGCTCAATAGCACACAATAACCAAAGGTTTGTTTGTGAAAATATGTAAGATTTTTAATTAAGCACTTTGTACAACCTAAGGCGCGGATAGGACAATATTTGTTGAATCCCCTAGCTGCGCTTATTCAAAGCAGGTAGCTCCAGGATCTTGGTAGCACCGGATCCCCCTTACAATGCACTCACTTCTCATGCATACTAAGATCTAGGTTTCCCAAGGCTCGTGCCCCCACCAAGCCTTAGGATTGTCCCTGCTACCTCGACTAAGAATTGTATGAATCAGGGCTGCTCCAAAGGTTACCCTTCTACGTCAACAAATAGAAGGATTTGGGCTACTATAACAATGGTTTGTAGTAAGTGCATTCGTTCAGGTGGCCATACGTGTGACATCACTACTCTCCATTATGGAGTCTCCCAACCTTCAAGGGTTGTGCCTTAAAGGGTTTTGGGGGAGGTTGGTTGTCGGTATGATACAACAAAACCTATTACTTGTGACTTTTGTCACAAACACATTATTTTATATAGCGGCTCGAAAGAGATTGGCTTTAGCTTGTTGCCACTTGGGGCATTCCCACCTTTCGAAGCAGGTTGGCAGGCCCTCTTAAGGTTCAACAAAAGCAACACAAACACAAAAATGCTTTTGATCCCCAAGTTCATATGAAGATGCAAGGGCAGAGCATACATATTTTTAGGCTTGGGTCACACTAAACAAGGTTCATTTTTAGCTCTTGGATTATGTTGGGGGTGATTTATGCAAGTGTTGTGAGGCATTTTTGATTCCCAAGATCACCAATGGTGCGAGGGAAGAGCATACACTTTCACCAAACAAGCACTATCACAAAACACTTCACACACAATTGCTTGTTTTCTTGCTTAGATGAGTGAAAATGCAAATTTGTGGTTCCTTTTAAACCAATGAGTTATGATGCATGTTGTTGTTCTTTTTAAGCCCAAAATTGAAATGTTCTTAAATTTGTTGGCAAGCACTTGTTAATTTTAGAGCACCAAAATCAAATGTTTTCCACACTAAGGTACACAAGAGTTCTTTATATGAGCACCAATTGAAGTGTTTGTTTGTTGTTACCATGCAAGGGTTCTTTTTATGAGCACCAATGGAAGTGTTTGTTTAATCTAAAGAAAAACCCTACAAAAACTATTAGTTGTTTCAAAAAAATGGTCTTGGACAGATGATGGTGACCTGCAAAACAAAGAGCAAGACCTGCATAGAACCCAATGTTAGCAGACAAAATAGTGATAAAATAGATCACATATGGCATTGCCTTGACCTGAAATGACACTACTGCCAATACCCTGGACAAAATCTAACCACCCTAGAAAATAGTGCTACTAATACATACAAATAGAGCTAAATTCAAAGATAATGCTAAAATGGACCACAAACTATGCTAAATACAAAAATAGCACTATAGGATAATACAAACTATGCTAAAACTAGTGATTGCACTAATATAGACTACTTATAGTACCAATATAACAAATAGCGCTGAAATAAGAAATGATTGTGCTGTTGTGCCAAGGTCAAACAGTCTGATTGTTAACAGGTAAATAGTGTTGTTCTAGGTGTCAAAGGCACTAATACAGGGTTCAATTGGTCAAACCTACAAAACAAAGTTTTCTTAACCAAGCATGGAGTTTGTTCTATCTCAAAAGATGTGTGTTAGTTCCTTTTTAGTGATTAGAAGTATTATTAACAAAAAAGACAACCTTTTCAAAAGCAAACCAAACCAAACTGAAATATGAGAATATGTTAGATGATTTAAGAAAAATTTGGCATGCTCTCCCCTTGTTTTCTCATAAAAAACTGCAAAACCAAGAACAAACAACCTAAAAAGACATTAGGAAGATCAAGAAAATCCAACAACATGTGAGTGAGAGCCAACACAACTGTCATGTCAAATAGCACTGAAATAGTTAGCAAACAACGCTAAAATATAGCCAAATGGCACCACTGCACATGGAGATAGTGCTAAACCTATAAACATAGCTCAAAACAACAAAAACTCACAAAAAAAGATTAGATTGAGACCTTGTGGGTCCCATCGGGCATGCCAAATGTGATTAGTGAAAACAAAATGAGATAAAAACACAAAATAAAAGCATAAAACAAGCTTTATACCTCTGGTGCAGGAGCACCTACCTGACAGCTGGTCTTGATAAGGCAGTTAGTAGTTTTAGGTCTTGTTTATGTTTCCAAGAAGGTCTGATAAGACCAATGCATGTAATAAGGTCATGCTGATCATGATAAGATCATGCTGACTAGGCTTTGCTATTTTTAGTTAGTTTGTTAAGACAGTTGTCATGATGTATGTTCGGTTGGATCTCCCAGCCGCTTGGAGAGAGTTCCCAGCCGCTTGGAGTCGGGTCAGTAGTACTCGAAGGCAAATCTATTTAAGCATGAGATCGGTTGATATTGCATATACAGATAGATATCATCGATCAGACTTTGCGAGAGTAAGGCAGAGAGAGAGAAACTGATCATTGTATTTGCATCTTTTGAAATCAAATAAAGTGTTCCTGTTTGTGTTCATCCTCTGTTGCATTCCATTGCTTGATCGATTTGCTGGTTTGGTGGCTGTATGGATTCACTGATCCATTCCACCGGTTGATTCATCTGATCGGTGGAATGGTTATGTATAGTAGGGTAGATGTTAGTTAGTTTGTTTGCATGCAGGTGTGCAGGATCGCGACTGAAAGGTGTTGAAGACCCTAGCATGGGCATGTGCTAGGTCGAGCTGACAAAGTGTGAAGATCACCCTGGAAGTGGATCGGGTCATCCCTGGAGGATCGGCGAAGTGAAATTTCGCTAAGGCTGAAAGTTCGTCAAACGGCATCATCAGGATATCTTGGTGAATATCCTGCAGTCATATCGGGCATCGTCATCCAGATAAGTGGAGGAGAGCATGATGTTTTCGATTGCTTGAAGTATAAGTGCGTCGGGGTGATCATCATCAGGAGGGCCGAGGAGGAGCATATCGGCATCAGGTTGAAGATCGGGTTGATCAAGTTGATCGCGGGCCGGAAAAACTAAGTTTGGCCAACAGCAGGATATGACGTCATCATCATCATGATATACGTCATCAGGATATTTCAGAGCAGCAGGATATTGAGCAGCTGCGGGTGACGTCATCGTCATCAGGATCTACGTCATCAGGATATCGGGTGACGTCAGCATCGAGTGAATGGTGCGAGGAGTTAAGGTTTTGTCATCATCAGGATAAATGGAAGGAACCGGATGTTCTTTATCCTGTTGATTATCATGATGTTGAATATCATGATGCTGTTGCTTGTGTCATCGGCTATCGGAGCATCGAAGGGAAGGTGCTGAAGTGGTCGTCATCAGGATGTTTGGAGCAACCGGATATTTGATGTCCTGCTGACGAAGGTGGTGTCGAATATCATGATGCTGAAGGTAGTGAAGACGGAAGTTGTCGCTGAAGTGAACAGTGGACGTCAGGAGGATGTTCGCGCTGGTCGAACATGATGATGCTGCCGAACATGATGATGCTGTTGATAATCAAGTAGGGTGATGCTGTTGATAGGCGAAAGTGCGAAGGCTTGTCTGCAGGAGGATATCGGTCGGCAGGTGAAATATGATGATGATGCTGACAGTGAAGTCAAATATGATGATGATGAGGATGAATATGATGATGATGATGGGCTGCAGACATCCATGCTATATGCGAAGGTTATAGTGTGGATGCCTCTGCATCATAGTGGTATCAGAGCTCAGCAAAAGGTCTGGGCTGTTGTGTGTTGATTCTGTCACCGAAAGGGCAGAGGTAGAGTTGATTGTGTGTTGTGTGTTGATTGAGAGGTTGACAAAATGCCTCCAAAAGGTAGTGGGACTGCAAGGGAATTGCAGGAAATGAAGGAGAAACATGCCAGAGAGATGAGGAAGATGAAGGAGCTTGCTGAAGCACTTCAAGCCAGGCTTACAGCCCTGGAAAAGAACAAAAAGAGGGAAGTGGAAGACAGTGAGTCTGAAGAAGATGAAGATACTGTTGAAGAGTATGAAGAGGTAGCTGAAGATCTGGATGCTGAAGACCAGAAATTTGCAAAGCTGTTAAAGGCAGTGCAGGGTGATAAACCTAAGGTAAAGGTTGATGTTTCCAAGTATACTAGAAGTCTGAATGAAGATGAATTGCTGGATTGGATTGCTGCACTTGATAATCACTTTGAATGTGAAGATGTTGCTGAGGATCAGAAGGTGAAGATTGCAAAGACCAAGTTAGGAGGTCATGCTTTGGTATGGTGGGATTATGTACAGTCTGAGAGAAGGAAACAAGGGAAGTCAAAGATCACTTCATGGGATAAAATGGTAGCAAGGATAAAAGGTAAATTCTTGCCAAGGGATTATGAAATCCAGATGTTTAAGAAGCTGCAATTTTTAAAGTAGAAAGAAAGGGATGTGAAGGCATATACTGAGGAGTTTTATAAGTTGAGTATGAGATCTGGTCATCATGAGAATGAGGTAGAAAAGGTGGCTAGGTACTTGGCTGGTTTGAGGTTTAACATACAGGATGAGTTAGTTTTAGCTAACCCTAAGAATGTGGAGGATTGTTATCAAATGGCAATCAGGATTGAAGAAAAGATGAATAGAGGACATGATAAGTCCATGAGAGGAAGAGGAAACCATAGGGGAAGAGGAGCAGCCCCTGCACAAAAGCAAACCAATGAGGGTCAAGAAGACACTGATAAAGGACAGGGACAGTCTGATTTCAGAGGTGGATGGAAAGGTAATAGAGGAAGATTTGGAGGTGGTAGAGGTTCTACTACATTCTCAGGAAAGTGTTACACCTGTGGTGAGTTTGGTCATCCATCCTTCAAATGTCCAGAAAACAAAGGTTCATCATCCAGAAATGATAGAACTAATGACAAGAGAGTACAACTTGTACAAGAAGAGACAGTAGAGCAAAGTGCACAGAGTTCAAACACTTATCAAAAGGATAAGGAGCCTGATAATCATGCATACCCAGAGAGTGGAGAATCATTGATGCTAAGGAGAATTAGTTTGCAGGCATCAAAGGATCTGATGCAAAGAAGAGCTCTTTTCAGGACCATATGCAAGAGCAAAGGTAAAAAATGTAAGGTTGTCATTGATACTGGTTCAACAGACAACATGGTATCTCAGGAAATGGTGAATAAACTGAATTTGGAAAGGATTCCACATCCACACCCTTACAAGGCATCTTGGGTGAGTGATAGTCAATCACTTTTTGTCTCTGAACAGGCATATGTGGATTTCTAGATTGGAGCATATCATGATAGAATTTTGTGTGACATATTGCCCATGGAATGTTGTCACCTACTGTTGGGTAGACCATGGCAATTTGACAGAAGGGTACTGTATGATGGGTATTCTAATACCTACACCATCAAGAAGGATGGGAAGACTATTAAGTTGATGCCATTACAGGCTAAAGCTGCAGTCCAGAAGGCAGCCCAAATCATTTTAATGGGAAAGAAGGAATTTGTGCAGATGCCTATAGGATCAGGCATAAAGGCAGTTCAGGACACTGCAGGGAAAGGAGTTGTTACAGACAACAAGCTGAAGACAGTTTCAGTTGTGACTAACAGAGGTCAGCAGCAGGTTCAGAAACAGGGGTGCAAACAGCAACCAGTTCAGAAGAATGACAAGGATGTTGTCATAGTTGGGACTATTGCTTGTCCTATAACAGTTGACAGGAAGCTAGCGTTGAACATGTCAGAAGTGAAAGAGGCAGTTCAGAAAGAGGTTCTGGTCAGACACCCTGACAAACACAAGGTATGTGAGAGAAAGGCCTACATCAACAGGCATCAGGATTCACTTACCAGAAAGCAAGTTACAGTTTCGAAGTCTTGGAGCAGCCAAGAGCCAGCACAGGACAAAGCTGGAACAGTTCAGCATATTGCCAAGGCAAAGTGTAAAGGTGGAGGACTTCCACATACTAAACTCATGGGACATGAGTTCTTGTCTGTTGGGGAGTATGGTGCAGGAGCACCTACCTGACAGCTGGTCTTGATAAGGCAGTTAGTAGTTTTAGGTCTTGTTTATGTTTCCAAGAAGGTCTGATAAGACCAATGCATGTAATAAGGTCATGCTGATCATGATAAGATCATGCTGACCAGGCTTTGCTATTTTTAGTTAGTTTGTTAAGACAGTTGTCATGATGTATGTTCAGTTGGATCTCCCAGCCGCTTGGAGAGAGTTCGTAGCCGCTTGGAGTCGGGTCAGTAGTACTCGAAGGCAAATCTATTTAAGCATGAGATCGGTTGATATTGCATATACAGATAGATATCATCGATCAGACTTTGCGAGAGTAAGGCAGAGAGAGAGAAACTGATCATTGTATTTGTATCTTTTGAAATCAAATAAAGTGTTCCTGTTTGTGTTCATCCTCTATTGCATTCCATTGCTTGATCGATTTGCTGGTTTGGTGGCTATATGGATTCACTGATCCATTCCACCGGTTGATTCATCTGATCGGTGGAATGGTTATGTATAGTAGGGTAGATGTTAGTTTGTTTGTTTGCATGCAGGTGTGCAGGATCGCGACTGAAAGGTGTTGAAGACCCTAGCATGGGCATGTGCTAGGTCGAGCTGACAAAGTGTGAAGATCACCCTGGAAGTGGATCGGGTCATCCCTGGAGGATCGGCGAAGTGAAATTTCGCTAAGGCTGAAAGTTCGTCAAACGGCATCATCAGGATATCTTGGTGAATATCCTGCAGTCATATCGGGCATCGTCATCTGGATAAGTGGAGGAGAGCATGATGTTTTCGATTGCTTGAAGTATAAGTGCGTCGGGGTGATCATCATCAGGAGGGCCGAGGAGGAGCATATCGGCATCAGGTTGAAGATCGGGTTGATCAAGTTGATCGCGGGCCGGAAAAACTAAGTTTGGCCAACAGCAGGATATGACGTCATCATCGTCATGATATACGTCATCAGGATATTTCGGAGCAGCAGGATATTGAGCAGCTGCGGGTGACGTCATCGTCATCAGGATCTACGTCATCAGGATATCGGGTGACGTCAGCATCGAGTGAATGGTGCGAGGAGTTAAGGTTTTGTCATCATCAGGATAAATGGAAGGAACCGGATGTTCTTTATCCTATTGATTATCATGATGTTGAATATCATGATGCTGTTGCTTGTGTCGTCGGCTATCGGAGCATCGAAGGGAAGGTGCTGAAGTGGTCGTCATCAGGATGTTTGGAGCAACCGGATATTTGATATCCTGCTGACGAAGGTGGTGTCGAATATCATGATGCTGAAGGTAGTGAAGACGGAAGTTGTCGCTGAAGTGAACAGTGGACGTCAGGAGGATGTTCGCGCTGGTCGAACATGATGATGCTGCCGAACATGATGATGCTGTTGATAATCGAGTAGGGTGATGCTGTTGATAGGCGAAAGTGCGAAGGCTTGTCTGCAGGAGGATATCGGTCGGCAGGTGAAATATGATGATGATGCTGACAGTGAAGTCAAATATGATGATGATGAGGATGAATATGATGATGATGATGGGCTGCAGACATCCATGCTGTATGCGAAGGTTATAGTGTGGATGCCTCTGCATCAACCTCACTAAGATTCACCAATCCAAGATAGGGTGGTAGAAGCATCCACCCAAGAGCTCCTAGATATACGCTAGATAATAGATGCAATGTGAAATGCACAATCTAAATGCAACTCACAAAACTAACTCAAGAGAATTTTTGGCACGATTACATTACGTAGAAATTAGATGATCAAATGGCTTGGAGGATGTTGTATTTATAAGCATTTTGGAGAGATTTTGATCCAATGGTTGAGATTGATTTGAGAGATCAATGGTGGAGGATGAAGATGACGTGGAGGGCCTAGATTTCATCTTAGAAAATGGAGGGCTAGGAATAAAGATGAATTTTTAATTCATCTTGGGAAGAGGGGTTCATAAATGAGGTGGAGTGTAATGGA
Organism: Cunninghamia lanceolata; assembly: GCA_027924645.1. Taxonomy (NCBI): domain Eukaryota; kingdom Viridiplantae; phylum Streptophyta; class Pinopsida; order Cupressales; family Cupressaceae; genus Cunninghamia; species Cunninghamia lanceolata. The sequence continues at coordinate 1,152,822 of BSBN01001054.1, forward strand.
TTATTTGTGAATTAAAAATTCACATGGAGAAGGGTAAAATGAATTTAAAATTTATTTGGGGAAGAGTGGATATTAATGATTTATGACATGTGTAAGGGGTTTAAGAGGTATTTAATGAGGATTATGACAAATGTGTATTAAAAATTGATTTATGTGGCATGGAAATCAATATTTTATTCATGGGATGTGGGGAGAAGTGTTAGTAAGGGTTTGACAAATTAATCGGGGTGATTAACCTAATTAATATGGTTGGAAAAAATTAGGGAATAGGTTAATGGTAGGTTTAGATTAATTAAATAAGATTTTATTTAATTAATCCTAGGTCTAGGGTCATGTAGGATAGGCTAGGTAATTAAATAATAGATATTTAATTCACTAGGGTAGGGATAGGTTGATTAATAGGTTGAATTAAATAGTTAAACATGATTTAAATAATTAATTGGCTTTAGTGAGAAGGGGGAAATTAACCAAATAAATATTGTATATTTATTTAATTAATTAGCTAAGGTTGAACTATTGAATTAATAAAATTAATCCAATTGTTGGAGATAGAATGATGAAAAATTAGGTGATGAAGGGGTAATTAATTAAATACAAATTTAATTAATTATTTAGGATAGAAATAGGTATGTTTAGGGAGGTCGGGAGTCGATTTGATGATGAAGACATTTTTAGGTGTCTACAAAAACAATTTAAATGAGAAGATTGGAGAAACTTACCTTCCAATACAAGCAAAAATCTGAGGAAAAGAATGAGGTTGAATGTCAATTTCGATCCACACACAACAAGAAAATGTACCAAGCTCCTGAATCTAATCCAAACTCCAAGTAATTCCAAGAAAAACTCCCTTCCAAGCAATCAGATGTCCATTTTTCAAGCAAGAGGGTTTCAAACAAAGGAGAGAGCAAATCTTGGAGAGAAAAAGAATGAATGAAAAGTACATGTCTTTTTCCTTTTATTCCTCCAAGGTTACCATTCCTTTTTCATAATAAATATTCCTCTTAAGTGATTTAATCAATCAATTTAGAATTAAACAAATTGCACAATTAAATAATCAAATGTCTCTTTTGCAAATCAAATAGGCATTTAAAATAACACATTAATAATTCTATTTCACTAAAAACATCCAATTAATTCACTCAAAGCAACAGAGAAATAGTTAGTCAAACAAACTAACTATTCCAAGCAGGTTATTGCCATTTAACTCAGTCTCATTCCAAAAAGTACACACCCTATACTAGGCATTTAGTTTTCTCATTTAATGCAATTTCTACCTTTTTATAGAAAAATCTCAAAATTTGAAATTAAATTGAAATCACTCAAATTTGTTCCACAAGCATATAATGATGCAAAAAACATTTTTTCTAAAGGAGAAATAACAATTTCCAAATTAAAATCATTAATTTAATCTAAAAATATGAAAAACATGCTTATCAAACTATTTTAAAATAAAGTGCAAGAATACTAAGGAAACACACGCATGGGTTTCCACAACACAATGATAAGGGTGAGATGGTTTAGCATCCCATGTCATCCTTCTCCACATTTCACACATTAGATAACACATGTAATTACCTACACACTCAAGTCAACCATCAGGCATACCTACTCCACATATAATAGTTGAAACAATATAATCCACTCCAACGTGGTATAATCACACATGATATAACTTAATCATCCACTATAATCATCTATGACTAGCATAATCCAAGCACATGAGGCATAAACGAAAACATTTCACAATGCAGGAATAATATGACAGTCACAACTATAACAAGTATAGTGAAAACAGTGAAGCTCAAGCATTAGAATAATCTAACATGCACAATCACAACATATGCATTGCATAATTCATAGTTGGAAACCAAATAACAAAGAACAACCCCATTGGAAACACCTCGATGGTCATGCAAAATACACTCTCAGAACCCATCGATGGCACCATAGACCTTATCGACAAGTTTGGTGCAATTCATCAAAGCATAATAATCACATAATACTGATAAACACTTAGAATGACATATAACATATGAATCAAAAATCACACAATGCACAAACTAGGGTAGGCATTACATCCTCCCCCACTAGTATTAGGCTTACTCCTAGAAGCCTACAAAAACACAAGGATGAAGTACCCTTAGTACACAATCCTTTACAAGACAACAAATCTCAAAATATTAGTCCTCCTAACCAACACTAGGTCAAGGTCTCAAAACAACAAAACAAATCTCCAAAGGTGCACCAACTAGGTCAAAACCAACCATCGTGCATACAACTCCTCTGAGACTACACCACTCCATCCTCCAACTGCCACTGTAATGAGAAGATGCTCTAGCCAAAAGGTGCAATAGACCACAAGCAAGTCAAGTCCATAAAACTCAGGACCACAAGTATGCTAGGATAACCTTTCAAGCTCTCAAGTAAGTCTAAGGAAACTCACAAGGCTACCATATCCACTCTCAAATAGATATACAAAAAAAAGATTACTCTCTCAATAGTCCTTCCTCAAGCACTACCCGCAACAAAATAACTCAAGGATTAGGGAAAGCTAACTCAAAAAGGTTATAGGCACCACTACCACACCTTCATCCTGACTAGAAGCATGCCTAAACTCTAGACATGGTTTCCCTACATGAGGTACTTCCCTAGGTTTCACTCCTAAAAGAGAAGGTTTCTCTAACACTCTAGCTCTACACAACCAAAACTAGGATCAACCAAATAGGTTCTCAGAGGGAAGAGTCAAAACCAAACTCTCTAATAGCACAAACACTTTCATCAAGCAAGGCTTAGCAACCCGTTACGGTAAGCACCAAAATCACGCACAACCTCCATGAGGACCCATATGATGAGTCATAATCCTTATCACATACATGTAAGTGTGAAATAAAATCCTCTCAACAACAATTCTCTTGGTGACATGTCTTTTCTTTCATCTTATGTTGTTTCCCCTTTGTCGTTTTCTCTCTCTTTGCTACCGACACTTTTTGATAGTTTTGCAATACTTGTCGATTTACGTTTCTAAGCTTGTGACCCTGTTCCTAAGCCTTGTATGCATATTATAGGTGAGTTTTCACCTCTCCTCAGTGTTTTTCATCTTCTCCACCCCTAGAAGCCTTCTAGAGGTCCCTCCTAGCCATCTTCCACTTTCAGTTTTTAGTTTCACTCAACCAATCCAAATCTCCTATTATTTCTATATCTCCCCCTGGGAGATGCTATTTTGCAAGTGGAGATTTAGATTTTCACACATGACTGACCTATTTTCAGAGGCAGATCCCCTTCTTTTCTCCTCTTCTTCCATCTCCCATCTTACACTTCAACCTAGGTGCCCTCCTTTGAGGTTCACCCATGAACGACCCAAGGTTGCCCCCTGGGTGACCTGACTGGTGAAAGGAGCGACCCCTGGGTGACCCTATCATGTTTTCATCTATAGAAAAACTCAAGTTTCTAACTCAAAAAAGCTTTATTTTCACCCATTTTTCTTCCTATTTGAATGGATTTTCATGCCAAATATAGAGTTAACTATTTCATGCACCTACACATGCATAATTAGCTCTATTTTATCTTTAATTAATAACTCATGCATTCCCATGCTCTCCTTTGTTAGATTCAGGATAGACAACTAAGAGGGGGGGTGAATCAGTTGTCCAAAACTTTCTTCCAATTAAACACTTTAATCCTTCCTTTAATTCAGCAACATAATAATAAATCAATCATGGAAAGATAATGCAACAATTTAAGAGCAGAAACACATTAACACATATGACACCAAGATTTTAACATGGAAAACCCAGTTAAGGGAAAAACCACAAGGTGACTAACCCAAGATTGTATTCTCTATTAAAAGAATAAGAAGAATAAAATGGCACATGCCAATTAGGGCTCAATGCTCGAGCACACTGCCTATAGGAGACACATTGTCTACGAAATAATAAATATTACATACTTGAACTAAAGAATAGCATCTTCACCATGCTTGAGTCAGTTCCATTTAATCCCAATACTTCTACTCTACCTTTCGTTCTGCTCCTCTCTACCATACACTCATCTCCACAAGATACTTTGAAAGGACTTCATAACCTCTTATTTATACAAGACATTTGACTTTAGGATAATCATCCAAGTTGGCATACATTACAGAGCAAATACATAAATACAACATGACTAATTACAAAAAGACTTCATGTGGATCACCACGCTGTCGACCACATAGATCTGAGACTTCAATCTTCCTTTAGGAACACACCATTCTTCACAGAACATCTTAAAGATCATCCATAGGATGTGTAACTCATTCGGTCGGCCAAACTTAGGAAGAACATCATCATCCAAAAGTAATTCTTTAATTACAAGATCAATCTTCAATGCAGATCACCAACACAAATTGGACACAATCCAAAGACCTCCACAAGCTTGCCTAAATCACCAAGAACATCAACACTACTTTTGCTTACTGAAACTTTTCTTCCCTTCATCCAGAACCTCAAGAACACAATCTGTCATCATTGTCATATTTGAATAGATTCTTGCGGACCTCAGACCATGAATCAATTGAGTTGTCAATTCACATTGACTTCCTAAACACTCCACCAAATCCACAGAACGAGATATTTCATTTTTGGATCTCATCGGACCTATCGGTGTCGCTCTATCACCTCTGAACATCTGCCAGAACCGGTTTTACTAAAGTAGCCATAACTTCTTCAAATCTTCATACGGACCTCTAAAATCTTTACTAGAACATCTTAAGACACATATCTACAAACCCTTTGATGTGCATCCTCTGATCTTCATCTTAGCTGGGATCTTTACCTCACTATCTTCACTGTTCTTCTTTGTTTCTAATAGGACTAATTTTCTCAATATCCTCAGCATACAACTCATCCAATCCTTATCATCAATGCAACAGGAGTATGTTGACATCAATGACAACACCGGTTAGGCCCATACTTGCAACAATCTCCCCCTTTGTCATTGATGGCAACATATGATGTGAAAAATTGTTTTAACCATCAAGACAAGAAGTTCTCCTCACTGACTGACATAACTCCCCCTATCAACAACAACCATTCACATGTCTTCTCTTCCTTTACTACTCCCCCTTTGATCAGTAACCTCTTTTTTTTTCACATGTATTCTCTCCCCCTTTGACATCAATGGCAAAGGGAACATACTTGCATCACTTCATAATCATACCAGCTACTCCCCCTGAGTAGCAGCTTCCCAACATCAATCTAGACCACAAAATATGATTGTGAGATCCACATGACTGATGCACATCAGTGCACCTTAATTCAGAACTGGAGGGGTAATAACCCCTAACTTCTCCCTGAGATACTCAAAAGAGTCCTTAGGTAGAGGTTTAGTAAAAATATTTGCAATCTAATCCTTGGAAGGCACAAACTCCAATTTGACTTCATTCTTGTTCACTTGCTCTCTCAAAAAGTGCAACTTGATGGATATATGTTTTGTCTTTGAATGCAACACCAGATTTTTTGATATATTTATTACACTTGAATTATCATAGAAGATTGTGATAGGTTCCTCATACTCCACTCTGATGGCTCTTAACATTTTCTTCATCCACAATACTTGAGTGCAACTACCTGCTGCTACAATATATTCTGCTTCTACAGTGGATAGAGATATTGCCTCTTGTTTCTTGCTCAACCAAGAAACCAATCTTTTCCCCAAAAAGAATGCTCCACCACTGGTACTCTTCCGGTTTGTTGGTACCTACTACATTTGGGTTTCAAGTATTCATTCGCAAGCCCCTTTCATGAAAAATCCAAAAAATTTCTAAGTTTCTCGGCCTTCTGAGTTGCATGCATGTATCTTTGTATATGCATTGCTGTTTGTATGTACATTTGAATGTGCAAGTGTAGATGTACATTGGCGGACCCAAAAGTAAGTCAAATCAGCTTCAGAAAAGTGCAAAAATTGGTTGTATACATTTTTGTATGCATATCGGGCTTGTATGTGCATCGAATATTCTAGGTTATATTTTGTGCTTGTATGTAAAGCTTTGTATGTTGTTGTATATTCGAATATACAATGGGTATATACAAGCGGCAGATCTCAAAGGTTTTCAAATCGGGTTGAAAAATAGTGGTTGGGCCCATGGATTGTATCAAAGGCAGAATGTACATCGGAAACATGCATAGGGCACATACATTCGCAACATACAAGGAAAAAATGCAAGGTGAAATGTATATAAGATATACAAAGCAAATGTACATTGGCAGCAACATACAAAGGAAATATGCAAAGTCATTGTGCAAAAAAGGGATACAAAGCCTTGGGCCCACCAGTTGCATGAATAGGTGATTGTATGTTTGCACATGCAATCAAACATACAAGGGTGATATACATTTCTTAAATATGTGGCCCGGACCCGAAATAGATATACATTTTGGTTGATAAAGGCACAAATGTTTGTTGCATATTTGTTTGTATGTCCGTGTTGTATGTTTGTACATACAAGCGTCATATACAAAGGGAAAACATGCAATCTAGACCTGACTGGAGAATCAAATGCAGTGAATGATCATTTTGCGGTCCGCAACTTGTATATTGTACATTGTATGTGTGATATACAATGTAAGATACATTGAGGCCGATACAAGTGTCAGATTTTAAAGTTGTTCCAATCTGCCTCATGAGTGTGATGAGGTTCACAGTTGTATGTATATTGCACATTGTATGTGCAATATACGAAGGAGATGTATAAGGAAGGAGATACAAGCCAGACCCGAATGCGTTTTCAGTTTGTTTTATAAAAATTTGGGGTCCGCGCCTTGTATGTGTTGTGATTGTATGTATGTGCAATTGCATATGCAAGGATTTGAATGTGTTGCAGGTGGTTGTATGTATATGCTTTTGCATATACAAAGGCACAAATGACAAAATAGAAGGAAAAGTCGGCGATAGGGAAATGCACCTACGTGGCACATTTTAATTAGCTGATGGACTTTTCAAAGCATTTTGGAGTTGCAGATCTTGGCAATGAAGTGGGAAATTGATGGCCATGGTTCAAATTTTCAAAGGAGGAGATCTATATGTGTTTGCTACATCACCTCAGGCGGGAATAAACTACAGAGCATGCAACTGCTACATCCCGTGGGTAGGTTGGCTTTAATGACAGAAATGCAGAGGTATGGTCGACGGATTGACAAACCAGCTACCATTTTAATGAAAAATCTCCAAACAGCGGCACATCTCCCAACCTCACCTGCTCTTTCCTCTTCTTCTCTTAGTTGCATTAAATGTTTTGAGTGCCATTCTGATGGTGCATTGTATCTGGCAGCAATTTGAAATAACCCTGTAATTAATTGCTGAGAACACGTTCTTGCTATATAGCAAATTGTGTCACTCATTTTTCTGGTTGTTGAAGACTAGGGCAATTTTTTGGAGGAAATAACAAAGATCAGAGCATTTCTTGGCTGTTCTATCTCTTTTGTGAGTTTATGAGTTGCATTTGAATGCACCTTGCACATATGTTTACTTTCATGTTGTGTTTATATGAAAAATGCTTTCTTGCATGTGTTTAGTTGTTTGTCTCCATTTGTTGTATGCATCCCTTCTTTTGCATCTGGTTGCTAAGGGTTTCTCAGATTCTAGAATATAGACTTTCTGTATTGCATGCTTGATCTCTAACCTCCATTCAAGGAGTGGATTAAACTGTTTTAGGTTAAGTATGGGGAAGAATGTATGTCAGCTGGGATATGTGTAAGTAGAGGTGACTAAATACTCAGTCTTGGGTGGTGTTTGTAAGAAAATACCAGTCTTAACCCCTTAAAACTTGAATGTCAGTGCAAATCATTCTCTTGTATACGTCTAGTTGACTCCTTGCCCTGAGATAGGCACTAGTCTGCTTCTTGTGTAGTAGTTATGATCCTAAACCCCCTGTCTTGCATCGAAAACATAAATACAAATCATTTCTTAATTCCAACCTATTAGTTTGTAGGAGTAGAAGTAGGAACCCTGCATACTCTCATTCATAACTAGTTAGATATGTCTAAGAACACTGCCAGCCTTGTGATTTATCACACAAATCTTGGTCCAAACATGAGAGTATTCTGCCTGTTGTTGTAAAGCTAAATCTTTTTATCATTGGACGAGTCACAGATCAAATCTTTAGCTATAGGGATACCCCCCTTGGTGTGGCAAAACTAGAAGTGAAGGGGAGGCAGCTCACGCAACCTCCTGTATTTGTTGGCTAAATCTGCCTGTGTATTAGAACTGGCAAACCCTTTGTCGATTCGGAGAGAAAGACCCAACAAAGATGGTGACTCTACTAGGGACGTGATTAAAAAGTGTTTTTTTTGCCTCCTTGGTTAGGGGCTTTAGACCCAACAAAGATGGCGACTCTACTGGGGATGTGATTAAAAAGTATTATTTTTACATCCCTGGTTAGGGGTTTCAGACCTAGAAGTGCTTTGTTGCAACGAACTTGAAAATTATATGTGTGGCTCTGCTGTTGGAGGACCCTGAAAGGAAAGAAATGAATTTTTAGCTTCATGTTATTTGAAGCTCATTCCTCTGCCAAGGAGGTGGCGACTCTGCACAAAAGAACCTGAAAAGGAATACAAAGATGTGTTAGATTTTCATACTTTTAGTGAGGGAAGGGAATTTGCAGCAGCTGTAACATATCCAGGTATTTGTATAAGTTTTAAAGGGTTCCCTATTTGGTGAAGTAGCACTGTTTAAAAGGGAAATATTGATGATAAGCTTGCATGCTTTGTTTTTGCTGAGAATGTAGTTTCTATTTTCAAATGAGGTATGCAATATTGTTGAAAGACTCATTTAGAGGACTTTAGGCAAGTTGAAATAACAGTTTGTATTTTAAAGGCCTAAGGTCATTAATTGAAAATCTGAGTTGAGAAGAGGGTTGCAAAAACACATAAAGATGTATTATAAGCCCATGCACCCTTGTGATGTGTCAAATGCAATAATGTATAATGACCAATCCCAACCATGTAATCAAAGAAGTTTTAGCATTGACAGATATATATAAGCCCATCAATTTCAATGGCATTTGTGATTATCCAAATGCTTTTCCATCTAAGATTAGAAAGTATTTGCCTAAATTCAGTGGTGCAAAGGACGAATCAGCTAAGAGACACTTACAACAATTTAGAAATGTTATAGATGACTTTGAGGTTGACCATGAAGATGTAGTTATGAGATTATTTGTTCAATCTCTAGTTGAAGATGCAAGGGACTAGTAACCTTCCAGCCTACTCTGTCAACTCTTGGCAAGAATTTAAATATGTATTTCTAGAAAAATATGGTGAAAGAATATTTGAATATGCAGTTATCAGTGATTTCATGTACATTCATATTGAAAAAGAAGAGTTAGTTCCAACCTTTAACTTCAAGTTTATGAAGGCATTGAAAAGAATTCTGGAATGTATGAGACCTAATGATGCATTGTGCCTGGTGGTCTATCTGGGAGCATTTGATAAGAAAATGAGCTATAGATTGAGAGATAAGAAGCCCACCACATTGCATCAGGCACATTAGTTTGCAATAGACATTGAAAACAATTGGAGGTATGGAATACACAATGGTTATTTCTCTACAAATTTTTGCTATCTTGTGTCCCCCAATGTTAATAAAAGATATAATTTATATGTTGAAAATGAATGTCAAAGAACTCACACCCCTGCTGTCCCTTTTTATGCATCATTCCAAGTTAATGATGACTCTGCCATGGAGGAGGATGCCTTGATTTGCCCAGCAAATGAATTTGATAATAATGATTTTTCAAGTAATATTTACATGCCAATCCTCAGCAAAGAGCGTTCATGTTTAAATGATCCAGTTATGCATAGTTGTGATCATATGGATCAAGAGTCAATTCCAATTTCATTAGAAAGCATTAGAGGGCTAGAAAGTGATATAGATAGTGCAGCTTCAGAGTGCATTGAAGTAGCAGAAATCTTGTATGTGGGGCAATCAGATGGTAACTATGATATCCATGATCAGTTCATGTGTCAGGTTTGTTCTTCTTATGACTCTAGATTTGGTAATGTTGAAGAAGTGGATTGTCATGAAGAAGTAGAGACCTTTGCAATGAGTATAAATCCCCTTTATGATGAGCCTTTAGATGCATTGAACATTGTGAGTCATGACCTCCATTGGTGTAGAATTAACCCTCTTTTTGAAGATGATGATGAATATGAGGAGACAGTTGACCTGGGTGTTGCATCAGTTTGTGAAGAAGGGATATATGAACCAAAGGCAGAGATCTTCAGCTCTTGTGAAGATAATATGGATATGCAAACTATGGATAATGAATGTTTAGCATCAGTTATTCCAGATGTGTTCTATAATGAGCATGCGGATCATGATTTGATATCATTGCCAATAAGTGATATAGATGATATTGAGGGTCTCATATATTTTGAATGTTTTCAGTTTCTGGATCAGCTAGATTAGTGCCTGATAATGTGCAACAGCCAGGTAGACAGTGAAGAATGCCACATGCAATATGATATACTGTTAGAGGAATATAACATGCATTTGCTACCTGATGCTGAAGGATATTCTAATGTATATGGATCAATGCTTGATTGTGAGATGCAAAGTGACAGAGGCAATACTGACATAAGCAAGTTTTCAAAAATGGTGAAGCATGTGATTGGCAAGTTTTTCTTGTGGGCAAATTATGTTAATGTTTTCAGTTGTGGTTGGGATTGTTCAGATCAAAATCAGGCATTTGACAGGAGGAGGTTCTGGTTCTTCATTTTTAATTGTCCTGGGCCGCCAAAACAATGTTTGAAAATATGATTTGTGATGCAAGGTTGGTGCAGTGTTTGACTCTGTGCCCAAAGGATAAGGCACTTGTCTGCATCCCAAAGATCTATAGTTCTTGCCATGCCTACAAGAGGCATGTGTCCCCAGACAGAGCCAATGTTGGTGCCTGCTACATTTGGGTTTCAAGTATTCATTCGTAGGCCCCTTTCATGAAAAAACCCAAAAAATTTCTAAGTTTCATGGCCTTCTGAGTTGCATGCATGTATCTTTGTATATGCATTGTTGTTTGTATGCACATTTGAATGTGCAAGTGTAGATGTACATTGGCAGACCCGAAAGTAAGTCAAATTGGCTTCAGAAAAGTGCAAAAATTGGTTGTATGCATATCGGGCTTGTATGTGCATCGAATATTCCAGGTTAGATTATGTACTTGTATGTAAAGGTTTATATGTTGTTGTTGTATATTCGCATATACAACAGTTATATACAAGCGGCGGATCTCAAAGGTTTTCAAATCAGGTTGAAAAATAGTGGTCGGGCCCGCAGATTATATCAAAGGCAGAATGTACATTGTAAACATGCATAGAGCACATACATTCATAACATACAAGGAAAATATGCAAGGTGAAATGTATATCAGATATATAAAGCAAATGTACATTGGCGGCAACATTCAAAGGAAATATGCAAAGTCAGTGTGCAAAGAAGGGATACAAAGCCTCAGGCCCACCAGTTACATGAATAGGTGATTGTATGTTTGCACATGCAATCAAACATACAAGGGCGATATACATTTCTTATATACGTGGCCCGGACCTGAAATGGATATACATTCTAGTTGATAAAGGCATAAATGTTTGTTGTATATTTGTTCGTATGTCCACGTTGTATGTTTGCACATACAAGTATCATATACAAAGGGAAAACATGCAATCCGGACTTGACTGGAGAATCAAATGCAGCGAATGATCATTTTGTGGTCCACAGCTTGTATATTGCACATTGTATGTGCGATATACAATGCAAGATACATTGAGGCTGATACAAGTGCCAGATTTCAAAGTTGTTCCAATCTGCCTCATGAGTGTGATGAGGTTCGTGGTTGTATGTATATTGCACATTGTATGTGAAATATACAAAGAAGATGTACAAGGAAGGAGATACAAGCTAGACCCGAATGCGTTTTCAGTTTGTTTAATAAAAATTTGGGGTCCGCACCTTGTATGTATGTGCAATTGCATATGCAAGGATTTGAATGTGCTACGGGTGGTTGTATGTATATGCTTTTGCATATACAAAGGCGTAAATGGCAAAATAGAAGGAAAAGTCAATGATAGGGAAATGTGCCTACGTGGAACGTTTTAATTAGCCGATGGACTTTTCAAAGCATTTTGGAGCCATAGATCTTGTTCAATGAAGAGGGAAATCGATGGCCATGGTTCAAATTTTCAAAGGAGGAGATTTGTATGTGTTTGTTGCATCACCTCAGGTGGGAATAAACTACAAAGCATGCAACTTCTGCGTCCCGTGGGTAGGTTGGATTTAATGACAGAAATACAAAGGTATGATTGATGGATTGACAGGCCACCTACCGTTTTAATGAAAAATCTCCAGACGACGACACATCTCCCAATCTCACCTGCTCTTTCCTCTTCTTCTCTTGGCTGCATTAAATGTTTTGGACACCATTCTGATGGTGCATTATATCTGGTAGCAATTTGAAATAACCATGTAATTAATTGCTGAGTACACGTTCTTGCTATATAGTGAACTGTGTCACTCATTTTTCTGGTTATTGAAGACTTGGGTAGTTTTTTGGAGGAAATAATGAAGATTAGAGCATTTCTTGGTTGTTCTATCTCTTTTGTGAGTTTATGAGTTGCATTTGAATGCACCTTACACATATGTTCAGTTTCATGTTGTGTTTATATGAAAAATGCTTTCTTGCATGTGTTTAGTTGTTTGTCTCCATTTGTTGTATGCATCCCTTCTTTTGAACCTGGTTGTTAAGGGTTTCTCAGATTCTAGAATATAGACTTTCTGTATTGCATGCTTGATCTCTAACCTCCATTCAAGGAGTGGATTAAACTATTTTAGGTTAAGTATGGGTAAGAATGTATGTCAGCTGGGATATGTATAAGTAGAGGCGACTAAATACTCAGTCTTGGGTGGTGTTTGTAAGGCAAATACCAGTCTTAACCCCTTGAAACTTTAATGCCAGTGCAAATCATTCTCTTGTATATGTATAGTTGACTCCTTGCCCTGAGATAGGCACCAGTCTACTTCTTGTGTAGTAGTTATGATCCAAAACCCCCTGTCTTGCATCGAAAAAATAAATACAAATCATTTCTTAATTCCAACCTGTTAGTTTGTAGGAGTAGAAGTAGGACCCCTGCATACTCTCATTCATAACCAGTTAGATATGTCCAAGAACACTACCAACCTTGTGATTTATCACACAAATCTTGGTCCAAACATGAGAGTATTCTACCTGTTGTTGTACTGCTAAATCTTTTTGTCATTGGGTGAGTCACAGATCAAAGCTTTAGCTATAGGGATACCCCCTTGGTGCGACAAAACCATAAGTGAAGGGGAGGCAACTCATGCAACCTCCTGTATTTGTTGGCTAAATCTGTCTATGCATTGGAATTGGCAAACCCTCTATCGATTCAGAGAGAAAGACCCAACACGGTCATCCACATCTCCTACCCAATCCACATTTGTATATGCATGAAGAGAGAAATTATGATCTCTAGGATACCATAAATCATACTTAGTTGTCCCTTTTAAATATCTAAGAATCCTCTTGATTGCCATGACATGAGATTCTCTAGGGTCAGCTTGAAATCTAGCAACAAGACCAACAACATTCATAATGTCAGGTCTAGTTTGAGTAAGATACAGTAGTCCTCCAATCATTGATCTGTACATTTTTTTATCAGTCTTAGCAGAGTCATCATTTTTTCTCAATTTACATCTAATTGCCATGGGAGTACTCATTGATTTTAATTCTTCCATCCCAAATTTCTTCAACAATTCTTTTACATATTTGGTTTGAGAAATGAAGATTCCTTTCTTTGTTTGAATGATTTACAGACCCAAGAAGAAATTCATTTCCCCAAACATGGACATCTCAAATTCATTTTTCATTTGATTTGCAAAAGTTTTGTACATACTATCTCTTCCTCCAAAAATGATATCATCAACAAACACTTCAAGAATTAAGATATTTTCATGATCAATTTTGAAGTACAAGTTACTTTCAGCAGTACCTTTTTTGACACCATCTTCAAAAGATGCTTATCTAATCTTTCATGCTAGGCTCTTGGGGCTTGTTTGAGTCCATAGAGTGCTTTCTTCAACTTGTAGACCATATCACCATGATCAGACAATTGAAATCCATCTGGTTGCTCAATGTAAACTTCTTCTTCCAACTCACCATTCAAGAAGGTAGATTTTACATCCGTCTGATTTACTTTGAAGTCCTTGAACGCAGCAAAGGTAAGAAATAATCTGACTGCTTCAATTTTTGCCACCGGAGTAAAAGTTTCTTCAAAATCAACTCCTACTTGAGAGTAACCCTTGCAGACCAATATGGCTTTTTTTTTTTACTACTGCACCATCTTCATTCAGTTTATTCTAGAAGACCCATTTGGTTCCAATCACATTCTTGTTTCTAGGTCTAGGAACAAGATCCCAAGTGTGATTTTTCTCAATTTGCATCAGCTCTTTCTCCATTGCTTTAGTCCAACTTTCATCATTGCATGCTTCATTCATTGACTTTGGTTCAATCTTTGAAATCAGACAATACTCTTCTGAGTCTTGAGCAATCTTTCTTCTTGTTTGAACACCTTTGCTTTTATCACCTATGATCTGATCTTCAGAGTGATTTAGTCTTACATACCTAGGAATTTTGGGACTTCCTTGCACTTCTATTTCTTGAACAGCTACTATTGGTTATTTTCCTAGACTGGATGCTTGTTCCCAGTTATCCCTACAAAATAGCCATCATTGATCAACAAGATCACTGGGCCAGGGGCCAACAGTACAGGAGATAGACTCTATAAATATCTCCTCTTCTTCTTTAGGCTCTACAGAACCAAGGGGGTATTCCCTATTCAACATTTATAACATATGCACATGAACTTGTTTGGATGTTGGTACAAAGCAGATAAATCCTCTTTTATGTAGACCAAAACTATGAAATAAGTGCAAAGGGGCTAGCTCTGGGCCTATATTTAGTTGTAGACAGAGGATTTTGGTCCTAAAACTACTTCTAAAGTCCTAATGGTTTGTATATGAAGTTTGAGTTCAATTTTATGTTTGGATACAAAACTGAGACTTTGAGCTACAACCTCAATACAAGATTGGATCGGTGCCTATCCAGGGCTCGGAGTCAATAGACATACACATGTGAATGGCCAGCATGAACATATACCAAAGACTAGATTTCAAGGGGATTTGTTTAGCACCTGCCTTACAAACATCTCCCAAGACCAAGTATTCAGTTATCTCTGCTTACAAACATCCTCACTGTAATACACTCCTCCCAATACTTGATCTAAAACATTTAATCCACTCCTTGAGCAGAAGTAAGAAATCAATTATTCAATACAATAAACCTATATTCTAGAATCATGAACACCCCTTAGATGCCTAGATTCAGAAGAAGAACACACTCAATTTGGAGACATATAACAGAACACATGCAATATAGCATTACTCATTTAAATCAACATGAAACTAATAAATTTATGCATGAGACATACAACATGAGACTCAAACTCACAAGACATCCAGAACAGGGCCACCAATGAAGTTGTATTTTATCATAGCACCAAAATTCGTCTAGTTTTCAACAACCACAAATGAGTAACACCACCTGCTATATACAACAGGGAAGCTGCACAGCATTAATTACACATGGCAATTCAAAATTTGCCAGATACAACACATCATGAGAAAATGGCACTCAACATATTGAATGCAACAAGTGGGAGAGGAGACAGGGAGTGGTTGGACTCGAGCCCTGCGCCATTGCCTGGGGATTCACATCTTCAATTGGGTGGTTAATCCATGCACACCTTCCCCCATACCGTGTAACATCCACCATTAATGGCATACCAACCTGTGGCCTTGGGAATGCAGTAAATTGTGTGTTTTGCAACTTTTCCCACCAAGAAATATGACCCTGATTTTTCAAATCATGTGGGAACTAATTATCCCACATTCACCCCGCAGTGACCTCTTCAATATTTTATAAGAAAAGTCATGAGCACATATGATGTTGTGCAATTTTTCCTTGCGTGACCAACGAACCACCAACTAAGACCCCATCATCATGACCCGCACCAATGGCGAACCTCTTGCATGATATCTTGATATGCAATATCACCCTGATATTTCATATCACCCCAATATGAAATATCACCTCCTTCGAAATATCACCCTGATAATAGTGAACCTCAATAAGAAACATCACCTAATATTTCACATGACCCTGATGTGAAATATCACCCCTATGACCAAGCTGCTGATGCATTGGGAGAACATCCTCCTCATATTCGAACCATATACGTCACTGATGAACCATCCGCACTTGCTCATGTCCTCAGGCAATTGGTGGGACCCCCACATACCTACTAATAATAACATGCCAGAGCTCACATGATGCACCCCACTGATCCTAATGACATCACCATCATACTGACAAAATAGGATGATATTCAGAAGATCACCCGATATTTGGAATATCACCCCCTCTACAAAATGTCTGGTTGCACTGTAGCTTCGTTCTAATATTGGGGTGATCTTCAAATATGACTGATATTTGGGATATCACCCCCTCCTTCGGAATATGATGTAGCCGTTAGACAAGTATACATCACCCTCATGTAAAATTTGACGTCAACAGCATCGGGTGATAAAAGAACATTGGGGTGATATTAACAAAGATCACCTGATATTTGAAACATGATGATGACCCCCTCCTTCGAAAAATCAAGCTATATTTGAAATATGATGAGGAGGCACACAGACCTAGAATTTTGACAGGCATAACTTCTTCACTTGGCCGAATTTCACAGTGATATAAAAGGCAATCCTGCTTAGAATTTTACACTCTTCCACTTGGCAGACCTCTTAAGGCAAGATTCAGACTTCGTGCTTTAGAAAATTTTAGGGTTTTGTTGGTGCCTACACGAGCAGTCAAGTTTTAAGCATATAAGCATTTAGGCACCTTCCCTAAAAATCTAAAAATATTCTAAGTCGTCGGCCTCCTCAGCATTTTTCAACTGCAACATCATATTTTCTTTGAGGAGGAGGTCATCATCATCATATTTCCGGTCATCACCCTATTGTTTCTCGTGGGGGTCATCATCATATTTTCTGCTTGCCTGATCTTTCGCTAGGGTGATATCTTAACATCGGGTGATCTTAGTTAAGATCATCCTAATGATGTTGCTGCAAAGTCCTAAGTATGACCCGATCTTCCGTGGGGTCATCATATTTGAACATCAGGTGATCTTTGTTAAGATCATCCTGATGTTGTTTTATCACTTCATGTTCGTTGTTTTATCACCCTGATGATGCTGATGTCATTCTTATGACAGGGTGCAATCCGCTTTTTTGCTTGTCTACATGATGATATTTCCAGAGGGGGGTGATATTTTCATATCCAAATATCACCCCGATATATGAATATGGTGGTGACATCATCCAGATCCGGGGGGGTTATATTTCTAAAGCTAGTCATCTTGTGGAGATCCCCTGATATTTGCAAATATGATGATGACATCATCTGGATATGAGGTGGTGCGCGATAGGTAGATATGCTGATGACATCAGCAGGATATGATGGTGAAATCATCAGGATGTTCATCGGCTAGACATTTGGTATCAGCTAAGCAGGAGGATCTTCCTCCAATACATCAGGCTGTGTCGATGAAGGTGAATATCAGGTTGGTATTTCACGCGAAGGTAAGGTTGGTCATCACGCTGATATTCAAGTGTCAGGGTGATATTGAGTATCCAAATATCATGCTGAAGGATGATGATGATGAGGTTTATACTAGCGTCGTTAGGAGCAAAAGCACCGACATCATATATGCTCATGACCTAGTATATAAAGTGTTGAGGAGGTTGCCGCGGGGTGCATGTGGGATAATTGATATCTTGCATGATTTGAAATATCAGGGTGACACATTTTGGTGGGAAAGGTTTACGATGCATAGTATTCTACATTTCCCAAGGCCACAGGTTGGTACGCCATTAATGGTGGTTGTTGTAGAGGTATGGGCGATGGCGTGGATGTTTCAACCACCTGATTGATGTTGTGAGTCCCTAGGCAGTGACGCAAGGCTTGAGATCTCTTCTTGTCTCCTCTCCCACCTGCTGCATTCAATGTGATGAGTGCCATTTTCTCAATGTACTGTATCTGGCAAATTTTGAGTTTACTTGGTGGTTAAGGCTGAGCACCTCCTTGCTGTATAAGTAGGGATGTGTTGCTCATTTCAAGGTTGTTGAAGACCTGGGCATTTTTGTGTAAATAATGAAGAACAGGGCATGATCTTGGTTGTTCTATCTTTTTGGAGTTTATGTGTTGCAACATGAGTGTATTTTGCACATATTTTCAGTTTCAGTGTTAATGTTATATGAGAAATGCTTATCGCATGTGTCTATCTTCTTGTCTCCATTTGCTGCATGTCATCCTTCTTTTGAATCTGGTTGCTAAGGGTTTCATAGATTCTAGGGTATAAATATCTATACTGCATGCTTGATCTGTAACTTCCATTCAAGGAGTGGATTAAACTATTTTAGGTCAATGTATGGAGAAGGTTGTATGTCTATAGGGATATCTGTAAGTAGAGGTAGTTAGATACCCACTCTTGGGTGATGTTTGTAAGGCAAGAATCAAGTCCAACCCCCTGAAACTTGAGTGAAAGTTACAAGCCATATGTTGTATACGTCTAGTTGACTCCTTGCCCAATGGATAGGCACCAGTCTGCTCCTGGGTCAGTAGTTATGAGCCAAAACCCCTTGTCTTGCATCCAGGACATTATGTCCACCCATTTCATCACCTCCACCTACTAGTTGTAGGAGTAGGATTAGGAACCCCCTGCATACTCTCATACCCAACCAGACACATATGTCCAAGAATGTTGCCAACCTTGTGATCTATCATGCAGATCTTGGTCCATACATGAGAGTATTCTGCCTATTGCTGTCAAGCTAAATCTATCAGTGATTGAGCTAGTCAAGGTTACATCTTGAGTTATAGGGATACCCCCTTGGTGTGGCAGAACCAGAAGTGAAGGGGAGGCAGCTCACGCAACCTCCTGTATCTGTTGGCCAAATCAACCTGTGCATTGGAGCTGGCAACCCTCTGCAGATTTGGTAACCAACAGATTTGGCAACTTTGCTGGGGATGTGAAGTCAAAGTAATATCTAGTCATCCCTGGTGATATATTTGTGGCCCATCCGAGTCACCAACAGAAGTTGGTGACTCCGCTGGGGAGGAGTAAATGAAAAAAGAATAATATCTGTGTGCCCATCCGAGTCACCAATAGATTTTGTGACTCTGCTGGGGATGAACAGAAATAGTGATATCTTACAGCCTCTGGTGAAGTCTTGCCTGGCTCTACTGGTGGAATGAACCTAGAAAATGAGCTTTCAGCTATTGAAAATTTTGTCCTCTTTGGAGAGGTGGCGACTCTGCAAGAAAGTTTCAAGTGCACATGAAAGGTAGATGTATGTTGTGTGATAAAAGATGTTCAGATTTTTGCATCTGGATGAGAAAAGGTACTAGCTTCTTCCCCTTTATATTTGTTGTTTACTACATAAGTTAGATGCCAGGGGAAGCCTTAGGTCTTAGGCAGACAAGGGATGTCTAAGAGTAAGATTTTTATGAATCCAAATATGTATTATCCCATACTCAGTCAGGAAGGGGGTGATATGTTGGATAAAAGAATAGAAGAGTTAAAAAATAGGTTGATATTCTTAGAGGCTAGGCAGGCCCAATTAAATAGTGATAACCCTGTTGTGTCTGCGAGTCAGAAGTCTAAACCTCTTCTCAGCCCTTTTGATCCTCAACATGACCTTGAGGTCATGGCATCATGTGAAGATAAAAGTGAAAATGAAATGATATCAGTTGAGGATGCCATTGAAAGGATCAATGATGACTCCCATTGCAAGGTTGAGGTGTCTGGTTCTAAAAATAATGATGTGGTTGTGGACAACAATGAGCAACTTTTTGAATGGGTTTGTGGAGATAATTGTGAGTATTGTGCTTAGGATAGAGAAGAAATAAGCACACAGGCTGATACTCCTCCACAAGGAGAACCCATTGATGGTGAAGATGCATGTTCTGCTGCCCATGAACCAGTGGCATACTTTGATGAGGCTGAGACACCTGGGTCACTCATTTATGACACATGTGGTGATGAGGATCTATCTGAGTATGGTGAGGATCTAGACATTGTTTTTGATTTGGATTCTAGTTCTCATCCTGATGAAAGAGAAAACAACATACATCAGGTAAGTGATTGTAAAGATGTGCCTAATTGTAAAAAGGTGCCAGAGCCTGATCTTTTCTAGCTTGTTTTCTTTTGATGTGCCAGCATATGATACAATGAGCCCTGATCTTCCTAGTTGTGTGGTGGACTCTGAGTGTTTCCTATTTTTAGTCTAGCTAGGGGATCACTTTGCAATGCATACTGCTGATGCAGATGATGATAAGTGCTATATGCCATATGAATATGCATTGCCTCATAAACATTGCATCCACATGCCTGATCCTAAAGGTTGTTTGCATAGGGCTGATAGTGACAAGCTAAATCAGAGGGTTGAAAATGCAAATGACCAAGTTTGTTTGTGGGTGGATCATTACAGTATCTCTAGGCTTGATCTAGTGCATGCAGATGAAAACAAGATATTTGACAAGGGGAGATACAGGTATTTCTTTTCTTGGTGGCCTTAGGCCATCAAGTGTGTTTGGTGATGCAGATCATTATGACTTCATGACTCTATTGCCCAATGGATAGGGGACTGGTCTGCATCCCAGAGATCTATGGTTCTCGCCATACCTGAAAGAGGCATGCATCCCCAGATAGAGCCACTGTTGGTGCCTGCATGAGCAGTCAAGTTTTAAGCATATAAGCATGTAGGCACCTTCCCTAAAAATCCAAAAATATTCTAAGTCGTCAGTCTCCTTAGCATTTTTCAACTGCAGCATCATATTTTCTTGGAGGAGGAGGTCGTCATCATCATATTTCCGGTCATCACCCTATTGTTTCTGGCGGGGGTCATCATTATATTTTCTGCCTGCCTGATATTTCATCGGGGTGATATCTTAATATCGGGTGATCTTAGTTAAGATCATCCTAATGATGTTGCTACAAAGTCCTAAGTATGACCTGATCTTCTGTGGGGTCATCATATTTGAACATCGGGTGATCTTTGTTAAGATCATCCTGATGTTGTTCTATTACTTCATGTTCGTTGTTTTATCACCTTGATGCTACTGACGTCATTCTTATGACATGGTGATATCTGCTTTTTTGCTTGTCTGCATGATGATATTTTCAGAGGGGGGTGATATTTTCATATCCGAATATCACCCTGATATATGAATATGGTGGTGACGTCATCAGGATCTAGGAGGGTCATATTTCTAACATTAGTCATCTTGTGGAGATCCCCTGATATTTACAAATATGACGATGACATCATCCAGATATGAGGTGGTGCGCGATAGGCAGATATGCTGATGATGTCAGTAGGATATGACGGTGACATCATCAGGATGTTCATCGGCCAGACATTTGGTATCAGCTAAGCAGGAGGATCTTCCTCCAATGCATCAAGTTGTGCCAATGAAGGTGAATATTAGGTTGGTATTTCACGTGAAGGTAAGGTTGGTCATCAGGCTGATATTCAAGCATCAGGGTGATATTGAGTATTCAGATATCATGCTGAAGGATGATGATGATGAGGTTTATACTAGCGTCGTCAGGAGTAAAAGCACCGACATCATATATGCTCACGACCTAGTATATAAAGTGTTGAGGAGGTTGCCATGGGGTGCATGTGGGATAATTGATATCCTGCATGATTTGAAATATTTGGGTGACACATTTTGGCAGGAAAGGTTTGCGATGCACAGTATTCTGCATTTCCCAAGGCCGCGAGTTGGTACGCCATTAATGGCAGTTGTTGCAGAGGTATGGGCGATGGCGTGGATGTTTCAACCACCTGATTGATGTTGTGAGTCCCTAGGTGGTGGCGCAAGGCTTGAGATCTCTTCCTGTCTCCTCTCCCACCTACTACATTCAATGCGATGAGTGCCATTTTCTCAATGTACTATATCTGGCAAATTTTGAGTTTACCTGGTGGTTAAGGCTGAGCACCTCCTTGCTGTATAAGTAGGGATGTGTTACTCATTTCAAGGTTGTTGAAGACCTGGGCATTTTTGTGTAAATAACGAAGAACAGGGCATGATCTTGGTTGTTCTATCTTTTTGGAGTTTATGTGTTGCAGCATGAGTGTATTTTGCACATATTTTTAGTTTCAGTGTTAATGTTATATGAGAAATGCTTATCGCATGTGTCTATTTGCTTGTCTCCATTTGATGCATGTCATCCTTCTTTTGAATCTGGTTGCTAAGGGTTTCATAGATTCTAGGGTATAAATATCTATACTGCATGCTTGATCTGTAACTTCCATTCAAGGAGTGGATTAAACTATTTTAGGTCAATGTATGGAGAAGGTTGTATGTCTGCAGGGATATCTATAAGTAGAGGCAGTTAGATACCCACTCTTGGGTGATGTTTGTAAGGCAAACATCAAGTCCAACCCCCTGAAACTTGAGTGAAAGTTGCAAACCATTTGTTGTATACGTCTAGTTGACTCCTCACCCAATGGATAGGCACCAGTCTTCTCCTGGGTCAGTAGTTATGAGCCAAAACCCCTTGTCTTGCATCTAGGACATTATGTCCACCCATTTCATCACCTCCACCTATTAGTTGTAGGAGTAGGATTAGGAACCCCCTGCATACTCTCATACCCAACCAGACACATATGTCCAAGAATGTTGCCAACCTTGTGATCTATCATGCAGATCTTAGTCTATACATGAGAGTATTCTACCTGTTGCTATCAAGCTAAATCTATCAGTCATTGAGCTAGTCAAGGTTACATCTTGAGTTATAGGTATACCCCCCTTGGTGTGGCAGAACTAGAAGTGAAGGGGAGGCAGCTCACATAACCTCCTGTATCTATTGGCCAAATCAGCTTGTGCATTGGAGCTGGCAACCCTCTACAGATTTGGTAACCAACAGGTTTGAATGAGAAAACCTGTAAATGTTCAAGCTCAAAACCCTAGGCATAAATGGGTACCAACACAGGCTCCAATTGGGGATGTGTAGGTGCAAGACTGCAGCGAGGACCAGACAAAACCCAAAACTCAAAACATGACTAGCTATACAAGGCATGTACAAAATATTTATATCTAGTTTACAATGTGCACAAAAGATATCTCATTTATGAGAAAAAGGCCTTAAGGAATTTACCGTGCATAGGCAATTCTAGTAGTTCTCCACTGAGGGCTTGGAGAAATTAGGAGTCATCCTCATGGATTTTACCAATTTGATATGGGCCAATCCATAGGGGCTCAAATTTACCATGCCTGCCCTTATCCTGGCTTCTTGCATTCGATACAAGGACCATATCACCAATCTAAAACTTTCTTTCTGTAGCCCTTTTATCAAACAGATATTTCACTTTTTGTTGTCTCTTGATGTTTGTCATGTGTGCCTCTCTTCTGATTTCATCCAATGCAACCAGTTGATTTATTCTTTCAGTCATTGAATCCCCAATTTCCTCATCATTTTCCTATATGAATTTATAAATTGGTAGGAGGTTATTCATAGGCAATCTAGCTCCTGCACCATTTACTAACTCAAAAGGTGACCTTCCAGTTGATCTCTTGACTGTCACTCTGTCATCCCATAATGCCATTTTCAACTTTGAATCCCAAGCCCTTTTTGTTTTTATCCATCAGGCTTTTGATGATTTTCATGAGACTTTAATTGCTTGACTCTGCCTGACCATTCCCTTGTGGATGATATGGTGATGTATGAGACAAATCAATTCCATAATTCACCAGACCTTCATATTTTATCTTTCTTGAAAACCTCTGGCAAGGATCACATTTTCTTACCATTCTTTGTGCATCTGAGAAGAGAGTTGGCCACCAGTAGCCAGCTCTGAGAATTCTGTGGGCTGTCATCTGGGCAGTATAGTGTCCACCACACACTCCATTGTGCATGTCACTTAGAATATTCCTAGCCTAATTTTCATCTACACACCTGAGTAATACACCATTAGGATTTCTCCAATACAACTCTCCTTGAACAATGATGTATTTAATAGCCTGTAGTTTCAAAGTCCTCTTCTGATTGTCACTGAGATGGGAAGGATAGTTCAGATTATGCAAATAATGTACTATGTCCTTATACCATTCAGATTCTGACATATTTACAACTTCATTATGTACTGCATTCACTTGGCATGCCACTAGATTTGACTGTCATTAATTTTGCCAAACCTTGTCCCCTTACTAGTTTTGTGATCTGTATCTCTATGTTGAATTGTTGCAGTTTATTTATCCATCTGCATCTCCTTCCAGTTACCTCCTGTTGAGTAAATATATCTTTGACTGCTGCATGGGGCATATATGCAACTATCCAAGAGCCTACTAAATATGGCCTGAAGCTTTTGACTGCTCTAACTAATACATATGATTGTTTCTCCATGATATCATACTTCAACTTAGCTACCTGCAATGACCTACTAAAGAAAGCTATAGGTTGTTCAAAATCTTCTGTATTCTTCCGTAATAAGCATGCAACAATAGTATGGAAAGAAGCAAATGAGAATAGCTGAAATGGCTTAGAAAAATCAGGAGATTTTAGCACAGGAGCCATCTTTATAGCCTCTTTGATGTTATGAAATGATTTAGTTGCTTCATCTTCCCATTTGACAGTTGCACCTTTCTTCAACATCTTGGAGATATCTTTTGTGGTCTCTGCAAAATTAGGAACAAATCTCCTAACAAAATTAATTTGTCCAAAGAAGGACTAAACACCTTTCACTATCTTAGGGATCTAAATTTTGTCAATTGCAGCCACCCTTTCAAGATCAATCTTGACTCCATCCTTGGAAACAATGTGACCAAGCAATTTTCCTTCCACTACCCCAAAAGCACATTTCTTTGGGTTA
The DNA here is from genome assembly GCA_027924645.1 of Cunninghamia lanceolata. Taxonomy (NCBI): domain Eukaryota; kingdom Viridiplantae; phylum Streptophyta; class Pinopsida; order Cupressales; family Cupressaceae; genus Cunninghamia; species Cunninghamia lanceolata. The sequence goes on from BSBN01001054.1 coordinate 1,177,860, forward strand.
AGTGAGATGCCATATTCCAATGCTCTAATAAAGATCTGATCTAAGTGCATGTAATGTTGCTCTTCCTTTTTTGAATAGGTAGTCAAATCATCCTAATATACAACCAAAATTGAATCAATTAATCCTGCAAAAGCAACATCCATGGCCCTCTGAAATGTAGCACCTGCATTTGTCAGCCCAAATGGCATTCTCACATATACATATGTCCCCCATGGAGTGGTGAAGGCAGTTTTATATTGTTTTGATTCCTTTACCTTCACCTGATTGTAACCTGAAAATCCATCCATCATGGATAGAAGTTCACAACCAGTTACATTTTGCAGCATGGCCTCCATGTTTGGCAATGGATAATTATCCTTTAGAGAGGATACATTCAGATTTCTAAAGTCAACACAGAGTCTAATATCACCATTCTTTTTTCTAACTAGAACAAGATTAGACACCCAAGTTGAATGTCTGATGGGCACAATTATTCCAGTCTCCCTAAACTTCTTGAGTTCTTCCTACATTTTTGGAGCTAGAGTAGGATTTATAGGTCTTTGTTTTTGCCTAAATGGCTTAGCTCTAGGCTTCAATGGGATTTCATGCTGAAATAAATCTTCCCTATAAGCTTTCAGGTCCTCATATGACCAGGCAAAAACACGCTTGTACTTCTTCAACAATTTAATCAGCATGTTCCTGATGTGTGGTTTGAGCTATTTGCCAATATATACCTTTTTGGGGGCATGAAATGTCCCCACGTTTATCTCCTCCAAGTCATCCTTGTTTTTAGGAGATGCCTTTGTAACAAATTGGTCCCTATTGTCAAATGCTCCTTCTAAAGCAACCAACCCTCTGGGGATTTTATTTGTTTTGAGTTGGATTACCTCTTTCCCCAAAAGAGTCTCTTTTCCCTCTACAACCTCTACAAAATTCTGAAAGTCAATTTCTTGGTTCTCATATTCATCTATGTAGTGTAGGAATCTCAACAAATCTTTGTCATCATCAAATACTTGCCAATTGCATATATTTTCTGGTACTGCAGGTCTAATTTTAACCTCAATATTTGTGACATCTGTCAGAGTGATGTCATCTGGCCTTATGGCTACATTAGCTTGAAAATCCGCCCTGACATTTTTTGATCTCTCTATCCAGTTTATTGAGAAGGCATCAAACAATTCAATAGTATCCCAAGTAGCATGTTTATACTATTTTAACCTCTTATTCTTTGATGCATACTTATCTCTAACCTGGGAAACAACTAACTCTGAATCCCCAAATACTTTGAGCATCTTGATTCCATGCTTCAAAGCTACATTCAATCCTAATAACAGAGCTTCATACTCTGCAATATTATTTGTACAGGCAAACTTTAGCAAGAATGAAAATTTTAGAAGCTTACCAGTTGGAGACAAAAACGTAACTCCAGCACTAGAGTCTTCCTTTGCACAAGCTCCATCAAAATACATGGTCCAGAGACCCTGCTGGTCAAGCTCTTCAATGCACATGTCTCCCCCTTTACCTCCTTTTTCATCTGAGACAACTCTGAAATTATCACAATCAGTGTCCACAAAACATACATGCTCCTCTAACTCCTAATCTTCAACTGTGTCTAGTGATCTTTCCTCTCTGATTAGTTTGACATCCCTACAATTCATAGGGATCATAGCATATGACAAATCTAGTTGCATACTGCCACCAATCAATGCTGCCCACCTTCTTGGAAACAACATGCCATATTGTGGCTTGATATCAACAACTGTTATATTCATTTTGTAAGTCTTTTCAGGATATGTTGCCAGTCTAAAATCAACATCTTTCATGATTCCAATGACTGGTACCTCTCTAGCATCCATGACATAGCATTTCCCACATGCCTTATCTATCTTTAACCCAACTTGCTGCATAATAGCTAGAGGCATGATGTTTGTTGATGCTCCTAAATCAAGCATACAATTTTTAATCATTTTTCCATTTATGACAAGGGAAACATAGAATGGTTCAACCTGTGAAGGGCATTTTGTCAAGGTCACCCCCAAATATACTTCAGGAGTCTCATCCTCATCAACACACATGGCTTGTTTTTTACCCTGAGTCTCAATATTCTGATTAGCTTGACAGGGTACTCTTGAAATAAGGGACAATGTTTTATTTCTGAACTCCTCAACTTTCATCAGCTCCATCAATGGAACAGAGACCTTTACCTAGGAAAAAACTTGGGCAATGTCGAATGAAGCATAATTTTGTATAGCTGTTGTAGCCTGATCCACGATTTTATTTCTATCTTGATATGATCTAGCTTTAATTTTTGTGGCTCCCTGACTGTCATCTTTGATCTGAAAATTCTTGTTTTGATCCTCAACTTGGGGAATTCTATTTTCTGGTCCTTGAGAATCATAACCTATTCTTTGCTTAAAGCTTTGTTTATTATTGCTCCATTGTTTCTTTTGTGTTTTAGCCCCTTTATGACTGTGCACTGGCTGGTTCACAAAGGTATTCTCTAGTTGGTGTGAGTTGCTTACTTGAGCCTTACCTCTTGGGTTGTAATTGCTTTTAACTTGAGCTACTGCTGCAGCTGTGAAGGCTCTAATTTCTCCATCAGAAGGTCTCCTCAGATTATTCAGAAAATTGTGTGAATCCTGAGCATAGGCATAGTTTTCTTCATCATCTTCATCATATGGAAACTACTGGCAAACCTGTACCTCATTACTTTTACTTGCATCAACATCATGAGAAGGATACTCCTAGTTTGTAGACAACATATTGACACTTTCATCTTCCATGCAATGCGGCTCATTGCTATACAAGGACTGAGCAATTAGACATTGTGACTGTGAATGAGGCATTTGACATATGATACACCATGGGGTGTCATTAACACTATTAACAGCCTTCCTCAAAGAATTAGGAGTCTCCTTGACATGTTGAGCTCTTTGATTTGTGTTGCTATGCGGGAGGATGGGTTTACCATTATGTCAATTGGTATGATATGGCATATCATGTAATGATGGTCTTCTTTCCTGTCTTTGGTAAACCTGTCTGTCAAGACCTACCCCTTTTTCATTTTTAGCCATTCTATAACTCAGGTCCTTGACAATAGTTGTCAACTTATCTAATTTATCCTCAGAAGTAGATGCATTGCCCTAAGCAGTTTGAGATTTAGTATTTGGATTTTGCAGAATTTTTGTATCATCTCTTCTATTTGTCTTACCAGACGCTTTTCTGTTATTTTCAATATTTGTTGCAATTTTGAAAGCATCTCCGAGGCTATGAGGACCTTTATCTCTCAATCCATAAGGAGTTTTGGCATCAAAAGAATTTATGTATAACACTATGCACATAGGTTCATTAGGCCTCAGGTGATGTGGCAATTTGTTCAACACCTTAGTGAATCTAGCATTGAAATCTGTAACCTGCTCATTTGACCCCTTAGTGATACTAGTGAATTCATTTACAAAAAAGCTTGGGTCAGTCTTGTCACCATACTGCTCCTTGAAAATCCTTCTGAAATCATCCCATGATGAGATACTTCGGTCAGGTAGGCCTTTATACCATTCTCTAGCTTCATCAACCAAGGACTACATAAACAACTTCATAAAAACATCTTCATGTTCAACCTCAAAGTTATCCATGACATTCTGAAAAGATTTCAAGTGGTCTTCACCTGATACAACATTATTTGCTAAAAATTTTGGCACCTATGGCCTTACATGTTTGTCAATGGGATTAGGGTAACCAGGAATGCCATAAAAAACTAGCTGTCTAAATCTGTCCAACTGCATAGGTTGTCTACCAAACTAGTTAATATTGACATTTCTATCAACATTTTGATTTCTCACATTATTTAATGGCACTCTAGCATTGTTTTCATTCTGTCTTTGATCATTATGCTGATCCTGGACTTCATTTCTATGTTGATTTCTCTGCATATTTGCATTTTCAAGGGTGGGAACTGAATCATTCTAAGCAACTCTCAGAGCTTGCACTTTCTGTCTCATGTCATCTCTGATCTTTACTACCTGCAAATATTCTAGTTCTACCCTTAAGCTCTTAATTTCATCGGCTAATTCCTCCTCTTTAGACATAGAAGAGGATGGCTTTATTACATTCTGATCATCATTAGCATCATCCCTTGGAGATTCAACCTCTTCAAATCTGTCACTGGGATCTAAGAAAGGGCATTCTTGAAACACCTCTGACCTCATTCTCAACCCACCACCCTATTGTCTCTCATATGCATCTTGAATATCAGCTTTTGTATTTGAAAAATAGGGTAGCCACTATTTAGAAGATCTAAGATTGTCTTGGATATTATCGTTATTTCTGGGAGAACCTTCATGACTAACTATGACAGTCCCCCTTTTCCTGTACATCATCTTTCTGGGTAATTCTTCAAATAGAGGATTATTTAGGGACCTTCTCCCTTACATATAAATTTCTATTTTACCAGTTGGGAGATTGTTCAGAGTCACCACCTACACTTAGGAATTATTTTCTTTTAAATCAAGGTTCTCACATAAAGTCCCCAGCAGTGTCACCAGATCTGTTGGTTATTTTCCCAGACTGGATGCTTGTTCCCAGTTATCCCTACAAAATAGCTATCATTGATCAACAGGATCACTGGGCTAGGGGCCAACAGTACAGGAGATAGACTCTATAAATATCTCTTCTTCTTTAGGCTCTGTAGAACCAAGAGGGGTATTCCCTATTCAACATTTATAACATATGCACATGAACTTGTTTGGATGTTGGTACAAAGTAGATAAATCCTCTTTTATGTAGACCAAAACTGTGGAATAAGTGCAAAGGGGCTAGCTCTGGGACTATATTCAGTTGTAGACAGAGGATTTTGGTCCTAAAACTACTTCTAAAGTCCTAATGGTTTGTATATGAAGTTTGAATTTGATTTTATGTTTGGATGCAAAACTGAGACTTTGGGCTACACCCTCAATACAAGACTAGATCGGTGCCTATCCAGGGCTCAGAGTCAATAGACATACACATGTGAATGGCCAGCATGAACATATACCAAAGACTGGATTTCAAGGGGATTTGTTTAGCACCTGCCTTACAAACATCTCCCAAGACCAAGTATTCAGTTATCTTTGCTTACAAACATCCTCACTGCAATACACTCCTCCCAATACTTGATCTAAAACATTTAATCCACTCCTTGAGCAGAAGTAAGAAATCAATTATTCAATACAATAAACCTATATTCTAGAATCATGAACACCCCTTAGATGCCTAGATTCAGAAGAAGAACACACTCAATTTGGAGACATATAACAGAACACATGAAATATAGCATTACTGATTTAAATCAACATGAAAACATTAAATTTATGCATGAGACATATAACATGAGACTCATAAACTCACAAGACATCCAGAACAGGGCCACCAATGAAGTTGTATTTTATCACAGCACCAAAATTCATCTAGTTTTCAACAACCACAAATGAGTAACACCACTTTCTATATACAGGAGGGAAGATGCATAGCATTAATTACACATGGCAATTCAAAATTTACCAGATACAGTACATCATGAGAAAATGGCGCTCAACATATTGAATGCAGTAAGTGGGAGAGGAGACAGGGAGTGGTTGGACTCAAGCCCTGCGCCACCACCTGGGGATTCACATCTTCAATTGGGTGGTTAATCCGTGCATGCCTTCCCCCATACCCTGTAACATCCACCATTAATGGCATACTAACCCGTGGCCTTGGGAATGCAGTGAACTGTGCGTTTTGCAACTTTTCCCGTTAAGAAATATGACCCTAATTTTTCAAATCATGTGGGAACTAATTATCCCACATTCACCCCATAGTGACCTCTTCAATATTTTATAAGCAAAGTCATGAGCACATATGATGTTATGCAATTTTACCTTGCATGACCAACGAACCACTAGCTAAGACCCTATCATCATGACCCATGCCAATGGCGAACCTCCTGCATGATATCCTAATATGCAATATCACCCCGATATTTCATATCACCCCAATATGAAATATCACCTCCTTCGGAATATCACCTTGATAATAGTGAACCTCAATAAGAAACATCACCTAATATTTCACATCACCCTGATGTGAAATATCACCCCTATGACCAACCTGCTGATGCATCGGGAGAACATCCTCCTCATATTCGAACCATATACGTCACCGATGAACCATCTGTACTTGCTCATGTCCTCATAGGCAATCAGTGGGACCCCCACATACCTGCTGATAATAACATGCTAGAGATCACACGATGCACCCCACCGATCCTGATGACATCACCATCATACTGACAAAATAGGGTGATATTTGGAAGATCACCTGATATTTGGAATATCACCCCCTCCGCAAAATGTCTGGTTGCATTGTAGCTTCATTCTAATATCGGGGTGATCTTTGAATATGACTGATATTTGGGATATCACCCCCTCCTTTGGAATATGATGCAACTGTTAGACAAGTATACATCACCCTTGTGTAAAATTTGACGTCAACAGCATCGGGTGATAAAAGAACGTTGGGGTGATATTAACAAAGATCACCCAATATTTGAAACATGATGATAACCCCCTCCTTCAAAAAATCAAGCTATATTTGAAATATGATGAGGAGGCACACAGACCTAGAATTTTGACAGGCATAACTTCTTCACTTGGTCAAATTTTAGGGTGATATAAAAGGCAATCCTGCTTAGAATTTTACACTCTTCCACTTGGCAAGCCTCTTAAGGCAAGATTTAGACTTCATGCTTCAGAAAATTTTAGGGTTTGAATGAGAAAACCTATAAATGTTCAAGCTCAAAACCCTAGGCATAAATGGGTACCAACAGGTTCATTCAAACTTATCTCTTCTTCTTGATTCTTTGGATCAGTCTGGATCTGAATTTTAGAAGGGGCTTGGACCTTTTGGAACAAAACATCATTCTAGTCGTCTTCATCATATTCATAAAACCTTGAGGGTTTTTCAATACCTTCATCAACCATCACATTTGTACTTTCTATAATCTTTCTCAGTCTCTTGTTATAACACTGGTATGCTTTGCTTTGAGTAGAATAACCCAACAATATTCCTTCATCACTTCTAGCATAAAATTTTCCTGGATCTTCATTTCTTTTAATGTAACATTTGCTACCAAAGACTTTGAAATACTTTACAGTGGGAGTGATGCCAAACCAGAGTTCATAAGGAGTCTTACCAGTATTGCTTTTGATTTGTACTTGACTAAGAGTATAGACAACAGTGCTTACAGCTTCTCTCCAGTAGATCTGAGGAACATTTGCTTCCATCATCATGGTTCTAGATGCTTCCTGGATGGTCCAGTTCTTTCTCTCCACTACTCCATTCTGTTGTGGAGTCCTTAAAGTAGACACCTATCTTTTTATCCCATACCTCTCACAGAATTCTATGAACTCACCGGATGTGAATTCTCCACCTCTATCAGACCTCAGACTTTTTATGTTTAATCTAGTTTCATTCTCTACCATAGCCTTGAATATTTTGAATTTCTCAAGAGCCTCAGATTTCTCTTTCAGAAAAGTCACCCACATAATCTGGGAGTGATCATTAATTAATAACATGAAGTATCTATCACCTTGCACACTCCTGATTCTTACCGGACCACATAGATCAGTATGAACTAAGCCCAATAATTTGGTAGAAGATTGTTGCTTACTTTTGAATGTGACTTTGCTCTGCTTACCCAACTGAAGTTCTTTGTACAAACCATTAGTAGGTTTCACCAGTCTTGGAAGATCTCTTACAACCTGAATGTTGCTTATCTTGATGATATTATCAAAATTCACATGACATATTCTCCTATGCCACAACCAACTCTGATCAATTTGAACAAATAAGCAACTTTTACCAGTACCAACCAAGTGTTAGATATTACCTTTTGTTTGAGTACCAGATGCAATCTTTGTTTCGAAACTTTCAAAGATCTTGCATTTTCCATTTTTGAATTAGAGATCATAGCCTTTGTCCACCAACTATCCAACACTAAGAAGATTGTGCTTCAGACCTTCAACATACAGTACATTACTGGTTTTGTTCTTTCCATCAAAGAAATAGTTCCTCTACCTATGATTCTACCAACATAATTATCACCAAATTTACCACTCCTCCTTCATATCTTTCCAAATCTATAAACTTATTTTTGTCACCTGTCATATGGTGGGAGAATCCATTGTCAATGACCCAATCATCCTTTTCTTCAACTTGGATAGTCAGAACTCTTCCTACCATTTTATGATTGATAGATTCAAAGAGCATTGGATCTTCTTCCTTGATGGCAATAAACACCCAGTCACTTCTAGATTTGTTTCCTGTCTATGATTCATCATCTGTTACTCCATCATCATCTTCATAAACATAGTCACATTTCTTATGGAATCTTGATCTGTTTAGATTTGCTCTTGAAAATCTTTCTGGACACCTTGAGGAAAATTGACCAATCTTATTGCAGTTAAAACATTTGAATGGCAATTTTCTTTCATACTTACCAGATCCTCTTGGCAGTCTATTTGTAATAAGGGCTTCAAGTTGAGCAGCTTCTGCTTCATCTTCTTCCAGATCTTTTCTTGCTTCTTCATACCATGATAGTTTCTTTGAAGAGTTCTCTCCTAGATCAAACTTTTGTTTTCCTTTTACAGAGGTACTAGCTTTGAAAGCAGATTCAGTCTTGTGGGGTGCATCTCCAAACTCAGCCAATTCAAATGCAGCTAATTTACCAACCAATTGATCTCTTGTGATATTTGAAAAGGATCTAAATTCTTCAATAGAAGTAACCTTATACTTGTAAGAATCAGGTAGGGATCTAAGAACTTTGGCAACAATCTCATCTTCATCCAAGATTCCACCAGTACATCTAATGCTACAAACAAACTCATTTACTCTTGGCATAAAAGTAGTGATATTTTCATCTTCTGTCATCTTCAGGTTTTCAAATTTTCCTTTCAGACTCTATAGCTTGGCACATTTAACATACTTGTCTCCTTCATGCAGAAGTTCCAATTTTACCAAATCTCATATGCATTTTTAGATCAATCACATTTGTTAGATCTGAATCAGAGAAGGCACTTAGAAGAGCTTCTTTAGTCCGCAGATTGTTTTTAGCATCTCTGATTTCATCTATGGTACTCAGACCATTCTGTGGAGGAATATACTTCTTTGAAGCCATGATCCAATACTGCATTCCCATACATTGCAAGTGACATTCCATGCAATTTTTTGAAAGAGTGAAATTGGTTCCATCAAACCTCAGACTATCTTTCTTGTAGGATGACATCCTAGATCTCTTCAAGTGGTTAAGCTCTTTTAGAGGAACTTAGATCTGATACCAATTGTTAGATTCAGGATAGATAACTCAGAGGGGGGGTGAATTAGTTGTCCAAAACTTTCTTCCAATTAAACACTTTAATCCTTCCTTTAATTCAGTAGCATAATAATAAATCAATCATGGAAACATAATGGAACAATTTAAGAGTAGAAACACATTAACAAATATGACACCAAGATTTTAACGTGGAAAACCTGGTTAAGGGAAAAAACATGTGGTGACTAACCCAAGATTGTACTCTCTGTTAAAAGAATAAGAAGAACAAAATGACATATGCCAATTAGGGCTCATTGCCTGAGCACACTGCTCACAAGAGGCCCACTACCTATAGGAGACACATTGTCTATAGAATAATAAATATTACATACTTGAACTTAAGAATGGCATCTTCACCATGCTTGAGTCAGTTCCATTTAAGCCCAATACTTCTGCTCTGCCTTTCTCTCTGCTCCTCTCTACCACACACTCATCTCCACAAGATACTTTGAAAGGACTTCACAACCTCTTATTTATACAAGACATTTAACTTTAGGATAATCATCCAAGTCAGCATACATTACAAAGCAAATACATAAATACAACATGACTAATTACAAAAAGAATTCATGCGGATCAACACGTTGTTAGACACACAGATCTGAGACTTCAATCTTCCTTTAGGAACATGTCATTCTTCACAGAACATCTTCAAGATCATCTACAGGATGTGTAACTCATTCGATCAGCCAAACTTAGGAAGAACATCATCATTCGGAAGTAATTCTTTAATTATGAGCTCAATATTCAATGCGGACCACCAACATGAATTAGACACAATCCAAAGACCTCCACAAGCTGGCCTGAATCACCAAGAACATCCACACTACTGTTGCTTACTGAAATCTTTCTTTCCTTCGTTCAGAACCTTAAGAACATAGTCTGTCATCACTATCATATTGGAATAGATTCTTGCGGACTTCCAGACCATGAACCAATTGAGTTGTCAATTCACATTGACTTCATAAACACTCCACCAAATCTGCAGAACAAGATATTTCATTTCCAGATCTCATTGGACCTATCTGTGTCACTTTGTCACCTCTGAACATCTGCTAGAACCAGTTTTACTCAAGTGGCCATAACTTCTTCAGATCTTCATGCATACCTCTGAAATCTTTATTGGAACATCTTAAGACACATATCTACAAACCCTTTGATGTGCATCCTCTGATCTTCATCTTAGCTAGGTTCTTTACCTCATTATCTTCACTATTCTTCTCTGTTTCTGATAGGACTAATTTTCTCAATATCCTCAGCATACAACTCATCCAATTATTATCATCAATGCAACAAGAGTATGTTGACATCAATGACAACACTGGTTAGGCCCATACTTTGAACATCCTTCTTCAATTCTTTTGGAGTGATAAGCTTTTACTCGCTACATCACTCTAATTTTATCCCAGATCACTCTTGAATCATTTGTGTTAACTCTCCAATAAATTGAGTTAATTCTCCTTCTTCACCTCTCATCCCTTCTTCTAACCTATAAATACACCCTCCCTCAGGCCCAAAGGGAGGCAATTTCATTTGTGCACACATCTCTTGCAAGTTTTCTCTCTCCACATCAAGCATTCTCATTCTCATAGAGGACATAGGAGCCTTTTGTTTTGTTCATTATTTTATCTAGCTTTCACAAAGCTCATCACCTGTCCATATGCTACTCAATCAAGCCATAGTGCTCAACAAAGATCTCATTGAGCTCTATTCAAAAACTTCAAAGCTTCTTTTGCTTCCATTGTCGTCTTGTCGCCAAGATGATTCCCCACTGCTACAAGAGGATACAAGGTTGCCATCACAAGGATTTCTGAGGGTAGTGGAGGCTCACGTGTCTCGAGGTCCCTTTATGCTTTCTTTCAATTTGTAGTAATTAGATCACTAAAATTGCTCTTGGAATCAGTAATCTCGTTGCTTTTTCCTTGATAGGATAGATAGATATTGCATTCTTAGAGTAATTTTCTTTAAAAGTTCATAGATTAATTCATTTAAAAAAAATTCCCTTTTCTTAGATTAATTTGTTCCAAACATTCAAAAAACCCCAAAACATAGTTTACATTGCATTAGGTAAACTCATTATAGCTTGCACACATTTTTTAATTCTTAGATTAGAAAAAAGCATCTTCAATTCCAAAAACATTAAAAAGGACAAAAAGAAGTTTTGCATTCATTTAGACTTGCAGTCATAAAAACCTAAAAAAATAATAAAAACATTAGGAAACTAGAAGGTTTGCAAACCCTTGATTCCATCACAAGGTCAACTATAGTTAAACATTTGGTCAAAACACTTGATTCCATCACAAGGTCATTCAATGTCAACATAAATTCAAGGTCAAACCTTAGGTCAAACAAATCCTAAGTCAAACCCTAGGTCAAGTCAAGGTTAGCTCACAATCGCCTATCTCTTGTCTCGGCTCATGAATGTACCCTAGATTAAGAGGTACTAGGTGAGGGCAATCCTCGACGAGATAGAGGAAATCCACCCAAGACTGCAATAGGACCCACTAGTCATCCAATAACAAGAAGCATTCAAATAAATCTTAGTACAACAAGCATCCATCCAGTAGTTTGAAAGACAACACCAACGTGAACAAGCAATCAATGAGAACAATAGCTTACCCACACAAAGATGGAATATTAGAAACCCTAATAGGAGAATGGTGACTAGTGACCCTTCGAGTCATACATTTATCTTTACAACCATGATCATTGAACAACACATCTTCATAAGTGCACAACAACATAGGCCCCATGATGTGCCAACCCCTCTCCATGAAGTCTAGTTCCCCAACAAGCCAGACCACCCTTGTTTCTCACCTCCTCTTAATTGACTACTTCCATGAGAGTGAGAGTGACATGGAAGTTTGCCCCGTGGCAAGGAGGGAAGGGTCCATGTGTTCACCAAAATTTGACTCAACAACCGCAGGACACTAACGTCATGATTTTGATCGTACATATTTTGGTGAACCTAACATGAAGAGAAAATTTTTTTGTCTATGCTTTTCACATTCCAAATGCTCAGCTCATATAAAAAACTTAAACATTTGACATTTCAAAATAACAATCTTCAAGCATTTTTACTTTATTCTTCATAGCCACTTCCGCTGCTGGCTTTATCCTTGGTCGCCTTCACCATAATCTATTTCATTTATTCTGTGGTGTCTACGGTACCCCCAAATATGATAGAACTTGATCTAATCTTAGGGAATGTTCCCTCAAGAGAAGCAAAAACTTCTTCTTTCGATAGGTATGTAGCACCTCACCTAGATGCACCAATCACAAATTGCTACAATCACAAAGACTCTGACTACAAACAAGACCAAAGAGAACCCAATCGTTCTTTGTCTTTTAAAAACCCTGGATGGGAACACAACCTTGCCATACCAAATTCACCTCTCAAAGCTAGGAGAGTTCAACTAAGGTTAGAAATACATCAACCCAATCAACCTTCCACAAGTACCTCAAGTACTCATCTCGATGAGGAAGTCAAAAGGTTGGAAAGACACTTGCAAGAGGCAAGACACACTCAAGAAGCATTAAAGGTTGCCCTACAAGAAGAATAAAGAGATAATGTTACATGAGAAGAATCACATCATCATGACAACACTCGAAGAGAAAAGCCTAGAAATGAGGAGACACCCAAGAGTGCCCCTCTTGCAGACCTAATTGCAATTCTAGTGCAGAGAATTAGAACCCTAGAAGCATAACAACCTACTCCTGAAAGAAGACAAAAGTCATATGACAACATCTGAAATGAGCAAGACCGGGAGGCATCTCAGAATCTCCCTATCTTAACTATTATTCAAGAAATTCAAGTAAGGATACATGTTTGAATGGGAATCCTCCTGTTTAGAATTATCCACCAATGTTAGGAAATCAAGCAAATCAGACAATAGGTTACCAAAACTATCCTATGGGGTTGATGCTATCAACCCCTCAATCGCAAAGTGCCTTTCTTGGGACATATCTGGAGTACTTAAAAGAACCACTTGACTTAAACAAAAGAAGTGTTTAGTTGGTTCAACCGTTACCTAATCTCCCAAAGTTCAAAAGGGAGGGTGATCCAAATTCCCATATCAAAGCTTATACTACTGTGATAAGAGAACTCCTCCCTTGGGATGGGGTTATTCCCAAGATCTTTCCAAAGAACCTCGAAGGAATAGCTCTTTATTGGTACTATCATCTACCAAATTCTTCAATCCACTCATTTAGACAATAGATCAGAGAGTTTGTCATGGAATTTGACATGAACAAACTCATCAAAATAGGGATCAGAGAATTCCTGACCATGAAACAAGAGTTGAACAAATATGTAGCCCACTTTTTTACCACATAGAGACAAGTCCTCCATTCCTCAACCAGTGCCCCAAACATGGACCATCACGAGTTATGCCAAATTTTCTTACATGCCTTGAACAAAGATATGAGAGAGGATGTTCAGAAGTTACCATACAAATCCTATGAAGAAGCATTGGAAAGTGCTTTGAGGATTGATCAAGCCACCATCAATAGTGGTAGAACGGTCTACAGGAAAAATGGAAAACTAATGAAGGAGGACACAAGGAACAATTTCCTTGTCATTGAGATTCTCAAAAACAATAGAAATGCAATGACAAATGGAATGACAGATCAACCCTCTATCTAGAAAATAATAGATGATTATAATGGAAGAGACTATTACCCTCCCAATGTCAACACAATTGATCACCTAAGAAACAACATGTATTTCACAAGGGACGACTATTAGAGTTGGAATCATAATAAGAATGGTAATGATGGAAGGTATGGAAGACCCCCATATGAGTATAACCAATTTTGTTCTTTTCATAGAACAAGGGGGCACAACACAAAATCCTGTAGGGAGTATAATTGATTCATAGTGAGATTACTAGAGGACCAACAATGGTTGTTCATAGAGATGTTATTGAACCCACAAGAGGCCACTCTGGATAACAAGGGAACATGATAAACCCAAGCCCAAATAGCTCCATAGAATGCTAACATGAGAATCTATCAGGACCCATTTCCTGCATATAAGGATATAGAGGCAACAAATCAAAATGAAGCCACTTAGGGTAACAACACCAATATCCCACCATAGTTACGACAAAACAAGAAGCTAGGATGTTGGGGTTCATTGAAATACTAAATAACGAAGAAGAGGAAGGAGATCTTGAGAATGAACAAGAGGAAATGTACAAAACTACTATCTTAGTGGTTGAGCCAATACCAACACCTATTGGACCCTATGAACTCATTGAAGACTTAAAGAAAACCTACACACACATATCATTCATTGACCTTCTTAGGAATTCTCCCTTGCATTGTTCAACACTATTAAAGTAATAGGGTTGAAGTATCTTGATCAAATTACTCCTCCACCTAGCGAGCAAATCAACCATGTAGATTTTGACATAAGCCCACTGAATTTTGAACTCAAAGACCCAAGTTTCTTCTTTGACCTAAAGCAAATGCCTTATCAGGCAAAATTAACCAAGAAAGGAGACCTTGCACTGTACTTTCAAGTATGGATCTATGATACCTACATCAAAAGGACATTAATAGATGACGGAGTGACAATAAACATAGTTATGTTCTCTCTCCTAGAAAGAATGGGTTATGGGCACACTAATATCACCACTTCATGAGACACTCTATGTGGGTACGATAATTTAAAAGCCACCACGATAGGAAAGATCACACTTCCTGTAACTCTAGGGCCTAAGACTGTTCTGACCATGTTTTTATTAGATTTAGGGTAGACAACTGAGAGGGGGGGTGAATCAGTTGTCCAAAACTTTCTTCCAATTAAACACTTAAATCCACTTTTTAATTCAGCAACATAATGATAAATCAATCATGAAAACATAATGCATTAAATCAAGAGCAAAAACACATTAACACGCAGGACACCAAGATTTTGACGTGGAAAACTCGGTTAAGGGAAAAACCATGGGGTGATTAACCCAAGATTGTATTCTTTATTAGAAGAATAGAAACAACAAAATGGTACATGCCAATTAGGGCTCACTGTCTAAGCACACTGCTCACAAGAGGCCCACTGCCTACAAGAGACACACTGTCTACAAAATAATAAGTATTACATACATGAATTGGAGAATAGCATCTTCACCATGCTTGAATCTGTTCCATTTAAGTCCAATACTTCTGCTTTATCTTTTGCTCTCCTCCTCACTACCACACTCACATCTCCACAAGACACGCTTTGAAATGACTTTACCACTCCATATATATACAAGACATCGACTTAGGAATAATCATCTAAGTTGGTAAACATCTACAAGAACATACACAAGATGTGTAACTCATCTGGTTGGCTAGTCTTAGGAAGAACACCATCATTTGGAAGTTATTTTTCAATTGTAAGCTCCAACTCCAATGCGGACCACCAACATGAATTGGACATGATCCAAAGACCTCCACAAGATTTCTGAATCACCAAGAACATCCACACTTCATCTGCTTATTGAAATCCTTCTCTCCATCTGGAACCTCAAGAACACAGTCTGTCATCACTGTCACAAAGGAATAGATGCTTGTGGACCTTCAAACCATGAACCAATCGAGTTGACACTTCACAAAGACTTCCTAAACACTCCCTCAAATCTGCAGAATAGGATAATGGATTTTCGGATCTCACCGAACCTATCTGTATCACTCTATCACCTCTGAACACCTGCTAGAACTAGTTTTACTTGAGCGGCCACAAATTCTTCAGATCTTCATGCAGACCTCTGAAATCTTTATTGGATCACCTTAAGACACATATTTACAAACCCTTTAAATCGTATCCTCTGATCCTTATCTTATCTTAGACTTTTACCTTACTGTCTTCACTGTTCTTCACTATTCCTGATATGACCAATTTTCTCAATATCCTCAGCAAACAGTTCATCCTTATCATTAATGCAACATGAGTATGTTGACATCAATGATAATACTGGTTAGGCCCATACTTGCAACAATCTCCCCCTTTGTCATTGATGGCAACATATGATGTCAAAAAAACTGTTATGACCATCAAGACAAGAACTTCTCCTTACTGTCACAACTCCCCCTATCAGCAACAACCATTCACATGTCTTCTCTTCCTTTCCTTCTCTCCCTTTGATTAGCAAACAATTATTTTTCACATGTCTTCTCTCCTCCTTTGACATCAATGGCAAATGGAACATACTTGCAATTCCACCATTTCATAATCATATTAGCTACTCCCCCTGAGTAGTAGCTCTCCATCATCAATCTAGATCACAAGATATGACTGTGATATCCACCAGACTGATGCACATCAGTGCACCTTAGTTCATCACTAGAGGGGCAATAACCCCTAACTTCTCCCTGAGATACTCAAAAGAGTCCTTAGGTAGAGGTTTAGTAAAGATGTCTGCAATCTGATCCTTGGAAGGCACAAACTCCAATCTGACATCATTCTTGTTCACTTGTTCTCTCAAAAAGTGGAACTTTATGGATATATGTTTAGTCTTTGAATGCAACACCAGATTCTTAGATATATTTATTGCACTTGAATTATCCTAGAAGATTGTGATAGGCTCCTCATACTCCACTCTTATGTCTCTTAGCATTTGCTTCATCCACAAAACTTGAGTGCAACTACTTGCTGCTGCAATATATTCTGCTTTTGCAGTGGACAAAGATATTGCCTCTTGTTTCTTGCTTAGCCAAGAAACCAATCTCTTCCCTAAAAAGAATGCTCCACCACTGGTACTCTTCCAGTCATCCACATCTCCTGCCCAATCCGTATTTGTATATGCATGAAGAGAGAAGTCATGATCTCTAGGATACCACAATCCATACTCAACTGTTCCTTTTAGATATCTAAAAATCCTCTTGATTTCCATGGCATGAGATTCTCTAGGATCAGGTTGAAATCTAGCAACAAGACCGACATCATTCATAATGTCAGGTCTAGTTTGAGTGAGATACAACAATCCTCCAATCATTGACCTATACTTTTTTCTGATCAGCCTTAGGAGATTCATCATCTTTTCCCAATTTACATCCAGTTGCCATGGGAGTATTCATTGGTTTTGAGTCTTCCATCCCAAATTTCTTCAACAATTCTTTCACATATTTGGTCTAAAAAATGAAGATTCCTTTCTTTGTTTGAGTGATTTGTAGACCCAAGAAGAAATTCATTTCCCCAAGCATGGACATCTCAAATTCACTTTTCATTTGATTTGCAAAAGTTTTACACATACTATCTCTTCCTCCAAAAATTATATCATCAACAAACACTTCAACAATCGAGATGTTTTCATGATCAATTTTGAAATACAAATTATTGTCAGCATTACCTTTGTTGAAACCAATCTTCAAAAGATGCTTATCCAATCTTTCATACCAGGCTCTTGGGGCTTGCTTTAGTCCATACAATACTTTCTTCAACTTGTAGACCATATCATCATGATCAGACAATTGAAATCCATCTGGTTGCTCAATATATACTTCTTCTTCCAAGTCTCCATTCAGGAAGGCAGACTTGACATCCATCTGATATACTTTGAAGTCGTTGAAGCTAGCAAAAGCAAGAAATAATCTGACTGCTTCAATTCTTGCCATTGGAGCAAAAGTTTCTTCAAAATCAACTCCTATTTGAGAGTAACCCTTGTAGACCAATCTGGCTTTATTTCTGATTACTTCACCAACTTCATTTAGCTTGTTCTAGAAGACCCATTTTGTTTGAATCCCATTCTTGTTTCAAGGTCTGGGAACAAGATCCCAAGTGTGATTTTTCTCAATTTGCATCAGCTCTTCCTCCATTGCTTTAGTCAAGTTTTCATCGTTGCAAGCTTCATTCATTGTCTTAGGTTCAATCTTTGAAATCAGACAATACTCATCTGAATCTTGAGCAATTCTCTTTCTTGTTTGTACACCTTTGCTTTTATCACCTATGATCTGATCTTCAGAGTGGTTTAGTCTTACATACTTGGGAACTTTGGGAGTTTCTTACACTTTTGATTCTTGATCAGGCTCATTAAAACTCATCTCTTCTTCCTAATTTACCGAATCAGTTTGAATCTAAATTTCAGAAGGGGCTTGGGCTTCTTGAATTAGAACACCATTCTGATCATCTTCACCATATTCATAAAACCTTGAGGGTTTTTCAATTCCTTCATCAACCTTCACATTTGTACTTTCTATAATCTTTCTCAGTCTCTTGTTATAACACCTGTATGCTTTGCTTTGAGTAGAGTAACCCAAGAATATTCTGTCATCACTTCTAGCATCAAACTTGCCTAGATCTTCATCTCTGTTGATGTAACATTTGCTACTAAAGACTCTAAAATACCTCATAGTAGGAGTGATGCCAAACCAGAGTTCATAAGGAGTCTTACCAATATTGCTTCTAATTTGTACTCGATTCAGAGTATAGACTGTAGTGTTGACAGCTTCTCTCCAATAGATCTGAGGAACATTTGCTTCCATCATCATTGTCCTAGATGCTTCATGGATGGTCCGGTTCTTTCTCTCCACTACTCCATTCTACTATGGAGTCCTAGGAGCAGACAACTGTCTCTTTATTCCATGTTTCTCATAGAATTCTATGAACTCACCAGATGTGAATTCTCCACCTCTATCAGATCTCAGACACTTTAATTTTAATCCAGTTTCATTCTCTACCATAGCCTTGAATATTTTGAATTTCTCAAGAGCTTCTGATTTCTCTTTCAGAAAAGTTACCCACATCATCCGGGAGTAGTAATCAATTAGTAACATGAAGTATCTATCACCTTGCATACTCCTGATTCTTGCCTAACCACATAGATCAGTATGAACTAAGTCTAATAATCTGGTAGAAGATTGTTCCTTGCTTTTAAATGAGACTTTGCTTTTTTTTCCCAACTGACATTCTTTGCACAAACTATTTGTAGGTTTTACCAGTTTTGGAAGATTTCTTACTACCTGAGTATTGCTTATCTTAATGATATTATCAAAATTCACATGACATATTCTCCTATGTCATAACCAACTCTGATCAATTTACACAAACATACAACTTTTACCAATACCAACTAAATGGAATATATTACCTTTTGTTTGAGTACCAGATGCAATCTCTATTTCAGAACTTTCAAAGATCTTGCATTTTCCATTCTTGAATAAGAGATCATAGCCTTTGTCCACCAACTGTCCAACACTGAGAAGATTGTGCTTCAATCCTTCAACATATAGTACATTACTAGTTTTGTTCCTTCCATCAAAAAAAATAGTTCCTCTACCTCTGATTCTGCCAGCAGATTTATCACCAAATTTTACCACTCCTTCATACCTTTCCAAATCTATGAACTTATTTTTGTCACCTGTCATATGGTGAGAGCATCTAATTTTTATGACCCAATCATCATTTTCTTCAACTTGGGCAGCCAGAGCTCTTTCTACAACTTTATGATTGACAAATTTAGAGGGCATTGGATCTTCTTCCTTGATGGCAATAAACACCCATTCACTTCCAGATTTGTTTCCTGTCTCTGATTCATCATCTGTTACTCCTTCATTATCATCTTCTTCATGCACATAGTAACAATTCTTTTGGAACCTTGATCTGTTAGGATTTGGCCTTAAAAATCTTTTCGGACATCTTGAGACAAAATGACCAATCTTATTGCAGTTAAAACACTTAAAAGGCAATTTTCCTTCATACTTACTGGATCCTCTTGGCAGTCTTTTTGCAATAAGGGCTTCAAGTTGAGCAGTTTCTACTTCTTCTTCTTCCAGGTCTTTTCTTGTTTTTTCATACCATGATAGTTTCCTTGAAGAGTTCCCTCCCAAATCAAACCTTTGTTTACCTTTTACAGAGGCACTGGCTTTGAATGCAGATTCAATCTTGGGAGGGACATCTCCAAACTCGGTCATCTCAAATGCAGCCAATTTACCAGCTAATTAATCTCTTGTGATAGCTGTATGGGCTCTGAATTCTTCAATGGCAGCAACCTTGATTTTATAAGTAGGAAGGGATCTGAGAATTTTGCCAACAATTTTATCTTCATCCAAGACTCCACCAGCACATCTAATTCCACAAACAAGCTCATTTACTCTTGGCATATAAGTAGTGATATTTTCATCTTCTCTTATCTTTAGATTTTCAAATTTCCCTTTCAGACTCTGTAGACTTGCATGTTTAACATACTTGTCTCCTTCATGCAGAAGTTCCAATTTTTTCCAAATCTCAAAAGCAGGTGGTAGGTCAACAACATTTGAAAGCTCTAAATCAGATAATGCGCTTAGAAGAGCTTCTATAGTCCACAGATTGTTTTCAACATCTGTGATTTCATTTGGGGCTTTCGGGCCACCCTGTGGAGGAGTATACTTCGTTGAAGCCATGGTCTAGTACTACATTCCCATACATTGCAAGTCACATTTCATGTGACTTTTCCAAAGATTAAAATTGGTTCCATCAAACTTTGGACTATCCTTCTTGTAGGAAGACATCCTAGATCTCCTCAAGCGGTTAAGCTCTTTTAGAGGAAATTAGCTCTAATACCTATTGTTAGATTTAGGGCAGACAACTAAGAGGGGGGGGTGAATCAGTTGTCCAAAACTTTCTTCCAATTAAACACTTAAATCCATTTTGTAATTCAGCAACATAATGATAAATCAATCATGAAAACATAATGCATTAAATCAAGAGTAGAAACACATTAACATGCAGGACACCAAGATTTTGACGTGGAAAACCTGGTTAAGGAAAAAACCATGGGGTGATTAACCCAAGATTGTATTCTCTGTTAGAAGAATAGAAAGAACAAAATGGCACATGCCAATTAGGGCTCACTGCCCAAACACACTGCTCACAAGAGGTCCACTGCCTACAAGAGACACACTGTCTACAAAATAATAAGTATTACATACATGGACTAGAGAATAGCATCTTCACCATGCTTGAATCAGTTCCATTTAAGTCCAATACTTCTGCTCTACCTTTTTCTCTCCTCCTCGCTACCACACTCACATCTCCACAAGACACGCTTTGAAATAATTTTACAACTCCATATATATACAAGGCATCAACTTAGGAATAATCATCTAAGTCAGCAAACATCTATAAGAACATCTGCAAGATGTGTAACTCATCTGGTCGGCCAGTCTCAGGAAGAACACCATCATCCGGAAGCTATTCTTCAATTATAAGCTCCAACTCCAATGCAGACCACCAACACGAACTGGACATGATCCAAAGACATTGCCTGAATCACCAAGAACTTCCACACTTCATCTACTTACTAAAATCCTTCTCTCCTTCATTCGGAACCTCAAGAACATGGTCTGTCATCACTATCACAAAGGAATAGATGCTTGTGGACCTTCAAACCATGAACCAATCGAGTTGACACTTCACAAAGACTTCCTAAACACTCCCTCAAATCCGTAGAATAGGATAATGCATTTCCAGATCTCACCGGACCTGT
The DNA here is from genome assembly GCA_027924645.1 of Cunninghamia lanceolata. Taxonomy (NCBI): domain Eukaryota; kingdom Viridiplantae; phylum Streptophyta; class Pinopsida; order Cupressales; family Cupressaceae; genus Cunninghamia; species Cunninghamia lanceolata. The sequence goes on from BSBN01001054.1 coordinate 1,199,673, forward strand.
CTGTATCACTCTGTCACCTCTAAACACCTGTCAGAACTAGTTTTACTTGATCGGCTACAAATTCTTTAGATCTTCATGCGGACCTTTGAAATCTTTACCAGATTACCTTAAGACACATATCTACAAACCCTTTAAACCACATCCTCTGATCCTCATCTTATCTTAGACTTTTACCTTACTGTCTTCACTGTTCTTCACTGTTCCTGATATGACCAATTTTCTCAATATCCTCAGCAAATAGTTCATCCAATCCTTATCATTAATGCAACAGGAATATGTTGACATCAATGAGAACACCGATTAGGCCCATACTTGCAACAATTTTATGTCATCAACAAGGACACAAGATATAATTTGCTTCTTGGAAGACCATGTGGATACATAGAATGAAGGTTCTGTCATCTATGTTATTTTAGGAGGCTTGATTCCTACATTTGGGGAAGGTATACGTGGTGAAAGGAGACCCAGAACCTTTTAGCATGTTAAAGTCAAACACATCAAAAAAATGTATGGGCATCCCCATAGATTATGAATTTCCTAAAAAAAATCTTTCAATTCCTAGTCCTACTCCTCAATCAATATGCATCAAGAGGACAGAGGTCCCATAAAGGAATATAAATGATGAAGAGATGAAAGCTTTAGAAAATGAGACATTACCAAAACAAAAAGAAATTGTTCCCAAAGAAAAGGCAGTGAAGATCATGGAATGGATAGTGAAGGACAAACCTCGTCAACTACCTCTGGAAGTCCTCATGATTAATATACAAATGGCATACACTCTTTCCTTACATAGGGGAGAAGCCTCACAAGACTGAAGGACCAGTATTTGAAACAACTACAGTGGATTTGAGATATGCAGACCCTCATCCTTTCTTAGATCCTAAAGAAGACATGACAGAGAGTTATACTCCTCTGCTACCCTTGAGCAAATCACATGTCCCTGAAACATTAGAAGAAAGTGAGTCATATGAACCTCTCCAACCAACAGAAGTGTCATATAAACCATTAACACCTATGGAAGCTTTGAATTCTGTTGACAATGAATCAACCAATGTAATAGGAGTTCTCCCAAGGATGTTTATGGTATCTCAGCCACAAGTGCAACCCACCACTTCTACCTCAGTGCAATCAAATGATCTTGGTGAATGGGAAGCACCTTTAGTGCAAATTCAAATGGTTGAGAGATTCCCAGACAAAGATGAAGAGAGTGAGGGTACATTTCATAAAGAATGGATAATGTGAGTGTCAGTTAGAACTGATGATCCTTTCATCTTTGAGTTGCCAAGAAGCTACGTTAGATACTCTATGGATTTGGTGCCTGAGCATAATGGGAGGACAAGTATAAGCTTTGTCCCTCCTCATGAGCAAAGGAAACCTCAAACTCCCTTGGAATTATTCTAGTTTTTACAAAACATTAAAGGAAGACAAGATGTAACAATTTACATGCAAGAGCAATTCGATATGTTGATGGAATTACTAAGGTGTAATGGAGTCTTGTATTGGACCCCTTCCCATCAATAAGCTTTCTAAGACTTACTTCATCTCACATTGCCAAGAGAAATGACCAAGTTAGAAATGGTAGAATCAAATGATAAACCCTACAGAGTAGGAGAACTAGTCCTAAGAAGAGGTAGCATGAAAAACAAGAAGAGAAGATGAAAGAGAACATTTATAGAGGGCTAGAAAGGTCCTTACATGGTTAAAGAAGACATTAGAAATGGTGCCCATCTCTTATGCACAATGGAGGGAGAAGAATTTGGTGAAACAATCAATGCCTTTCACCTCAAGAAATACTGTCTTAAAATCATAAAAATCATAAAACATAAAAATACCAAAAAAAACAAATATCCCAAAAGTACAAAAAATTACAAAAGTCAAAAAAATGTCAAAAAGGGTTTGTTTCTTGCATTTTAGTATATTCTATTCATCTTGCATTATAGGGAATGACTTGCTCTTATATTATTTTCATTTCAGAAAGGAGTCTAAAGTTTCCTAGGTATACGTGATCCTTTCATGTCCTAGAGATTCCCCATTTTCACAATCACCATGTCCTTTTTCATTCATAGTGATTCTAATCAAAGCCTAGCTCTTAGCTTTACACTATTCCTAGTATTAATGAGCCAATATGTTAAGTCGAAGCAATGTTAGTATTCAAACCTATAGTGTTCGAATGAAGCTTGCAAGTAGACCTTCCCAATTCTTCCCTAGTAGAAGAGAAGTCTGATTGGATTATAGAAACTTTAGGTGGGGCTCAACCCTTTATCTCTCTTGGCCAAAAATGTTAGGAGGATCAAAACTTTGAAGGAAGCAATCTAAAATCCAAGTGAATAAAAAAATGAGTAATCAAAACAAGAGTGTTGAGAAAGAAAATTGAGAGATCAAACTACTACATATCCAAAGTTCCAAAAGCATTCATTTTCTTAAAAATTCAAAATTCCAAGGAAATGAGAAAAATCAAGTGGGGCACTCTAGAAAATATATAAAAAAAAAGAAAAAGGAAAAAAAAGAGATACAAAAAAAGAGTGAAAGAGTGAAGATTGTTGAATGTTCATACTCTTGGGTGCAGATCAGTCTAAGCTTGAAGCTTCAAGAGTGACATTCTAATAGAGGAAATAAAAGAGAAATGTACAAAGCACACACACACATGCACTAGCTGAGAAAAGCCAAGAGTCTAATAGTCTTTAGGATCATTTTCTATCTAGGGACCCTAGTTCTTTCCCATTTATATTTTACCCTAGGTCTATCTTTCTTCTCATCTATGATCTAAGTGTAGCGAACATCAATAAAATTTGTTACTTCTGTGTATATGGAAAATTGATCTATTCTAAACTAATAAAAACCAAAAATCCAATAACATAAAGAAAACGAATTTAAATAAAAGCCATGACAAATAATCAATGCAATAAAGACTTTTACCGAAATTTGTGTTGTTTCCTTTAGATTGAATGTAGAATTGCTCAATGAAATTGCAAAGCCATGGCTGCAACAAGCAAGTGTAGTGCTCAAGAGATCAATGTCAAATGATCGTAAGGTTGCTCAATCGACGCGTTGTGTATACTCAAAGCTCTGTTAAGTATGCCTGAAAATACAATCGAAGAGAGAGAGGAGGCACGCCATGCACTGGGCGCAGACCAGAGGACACTATATAGTGAGCTCGTCCGAGTGCAGGGTGAGCTGGTATCAGCTGGTCGGGAGGCAGAGTACTACAGGGGCCTGTATGTGGGTGCGGTGCCAGCAGCTCAGCAGGCACCGAGCTACAGAGACAAGAGCAGATCTGGGGCATCCAGATCTCGGAGGATAGGGTAGTCAGCGTCCTCGGTCAGAGGGCCACTTTTGCCGCCAGGGGGAGGAGGAGGACCATCAGGGGGACCTCCACCGAGCACAGGGGGAGGCCAGGGGCCACAGCAGGAGGGTAGCTCTACTCACTAGGGCATACTCATGTATATTGTATCATATTGTATTATTTTGGACAGATGCCTGCATGCATTCTGATGTATATTTTGAGGGCTCTTGATAGCCTTGATGTACTATATTGATGTATGTTTGGATGTATACACATTTTGTATTATTGATGTAGACACAGACACTTTGTATTATGATGACCATTACATGATATATATATATATGATGATCTGTTCGATTCACTGCTGTTCATGCTTTTGTGTATGCATTATCTGATGTCATGGATGTGGTGATATGTATATAGGATTATGGATTCATGTGACGACATATGTTGCTTATATGATGCTTATAGATGCATGATAATAGAGATGTATGATGATATAGATGTGATGACTAGTGATATCTGACATGTGGGTTTTGCAGATATGCACTAGAGAGGCGAACAGGAGGAGATGGAGGACAGAGACTGTTGATCGATTACTGTAATGAAAACGATAAAAAGGGTGTGGGAATGGATGAATGAGCTTGTTGCAATGGCTTCACATTTGTATATAAAGAGCAATCCTTATTTTGATATAGCACATGGATAGTTCGCCACCAAGGTATAAAAGACCAAGGTGCAGTAATATCCGAGTGCGTGGACGTTGACTCTGCAAGCAAGCGGTTTGAACTTAGATCCCTTAGACAACATATAACCTTGTTGGGACATGTGAATAAGACATAGTCTTGAACATAAAATAAACTTCAATACATGTAAATGCAAGAAGAAATATTAATATGTAAGATGCTAGGTCGTAACACACACAAGATAGATATGATGCTAAGAAAGATACTAAAGATCATTCCTCAAACATGGCACACAGAAAGCAATGACTATGCCCCCTATCTGTACTGCATCGCAACATACCAAGATTACAGATAAACTAGGGTAGTTTTGAATAAGTATTGGAAAAGGAACAAAAGATAAACCATAACACAAATTGACTGACTTACAAAGTAAACATACAGCCCACATATTCTCTTGCCAAAGAGGTTGCTCAGGATAGATTGGATAGGAAAGATAACAACCTTATCGTAGGAACTCTGTGTCCGTTAAAGGGGGCTATCTACCTAAAAAGACAATGTCTCACTTGCAGGAAATGCCACATGTTGCAGGAGACGCGTGTGTTGGTCTCGACAATGGAACACTTCGTAGAAGACAAGCTTGTTGATCTAGGGCTTAGTTAAGCGGTACTTAGCGGATGTTGGCAATCGGTATGCAGGACAGTAGATGACTCTGGAAGGAAGCTGCTTTGCTTCAGGTTTGTTAAGGACTTTTGCTTTGAAAGGATGCGCTAGCTGGTTGCTTGAGTTAGTCAAGTTGAGGCGAATGGATTTTGACAAACGGAAGACTAGAAGGATGACAGTGCTAATGGATTGAAACGGGTGGAGAATGATGGATCGTGTGTACCTGAGTACTGGAAACATCCTTCGTATTCCAGACTGCCTACATACCCTGTATCCACGGGATCAAGGCACACTTACGATGGAAGATGAACATGATAAATATGTAGTTCTGGATAGAGTGATGAATGGGTCAAGGTGAAAGGAGGGGATCTTATGTACCTGAGTACTAGATACTTCCTTCGTATTCCAGACTGCCTACATACCCATATCCATGGGATCAAGGTACCTTAAGATTGAGAAGAGATGATATGTAGTTCTGGTTGATGTGATGATGTGGGAAAAGAGCGGAGAAGAGGTGATCTTATGTACCTGAGTATTGGAAACGTCCTTCGTATTCCAGACTGCCTACATACCCATATCCATGGGATCAAGGTACTTTAAGATTGCGAAGATGAAAGTATGTAGTTCTGGTTAGTGTGATGATGTAGAACAAGTGTTGAGAAGATAACCGCCTTATCGTAGGAACTCTGTGTCCGTTAAAGGATGTTACTTATGGAAATGAGACAAGATTGAAGTATGCGTTGCGAACCACGAACAAGGAACCAATCCTAGACCGAAGCTAAGGAAAGAGTTGCCCCCATTCTAGTAGAGGAAACTATAGGGGTGACTGCCGAAGAAGACACAGAACGACTTGACCTAGGACAAGACAGTGTAGACCCAGATCAAGACTTAGGATGACGAGGGACATTGACAAATTTCCAAGCTATACTAGATAGGGAGATGGAAATGCAAACAAGGTCAATGGTTTTATTATGGATGGATGGATGAGGCGTGTAGTTGCGAACTAGACAAGGAGTGGACAGGACTCGATAGACGATGGATGCTGACTCTACGCATAGCGCCTGTTTGCTAGGTTTTCACTATGGTACTTATCCAAGGCGCCTATTTGCCAGGTTTTCACCAGAGGATGGATGTTTTTGTATTGTTGTATTTTTGTATTTTTTTTTATTTTTTTTGATTTTTTTTTTATTTTTTTGTGGGAATATTCAGAGTATTCCCACAAAAAAATCAAAAAAATCAAAAAATACAAAAATACAACAATACAAAAACATCCATCCTCTGGTGAAAACCTGGCAAACAGGCGCCTTGGATAAGTACCATAGTGAAAACCTATTCTAAACTAATAAAAACCAAAAATCTAATAACATAAAGAAAACAAATTTAAATAAAAGCCATGACAAATAATCAATGCAATAAAGACTTTTACCGAAATTTGTGTTGTTTCCTTTGGATTGAATGTAGAATTGCTCAATGAAATTGCAAAGCCATAGCTGCAACAAGCAAGTGTAGTGCTCAAGAGATCAATGTCAAATGATCGTAAGGTTGCTCAATCGACGCGTTGTGTATACTCAAAGCTCTGTTAAGTATGCCTGAAAATACAATCGAAGAGAGAGGGGTAATGAAGGAGATGAGGGGGGTTTATATAGATTTCACGGAAAATTGATCAACGGTCCAGATAATTCAAAAGAATCAACGGAGGAGATAAGTTGAGGAATGTGTAACGAATGAGGAGAAGACATGTGTCTTGCTTGCTTTTGCATGAGAGGAGTTATCAAGAATAGAAGAATGAGTTAACTGAAGAGATAAATCAATTAAAAGAATAAAGCAATCAGTTAAGTGATTTAAAACAAGAAGAAGGGATTTGCATGAGAAAAGAAGATATTTTGCTTTATTAAATATAGAAATATTTAATTGATGAGCAAGAAAGCTTGAGTTATTTTAGAGATAACTCAAATTAGAAGAAAAAGCAATTTAAATAAATAATTGATTTATTTAAATTTAGAGAAGATATTTTGGAAGAAACAATTAAATAATTAGAATTATTTAATTTAGAAGATTTTAAAAGCAAATTAAATAAATAAATTTATTTAATTGTTGTGCATGATTTTGGAAGAACAGATTTGATTTAATTAAATAATTGGGAATTATTTAATTTTAGATAAGAGGGAATTTGTTGAATTAATTAAATAATGGGATTTATTTAATTAATGTAGATGTGAATTTTGGAAGGTGACAATGATTTAATTAAATAATTAAAAATTATTTAATTGTAGAAGAATATAGAGGAATTTAATTTAATTAATTAAATAACGAGGATTTATTTAATTAATGTTGAATTTAGGAGATTTAGAAGAATTTGATGATAATTAATTAAATAATTAGATTATTTAATTAACGTTTGCAATGCAAGTGATTAGACAGATAACGGAATGCAAGTGATTCGACAACACGGTCATTTTAGGGTGTCTACATTTTGCCCCTCTTTGATGCAATGCAGCATGTAGTGTTGCGTCAAAGAAAACGATTGTTGAAGACATGATACAATTTTTTGATGCCCCAGTGTAGGTAGTTGCCCCAGCGTAGTTGGCGTAGGGTGCCCCCTCGAGAGGAAAGATAGGGAAGCAATAGAAGAACTGTGTTGACGCTCGACTAGAAGATTTGTTGGAGATAGGCGAGGTTGGGTTGGTGATAGATAGAAGAAAGTGGAGATAGAAGAGAACATGATAGAAAAGACTGTTGATCGATTATTGTTGGAAAACTATATAAGGCCATGGATGAATGGATGGGTAGATGGATGAGCTTGTTGCAATGGTTTCACATTTGTTTATAAAGAGCAATCCTTAGTTTTGATATAGCACATGGATAGTTCACCACCAAGGTATAAAAGACCAAGGTACAGTAATATCTGAGTGCGTGGACGTTGACTCTGCAAGCAAGCGGTTTGAAATTAGATCCATTAGACATAATATAACCTTGTTGGAACATGCGAATAAGCCATAGTCTTGAACATAAAATAAACTTCAATACATGTAAATGCAAGAAGAATTATTAATATGTAAGATGCTAGGTCCTAACACACACAAGATAAATAGAATGCTAAGAAAGATACTGAAGATCATTCCTCAAACACAGCACACGAAAAGCAATGACTATGCCCCAAATCCATACTGCATCGCAACATACCAAGATTATAGATAAATTAGGGTAGTCTTGAATAGGTATTGGAAAAGGAACAAAAGATAAACCATAACACAAATTGACTGACTTACAAAGTAAACATACAGCCAACATATTCTCTTGCCAAAGAGGTTGCTCAGGATAGATTGGATAGGAAAGATAACAACCTTATCGTAGGAACTCTGTGTCCGTTAAAGGGGGCTATCTACCTAAAAAGACAATGTCTCACTTGCAGGAAATGCCACATGTTGCAGGAGACGCGTGTGTTGGTCTCGACAATGGAACACTTCGTAGAAGACAAGCTTGTGGATCTAGGGCTTGGTTAAGCGGTACTTAGCTGATGTTGACAATCGGTATGCAGGACAGTAGATGACTCTAGAAGAAAGCCTCTTTGCTTCAAGTTTGTTAAGGACTTTTGCTTTGAAAAGATGCGCTAGCTTGCTGCTTGAGTTAGTCAAGTCGAGGCGAATGGATTTTGACAAACGGAAGACTAGAAGGGTGACAGTACTAATGGATTGGGACGGGTGGAGAATGATGGATCGTGTGTGCCTGAGTACTGGAAACATCCTTCGTATTCCAGACTGCCTACATACCCTGATTCCACGGGATCAAGGCACACTTATGATGGAAGATGAACGTGATAAATATGTAGTTCTGGATAGAGTGATGAATGGGTCAAGGTGAAAGGAGGGGATCTTATGTACCTGAGTACTAGATACTTCCTTCGTATTCCAGACTGCCTACATACCCATATCCATGGGATCAAGGTACTTGAAGATTGAGAAGAGATGATATGTAGTTCTGGTTAGTGTGATGATGTGGGAAAAGAGTGGAGAAGAGGTGATCTTATGTACCTGAGTACTGGAAACGTCCTTCGTATTCCAGACTGCCTACATACCCATATCCATGGGATCAAGGTACCTTAAGATTGAAAAGATGATATGTAGTTCTGTGTTGGAGTGATGATGTAGAAGGAGTGTTGTGAAGATAACAGCCTTATCGTAGGAGCGAAGTGTCCGTTAAAGGGTGTTACCTGTGGAAATGAGACAAGATTGAAGTATGCGCTGCGAACCATGAACAAGGAACCAATCCTAGACCGAAGCTAAGGAAAGAGTTGCCCCCATTCTGGTAGAGGAAACTGTAGGGGTGACCGCCGAAGAAGACACAGAAAGACTTGACCTAGGACAAGACAGTGTTAACTGTAGACACAGATCAAGACGTGGGATGACGATGAGGGACACTGACAAATTTCCAAGCTATACTAGGTAGGGAGATGGAAATGCAAACAAAGTCAATGGTTTTATTATGGATGGATGGATGAGGCGTGTAGTTGCGAACTGGACAAGGAGTGGACAAGACTCGATAGACGATGGATGCTGACTCTACGCATAGTGCCTGTTTGCCAGGTTTTCACTATGGTACTTATCCAAGGCGCCTGTTTTCCAGGTTTTCACCAGAGGATGGATTTTTTTGGATTTTTGTATTTTTGTATTTTTGTATTTTTTGATTTTTTTGATTTTTTTGATTTTTTTGATTTTTTTGATTTTTTTGTGGGAATACTCTGAGGATCAGGCATAGAACTTCTTGAGACGGACACTGTTAAGTGGCTCATTTAGAGGAATGCCGTCAGGTGTAGCTAAAGTATAAGCTCCCGATCCATATGCTGCTGTGACAATGAAGGGACCTAACCAGTTAGGCTCAAACTTACCCTTCTTATCTCGATCTGCTTGATTTCTCTGATTCTCCTTAAGTACAAGATCACCAACTTGAAACCGTCTTTCTTTGATCTTTTTGTTGTAATTATGCCGGAGGCAGTTTTGATAGACATGGAGATGATTAAGTGCCGCAAGGCGCCTCTCATCTAGTAGTTCTAGCTCAGCTAATCTGGAAGTGCGATACTCCTCTCCGCCGATCAGGTCCTACATGGATACTCTGAGGGATGGGATCTCGACCTCTATAGGTAGGATGGCTTCAGAGCCAAAGACCAAGGCATATGGTGTGGCACCAGTAGGTGTTCCGATACTAGTGCGGTAGGCCCATAGGGCGGGATTGAGTTGCAGGTGCCAATCATGACCAACTTCATTGACTGTTTTCTTGAGGATTTTGAGAATGGTCTTATTGGAAGCCTCAGCTTGGCCGTTACTCTGCGGATAGTAGGGAGTTGAAAAGCGATGTTGGATATTGTATTGTATGCATAAGGCACGAACATCTTGGTTCTTGAATGGTCTCCCATTATCAGTGACAATGGCTTGGGGAATACCATACCGGCATATGAGGTAGTTTAGGATAAACTTGGCTATTTGCTTACCGGTGATATAGGTCATAGGAATGGCTTCCACCCACTTCGTGAAATACTCAGTGGCGGTAATGATAAACTTGTGGCCATTGGAGGAGGAAGGATGGATTTGTCCTACGAGGTCGAGACCCCATTGAGAAAAAGGCCATGGAGTTGTCATAGGTTGTAACTCATGAGCTGGTGCGTGAATCAAATCTCCATGCTGCTGACATTGTAGACACTTCTTAGCAAACTGTGCAGCATCTTGCTCTATTGTAGGCCAGTAATAACCTGTTCTGAGTATCTTCTTAGCAAGATTAGGACCGGTAGAATGTGCGCCGCAGACACCTTCGTGTATGTCTCGTAAGGTAGCTTCGGCTTCTTCTGCGTTAAGACATCGTAAGAGGATACCATCGAGACTCCGGCGATATAGTGTATCACCCAGAATGATGTAACGAGAGGATCGACGGATAAAGGTTTTGCGTTGAGTGGATGATAGGTCAGGGGGAAAGGTTTTGTTCTTGAGGTATTCATAGATATCTTCGTACCATGGGGAATTGGGACCAACAAGTTCGCAGATGATTTCAGTAACAGGAACATCAACGGCTGGTATCAACAATTGCTCGATCAAGAATTCACACTTCTATGTATTAGCAGGCATATCAATCAGTGACCCTACAGAAGCCATAGAATCTGCAGCTTTGTTATGTTCTCTTGGAATTTGCTCAAATGTGATGCTAGAAAAGTGTGGTTTGTAGGCATCCACTAGTTGCTTGTAGGGGACCAGCTTTTCATCCTTTGTTTGGTATTCATCCGTGACTTGGCGGATGACTAGCTGTGAGTCTCCATATACTTGTAATTCTGTGATGTCCCATTGAACTGCTGTATTGAGACCTATAAGGAGTGCTTCATACTCGGCTATGTTGTTGGTGCAAGGGAATGCAAGCCGATATGACTTTGGAATGTAGTCATTCTGAGGTGTAACAAATAAGATTCCAGCTCCTGATCCATGCTGTGTGTAAGAACCATCAAAATACAGCTTCCACATAATGGAGTTGGAAAGAGTGAAGAGATTTTCATCAGGAAAGTCTGCTACCATAGGGTGTGTATCCTTCATGGGTGCGTCTGCTAGTTAATCAGCGAGGGCTTGCCCTTTGATTGCTTTACGATCTGTGTACTCAATGTCGAACTCGCTAAGGATCATGACCCACTTAGCTAGTCTGCCTGTGAGAGCTGCTTTTGCTAATAGATATTTCAAGGGATCAATCTTGGCTATTAGATTTGTGTGTTGGTTCAACATGTAATGCCGCAACTTTTGGGAGGCGAACACTACTGCTAGACAAGCCCTTTCCATTGGTGAATAATTGAGCTCATATCCCACCAAGGTTCTACTAATGTAATAAATTGCATGCTCCTTTCCTGTGTCATCATTCTGTGCTAGCAGGGCCCCTAGGGCCGAATTTGTAGTGGAGATGTACAATATCAAGGGTTTGTCCGCAACTGGTGGAACCAATATAGGAGGTGTAGCTAGATACTCCTTAAGTTGTTCAAACGCTGCTTGACACTTGTTGTCCCATCGAAATGAGACATCCTTTCGGAGCAAGTGTTGAAAGGGTTGACATTTATCTGCTAGCTGTGATATAAAACGCCTGATGGACTGTAACCTTCCTTGGAGGCTCCTTAATGCTTTTAGTTTCTTTGGTGGAGGCATCTCCACTATAGCCTTTACTTTTGCGGGATCTACTTCGATGCCTCTACGAGATACAATGTATCCTAATAGCTTCCCTGATGTGACACTGAATACACACTTCTTTGGATTGAGTCTTACTTGGTATTTTTCCAGCCTGTCAAAGATCTGTCCTAGGACCTGTATATGTTCTGCTCTAGAAGATTTAGCCAATATATCATCCACATAGTCCTCCATGATGTGATGAAAGAGATCGTGGAAGATCACTGTCATTGCTCTCTGATAGGTTGCTCCTGCATTCTTCAAACCAAACGGCATAACACACCAACAGTAATTGCCCCAAGGACATGTAAAGGTTGTTTTGTGTTGATCCTCCTCAGCTATTCTAATCTGGTTGTAGCCTGAGAATCCATCCATAAGAGAAAGCATCTCATGACCTGCTGTCAAGTCCACTATAATGTCAATGTTTGGTAGTGGAAAGTCATCTTTAGGACATGCCTTATTGAGATCTCTGAAATCATTACACATGCGGATGTGCCCATTAGGTTTAGACACAGGTACAATGTTTGAGACCCAATCTGAATAGTCAATAGGTCGTATGAACTTTGCGTCTAATAGCTTTTGTACTTCCACCTTCACCAAGAGAGCTATCTGTGGGTGCATTTTTCTCAATTTCTGCTTGACTGGTTTCACCTTGGGATCAACTGTGAGATAATGAACTACCAGCTTAGGGTCTAGCCCTGGCATATCTGCATAGGTCCATGCAAAGTTGATGGTTCGTTGCAAGAAGAAGTTGTTAAGATTTCTGTGCTCTGTATCAGATAATGATGCTGCTAGAAATGTTGTCTTTGGATTCTGTTCTGTACCTAGGTTGATCTCTGTAGAATCTTCGACTAGTAGAGCTGATTTCTCCTGGTACTTAGATGGTAAGGGAAGGTCAAATCCTCCATCCTCAGGTGCCACAGTTGGGTTTTCACCTTTGGATACGTCCTTTATTTTTACTATTTTGTGATCACGAGGTGCCACAGTGTGGTTTTCACCTAGAGATCTTTCTTTATTTGTACTTTTGCGACTAGAGGATTTGGCATTCTCACCAAAATAAGCCGTGGGCTCTAATTCCATTACAAAACCCACCTTGTGATTGCCAAGAGGGATACCTTCCTGAAGTCCCATGAACTCGGCTAGAGCTTCGTCATTCTGAAACACATCTATAACGGGGGTCCCTTGTTGGTCCCAATCAATAAGTTCAGGGTAGACAAGCGTGACATTCTGGGTGCTGGTGGTGGAAGTTAAGGATACGGAGGATAGTGTAAAAATGGAGGATTCTGCGAATAGATTGGTGATGTGGAGGGAAGAGTCATCGATGATATCCTCTGCCGACATCGTATCAGTGGGAAAAGTGTCAGCTACCTCGTCGAGGATATACTCGATGTCCAAGGTGCATGGTACCTTCTTACCAAATCCTAATCCTTTCTTGTCTAGCTTCTTTGTTACCACAATGGGCTCCATAGTGCCTTGATTCTGTTTCCCAAGGCCACCTTTGCCATTATAGCCCATGTTTTTCACTATCCTTAAGCCATTGCCATATTGCTTGACTGGTATCGTGACTGGTTCTTTCTCCTTGTAGAGCCAAGAAGAGATGTCCTCAATGGTTTCCTCTTCCAATAACCGTCCATGTTGGAATTGGGTTAGGAATGGTGGGGGAGGAATATTTGCTTTTTTGGAAACTTTGGCGATGGGTGGTTTGCCGTAAGATTTTGGAGATAAAGGCATCCGCCCTACACAACAAGATTCAGAGATATCATAAGTGCCAAAGCCTATATCCTGAAAATGAGCTGTGATTTTGGGGAGGGGTGTAGGTTCACTTGTAGAGGCTTGCGTGAGAGTTTCAGGGTCAACATAGAGAGGGGATTCAAGGGCTTTGTCATTTTTAGGCACTTGGTTGCAATTCTTATAGCTTCCTTGCAAGACACGGCAAAATTCAAAAGGATTAGGATCTCCTGGGATGGTAATCTCCGTACCATTGTATGGGAACTTGAGGGACTAATGGTACGTGGAGGGAACAGCTTTCATTGCATGGATCCATGGGCGGCCCAGAATAATGTTGTAAGGCAGCTCAATATCAAGGACTTGACACCTAGTTTCAAGCATAACGGGGCCCAGTTGTATAGGCAAGTGAATAACACCTTCTGAACGGTGTTCTGCATCATCATACCCCTTGATTGTAATACTATGATCAGTGTTGACGTGATCCTTAGAGTATCCCAATTGCTTTAGTAACTTTAAAGAACATATGTTGAGACCAGCACCACCATCTATGAGGATGTGTTTGATTTTGCGCTTATGGATGAGTACTTCAATATGGAGGGCATCATTGTGACAAGGATCATGGGAGGGAAGGTCTTTCTCAGAGAAGACCACATTGTAAGGCGAAGCAATATTACCCACTATAGCTTGGAAATCTGCGACTGCTATGTTGTTAGGAATGGAGGACTCTTGGAGGGCTTTTTCTAGCACTACTCTATGTGCAGGTGATGACTGTAGAAGGTCCAAAATAGAGATCTGTGCTGGTGTTCTCCCTAGATGTTTGACAAGATTATAATCAGACTGAACCAGAAGCCTAGGTGTAGGTGCACGAATGGTGACATGACCTCGATGAGTAGTAACAGCACAATCCGTAGATTTGCCTTTAATGGTGAGGGTAGACACTCGACTCTCTTCAAAACGACCTACAATGGAATCGAAGGACGTGGAAGCGTGATTGATACCTTTACCTCTATCCTGAGGAGGAGGTGGACCATGATGAGGGAATGGTTCCTTGTACATATCGAGATCCTTGTTCATGTGTTGCACTGGTGATTCATTCTCAAAAGTGATTTGATTACCGTCGATGAGGTTTTGGATGAGGTGCTTAAGCTTCATGCAAGACGCAGTTCTATGACCTTTGCTCCTATGGAACTCACAATACTCATTGTCTCTGTAACGTGCAGTTTTGTAGATAGGTTCTCCATATGGGGGAGCATCAGGTAAGGTTATGAGCCCTTTCAGCAAAGCTTGCTGTAAGACCGATTCGATGGGCACTCCCAAAGGAGTAAATTGACGTCGCGAAGGGTAATCTTGTTGGGGCCGCTCTTGTTGTCGTTGTTGATTTTGATAAGGCTGCCTTTGTTGCTGCTGTTGTTGAGGTGGAGCTTGACTTGGTTTGGAGAGTTGTAGCGGTGTTTGCAACGTTTGGACATGCTTAGCATCGACCACTCCATCATTGACCACGTTTTTGTTCTTGTTCCAATATTTGGGCTTATCATTCGACTGTTGATGCGAAGAGCTATCTTTCGTCTCCTTAAAGATTTTGACCACACCTTTAGCAATGAGGGCCTTCTCTATGTTGATACCCTTGTATGTGATTTCATCGAAGGTTGTAGCACTAAGGATTTGCAAATGGAAACCTAACTCTTGGTTGAGGTTCTGTACAAAGATGCTAACAAGCTGTTTCTCTGGAATCTTGAAAGGGAATTTACTAGCCATTTGTCTCCATCGTTGGAGAAAAGAAATGAACATTTCACCATTTTTCTATTTATTGTTGCATAGGTCCGTCATGGAAATCTCATGCTCTGCATTGTAAGAAAAGTGGGTGGCAAACTTCTCTGCTAGCTCGTTGAAAGACTTGATACCCGTAGGTAAGTGTGAGAACCATTCTATTGCTTGACCTCCAAGACTGCGAGGAAAAAGATGCATAAGATATGTGTCATTGTGAGAAACCTCGAAGCGAGCAAGATAGAATTCCCTAAGATGGTCTTTTGGGTCACCTTTTCCTTTGTACTTATCGAACTTGGGAATAGTGAAATTTTGAGGAAAAGGGATCATTGGTAACGACCGATCAAAAGGATAAGGGCACACTTCCTCCAAGGAGAAGGTCTTTTTGGTGTGGCCAAATGTAAGATCAGATAGCTGTTGTTGCACCTCCACAATCTTTAGTTCCATAGTCATGGGAGAGGTTGGTAACATCTTCGGTTGTCCAAAAAGCGGTTGGTGTTGCCCATATGGAAGATTATAATGTGAGCCATGCGCAGTGTATTGTAAGGGTCGTAAGATTGATTGGGATTGTATGGATTATATGATTGGTTCAGATTGGGTTGGAATTGGAGGCCTTGATTAGGCAGAGGTGGAGGTGGCGCTAGGTAAGACTGTTGGCTTTGTGATGGTTGAAGAAAAGTATTGGGGGGAGGAAAGCTAAAGTGTGTTTGATTAGGTTGTGATGGTGGCACATAGCTTTGGGAAACCGGATGTTGGGAATGTTGAGAGTAGATAGGCAATGTATGAAAGAAGTTGAGTGTGGATGAACGTTGTGGAGGAACATAGGTAGAAGTGATTTGCGATGGTGGGGGTTGATTGTAGATGAGAGTAGAAGAATGTTGTGGTGGAGGAACATAGGTAGAAGTGATTTGCGACGGTTGGGGTTGCTTGAGGATGAGAGTAGAAAAATGTTGTGGTTGGGGTTGCGTGACTCCAATTGGTTGAGAGACATGCAGGTGTGATGATATAGGAGGTGGCATATGTTGAGACCCTTGTTGCATGGCTACGTACGTGTTCCCCGGATTGTAATTGGGTGGGAAACCTACACGTGATGGGGTAACCAAGATTCCACTTGCGCTTGGGGTGGACACTTTAGGAGGTGGTTGCACATTGGATCGAGCTAAGGTGGCTTGCTTAGCTAACTCTGCTTGACGTTGGAGAGTTTCTTGTTGGTTTTGATAGATCTCCATAGGAGTCAAAAGTGGTGATATGGGCCTCTCCCCTGTTGGATTTTGAAAAAGGGGATTCCTATACTGCGAACCTTGAGTAGGTAAGGGCGTAGTGACCGTGGACATGGTTTGCACTGCTTGTATGGTTTCTCGGGTGTTGTTGCTCTCCTTGAGAGTGGACACATCAAAATCTTGAGGTAACTTGGCACCTTGCTTTGCAAGCAAGCGAAAGAAATGATCCTGGTTCTCACTAAGGATTTTATCAAAGGCAGCTATAGCTCTAGGATCTTGTATAAATTCATCAAGATCTTTCCCATCTTCTTGAGAGGATTGACCTATTTCAAAGTGTCGCTCTTCTTGAGATGGGGGTTGATCTATGACATAACCTTGTGGGACAAAATCCAGAGGCAAGCCTGTGGTATACTGCGGTGCATTTAGCAAAGGGGTTCTATCCTCATGAGGATTGCTTGGTTCATCTATGCGTGGCATGTTTGGAGAGCTGATTGGTTTTACCGCGGGTGTACTAGGAGTCACCTTGGGAGTAATGTTGAGATGACCTGATTGTGGTGTGCGAGGGGGTGACTTGTGCTTCTTAGGGACAACTTGCCTTGACTTCATGGTTTGCTGTAACCTGGTGGTGACCATGGGATTCACTTAGGCACAATGTAATGCTGGGAATCTGTGAGATGCTTTGAAGAAATGGACAAACTCTGATGCACAAAGTACTGGACCAAAAGCGCTATACTGTTTGACCAGAGGCGCAGGACTGTGCTACCAAAAGCGTGCTACTGTGGGCCAGAGGCGACGGACTGAGCTGCCAATAGCAAGTTACTGCTATGCCAAAGGTGAGCTACAATGACCAAAAGCGAGATACTGTTATATCGAGGGCGCTGAAGTAGAGTTTTGCCAGAGGTGGGTTACTGCTTGACCAAAGGCGATCTACTGTATTACCAAAGGCGAGCTGCTGTAATACCAGGGGCGCTGAAGTAGTGTTGGATGTTTTTCAAAGGCAAGATGTTTCTGTTTCGGATTGGGTTGGTTTGGCAAGAGAAAACACAGCAAACAAGTGGTCAAAAAGGGCACAAGGACTGACACAACAGATAGTGTATGTTCAAGGCTCCAAACAAGCCCAATGTTTCCACAGGTCTAATACAGTTGCAATCAATAACAAGCACTCTTTATCCCTAGAGACAAGGTTTCATTGTAGTAGATCAGCTCACAGCTTAATACTCCGTCGATAAAAATATCATTCCATAAAGGTGTCAGATATTTAGTATCTTTGCGAGAGACGATAGGTAGGGATATCTCACCCTCCCCTTGGAAAGCTCAAGTAGGTCACAAGAGCTTTATGTCTGAGGGAATACTATCTCTTCTCAAGGGAGCCAATGGTGAGTGTCTTAAGGGTTTAAATCGATTTCCCTTGCACTGATGATTACCGCAATGTTCGGAGGTAGGTCGGGTAGTCTCTATCTAAATTGGTTCTTAGTGACTTTGAGGGACCAACGCCTTACGAGCAATGCGACAAGCTACTAAAAGCTTTAACCAATCGTACTAAGAGTTTCAAACACTTCGCTCAATGTGAAAATCATTTCCACAAAGAGCTAGTACACCTCTTTTCAGTTTGGCACCACAAGGTAAGGCTGACGTTGGTTAGGACTTGGCTTTCGCCTTATCCCTCTTATATAGCGGTTCAAAGGAAAACTCCACTTAGGGTCATCCCTTTTGGATGAATTGCAATCCAACAGCAGGCCCTTCTAAAGGAAGTACAAAAAAAGTAAAAGCAAGCACGTCACACAAAGGTTCAATTGTCCCGTTATAAGAAAAATAAGGTGCAACTAAGCTATGCACACACACGATTGTAGTTGTAAATTGTCCCTTATGAAATGAAGTGTTTGGCATTCATGTCCATTGTCCCTTAGAAAATTGAGGTGTTTGTTCATACATGTCCATTGTCCCTTAAGAAAAGCAGTATGTTCCTAAGACTTAGATTGCAAGAAAAGATTTGTTCAATTATCCTTTTAAGCATGCAATGTGTTTCTAAGACTTAGTGAGATAAATCAAAGAGGTCTTCAATGCTCGTCCTGCATAAACATGTTAAAAATACCTATTGGCTCTGTGTGAGTAGTAAGAAGCTGCAACAATTCCGTTAGTTCCACCAAAAATTCACAAGTTAGCAAAAATAAATCAACTTTGACCAAAAGCGTGTTACTATCTTACCAGACGCGATTCACTGTAAACAAAAAAGTGCTTACAGACAGACCAGAAGCGTCAGAGAATATAGCCAGATGCGTTGTAGAATAACCAGAAGCGTGGTAGTATGATTCCAAAAGCGCTGCGATAAAATACCAAAAGCGAGCAACGATAATAACAAAAGCGCTGTAAAAGATCCAGGAGCGCTTCACTGTGTAACCGAGAGCGCGATACTATGTGGCCAAACGCGCTGTTCTATCTCAGATACAGAAAATATTAGTTTTATTTAACAATAACCAGGTCAAAATAACTTTTCATGGTGGACCTATTATCTGAAGGATGATATCTGATAGATCTGGGTTGTGTAATCTGGAAAACTCAGAAAAATGGATCAGCCCAATAGATTAGCACAAAAAATAAGGATATTCCTAAATAAATCAGTTTAGGAGAGATCAAAAATCAGGTTTGGAGGACAAATACCACAGCTTGTCTGACAAAACGACAGACCTGAAATGAGAAATTACTGCAAAACCCTGAATGAAGTCAAAAACCTAATTTTAACCAAAAGCACCTAATAGCACCACCAGTAGCGCTTCTCTGTGCTACCGATAGCGCTTCTCTGTACTACCAGAAGCGCGGCCGTGCTGCGAAGATTGCTGAACTGTTCCTGCAAAAGCGCTGTAAGATACTGCCAGAAGCGCTGTGAAGTGCCGTAAGCACCGTGCCGTACTGTGTCTTCAAAAAAAACAAATTTCTCAAAGAAACCAAGGGATTAGTGGGTCCCACCGGGCGTGCCAGAATGTGTATATGGAAAATTGATCTATTCTAAACTAATAAAAACCAAAAATCCAATAACATAAAGAAAACAAATTTAAATAAAAGCCATGACAAATAATCAATGCAATAAAGACTTTTACCGAAATTTGTGTTGTTTCCTTTAGATTGAATGTAGAATTGCTCAATGGAATTGCAAAGCCATGGCTGCAACAAGCAAGTGTAGTGCTCAAGAGATCAATGTCAAATGATCATAAGGTTGCTCAATCGACGCGTTGTGTATACTCAAAGCTCTGTTAAGTATGCCTGAAAATACAATCGAAGAGAGAGGGTTAATGAAGGAGATGAGGGAGGTTTATATAGATTTCACGGAAAATCGATCAATGGTCCAGATAATTCAGAAGAATCAACGGAGGAGATAAGTTGAGGAATGTGCAACGAATGAGGAGAAGACATGTGTCTTGCTTGCTTTTGCATGAGAGGAGTTATCAAGAATAGAAGAATGAGTTAACTGAAGAGATAAATCAATTAAAAGAATAAAGCAATCAGTTAAGTGATTTAAAACAAGAAGAAGGGATTTGCATGAGAAAAGAAGATATTTTGCTTTATTAAATATAGAAATATTTAATTGATGAGCAAGAAAGCTTGAGTTATTTTAGAGATAACTCAAATTAGAAGAAAAAGCAATTTAAATAAATAATTGATTTATTTAAATTTAGAGAAGATATTTTGGAAGAAACAATTAAATAATTAGAATTATTTAATTTAGAAGATTTTAAAAGCAAATTAAATAAATAAATTTATTTAATTGTTGTGCATGATTTTGGAAGAACAGATTTGATTTAATTAAATAATTGGGAATTATTTAATTTTAGATAAGAGGGAATTTGTTGAATTAATTAAATAATGGGATTTATTTAATTAATGTAGATGTGAATTTTAGAAGGTGACAATGATTTAATTAAATAATTAAAAATTATTTAATTATAGAAGAATATAGAGGAATTTAATTTAATTAATTAAATAACGAGGATTTATTTAATTAATGTTGAATTTAGGAGATTTAGAAGAATTTGATGATAATTAATTAAATAATTAGATTATTTAATTAACGTTTGCAATGCAAGTGATTAGACAGATAACGGAATGCAAGTGATTCGACAACACGGTCATTTTAGGGTGTCTACAACTTCTCTAAGTTGAAAGCTCGTTAGATTATCTAATCTAGATAAGGATCAGTGTTTAGCCTTTAGCAAAGCCCAGATTTGGAAACACTCCATTTTCACTCCCACTCCCCACTTGAGTTCTAAATCCCTATCTCACAGCCTTGAATAGGTCACTTATATCAGGATAACCTGCAATCCCCTAGATTGAAAATCATATTAAAGAGAAGTCATATTGTTTGTTCCACATTGCAATCATATCAAAATTAAAAATAGAGTCCCAAAGAAATAAAGTCAATGCCATAACTCATGAAATTTCATAAAAGTAAAAATTTTTGTGATTAGTGAAAATAAAATGAGATAAAAACACAAAATAAAAGCATAAAACAAGCTTTATACCTCACCAAGATTCACCAATCCAAGATAGGGTGGTAGAAGCATGCACCCCAGAGCTCCTAGATATACCCTAGATAATAGATGCAATGTGAAATGCTCAATCTAAATGCAACTCACAAAACTAACTCAAGAGAATTTTTGGCATGATAACATTACTTAGAAATTAGATGATCAAATGGCTTGGAGGATGTTGTATTTATAAGCATTTTGGAGAGATTTTGATCCAATGGTTGAGATTGATTTGAGAGATCAATGGTGGAGGATGAAGATGACGTGAAGGGCCTAAATTTCATCTTGGAAAATGGAGGGATAGGAATAAAGATGATTTTTTAATTCATCTTGGGAAGAGGGGTTCATAAATGAGGTGGAGTGTAATGGATTATTTGTGAATTAAAAATTCACATGGGGAAGGGTAAAATGAATTTAAAATTCATTTGGGGAAGAGTGGATATTAATGAGTTATGACATGTGTAAGAGGTGTAAGAGGTATTTAATGAGGATTATGACAAATGTGTATTAAAAATTGATTTATGTGGCATGGAAATCAATTTTTTATTCATGGGATGTGGGGAGAAGTGTTAATGAGGGTTTGACAAATTAATCAGGGTGATTAACCTAATTAATATGGCTGGAAAAAATTAGGGAATAGGTTAATGGGAGGTTTAAGGTTTTATTTAATTAATCCTATGTCTAGGGTCATGTAGGATAGGCTAGGTAATTAAATAATAGATATTTAATTCACTAGGGTAGGGATAGGTTGATTAATAGGTTCAATTAAATAGTTAAACATGATTTAACTAATTAATTGGGTTTAGTGAGAAGGGAGAAATTAACCAAACAAATATTGCATATTTATTTAATTAATTGGCTAAAGTTGAACTATTGAATTAATAAAATTAATCCAATTGTTGGAGATAGAATGATGAAAAATTAGGTGCTGAAGGGGTAATTAATTAAATAAAAATTTACTTAATTGTTTAGGAGGGAAATAGGTATGTTTAGGGAGGTCGGGAATCGATTTGATGATGAAGACATTTTTAGGTGTCTACAATTTCATTTTAAGCATTCTTTGTGTTCTTGCATCTGCATTTCATATATATGCCAAAAATTATAAAAATATGTCATCATTATCATACTTGCATTGTTAGAGTTGAAGGTCAAAACATAATCAAAGAGTTCTTAAACTTCCAAAATGCACAAGAGATGAGTACCCATAAGATAACTAAAACCATAAAAAGACAAAATTTCATTGATGCATCTAAAGTTTACATGTATAAGAGTACAAGAGCTAAGAGAAAATGCTCTCAAGGAAAGTAAAGGCTCTCCATGCAAGGGGGCATAGTTTCAAAGAAGAACAAGATAAACTCAAGGGAAGTTCCCTCTAATGGAACCCTCAGAATTCATGCTCCTCTGCCTATGTGTACCACTAGTCACTCCATGAGACCTATGGGAGTGAAGTTGCTATGAGTGCATGATTGTGAAGGTCCTGTAGCATTAATATATCGCTATCTAAACTTAAGGTGAACCATCTAATGAAGCACTTGATTCTCACCCTTAAGGATGAGGTTCTTAGCCTTCAAATTAGCACTCGCCTAACATCTATGATAGGTAGGAGCGAAAATGTCAGTGTGTCACCCAATAGAAGGGAGCACACTAGGATTAGTCAAAAGAATCTCTCGAGTCATCCTAGTGAAGGGGGAAACTAATCTAATATTGACCTCATGAAAAAAAGCCCTCCACTCCTCAATATTACCTACAAAGTGAACGAAAAGCAAAAAATGTGTTAGTTCTTGACAAAAAGGAAAGAAAAGGA
Source organism: Cunninghamia lanceolata (assembly GCA_027924645.1). Taxonomy (NCBI): domain Eukaryota; kingdom Viridiplantae; phylum Streptophyta; class Pinopsida; order Cupressales; family Cupressaceae; genus Cunninghamia; species Cunninghamia lanceolata. Next base: position 1,222,519 of record BSBN01001054.1, read on the forward strand.
AGGACAAAATATGAAAACAATAAAGCAAATGTAGACTTATGTGGGTCACCAGGCTGCCAAGCTAGGTCAAGTTGTTGCATCACCTCATCAGAGTGAGGAGGTCTAGGAACTAGGAATGGATCCTTAGGAGCATCATCAGCATCATGAGCACCATCGAAACTATTATCCTGTACATCCACTATCAGCCCTTCACCCGATGAACCATCCCAATAAGGAACATATTCCTCATCAGTAAAGTCTAGATCATTAACCACAATCAATGCTCAAGAAGGAGTTCCTCTCCCTCCCCTCTTTCCTCAAGTCTCAAAGTTCTAGAAGATCTTGTAATGAAAACTCCACAAGCCAAGGGGGTCCAAGTAACAGTCCTCTGGCCGATCTCACCCATCTCCTAGATGGATCTATAATAAGCAGGCACTAGGGGAAACTTCTTAGGGAAATCCTTACCAAACTGCTATGGGACACGCTCAACATGATGAGCCTCAACTAGACCATTATAGTCTGAAAGCTTCAATACACCAAGGAAATGCTCCCTAATCTCACAATCATGTGACCATGTCCTCTCCATATCCAAGTAAGGATTAGAAATCATATTCACATCTGTAGGAGTAGCCAAAATACATAAAGAAGTATCAAAGTGACCCATATGAGCCCACCTAGCTGCTCTTAGTAGTCATCTGTCAGGAAATGAAACCCCTTTCTGATAAGGCCTGATGTGCTCAAAGATCTAGGCCATGATCAAGGAAGAATGGCTGAAAGCAAGAGCCCCTCATCATATGATATGATAGAAATACCTGTATACCATCCCAAAAAAGTTTGGCCCCCAAGCATAGACTCTGCCCTACTCAAGACCCTACATAATTAGTGTTTAACACCATCTCAAGCAAACTGAGGCCTTGTCTCTAGATAGCCTTGATGAAATCAAAGCAATCAGAAACTTCCTCAAGAGAGCAATGCAAAGTTGTGACACAAAGGTAAGATAAACACATGTTTGATCCTCATGACGACTCATCCCCATGAATTGTGCCCAAGAAGCCTAGTCCTCGGAGGATTCGATAGCTAGTAGAACAAGTGGGTGCCCTCTCATAGGAACCCCTAGAATAAAGTACAAGTAAAATAGAGTGATGATCCACTCTCCTGAAACTTGTGGGAACCTGAAAGTGTTCCTATCTACATCCCAATATGTCAAGATATCACAAAAAATATGTGCCATAGGATGTATGAATGGCACATGGCAAACTCTAGCTAAGCTCACTTTCTTCAAGATGGCATGCTCATCATTGTTCAATGAAGCATACATCTCTAAGAGACACAACTACTCTCAGCAAGCATTCCATTGAATGCACATATCCTACCAATTAGAAAAAAACTTTAGATTAGATCTCGTCAACTCACCAAAATCCTAAAAATCATAAAACTTGCAGAAAATAATACAAAAAAAGTGTATAAACTATCAAAATTGCAATAAATAGATGGATTCAGTAGTCAAATTAGATTGAAATAGAGTGAAGTAAAATGTTAGAAAACATCAATTTTCAGTCATAAATGATCTATCAAGGTCTCCCCTTTCATCCATCTGGATCTCCCCTGGATGACCCAGATGTTCAGTAAGATCTCCCCCTAGGTGACCCTATTGCATAGGAAGATCTCCACCAGGCAACCCTATTTCTCAGCAGGATCTCCCTCGGGTGACCTGCCTGACAAAAGGGGTGACCCTATGTGGCTATCCCCTGAACTAAAAATTCTCTAAAAACTCCATTTCTCAGCCGATTTTAGTAAATGAAAGACCAATCTTACTCTAAACAACGAAACAAAGACAATGCAATAGAGAAAATCATCAAAAATGGACAATTTCAAGATATTTTTCAAAAAATTCAACCTAGGATTTAGAGAAGAGTTTTTCACTATTTGCATACCTGATTCTCAATAATGGGAGAAGTGGTGTCCATCTTCAAGACCTCCTCGGTAATATCTACCCATTGACTACTTACGCGATCGATTCTATCACCGATTCACTTGAATTTCACTAATTTGATTTCTTTTTCTTCTTCGTTAGCTTAGTTGCCTTTATGCACTCTTAGATTAGTTTTTGCTTTTATGCATCTCTTGTGCATCATTTTCCTTGTCTTCATTCCTATAGGTCTCGCCGACAAAGGCAAACAACTAGTCGAACTCTTATGATCTATAGTAAGTTCGTCATTTTAGTTTTTATTATTCTTTTGATATATCTAGATGCTAGACTAATACTAGTTATTAGAGGTACAATTGTGGGAAAATTGACAACAGTTAAGGCCTAGTTCGAGAACGGTACCTACCTTTCATGTAGACTACCATCCCTGAGGAGGCAAATATGTAAGCACCAAAATCACACATAGCCTCCAAAAGGACCCCTATGATGAGTCATAATCCTTGTCATGTGAGGCCTACATTTTTTATTCTGTTCATGTGACTATTTATCTTACTGTTGCAGATACTTTTATATTTGTGGGACTGTTGATCTCAGATTTCCTAAACTTTTAGACCTTATTATGTATTAAGAGAAAACAAATTGGGTGATGTTAGATATATGTTTATTTTATAGGAAAACTAATTGGGTGATGCTAGATAGATGTTTATTTTATAGGAAAACTAATTGGGTGATGTTTGATTAATGTTTACATTACAGGAAAACTAATTGGGTGATGTTAGATAGAAAATTGTAATGCGATTTTCCTTTATGCTTAAGAGGACTTGTGATATCTTATGTGAGTGCAAGTTTTAAATTGCTTTGGCTATGATATTAATATGTGGAATTGACTTTGCAATTGAGTGCGCAGGTTTTACTAACAAACCACAGATACTGGAGATCATCCCGCACCTTATGTTGTAATCCCTTGTGAAGCCGATCTGGTTCCATGAGAAACCAAGATCAATTCTGTATATGAAGTAATGTTGTAATGTTAATTTGCATGAGGTTGAATGGGTTAGGTCTACCCTCTTTTAAATTGAATTGTGATTTGTGTTGTAAGAATTATTTTTGAATTTTATTTTTAAATTTTAAATTTTTGAGACCCATTTCTTGTGTTTTAACTTGACCCTGGGTGTCCTAACTAGGTTAAAATTGACCTTGGGTTATACCCCATGGGTCTAGGGTCCCTTTTGACTTGGGTAACCCTTGGTTAACCTCCGTATGGTCACCTTAACCTCATAGTGAAGTTAAGTGACGAATTTGGAGGCATGGGAGGGATAGGATGAGTGGTACCAACACTCAAGCCCATCCCTTTTCAATTCCCAAGGCTAGAGATGACTCCAAGATCCACCAATTGTGGAGGACTTGACTTCAAGTCTCCCTGACAATTGGTGAGAGTCCCCATGGAATTGTGTGGTCCTTCATGAGAGGGAAGGAGGGGAAGACATGTGTCACCCTTTCCCTCTTCAACTCCCCTTTTCTCTCCCATGTGTTGGAGAGAGGACATGTGGTATGGGTAAGGAAGACTTTGGGGATGGGTGAGTGACATGTGTCAACACCCATCCATTGTGACACAATAGTATTTAGGAGGAAGAGTGAGGAGGTGACAAGTGTCACCTCCCCATTCCTCTAAGCTCATGGAATTGGGTTATTTTAATCCCACTTGGGATAGGGAGAAAGGTTGTTGAATTTTTGAGAATTTGGAATTATTGGATATTGTTTTGGAGAAAAAGGATAGAGGAAGTTTGGTGGCTTAGGTTGGAGGAGACTTTAGAGGAGATCTACATCAACTACTTCCATTATTAGGTCTTTAAAGGTTGGTTTTCAAGGCTAAGGCCTTCCCCTTGTAATTTTAATTTTTTGCTTGCATGATGGATGTGTGAGAAGTATTTTTGCTTGTATGTATTTTGTTATTGTGGGAATTTTTATTAGGGTGTTGAAAGAGCTTCTTCCACTTGGGAGAAATACTCATCAAGTGTGGGGTAGGGGAGGAGTGATCCTCCTCAAGGTCATTGCCTTGTTTTGGGATGTTGAAAGCCTTGAGGGCATTTGTGTAATTTTGAGTAAATTTGTTGCATGGCTTGAGAGCCAAAATATGAACTCCTTGGAAATCTTGTTAACATGTTTGGCTTGAGGCCATGTGAAAATTTGTGTTGAACAAATTGAAGGGTGGCACTCTAGAGTTGAATGTGTCCACTCTCCTACCCTTTTTTTGACTCACTTTGGTTGAGTTTGTGTTGTGTAAATATCCATGGGTGTATTTTGTGTTTTTGGGGTATTGTTTTGCATTGTTGTGAAGTGGATTTTGGAATACCCTAGGTGTGTGGATGATCTCCCTACCTTGGGGGTGACCCTCTTGTGGGTCTACGGTAGGGAGGAGAGCAGAATGTGTGGTGTTTTCTTCCCTTGTGTGATATGCAGGTTTTCATGGAGCTTAATGTGAAGATTGGAGAAGTTTTCTTGTTTTGGGAAAATATTTTATTTTCCTTTACTCTTAAGGCTCTATATATGAGAGCTTGGTCTTATTAATGACTACATCCTTGTTGATTTACAAGAGGAGAAATTCTCTCTCTATTGTTGTAAAAATTGGTATTCTTGAGTTGTGAGAAAACCCTCCTTATTGTATTGATAGTTTAAATTTTAGTGTTTATTAAATTTTTACCATATATGAAATAATCAACGAAGGAAATTTGTTTTTAAAAGGATATTAATTTTGTTATTTCCTATTAATCCTATTAGTAAAGTTGAGAGTTAGTTGTTATGGAAATACAAGTTGTTAAAATTTATTCATTGTAAGAATTAGTAGAAATATTAATTTTAATAAATTATGAAAGTTGCAAATTGTTATTTTGAAAACAAATGAAAATTGGGTTATAGTTATGCATTTGAGTTTAATTGTAATTAATTATATGCTTACTATATTTAAATTGAATTTATTGACATGAAATTGAAATTTAAGTAATAGTAAATTAGATTTAATTATCCTTGAATAATACTCATTAGTTATAATTCTTATTTTTATTTTTGAGATGCATTTGAAAATACATGTATATGTAAATTCAATATATACTAATTCAATATTCTGCCCTACAAGTAAATTGACAGTGATTATTTTATATATATATATATATATATATATATATTCTATATTTTTTTACAGTCAAGAGCTTAATTTATGAAACTGTGGTTTGGGTTAACTATGAAAATATTCTATATATATATCATACATATATATATTTACACACAAATATATATATTTATTTATATATTAATTTAAAAAAAAAAGAAGAATCAATATATGCCGAATGTAGTGGACTATGTTTTTTTTACAGTCGCTGGAAAAATGAGAGGGCAGACCTTTTTTTTTTTAAAAAATTTGCAAAGTTTGGTGGGGGGAATCAAACCCCCCCACCATAGATAATATAAAGGGTGTGGGGAGGGGGCAGAGCCTCCATGCACACCCCACTATATGGGATGTGGGTGGGGGCTCCATCCCCTCCCCACACTCCCCGCTACCCCCTTTAACCCCCACGGGCCGTGACTCCTCTGTGCCGTGAAACCACCACCGCCACTCGATCCTCTCCTCCCCACACTCCCCGCTACCCCCTTTAACCCCCACGGGCCGTGACTCCTTTGTGCCGTGAAACCACCACCGCCGCTCGATCCTCTCCTTTATGAACTCCACTCGACCTCCACTCTCCGCCGCTCACTGCAGCTACCACCGCCCCACCTCCCTCTGTCTGTAACCTCCTCTCAAGCCTGACCTGCGGCCTTCCAATGGAGACCTCTGCCCAACGTCGCCGCCCCTGCATTTAACCCTGCTCAGCCAATACAACACAAAAGAGTGTTAGGGTTTCTCCAATGGGATTTAAAAGGAAGAAATACATGGCAATATAACAATATTCTTTGTTATATAAAAAAAAATATACTATATTATAATTATATATAAATGATTTATATATAATTATAATATAGTATATTTTTCTTTATATAACAAAGAATATTGTTATATTGCCATGTATTTCTTCCTTTTAAATCCCATTGGAGAAACCCTAACACTCTTTTGTGTTGTATTGGCTGAGCAGGGTTAAATGCAGGGGCGGCGACGTTGGGCGGAGGTCTCCATTGGAAGGCCGCAGGTCAGGCTTGAGAGGAGGTTACGGACAGAGGGAGGTGGGGCGGTGGTAGCCAAAGTGAGCAGCGAAGAGTGGAGGTCGAATGGAGTTCATAGAGGAGAGGATCGAGTGGCGGTGGTGGTTTCACGGCGCAGAGGAGTCATGGCCCGCAGGGGTTAAAGGGGGGTAGCGGGGAGTGTGGGGAGGGGGTGGAGCCCCCACCCACATCCCATATAGTGGGGTGTGGGTGGGGGCTCCACCCCCTCCCCACACCCTTTATATTATCTATGGTGGGGGGGTTCGATTCCCCCCACCAAACTTTGTAAATTTTTTTTTAAAAAAAGCCTGCCCTCTCGTTTTTCCAGCGACTGTAAGAAAAAAAACACAGTACACTACATTCGGCATATATTGATTCTTCTTTTTTTATTTCAATTAATATATAAATAAATATATATATATGTATGATATATATACAAAATATTTTCACAGTTAACCCAAACCACAGTTTCATAAATTAAGCTCTTGACTATAAAAAAAATATAGAATATATATATGTATGTATATATATATATACATATATATATATACATACATATAGTATATATATACATATATATATGTATGTATATATATATGTATATATATACATATACATACATATATATATATGTATATGTATACATATATATATGTATAAAATTATTAAATAATCACTATCAATTTACTTGTAGGGCAGAATATTGAATTAGTATATATTGAATTTACATATACATGTATTTTCAAATGCATCTCAAAAATAAAAGTAAGAATTATAACTAATGAGTATTATTCAAGGATAATTCAATCTAATTTACTATTACTTAAATTTCAATTTCATGTCAATAAATTCAATTTAAATATAGTAAGCATATAATTAATTACAATTAAACTCAAATGCATAACTATAACCCAATTTTCATTTATTTTCAAAATAACAATTTACAACTTTCATAATTTATTAAAATTAATATTTCCACTAATTCTTACAATGAATAAATTTTAACAACTTGTATTTCCATAATAACTAACTCTCAACTTTACTAATAGGATTAATAGGAAATAACAAAATTAATATCCTTTTAAAAACAAATTTCCTTCCTTGATCATTTCATATATGGTAAAAATTTATTAAACACTAAAATTTAAACTATCAATACAATAAGGAGGGTTTTCTCACAACTCAAGAATACCAATTTTTACAACAATAGAGAAAGAATTTCTCCTCTTGGCAATCAATAAGGATGTAGTCATTAATAAGACCAAGCTCTCATATATAGAGCCTTAAGAGTAAAGGAAAATAAAATATTTTCCCAAAACAAGAAAACTTCTCCAATCTTCACATTAAGTTCCATGAAAACTTGCATATCACACAAGGGAAGAAAACACCACACATTCTGCCCTCCTCCCTACCGTAGACCCGCAAGAGGGTCACCCTCAAGCTAGGGAGATCATCCACACACCTAGGGTATTCCAAAATCCACTTCACAACAATGCAAAACAACACCCCAAAAACATAAAATACACCCATGGATATTTACACAACACAAACTCAACCAAAGTGAGTCAAAAAAGGGGTAGGAGAGTGGACACACTCAACTCTAGAGTGCCACCTTTCAATTTTTTCAACACAAATTTTCTCATGGCCTCAAGCCAAACATGTTAACAAGATTTCCAAGGAGTTCATATTTTGGCTCTCAAGCCATGTGACAAATTTACTCAAAATTACACAAATGCCCTCAAGGCTTTCAACATCCCAAAACAAGGCAATGACCTCGAGGAGGATCACTCCTCCCCTACCCCACACTTGATGAGCATTTCTCCTGAGTGGAAGAAGCTCTTTCAACACCCTAATAAAAATTCCCACAATAACAAAATACACACAAGCAAAAATACTTCTCACACATCCATCATGCAAGCAAAAAATTAAAATTACAAGGGGAAGGCCTTAGCCTTGAAAACCAACCTTTAAAGACCTAATAATAGAAGTAGTTGATGTAGAGCTCCTTTAATGTCTCCTCCAACCTAAGCCACCAAACTCCCTCTATCCTTTTTCTCTAAAACAATATCCAATAATTCCAAATTCTCAAAAATTCAATAACCTTTCTCCCTATCCAAAGTGGGATTAAAATAACCCAATTCCATGAGCTTAGAGGAATGGGGAGGTGACACTTGTCACCTCCTCACTCTTCCTCCTAAATACTATTGTGTCCCAAGGGATGGGTGTTGACACATGTCACTCACCCATCCCTAAAGTCTTCCTTACCCATACCACATGTCCTCTCTCCAACACATGGGAGAGAAAAGGGGAGTTGAAGAGGGAAAGGGTGACACATGTCTTCCCCTCCTTCCCTTTCATGAAGGACCACACAACTCCATGGGGACTCTCACCAATTGTGAGGGAGACTTGAAGTCAAGTCCTCCATAATTGGTGGATCTTGGAGTCATCTCTAGCCTTGGGAATTGAAAAGGGATGGGCTTGAGTGTTGGTACCACTCATCCTATCCCTCCCATGCCTCCAAATTCATCACTTAACTTCAATGGGAGGTTAAAGTGACCATACGAAGGTTAACCAAGGGTTACCCAAGTCAAAAGGGACCCTAGATCCATGGGGTGTAACCCAAGGTCAAGTTAAAACACAAGAAATGGGTCTCAAAAAATTAAAATTTAAAAATAAAATTCAAAAATAATTCTTACAACACAAATCACAATTCAATTTAAAAGAGGGTAGACCTAACCCATTCAACCTCATGCAAATTAATATTACAACATTACTTCATACACAGAATTGATCTCAATTTCTCATGGAACCAAATCGGCTTCACAAGGGATTACAACATAAGGTGCGGGATGATCTCCAATATCTGTGGTTTGTTAGTAAAACCTGCACACTCAATTGCAAAGTCTATTCCACATATTAATATCATAGCTGAAGCAATTTAAAACTTGCACTCATGTAAGATATCACATGTCCTCTTAAGCATAAAGGAAAATCGCATTACAATTTTCTATCTAACATCACCCAATTAGTTTTCTTGTAATGTAAACATTAATCAAACATCACCCAATTAGTTTTCCTATAAAATAAACATCTATCTAGCATCACCCAATTAGTTTTCCTATAAAATAAACATCTATCTAACATCACCCAATTTGTTTTCTCTTAATACATAATAAGGTCTAAAAGTTTAGGAAATCTAGGATCAATAGTCCCACAAATATAAAAGTATCTGCAATAGTAAGATAAATAGTCACATGAATAGAATAAAAATGTAGGCCTCACATCCTCCCCCCCTAAAACTATACTTCCTCCTAGAATTTGTCAAAGAGGTGAAGATAAAGAGTCCTCAGTCTCGTTGCATCCTCCCATGTCGCAATGACCTCGTCATACATGTCCCACTGGACCCTAACCTAGTCCATCTCTTGACCTTGAAGGCCCAACATCCGATGAGCCAATATGTGAATTGGCTCCAAAGCTAGCTATCCGTCTACCTCTACATGAAGAGCACTCCAATCCAATTTGTGAGATAAGTCAGAGATGTAATGACGTAAAACTGAAACATGAAAGACATCGTGGATATGTGACAGGCTAGGTGGCAAGGCTAGACGATAGGCTACAAGTCCTATCCGTTCCAAGATCTCAAAAGGTCCTACAAACTGAGGTGCAAGCTTAGAGCCCTTACCATAATGGATTGGACTCTTGTGCAGTCGCTCTCAAAAACACCCTATCACCCAGTGAGAAGCTTTGATCAGTTCTCTTAGCATCGGCATACTTCTTCTATCTATCATGTGCCTCTTGAAGTCTTTGTCTAATTAGTGTGACCTGCTACTCCATATTCTGAACTATCTCTGGACCAATGGCAACCCTATCCTCTATCCGATCCCAACTCAATGGTGTCCTGCATGGTCTTCCATATAAAGCCTGAAAAGGAGGCATACCCAACGAACTGTGATGCCCATTATTGTAGGCAAACTCAGCAAGATACAGATACTCCTCCCATCTAGACTGATAGTCCATAACATACATATATAAGTTAGTAAGTCCTGTTTAACTAATTTGGTTTACGAAGAAACTAGGAATAATGTAAAGGATGCAGTGATAACTCTGATTGATAGAAAACGTGAAGAAAAGTAGGATAAACATAAAGAAATACAATCAAAATTAAATTTCAGAGAAACGGAAAGGAGAACAAAAGAACAGGTTTTGTTGAAAATGGTAAAATCAGAAGGAGGAGAAATTAATATTAAATTTCAGAAAACGTGAAAGAGAACAGATGTAACACCTGCCTTGAACACCTTAAAGAAATACACACTTATGCTATATGAAACAGGAATTTTTTTTTTTTTAAATGTTAAGATAACAAGTAATGTTAACATAACTAGTTACGACATATTCTCTAAGGATTCAAGGCTACATTACTTTACAAACCAACTAACATGATTTAACATACATCAGTAACTGATCTGAATCCAATGCACAATTAAATAACATAATCTTATTCATTGCATGACTTCGTATATTCTAATCTACATGATCAATTACATAACTAAAATGCTTTCCTTACACATAAGTATATCATGACATCATTGCATTATGAATGATCTATTACACAAATCTGGTACAAGATTATACACACACATCCTCATCAACTGGTACAAGTACAATTATCTGGAAACTAAGATAAATCTTTTCTGCACATGAACTTCGACAAGGAATAACCAATGGATAATAAAGCTCTTCCACCCGACCATGTGGAACCCTAAGGTCCACCCCCCGAGCTAGGAGTTAACATGAGGTCCCAAACAATGATAGTCAGGTAGACAAAGACTAACATGAACAAAGGATGACCAAACGCCAATACAACACATGGCAATAACAACACAACACATCTTCCAGAGGAAACACTTAACACACGTGGAGAGACCCTACAACGAATGCTAGGTTGTAGTAGGGAGAGTGTCATCGCACGGTCCTAGCATGGGTTATCCTGACAGCCTCTCACTAGGCACCGGCCCCCATCTATGGTTATCCTGACAGCCTCTCACTAGGCGCCGGCCCCATAGGGTGACACATGCGGAATCGACCTTCCTTTCATGAGGACAAGGAAGTCAATCATGCTGACCAGGCCTTCTCTACCCATCCTTAGTCTAAACAAGCACTACAGGCCATGGGAGAGGAATCTATTAATCTTGTTTAATGTGAAATCTACCCTTAACCCCCTAGTTCTTTTTAGGTTATCACTTGATTAATCTACTTCCAACGGGTTATCCTGACTGCCACTTTGGGCACCGGCCCCAAGTTGAAAGCCACTCTCCTTCCTAACACCTAGTAAGCCTTAAACATCACACAAGGCATTATAATAGTACACATACATGTTCACTACAAGGTATAAACCCTCTTGCATTACAAACGGAATCATAACACCAATTGTTATCCATCGCCTATAGCATTACAACACTTTACTCTTTTATAGACTCTAGGTCTCTCCATACGACAATTACAACAAAATGGGTATAAAAAGATCACAAATGGGTTAATATCTCCACCAGAAAATATTACTTTACAATACACATAATCAACTTTGACAATACCTCATTATACTTCATACTATGTTTGATCCACATAATCATTATTACATCACAAACACAAAAACAACTATACACATGTTGCAAGTACTCGACTACGCCAACTTAGCCTCTGGAATTCAAGTTTGACCACCCTCAATTCAACTCTATACGACAACTCGTTTAGTTCAATTCAGATTCTAGAGATTAAACAATACAATTCCTTCTCGGTTTAGTGTAAACAACTTCCGTAATAAAATGAACACTAGATTACATTATTCTTTTCCAAACCAATTGCTTTTAAATAGTACAATAATTAAATTGATACAATACAACTAGTTATCTAACTAATCTTTATTTTGTTCAAAAGATAAATTACTTGATTAACTAAATAATTACAATAATTAATAAAAGAAACACTTAATACAATTATGCTATTCAATTCCTGTTTACCATTACGACACTTCCATATCGATACGATCTTTATAATCTTTCTTTCAAACATGTCCAATTAACTTTACTCTTTCAAGAAATGAAATGAATAAGAACGCTACGTTAGTACCATATAACTAAGCAACAATTATAACGAGGGACAATCACCAACGGCAAACATTATTGTTTTATTTTCCTCAAGATTCTGCCTTCATACAGTCCTTCGATTAACCTCAACCAATAAGATAGTTTAATATACTTGCATGTCTTCGTCGTAATGATGACTCAGAAATGTTTTAATCAAAATGATTTAAATTTGTCTAAAAAAGAAGATCGGGATGGCCATACACAGGCCATCATGCTTGATAGATGGATAAACTATGTTTATTTCCATGGCGTTCCACTTTTCATGTAGATGCTTTTGCTGTATCTGTTACCGCTGCTATAGTCTATTGTCTTACAATCATAATTTGCAGAGGAGGTGTTAAATTGTTATTGACTGTTTTACCATTGAAATGGATGATAATGCTTCAATTGATAGCATCAGACTTTAAACAGTTTATTTCTCACAGAAATTGACGTCACAAACACTCTGTAGGATTCAACAGTTGATTGCTGTATGTGCTTAGTTGAATTCCCTTGCTGCACTGGCCTTCAGAGGAAGCGCCAACTCTATGAGTGAGATATCTGTTAAGTCTGTGTCGGTTATGTGGGCTATTTTACAGTCTGTTAAACTAATACGAAGGTGTGATCTGGGGGAAGGAACCTCTCAGACATCTCAGCAATGTGAATACAAAATACGATGAATTTCCAATGATATACCAAGATTGCTGGTTTTTGGGGCTGTTCAACCAAGTTGAACTTATAATACAAGGTGCATCTAGATGACAGAAATAGCGATCTATCTACATTGAAATGATTGTGGAATATATGCGAAATGGATTAACTTCCAAGGGCAGCATCCTATATATTTAAACTTTTTTAGAAGTGCACCCAGCCAAAACAAGTGCGATCTACATATTAAATTGACTAACTTTTAGATTTTAACATTTAGCAATACAAGAAACCTAATTTCTTAAGGCATTATTCCAGCCAGATGCGCTATGAGTGCAGTTCGTAATCGAAGCATGACAAATATACTAAACAACTTAGATAATGAATTCGATTAGGCACTGCAAACTGGCTTATCTACTAAGGATGATACTATTCACTCAATTTTATAGTAATGGTTTATTTATAGGCAGGCGGGGATCATGTGCCTAAGCTATAAAATGGACTGATTGATACCAGTCAAAAGGAAGCATTGTCTCATTACTTTGAATGATTGACGATGACCCACAAAATGGATATGTTGAAAAGGCTTCAGAAACTTTCAATCAAAAGCAAATAATAAGGCAAAGACGGCAGCGAACTACCTAAATAATCTCCTCAATATCACACCCTAGTATAACAAATTTTTAGCGATACATGTTATTATCAATCGACTAGTAAATAAAACCAAAAGACAAAAAAAAAGTTAATAGATTCTTAGGCAAAATCGTTAACGAGGTTTTTTTTGAACAAATGAAACTTCAATCACAGACGATTGAACAAATAATCTGTGCATGGCCCTTGGCATAACCCTAAACCTTATCATTAAGATACCCGTTAAATCTGTGTTGAAACTATGGATGCATTTTTTGGGACTGTAGATGCTTTAATTTTAAAATATACCCAACACCTATACAGAAAGAGCAGAAGTGATGATATGTAAACGGCCTGGAAATTGATGAAAGATAGAGGAATTTAAAATGATTCCTGGTATAGTTAGACTCACAGCCATAAAATTTTACACGTGGGACAGAGATGAAGCAGATCTAAGAATTGCTACGGTTTTTCCAAATCAATAGCTCAAACTGTTATAAGTTACAGTGCCGAATTGTTTGTTTGACAGAATAGTTTAATGGATGAGAGGATGAGGAAATTGCAAAAGAAAATTCATGATTGAAACTACGCAAGAAATTTAGAAAAAGAGATCTGAGAGATCTTAAGGAAATGTCATCTTGCATCTTCAAACCCTACCAATTTTATGCCGGTCTGAGAGTGCATACAGAAGGTATTGCTGAAGTACATCCTCAATGATATAAAGAAAACCATAAAAAATGAATGATTGCAGGGATGACAGAATGATTCGGCAAATGCAGTGGAAGAAGGACAATTGAACAACGAATTCCTTGAGCAGAAAAGGATTTTAAAACCCTAAGAGATGTTACTATTTAAACGTAGAGAAGACAGTCTATTGAAAATAAACAGGAGGATCCAGTCGTGGAGTGGGAGAAAGCAGTTAAACAATGAATCCAATTTGATTTCAGATCGTAGTATATCTTAGAGTGGATATTCAACCAACAAACCATTTGGAGTGAAATAAACAACAACAACATTTGCAGATTCAGAATAAGGTTCAGAGATAAGGCATTCGGTGGAACCTGGCTACGATGTCAAATCGACGAGTCTGCTTCAATTGCTACAGTTCCAAGCTTCTTTCTCCAGCCTTCTTCTCTCTTCTTTCACCTGTAATCCCCCCTCTTTGCCTCTACAAGCTTCTCTTTTATAGAACAGTCCCTTCCATCTTCCAAGGAACTCGGCACGTGATCCCGTGCATCTCCCCCCTCTAGATATATTTTTATTTAATTTAATGATACCAAAAAGTTACTTTTTTAAAATATTAACACATAATTCCGACAAAATTTAATTTTTTTACAGCCGACCAACCATATTGTTATTAATAAAATTGTAATATTACGTCAATCTATAATTTTGTAACTATATTTTAATTTATTTTATTAATTAAGTTGTAAATCACAATTTACAACATGATTACAACTATTTTATTTATTTAAATATTTATTGTAAATAATATTATATTGAACAATACAAAATTTCTTACAACTTTATTTAATGATTTTATTTCCCCTAAATTAGTAATTTATTTATAACAAGTATATTCAACTATCCACAATTATATTTTTCGTATAATGATTCTAATTAAAGCACAACACTACCTTACACACTTAGACACCTTCAGACCTAATTAGACTTCAAGGTGCAATATTACCTGATAGCAAGTCATGATTGAATGACAAACAATAACCACAAGGGTAGACTGATGGCCAGACAACACTGACTAGGGACCTCACGTTAACTCCAACCAACTAATCCATTGGCAAAGGCACGCTCAGACCTGGTAATCAGGTGGAGTCGGTGCCTAGTACCTGCATCCTGCAGCAACGCATGGTTAAACATAACAAGATATATATCCACATGCAGTCCTATAGTGAATGGAAATCGCAGTGGGGTAGGGTACTCGCGAGCGAGTAATATGACACTGTTCCATTCACGTTTATAAATAAACAATTAACTATATTGAACAAGATTTTTCGTTTACTAGTCAACAACATTAAATGATCAACTATCTCACAATCCCAAATAGTGAATAACATCAAAAAATCTATAACATCTAGTTCATTTATCAAATTCTAAAACATAAAATAACAGAATCCAACATCAACAACTGTTATCATAATGATTAGGTCCATAATGAATTAACAAAATAACAAGAGATCCATCATCTATGGTCTAAGATACTGTCATAATGTCCTATACTACTAAGCAAACATCAGTCTGATAGACGACAAGTTGACGGGCACTACAACAGATGATCAGGCTTTGTTGAAAGATGTTCCATTAAATAGATCAATTGTAGATTCATTGTAATTAGGGAGTTGTATGAAATTTGTTAACCCTATCAGGAAACCTCATTTCAAGATTAGTGTTAGTGTAATAAATTCCACTCAAGCCCGTGAGGTGTTATGCTACCAGATTTTCCCAGAATCTAGGGTTTAGTAGACCCTTGTAGCGATGTTAACCGCGTCGCGATGACCCTCTTGTTGGCCTTCTTGCATCTGGGAGTGTGCACGTGTGCGTAATACCCCACTGACAACTGTATTGTTTACGCCTTAAGCGTACGCCATCGAGCACGCTTACGCATGCAAGGGGGTTTCTAGGGAAGCGTGGGAAATTTTTTGATATTTCATGTCATGACCACATGACACATGTGGACATGACATGTGTGATGCGTGTTGTGACTACATGGGAAATCTGGGCATGACATGTCACATACATGTAAACATGAAATAACATCCTCTCAACAATAATTCTCTTGGTGATGTATCTTTTCTTTCATCTTATGTTGTTTCTCTTGGTGATGTGTCTTTTCTTTCATCTTATGTTTCCCCTTTTTTGTTTTCTCTCTCTCTTTGTTGTCAATGCTTTTCGACACTTTTGGGACACTTGTTGATTTGTGTTTTTTGAGCTTGCGACCCTACTCCTAAGCCTTGTATGCATCTTGTAGGTGAGTTTTCACCTCTCCTTAGTGTTTTTCATCTTCTCCACACTCTAGAAGACTTCTAGAGGTCAACACATAACACAGTATGTAACATTGAGAAAACCCTTTCAGGTAAAAAGCTCCACCAAGAATAGAGGCTCTAAGTTGTATTATCTTTAAATATGAGATTACAATACATGCACTTCCTCTTCTTCTTTAGTCTTCAATCCAGCGGTGCCTGTTACTCTCAACTCTAGAAAAAAGTGTAGCACAAATATCTTTATAAAAGGTGGTTGCCTTCTAGGGCAAGAAAATTGATATAATATCAACCATCAAATATGTGACCTAATGACGAATGGTCCAAATTTACAATGATAAAATATAAATAAACTATGGTTTCGGGAGCACTGCCCTGAACCCCTGCCAAGACGCATCGCCCTCGGATCCCCCACCGAGGGAATGGTCCCCCCACACCCCTCGCAAGGGGGAAACCCTCCTGCGACTCCCCGTCATAGATGAATTAGCATCAGGTACCAAATAAAATATGTAGTTGAAACAAGACCATTGCTGGTGAAACCTTTCATCCCTTATGGGTGATTTACAAACAATAATAGGAATAATAAATTACATAGGATTTACAAGAGTGATTCCACCTTAATCCTAATAGGAACAATAGGAACCATAGATGTATGGTGATAACTAGAACCATAAGAATCTGAGACTGTCACTATAGAAGATGATGTAGGTGAAAGAAGAGAAATCATACCTAAAGAAGAAAAGGCTGATGCAACTGCATCAAAGTTGTCAACTAAAAAAGACTAATGTCCTCAATGTGTGCTTCCATTTTAGTAATGTGGAACTCTACAAATAGAAACAAAATATCATGTAGATATACATCTCAATTAGTAATGCTAGGAAGACAAATATGATCCTACTGCAAAGTACTCAAAGCTTGTGAAGAAGTGACACTGACGTCTGATTAAGAAATAGTAGGTAGTGGAGGAATGATTATTTCCTTTATGTTAATTGGACACTTTGTATTTGAATCATGATGTAGGATGTGAGTTGTGATCATAGCAGGTTCATGCGAGAAGGAAGAAACATTGGAGTCTCCATATATGTCCCAGATTTTGATCCATAATGCATGTGGACATTCAATATCCATGATGGCATACAAAGTGTCATCTGGTATATGTAAGCTGAGTAATCCAACATCATGATCATGATTATTAAGCCACTTATTCTTCTTAGATTGGTTACCTAGTTTAGGGACAAGTCCATATAGATAGGGTATGAGATTGTGGAACCTGAGATGTTTCAGGATGCCTTCACACCAAGACTTAGAATTTCCCAGTTTTAGGTGGATTGAAGAAGAGTGAATTTGATATCCCATGATGATAAATAGGTAAATTCCTTTAGACAATTGTAATTCAACACATTAGGAACTTAGTGTGTTTTACAATGTGAATAGGTCCAATGCATGGGAAATGCGAAAACATTAACTTTTGTGAAAAATGGTGTGCAATTTTGAGCAACTGAGAAAAAGTTATAACACAAAACAGTTCCTATAAATGGCCTATTTTAATACATTTACATTAAAATAGAAAAAATGCCTATGGCGAGAGAAAACCTAGCCTTCCAACAACTCATTAGATTTGGCAAAGAGTGAATATTACAATGGTTTGATATGTGAGGGGGAATTGGCCTCCTGCCAACCTTGGCCACAGCCTTTATCTTCAACAAGGGAAAATATAAAGGGTTATTACAAACCAATATGCTCTTCAAAGTAAATTTTCCCCAATTTAAAATGTAGAGACCCCCCTTTAAAATTTGCCTTTTATATTTTTATGATAGAACACTTTTAAAAAACATAATGTTAAATATTTTTGTAGAAATAAAGAAAATAAACTAGGACAAGTTTTAGTTAAAAAACATTTCCCAAAGAAGGTAGGGTAGCTAAGAAGGTGAGGAGGCAAGTAGAAAGGATGTTAACCATAACAAAGAGAATAATGGAAGCTATGGAGTGAAGACTTCAACCTGCATGCTTAACCAGTGACTTAGCCACCTATAAATTAGGTCAAACACTGCAACAAAAAATGTGATCTCAACCTTCAACAATGGTGGTGAGGGGAGTCAAAACCCTAGGCGGTGCTTGCAGGTCATGTTGATGGGAGAATGAAGACCAACAACCAAATAGGAGAGTCTTCAACTTGAATCAAACACAAATGGAATTTTAACCTCTACTAATGGGCCTGGAATAGGAGGCACTCTTGTGAGTAGAGGCTTTGGCCTTGAATATGAATGAAACCCTCTTGGATGTGAAGTGGTAGATCTACTCACAAAGAAACCCAACGACCATGAAACCCTGGCACTACCAAACCAAAAAAAAGTCCACGATTTTGCCAATATGCACCAAATACTACCTACAAATGTGAACAATGAAACCAGAGAGTGTACACGTCACACAAAATGACTACAAGACACTGAGATGTCCTCAAACTAGCAAAGCAACCACAAAACTAGAGACAAAACCTTCAATTTAAGAGAAAAATGCCTAAATCAAACCAAGCAACTATACCAAGGGTCGAAAGGAAAAAGAACTTGCAAACTTTACAAAAATTCATCCAATCATAGAGAAAAAATGCCCACAAATCTTTAATTTGTGAAAAAAATTACATTTTAAAACAAAAAAATTCACCAAATTACATAGCAAAATTAAATTTTCTATAAAATATTTGCTTTTTCAATTTTACTCATGAGATCAGTTTCACTCCAAGACGCATTGATTTTCACCTCAGCTCTTGATCCCCTCAAAATGGAGAGCATGTTTGTAGCATGGCTCTGATACCATGTTGGAATAGCCAATGATTCTCTGCAACACTTGATATTCACTCTCACAATATGGAAATCAACAAATAGAGACAAGAAATCAATAATATTGATGAACTTAATTTGAGAATAAACATATATTAATCTCAATTAATAATTTACATAGGAATGCCTTATTATATATGCATGGTTGAGGTAATCCACCTTGCATGTGTATTGATAAGTGCCACATGATGTGGCACATGCACAAAGACAAGTGTCCTATAGGTTTCAACCTTTGGATCACTTGGAATGTTCAAACCAACAACCTTTGGTGACAAGTGTTTGATGACTACAAAGTGCCTTTTGAGGTGAGATGGAGAGTTCCAACCTCAAAAGGCATGCACATGAGGTTTACCAAGCAACTAGGTAACCTCTAAAGGACTAAAGGTTGCACATTCAGTTAGACAAGATGTTGTCTAACCTCATCAACCCAAGTACACTTAAGCTATAGTGAATAGATAAATTATTCACTCTAACAAAAATTAGTGAAAAAGTTGAATCAGATGCATCTATGCAAAGATGTGGCCTTTATCAAAGATTATTTGAATTCTATTTTTGATTTGCCTATAAATTTTAGAGATGATTAGACCTAAAGTACATTTCTTCCATATGAGAAATGACGTAGCTTATATCATTGTCGAGTCCTAACAACCACAATGACAACCTTATCTAGGGGTAGTCTTGTCTAGAGAGTAGGTACAACCTTGAAACTTGTTAGGGAGCCTATCAATAATGTTTCTTATCTTTTCAAAATTTCCCACTTATTAGTGCCCCCCAAAAAACATGTAATTGATAGTAAATCTATGATATCCTAATGAACATGAATGAAACAATGCACACAAGTTTCAAGAGTTGAAAGCATTTACCTTCAATATGGAATGATGAGTATCTGATACAAATAAGGATCAATCATAATATCATGAGAAATGATCCAAAGATTTTTTAGGTCTTTATTTGTAGTGGAGATGTGAAAACCAACTAAAAGCCTGAAAGTCTTGGTTATTGTCAAAAAGTGAGATAAAATTGTCAAATGGTGTAATTTCACCTAATAAATTCCTAATTTATAAGCATGGATGGATCTGTGGAGCTATTTTAAACATCTAGTATCAAATTGGGCTAAAAAATTTGTGAAATGGGCTTTGATAACAAGTAGAGACCTACATGGTGACCTTGTCCACTTGGGACAACCTTGTCTATGTTAGACAAAGATTTGAAACTTTTAGAGAGGCTAAATTAGTAAGTTTAAAGAATACTTTACTTTTCTCACTTTTTCTAAAAATCTACAAATTTATCTAAAAATGACATGTAATCAAACTTTTATGAATGGAAACCCTATAAAAACAAAAGTTAAAGGGGGAATATACCTTAGTCAATCCCTTTGTGGTAATTCAAGCATGGATGCACATTAACAATTGATAAAATAAATAATGATTAATTAAATTAAATAATTATAAGTTACATCATAGCCATTAGAATCTACATCATGGTAAAGGGTTGCTAAAAACAAAACAAGTGAGGTGGGAGAAAGTTTTTCAAAACAAGGCTTTTGATCACTAAAAAGGGCTATTGGGGTGTTGAAGAGGACTAATATGGGAGTGAGATGCCTTAAGTTTGAATCACGCTAATGGATGTTTGGTATCGTAATGGTTTGTAACTTCAAAATGTTGTGTAAAGGGGCTTGTAGTCTTGAAAGGTCGATGGAAAATAGATATAGTTGATGAAATGACTCTATGATGGAAAAAGGAAAATAATAGAGGAGGGTTTGAAGGTCTATAATTATTTATCACAAAATAGGTTGATGAACGATTTGAGAGAAATGAAGTGGGAATGGCTCAACACTAGAAAAATGTATGAAAAAAAGAAATGAAGATGGAAATGGATGGTAAAATATTGGAAGGGTGTGAGGGAGAGTTAATAAGAGGTTCATATATAAAACTCAAAAAAATAATCCCATTTTTCATGAAAAACCTTAAAAGGAATTTTCTCACCTAGCTAAAATCCCAAGAAATTAGCCACCTAGGCTAAGTGATCTTGTAGTAATGTTCAATGGAAAAATAAAATTTTTTAGAGACCTTAGGAATGAAACTAGATCACTCTATAGTATTTTAGTGTTGGGGTGTCATCTATAAGAAGAAATAGCAAAAAATATTGAAAATGGTAAAGCATATTAATTTTTGGACAATCTAAATCATGATAATAGAAATAATAAACAAATAATAATATAATTTTATTGATCTCACCATCTTAAATTTACATTAATTTCCAACGGCTTTGAAAGCCTTTATTATCTTGTGTACAACCTCCCAAACTAACCTACCAAACTACACTATAGGAATAACTCCCAACTAATTTTTACTTTATACTAAAAATAATATATAAATATTAACAAGTCACTAAGGTGAATTTATTTCTAATATATTTATTTATTAACTATTATCTAACTAAGATGTAATATATCTCAAACATCCCCCCTATATTGCATTAATTTGAACAAAAGATGAAACACTGCATGGACTGAACATAGTAGCTCATTTGGAAACTTGACAAAGCACCTCCACCAAATCTCCTTGCTTACCCTAGACACACCAAACTGAACCCATCAATAGATGTCTTGATTTCCAAACCTATAAACCCTCAAAACACTTGTGAATTGAGACATTCTCAATTATTCACAAGTACACCACTCCTATTGTGAATCAAGACAAACTCAATTGTCTACAAGAAAAACACTAACCAATTATGAATTGAGACTTACTCAATTATCTATAGTAACACTCCTTTTGTGGATTGAGATAAACTCAGCTATCCACAAACATAAACTTACAAGTCTATGGATCGAGACATACTCAACCCACAATCCCAAAAAACACTGCCATGCCCCCCCTTGCTCCACGAAGGGACTTAAATGAAACAAGTGCTTCTTATGCAAAGTATCATCTCTAAGAGAGAAGATAGCTCAAGATGATAATATACCTCCACCCTCCAGTGCCTCTAGCCTCCAATTTGGCTTTCTTTTATTACTCAAGCTTCAATTGCTTCATGTATGACTTGGATTACTTATTTAGGTAGAATTTGTAGAATTTTACCACCAAGGAGATCATATAATAGAAAAGTATCTTGCATAAATTTTTTTGATATGAAGCTTGTTTCTTCACATAGTAGTAAGAATGAATCATATTCACACCAAATTACAACATTTGGATTTGGGTGAGATATCTTCCCTAGAAGAGGTATTTTCAATGTAATTTTTCTTTGATCCTTAAAATTGATGAAAGTAAAAATTAAAAGTACATAACTACATGAGTTGTTGAGTTCATCATTATAGATAAGTATCCATCTCCTTCTGGTGCATGATGGGAAATGATCCACCAAATAATAGAAATAGAAAGTACATAACTACATGAACTATTGAGTTCATAACTATAGATAAGTATGCATCTCCTCCTAGTGCATGATGGGCAATGAACCACCAAATAATAGAAATAGACATGGTGATATACAAGAATTATAGTGATCTGCAGGCATTTCATTTTAGCACCATTATTATCGTGCCCGTCAACTCAAAAATCTTGGACATGTAGAAAAGGTAGATGAAGCATGCCATCTCCTTTTCATCATCCTTATAAGCCTTACCCAAAATAGAATATTTGAGAAGCATAGACTACACAATAATTTCATAGCACATATACATACTAAGTATCAAACAAAAGGCATTGTGCATAAAAATAAGGAGCCTGAACCAGTTGGGTTCAAACATTTTAGGCTTAATCCAAATATAATCTTAACCTAAAGAGATCTACCACAAACACCCACCAAATAAGTGGCAACAATAGCAAACATTAGAGTAGGATTATCCATGTATGGAAAAATGTGTGTGGGAACTATGTTGGGGAATTGTGATGGCTAGATCCACACCCATAGTCACATTAATAAACCATAGCATTTTCTCTCTAATTATGTCATTCAATTGATCATAGTAAATAGACCCCATTTTTCTTCTACTTACAACTCCCATAATATAGAAATGAATACTAGTCTTCCATCATAAATTTGTAAGTACAAGTTCATTGGCGCCATTTGAAACTTGCACTACCAAACTCTTCTTCTCATTTTATCAAGTCATATCAAATTACCTCTCTAATATCAATAGATGAAGAAAATTGCACTTTCCTATTGATATTTTCAACCATTGTCATTCCTTATCTTCTTCAAGATAAAATTAGAACCACTCTGATACGATATTGAAAATGGTAAAGCATATTAATTTTTGGACAATCAAAATCATAATAATAGAAAAAACATAGAATAATATAATTGTACTTATTCCACCATCTTAATTTCACCTTGATTTGTAATGTCTTATAAAGCCTTTATTTTCCATGTACAACCTCCCAAACTAACCTACCAAATTACCGTTAAAGAATAACTCCCAGCTAAATTCTAACTATATACTAAGAATAACATTTAAATATTAACAAGTCACTAAAGTAAATTTATTTCTAATGTATTTATCTATTAACTATTATATCTAACTAAGATGTAATAAATCTCCAACAAAAGACTTACAACCAACAAGCATTATATCTCTTTTTCTATGTTAAAATAAGGCAAAGATGGCCAATTTTAATGAACTTGCTTCAGGATTTCAAAGATAAAAACATGTTAGATTAAAATCCTTAGAATTTAATTGATTCAAAGCATCTGGTGGGAGAAGAAAAATACCTAGTGTAACGCCCCACAATGAACACCTTAGAGAACAACACATCTATGCTATGCAATGCAGAATAATTTTTTTTTTATGTATAAGATAACAAAGTAATGTTTAACAAATCAATACACATCATTAAACTAACAACTTGTCCTCTAAGGTTCCATGGTTGCATTACTTGACAAATCAATTAACATAATTTAACATACATTATTAACTAATGATCAGTAGATCATTCTGAATCTATTGCACTAATGAATACACATATACATCTCCATTTCATGACATCAGTTAGATAATCAACTTGATCAAGATTACATGTACATATTCAAAAGCCTATACATATGAGTACATCATTATGTAGTTTACATTATCACCATCCTAATTACATCTAAATATATACAATATGATACAATTGATACACAAGGCTAGTACATGAATATAAATCACTTCCTTCATAACTGGTACAAGATCTGATGCCTAATACACAAGATAGATCCTCCTCGCACATGAACAATGGCAAGGGAAAAACTAATGGATAAAGCTCTTCCACCCAACCATGTGCAACCCTGAGGTCCACCCCCCAAGCTAGGAGTTAATATAAGGTCCCCACTACAACATACAGTCAGGTAGACAGTAGACTATAAGAACAAAGACAACACATGACTCCAACAACACAAGTCAATATCACAAACAACTTAACAACACTTCCAGAGGCAAACACATAACAAATGGGGAGAGTACAACTAGGGAATGCTAAGCTGTAGTAGGGAGAGTGTCATCGCATAGTCCTAACATGGGTTATCCTGATAGCCTCTCACTAGGCGCCGGCCCCATAGGGTGACTCATGCAGAATCAACCTTCCTTTCATGAGGAAAAGGAAGTTGATCCTGCCAACCAGGCCTTCTCTACCCATCCTTAGTCTAAATGAGCACTACAGGCATGGGAGAGGAAATCCAATTATCTTGTTAATGTGTAATCTACCCTTTTCCCTTAGTTCATTTTTAGGTTTTCACTTAGTTAACAACCTTCAATGGGTTATCCTAACAGCCAATTTGGGCGCCGACCCCACATTGAAAGCCACTCCCCTACCTGCACCTAGAAACCCTATCCATCAAGCATAACAACTATCATCATGACAACAAATATACATAACAATGCAAAGCATTAACCATCTTGCAAACCAATTTAATCACAAGGACAATTTTTACAAAGCATTGCCCATAGCTTCCCTATGAAGAAAACTATACACAATATTCTCTTGCATTTACCAATGTCTCCCCATTCAAAAAAATCTAACTCAAAACTCATTACAAGATAAATACAATTAAATGGACAACAACTCATCCACAAGGGAGTTATTACCTCCTCAAGATACATTTACAACTCAGATCATGCATCATTCACATTATCACTTACCAAACTCTCATACATAACAAGAGGCAACATACTTTTATAACTTCATTATTTCTAAACACTTATCAACCCAATGCATGAAGTCAAGACATAACCGTCCTATGCCTCTGGAACTAACCACTCGGTAGATGTACTAACATAAGGACCATGACGACATATCTAATTTACTTTCCACAAATCAAGTTTCGTAACCTTATTATATAAGCAAAATTGTACTCATCAACAACAACCCATCTTATAAATAATTTATGTTTATTTAAACACTAATTGACTATATAAGATTACAATTAATAATGTCATTTAAATAAATTAACATTATCAAATTCAAACATAACTTGCAATTCATTTTTGATTTAGAATAAATAAACAAATTACATTTAAATAACAAGATAAGATTTTTGGCTAAATATATATTTAGTTACATTAAAAGAACACAACATAAATATACTTCTTATAATAAAAGAATAATTAATTTCCAAGGCATAGACTTTGATCCTCAATATTGTCTTAAATTTTAAATAAAATACTAGGATATAGATATAATTACATATCAAAGTGTATAATTATAAAACTATCATACCTATAATGTAATATAAATCCCAACCCTAATATTAAGAATAACAGCATTCTATATTTAATTTGCAAAGAAAACTATTATTATTATAAAATGGAACACATATTTAACTCTCATATAATAGAAACCCTAAGTAATATTATTTAAACCATTGAGTTTATATATAAGAAACCCTAAAATCTCTTAATAACATATTTAACTTAAAAGTAAAAAGAAACAACTCTAATTACTCTACATTAACATCATTCTTTCTATGGTCAAACAGCGAGTAACAATTTACAATATAAGTGCTAATGTTTGCTTTAAGAAAATAACCCTAATTTCTCAACCTAACTTAATGATTTTTCCCATAACAATATAATGGATTTCTAAATATTTTAGGCATTAAACTAATCAACTACTATGGTTAAAATAATAATAATAAAATACCTTATACCTTAAATCTTAAATCTTTGGTTAATAAAAATATTTTCCACCCACTTAAAATTTTACTATTACTTTCAATAATGTTTAAGTAATCATATTACCTAACAACTCTAATTAAACTATTGTATTTAATATTTCTTTATTAATTCAAATAACTTAATTAAAATATTAAATCTATATCTATTATTATTATTATTATTGATAATCCAATACAATATATATAGATACATATAAATATTTTATAACTCATTTTCCTATTAACTTCTAATGATTTTACGAATAACATTATTATAGGTTTCAAATGATTTAAGGATTCAATAAATCAACTACTATAAAAATATTAAATACGAAGACCATGGATCATTGGATAGTAAATATTTTCATCCAAAGAGAAATACACGATCATTGAAAATAAATCTAGTTTATTATTGTATATATATATATATATATATTTACATGATAGTTATCTATTCAATTATGCCTTTAAAATTACTATAACCTATTTTAATATGAATAAACTATTTGCAACCATCATATATAAATTTTAATAGATTGATCAAAATTATTATTTTTTTATATGTTACAGTCCTATGCTAAAATGCCCATCAACTGCTATGTATATAAACAGCTATTAAACTATCATACTTGAAGGTTTTATTTATTTATTTATTTTTTTTGCAAACCTATTTAGAATAGCCCATATGAATATAGTTACTCTTCCCTCTTGTTGGGCATTTACTATAGATGCACTTTAATTTAAATTGACTAAATTTTAGATTTTATGTCTACTAAATATAGGAAATATGATTTCTTATGGCATTAATGTGCCTTAACTTATTACAGCCTTAAGACGATAGAAGAATGTGAATTATGATAGACGCTTGGCTGAATAGCAAGGTGGATGTTAACAGTCTTCTTCACGAGCTGCCATTTAACCAAGGGCATTGAGAACTCAGTTTGGACTCTTGTGCTAATTCATTATGGTGTTACATTTTCCTTACGCTTGATATAAGAATATCCACTCTAAAGGTTGGAACAAGTAAGCCTTTTTTATAGCTTTCGGATAAGACTTCGGAGTTGGCTCTAAAATTGCCAGGGTTAGCTATCAGCACTACAAATACAAATGGAATGTGGTATGATTCCTCCCAAAAAAACTACAAAGACATTAGAAATTGAGGGTAAAGCTAGAGATCTATTAATTTGACATGTGTGAAATGATATTCACCGAACTGGTTGCTATCAAATATTAACTCACCTTTTTAGTCAATACACACCGTTGAACATCCTTCAGACTAGGCGATTAGAAGAGCATCTATGCTGGAGGTTCTAACAACTACCCCAAATTAGGGCTAAGACTATATTGAGATTAACATACTCTTGTACACTCTAAGAGAGTGTGTTGTATAACAATCGATGAGCAGATTTGATGACCGCCGAGAGATAAAGTGTTAAATGCTTAACCTTATAAAACCTCTGGATATATCTTTCAAAATCTGCAGACTTATATACACCAAGATCTAGTGAAACTACCGACCGGGAATGTAAATTACCAGTGATATGGGAGATCTGACAGGAACTTTGTATGTCCATGACCAAGTGCTGATTGACAAAGATGGCTGGTTGTGTTGAAAGGCTCTACCAAAATTTGTAACAGCTTTCATTCATCTTTCTGATTCTGCACTAATCTCTCCCCTCTGGATACAACAAGCACTAACAAGAAATAGGTGACGTGATCCTTGCAAATCTAGAAGCCCTAAATTTTATCATTGAAAGACTTTTTAAATCTGTGCTAATTATATGGATGTGTTTTCTTGGTTAATGCAGATCAGAAATGAATATAGGCTTAGAATTATATCAGCGACGATGGTTTATGATTTGGATCCTAAAATGTTACATTTCATCTATTCTTCTATCAACATCTATGCAGAAACAACAAGAACATTGGCACGGGTTATGGGCACTCATTCACACTCTCAGAGGAGTGATTTTACAGGTATCATGCTGATGTAAGACAGAAAATGTAAATCATTTAACAAATGCCACAAGAACCATCCTCTCATGGTTTTGACAATAATTGCAGGCTACACACAGAATAGGTTTGATGAATATTAAATTGTTACTATATAGAAATGCCTAAAGTCATTATTAAGTGCATCGATGGCCATTAGGTAGGGCTAATACAAATGACTGGATGAATACAGGCAACGACAATACATTGACGGATTTGTTAAAAGGACTTCAAGAAGACAGAGATACAATTTAGAAAAGAATGAACCTGGATTGAATGCTTGGCTGCCTTGAAGATTTGGTACCAGAATCACTCCCTCATCTCTTCCAAAACTACCTCCTCCCAAAACTGACTCCCCTCCATTCTCCCCCTTCCTCTTTCAAAAGAGATCCTTAAATTCTCTAGAACCTTCTTCCTCCACCGTTTTAGGAATCGAACACATGATACAAAGCAACAACCGTAATTTTAATCCTTAAAATATTATTTTTATTATTTTAATGTTAACTATAAATTTATTTTATCAAAATTTATAATTGTTTATCCATATTTATTTACGTATTTTATTCATTTACAACTTATAATTTATTATTTATTTAATCATTAATCAAATTTATTTATTTTCATATTAATTTTGCTAATTATAAACAATTACATTGTTTATAATTAGTAAATGACACATTATTTCCCTTTAAAAGTATTTATTTAACTCTAGCTTGAGATTATCATTGTTTAATGAAACTCTAACCAAAGCTATAATCAAACATTTATAATTGAATAATCTAACCTACATAATGATACCTGACCACCCAGCAAAGCCACAAGACAAGATGACAACAAAGGAAACAATTAGTCCAACTGACAGTGACGACTGGATAAGATACAAAATACTCATCCTCTTCGAGGATGTTGACTGAGTAGGGAACCTTATGCTAAATCTGATCAACAATTCCATTGGTGAGGGCACACTTAGACCTACTAGTTCAGGTGGAGTCGATGCCCAGTACCTGCATCCTGCAGCAAACCACACAGTCAAATATGAAAATATATACATATCATCATATAGTGAATGGAAGTCGCAGTGTGGCAGGGTACTCAAACACGAGTAATGCGACACTGTTCTATTCACATAAACACATCAACAAGTCACTACGTTATGCACAACAACTATCTACTGAACAATCAAGATGGGACAATCAGTTACATACGATCTCATACAAGCAGCCATCAATATTAACATCATCACAAAGATTAGATAAAACATAAAGCTCGGAATTAAATTAATCCACCACATCTAGTATGTCCATACAACTATGAAAACATAAAATACCAATAGTTAAAACTTCCACAGATGTCATCATAACATGTCCATAAACAACTAGCATAATAACAGAGAATCAATCATCAAACAAAATGTCATAATGTCTAGTCCTACTAGGATAACTATCCATCCAACATAAGGCAAGGTGAGGGGCACTACACCTAGCCACCCTATTAGGTGGCAAACTATGAGCAACATCCACGAATGAAATTTTAGCTCTATTTCCTAAGGGACCTCTATATCAAAAGGGGCCTTGTAGGGGTAGGTTTCCTCATAAATTTTGTATTCATTAAGAAATTTTTATGATGGTAAAATCTAGTGTTTACAAATAGAATGGGGCTACAAACAATATTTTGATGTTTGACAAGGGGTAATGGGTGCTTTAAATCATTGGAAAATTGTGGGGTTAGGACATAGGATGGAGATAAAAATAAATGAAAGTGAATGTAAAAGAAGTATAAACAAGGCTATGATATCAACATCAGAAAGGGGATATGGATGGCCAAGGGTGACATAGGATAGGCAAAAGGGGTTAAAACAACATAAGACACACACACACACCTAGACTAGGGGCTAAAATGGACACAAAAATGTAATAAGAAAGTTGTAGGGTATGCAAATTTTATTATTACAATAGGAATCATCTTAGGAACAACATTTAATATTGTTTAAATTACAATTAGGGAGACTTCCTTTTTTTTTCCAAGGACCTTCTATCCCACTATCACAAATTATGAACTTGGAGCTTCTTCAAGGAATTGCACTTCATCAATAATTTTTTTCTTATCATGGATAAAGTGGTCATGAGATGGATTATTAAAAAACAAACTATCATCTTTGAATGATATATCTTTTTCCATAGAAACCATTAGGGCACTTTCAAGTATGCTTGGGAAATCTTGAGGTATTCATCCACAAGAGTAAAGTAATTAGAGATTGCATAGAATTATCCCATGATAAATAATTTATAGGTTTTACTTGTAATGTCCCCTTCTAGCAAGCCAAAATTTTCGCACCCTTGCAAACAATTTCAACTTACCAAAAGAGAACATTAGTATTCCATGTTTTCATTTCCTTTTAATCTTGATGATAATCATAAACATAACCATATACTATTTGCCATTTCATAAATCCATTTTTCCATACATCATGATTCTCCTTGGGTGAGATAATCCTTAGGCCTCTTATTAACCTCACCTTCCACCTTGTGAGAGAAGATTCGTTAGGTAGGTGATGTCATCTCAATCCTATCGGTCCATTAATATTATTGCTTAGTTTGTCAACCAATACCCATAATTCCTTAGTTCGTCAACTAAGGCCTATAATTCCTTAGTTCATCAACTAAGGCCCATTCCTTCAATACTTAAATCAAAGGTCCATAGTAATACCCTTGATTCGTCAATCAAGGCCCACAATATCCTTGATTCGTCAATCAAGGCCCATTCCTATGGAATGATCAATACCTACCATAACTATCTACCCCACCTTCTTAGTGTTAGGTGGTTAATTAGGAAGTCTCATATCTACCCTTAGGAATTCATGCCTTTATTAATCTTTAGGTTTTACCCTAAAGCCTTCATTAATCTTTAGGTTTTATCCTAGAGCCTTCTCCCTAGGTTTTACTCTATGGCCTTAATTAATCTTCATCTATACATATACATACTTGTTATCTCTCATACGTCATTTATTAACAACTTATGAATTCAAATCATACAAGATACATATTTAAAATATAAATTTGAGACATAAATGTATATATCACATATATCAGTTTCTACTTAATAACCTTACTATTTATATCTTTCAAGTTATAAATTGAACAAGTAATTGTAAATTCTTACAAATCATAAATTGAATAAGTAAATATAAATACTTACTTACCTGCTTTACCTGGGATTCCTTACCTATGCTGCAGTAATATATTCTTTATTGTATTGCTGTTATAAAATGCAGATCTAAATATATGTATTTATCCCATACTCTTTTTATATTTTCTCCCCATGATCCTTTTCCTTCTATTTCACAATCTTTATTTATTTAATTTCATTCCTTTCTAAATTCATTATTTACTTTACACAATATATACTTGGTTGCCCTCGTGTCTTTCTTGTGATATTTTCTTGATGTGTCTTTGATGAATTCAAATGATGTTTCTTCTTTATTGCCTTTATTGAATTCACAGATGTTTATTTATTTATTTTTTTTATTACTTCCTTCTTTTGATGATCCTTTCCTTCTATCTCACAACCTTTATTTATTTCCCTTTCAAGGGATATGTTCGAAGAGGTATGTCTCTTATTATTTTTATTACTTTATATTAATTCCCTTTTGTGGTAAAACTAGTTCTAACCATACGTAACTCCCTTATCATAAGAGGATAGGTTAAAAGATGTTTATTATTATTTACTTACATTATTTGTATTTATATTATATCATTATAATAAATGATATATTATTTATATTTATATTACAATATAAGATAATAATAATAATAATATTTGTATTTATATTATTAGATATATTTAACCTTTTGTTTAACCGTATTACTTTGTCTTATTCCAAATTACTTTACTTTCTAGCTTTAATAGGTAAGACTCTTCATAATATTTATTTTTATATATAATAATATATCTTATTAATTACTCACATAAATATTATATTAAAATATTTATATTTATAATATATCTAGTTAATAAAAATATAAATATACATATTTCATATATTTTATAATATTTAAATTATATTAAATTAATAATATTATTTATTAAATAATACATATTAATAATATATTTTAAATAAATATATTATATATTTAGTTTATATAAGGCTAACTTATTATTTAAATAAACAATTCAATTATAAATCGTTATAGGGACATGACAACCCTCCCCACTCAAGATTGCTTGTCCTCAAGCAATTATAATTAGGTATCCTAAAGTAATATTTAATAACATTATATTTTATTAGATTTCCTTATATAAAATAAGGTTTCACTCACCAATAATATAAAATAACCTCTAGAAAATGTAACAAATTAATATAGCTAATAAACTATAGTGCTATAAATAATATAGGGGCCTAAAATAATAATTTATAAATTTGTGTTTACCCTTTTAAATTTTCAGCACTAAATTTGCATAAAGGCATTTCCATTTATTTAATTATAATAAATGTTTTAATGACTACTAATATTATTTTAATGCCATGATTAACCAATAGCATCAAATGAACAATCCAAACCAAATAACCAAATGTCAAACATACCTGACACAACCAAAGTGAAAATGGAGGGGCACTACATCCTCCCCCCCTAAAACTCGACTTACTCCTGGAAGTCGTAGCTAAGGTGGAAACATTACAAGTTAGTAACAACATTAAAGCTGATTCATTTCATACAATAATACACACTAAAATATAAACTTATATACTCCATTTCAAAAATAATCTACACAATCAAAGCTTGCAATTTCAAAAATGGTTTCATAATGCATAAACCACTCCCAATCCTCACAAGTTAGCATCGACACCCAACCAGTTTCTTCCGAACAAGGAAAAAATTGCACCTTTTATTCCTAACTTGTAAAAATTATCATATCATAAACATATGAAGCATTCTATTTCAAATACACCACCATTGTAATTTCTCTACCAATCTACTGTTAAGCAAACAATAGGTTAGAATGCTACATTTTCACAAAATATCAACATATTCATACACCTAAAACACACCTTTTTCACTAAATCTCATAGCATCTTCAACAAGATCATGAATTTCTTTCACCTTTTGAAGCATGGAAACACACTTTATCATTTCATAAATCCATTTTTCATGATTTACCATATATTCTTCACATACACACAAATTAACAATACTGGGATTCACATCACAAGGATACACAAGGGTTCATCTGGATACCAGAAACAACATACTAATCCATGATACATAATCCATGAGCCAAGAGCCAAAATCCATCTCACCTAATCCTTACCTCACACTCAGTAGTTTGTTGGTGTTAGGCCACACACACATGATGAGACCATCCAAACAAGACCACAATGACCTCTCTTTTGTTGTATAAGGTGGTTAGCCTCCAAGAGAGGGTCATCGCACATAGGTGGGTAGTGGGTCCTAGCTATATAATAGCCTCACATACCCCCATCCTCAAGGTTCCCTGCATCTACTTCCTCGCATACACTCACCAAGTCTGCCTCATGTGTCCTTGGAGAGGAATCACAATATGACACATGGCCGACATAAAAAACAATAAGAAAAACTAGTTTAGCCACCAAATTCATAAAGAAAGATAAAAAATTTAATTTCAACAATAAAGTAAGAAATGCGCACAATTTTCAACACTAAATCAAATGTAACAATGAGGGCTACAAGAAAGTGAGATCACAAAGTGTGGCTAAACCATCAAAATTAAATAGCAACAAAGTGTCAGCCTTCATAATCAATAAAAAATCATCAACAACCATAAAGAAAGTCCACAATCTTCAAATTTTCATTGTACAACACTGTGTGACTAGATACTAGCCACCAAATGAGGAAGGAGGGAACAACGTTAGGCTATAGCAGTAGCCCTCATGTTGTGTGGAGTGAGCATGCCATCCACATGGCTCAAGGTGTACTCCTCGGCTACACCCTACATCACGTCATCACGTGGCATGGACTAACCAAGTGGCCCGCACACTCCTTGGCTGCCCGCATGGAACATGCACCTCAGCCACATCCCACATCGCATCTCAATGCGACATGGTCATACACTAGCCAAATAAGGCACGTACTAGTCGTATGCTGCATGGCAGTGTGTCTGTGGCTTCGCAGAAGTAGGCACACATAGAACACATGCCGCATAGCGATACCTCATGGAAAAGGCACACGCAAGTACTTGCCATAGCCAGAGGTATACATGGCTAGGACCTACCCATATGCTAACTGACCCAACACTGTCGAAAGCAAACATGGGTATCCCTCTACAAGTGTGCAAGGCCCCATTACGCTCATCACACAAGTAGGCTATAACACAATCTCATAGTGCACCTTCACGTGGCTATGCACATGGCATCGTGTCCTCGAGCCCAGCTCGCTACCATTAGCAACACGGCATCATGACCAACACTGTGTCAGAACATCAGTGGGGTGTGGCATCATACCTATTGCATCATGTCGGAACATGTACAGATACAGAATCTATCTCAACATGGGTAACAAATCTCCCTCCACATGTTGGACCTCAAATATACATGGGGCACATGGTCTCACTTGGGTTATCCATGCAGGTCCTAGACCCTGGCCCCCAAATGATGACTCATGTCATCGCATAGTTCCAGTTGGGTTATCCTTGCAGGTCCTAGACCTCGACCCCCAACTGACAACTCATGTGGCATATCATACCTTTCGTGAAGACAAGGTAAATGATCCTCCAAGAAATACCATCTAGATGCTCAGAAATTGTGGGGATTAGGCTAACACATATGAATCAAGTACCCTGATCCATCATAAGGGAAAGTAGTGAGTACATTTCCTCAGGTTCGGTTGAGCGAGGGACCACTCTACGCCATCATAAGCGTATGCTATACACTCCGCCCAAGGAACTTTGTGGCTGCTACTACCCCTTCACGGATTGAGGGACTAGTGAACCAAAAGAAGAGAATCTATGAGTCTAACTTTTGGCTACTCTTATATATATATATATATTTTCAACCACGCAAGGGTTGGCCCTCAATCGGGTAACAAACATACAAACACACATAATGGTATGGTTGATTCCACACCTAAAATACACATTTCCCCGAGGATGGGTACCCAGTATCACCATCTCAAGGGCACACAAGTACGGGGTATTCACAACACTCAACCAATGCACAGTTACTGGTTTCACACTTTTACATGGGAAGATTACTTTTATATACACAATTCCATTACTACCAATATGATTCCTATTTGCAAAATCATAACATTACCTATTATCCACTTCCCTATTCCAGTTTCCATCCACTCTACTTTTTTGCGTATCACACGATGCTAAATCTCAATCTCATGATCATCTATCCAATACATCAATCTAGGTGTATAGATCAAGCATAGTATCCTACTCAAGAGTTTCCTACCACTTGCATAAAAAGCACTACTAGAGCTAAACATGGGCGACAACATTAATCCAGAGGTCCCAGTGCTGAAACTTGGCTCTGATACCAAATGTAATGTCCCCTTTAGCAAGCCAAAATTTTCGCACCCTTGCAAACAATTTCAACTTACCAAAAGAGAACATTAATATTCCATGTTTTCATTTCCTTTTAATCTTGATGATAATCATAAACATAACCATATACTATTTTCCATTTCATAAATCCATTTTTCCATACATCATGATTTTCCTTGGGTGAGATAATCCTTAGGCCTCTTATTAACCTCACCTTCCACCTTGTGAGAGAAGATTCGTTAGGTAGGTGATGTCATCTCAATCCTATGGGTCCATTAATATTATTCCTTAGTTTGTCAACCAATACCCATAATTCCTTAGTTCGTCAACTAAGGCCCATTCCTTCGATACTTAAATCGAAGGTCCATAGTAATACCCTTGATTCGTCAATCAAGGCCCATAATATATTTGATTCGTCAATCAAGGCCCATTCCCATGGAATGATCAATACCTACCATAACTATCTACCCCACCTTCTTAGTGTTAGGTGGTTAATTAGGAAGTCTCATATCTACCCTTAGGAATTCATGCCTTTATTAATCTTTAGGTTTTACCCTAAAGCCTTTATTAATCTTTAGGTTTTATCCTAGAGCCTTCTCCCTAGGTTTTACCCTAAGGCCTTAATTAATCTTCATCTATACATATACATACTTGTTATCTCTCATACATCATTTATTAACAACTTATGAATTCAAATCATACAAGATACATATTTAAAATATAAATTTCAGACATAAATGTATATATCACATATATCAGTTTCTACTTAATAACCTTATTATTTATATCTTTCAAGTTATAAATTGAACAAGTAATTGTAAATTCTTACAAATCATAATTTGAATAAGTAAATATAAATACTTACTTACCTGCTTTACCTGGGATTCCTTACCTATGCTGCAGTAATATAGTCTTTATTGTATTGCTGTTATAAAATGCAGATCTAAATATATGTATTTATCCCATACTCTTTTTATATTTTCTCCCCATGATCCTTTTCCTTCTATTTCACAATCTTTATTTATTTAATTTCATTCCTTTCTAAATTCATTATTTACCTTACACAATATATACTTGGTTGCCCTCGTGTCTTCCTTGTGATATTTTTTTGATGTGTCTTTGATGAATTCAAATGATGTTTCTTCTTTATTGCCTTTATTGAATTCACAGCTGTTTATTTATTTCTTTTTTTTATTACTTCCTTTTTTTTATGATCCTTTCCTTCTATCTCACAACCTTTATTTATTTCCCTTTCAAGGGATATGTTCGAAGAGGTATGTCTCTTATTATTTTTATTACTTTATATTAATTCCCTTTTGTGGTAACACTAGTTCTAACCATACGTAACTCCCTTATCATAAGAGGATAGGTTAAAAGATGTTTATTATTATTTACTTACATTATTTGTATTTATATTATTAGATATATTTAACCTTTTGTTTAACCGTATTACTTTGTCTTATTCCAAATTACTTTACTTTCTAAATTACTTTACTTTCTAGCTTTAATAGGTAAGACTCTTCATAATATTTATTTGTATATATAATAATATATTTTATTAATTACTCACATAAATATTATATTAAAATATTTATATTTATAGTATATCTAGTTAATAAAAATATAAATATACGTATTTCATATATTTTATAATATTTAAATTATATTAAATTAATAATATTATTTATTAAATAATACATATTAATAATATATTTTAAATAAATATATTATATATTTAGTTTATATAAGGCTAACTTATTATTTAAATAAACAATTCAATTATAAATCGTTATAGGGACATGACAACCCTCCCCACTCAAGATTGCTTGTCCTCAAGCACTTATAATTAGGTATCCTAAAGTAATATTTAATAACATTATATTTTATTAGGTTTCCTTATATAAAATAAGGTTTCACTCACCAATAATATAAAATAACCTCTAGAAAATGTAAAAAAATAATATAGCTAATAAACTATAGTGCTATAAATAATATAGGGGCCTAAAATAATAATTTATAAATTTGGGTTTACCCTTTTAAATTTTCAGCACTAAATTTGCATAAAGGCATTTCTATTTATTTAATTATAAAAAATGTTTTAATGACTACTAATATTATTTTAATGCCATGATTAACCAATAGCATCAAATGAACAATCCAAACCAAATAACCAAATGTCAAACATACCTGACACAACCAAAGTGAAAATGGAGGGGCACTACATTACTTGTATTATGTATAAGTGACTAGATGGTGCTCCACAATGCAATGCATGTGCTAGGCTTGAAGCACAATAGTGAGTTCCACATCTAACCCAAACTAGTGTTTACCTAAAATTACATTTTTAAAGAAAAATGCATGGATTAACCTTATGGGATTCAATCAAGTGGGTTCAATTGAAGGGGGTTCATTCAAACCCTATTAGATGGAACCCCTAGGCTTAAATTAAACTCCTCAAAAATTACCCTCTATGCCTATCAAAATTTTGATAAATAACCAATTTAAATTCACTTTTATGGGGATCAAATGAAGTCATCCAAAGATTTAATTCTGCATGTACATAACACTTAGTGTTAGCTTTCTAAATAGTATAATATGTATTTTTTTAATATTATAAAAATTTTAAACTTTATAATGAACATAGGTCCATTACAAAAGAGTATGACCTTTATTCAAGACACTAGAAATAATAATAAACTTGCTTAGAAAAATCTCAAGAAATATTTTGTATTTCAATCAATATCCTTGCTTTAATGGAAAAAAATAATTTTGATACATGTTAAAAGAAATTTGTTATAGTAAAATATAGTTCTAAAATATCTATTAGTACTAATAAAAACTAATAAGTAAATACAATACTCAATTTAAAATTACAAAAAATATCTACACACTTGTCATGCCCACCTTTGCCATGTGGTTATGACACAAAAACCACATGTCATGCACACATTTTCCATGTGTTCATGACATGTAAAATAAAAAAATTCCACTTGACCCTAAAACCCCCTCACACGCAACATGCACGCTTGGTGACACACGTACATAATGTGGTTGCATTCACAACACATGTTAGGAGTGTCACACAAAGACGAGAAAGTCACACATAGTGCAGGGTGATGTGAACTCCTTTTGCCAACCCTACGGTAATGATAGCTACTAAGGGGGGGTGTGCATCACAGAAGCATCACTAAGAGGGCTGGTCTCCATCCAGGAACCATCCCTAGGGTTTCCTGAGTGAAGGTGACACATAGTTCTGACCTAAGTCAAAACCTAACTTAAGAAATTAAACTATATAAATTAATAAAATTAAAATGTGGAAAATAAACATGCTAAGGATAGATAAATCTATTTTAACCTTTAAAAACCAACCAAGATAATAGTTAAAGTCTAAAGCCTTTATAAAAACATCTATCTGCACAAATTTAAAACGAGAAGCTTAACAACTAAGTAAATTAATTAATAACTAATGCTCAAGACAAAATGATAAAAAGACCATATGACTATGGGAGGAGACAACTATGAAACCTCGTAAGGGAAGAGTGTGATGTCAGGGTCAGTGAAAGAAGTTGGGTCCACTTTTTGGCCAAAAAGTGGAAGTGTTTTCCCTGATTTTCAGAATTCATCACATTTGACCTGAACATTTGAGGCACTTAAAGATTGAATCTTAAAAAAGTTAGTAATATGAAATGTAGTACTTAGAGTCTAGTTTCTAAATATGTAATTTATTTTAATACCCATATGACACAAATCAATTTTCAATAGGAATTTCTAAAAACCACTGTTTAAAAGTCACTTTTTTTTTTACCATACCATGCACATGTACGACCAACATAATTTGACCTAAATAAAAGTATTTTTCTAAATCCTTTTGGGGAAAGATGTGTAGTATAGTGAAGTTTGATGGGATATTTTTTTATAATTTTTTCCCAAATATATATTTTTTAATTAATTTTTTATTGGCCCTAATTTCTGTTTTCAAAAACCCTCGTGTACGGCCAACATAATTTGAGCAAAAATAATCATAAAATGATTTTTTTTTCATTGTGTAAAGAATGGTGTGTAGATTGATGACATAATTTTTTTTTCAAAAAAATTTAAAAATTAAAAGTTATTAAAAAAATACAAACACCTGTCATTTCACATTTTTGGACCAGTTTGCTCATAAATTAAATAATAAATAGAAAAACAAGTCCAATAAAAAAAATACTTATTTGAAAACTAGACACTGTCATCTGTAATGGGTTTTAATTTCATAAAAAAATTCAGAAGAAAAGTCATCAGCCATATAGGTAAACTCAGTCTTTTCTCTTGTTCCATACTTAGAAAAAAACTTACAGGTCTAAGGCAAGGGGCTGGCTTACCATGCATTTCCCAAGCCTAAGCTTTTAGGAACGGGTACTAGTTCCTTTTGTGTGGAAAATAAAAGCGTGCACAATTTTTTTCAAATTTGAATATCTATATAGAAATGGGTACCCATTTAGGATTGGGCACCCATTCCTAAATGGGTACCCATTTAGGATTGGGCACCCGTTCCTAAGCAGGTACCATTTTAGGCTCGGGCACCCATTCCTAAACGGGTACCCATTCCTAAACGGGTACCCGTTCCTAAACGGGTACCTATTTCTTTTAAAACGGGTACCTATTTCTTTTAAAATGGGTACCTGTTTCTGTCGGGATTCTTTTTTTTGCCCGCAACTTCCCCTCTATGTGGACCCAACTTCTTGCATCAACTTAGCATATAAAGGGAATCCAAACATATAGCATCAAAAAATTACCCATGAATCAACATGCTAACCAACCCAAAGCATGAGATCAATTCAAATAAAGGCAATATACAATTTCTAGTTCAAAGCAACATACATGCCAAATATGAGAAATATCACACAAAATGATGCACTCCTTCAACACCAACATCGAGACAGGCTAAAAACAATAATGGGAATCTCAACAATAATGTGGCAACATAACAATCCAAATCATAAACATAGAATTAGATATCATTACAACAATTAACAAAGGAAACCAACATCTAGATTTAACCATTTCCATCAAAATAAACTATGCTAAAGCAAGATCAATTCCTTTCTAAACAAGGTTCATTTTCTATCCAAGTGAAGTCATAATACAATTACATGACACAGGTTACTTCCCAAACATGGAAGGATCACACTCCAATAATTAAATTACATAAATTATAATATTACAACATTAATAAATCACCTCCAAAGTACTCTAGTAGGCATGAGATACAACATGATCACAAAGTAAATAATACACAAAGAACTCTTCCAGCTCCCAAAAGATCTTCTTGTAGGACCAATGGGGAAATGTTACCCACCACCCTATCATATTGCCATCATTGAGTGCAATAGATGTCTATGCCACTCTAGGCAACCCCTAAGCTATGGAGAAGAAGATCATGGCGACACCACTATCAAGCCATCTCACACAAACAAGGGTTTCAACAAGACTCCAATGTAATTCACACAAGGTTGAACATGGGTTCCACACACTCCCAACACAACACCATGGGGATAAAATAACTTGTAGAATTCAATGCACACCCACACATGAATATACACATCTCACAGTCCAATGCATGGTTTACCTAGGGTCACTCATGACCCAACCAAGCAATAGAAAGGAAAGAGATTAACACAAGAGCATCAATACTTTTAAATTCATACACATCCTCCTTTAATACATAATCACTAACATACCATTTCAATGCAGTGGAGAAGAGAAGGGAAACTACTCCAAATCCATAATATAATTTATTCAATAAGGTATACCCAACATCATTTTCTCAAAATGGAAATAGCACGCAAAACAAGGTATGACATCGTCGCGTTAATAACCATACATACAATTATCAAAATCAAACAATGATGCAAGGGTATTATGGCCTTCTACAAGCAACCCATAGGAAGACTAAGTATCCATTCCTAAGTTTAAAAGTTCACTTTGACTAAAAAGTCAAAACATAGGGAAATAAGGTCAAAACACATAACACTCATAACCACGTAACTAGAAGTCAACTATAAAAGGTCAATTTTGATCAAAAAAGTCAACTATGACCCAAAAGGTCAAAACATGGAGAAATGAAGTCAAAACACATACTCATATCCACATGGTCAGAATTATATAATTCCAACATAAGGGCAATACAAAAGTGAACTTTGAACAAAAAGACAACTATAACCCAAAAGGTCAAAACATGGAGAAATGAAGTCAAAACATATACACTCATATCCACATGGTCAGAATTATACAATTCCAACATAAAGCCAATACAAAAGTCAACTTTGACCAACTGTGACCCAAAAAGGTCAAAACATGGAGAAATGAAGTCAAAACACATACACTCATATCCACATGGTCAGAATTATACAATTCCAACATAAGGCCAATACAATGGTCAACTTTGATCAAAAGTCAAGTTTGACCAAAAAAGTCAACTATGATAAAAGGTCAAAACAAAGGGAAATAAGGTCAAAACACATAACAGCCATATCCATGTGGTCATAAGTATATAATTCAAACATAAGGCCTATAAAAAGGCCAACTTTGATGAAAAAGTCAACGCACATAAAATGAGGTCAAAACATGTGACACTCATATCCAATAAGTAGGGAATCCTATTTCCCTCATGAGAATTTTCATCTCACAAAATAATACTAAAAATTGAGGTTTAAAACATAATTTTCATTTTTCAATAAAAGGGAAAAAAACCATAAAACCCTCAAATTCACCATTTGGAGACCTCCCTCAAGAACACCCAAATTTGTAACTCCCATAATACTTAAAAATTCAAAAATCTAAATGTGCCATTTTGGTTCTAATATGTACAACAACATTCTTTTCAACTCAAATAAATTCTTTCATACTCGAAACACATTCTAGAAATTTTTTGCCATAACTTTGCCTCTTTTCATGCATTTTCAAAATAAAATTATAATACAATTCAAAAACAAACTGTATCTAATTTTTATTTACACATTGAACTCTATTCATTGCTACAATCAAGAGATCATAAACATGCACCTATTGTGGGCATGGCAAATGCAAAATTTAAATAAAAAAGAATCAAACCACAAGAAAAATACTTCTTTCCAAGCAAGCTTTCAAATAGAAAAATCTGTTCTTGAGAGGCATGAGTCCAATCCAAATTTCTCCCTACACTGAAGCAATCCCAAGACTATTCCAATGCACTCCCACCCACAAGTAGAATCCAATTGTAGCCACCTCCATAAATTTTTCTTTCAAAGGAGAAGGAGAGATGGAGAAAAATACAATAAAACACATGAAAAGAAAATAGAACTCTATTTTCCTTATATGCTCCCAAAACCCTTTTTATTTTCTCATTTCTTTTATTTTCTTTATTTCCCATTCCCAAATATCTATTCCAAAATACATTTGAAATAATAGAAAAGTAAATAATTAAATTTAATTTTCTTTATAAAATAATTTTACGTAAGAAAAAGGTATAGAGATAGATAATTCTAATAAATAGGAATTAATCTCTTTCCCAAGTACATAATAATGAAGTATAATGCATTTTCCACAATTTTAATATTTCTAACTTATAGAAAATAACTATAATAATTAAATTAGAATGCATTTCACTTGAAAGAATAATTTCTAAAACATAAATAAATAAAATACAAAGTATTCCTTAAGGCACACAATAATTACATATAATTGCTATTCCACAATTAAAACTATTAACTCAAATTAGATAATCCATTTTCTTGTTTCTAACCATTTAAATATTTCAAAAACATGGAAACACATTTTTTTGAAATAAATTAAAATATAATGTGAAAAGCTAGAGGAAATACACAAAAGGAACTCGCTCACACTTTACGGGTTTAACCACAAGACAAGGGTCCAGAATCACAACAAATTCATATGAGAGGCAAATTGCATAGACAACAAAAACATCCTTTAATTCACAACTTAATAGGATGGGTTAAACAACCAACCTCCCACAAGAAACAAAGGGTCAACAACTTGACCACTAGGACTAGGTAAGGAGGGACAACTAAGCATCCCATGTCAACTTCACCACATCCCACTCATTGGTCAAGCATCTGTAAAAATATATCCTGCACACTCAAGGTAAAATGTCAAATCCAACAATGGAGATCATAGCCGAAGAAACATATAATGACCAATGAGGATGCATAATCTAGCAAGGCACATATCTGTCTTACAATTACATCATATAATAATCAACTCAATATATCGTTTAATCTAACCATATAAATAATAGGACACAATAAGAGATGCACATGGGTGGGCACTACATCCTCCCCCCTAGGGATTGACTTACTCCTAGAAGTCATGAAGATAATGATAGAAGCACCACACCAAAACTAATTCACACCAAACAAGGGAAGCAACATGCAAGTTATAACCCAAAGATGAAAATATCACATGCAATATAGAGCTCCTCACAAG
This sequence comes from Cunninghamia lanceolata, assembly GCA_027924645.1. NCBI lineage: Eukaryota > Viridiplantae > Streptophyta > Pinopsida > Cupressales > Cupressaceae > Cunninghamia > Cunninghamia lanceolata. The sequence goes on from BSBN01001054.1 coordinate 1,266,965, forward strand.
AATATAGAGCATGGTAAACTAAATGCCATTAAAGCATAATTATTTTCACAAAATAACATTCTATTGATTGAAACTCAACACAAAGAATTTTATGATCATCAATCATTTTTACACATGCATAGAGGAATTCACACATCGTACAACATGTTGATATAGAAACAATCAACTCATATGTAGATACATCAAATACAGATCTTACATCTAAACACATATTTTCATTCATCCACATTATAGGGATAGCTTCACAAGGTTCACATAAAGGTTTAAAGGGATGTCATAGTATCATCATGGAACCAAGTAACTAATAACCAATTCCAAGTAACCAAGATCTAAGAATCAATCAGAATGATGGTCTCAAGGCCACGCACATGGGGGCCTCTCCATACATTTCCACATGTGACCTACATCTTATTTGTATAATGGGATTAGCCTCCAAGAGATAGTCAGCATAAGAACATAACTCACTAGGAAGGTAATTGGATGATGACTAGCCCATACTAGGCCACACACTTACCCCATCCTCAAAAGTTTCCCACATATACTTCCTTATATACACTAGACCAGAGGTCGCTCCATCAACATGGTGAGAAGAAAAGCACAACACAAGACCAGCATTTGAAAACAGAAAGAACCTAGCTTAGCCAACACACATTTTCAAACATAACAAAAGAAGAAGTTTTCCAAAATCAACAATAAAATAAATAAATGTGCGCAATTTCAACAATAAAGAAATGTAACCACAAGAGTCACATATTTGTGACTAAGCTACTTATAGTCAAGATAGAATAATATCGTTGGTCATCACAAGCAAGATAAATAAAGTCACCAATAACCAAAAGAAGATCATAAACCATGAAATTGTGCATTACGTCACAATGTGACTAACATTAAGTCACCAATAAGGAAGGAGGGAAATCATGGTCACTACACGTGCTATGCAAACACAACCAATGCAATAGCATCATGTAGGTAGGTAGTATTAAATGTACTTTCATGTATGACTACGTGGAATCATGCCCTTCTCAAAGTTAACACGTCATCATCACCAACACTATGCTGGAACATCAGTGTAGTGTGGCATCACCACTACTCACATCATGTCAACCAGCTTTCAACACACGTAAATACCATAACATAGCATAAGTCCAAAGAAACTCAATTAATACTCTGATATAATCAAAATTAAACATATATTCCTTTTGTATAAATGACAACTCTATCATAGTGCCAATGTTTCCAAGTTACTACAGATCCAATTCAAAATAAAATACCAAAGGTAAGAGCAAATTTGCACCAAGTAACATGGCCTCAAGCAAATCAAATGCCCATACCAAACCATAACCAAGATTCCCAAGTCAGATGCTAATAGTATCATCAAGGAAATAAAAGCATGATAGGATAGCACTATGAATCTCTCAAAGGTCCATTCACTAAGGAGAAGTAGGGGGTACTCTTGCATAGGAAAGTATGGTTGGTTGGGCTAACCCAAACCAATATCACAATATGTTTCCATAGCTTCCTAAGTTCTTCCTCTCCACTAGGAAGGTCTCCAACTCCAAGGTTAGACCTTACAAGGTATACAAACAAGCAACCACATAAGCATGACTCCACCATACTTCTAGCTATACACTTAACCCATGGATGGACACCTAGTATCACAAGATCATGAGTACACAAATCATGTACAGGATATTCACAACACATAGCAAGTACTCTCGTAATAGGTATTCACATCCACAAGGTGACACATAACACAATTTTCCTTTACCGTTCATTACTTAGTGAAGAAGAGCAACTTTCATACACAAAGTCACATAATTATTATCATAAATATTTATAAGAAGTCTATCTAATATCAATTCAATCTAATGTTTCTAAGGCATAAATGGATTCCAACCATACTTCACATTTAAAGGCAATACAATACACCCCAAACAATTACACCAACATGCTAGAATTTACATACTAGGCCATAATTGAATCAAAACAACATTACTTCAGCTCACAAGATGGTGACTCACAACACATCACATATCATGGAGCTATAGATAAACCATATTACACATGTGCTACGAACAAAAAACATATTTATCTAACACAAAGTTCATAAGATAAAGTCTTACCATAAGAATAATACAATTAAAAGCTTAAATCCCTAATTTAGTATTTTACCCTATGATTCTAAACACCTTCTCCACACAAAGGAAAGCATAACTTGATATCAAATTTACACAAGGAAAAATTATAAAATGCAAAATTTACATTATGGAAGTACTTAACAAATGATCAACAAGCACACCATTCACCCTTGTATCATTTTGAAAAAATGAATTATTTCTTAGAAATATCACACATATTACTCAATTACATCTCTTTCTTTCTTAATCTTTTACATTTATATAATGCAATCACAGCTAGAATGACTTGCACTCATAAAAGTTGAAGTAAGATATATTTCATGCAAGCATTTGTAGTTTACTAACGCAAAGGAGACAATACCAATTTCCAAATGATAAAAAGGGTTAATAATCAAGAAGGTATGCAATTCTTACAATATGATATATGCACACAAAGTACACAAAACAAGAATTAATCAAACAAGCATTAAGACTTCCTTATTCTTCCAAAGATCCCAAGAATAAAACACACCATTATCTCTTTCACAACCAAGAGCATAACAAACAACAAGGTGCAACACAAGCCTATCTATTCCCACGATGCTAACCTCTAATCCCAACCACATAGAGTGCATACTAGGGAACAACATCACACTCCACAAATAGACAAGGGTGAGAAAGTGCCCAACACAACCCTCACGATCTAGACCAATCGACTCAAGAGGAGAATCAACAAGGAGGAACACAACAACCACAAAAACACAAGCAGAAGACTTCGATAATCATGTGACAAGGCCACCATGATGACAAAATAAGAGGATGGATATTCCTCCAAGATGAAGGCTAGTTGTTAGCCCACAACCTCACTCTCTCACAACCACACAGAGTAGGACGAGGGTCACAATCACCTCAATCCACTCCATGTCGACCCAACAAACACGCAAATACCCCAGAGCTCCCAATATTGAAACCTGGCTCTAAGACCAAATGTCATGCCCACATTTGCCATGTGGTCATGACACGAAAAATAAAAAAAATTCAACCCGACCCTAAAACCCCCTCACATGCAACATGCATGCTCGGTGACACACGCACATAATGTAGTCGCATTTGCAACACATGTTAGGAGCGTCGTACAAAGATGAGAAAGTCACACATGGCGCAGGGTGATTAGAACTCCTTTCGCCAACCCTACGATAATTATAACTACCAAGGGGGGGTGTGCATCATAGAAGCATTACTAAGAGGGGTGGTCTCCATCTAGGAACCATCCCTAGGGTTTCCCGAGTGAAGGTTACACACGGTTCTGACCTAAGTCAAAACCTAACTTAAGAAATTAAACTATATAAATTAATAAAATTAAAATGTGGAAAATAAACATGCTAAGGATAGATAAATCTATTTTAACTTTTAAAAACCAACCAAGATAATAGTTAAAGTCTAAATCCTTTATAAAAACATCTATCCACACAAATTTAAAATGAGAAGCTTAACAACGAAGTAAATTAATTAATAAATAATGCTCGAGACAAAATGACAAAAAGACCATACAGACTATAGGAGGAGACAACTATGAAACCTCGCAAGCGAATATCATACAAAGGGAATCCAAACATATAGCATCGAAAAATTACCCATGAATCAACATGCTAACAAACCCAAAGCATGAGATCAATTCAAATAAAGGTAATATACAATTTTTAGTTCAAAATAACATACATGCCAAATATGAGAAATATCACACAAAATGATGTGCTCGTTTAACACCAACATCGAGACAAGCTAAAAACAATAATGGGAATCTCAACAATAATGTGGGAACATAACAATCCAAATCATAAACATAGCATAATATATCATTACAACAATTAACAAAGGACACCAACATCTAGATTTAACCATTTCCATCAAAATAAACTATGCTAAAGCAAGATCAATTCCTTTCTAAACAAGGTTCATTTTCTATCCAAGTGAAGTCATAATACAATTACATGACAGAGGCTACTTCCCAAACATGGAAGGATCACACTCTAATAATTAAATTACATAAATGATAATATTACAACATTAATAAATCACCTCCAAAGTACTCTAGTAGGCACGAGATACAACATGATCATAAAGTAAACAATACAGAAGGAACTCTTCCAGCTCCCAAGAGATCTTCTTGTAGTACCAATGGGGAAATGTTACCCACCACCCTACCATATTTCCATCAATGAGTGCAATAGATGTCTATGCCACTCTAGGCAACCCCTGAGCTACGGAGAAGAAGATCATGGCAACACCGCTATCAAGCCATCTCACACAAACAAGGGTTTCAACAAGACTCCAAGGTAATTCACACAAGGTTGAACATGGGTTCCACACACACCCAACACAACACCATGGGGATAAAATAACTAGTAGAATTCAATGCACACCCACACATGAATATACACATCTAATAGTCTAATGCATGATTCACCTAGGGTCACTCATGACCCAACCAAGCAATAGAAAGGAAAGAGATTAACACAAGAGCATCAATACTTTTAAATTCATACACATCCTTCTTTAATACATCATCACTAACATACCATTTCAATGCAGTGGAGAAGAGAAGGGAAACTACTTCAAATCCATAATATAATTCATTCAATAAGGCATACCAAACATCATTTTCTCAAAATGGAAATAACACGCAAAACAAGGTATGACATCGTTATGTTAATAACCATACATACAATCATCAAGATCAAACAATGATGCAAGGGTATTATGGCCTTCTACAAGCAACCCATAGGAAGACTAAGTATCCATTCCTAAGTTCAAAAGTCCACTTTGACTAAAAAGTCAAAACATGGGGAAATAAGGTCAAAACACATAACACTCATAACCACGTAACTAGAAGTATACAATTCTAACATAAGGCCTATGAAAGGTCAACTTTACCCAAAAAGTCAACTATGACCAAAAAGGTCAAAACATGGAGAAATGAAGTTGAAACACATACACTCATATCCACATGGTCAGAATTATATAATTCCAACATAAGATCAATACAAAAGTCAACTTTGAGAGAAAGTCAACTTTGACAAAAAAAAGTCAACTATGACCCAAAAGGTCAAAACATGGAGAAATGAAGTCAAAACACATACACTCATATCCACATGGTCAAAATTATACAATTCCAACATAAGGCCAATACAAAGGTCATCTTTGACCAACTATGACCCAAAAAGGTCAAAACATGGAGAGATGAAGTCAAAACACATACACTCATATCCACATGTTCAGAATTATACAATTCCAACATAATGCCAATACAATGGTCAACTTTGATCAAAAGTCAAATTTGGTGAATGACAAAAAAAAAGTCAACTATGATAAAAAAAAGGTCAAAACATAGGGAAATAAGGTCAAAACACATAACAGCGATATCCATGTGGCCATATGTATACAATTCAAACATAAGGCCTATAAAAAGGCCAACTTTGACAAAAATGTCAAAGCACGAAAAACGAGGTCAAAACATGTGACACTCATATCCAATAAGTAGGGAATCCTATTTCCCTTGTGAGACTTTTCATCTCACAAAATAATACTAAAAATTAAGGTTTAAAACATAATTTTCATTTTTTAATAAGAGGGAAAAAAACCATAAAACCCCCTAATTCACCATTTGAAGACCTCCCTCAAGAACACCCAAATTTATAACTCCCATAATACTTAAAAATTCAAAAATTTGAAAGTGCCATTTTGGTTCTAATATGTACAACAACATTCTTTTCAACTCAAATAAATTCTTTCATACTCACAACCCATTCTAGAAAAAAATTGCCATAACTTGGCCTCTTTTCATGCATTTTCAAAATAAAATTTGAATGCAATTCAAAAACAAACTATATCTAATTCTTATTTGCATCATTAAACTCTATTCATTGCTACAATGAAGAGATCATAAACATCCACCTATTGTGGGCATGGCAAATACAAAATTTAAATTAAGAAAGAATCAAACCACAAGAAAAATGCCTCTTTCCAAGCAAGCTTTCAAATATAAAAATCTCTTCTTGAGAGGCATGGATCCAATCTGAATTTCTTCCTACACTAAAGCAATCCCAAGACCATTCCAATGCACTCCCACCCACAAGCAGAATCTAATTGTAGCCACCTCCATGAATTTTTATTTCAAAGGAGAAGGAGAGAGGGAGAAAAATACAATAAGACACATGAAAAGAAAATAGAACTCTAGTTTCCTTATATGCTCGCAAAACCCTTTTTATTTCCTCATTTCTTTTATTTTCTTTATTTCCCATTCCCAAATATCTATTCCAAAATACATTTGAAATAATCATAGGAAAGTAAATAATTAAATTAATGCAATTATTTCTACAAGGTAATTGCAATATAATTTAACCACATTCCATAAAATCCAAGCACTCACATAATTAAATTTAATTTTCTTTATAAAATGATTTTACGTAAGACAAAGGTATAGAGATAGATAATTCTAATAAATAGGAATTAATCTATTTCCCAAGCACATAATAATGAAATATAATGCATTTTCCACAATTTTAATATTTCCAACTTATGGAAAATAACTATAATAATTAAATTAGAATGCATTTCACTTGAAAGAATAATTTCTAAAACATAAATAAATAAAATACAAAGCATTCCCTAAGGCACACAATAATTACATATAATTGCTATTCCACAATTAAAACTATTAACTCAAATTAGATAATCCATTTTCTTGTTTCTAACCATTTAAATATTTCAAAAACACGGAAAACACATTTTTTTGAAATAAATTAAAATATAATGCAAAAAGCTAGAAGAAACACACACAAAGAACTCACTCACACTTTACGAGTTTAATCCCAAGACAGGGGTCCATAATCACAATAGATTCATATGAGAGGCAAACTTCATAGACACTAAAAACATCCTTTAATTCACCACTGAATAGGATGGGTTAAGCAACCAACCTACCACAAGAAACAAAGGGTCAACAACTTGACCACTAGGACTAGGTAAGGAGAGATGACTAAGCATCCCATGTCAACTTCTCCACATCCCACTCATTGGTCAAGCATTTGTAAAAATATTTCCTACACACTCAAGGTAAAACATCAAATCCAACAATGGAGATCATAGCCGAAGCAACATATAATGACCAATGAGGATGCATAATCTAACAAGGCACATATCCATCTTGCAATTTCATCATATAATATATATCATTTAATCTAACCATAGAAATAATAGGACACAATAAGAGATGCACATGGGTGGGCACTACAACACTAGACATTAGAGTCAATGATCTAATTCCAAGAAATTATGGTAAAATTTTATTTATAGTAAAAATTATGCATTACAGTAAAATGTTACTCAATAAAAAAATACAAAAATGATAAAAAGTTGAATAAAATAATTAAAACATGATATAAATAAATCTTTAAAACTTCCAAAAATATATAAATTGAATCTACAAGGAATATGACATAAATCATTAGTTTACATCATCTAAAATTCTTGACTATGTGTTTAGTATAATTTTAACACCATTTGAAAACTATGGACTTTGGTGGCCCAATAATGCTAGTTTTAAGGACACACTATTGTGGTGTCACCTACCAGTATACAAGAATAGAGACTTCGTTTGCTAGTGAATTTTATAATGGAATCAAGAATATTTTGTTTGAATGGCCACTTTCCCTCTATGGAGTGACAACAAAATGTGGATGAATAGGGGGTGCTAAAAGGAGGGCATCATCATTAGAATGACTAAATACCATATTGTAAAGTACTACTAGATTTATATCCATTAGGTTTGTGGTCTTGAAAAGTATTTCTATGGTTTTTTGTTTATAAGAGACCCCTCACAATACCTGCAACATACTTTTCTAAAATTCATATATTCCAATGAGGTAGTTGTTGAGGGATCTTCTTTTGGAGGAAAGATAGGAATGAGGACTAAAGAAAAATATAGGAGTTATGTTTAGTTTGGTGATACAAGAGGAAGATTTCTACATATAAAGGTATGATGGTTAGAAGAAATTTTTCTTGCATGAATCAAACTAATCTCGACCTATGGTGTAACTTCAAAAGATTCATCAATTTTGGAGCAAAACATAGCTTGAATAATAATAACTAGCTTAAGGTTGATGGCCCTAAGATCATCTAGGAAGACAATTTTTTTGTTGGCTAGATTCCCATGGGAATCCTTTCTTGTGTCTAGTGGAAGAGTATGTTAAAACCAAATAGATCTTCTATAATAGCACACTTGGTATTCAAAATCTTGTCTAAAAGAGACATTAAGTCTTTTATTCCTTGAATCATTCACAAAATGAGCATCCTCAATTATAATAGTTAGGTATACTTCTAGGAGAAAGCATCTGGAACCATTCTACTAATTTTGATTTAAAAGAGGATGCAAATAATCTTAGAGTAATCTCTACATCAATGACATGATGCATCATGTAAATATTTAAAACAAATACTTTATGTGCTTTACAGGAGTGGTGGCATATTCACTGCTAAAAAGTAGAAGTACCCTTTATGCAACAAGTAGCTCACCCTCGTTATTAATTCTTAGAGAGATATTGATATTCCAATTGACAAATGATTTGTTGCTTAGGATAGCCATGACTAGCTATTGAGGAGATATAAGATGAGGCATTCAAGAGGAAACATTTATCTAGCACTTATTTGTGAGGGAGGAAGTTTCTCAGGAATAAGAATACTTGGAAATTATTCTCATATTTGTGTCTTTATGAAGATTCTTCTCATAAATTGCATGTAGCCCATGAGATAACCAAAGATATCAAAGTCCCTAAGTGAAGATTGATTACTTTAGAAAGTAGAGTCCCTTCTATTTTTATTAAGAATAAGAAGTGTAGTCATTTGAAACACACCAATATACATAAATCAGCCAATAAAACACCACTAGGAATATTAAGTCAAGTCCCACTAGACATGCTAGGAAATTGTTGTTTCAAATTGGAACATACCTTTGGAGGGTATGAATATGCTAGAAACTAATGGTTGTAAAAATAATTTCTCACAAGAAGGAAATGGACTAAGAATATCCACTCATAGACAAGTCTAGGAGTTGATGATTTTCCTAGGCATGTAGGAAAAATGCATAACACCACTTACTAGACCCCACAAAAATGATTTATGCTAAGAAATCCCAATAATATTGAAACCCATGTACCTATATGGATTTTAGAAATCAATTTAAAATATTTAGAGAATGATAACTTCTCTCTTCTAATATTCTCCTAAATAATTTCTAAAATATTGTAAATAAGAAGCTAGTATAATGGGTAATCTACTCTAATCTAGCATGAGATAGAAAAATGTTAGGAGTGAAGAGTGTATATATAGAAAATAAAAAGGGGTTATGTACAAAATGACTAGAGTGGTCAATTAATTCTCCCTTCAACATTCAACCAACCTAACAAACATGAAAAAAATTGAACAAGGTCTATAGATGGGGTTGGATCAACATACTACTGTAAAATCATTTAATTCATATAACTCTAAATAAACATCATCATGTCTTGCAACTTTTATACACACAAATAAATTTATTCCATATAGGGACCATAAGCATGCAAGCACAAAAAACATATAAAATTTTTGGTAGTAGACACTATCTTGGTTGAGATATGAAGAAACAAAGCCAAAAGTAGAACTTCAATTCATTCAAAGGGGTAAAATATCTTTACAAAAGGGTACTGCCCATATTTATACAAATCATGTGATGTTTCATAATGCAATGGTAATGAAGGAAACCAAGGGAAATTTATAATGAAGAGAAAAAAGAGAGGAAAAAAAATGTCAAAACGTTTGGAACATCTAGCTAATCATATATTAATGATATTAAATTTGTGGGTAGGATGACGCACGTGTAGGTAGTTAGAATTTTGGTGACTCTATTTAAGCCCATGATTTCTTTTTTTGATTCACTTTTGATTGTTAGTAAACATAACACAAGAATGGATAATGGTATCTATTGGAGAATTAATCTTAGATGTCCATGGAGGTACAAGTGAGAGTTACTACAATGACACACCATTGGGGCCATTATGTGCTAGAAATGGGCTATGGGGACCACTTGGATCCAACTCTAGTAAGTTGGTCAATGGGGAGGAACTCAAATAAGGTACAATTACATCTAACATAAATTTTTTTTAGAACCTCTATAGATAAAATGCTTACCACTAAGGGGTTTCAATGGTGGGCCTAACTAGATGTAACATGAATATCTTGAGATACTTTTGGCCATTAGATCTTTTTGGTTCAATGGCTAGTAGAAAGTGAAAATGTCAATTGTTGGAGTATCCAAGATCACTTGCAAGAATCCAAGAAATTTAAAAATGTTGAATTCTACAAATAACAAACCAAATAACTATCATACAATGATCAATATATGGAGCATACAAATGTACAATAGAGACCTTGCATAAAAGGCAATATGAGGAGGTGAGATGTGAAAGGAAGCTAGGTGTGCGGAAAACGCTTCCTACACTAATCTAATGAGGAGAGGGCTATGCAAATTCAACTTTATCCTAACTATTACAGCAATGTTAAACCATTAACATGAGATATTGTAGCAAAACACAAGAACCAGAAAGAAGATAGAGAGAGACAAGATATACGTGGGGAAAACCCTTACGGGTGAAAAACCCCACACTCCAAAACACAGCTCAAATGTATTACAGTAAACAATAATAGATTACAATACAATTTCAGAGCCAATGCTCTTACAGGAGTCTTCTAATGTCGAATTTGGAGATATTCCGACAGCATAACAGTACTTGTACCAAAGTTGTTTATCTCCCATCCAAGCACCTGTTTATATAGAGTTTACAAGGCAAATATGGAACCTTCTAGAGATGGGTGTCCATCTTGGACTCATGCCCAAAAACCCATGCCTAAGGACACTTGTCCAACATCCCATCCCAAAGTGGGTGCCTGGTCCCAAGATAGGTTACGACAGATGCTCTTACACACCTTATAGCTGTCAGAGAATCCATCAAAAACTAAATAAAAATATCATATTCCTCTTACATGTCATAACCTCCCTTGACCACCCAAAGATGCCTTTCTCTCGTGCAAAGATACTCACCTGTCTTGGGGGTGCTGCCCCCAAACCCCCGTTAATTATTCAAGGGGGAAACCGCAACTGCCAAAGTCACCAAAATTTACCCTGCTGCATATACACAAGGTGCTGACTATGCCAACTCAACATGGGATAAATAAATACAACATTAGGAATTTGCAAAGGTTGAGACACCATAATTCCCAACAAGATGGTAGGAGTGAAAGCATAACTACTCCTCCAAAGATGTGACACATGTGGACTCACTTGAGATGAGTGTGAGGACACATGTTGTGTACATATGAGGTGAGAAAAAAGTCTAAATAACCTCAAAGTGATCTTAAGTGTAGTGTGAATAGGACCTACTCAAACTAGATAGGTAAAAGCACTTTTCATGCTAATAGTCCCCTTAAGTGATACTTAGAGAGGAAGATAAACACTAAAAAAGGCAAGTATGCATGAATGGGTCCTTACAACAAGGTCTGATGAGATACCCATGTACAAAATATTTCTCACAAATGGAGAAAAGGAGAAAACCCAATAGGAAATAAAAATCCTTTCCAAAAGAGAGAATAAGAAAGACAAATAATCCTCCTCAAGGATGTCCCTAAAAGATGGGAACATGTCAATCTCCTAAAGCATTAGAAGTTGTAAACACTATTGAAGAAGTACCAGTGTTTATTGGAATAAAAAAACTTCCAATAATGTAGATCATGATAAGTGAGGCACAAAACTCTACATGAGTGCCCTTAGTAACACTACTCCACTATATATGCATAGATGACAACAACAAAAAATAATCTGTGAAGTTAATAGTATAGATGGTACATTGATCAAAGAGGCACACATAACACTACACAAGTGACCCTGAAATGACATTACTCAATGTGGAAGTGGTGCTCTACAAAGATACAAGAGTCTAGGAATATTGATCAACTAAAATGAGAGAGGTGATGTGTCCAATACTTCATTGAAACCAAGAAGTATTAATAGAACCATGTGATAGCCCCCATAATGTTGAGAGGAGTATACATTAGAATATTAATTCAAATGTGTGTAACTAGATGAAGATGCAACATCATGTCCAATGTGATGTACAAGAAACTGGAAAAGGGTGTGCAAAAAGAAAGACAAACATGCATGAGGCTAAAATGCTGTCATGGATGTACGCTCACCAAACAAGATTGTGATGGAAAATAATGAAGCACTGACACAAGCCCCCATGACACTTTATAAATTAGTATATGTATGAAAGAGGCACTAGAGATGTGTAAACAATCCCCCCAAAATGAACACAAAATCGGTTGTTGGCACTTTATCGTAGTGTGTTTACAAACAAATGTGTTGTTGGAGTTCTTACAAGTGTCCAATAAAGGTGGAAAATGAAGACATAGACCAAGTATGCCTAACAACCCTCAATTAAATGACAAAAACTACAAAAAATGAACCCCCCATAACAAAGAATACTATAAAAGATGCCCTCCCAAAAAAATTCAAGATTGTGTACAATTTTGACAACTTGGAAGCCTAAATCAATCATTTAAACACATAGTGATTTTCCAATTCTGGGGGAAAATAAGAAGTTTAAAACAAAAAACTACATGTACTAATGGATTCCTTGTATTTTTGATAAGTTTCAAAAATAATTTGTTGATTATCGACATCATGGGTAAAAGTTGTTGAAAAAATGCTAAAAATAGAGCAAAACTTAACTTTGGAGAAAAATTCTAGAAGAATATAGCAAATTGGGGGGAAATAATTTCACCACTATGAAGTAGATGGAACCATTTTTTTTCAACTATAAATTTAGAAAAAAATTCCTCCTTGGATGATTAGATCAACCAAGATCACTTGCAAGAAGCCAAAAAATTCCACAAAGTGGAATTACACAAATAACAAGTCAAATAACTATCATAGAATGATCAACATTTGGAGCATACAAATGTACAATAGAGACCTTGCATATAAAGGAAAGGATGAGGAGATGAGATCGTAGGATTGAAAGATTGACTACCCTTCCAAAGATGTAACACATGTATACTCACTTGAGACAAGTGCGAGGACACATATTGTGTCCATATGAGGTGAGACAATAGTTTAAATAACATCTAAGTGAGCTTAACTTGTGTAGTGGGAATAGGACCTAGTCAAGCTAGATAGGTAAAAACACTTTTTACACTAACATCAACTAGGCAAGGACCTCAAAAATCTTTCACCAAAGGGTTAAGGAGGATAATACAAAAGATGGGGTAGGCCCCACACAAACCACACTACCTTGAGAGATAATTTACCTATACTATTAGACCAAATGATGGTGTAGACACCTAAAAATGGTCACAACCAATTTCATCCATCTTCTGCATTCGAAACCCAACAATTCACATCATTTCATACAATGCACATATTAATTAAATATTTGTAATTATTTAATTAATACTTTCCTCAACTTTCCCCTTAAAAAAATTCAAATTTACTCTACTATAGTTCAAAAATTAAATATTTTGACAACTACAGTTCATATCCATTCCCAATAAATAAATAAATATACCTATTTATTTAATTCCCCATTTTACCCATTTTGATTACTTTTAGTAATCATCATTATTTTCTTCTAAAACATGTGCACATGAGTTAACTAAAATTAACTCACAATTACTATTCCCCATGTTTCTAGAAGTCCACTTGACATTCAATGTACATGCATGTACATGATGATGCAGGAGCGTCTGGAAGCATTCAATTCAGTTGGGATAGTTAACATGAAATTGTAGAGTACTGAGAGAGTGACCTTGGAGACTACTGCATTTTACTGCATTTGTATATCAGAGGCCGTGGAGCTGGACTTAGCATCTAGACATATTCATCTACAACATATCCAAAATTAAGATCATTTGGGTTTGATTCTAGAGAGATATCGCTATCAGAAGATTACCTATTTTTACCTATTTTCATAGAACTAAGCCGACAGTATTCAGTGAAGTCTAATTGGATTGTGGATAATTTTAGTGACTTGTGGAGCTAAAAGGAACATTATTCAAGGTAATATAGGACCTGGTCAACCTTCATGGGGATCAGCACAAATATTTATGCATCAATGGAGCAATACCTTATGTTTAGGTCTGACCTATCCATGTTTACACATTTCATAACTAGCCATTCCAATTAGGCTAACTTGATAATGATTTAAACATTTTTGTGGATGATATAAATAAAGGATAATTATTTTCTACAATACAACAGTGAAAAAATGAATAAGTATGCGAAGATATGAAGCAAGATCTTAAGTGTTTTGATCTAAAGAAGAAGCGGAAGTGAAGCAAAGAGTAGAGCAGTGAGAAGAAGTTGTAGAACAAAGAATTAATAAACAAAAAGAGGAAATAATGAAAGAGTATTGTTATATGAATCTTTTGTAACCCTAGGCTATGGCCTAGCATTTGTAAAAGCCTGAGTGGCTTATGTAATATGTTTTGAGATCATACTATAAGAATAATGAGCTTTGAAGACTGGGTTTTTCTCTTTTAGGGTTTTCCTAGGATAAATCTTGTGTCATATACTTATGAATGTCTCTTTCTTTCTGTTGTTAACTATTTACTTCCCTTGCATCTCTGATTGATTATGCTATTAGTTGATTAAGGATGCAAAGTTGGATAGTCCCTCATTGGTCCCTCCTACCTTGACTACATCAAGTGGTATCATAGTTGGTTGTGAATTTGCTTGGATGGTTGTGAATCTGTTGGGAAGGAAGACAGTGTTGAAAGAAGTGTGAAACCCTAGAAGTAACAGGTGTCACCACTGAAGAAGATCAAGGTAAGAAATATTTTGGTAAGCTTTTCAAATTAAGTTTACCTGATTTGTTTCAATGGGGAAGATTGGAAAAAGGATGAAGAAAGAGAATGACAACCTAGTGTGTGAAAAAGATACTTTTGAAGAAGAATTGTACAAAATCAAAAGGTGTAATTTAGAGTTAATGGAAATAATAAAAGAACTAAGAGAAGACAAATATGATGCTCGTGAAGAAGAACTAAAAATTATAAGAAGGAGAAATGAAGAACTGGAAGTAGAGCTGAAATTGTTTGAGGATGTTGAAAAGAGATTTGAAGAATTAGAAGAAGGATTCAAGTTGTTTGGGAAGGTGGAAAAGAAAAATAGAGATCTGAAGGAAAATTTGGAAGAGATGAAGAAGAAAAATAGTTTGCAAAAGAGTGAAATATCAAGATTGAAGGAGCAGGTTAATAAGTTAGAGTAGTTACTTATAGCATGTAGAGAAGAGAATGAAAGTTTGAGATATAAGCCTTAACTTTGTGATGTTTCTTGTGATACTAATGATTTGTGTTATGCTGTAGAAGTTTCTTTAGAAGATGAAATTAGAGATGACAATGTAATAGGACCTGTAGTTTTTGGTGATGGTATTGGTTTTAAAATCATGCAGAGAATGGGATATGAAGGACAAGGATTGGGAAAGAATCAACAAGGATTTATAGAACCTATTGAACCAGTAATGAGATCAAGAAGTGGAGGCCTTGGATATGACAAAAGTAAGGGTGTTGTTGCAAATTCAAACAAATCAAATTAGGGAAGAAGAGGTATGTATTTTTCTCATTGTAATAGATATGGACATGAAAGGGATTTGTGTTGGGATTTACACCCTTGTAAGTTCTGTGGATTAAGGAATCATTTTGAAAAGACATGTTGGGATAAAATGAGGAGGAGAAAGCCTATGAAGGATTGTATGCAGATGGATTATGGATGGATTGATGGAGAAAAATGGAAACATGCTACTTGTATGTTTAGAAGGTTGTACAGATGGAAGTATTCATGTGTTGGAGAGAAAAGAGGCTACAGAGAGAAGACATTATGCAGAGAAAAACTAGAACAATAATTTAAATCACATAGGGAGAAATGATAGGAGTCACAATTCTTATAATAGTGAAGGATACATAAGAGATGAAAGAGGATTTGATAGAAGATTATTTAGAAGAATCTATTTTCAAGTTTGGAGGAGAAAAGAAGAAAGTAGTAAATGTTGACAAGAACTTGTTATCAGATTGGCTAATAATGAGGGAACAATAAATAACACAAGGGTAGTTTATGTAGAGGAAGAGGAGACTTTTGAGTCATTAGATTTATTAGAGAAAGCAGAAGAAGGTGAAGCATTGATCTTAAGAAGAGTAATTTTATAGACTAATCATTAGAGAAAGTAGTGCAAGAGGAAGTTTGTGTGAACAAGTGTGAAGCAGAGTAGGAAAAGGAGATTCATATTGTAGAGAAAGAGGGAATGACAAGATATTCTACCAGAGGAGAAAGTTGTGTACCAGAGTAAAGGAAATAAGGATAAAGAACCAAATATAACTATAGGAGAAGTATATGCAGAATAGAAACTATAAGATTTTGAAGTGTATTGTATCAAAAAGTGTTGTAGAGAAAATTTAGAAACTGTATTCACTGAGTTAAGGAAGTAACATGATTGTTCCAGAGGATGCAAGTATGTATTAATTGACTCTTAATTGATTGAAGCAGACATTGAGCCTGAGGCATCTTGTAGAGAATACTTTCTCAGGTCATCAATCATTGATGTAGTGCAAGGCTTGCAAGTAGAACACCAAACTTAGAAGAACTTGAGGCAGTTTTGTAGGATGGACTTGAACAGATCGCCGACCTTGAGGCAGTTGTAAGTGCCTGTGAAGAGACCACCGAACCTATTCAAATAGAAAACATTGATTTTGACATATTACAGACCAAAGTGAAGAGACTCACTTTTCAATTAACCCTAAGAGTTTGATGCAGGAGCATCCGGAAGCATTCAATTCAGTTGGGGCAATTAACATGAAATTGTAGAGTATCGAGAGAGTGACCTTGGAGACTACCAAAGTTTATTACATTTACATACCAGAGGCTGCAGAGTTGGACTTAGCATCTAGACATAGTTATCTACAACATATCCAAAATTAAGATCATTCAGGTTTGATTTCAGGGAGATATCACTATCAAAAGATTACCTGTTTTCACATAGCATATCCGACAGTATTCAGTGAAGTCTCATTGGCTTGCAGAGAATTTTCGTTACTTGTAGAGCTAAAAGGAACATTATTTAAGGTAATATAGGACCTATCCAACCTTCATGGAGATCCTCATGAAGTTCTATGCTTCAACAGAGCAATACCTTATGTTTAGGTCTGACCTATCCATGTCTACATGTTTCATAACTAGTCATTACAATTAGGTCAACTTGATAATTATTTGAAGGCTTGCGGATGATATAAATGAATGATAATGATTTTTTACAATACAGTAGTGACAAAATGCTTAAGTATGTGAAGATATGAAGCAAGATCTTAAGTGTTTTGATCCGAAGAAGAAGTAGAGAGCAGAGCAGTGAGAAAAAGTTGTAAAATAGAGAATTGATAAATAGAAAGAGGAAATCATTAAAGAGTATTGTTATATGAATCTTTTGTAACCTTGGACTATGGTCTAGCATCTATAAAATCCCAAGTGGCATATGTAATGTGTTTTGAGATTATAATATAAGAGGAATGAGCTTTGAAGGCTAGGTTTTTCCCTTTTAGGGTATTCCCAGGATAAATCTTGTGTCATGTGCTTATGAATGTCTCTTTCTTTTTGTTGTTAACTATTTACATCTATTGCATCTCTGATTGATTATGTTGTTAGTTGATTAAAGTTGCAATGTTGAATAGACCCTCATCGGACCCTCCTACCTTGATTGTATCACATGACAAGAGGTACATAAGAAGCATGGAAAAATCTTCCAAAGAGTGTACATTTGTCCTATTTCTTTTTTTCCACTCCATGTGTCACTATTCATGGAATTTTAAATTCCATATGGCACTATTTATGCACTATTCATCCAATATTCACTCAATTTTAAATTCCACTTGTCCTCTCCTCATAATTTTATTTTCCTCACAAAATCTAAGCCATGCCTGTCCATAAATGAGACCTTACATGTCATACACCTACCCAATCCTAGCCATCAATTCATTCAACCACTCAATCTCATCTACTGATCATCCCTTAAATCTTGGAGAAATTATCTCATCCAACCTCCTCCTGTCACTTGTCTAATCCTCCTTGCTTGAGGATCCTCAAGCATTTTGAACCTTTGATCATTCAATTCAATCATATCCCTTCATTCTCATTCCTAAAAATCTATAAATTGAGGACTTCCCCTCCATTTTCGATAAGCAATTTGTATGCAAGGAAATTTTGACACTTTGAGCACTCAACAATATAGCTAATTAGGCAAATTACATAGTCTAGCACATCATATTTAGGACATATCACTAATAGTGCATATAGATAGGATGCAAAGTAGTTCAATTATGCATTTTTACTTAGTCTTATCTTGAGGTCCCTTGGATTTGTAAATGGATAGTCAGTTAGGCATTTAGCTCATCCTAGTTGTTCACATCTTCATTGTAGACATTTTTGGCATGCCCAATGGGACTCCCACCATCTCTAACCATCCTTTTGTGCAAAAATTTGCATGATGTTTGAGCTTGCAGGTTTGATCAGTGCTTAGATTTCACAGAATAGCACTGAAGTGATCTCTGTTAGCGCCCATCCTTTCTGTATCGACGCCTAAATCCATAGACAGGTAGAACTTCTTCCAGCACCTAGTTTTGGCCTTTCAGTGCCTAGTTATGTTGTATCAGTGCCCTATTTCCTACATTAGCACCCCCCTTGGTTCCTTAACACCTAGTCCTCTTTTGTTAATGCCTAAACTGTCCATTTTAGTGCCTAGATACATAAACCCTAAAAAATCAAAGTATTTATCATTTTGATTGTCAAAATTGATTTTCACATCTCATCCAAAATCATTTCACCCCCAAATCTATCCATTTTATCATCATCCATGGCCATTTGATCCTTAGCTTATGATTAATCCATTATCCAAAAATCAAATCAGATCCATTATCTAAAAAATCAAATCTAATCCACATCATCCAAATCAAATCAATCTTTCATTATCCAAATCTAACATCCAAATCCAAATCCAAATTCTCTAAGGTTAAAATATAGATCAATCCATCCTCTTGTTTATATTAGTTTTAAGAAATTTTCTATCTTAATTTTAATATAAACTCAAAATCATACCCCTTGGATAAGTTAGCTTAGGAACTTAGACAATTGCAAAGTGGATTTCAAAAATCCCATCTTGCTTGGTGCATCTTGTCTACCCCAAGTTAGGTAATCCCATTATCTCTCTGCTTAGGCTCTTTGTCCACCCTAAGTACATAGGGATAATATTTGATCCTCATCCATGATGATCTAGATTTTGAAATTAGAAAAAATCCCCATCCCTAATCATTGGGACCTCATCATCCAATTCTAATAAAAGTTCTCATTTTATGCCTCCTATCACATGATCACAAGCTAAGAGAAATATGGTCACCCGCTATCAAACCCCTCTCCACATGACTTTACCACAATTAATATGGATGGGTATGTCAACAAATCCAAAATGGGTGAAACATCCACACACCATCATGTCACCTCTCCCACCTTTGATTTCATTAATGAAAGAGGACTCCATAAAAAAATTGATCAATTCCTTGAAAATCATAAAGATGAATTCCTCTGAATGTCTCATTGAACATGGAGCACGTCTCCCTCATTAATTTGACCATGAAGAACTCAAGACCATCTTCCATGACAAACCTCCATCACCCATCTACGATCAACCATGGAGGCGTGTCCCTAATGCCAACAACCCCTTATACAAAAATCCATGGGCTAACTACGTCTCTAATATCAACACCATCCATACCATTGATCAACATGTATGGGTTAGTCATATCCCACTAGCATAAGTGTTGAACCCTCTTTTCAACCTACCATATAGCATGCTACCCTCCGATGTTCCCATTTCCTCCGTACCATCCAACATAAGCATACCTGTCATACCACCATTGTCAAATGTCCCTCAAAATGCTTCCAACATTAACATTATAGTAAAATCCCTTCCCCCTTTAAATATTCCTCAAAGGTCGGTCATAACCCAAACAACATTACACCCCATGATACCTTCACAAACACCCCTCCAAACACACAATCCATTCACATCCCAACCACATAATCAACCTCAAAAACCCTTAATAAGCTATACAAATCCCGTGCAAACATATCATTCATCCACACATCAACAACCTCCCCATGGTACATCAACATCAACAACCACCTTTCGAAATCCAACATATGTACCATGCATCCGCTAACATCATACCACAAAATCAAACATATGGGTCTCATGTGTATTCACAAACCATGGGCCTACCTCCACATGTCCAACAATAATACATCACCCCTCGACAACAACAATCATCATTGCAACAACATCCATTTCAGTCATCACAACCCCCTCTTTCTAATCCTTTCAATCAAGAATGGCAAGAGATTAAAAATACTCTCAAAAGTATCCAACTAAGGACCCAAAGGAAACATTATGAGTTTTATGACCTATGTCCCTATCCATTTGATCAAAATATGACAATCATACCTTTTCCTCAACACTTCAAAATGCCCAAGTTTGATAAGAACAAAGGAAAAGGAGATCCCCATGACCACATCAAGGAATTCTTCATAGCGTGCCAAGAAGTAGCATATGATGATAATTCATCCTTCGTCTTTTACCATGAAGCTTAGGAGGACAAGCCCTTGAATGGTTTATGCACTTGCCTCATGGCTCCATCTCCACCTTTGTCGATCTTTCATAAAAATTTGTTGCCCACTTCTCATACAATGTATAGCATGAAATCACCATGCTTGACCTTTGCAACACCAAACAATGAAGTGGTGAAAGTTTTTCTGCATACCTACAAATATGGAGTTCCCTTCCTAGTTGGCTACCTTGGAAACCACCCATAAAACTTGTCCAGATTTCTATCCAAAATTTGAACCAAGAAATGGTCTTCCACTTGCAAGGGAATTATGCATCTACCTTTGATAAAATCATAGAAAAAGGTGTCACCATTGAAAAGGTCCTCATTGCAAAAGGTTTGGTCAAAATTTACAATAAAAATGACAATTAAAAATTATCTAATGACAAACCTAAGTTCTGGACTAAGAACAAAATTGTTGTAGGAGATGGTGCTACCAATTCCAAGTACATTCAAATAGCCCCTCCTAAACCTAAAGAGACAAATATTGTACAAAATGTTTCAAACAATGTCTCAATGCCATCCACTGCACTAAAACAAAATCCTCCCAATAATCTAAAATGCAAGTACACTCCCTTGGGTAAACCACTCAAGGTTGTGTTTGAAAAATTAGTCCAATCCAACATGGTTGAGTTTCCCACAACAAAACCCTTTGATTAAATTTGAACCCAAACCAGCATGGCATAAGGAAAATGAATATTGTGACTATCATCGCATCAAAGGACATGCCATGGGTAAATGTATGAAATTGAAAAATGATATCCACGACCTTATTGATATGACAATATCTAGCTAGAAGGAAACAACAATGTGTCACCTAATGATGGCCTAGGAGTCTACCAAGGCCCTTTTCACAATCACAATAACCAATCCACATCCAAAGGATCATCCTCCAACACCAATCCCACCAACTAAGATAACAACATCAACTATAACAACATTCCATGTCCTTACAATAATGTAGTTGGCCAGATCGATTTCAACTCTACTCATGTTGCTACCATCAAAATAAAAAAAAATGCTCCTAAATGTGTCATTACCACCTGACATGAAAGTGTAACCATTAAGGAACCATCACCATCTTCCACCACTACCACTTTTGAATACAACCTCCTTGACCATCTCAAGAAGACCCCCACTCAAATCTCCATATTAGAACTCATTAAGACATCCACCATCCATTGTGAAATCCTTGACAAGGCTCTCCAAGAGTCTCATGTCCCCATTGACATTCCTCCCGCACAATTCCAAAATCTAGTGGCCCAATTATCTTCATCCTACCATCTCACCTTTAGCCAAATCCGACATGCCACCTATCGATCCTGCTCATAATAAAGCACTCCATATCGAAGTCCAAATCACCAACCACAAAATCAAGAGGGTCCTCTTAGATAATGGATCCAATTTTTATATATGTACTTAAAGTTCATAAAACTCTTGGGCTATTTAGCAGCTAACCTGGAGTCTTTAGTCATTTCCATCAAAGCATATGACAACACAAAGAGAGAATTAGAAGGTACCATATGCCTCCCTATCAAGGTGGGCCTGCTCACACTACTCACCCTATGTCATGTGATCAATCTTGACCTTCCATATAATCTTCTTCTAGGCCGACCATGGTTGCATGCCATGTAAGTCATCCCCTCTACCTATCACCAATGTTTTAAGTTTTCCCATAAAAGCATGGAAGTCACTAGTCCACCGATCAATGACCATTTGTGGTGTAGGAGCACCAAGGAGACCATATGGATTTATGTCTTGGCTTCATGTTGTTCATGTTGTCTTGTTGATTCAATAAGTTCTTGGAAGACCATTCCCTTGTTTGTAATAAGGACTATCTAAAATTCATCATGTTACTATCTTGGTTGAGGCAGTCATGTTTGTAAGCCTTTCTAAGGCATGTAGGAGGTCGTCATGGGTTGAATGCCTTGTCGAAGGCTTGTCACTCTTGGAAAAATAGTCTAAGCATCCCATACAGGGACAATACACTTGTAAACACAATACAAATCCATGTCATTAAGTGTCGAATGCTAACAAAATAGGGCAGCGATGGTTGAAGAACAGTTATAAACCTTCCCGTCGACCAAAACTATCTTCCAAGAGGTCTATCAAGGTGTATGCAAGCTTAAAAAGCCTTGAACATGATCATTGCAATGTAGAAGGGGAGTTTGAAGTGATTGAAAGGAGAAAATAAACAAAGAAGTTTAGTTTTCTTCCCAAATTTCTATGTAATTCACTGTTACAGGTCGTACCCTGTTCCTATACAAACAAATTAAGAAAAGTCATGATGATGGCATGATAGTAGGGTGAGTTGATTTACTTTTACATTTGGTTTGGGTTCTTGAAACATTTCTAGAGCATAGATAATTGTATTTTTCTAAAAATGGTCTGAAAAACCCTCATCTAGGGTTTATGATAGAAGTTATGCCTTTTCCCTCCATTCCACTGGTTTGACTCATTCCTGATCAATGGAATGGATTGATTTATGTCTATTTTCATGTGTTATGGCAAGGTTTGGATAGAGGACTTGAGAAGGATGAAGTTTTATTGAAGAAACCTAACATCCTCATGTGTTAGGTGTTGCATAGAAGCCTAGTAAGGGAACAACATAAGACCAATCGGTTGCAGTCCATTTTGGGGACCCAAAACCCAAGAAATCCTTAGTTTTATCATGCCCTTGAGATGTCCAAATGATTGGCTAAGCACTATAATCAAATTGGAGGGTGGTTGCTTCACAAAATAGGGCTAATTGGGGCTCTAGGCCACTAGGAGGGGTTATAGGTTAGACTATACTATCCAAAACAACCCATACCCAATTTGGGATATGTTGTAGGGAAGACAAAAGGGTATCTTAGGATTTTCTAAGATTTGAGTATGTAGACCTTTATCATGAGTTATTGCTGATTGTTCCTATTTCAAGGGCTACAAGGAGTTTAGTGGCCTAAAGAAGGAAGTCCCAATTGAAAGCCTATCTAACCTTAGCCAATGGTTTGAATGTGTCATATGGAGTGCCAAACAAGCCTCACCATGATGATTTCAAGAAAACTAATTGTTGTTCCCACTTTTGCATGATGATCCTTAAATTTGGTTTTTGAGTGAGAAGAAAACCTTGTCAAAAGAAGGAATCCTCAACCTATCCTAAGTCCTCTACATCATAGTGGTATCAGAGCCACAAAAGGTTCTATTTTTGGTTGTCTAAGACCTGGTATATGTTAGCAGAGGAGAGTGAAGGAGAGGCTAGCAACATGCCTCTAAAAGGGATAACCACTGAGGTGGTTAAGAAGTTCACAAAGATGGAAGAAAAGATTAAGAGTGGAGTCAAGGAAGCACTCCAAGCAGAGTTGAAGGAACTGAGGATAGAAAAGAGGATAGATGAAGGTTCTGATGAAGAAGAAGAAAAAGAGGAGGAAGAAGAAGATCAAGAAGAGGCAGAGGTACCTGTAGATCAGAAACATTTCCTTGAAGCCATTAGGGTAATTGGCAAAGATTCTTCAAAGGCTCGGATGGAGATTCCAATGTTTAGTGGCAAGATGAATACTGATGAAGTTATGGAGTGGATTGAGGCCCTAAATAACTACTTTGAATATAAAGAAGTTCCTGAGAACAAAAGGGTGAAGTTTGCAAAAACTAAACTCAAAGGTGCTGCCCTTACATGGTGGAATTACACCCAAGATGAGAGGGTAAAGAATGGGAAGAGCATGATCTCTTCATGGAGTAGAATGTTGGAGAGGACCAAGTCCCAATTCCTTCCATTAGACTATGAGGTGCAGATCTACAAGAAGATGCAAAATCTTAAGCAAAGAGATTTGGATGTGGCCACCTACACCGAGCAGTTTCACAAGTTCTCTCTTCGTTGTGGATATATGGAGGATGAAAAATGTAAAGTGGCAAGGTATCTAAATGGTTTGAAGTTTAGTATACAAGATGAAATCAGTATTCTAACCCCTGATACCATGGATAAATGTTTTCAAATGGCATTGAGGGCTGAAGAGAAGTTGAAGAGGAAAGGTGAGTAGTAAAATAGAGGAAGAGGTGGCAGAAATTTCAGAGGTAGGGGCAATTTTGGAGGTAGAAATAAGTTCCAAAGAAGTCAAGGGGAATCTAGTTCCCAAGAACAAAGTGGAGAATTAGGTTCTAGAGGAGGCTTTAGAGGAAGGAGACCCAATGGAAGGGGTAGATTTGGTGGACCAGGGAGAGGTCCTAATGTCTTCACAGGAAGGTGCTACAATTACAACCAAGTGGGACATCCAGCCTTCAAATGTCCTGAAAAGAAAGCCTCAAGCTCTCATGGAGGAGAGAGAAGGAACTAGTTGATCCAAGAGGAAGATTGCCAAAGTGTTAACTCTCCAATTGGAAGTGCAGCCCCAGTCCATGAAGGAGAAAGTTTGATGATGAGGAAAACCATGTTGAAGGTACCTCAAACACAAGAACCCCCTCAAAGGAAGACATTGTTTAGGACAACACGCAAGGCCTATTGTAAGATTTGTAGGGTAATTGTTGATTTAGGCTCAACTAAAAATTTGGTTTCTATTGAAATGGTAGACAAGTTGAAATTGAAAAGACTTCCTCATGTTAGTCCTTATAAAGTATCATGGTTGAATAAGGGGTAACAAGTTTTGGTAGATGAATAATCTTGGGTAGAATTTGAGATAGGGGAGTACAAGGACAAGATTTTGTGTGATATAATTCGCATGGATGATTGTCATTTGCTATTAGGATGTCCATGGCAATATGATGTTCAATCCCAACATGATGGTAAATCTAACTCCTTCATCATAACCAAAAATAGTAGGAAGTATATGATGGATCCATTACCGAATGATAATGTAGAGAAGAGTGTTGGGTCAAGTGTCATGATTGTGAGTGGTAAAGAGTTTCAAGACACCCTTAAGGAGGAAGGAACCCAAGGGTATGCTCTAATTTTGAAGCCTAAAAACAATCCTAATTTGCATGGTCCTAGAGAGGAAGAAGTTCCCAAGGAGGTGCAACAATTGTTAGAGAAATATAAAGGTATCATGGTAGAGGAGATGCCTAATAAATTACCACCTATTAGGGACATAAGCCATCAAATTGACTTCATACCAGGATCTACTTTTCCAAACAAAGTAGCCTACAAGATGACACCTTCTCAAAATGAAGAGATTGCCAAGCAAGTGCAAGAATTGTTGGATAAGGGATTGATAAGAAAGAGCCTTAGCCCATGTGTTGTCCCAATAGTCCTAGCCCCTAAAGAGGATGGTAAATGGAGATTGTGTATAGATTCTAGAGCTATTAACAAGATTACTATAAGATATAGGTTCCCTATGCCAAGGATTGAGGATCTAATTTACTATTTGGGAGGGGCTGAATACTTTTCTAAGATTGATCTTAAGAGTGGGTATCATCAAATTAGGATAAAGCAAGGGGATGAATGGAAGAAATCATTCAAAACAAATGAGGGTCTTTCTGAGTGGTTGGTGATGCCATTTGGCCTATCTAATGCCCCAAGTACTTTTATGCTTCTCATGAATGAAGTATTGCAATATTTCATTGGCAAATTTGTTGTGGTATATCTAGATGACATTCTTATTTTGAGTAGGACTAAGGAAGAACATTTGCAACATTTGGATAAGGTTTTGAAGAAATTGCATGATGAGAAATTGATGATCAACATGGAAAAGAGTGTCTTCATGAAGGAAGAACTCACCTATCTTGGTTTTGTCATTTCCCAAGGTAGTTTGAAGATGGATCCAGCAAAGGTAGAAGCCATTTTGTCATGGCCAACTCCTAAAACAACAGGTGATGTAAAAAGTTTTCATGGTTTGGCAACATTTTATAGGAAGTTTATAAGGTGTTTTAGTCATATTTGTACACCTATTTTGGATACCATCAAAGGGGGACAAAAATGTAAGTTTTCTTAGATAAAGGCAATCAATGATTCTTTTGAAATTCGTAAACAAAAGGTAGCACAACAACCCATTCTTGTTTTGCCCAACTTTAAAAAGTTGTTTGTGGTGGAATGTGATGCTAGTAACCTTGCTATAGGGGTTGTCTTAAGTTAAGAAGGTAGACCAGTTGATTTCTTTAGTGAAAAATTGAATGATGTTAATGTTAGATTTAGGATAGACAATTGAGAGGGGGGGTGAATCGGTTGTCCAAATCTTTCTTGCAATTAATCACTTAAATCATTTTCTTAATTCATTAGCATAATAATAAATCAATCATGGAAACATAATGTAACAATTCAAGAGCAGAAACACATTAACACATATGACACCAAGATTTTTAATGTGGAAAACCCGGTTAAGGGAAAAACCACAGGGTGACTAACCCAAGATTGTATTCTCTGTTAAAAGAATAGTAAGAACAAAATGGCACATGCCAATTAGGGCTCATTGTTTGAGCACACTACTCACAAGAGGCCCACTGCTTGCAGGAGACACATTGTCTACAGAATAATAAGTATTACATACTTAAACTGAAGAATAGCATCTTCACCATGCTTGAGTTAGTTCCATTTAAGCCCAATACTTCTGCTCTGCCTTTTGCTCTCCTCCTCTCTACCACATTCTTATCAAGACAAGACTCTCTTGAAATGACTTTACAATTCCTTATTTATACAAGACATCGACTTAGGGATAATCATCCAAGTCAGCATACATTACAGAGCAAATTCATAAATACAACATGACTAATTACAAAAAGACTTTGCATGGATCAACATACTATTAGCCACATAGATCTGAGACTTCAATCTTCCTTTAGGAATACGCCATTCTTCACAAAACATCTTCAAGATCATCCGTAGGATGTGTAACTCATCTGTTCGGCCAGACTTAGGAATAACACCATCATCTGGAAGTAATTCTTTAATTATGAGCTCAATCTTCAATGCGGACCACCAACATGAACTGGACACAATCCAAAGACTTCCACAAGCTTACCTGAATCACCAAAAACATCCACACTACTTCTACTTACTGAGATCATTCTGTCCTTCATCTGGAACCTCAAGAACACAGTCTGTCATCATTGGCATATTAGAATAGATGCTTGTGGACCTCCAAACCACAAACCAATTGAGTTGTCAATTCACATTGACTTCCTAATCACTCCAAATCCATAGAACAAGATGTTGCATTTCTGGATCTCACCGGACCTATCTGTATCACTCTGTCACCTCTGAACACCTACCAGGACCGGTTTTACTTAAGTGGCCATAAGTTCTTCAGATCTTCATACAGACCTCTAAAATCTTTATTGGATCATCTTAAGACACATATCTACAAACCCTTTGATGCGTATCCTCTGAACTTCATCTTAGCTAGGATCTTTATCTTAGTGATTTCACTGTTCTTCTCTGTGCTTGATAGGACTAATTTTCTTAATATCCTCAGCATACAGCTCATCCAATCCTTATCATCAATGCAGCAGGAGTATGTTGACATCAATGACGACACTAGTTAGGCTCATACTTGCAACAATCTCCCCCTTTGTCATTGATGGCAACATATGATGTGAAAAACTGTTCTAACCATCAAGACAAGAACTTCTCCTCACTTACACAACTCCCCCTATCAATAACAACCATTCACATGTCTTCTCTTCTTTTACTGCTCCCCCTTTGATCAGTAACCACTTATTTTTCACATGTCTTCTCTCCCCCTTTGACATCAATGGCAAAGGGCACATACTTGCATCACTTCAGAATCATAGCAGCTACTTCCCCTAAGTAGCAGCTTCCCATCATCAATCTGGACCACAAGATATGACTGTGAGATCCACTGGACTGATGCACATCAGTGCACCTTAATTCATAATCGGAGGGGTAATAACCCCTAACTTCTCCTTGAGATACTCAAAAGAGTCCTTAGGTAGAGGTTTAGTAAAAATATCTGCAATCTGATCCTTGGAAGGCACAAACTCTAATTTGACTTCATTCTTGTTCACTTGCTCTCTCCAAAAGTGAAACTTGATGGATATATGTTTAGTCTTAGAATGCAACACCAGATTCTTTGATATATTTATTGCACTTGAATTATCACAAAAGATTGTGATAGGTTCCTCATACTCTACTCTAATGTCTCTTAGCATTTGCTTCATCCACAATACTTGAGTGCAACTACCTGCTGCTGCAATAGATTCCGCTTCTGCAGTGGACAGAGATATTGCCTCTTGTTTCTTACTCAACCAAGAAACCAATCTCTTCCCCAAAAAGAATGTTTCACCATTGGTACTCTTCCGGTCATCCACATCTCCTGCCTAATTGGCATCTGTATATGCATGAAAAGAGAAATCATGATCTCTAGGATACCACAAACCATACTCAACTATCCCTTTTAGATATCTAAAGATCCTCTTTATTTCCATGACATGGCATTCTCTAGGATCAGCTTGGAATCTAGCAAAAAGACCAAAAGCATTCATAATGTCAGGTCTAGTTTGAGTGAGATACAAAAGTCCTCCAATCATTGACCTATACTTTTTTTGATCAGCCTTAGGAGAGTCATCATCTTTGCTCAATTTGCATCCAATTGCCATGGGAGTACTCATTGGTTTTGAGTTTTCCATCCCAAATTTCTTCAACAATTCTTTCACATATTTGGTATGAGAAATGAAGATTCCTTTCTTTGTTTGAGTGATTTGCAGACCCAAGAAGAAATTCATTTCCCCAAACATAGACATCTCAAATTCACTTTTCATTTGATTTGTAAAATTTTTGCAAATGCTATCTCTTCCTCCAAAAATGATATCATCAACAAATACTTCAACAATCAAGATATTTTCAAGATCAATTTTGAAGTACAAATTACTGTCAGCAGTACCTTTATTGAAACCAATCTTCAAAAGATGCTTATCCAATCTTTCATACTAGGCTCTTGGGACTTGCTTGAGTCCATACAGTGCTTTCTTCAACTTGCAGACCATATCACCATGATTAGACAATTGAAATCCATCCAGTTGCTCAGTGTATACTTCTTCTTCCAAGTCACCATTTAGGAAGCCAGACTTGACATCCATCTGATATACTTTGAAGTCCTTGAAGGCAGCAAAGGCAAGAAATAACCTGATTGCTTCAATTCTTACCACTGGAGAAAAAGTTTCTTCAAAATTGACTCCTACTTGAGAGTAACCCTTATAGACCAATCTGGCTTTGTTTCTGACTACTTCACCAACTTCATTCAGTTTGTTCTGGAAGACCCATTTGGTTCCAATCACATTCTTGTTTCTAGGTCTAGGAACAAGATCCCAAGTGTGATTTTTCTCATTTTCCATCAGCTCTTCCTCCATTGCTTTAGTCCAACTTTCATCATTGCATGCTTCATTCACCATCTTTGGTTCAATCTTTGAAATTAGACAATACTCTTCTAAGTCATGAGAAATCTTTCTTCTTGTTTGAACACCTTTGCTTTTATCACCTATGATCTGATCTTCAGAGTGATTCAGTCTTACATACCTGGGAATTTTGGGACTTTCTTGCACTTATATTTCTTGAACAGGTTCATTCAAACTCAACTCTTCTTCCTAGTTTACTGGATCAGTCTGAATCTAAATTTTAGAAGGGGCTTGGACTCCTTGGATCAAAACATCATTCTGATAATCTTCATCATATTCATAAAACCTTGAGGGTTTTTCAATACCTTCATCAACCTTCACATTTGTACTTTCTATAATCTTTCTCAATC
This sequence comes from Cunninghamia lanceolata, assembly GCA_027924645.1. Classification (NCBI taxonomy): domain Eukaryota; kingdom Viridiplantae; phylum Streptophyta; class Pinopsida; order Cupressales; family Cupressaceae; genus Cunninghamia; species Cunninghamia lanceolata. The sequence goes on from BSBN01001054.1 coordinate 1,297,527, forward strand.
TTTTGTTATAACAACGATATGCTTTGCTTTGAGTAGAATAACCCAAGAAAATTCCTTCATCACTTCTAGGATCAAATTTTCTTAAATCTTCATCTCTTTTGATGTAACATTTTCTACCAAAAACTCTGAAATACTTAACTGTGGGAGTGATGCCAAACCAGAGTTTATAGGGAGTCTTACTAGTATTGCTTTTGATTTGTACTCGATTAAGAGTATAGATGACAGTGCTTATAGCTTCTCTCCAATAGATCTGAGAAACATTTTCTTCCATCATCATGGTTCTAGATGCTTCCTGGATGGTCTGGTTCTTTCTTTCCACTACTCCATTCTTCTGTGGTGTCCTTGGAGTAGACAACTATCTTTTTATTCCATGTTCTCACAGAATTCTATGAACTCACCGGATGTGAATTCTCCACCTCTATCAGAACTCAAACATTTTATGTTCAATCTAGTTTCATTCTCTACCATAGCCTTGAATATTTTGAATTTCTCAAAAGACTCTGATTTCTCTTTCAGAAAAGTCACCCACATCATCCGGGAGTAGTCATCAATTAATAGCATGAAGTATCTATCACCTTGCACACTCCTAATTCTTGCCGGACCACATAGGTTAGTATGAACTAAGTCCAATAATCTAGTAGAAGACTGTTCCTTACTTTTGAATGTGACTCTGCTCTGCTTGCCTAACTGACATTATTTGCACAAACTATTAGTAGGTTTCACCAGTCTTGGAATATCTCTTACAACCTGAGTGTTTCTTATCTTGATTATATTATCAAAATTCACATGACACATTCTCCTATGCCACAACCAACTCTGATCAATTTGAACAAATAAGCAGCTTTTACTAGTACCAACCAAGTGGAATATATTACCTTTAGTTTGAGTACCAGATGCAATCTCTATTATGGAACTTTCAAAGATCTTGCATTTTCCATTTTTGAATCAGAGATCATAGCCTTTATCCACCAATTGTCCAACATTGACAAAATTGTGTTTTAGGCCTTCAACATACAGTACATTACTGGTTTTGTTCTTTCCATCAAAATAAATAGTTCCTCTACCTCTGATTCTGCCAGCATAATTATCACCAAATTTTATCACTCGTCCTTCATACCTTTCCAAATCTATGAACTTATTTTTGTCACCTATCATATGGTGGGAGCATCCACTGTTAATGACCCAATCATCCTTTTCTTCAACTTGGGTAGCTAGAGCTCTTTCTACAATTTTATGATTGACAGATTTAGAGGGCATTGGATCTTCTTCCTTGATGGCAATAAACACCTAGTTACTTCCAGATATGTTTCCTGTCTCTGATTCATCATCTATTACTCCTTCATCATCATCTTCATGAACATAGTAACATTTCTTTTGGAACCTTTATCTATTAGGATTTGGCCTTGAAAATCTTTCCAGACACCTTGAGGCAAAATGACCAATCTTATTACAGTTAAAACATTTAAAAGGCAATTTCCCCTCATCCTTACCAGATCCTCTTGGCAGTCTTTTTGCAATAAGGGCTTCAAGTTGAGCAGCTTCCGCTTCATCTTCTTTCAGGTCTTTTCTTTCTTTTTCATACCATGAAAGTTTCTTTGAAGAGTTCTCTCCCAAATCAAACTTTTGTTTTCCTTTTACAAAGGCACTAGCTTTGAAAGAAGATTCAGTCTTGGGGGGGGCATCTCCAAACTCGGTCAATTCAAATGCAGCCACTTTACCAACCAATTGATGTCTTGTGATACCTGAAAAGGATCTGAATTCTCCAATAGTAGTAACCTTATATTTGTAAGAATCAAGAAGGGATCTGAGAACTTTGCTAACAATTTCATCTTCATCTAAGATTCCACCAGCACATCTAATGCCGCAAACAAGTTCATTTACTCTTGGAATAAATGTAGTGATATTTTCATCTTCTGTCATCTTCAGGTTTTCAAATTTTCCTTTCAGACTCTGTAGCTTGGCACATTTAACATACTTATCGCCATGCAGAAGTTCCAATTTTTCCCAAATCTCATGAGTAGTTTTTAGGTCAATAACATTTATCATCTTTGAATCAGATAAGGCACTTAGAAGAGCTTCTTTAGCCCATAGATTGTTTTCAACATCTTTGATTTCATCTACAGTATGTGGACAATTTTGTGGAGGATCATACTTCTTTGAAGCTATGATCCAATACTGCATTCCCATATATTGCAAGTGGCATTCCATGCGACTTTTCCAAAGAGTGAAATTGGTTCCATCAAACCTCAGACTATCCTTCTTATAGGACGACATCTTGGATTTCCTCAAGTGGTTAAGCTCTTTTAGAGGAACTTACCTCTGATACCAATTGTTAGATTTAGGGTAGACAACTGAGAGGGGGGGTGAATCGGTTGTCCAAAACTTTATTGCAATTAATCACTTAAATCCTTTTCTTAAATCATCAGCATAATAATAAATCAATCATGGAAACATAATGCATCAATTCAAGAGCAGAAACATATTAACACATATGACACTAAGATTTTTAATGTGGAAAACCGGTTAAGGGAAAAACCATGGGGTGACTAACCCAAGATTTTATTCTCTATTAAAAGAATAGTAAGAACAAAATGGCACATGCCAATTAGGGCTCACTGCTGAACACACTACTCACAAGAGGCCCACTGCCTACAGGAGACACACTATCTACAGAATAACAAGTATTACATACTTGAATTGAAGAATAGCATCTTCAGCATGCTTGAGTCAGTTCCATTTAAGCCCAATACTTTTGCTCTGCCTTTTGCTCTCCTCCTCTCTACCACATTCTCATCAAGACAAGACTCTCTTGAAATGACTTTACAATTCCTTATTTATACAAGACATCGACTTAGGGATAATCATCCAAGTTGGCATACATTACAGAGCAAATTCACAAATACAACATGACTAATTACAAAAAGACTTCACGCGGATCAACATACTATCGGCCACACAGATCTGAGACTTCAATCTTCCTTTAGGAACATGCCATTCTTCACAAAACATCTTCAAGATCATCCACAGGATGTGTAACTCATCTGGTCTGCTAGACTTAGGAAGAACGCCATCATCCAGAAGTAATTCTTCAATTACGAGCTCAATCTTCAATGCGGACCACCAACACAAATTGGACATAATCTAAAGACTTCCACAAGATTTCCTAAATCACCAAAAACATCCACACTACTTCTGCTTACTAAGATCATTCTCTCCTTCATCCGGAACCTCAAGAACACAGTCTGTCATCACTGTCATATTAGAATAGATACTTGCAGACCTCCATACCATGAACCAATTGATTTGTCAATTCACATTGACTTCCTAATCACTCCACCAAATCTGTAAAACAAGATGTTGCATTTCTGGATCTCACTGGACCTATCTGTATCACTATGTCACCTCTGAACACCTGCCAGAACCAGTTTTACTTAAGTGGCCATAACTTCTTTAGATCTTCATGCATACCTTTGAATCTTTATTGGATCATCTTAAGACACATATCTACAAACCCTTTTATGCACATCCTCTAAACTTTATCTTAGTTGGGATCTTTATCTTACTGACTTCACTATTCTTCTTTATTCCTGATAGGACTAATTTTCTCAATATCCTCAGCATACAGCTCATCCAATCCTTATCATCAATGCAACAGGAGTATGTTGACATTAGTGACAACACCGGTTAGGCCCATACTTGCAACAACTAAGAGAAAGTATTCTACTTATGACTCGGAATTGTATGCAATGGTGCAAGCTTTGAAAAAGTGGAGGCACTATCTTTTGCCTAAAGAGTTTATTGTTTATACTAACAACCATGGACTTAGTTTTTTGAATTCACAGGAGAAACTCAACCATAGGCATATGAAATGGGTTGAACAAATCCAAGCATAAACTTTTTCAATCAAACACAAGAAGGGGTAGGCCAATAAAGTGACAGATGCATTGAGTAGAAGGGTGAGTATGGTTCAAGTAATTCAGTTGCAAAGTGTGGGGATTGATGCTCTCAAACATATGTATCAGGATGATGAAGATTTCAAGGAGGTATATGAAGTTTGTTCATAGTTTTTAGACTCTTATCATTCTAATTTTCTGAGTTTTTATTGCAACAGGGGTTGTTCAAAGGTAGCCAATTATGTGTTCCTAGGTGTTCCATGAGGGAGAACATCATAAAGGAAAAACATTGTGGTGGACTAGGAGGCCACTTTGGGCTGGACAAAATATTGGGTTAGGTGAAACGGTTTTATTTTTGGCCTAAAATGCAATCAGACATCAGAAAATTTGTTGAATGTTGTAGTATTTGTCAAAGAGCAAAAGGAACTTCATCTAATGCTGGTCTATATCAGCCACTTCCTATTCCTCATAGGCCATGGGAAAGTATTAGCATGGATTTTGTCTTGGGTCTTCCTAGGACTCAAAGAGGTTTTGATAGCATATTTGTTGTGGTGGATAGATTCAGTAAGATGGCTCATTTCTTGCCATGTAAATGCACTAATGATGCTTCACACATTGCTGGTTTGTTCTTCAAAGAAATTGTTAGAATTCATGGTTTACATCTTAACATTGTGATTGACAGAGATCCAAAATTTGTGGGCCACTTTTGGCATACTTTGTGGAAGAAGTTGGGCACTCAGTTATCATTCACTTTAGCCTATCACCCTCAGAGTGATGGTCAAACTAAGGTAGTGAATAGGTCTTTGGGAAATCTTGTTAGATGTCTTACAAAGCAGCATGGAGAAGCATGGGATATGATCATCCCTTAAGCTAAATTTACTTATAATGACTCCACCAATAGAATCATAGGAAGGAGTCCATTTGAGATTGTCTATGGTGTTCACCCAAGAGGTATTCTTGAATTGAGAGATCTCCATGGATTGGAGAGGAAGAGTGCTCAAGGTGAAGACTTTGCATTGGCTATGAAGGACATCCATGATAATGTAAGAGAAACTCTTCAAAGGAACAATGAGAAGTACAAGGAGAAAGCCAATAAGAGAAGAAGAGAGGTGCAATACATGGTTGGGGATTTAGTCATGGCACATTTGAAGAAGGAGAGGCTTCCAAAAGGGTAGCCAACCAAACTCCTCATGAAGAAGATAGGTCCATGTTAGATTGTACACAAATTTGGGTCCAACGCCTATGAGATTGAGCTTCCTCAAAGCTTGGAAATTTCTCCCATCTTCAATGTTGCTGACTTGTTTCCATACAAGGGTGATAATGTTGCAGGTCTTGATGTAGCCCAAGAAGATGAAGATTGGATAAAGGATCTACCTCCCAGCCAACCATTGAAGTTGGAATGCATTCTTGATACCAAGGTCATCAAAAGGACTAGAAAGAAAACCTACAAGTAGTTCCTTGTCAAATGGAGTGGCTTACCCAATGAAGATGCCACTTGGATGAGTGAAGAAGACATCTTGAAGCATGGTGTCACAGTTGTTGATCTACTTCCTCAAGAGACTTGAGTTCTTTACCACCCGAGGAGTATGGTGCAGGAGCACCAAGGAGAACATATGGATTTATGTCTTGTCTTCATGTTGTTCATGTAGTCTTGTTGATTCAATAAGGTCTTGGAAGACCATTCCCTTGTTTGTAATAAGGACTATGTCCAAAATTCATCATGTTACTGTCTTGGTTGAGGTAGTCATGTTTGTAAGCCTTTCTAAGGCATGTAGAAGGTAGTCATGGGTTGAATGCCTTGTCAAAGGCTTGTCACTCTTGGAAAAATAGTCTAAGCATCCCAAATAGGGACAATACACTTGTAAACACAATACAAATCCATGTCATTAAGTGTCAAATGCTAACAAAACAGGGCAACGATGGTTGAAGAACACTTATAAACCTTCCTATCAACCAAAACTATCTTCCAAGAGGTCTATCAAGGTGTATGTAGGCTTAAAAATCCTTGAACATGATCATTGCAATGTAGAAGGGGAGTTTGAAGTGATTGAAAAGAGAAAATAAACAAAGAAGTTCAATTTTCTGCCCAAATTTCTGTGTAATTCGCTGTTACAGGCCGTACCTTGTTCCTGTACGGATAGGTTGAGAAAAGTCTCAATGATGGAATGATAGTAGGGTGAGTTGATTTCCTTTTACATTTGGTTTGGGTTGTTGAAACATTTCTAGAGCATAGATAATTGCACTTTTCTGAAAACGGTCTGAAAAACCCTCATCTAGGGTTTTTGATAGAAGTTATGCATTTTCCCTCCATTCCACTAGTTTGACTCATTCCTGATTAGTGGAATGGATTGCTTTATGTCCTTTTTCATGTGTTATGGTAAAGTTTGGGTAGGGGACTTAAGAAGGATGAAGTTTTATTGAAGAAACCTAACATTCTCATGTGTTAGGTGTTGCATAGAAGCCTAGTAAGGGAACAACATAAGGCCAATCAGTTGCAGTCCATTTTGGGGACCCAAAACCTAAGAAATCCTTAGTTTTATCATGCCCTTGAGATGTCCAAATGATTGGTTGAGCACTATAATCAAATTGGAGGGTGGTTGCTTCACAAAATAGGGCTAATTGGGGCTCTAGGCCACTAGGAGGGGTTATAGGTTAGACTATACTATCCAAAAAAACCTATACCCAATTTGGGATATGTTGTAGGGAAGCCAAAAGGGTATCTTACAATTATCTAAGATTTGAGTTTACTAACCTGTATCAAGAGTTATTGCTGACTGTTCCTATTTCAAGGGCTACAAGGAATTTAGTGGCCTAAAGAAGGAAGTCCCAATTCAAAGCCTATATAACCTTAGCCAATGGTTTGAATGTGTCATATGGAATTCCAAACAAGCCTCACCATGATGATTTCAAGAAAACTAACTTCTGTTCCCACTTTTGCATGATGATCCTTAAATTTGGTTTTTGAGTGTGAGAAGAAAGCATTGTCGAAAGAAGGAATCCTCAACCTATCCTAAGTCCTCTACATCAATTTGAGTATTGTAAAGCTTTGGAGGTTATTTATAATAGACAATTTCATTGCCCAAGCACTTATGGGGAACATCTCAAAGACCTGTCATCCATACCATCCACTTCATCCTCTCCATCCATCACCATTGATCCATTGCATGTTTCCACCTCATCTGCCACTCTGACCCAAGTCAAGATCATAGACAGAGGGTGTGGTGAATATGAGCTTCATAATACTTTCCATGTGGGACAATTGCCTTTGTCCCCTGGCTTCCATGGTCGTCATCTATAGAATAAGGCTCAAGAACAACAATGCAATATTGATGACAAGATCCCTTTTGGCCCAACATAGATCTCTACAGAAGAAGAAGCCAAAGAAACAACTTTGAGTAATTGGCTATATCATGATGAGATCCCTCTAGTAGATGCAGATCTCAAATACTTCAAAGAAAAATATCTTGTACCATTCCAAATATGCACCAAAATGCCATATCATGGAAAAAGGCTTCACATTGATGAACAAGGCACTACAGAACCTATTTCAGTTGATCCCACATCCTCTAAGAAATATACCAAGAACTTTGGTTTAGGATATGCACCGCCTACTGTGATAATCCTTGTACCTAGTAAAACTTTTCTAGAAGTGATTGGAACCTCTTCTATTGTTGAAAACATTACGCCGAGTGTCATCATACATTCATGCAAAGATCTTGATCTTCATCCCAAACTCAGTGCTTGGAATTATCAAGGACTGCCACCTCTTGACATGTTCTGAAACTATGAGGCTCGCTCTATATTCCTAGAACTCTGTGACACCTCCTAGTATGCCATATGCTTGCATGCATATGCCTATTTTGGGGAAGAGGAGATCCTTAGTGAAAATAAAAAATAAAAAAAGAAGAAAATTGTCCCCTGGTGAAAACCTCTCTAAGGCACTGTTAGATGTAAAAGAGAAAAATAAGATGTATCTCCTAGTGAAAACCTCTCTAAGGCACTAGGAGATGAGTATCTTCATCTTCCCCCTATACTTTCCTACTAGAAGGAACACTCCAACATCCTGATTGAAGGAACCCAAGAAATCAATCTCGACACACAGGAACAAAGCAAACTCACACATATTGCAAAGAACCTTGCTAGAAAAGAAGAATCCAATCTTTTGATCTTGCTTCATAAGGCACTTGATGTCTTTGCTTGGTCCTATGCCAACATGCCAGGATTGGATCCTTCCTTGGTCATCAATCATCTTGTGGTACATCTAGAAGCTTGACTCGTCAAACAAAAACTCTGCAAGATGCACCCTCAAGTCACCTTGCTTGTCATAGAAGAATTGTAAAAAATATTAGAAGTTAGCTTCATTTGACCTATCAACTACCCAAAATGGGTCTCTAACATTGTTCCAATTGCTAAGAAACCTAGGGGCATCTGAGTATGCACAAATTTTGAGACCTTAACAATGCACAAATTTTGAGACCTTAACAAAGCATGTCCTAAAGATGATTTTCTACTTCCCAACATTGATATTATTATGGATCTCATAGTTGGACATGAAATGCTTTCCCTCATGGATGGATTTTTTGGGTACAACCAAATTAGAATTGCCCATGAAGATCAAAATAAAATAGCTTACACTTGTCCTTAGGGTACCTATTGTTGGCAAGTCATCCCCTTTGGTGTAAAAAATGTTGGAGAAACCAATCAACGGGCCATGACTACTAGTTTCATGACATGCTACATAAGATCATGGAGGACTATGTGGATGACCTCCTTGGGAAATCAAGAACAAGAGAAGAACACCTAGATGTTTTACAGTAGATATTTGACCACCTTAGGGGATACAAACTTCATCTTAATCCCAAGAAATGTGTCTTTGGCATCACATTGAGAAAGCTCTTGGGGTTCATTGTCTCCCACAGAGGTATTGAAGTTGATCTGGCTAAAGTCACTGCTATAACCTATAATGAAGGAAAAGAGGGTTGATGGGATTTATGGATAGTTTAGTTAGGTCCTCCTTTCACTTAGTACATTCAAGGACATCTAATTGAGTTGAATCACTACTTATGTAAGAGGACTCAACTATTAGGTTGGCTATCGCTTGGAATGATAATGAAATTTGGAATTTGATGTTGATTTGTCAATTCTTAGCCTGATTAAGCCTAAAACCCTAATTATGTAAAATTGTAAGAAAACGGACGAAACACAACAAATCCTTTTACATAAATATACTAAATATGGATTAGATACATACTAGATTTTGAGTTTCAGAATACAGAAAAAGTTGGGGGTGAAAGAGTGGGTGCCAAGGTACAACTTTTTCAAAGGGCTTTGGGATCTTTTCCGCTACTGACTGCAACCACTTCAGAGATTTTCTATGCTTTGAAATTGAGGGTCAAAGGTGCCGGTACCCTTGCCCTTTTTGAGATATTTCCTACCTTTTTCTTTAGATCTTAATTCCTTATGCTCTACAATAGTGCTATGCAACTCTACTCTTCAAGATCTGATACCTGTCACCTACAATCATAAGAGAGGGGTTGGGGGTTGTGGTGCTTAGGAGCTTGCCTCGGTCAAGCCCCAGAATGGTATTCAATCCTTCCAACACCTTTGTTAGATAGAGAGTGTGTGTCCTTATAGGACAGAGGCAAAAGAAATGATAAAAATGATAGATTGAATCACAAATAGATATCACGTCGGAGGTGTAGCTCTCATGGAGATGAAGCTCTTTAATGCCATGAGAAGATGAAGCCAAATCTGCAATAACAAACACAATAACAAAACAAGTTTGCTGTGCAACACAATGAATACCATGAATGCTCTAAAACCATAAGTTTGCTAAAATTTCAAATTCATCTTCTAGTTTACAAATGAAGTCCTAAACATGATTATATATCCATTCCTACTACAAATTTTGTAATTCAAACTCAATATGTCAGCAACGGAAACCTTTTAATGATCAACTAACATTGAAATTTTAGACCCTGCCAAAATACGACAAGGCAAGGGCGCAGGCGCCCAAACCTAGGGGCCTATTTTGGGTTAGGATTAAGCTTAGAGATGTCCCCTAAGTCCCATTTTTCATGGGTTTCCAAGCATTTTGTCTCAAGATTTATTTCTAACATGCATGATGAAAATTAAGGGACCTAAGAGCTAAACTTAGGAGGTAAAAGTCCTAGGGAGACATTTTACGATATAAAATTTAGCCCCCACTTTAATGTATGTATGTCCTTATGACCCATACATGCATTAAAGTATGGTTGAAAACACAACAAACATGCCATGCACTTGAAGCTAGTGCATACACGAAGATTGAGGAACTATTTCTAGCCCTCAATCTTAGGTATGCATTACAAAACACATCGCAAACATGCAAAACATAGTGAAGACAATAACCGAAATACAAGACATGGAGAAGATAGTATTGAAGACATGCAAAACACAAAGAAGACATGAGAGAAATCACACAAAACATGATGTATAAAGTGATATAACATTTTCATTTTCATATATATAAACACATGGAAATAAAAATTGCAACACAAAACCCCAAGAATGTAGGGGAGACTCATTGCCATACCCTTTACACTACACTTAGGGGAGAAAACATGCCATACAAATGTTGAACACACAAAACAACTAAGAGAGGGGGGTGAATCAGTTGTATCGTAAATTTTGAATCCTCACAAACGTTCAGATCCACATTAACCTTTAAACATGTTATGATGATTAAGCATGAAAATAAAATAATAGAAACTAAATCATAACATCACCAAACACAAGACAATACCAAATTTTATATGGAAAACCCAAGAAGGGAAAAACCACTGTGAGGATTATCTCACAATATAAAGTAGTAGCAACACCAAATTACAAAAGGCTCACTGCCCAAAAGAAAGAAAGAAGGGCTCACTACTAAAGGATTCACTATACAAAAGAAAAAGATAGAAGAGAAGGATCACTGCCAAGGATAAACTGGTATAATTGCATCTAACATATGCATGGAGTTTAGTTCCAATGAAGCTCAATATTCACCACAACAAAAACAACATCTTCACAGAACATTGAAAAATAGTAGACACCTTCTGGTCACTACATCTAGTAGCCTAACACATGAAATCTCTCGCTGAACTAATCAAATTCACATCACATAATATTCCCCATGCATACCTTCAGTTATTAATCCTTGACACGTATTTATACCATCATCAACCTTGAAAACATTCTCCTAGGTCGGCAACACACCTTAACCCATGAAATTAAAATTAGGTCTAGACCAAAACATTCCCATGGAGGAAAGCAATGAATGCAGACCACATCACACCTTAGCACAAACCTAAATCCATGCATACATTCTTCAACATACTTTCATAATCAACAAAGCACAACTGAAATTAGTGTAAACAACCAAGTAAGCCAAACTTGTGTTAACACTATGAACTTTTAAGTTTATGCTTCCTCAAAACCAAAATATGACATGCAAACCATGCTCCAAGCTTGACCATGATCTATAGACATCCACAGGCAACTGAAAACCAACAAAATCTTTTGCAACATCTTTCACCTGAAGAAAGTTCACACCAGAGCACTTAGATTACTTTGTCATCAACTTCAACTCAAGAAACCATCAATTGCAACTCAAGAAACAAACTTATAGAGCACCAAACCATGAACCACTTGAATTAAAGAATGATATATACCTTATAAGCATAAATCCATAAACAAATATGCGGACAAATGCAGAGAAAAATAGTTTCCCTTAGACACTTCTACACAACTTAGAAATACTATCTGCACACTGGTGAACACAACTTTCTCTGCACAACAAAGCAAAGAACAAAATCTAGAATATAACATCTCTGACCACCTTTGAACAACATATTCAAACTGCACAATTAGGTATACAATTAGGAAAAAATGTGGAGCAAAACTCAATCACAACCCTGTTAAGCCAGTTAGTCTCTTCAACACATTGTTTCCTTTATTAACCAAATTTTCTCAAAAGAACTTGGAAACCGAACAATAGAAACATATTCTCAACATCTTCATTACTTCTACAAAGTAACCAAATCACCTTGAAATATCACTTTCAGCAATAGCTCATATCCTCATCTCTGCATAACACAAACCACTCATACTCTTGAACATAGTTGACACCAATGACAACACAAGCTTGTTGACATCAATTACAACACTGATTAGCACATACTTGGAGAAATATCCCCCTTTGTCAATGATGGCAATACATAATGTGAAAAACCATCAAGACATAACTCTACACTAATCTTCTTTACTTTCTTACTCTCCTCCTTTCTTTTACACATCTTACTCTGTTTCCCTAATCATTGATTCATTTTCTTCAACACATTGTTTCCTTTATTATTCAAATTTTCTCAAAAGCACTTGGAAACCAAACAAAATAAGAATATTCTCAACATATTCATCATTTCTACAAAGTAACCAAATCACCTTCAGAAATCACCTCTAGCAATAGCTCATATCCTCATCTTTACACAACACAAACTACTCATACTCTTGAACACAGTTGACACCAATGACAACACAAGCTTGTTGACATCAATGACAACACCAATTAGCACATAATTGCAACAATCTCCACCTTTGTCATTGATGGCAATACATAATGTGAAAAACCATCAAGACACAACTCTGAATCAATCTTCTTTACTTTCTTACTCTCCCCTTTCTCTTACACATCTTACTCTCTCTCCTTGATCGCTAATTCATTTCTTTTTAATATTGCTCTCTCTCCTACTTTTACATCAATGGAAAAGAGTGACACACCTTTTATTTTACTCTTCTCAGGTCACATAATCTTTTCTTTTCACTACTCTGAATACTCACCCTTAGGAGTGCACATCAAACTGTATCAACTCTTACTCCCCTAACTCAGCAATCATCATGACCACTACCTTCTTCCTTGAGAGGTAGCCTCCAACATCAATTAAAAAAAGAATGAATCTTGAAATCCATTGGATCGATGCACCTCCTTATGTATCTAGTTCAAAGAAGGAGGGGCAATAACCCCTAACTTTTCCTGGAGATAGTCAAATGTATTCGCAGGAAGAGCCTTAGTGAATATGTCAGCAACCTTATACTTTGTGGGCACATACTCAAGCTTCACTTCATTCTCTGCAACCTTATCTCTCAGAAAGTGATACCTAATTGAGATATGATTTATCCTTGAATACATCACTGGATTCTTTGAAATGTTAATAGCACTTGTATTATCATAGAAAATAGAAATTGGCTCATCATACACAACTTTGATATCCTTTAAGGTTTGTCATCCATAACACCTATGTGCAACATGATGCTGTAGCAATATACTCTACCTCTATAATAGATAAAGACACTAAATCTTGTTTCTTACTTAGCCAAGACACCAATTTGCATCTGTATATGCACTTAGAGTAAAGTTAGTATCTTTTGGATACCACAAGACATGATCTAAAGTGCCCTTTAAATATCTTATAATCCTCTTCACTGCCATAATATGTGACTCTCTAGGATCTTCTTGAAATCTAGCCATAAGACAGACTGCATGCATAATATCTAGTCTAGTAGCAGTTAGATACAATAATCCTCCAATCATTGATTTGTACTTGCTCTGATTAGCCTTAGAAGATTCAACATTCTTGCTCAACTTACAACTAGTAACCATAGGAGTACAAACTGGTTTAGAATCTTGCATTCCAAACTTCTTTAACAACTCTTTTACTTACTTTGACTAAGAAATGAAAATACTCTTATCTGTTTGATTAATCTGTAACCTAAGGAAGAAATTCATATCCCCACACATTGACATTTCAAACTCTTTTTGCATTTCATCTACAAAACTCTTACACATACCTTCATTTCTCTAAAAATTATGTCATCCACATATACTTCCACAATTAGAATTTGATCTCCACTTACTTTGATTGACAAATTGCTATTTTTAGTACCTTTATTAAATCCTTGTTGTAATAAGTACCTATCCAACCTTGCATACTAAGCTCTGGGGGCTTGATTTAATCCATATAGTGCCTTATTCAACTTCAAACCATATCTGTCTTATCTGACAACTAAAATCCTTCCGGTTGCTCTATGTACACTTCCTCTTCCAACTCACCATTCAAGAAAGTAGACTTCAGATCCATTTGATATACATTGAAATCCTTATGTGTTGTAAAAGTCAAAAACATCTTAATTGCTTCCATTCTTACCACCGGAGCATAAGTTTCCTCATAGTCTATTCCTTCCACTTGTGAGTAGCCTTTACACACAAGTATTTCCTTGTTCATTACCTCTTCTCCACTCTCATTCAATTTATTTCAGAAGACCCACTTACTTCCAATTACATTTTTGTTCTCTAGTCTTGGGACAAGTTTGCAAGCCTAGTTCTTCTCAATCTACATTAGTTTTCCTTCCATAGTCTTGATCCAGGTTCAAATTTAGAAAGTAAACACAAATTTACCCATTCTTCAGCAGCTCTCCTTCTTGTCAATACACCTTTGTTATTATCACCAATGATCTAGTCTTCAAAGTGATGCTTCTGCACATACTTGGGAGTTTTAGGGATTCTTTCTGGAGCTTCTTGTTCTTCAACATGTACTTATTTTTCTTTAGTTTCTTCTTCTTATCCACAATAAGACTCATCTAATTCATATCTATTCACCTCTAAGTTCATCTGTAAATCCCAAACACCTTCAATCAACATGAAAACTACTATGTTCTGTCAAACTGAACTTCTGTTACTCATTACTTTCAAGCCAATCATCAAAATTAGACAAAATTCTAGACATAGACCATATCCCAAAACTGTAGAGTAAAATCTTCAATAGCGGACAAATGCAGACCAAATTACTGAAATATTGTAGCTTGATTTTACTGAACAAATACTTAGCCAAAATTCATAACCTATCTTCTTACCTAATCAAATTTTCTTGCTTAGCAGACTTCTTGTGGAGGATAAGATCCTCTTGAAAAATTACCAACCAATCTAATCTGCATAACTCAACCTTTATCCTTTGCAATCACAATCTCTATCCTAATTTAAACCTTTGTTGCTAATCCTTAACCTTATCTCTTCATGTCGAGGCATCAACACCATTCCTTTGGCAGATGAGAAAAGATTTCCATTAAAGCTCCCCCTGAGCCAAAGCTCTCATCTTAGTTTCTAGAGGAAACATTTGCACTGGATGTCAGTACAGGCTTACCATTAACCTCTGTTACTTCCTTCTTTACCCAAATATTATTTATTTCCTTCTTGGTCTCTACTAGATCAACCTTTTGTACTAGTTTATTCTTCTTTGCTAGATTGCCCCGCTTCATGTTTCTACTTCTGCAAAACCTAAAAATGTGTCCCGGTATATTGTAATTGTAGAATACAACATTTCTTTGACTAGTATTCCTTCCATTCATTCTAGATCTGCATAGGTTAGCTTTATGCCCAAATTTCTTACATGTATAATAGTAGCCACTGAAAGATTTAGCTATCCTATCATTTCCATAGCCATTTCTTATTTGACTTTTGCACTCATTAGCTCTATGACCCATCTTATTACATACAAAACACCTAGTAGAGTTCTGACTCACTTTACTTTTGAATACAACAACTCTGTAACCAACTTTGTTTCATGTGAAGCATTGACTAGAGAAGGATGGAACATTTAGATTCCTTCTACTTCTACATTCTATTATTTTGTGTCCATACTTATTGCATAAATGACAAACACCATTGAAATATGGATACATTTGAGCATTTGGTTGTCTAATTGGAGGTCTTCTAGCTTTATTCTTTTGATTCTAGATCTACTTGCCATTGTTCCTCTAATTTGAAGTCTGATCTGATTTGGAACTTTGACCCTTTTCAAATCCTATTTCCCTCTTTATCATTAGGACTTTTCTGGCTTGAGATCATCTCATCAAGCTCTGCATAACTTATCTTGAATTTTTCTTCATAATTCTTTGCCTTCTCTAGGTCTGATCTCAAACTCACAACTTCTTGTTCAAGCCTTATAAATTCTTCAGATTTGCCTTTCACCATTAGGTTCAAATATTCCTCAATCCTTACATTTTCTTCAACTTGCACTTTCAGACCATTCATAGATTCATTTGTTATCCTCAACTATTCACTAATTTCCTTATTTCTTTCTTTGAACTTCTTGACTTGCTCTCTTAATTTTCGGATACATCCATCTGCTTCTTTAACATTCTCCTTTAGATCTTTGATTTCTTCTTCGGTCCTCTCTAGGTCTTCAAGAGCAATCTTGAGTTCTTCACTATTGATAGACGTGCATTCACCTTCTGAAGATCCATCAAACAAGAGAACATCCTTCTTGTGGGCCATTCTAGATCTTCCTCAAGTTGTTAATCTTTCTTCCAAGTAACCTTGCTATAATACCAATTGTTGAACGTGTTGGTTTTTCTTCTGAATCAGCATTAGGGTTTGGCACTTCTAATGCACAGGTAGATTCAGCCAACTGAATACAGGAGGTTGCGTGAGCTCCTCCCCTTCACTTTTGGTTCTACTACACCAAGGGGGGTGTCCCTATTTGATAAAAGTATAACCTTGACTAGCTCAATGACAGAAGGATTTAACTTGACAGCAACAGGCAGAATACTCTCATGTATGGACCAAGATTTGTGTAACAAATCACAAGGTTGGCAACATTCTTGGACATGATGTCTGGTTGGGTATGAGAGCATGCAGGGATCCTAATCCTAATCCTACTCCTACAACTAACAGGTGGAAGGATGAAATGGTTTGATTTGATTTTTGGATGCAAAGCTGGACATGGTATATAACCTCAACACAGAGCTAGATTGGTGCCTATCCAGGGCTTGGAGTCGGTAGACATACACCTATGAATGATCAGCATGAACAACTAAAACTGGATTTCAGGGGGATATACATGATATCTGCCTTATAGATATCTCCCAATACAGAGTGTTAAGCTATCTATACTTATGGCATCCCTATTGCAGTATACCCTTCCCAATATTCAATCTGAAAATAGTTTAATCTACCCCTTGAGAGAAGTTAAAAGATTAAACATTCAACACAGGAATTCTATGTTCTAGAATCTTAGACATTCCTTGAATACCTGGACTTAGAAGAAAGATACATGCAAGACTGGAGACAGAATTAGCACAACACAAGAAAACATAGCATTATTCATATAAGATTGACCATGAAATTAGTGGATTCATGCAAAAACGTACAACAGGAGATACATAAACTCACAAGTTTTGCTGCACAGAGCAACCAAAACCAGTTGTATCTTATTACAGAGCCAAAATGTCTAGTTTACAACAACAACAAAAATGGTAACACCGTCTGCCTATATTGGCCAGAAAGTGTACCTGCAACAATTAATTACATGGCCAGAAGTCAAAAATCAGCCAAATACATCCATTAGAGGGAATGGCACTCAGAAGCCATCAATGCAGCAGACAAGGGAGGCCTCGAGCCTTGCGCCACCATCTGGGAGTCTTCATTCACAATCGGGCAGTTTAATCGCTTGTACCATCGCCCATACTCCTGCTACAGTTGCCATTGATGGCCCAACAACCCACAACCATCGAGAAAACTATCATTGCGTTCAAATGGAAGTTTCCCGCCAAAACACCCTCTTCGCAGGCTCAAACTACACAGGGGAATAATCCCACATGCACGGTGCCGAGACCACACTAGCACTTTATAAACATAGCTGCATGCATAATAGGTGTCGAACGTTTTGCCACGCTCGACACACGCTCCTTCACCCAAAAGCCCATCGCCCAGACCTAGGCCATCGGCCAACTCCCAAATCCTCCTACCGATCTATCAAGTCTTGCTGACGACACCTCCCGAAAGCCTATAACTTCCATATCGGCCAGAGAAGAACCATCGGCCAACTCCACAAAACTCATCCCGACATCAATAGTCTGGCCGATGACCACAAACTACACTCTGCATCCCCGTCGGCGTGACTCCCTCCATCGAAGCATCCAAAAATCCTCTGGCCGACCTCAACAGTCTCGCCGACCATTTCACTACATTCTCCTCATCGGCTAGAGACTGAGCATCAAGCTAACTCTCCATACTCCCACCGACAATACGAGTCTCCCCGATGGCCACCAAAACATACTTTGTTGGCCAGACAACAACCGTCGGGCTAGCCCAAAATTCCCTCGCCGACATACTAAGTCATCCCGATGGTCGTTCCAAATACGCCCGTTGCCAAGACATAGACCATCGTCGTAACAGAAAAGATGCTCACCGACAACACAACTCACACCGATGGACCCATCGGCCAAACACAAATGAAGCCTGCCGACGATGAATATCACACCGATGGCATTTCCATCGGCCAAACCAAACACATCGGAGGGAACAAAAAATAACTCGCCGATAATGCTGATCACTCCGATGAACCAAAAACATAAAGCTCCGAACCTTTGAACCATGAACCAGTTCAAACGGATGGTTCAACCGAGAAGTTCAACACCGAACGAAGCACTTCAAAAAGAACATTTGCCAAACACAAACACAAAGCCTTGAACCGTTGAACCATGAACCAAAAGGGTTCAACACGGTGGTTCAAAATGATGGTTCAATCATAATCTGAGCACTCAAAAAGAAGTTTCATTGATAGAGAAAGTCACAGCGATGAACAAGGAAACTTAGGGCCCAAAAAGAAAAAACCCTCCAACATCTGTGCTCAAATCTAGACCAAAATTAGTGCCAACAGAACGCACAACACAACTAAGAGGGGGGATGAATCAGTTGTATCATAAATTTCAAACTCTCACAAACATTCATATCTTCATTAACCTTTAAACTTGTTATGATGATTAAGCATGGAAAGAAAAATATATAAACTAAATCATAATAGTACCAAACACAAGACAACACCACATTTTACGTGGAAAACCCAAGAAGGGATAAACTACGGTGAGGATTAGCTGACAATATAGAGTAGTAGCAACACTAAATTAAAAAAAGGCTCACTTCTAGAGGGCTCACTACCTAAGGCTCACTACCAAAGGACTCACTATCCAGAAGAAAGAGATAGAAGAGAAGGCTCATTGCTAGGGATGAATTGATATAATTGCAACTAACATATGCATGGAGTTTAATTCCAATGAAGCTCAATATTCACCACAGCACAAACAACACCTTCATAGCAACATTGAAAAATAGTAGACACCTTCTGTTCATTGTATCCAATAGCCTAACATATGAATGCTATCAGTGTGCCGATCAAATTCACATCCCATACATCATATTTGATGCACATACCTTCAGTTATAAATCCTTTACACTTATTTCTACCATCATCAACCTTGAAAATATATTCTCCTAGGTCGACAAAACACCTTAACCCATGAAATTCAAATTAGGTTTGGACCAAAACATTCCCATGGATGAAAGGAATGAATGCGGACCACATCACACCTTAGCATAGACCTAAATCCATACATACATGCTTCAACACACTTTCACAATCAACGAAGCACAAACACAAGTAGTGTAAACAACCAAGTCAGCCAAACTTGTGTTAACACTATGAATATTTAAGTATACGCTTCCTCAAAACCAAAATATGACATGCAAACCATGCTCCAAGCTTGGAAATGATCTAGAGACATCCACAAGCACTTGAAAACCAACAAAATCTTTTGCAACATCTTTCACTTGAAGAAAGAACTTACACACAAGAGCACTTCTATTACTCTGTCATCAACTTCAACTCAAGAAGTCATCAACTGCAACTCAAGAAATGAACTTGTGGAGCACCAAACCACAAACCACTTGAATGAAAGAAAGATATAGACCTTATAAGAATAAATCTAGAGCTGTAAAGATAGAAACAAATCTATAGAGAAATGCAGAGAAAAATAGTTTCTCCCAGACACTTCTGCACAACTCAGAAACACTGTCAACACACTGGTGAACACAACTTTCTCTACACAACAAACCGGACCACAAAATTTGGAACATAGTTCATCTCTGACCACCTCTAAATAACATATCCAAATCATACAATTAGGTATTCAATTCAGAAGAAGTGCATAGCACAACTTGATCACAACTCTATTAATCAAATTTTCTCAAAAGAACTTGGAAACAAAACAACAGAAGAATATTCTCAACATCTTCATCACTTCTACAAAGTAACCAAATTAGCTTTAGAAATCACCTTTAGTAATAGGTCATATCCTCAGTTCTACACAACACAAACTACTCATACTCTTGAACACAGTTGGCACCAATGACAACACAAGCTTGCTGAAACCAATGACAATGTTGATTAGCACATACTTACAACAACAAAAACCAAGCATAGGGGAAATTCATCACCACACCCTTTACACTATACAAGGGGGAAAATATGCTATACAAAACCCAATCATAGAGGAAACTCATTGCCACACCCTTTACACTATGTGAGGTGGAAAGTATATGGAAGACACACGGAAGACACGAGTGCTATATAACATAACAAGAGACATACTATGCATCTTAAACATGAAAAACAATGTTATTAAAGGAGCTTATGACTAAATCCCACTATCTCAAACACACTATAGGCACACCTGATGGTTGGGTTTATGCCACAACAACCACCAAAGACATGTTTAAGGGAGGATAGTCTCAAGATCCAACCCCACCTCCGCAAAGGACTTTTGAAATAAAAGGATGTGCACTAGCTCAAGAGATACACCATCCTCCCTTAGCAGAGGGCTTTTGAATAAAGGGATATGCACTAGCTCAAGAGATATGTTATCATACCTCTACAGAGGGCTTCTTTGATTGTAATATAGATAAAGATTTGCACTCGCATTGGAGATACAACATCCTGCCTCTGTAGAGGGATTACAAACATGCTTTGTTAGTCATTAGACAACTTACCTTATATATGTCCCCACCTTAAGGTGGTTGATGTCATGTACCAATATCAAGCATGTTAAGGTAGAGAGAAAACACACAAGGGAATAAGAGCTTTCACAAAGCCCATGCCCCCAAAGGTGACATGTGCTTACAATCACCTAACATTCCCACAAACACATCTTAATCTAAGAAAAACATGACAGTTATGCATGAAAACCAAAAAGCCAAGGGCTACACATATGGGTTTGACTCTGAGTACAGCCCTTGGGCTTATACTATAGGCATCTCAGAACTGAGTATAACAACAAGGAAAGATACAATACAATCAAAGTACATGTAGCAAATGTATTGATATGATTTGTTAGAAAAGATAAGACAACATCAAAATATCACACGGGATAATTCTACTAGCCAAGTGTCGGATATATAAATCACCTCCATCTTCATGTATGGACTAGGTCCATTTTTGCTTACTTGCTAAAGGGACACGTGGTCTGTATCAGTTAGTTGTTTATTTTTCATCATCTGCTAACTAGATATAATCACTAGAAGAAGGTATACAATAAAAATTAGAGAGAACAAGAGCCTTAGGAACAATCACATAGGAGGATTCCCCCAGGTCATCAACTGCAATTCTATGCACCCTATGCACAACACAACAATAAAAAAAGAGGAGAAGCAAGATAGAAGAATGATGAAACAAATAGAGGAATGGTCACAACAGAGGTTGTCTCCTAGTATGCTTCACCTTACAAGATTATCAAAGGTCATCGAAGGAGGCCTAAACAATACACAACACAAGAGGGGAGGTCATATAAGTGAGTAAAGTATGCTATGACAAAGGTGACCACCAAGATTAGAAATACTTACCTATTGCTAAGAAGGGTTCAAACTTGTGAGCATCTTAGAGAAGTGCTCCATCAAGTTCTATTAAAAGTGTGAGTAGTTTGTATTTGTTTGATTTGTACTTCTAGGATGATCAAGCAGTGTATATTTCTCAAATATTTGTATATTCAAAATATTTTATTTCTTGTGAGGAGAGGAATTGTTATTGTTTCCCACTGATGATAATCATCTTGTTCTTTTCTGATCCTTCGATCTCTTGTTAATCTTTTGGCGACAGAATGGGGTATTTTCCACCATGGCATCTTTTCCTTGTATCATAATATCTTGTCGTGGTTGTTCAATTTGTAACTCTAGTGCATTTTGGTTGACTTCTGATCCTTGAAGAGATAACAATGGAGAAACAGCAGCATAGATACATTTTTCATGTGGATGAGGTGATTCTTCAATCTTCTCCTTATCCACTTTTGTCATACCAACTACTTCATCATAATCAAGATAGTCATCCTCTTGTTCTATTGTGTTTTGTTCTACTATATTGTTGTGGTTATGCTTAGGAAATCGATTAGTGAAGATCTATAAATTCTAATTCAGAGGGGCAATGGACTTATTTCTATTGTCATTCACACCAGTTACTTGTATCACATTCAAGTTGATGATATTTTGAATTTCATGTTTAAAACACATACATCATTCAGTGTCATGCCCTTATTGTCAATGATAATGATAAAAAGAATTAGCATCAAAGTGAGGTCCTTGCATTCTATTACTATCCAATGGTTTAATCAGAGGAAGCTTCAAGATATTATTACTCATAGCTTGATTCATAATAGAATGTAGAGAGTTAGATATCTGAGTAAAATGTCTTTGTTGTTATCAATATTGAAATGGTACCCTCTTTGGATTACTGATAGCGGACACGTGAAAAGTTGTTTGAATTCTGTCCATTTACTTTAATGAAATTCTTATTATTCCTCTTAAAATTATTGTGATATGTTTCAGCATGAGCTTGATCACCTTGAGCCAATGAGTTTTGGTTCTGATACTGACTAGATGAAAGTTGATAATCATGAAGAGCCATGCATAGATGTTGAAAAGAGTTGTATTTCATTAATAGGATCTTATCATAGATGTTGGGTTGTAGATTTATAATAAACACCTTTTGAACATCCTCATCATTCATCTGGTATTGAATTTGTGCATAAAGAGCCTGATATCGACTAATAAACTCAGTTAACTTCTCTTTTAGACCTTGTTTGCAATGAACTAAATAAATCAATGAGACTTGAGGACCAATGTTTACTTGAAAATGTTGTAAGAATTGATCGACTAGCTGAGAGAAAGAGTGTATTGAATTTAGAGGCAAAGAGCAAAACCATTCCAAAGCAGTGTCTTTGAGAGATTGTGGGAAAGGTTTTTCTACCAAGTTCTCTTCAAAGAAGAAATCACTACACATAGTCATGAAATCTACCACATGAGTATTAGGATCACCTTCTCCACCATATTTTTCAAAGTGAGGAGTGTCAAACTTATCAGGCATAGGAGTTCTAAGGATTGAGAAAGATAAAGGACTATGAGCATGATATGTTTGTAAATTAGGTTGAGAAGAATTGTCAAGATTGTCACCTTCTATTGTAAAGAAGTCATGCTTTATAAAAGTTGGTTTAGGAGGGCATCATTAGGAGATGCAATTTGAGAATTGGAGGCTGTGGTCATGAAATTTTTAGGTGATTGATTATGAGTGATAATGAAAGGTGGTTGATAGTGATTATTAATATAAGAAGTCATCCTAGGTGCTAGGTTTTGATAATTAAATCCCACAGCCTTGTAATTCTGAGAATTAATGCCATTAGATACTCCAACACTAGTGGTAGCATTACTATAAGCAGGTACATTAGTTGTTAGGATTGATGATGTAAAAGTAGACATTCTATTAGTCGATATAGGTGCCAGTACTTGTGTATGAGTCGATGATGACATATTAATAGCATTTACACATCTAGTCATCATCATAATGTTGTTATGCACTATATGGGCCAATCCACATACTATATTAACACCATCTTGTCCTTCTTTTAACAATTGTCTTAAATTATGAATAATAGGTACATCCTCTTCAGCTATTTGTTCTTTTTGCACAAACACTTGAAAATCAGCTAGTTCCTTATCAAGTTTGTTTATCTTCTCATCAAGTACATGCATTATCACAT
Source organism: Cunninghamia lanceolata (assembly GCA_027924645.1). Lineage (NCBI taxonomy): Eukaryota > Viridiplantae > Streptophyta > Pinopsida > Cupressales > Cupressaceae > Cunninghamia > Cunninghamia lanceolata. Next base: position 1,321,352 of record BSBN01001054.1, read on the forward strand.
CAATAAGATCTTAAAAATCATGAAATATTTATTCTTTCATTGTAGTTGTAGAAGATATATAATATCTTGCAAAGTTTGTGTTTCTCCTTTTGTAAAGAAGGTGTTTAGTTGATTTTCTGATGTAGTAACACCATTCCTATTGGGAGCACTAAAACCCATTAATATAATACTTATCCTTAATGGTATATTTCTATTAGAGCAGTGGATTATAAGACTCATGCAAAGGTATACAACACTCAATCAGGTATACAATTAGGAAAAAATGTGGAGCAAAACTCAATCACAACCCTGTTAAGCCAGTTACTCTCTTCAACACACTATTTCCTTTATTAATCAAATTTTCTCAAAAGAACTTGGAAACCAAAGAATAGAAGCATATTCTCAACATCTTCATAACTTCTACAAAGTAACCAAATCACCTTGAAATATCACTTTCAGCAATAGCTCATATCCTCATCTCTGCATAACACAAACCACTCATACTCTTGAACATAGTTGACACCAATGACAACACAAGCTTGTTGACATCAATGACAACACTGATTAGCACATACTTGGAGAAATATCCCCCTTTGTTAGTGATGGCAACACATAATGTGAAAAACCATCAAGACATAACTCTGCACTAATCTTCTTTACTTTCTTACTCTCCTCCTTTCTTTTACACATCTTACTCATTTTCCCTAATCATTGATTCATTTTCTTCAACACATTGTTTCCTTTATTAATCAAATTTTCTCAAAAGCACTTGGAAATCAAACAAAATAAGAATATTCTCAACATATTCATCATTTCTACAAAGTAACCAAATCACCTTCAAAAATCACCTCCAGCAATAGCTCATATCCTCATCTTTACACAACACAAACTTCTCATACTCTTGAACACAGTTGACACCAATGACAACACCGATTAGCACATAATTGCAACAATCTCCACCTGTGTCATTGATGGCAATACATAATGTGAAAAACCATCAAGACACAACTCTGAATCAATCTTCTTTACTTTCTTACTCTCCCCTTTCTCTTACACATCTTACTCTCTCTCCTTGATCACTAATTCATTTCTTTTTAATATTGCTCTCTCTCCTACTTTTACATCAATGGAAAAGGGTGACACATTTTATTTTACTCTTATCAGGTCACATGATCTTTTCTTTTCACTACTCTGAATACTCACCCTTAGGAGTGCACATCAAACTGTATCAACTCTTACTCCCCTAACTCAGCAATCATCATGACCACTACCTTCTCCCCTGAGAGGTAGCCTCCAACATCAGTAAAAAAAGAATGAATCTTGAAATCCATTGGATTGATGCACCTCCTTATGTATCTAGTTCAAAGAAGGAGGGGCAATAACCCCTAAATTTTTTGGGTGATAGTCAAATGTATTCGTAGGAAGAGCCTTAGTGAATATGTCAGCAACCTTATACTTTGTGGGCACATACTCAAGCTTCACTTCATTCTCTGCAACCTTATCTCTTAGAAAGTGATACCTAATTGAGATATGATTTATCCTTGAATGCATCACTGGATTCTTTGAAATGTTAATAGCACTTGTATTATTGTAGAAAATAGAAATTGGCTCATCATACACAACTTTGATATCCTTTAAGGTTTGTGTCATCCATAACACCTGTGTGCAACATGATGCTGTAGCAATATACTCTACCTCTATAATAGATAAAGATACTAAATCTTGTTTCTTACTTAGCCAAGACACCAATTTGCATCTGTATATGCACTTAGAGTAAAGTTAGTATCTTTTGGATACCACAAGACATGATCTAAAGTGCCCTTTAAATATCTTATAATCCTCTTCACTGCCATAATATGTGACTCTCTAGGATCTTCTTGAAATCTAGCCATAAGATAGATTGCATGCATAATATCTAGTCTAGTAGCAGTCAGATACAATAATCCTCCAATCATTGATTTGTACTTGCTCTAATTAGCCTTAGGAGATTCAAAATTCTTGCTCAACTTACAACTAGTAAACATAGGAGTACAAACTGGTTTAGAATCTTGCATTCCAAACTTCTTTAACAACTCTTTTACATACTTTGATTGAGAAATGAAAATACTCTTATCTGTTTGATTAATCTGTAACCTAAGGAAGAAATTCATATCCCCACACATTGACATTTAAAATTCTTTTTGCATTTCATCTACAAAACTCTTACACATACCTTCATTTCTCTAAAAATTATGTCATCCACATATACTTCCACAATTAGAATTTGATCTCCACCTGCTTTGATGTACAAATTGCTATTTTTAGTACCTTTATTGAATCCTTGTTGTAATAAGTACCTATCCAACCTTGCATACTAAGCTCTGCGGGCTTGATTTAATCCATATAGTGCCTTATTCAACCTTAAACCATATCTATCTTATCTGACAACTGAAATCCTTCCAGTTGCTCTATGTACACTTCCTCTTCCAACTCACCATTCAAGAAAGTAGACTTCAGATCCATTTGATATACTTTGAAATCCTTATGTGTTGCAAAAGTCAAAAACATCTTAATTGCTTCCATTCTTACCACCAGAGCATAAGTTTCCTCATAGTCTATTCCTTCCACTTGTGAATAGCCTTTACACACAAGTATTGCCTTGTTCGTTACCTCTTCTCCACTCTCATTCAATTTATTTCAGAATACCCACTTACTTCCAATTACATTTTTGTTCTCTAGTCTTGGGACAAGTTCGCAAGCCTAGTTCTTCTCAATCTACATTAGTTTTCCTTCCATAGTCTTGATCCAGGTTCAAATTTAGAAAGTAAACACAAATTTACCCATTCTTTAGCAGCTCTCCTTCTTGTCAATACACCTTTGTTGTTATCACCAATGATCTGGTCTTTAAAGTGATGCTTCTGCACATACTCGGGAGTTTTAGGGATTCTTTCTAGAGCTTCTTGTTCTTCAACATGTACTTATTTTTCTTTAGTTTCTTCTTCTTATCCACAATAAGACTCATCTAATTCATATCTATTCACCTCTAAGTTCATCTATAAATCACAAACACCTTCAATCAACATGAAAACTACTATGTACTGGAAACAACTATGTTCTGTCAAACTGAACTTCTGTTACTCATTACTTTCAAGCCAATCATCAAAATTAGACAAAATTCTAGACATAGACCATATCCAAAAACTGTAGAGTAAAATCTTCAGTAGTGGACCAATGCAGACCAAATTACTGAAACATTGTAGCTTGATTTTACTGAACAAATACTTAGCCAAAATTCATAACCTATCTTCTTACCTAATCAAATTTTCTTGCTTAGCAGACTTCTTGTGGAGGATAAGATCCTCTTGAAAAATTACCAACCAATCTAATCTACATAACTCAACCTTTATCCTTTGCAATCACAATCTCTATCCTAATTTAAACCTTTGTTGCTAATCCTTAACCTTATCTCTTCATGTCGAGGCATCAACACCATTCCTTTGGCAGATGAGAAAAGATTTCCATTAAAGCTCCCCCTGAGCCAAAGCTCTCATCTTAGTTTCTAGAGGAAGCATTTGCACTGGATGTCAGTACAGGCTTACCATTAACCTCTGTTACTTCCTTCTTTACCCAAATATTATTTATTTCCTTCTTGGTCTCTACTAGATCAACCTTTTGTACTAGTTTATTCTTCTTTGCTAGATTGCCCCGCTTCATGTTTCTACTTCTACAAAACCTAAAAATGTGTCCCAGTATATTGTAATTGTAGAATACAACATTTCTTTGCCCAGTATTTCTTCTATTCATTCTAGATCTGCATAGGTTAGCTCTATGCCCAAATTTCTTACATGTATAATAGTAGCCACTGAAAGATTTAACTATCCTATCATTTCCATAGCCATTTCTTATTTGACTTTTGCACTCATTAGCTCTGTGACCCATCTTATTACATACAAAACACCTAGTAGAGTTTTGACTCACTTTACTTCTGAATACAACAACTCTATAACCAACTTTGTTTCATGTGAAGCATTGACTAGAGAAGGATGGAACATTTTGATTCCTTCTACTTCTACATTCTATTACTTTGTGTCCATACTTATTGCATAAATGACAAACACCATTGAAATATGGATACCTTTGAGCATTTGGTTGTCTAATCGGAGGTCTTCTAGCTTTATTCTTTTGATTCTAGATCTGCTTGCCATTGTTCCTCTAATTTGAAGTCTGATTTGATTTGGAACTTTCACCCTTTTCAAATCCTATTTCCCTCTTTATCATTAGGACTTTTCTGGCTTGAGATCATCTCATCAAGCTCTGCATAACTTATCTTAAATTTTTCTTCATAATTCTTTGCCTTCTCTAGATCTGATCTCAAACTCACAACTTCTTGTTCAAGCCTTATAAATTCTTCAGATTTGCCTTTCACCATTAGGTTCAAATATTCCTCAATCCTTGCATTTTCTTCAACTTGCACTTTCAGACCATTCATAGATTCATTTTTTATCCTCAACTGTTCACTAATTTCCTTATTTCTTTCTTTGAACTTCTTGACTTTCTCTCTTAATTTTTGGATACATCCATCTACTTCTTTAACATTCTCCTTTAGATCTTTGATTTCTTCTTCGGTCCTCTCTAGGTCTTCAAGAGCAACCTTGAGTTCTTCACTATTGATAGACATGCATTAACCTTCCAAAGATCCATCAAACAAGAGAACATCCTTCTTGTGGGCCATTCCAAATCTACCTCAAGTTGTTAATCTTTCTTCCAAGTAACCTTGCTATGATACCAATTGTTGAACGCACAACACAACTAAGAGGGGTGTGAATCAGTTGTATCATAAATTTCAATCTCTCACAAACATTCATATCTACATTAACCTTTAAACTTGTTATGATGATTAAACATGGAAAGAAAAATATATAAACTGAAACATAATAGTACCAAACACAAGACAACACCACATTTTACGTGGAAAACCCAAGAAGGGATAAACTACGGTGACGATTAGCTCACAATATAAAGTAGTAGCAACACTAAATTAAAAAAAAGGCTAACTTCTAGAGGGCTCACTACCTAGAAGAAAGAAAGAAGGGCTCACTACCCAAGGACTCACTATCGAAAAGAAAGTGATAGAAGAGAAGGCTCATTGCTAGGGATGAATTGATATAATTGCAACTAACATATGCACGGAGTTTAATTCCAATGAAGCTCAATATTCACCACAGCACAAACAACACCTTCATAGCAACATTGAAAAATAGTAGACACCTTCTGCTCATTGCATCCAATAGCCTAACATATGAATGCTATCAGTGTGCTGATCAAATTCACATCCCATACATCATATTTGATGCACATACCTTCAGTTATAAATCCTTTACACTTATTTCTACCATCATCAACCTTGAAAATATATTCTCCTAGGTCGACAAAACACCTTAACCCATGAAATTCAAATTAGGTTTGGACCAAAACATTCCCATGGAGGAAAGGAATGAATGCGGACCACATCACACCTTAGCACAGACCTAAATCCATACATACATGCTTCAACACACTTTCACAATCAACAAAGGACAACCACAATTAGTGTAAACAACCAAGTCAGCCAAACTTGTGTTAACACTATGAACATTTAAGTATACGCTTCCTCAAAACCAAAATATGACATGCAGACCATGCTCCAAGCTTGGAAATGATCTAGAGACATCCATAAGCACTTGAAAACCAACAAAATCTTTTGCAACATCTTTCACTTGAAGAAAGAACTTTCACAAAAGAGCACTTCTATTAGTCTGTCATCAACTTCAACTCAAGAAATGAACTTGTGGAGCAGCAAACCACAAACCACTTGAACGAAAGAAAGATATAGACCTTATAAGACAAAATCTAGAGCTGTAAAGATAGAAACAAATCTATAGAGAAATGCAAAGAAAAATAGTTTATCCCAGACACTTCTGCACAACTCAAAAACACTATCAACACACTGGTGAACACAACTTTCTCTACACAACAAACCGGAGCACAAAATTTGGAACATAGTTCATCTCTGACCACCTCTAAATAACATATCCAAATTGTACAATTAGGTTTTCAATTCAGAAGAAATGCATAGCACAACTTGATCACAACTCTATTAAGCCAATCAGTATCTTCAAGACATTATTTCCTCTATTAATCAAATTTTCTCAAAAGAACTTGGAAACAAAACAACAAAAGAATATTCTCAACATCTTCATCACTTCCACAAAGTAACCAAATTAGCTTCAGAAATCATCTTTAGTAATAGGTCATATCCTCATTTCTACACAACACAGACTACTCATACTCTTGAACACAGTTGGCACCAATGACAACATAAGCTTGTTGAAACCAATGACAATGTTGATTAGCACATACTTACAACAACAAAAACCAAGCATAGGGGAAATTCATCACCACACCCTTTACACTATACGAGGTGGAAAATATGCTATACAAAACCCAATCATAGAGGAAACTCATCGCCACACCCTTTACACTACGTGAAGTGGAAAGCATACGGAAGACACATGGAAGACACGAGTGCCGTATAACATGCCAAGAGACATACTATGCATCTTAAACATGAAAAACAAGGTCATTGAATTAGCTTATTACTAAATCCCACTATCTCAAACACACTATAGGCACACCTGATGGTTGGGTTTATGCCACAACAACCACCAAAGACATGTTTAAGGGAGGATAGTCTCAAGATCCAACCCCACCTCCGCAAAGGACTTTTGAAATAAAAGGATGTGCACTAGCTCAAGAGATACACCATCCTGCCTTAGTAGAGGGCTTTTGAATAAAAGGATATGCACTAGCTCAAGAGATATGTTATCCTACCTCTACAGAGGGCTTCTTTGATTGCAATATAGATAAAGATTTGCACTCGCACTGGAGATACAACATCCTGCCTCTGTAGAGGGATTACAAACATGCTTTGTTAGTCATTAGACAACTTACCTTATATATGTCCCCACCTTAAGGTGGTTAATGTCATGTACCAATATCAAGCATGTTAAGGTAGAGAGAAAACACACAAGGGAATAAGAGATTTCACAAAGCCCATGCCCCCAAAGGTGACATGTGCTTACAATCACCTAACATTCCCACAAACACATCTTAATCTAAGAAAAACATGACAGTTATGCATGAAAACCAAGAAGCCAAGGCTACACATATGGGTTTGACTCTGAGTACAACCCTTGGGCTTATACTACAGGCATCTCAGAACTGAGTATAACAACAAGGTGAGATACAATACAATTAAAGTACATGTAGCAAATGTATTGTTATGATTTGCTAGAAAAGATAAGACAACATCAAAATATCACACGGGATAATTCTACTAGCCAAGTGTTGGATATATAAATCAACCCCATCTTCATGTATGGACTAGGTCCATTTTTGCTTACTTGCTAAAGGGACACGTGGTCTATATCAGTTAGTTGTTTATTTTTCATCATCCGCTAACTAGATATAATCACTAAAAGAAGGTAAACAATAAAAATTAGAGAGAACAAGAGCCTTAGGAACAATCAAATAGGAGGATTCCCCCAGGTCATCAACCGCAATTCTATGCACCCTATACACAACACACAACAATAAAAAAAGAGAAGCAAGATAGAAGAATGATGAAACAAATAGAGGAATGGTCACAATAGAGGTTGTCTCCTAGTATGCTTCACCTTACAAGATTATCAAAGGTCATCCAAGGAGGCATAAACAACACACAACACATCATGGGGGAACACAACACAAGAGGGGAGGTCATATAAGTGAGCAAAGTATGCTATGACAAAGGTGACCGCCAAGATTAGAAATAATTACCTATTGCTAAGAAGGGATCAAACTTGTGAGCATTTTAGAGAAGTGCTCCATCAAGTTCTGTTAAAAGTGTGAGTAGTTTGTATTTGTTTGATTTGTACTTCTAGGATGATCAAGCAGTGTTTATTTCTCAAATGTTTGTATATTCAAAATATTTTATTTCTTGTGAGGAGAGGAATTGTTATTGTTTCCCACTGATGATAATCATCTTGTTCTTTTCTAATCCTTCGATCTCTTGTTAATCTTTTGGTGACAGAATGGGGTATTTTCCACCATGGCATCTTTTCCTTGTATCATAATATCTTGTCGTGGTTGTTCAATTTGTAACTCTAGTGCATTTTGGTTGCGTTTTGATCCTTGGAGAGATAACAATGGAGAAACCTCAGCATAGATAGATTTTTCATTTGGATGAGGTGATTCTTCAATCTTCTTTTTATCCACTTCTATCATACCAACTACTTCATCACAATCAAGATAGTCATCCTCTTATTCTATTGTGTTTTGTTCTACTATATTATTGTGGTTATGCTTAGGAAATTGATTATTGAAGATCTATAAATTCTAATTCAGATGGGTAATCAACTTATTTATATTGTCATTCACACCAGTTACTTGTATCACATTCAAGTTGATGATATTTTGAATTTCATGTTTAAAACACATACATCATTCAGTGTCATGCCCTTGTTATCGATTATAATGATAAAGAATTAGTATCAAAGTGAGGTCCTTGCATTCTATTACTATCCAATGGTTTAATCAGAGGAAGCTTCAAGATATTATTACTCACAACTTGATTCACAATAGAATGTAGAGAGTTAGATATCTAAGTAAAATGTCTTTGTTGTTATCAATATTGAAATGGTGCCCTCTTTGGATTACTGATAGCGGACACATGTGAAAAGTTGTTTGACTTCTGTCCATTTACTTTAATGAAATTCTTATTATTCCTCTTGAAATTATTGTGATATGTTTCAGCATGGGCTTGATCACCTTGAGCCAATGAGTTTTGGTTCTGATACTGACTAGATGAAAGTTGATAATCATGAAGAGCCATGCATAGATGTTGAAAAGAGTTGTATTTCATTAATAGGATCTTATCATAGATGTTGGGTTGTAGATTTATAATAAACACCTTTTGAACATCCTCATCATTCATCTGGTATTGAATTTGTGCATAAAGAGCCTAATATCGACTAATAAACTCAGTTAACTTCTCTTTCAGACCTTGTTTGCAATGAACTAAATAAATCAATGAGACTTGAGGTCCAATGTTTGCTTGAAAATGTTGTAAGAATTGAGCGACTAGCTGAGAGAAAGAGTGTATTGTATTTAGAGGCAAAGAGCAAAACCATTCCAAAGCAGTGCCTTTGAGAGATTGTGGGAAAGGTTTTTCTACCAAGTTCTCTTCAAAGAAGAAATCACTACACATAGTCGTGAATTCTACCACATGAGTATTAGGATCACCTTTTCCACTATAGTTTTCAAAGTGAGGAGTGTCAAACTTATCAGGCATAGGAGTTCTAAGGATTGAGAAAGATAAAGGACTATGAGCATGATATGTTTGTAAATTAGGCTGAGAAGAATTATCAAGATTGTCACCTTCTATTGTAAAGAAGTCATGCTTTATAAAAGTTGGTTTAGGAGGGCATCATTAGGAGATGCAGTTTGAGAATTGGAGGCTGTGGTCATGAAATTTTTAGGTGATTGATTATGAGTGATAATGAAAGGTGGTTGAGAGTGATTATTAATGTAAGAAGTCATCCTAGGTGCTAGGTTTTGATAATTAAATCCCACAGCCTTGTAATTCTAAGAATTAATGTTGTTAGATACTCCAACACTAGTGGTAGCATTACTATAAGCAAGTACATTAGTTGTTAGGATTCATGATGTAAAAGTAGACATTCTAATAGTTGATATAGGTGCCAGTACTTGTGTATGAGTCGATGATGACATATTAATAGCATTTACACATCTAGTCATCATCATAATGTTGTTATGCACTATATGGGCCAATCCACATACTGTATTAACACCATCTTGTCCTTCTTTTAACAATTGTCTTAAATTATGAATAACAGATACATCCTCTTCAGCTATTTGTTCTTTTTGCACAAACACTTGAAAATTAGCTAGTTCCTTATCAAGTTTGTTTATCGTCTCATCAAGTACATGCATTATCACATCAATAAGATCTTCAAAATCATGAAATATTTATTCTTCCATTGTAGTTGTAGAAGATATATAATATCTTGCAAAGTTTGTGTTTCTCCTTTTGTAAAGAAGTTGTTTAGTGGATTTTCTGATGTAGTAACACCATTCCTATTGGGAGCACTAAAACCCATTAATATAATACTTATCCTTAATGGTATATTTCTATTAGGGCAGTGGATTATAAGACTCATGCAAAGTTATACAACACTCAATGCACAAACTAATAGTACAAACCCTAGGATGAAGGAATAGTTGTTGAAATACATAATGTGTAAATGTAAAAATTGAGATGTAAATACAAAAACACACTATGATGAAATATTACTATCAAAATTAGATTTGAATAAGTGTTAAAAATGAGTAGTAAAATCTGAAACAAGATTTTAACCACAAACCCTAGCTTTTGCAAAGACTAGGTTATATGAAAATTACACAATTTCAAACAAACCCTAACAAATAGAGTATGAAAATGCAAGGTAAATGATTATGCAATAATGTAATACTATAATTTATATCATATCTAATATAAATATTAGATATTTAAATAATTTAGATGAAATGCAATGCAAATAGTGCAAACTATGTCTAAATGCAAGCCTACGATCCTTGATTTTTCAAAATTTTCAATTTTTATGCAAGATTTTCAAATGTAAAATGATGACAATGGAATATATGAATACAAATCTGATGTACAACACTTAGCAAGGTGTAAATTCAGAAAAAACATAGGTTCACCAAAATATAGTGAAAGAAAAGAGGGTTGATGGGATTTATGGATAGTTTAGTTAGGTCCTCCTTTCACTCAATACATTCAAGGACATTTAACCAAATTGAATCACAACTTATGTAAGAGGACTCAACTATCAGTTTGTCTGTCACTTGGAATGATAAGGAAATTTGGAATTTGATGATTGATTTGTTGATTCTTAGCTCGATTAAGCCTAAAACCTTAATTATGCAAATTGTAAGCAAACAGACAAAACAGGACAAATCCTTCTATAGAAAGATAGTAAATAGGGATCAGATACATACCATATTTTGAGTTTTAGAATATGGAAAATTTGGGGGTGAAAGAGTAGGTGCCCAAGCCCAAGGTATAGCTTTTTTAGAGGACTTCAAGATCTTTTTGACTATTGACTGCAACCACTTCAGAGATTTTCCATGTTGTGAAACTAACAGTCAAAGGTGTGGGTGCCCTTGCCATTTTTAAGCTATTTCCTACCTTTTTCTTTAGATCCTGATTCATTATACTCTACAACACTCCTCTGCAACTCCACTCTTTGAGATCTGATACTTGTCACCTGCAGTCACAAAAGAGGGGTTAGGGGTTGTGGTGTTTAGGAGCTTGCCTCAGTCCAACCTCAGAATGGCATTCAAGCCTTCCAACACTATTGTTAGATAGAGAGGTGTCCTTATAGGATAGACACAAAAGCAATGATAAAAATGATAAATTGAATCACAATATCACCTCAGAAGTGTAGCTCTCATGGAGATGAAGATCTTTCATGTCATGAAAAGATGAAGCCAAATTTGCAATAAGAAACACAATAACAAAATAAGTTTTCTCTACAACACAATGAATGCCTTGAATGCTCTAAAACCATAAGTTCACCAAAATCTCAAAATCATCTTCTAGTTTACAAATGAAGTCTTAAACATGATTATATATGCATTCCCACTACAAATTATGTAATTCAAACTCAGGATGTCAACAACAAAAACCTTTTAACAGTCTCCAACTAATATTTAAATTTGGGACCCCACCAAAATAGGGTAAGGCAAGGACATGGGTAGCCAAGCCTAGGGGCCTATTTTGGGTTAGGGTTAAGCTCACAAATGTCCCCTAAGTCCCATTTATCATGGGTTTTAGGGCATTTTGTCTTGGGATTCATTTCTAACATGCATGATGAAAATTAATGGACTTGAGAGCTAAATTTAGGAGGTAAAAGTCCTAGGAGGACATTTTACGACATAACATAACCAAAATGCCACCACCAAAGACTCTTAAACAACTTCATAGTCTCCAAGGCAAGCTCTTGGCTATCCAAAAATTCATTTCCCAACTTTCAAATACATGTCAACCCTTCTCCCATTTTCTTTGAAAGGATGTACATTTCAAATGGGACCAAAATTGCCAGCAAGCATTTGACCACATCATGGAATATCTAGCTATACTGCTAGTTCTTATGGAACCTATCTGTAGAAATCCCCTTCTATTGTACATATCTACAACTTTAGTAGAATTGGGGGCACTATTAGCACAACATGATGACATCAGTCGTGAAAGGGCTATATACTACATCAATTGGACTCTTGTCAGCTATGACCTTAACTACACACCTATATAATGAGCATGTCTAGATAACATTTTCTATTCTCAAAAGTTACGACCTATATGTTGAGTCACTCTATCAAGCTCATCTCCAAATTTGACCCTCTCAAGTACTTGCTTTCTAGGATCTCGCTCAGAGGAAGAAAGGCAAAATGGGTAATGTTACTTAGGGAGTTTGACATTGAGTATGTTGATTAAAAAGTAATCAAAGAACAAGTTATCATAGATCAATTGTCTAAAGCACCTCCAATAAATCATCAACTGCTCTCCATTGATTTCCTAGATGAATCCATCTTGACTATGACAAAATCAACAATCTAGAAACTATACTTTGATGGATCCTTCACCAATCACTATTTAGGTGCAAGAATACTTTTGGTTACTCCTCAAGGTGACTATATTCCTAAAGCATACAATCTTTCCTTCCCTTGCACAAACAATGTGGTTGAATATGAAGCCTTGATTATAGGTCTCAAAATAGCAATTCAGTGGAACATCCAGCAGCTACAGGTCTACGAAGACTCCCAATTGGTTACCAAACATGTTAATGGTGAATACCTCACTAAAGATGACAAACTAGTTCCCTATAAGTAGATCATTGATGAATACAAGTTACTCTTCAACTATATCTAGTTTGAACAAGTACCTCACCTTCATAACAAAATAGTTGATGTCATGGCCACTATTGGTTCCCTCTTGGATATGCCTCATGATAGCCACCAATGTGAGTTTCTTGTGAAACAACTCCTAATGCTAGCATATCACGTTGCCGAGCCAAAATATGTATATGAGATTGTTAGTCTTAAAAATCCTTGGTATCATGGCATTTACATCTACCTCCAACATCACACATTTGCTCCCAAATCCACTCACAAAAACAACAATGATCACTCAACTGCCAAGCCTCTCACTACACCATTCTCGTTGATACCCTTTATCATCGAAGTTATGATGACACTCTCTTATGATGTTTAAAAATGAAAGAAGTTTCCCTCACACTACATGAAGTCCATGCAGGTATTTGTAGTGCTCACACAAGTGGTATTGTCCTCACCAAAAAGATCTTACGTACAAGATATTAGTAGCCTACCATGGAGAATGATGCCTATGACTATGTAAATAAATGTAATCCTTGTTAGAAGCACAAAGATCTCATACATGATCCTTCTTAGGCATTGCAACTAATCACCACACCATGGCCCTTTTCTAAGTGGGGCTTAGATCTCGCTGGTAAAATCCATCTGCCCTTCTCTGATGGACACAAATTCATCATCACTGCCACTGAGTACTTAACTAAATGAGTATAAGCCATTCCTCTCACTTTCACCACTAATACTCAAATCACCAAATTCATCATTTACCATATCACTTAACTCTATGGTATCCCTTCTATACGTGTCATAGATAATGGAAAGCCATTAAAAAACCATGATCTTTATGCCCTTTTTGAGAAATTCCACATTCAACATCATTGGTCCACCCTATATTATCCCTAAGGTAACGACCAAGCTGAGAAAACTAATAAAACCTTGCTCAAAATCCTCAAGAAAGTTGTCAATGAAAGTGGTCATGATTGGTATCTCCACATCCATCCCTCCCTTTGGGCCTACTAAACTAACAACCACACTCCTACATGATCCGCTCCATACTCACTTGTCTTTGGAGTTGAAGCCATCCTGCCAATTGAGATTGAATTGCCCACATTACACATCTCTTTGCATAATTTCATCACTAATGAAGACTACCATGTTGCATGCCTCCAAGAGTTAAAGCTATTGGATGAATGGTACCTCAATGCCTTAAACCACCTTCAAGCATACTAGAATCAGCTCTGTAGGTCTTACAACAAGAAAATCCATGCTAGAGAGTTTGTGTCATGCCCACACTTGCCATGTGGTTATGACATGATAACTACATATCTTGTCCACATTTGTTATGTGGTCATGACATGAATTACCAAAAAAATTTCCACCTGACTCTACAACCCTGCTCACATGCAACATGCATGCTCGATGACACACACACACAACATAGTTGTCTTAGCAACAAATGTGATGTGCATCACCTGAAGGTAGAGAAGGTCAATCACAACAGAATGATGTGACACACACTTCACCATCCCTATGAAATGTAAGCCACTAAGGGGGTTTATGTCACAAGGAGCGACATTAAGAGGGTTGGATTCTATTTCAGATTCCAACCCTATAGTCACTAAAATGAAGTGAGTCAATTTCAAAATAAATCAAAAATATAACCTTAGGTCCACTAAAGACCTAAGGGTCTAAACATTTAAATATTAAAATAACAATTTTTGACTTATACAAAAATCTAGCATTTATTGCAAAAGGGATAAATTAATTGATCTAATAATAAACGATTAACTCAAATAAATTCTAGAATAATTTCTGTAGCATAGTGGGGCAAACTAGAACTAATTAGGGTAAATCCTCTAGTGATTTCGACAACAAATGCCACCTCATCAACTATAGGAGGTTACAAAAATTAATTTAAAATAAATCTTCTAACTTAACCCCTTTCAAAATTAAATAAATTAAATGCATAATTTGACTAGGAACCCTTCCCAACAATTTTGAAATAAATCAATCTAACTATCAAAATAGTTTAAATTAAATTAATTTAAAGCCCACAACTATAGTTTTAATATCATCATGTAATTTAAAATTGCAAAAAGGGTTTATTTAACACTTCCACAAAAAGGTTGATTCAAATACCTAAATAAATAAATTAAACACAAAGGGGAAACAACCCATTTTAATAATTAAAGAAATTAAATACACCCACATACTCTAATAAGACAGAAACTCTGCCACCCACTAAGTGAGGTTTGCACACACTAAACAGGATTAAATTAAGTTAATCAATTCTTAAATCACAGGGCACCAAACCCTAGAGAAGAATTATAAAAACACTCAAACTCCTTATTTGTTTCTCATTCACAATTTGGTTTAATTCTAGTTGGGTGTAGGTTGCAAGAAGGACATGAAAGATGGAAGGTACCTCCCTAAGTGGGAGGTATCTTTCCAAGCAAGAAGAATTTATTTATTTTCCATTAGTTTTCTAACATGTTCATCTACAAGTTGCAAAATAGTTATTTCATTTCTAACATTTGTTTTGCTAAGTTTCTATTTTTAACTCCATTTTCATTATGCACATGTTCCTAAGCTTTAAAATTTTCTATATGATTTGAGACTAACTTCTAATCTATTTCAAGGTTTTCTAGTTAACGAACTCTGATTTTTAAAAAAAAAAGTTTTACATAGAGAGACTAAAATAATAACTAGAGCATTAAAATTATTTAAAAAAACTTATATAATAAACCTCACATGCTAGTTATACAAAAATCACATAGATAAAAGTATATATTTTTTATATAGTAAGACTCACATTTGTGTTTTTATATATATATATGAAATTAAAATCATAGGATGAATCTTGCATAAATCACAGTAGAAGGTTAAATGCTACACAGTCACATTCGACCTGGCCGTAAGTTTATTGGCCGATAGCCTGCATTTCTGCGAGTAGGTACTTATGGAAGCAAAAGGGGCGAGGGAGGCTCTACCTTGAGCACTGTGGGGTGGGGGGACGGGGTCCCCTTCCCCACAAACTACTGAAATAAAAGGGGGCAATGCAGGGGATTTGGCCCCTACATCCACCATACATAATTTTTTATTAACAAAAGAACTAACCCTAAAGCTTATCATTATTCGCTACAACTCAAGACATTTAAAATGCATTCTAAATACATTTCACCCTAAAAATTTTCAATGCAACCCACGATATATATATTCACTGGTAAAAAAATATATAATCCACTATAAAAAAAATAGTGACTTAAAGATAAAAGAACAACATAAATTTTTATAAGCAGCTACACACACACACACATATATATACTACATAGGCACATAAAATAAATGTATAAGTATAAAAGCTTATGAATTAAGAAAACCATGCATTTTTCTTTCTCCCTTATTTTATAAAATAAGAGAATTATTCCTACCAAAACTAATAAACACATTTTTATTTTCATGAGCTATTTTCTTCTCTCAACATTTTCCCTTTTCATGAGAGAGAGAGAGAGAGAGAGAGATTCATTTATTTCATACAAGGAGATAGAGATAAAACAAATGCTTATTTATTTAACACATTACAATGTTTACAATAAGGTAAGATTACAACACTTATGATTTTCACTTTCCAAATGGTAGTATAAACTTAATACAAGCCCTAAATAGGGAATGTACATCTCAATGCCTTCAATACTTAGAACCACTAAATTTGTGTTTTCTTCACAAAACCAAACTCCTCCATAGCCACCAATGCACCTACAAAACACAACAAAGGGTCCACAATACCCATGGGAATCTCTCCTCCCAACCTAGGCCTAATAATAGGCCACTCCCAAGCTAGGAGGCCTTCTAATAACCAAGGTGCAAACCATAAAGGAATATAACACTCACATCATGCACATTAACACCCATCCAAGGAAAAACACAAAACTAACCCATTTTGGAAAATTGACTTGAATGGTGAGAGAGTGGACTCTCTCTACTCAAGGAGACCCACACTCTTAATACTCAAAATTCTCATAATCACTTAGCCTCTTGCCATAACTTATCATTTTCACAAAACAAGGCATTCATCCCATAATACCATACTCTTAAAAACTCCAAATAAAGGCCCTTGGCCATAAAACTATACCAAAACAAGGAGAGGAAATTGAAGAGGTTCACATCCTCTCTTACTCAAGACAAAGGTGAGCTCTCTCACATGGAGAGCTCATCAAACAACCCTTTACGCCATAAGCACAAAACTACAACAATATACATGAACACAACCATCATAACATACATATCTAATAAGACAAATAAGAAAAATAAAAGGCTTGAAGCCTTGAGGAATACCTCTCAAGCTGCAAGGATGGAATATGTTGGTGAAAAGCTTTCCACAAGTCCTTCTCTCCCAACACAAGTATAAAATTTCCCAAAAGAAAAGAACCAAAGAACCTTCATCTCATCAAAATGAGAGAGATAAATAGACAAGGCTCTCAAACCCTAATGGATGAGAAGGTGACACTTGTCACCCTCTCCTCCATCCACATAACCCTCCTCAAAATCCCACAAGAATGTGGAGGTGAGACTTGTCACCTCCCCATTCCACAAAGCTACACACTCTCCCACAAATGCTCTTGCACATGTGTGAGAGCATAGGGAGATGTGATTACAGAAGGGAAACTTCTTATGAATGAGGAGGTGACACTTGTCACCTTCTCATTCAACTAAGCTGCATTCTTCCCCACAAGTGCTCTTAAATGTGTGTGAGAGCATAGCGAAGACATCTCACACATGTGAGAAGCTTCAAGAAGCTTCTAAAGCATGTGAAGCAAGGGTAATCTTACCTAAGTGGGTGAGGTAAGGTTAAGTGAGATGGTGACCTTCCAACCACCTCTCACACTTCCCAAACTCGTCACTTGACTCAAGGGTCAAGTTTTGGTGACCATACATGGTCCAAATCAAGTTTAAACATGTTAGGAAAGGTCCTAGACCATAGGGGTATGACCTAGGGTCAATATTTGACCATTAACAACACTTGGAAACACATAAATTCTCTTTAAAAGGGCTTCAAACATTTAGCACTAAAAATTGTGCAAACCCAACATTACACTTTTTACAACATGTCAAGAGATAAATTAAAAAGAGGTAAACCTTACAAAATGTCATACATCGAAAACAACATAATCAACATTATCAAACAAAAATTACCTTAGTCCTACTTAGGACTAGGTCTACTTAACAAGGGTATAACATATGGTTATTGTCCGAGCTATGATTTTCCATGGGCATGGAAAGTAACCTACACACTTCCACAAACCCATTAATAGCACATGGTAAAATAGCCGAAGAAAAGTGAACAACATACATCACACACATGATCACATAATCACATATAATAACACTAATAAGCACATGCTAACATATATATATATATATATATATATATATATATATATATATATATATATATGTCTCTCCAGTCATCCCCATTCACAAGTAAAATCAGGAACTCATAATATAAGATAAATCATCAATTTCACCATCAATACATATATCGATAATCATCAAATAAAATCATAGCATCTAAACAACATATCATCAAATGAAATCTAACATGAGATCTAATTATCCACAAAGTATAAATCATCTATCAAATCAAGCATAAGATGAAATAAGAAGGTCTAAGTATGGGATCAACACTCCCCAATATCCACAAGTCCATAACAAAATCCATCACAAATGTATCATAAGTAAAAACATGTGGTAAGGTAAAGGTAGGCCTCACAGCCTCTCCCTTAAGACTATACTTCCTCTTGGAAGTTTGTAAAGAGGTGAGGATAAAGAGTCCTCAAAATAGCAGCATCCTCCCATGTAGCTAAGACCTCATCATAATGGTTCCACTGGACTCTAACTTGGTCTAGTTCTTGGCCTCAAAGGCCTAGCATCTGAGGAGCCATGATGCAAATTGGATCCAAAGCTAGCTACCTGTCCAATTCTACCTATAAGGCATCTCAGTCCAAAACATGAGTCATGTTAGAAATATAACGTCTCAGCACAGAAATATGAAACACATCATGGATGCATGTTAGACTAGGTGGCAAGGAATGACGGTAAGCTATGGGTCCTATCTGCTCCAAGATCTCAAAAGGTATAAAAAATGAGGTGTAAGCATAGAGCCCTTTCCATAACGGATTGGAGTCTTATATGGCTGCACTCTCAAGAACACCTTATCGCCCACTGAGAAGCTCCGATCCAATCTCTTTGCATCGGCATACTTCTTCTGGCAAAACTGTGCCTCCTGCAATCTCTACCTAATCAAAGTGACCTACTACTCCATATCCTGTACCAACTTAGGTCCAATAGCCACTCTATCCTCTATACAATCCCAAGTCAAGGGAGTCTTGCAAGGCCTTCCATACAAGGCTTGATAGGGAGGCATACCTAACGAGTTGTGATGCCCATTATTGTAGGCAAACTTAACTAGATACAAGTAGTCCTCCCATCTAGACTGGTGATCCATAACATACATGCAAACTATGTCCTCTAATACCTGATTCACCCTCTCAGTCTGCCTGTTTGTCTCAGGGTGATAAGCCAAACTAAATTTGAGCTAGGTGCCCAATGCCTGTTGCAATGCTCTACAAAATGCTGATGTGAACATCAAATCTCTATCAGATATGATGTACCCCATGAAGTCTCACAATGTCATTTAAGAAGACCCTCACCACTACTGGTGCATTGTATGTCATGCGTACCAATGAAAAGTAGGCTACCTTGGTTAACTTGTCAACTATCACCATGATGGAATCATGGCGGTGAGATGACAAAGGTAGACTAACAATGAAATCCATGGAAATGGTAATCTATTTCACTTTGGTATCTTGTAAGGGCATAGTAGTCCTACTGGATGCTAATGCTTGGGCTTCACCCTCTAGCATTTAAAGTAATGAGCAACAAACTCTACAATATCACGTCTCATACCTACCTAATGGTACAACTATCTCAAATTGACATGCATCTTCTTCACCCTGAATGTGCTGCATATGGTGCTCTGTGAGCCTCTAATAGAACCAATGATCAAAAATCACCTATAAGGGGAACATAGATGAGATATCGATGTCATAGGAGACTATATGCCTCAAGAGAATACCCTACAAAATTTCCCTTAAGGGCCCCCTATGACTGTAACTCCCATTGAACCTTGAAAAACCACTCATCCTCTGGTAGGTGCTACAATATATGCCCTCTCAAGTCTACACTCAAGGTCAAGGTCAGGAACTCCTCATACCTCCAACTCAAGACATCAGCAACCACATTCTCCTTCCCTTTGATGTAATGCACATCAAAGTCATACTCATAAAGGAACTCCATCCAATGTCAATGGCGAGCGATTAGATTTGGCTGCATGAAGATATATTATAGACTATGATGGTTAGAGTGTAACTCAAAACAACATCCTAAGAGGAAGTGTCTCCATCAAACAAGGGCATGAACTACCACTGCAAGCTCCAAATCATGTCTTAGCTAGTTCAACTCATGGGTCTTGAGCTTTCACGACTCATACGTGATTGCTCGACCATCATGCATCAACATTGCTCCTAAACCCTCTAAAGATGCATCTATACATACCATAAAGTTTGCTACGGAATTAGGTATTGATAAAATAGGAGCACTAATGAGATGCTCCTTGAGGACCTCAAAGGCCCTCTGACACTACTTGGTCCAAGTGAAATCCTTCCCTTTCTGCTAAAGGGCAGTGATGGGGTGTGCTATCCTGGAAAAGTCCTCAACAAATCTATGATAATACCCTACTAGCCCCATGAATCTCCTAACCTATGTGACACTGGTAGGCACTAGCTAATCCCTGATAGCTCTAAACTTCAACAGATCTACTGAGATACCATCACCAAATAGAATGTGCCCCAAATACTAAACCTCTAATCTAAAGAAGGCACACTTCACCAAGTTGCCAAATAGTTGCTACTCTCTCAAACACTATAGAACCTAGAGCAAGTTCTCCTCATGCTCCTCCTCCATCTGTGAATAAATCAAAATGTCATCAAGGAATATAATCATGAACTGATCAAGGAATGTGTGAAACACCCCATTCATGAGACTCATGAATACTACAGGGGTGTTTGTTAAACCGAAGGGCACCGTGGTGAACTCATAGTGACCATAACAAGTCTGAAATGTAGTCTTATGGATATCTGTCTCTATGATGTGTAACTAATGGTATCCAGACTTCAAGTTAATCTTAGAGAACACCCTGGCTCCCTGCATCTGGTCAAACAAGTCATCGATCCTAGGCAAAGGATAACAGTTATTCACTATCAACATATTCAACTGCCTATAATCCATATAAAGCTTAAGAGACCCATCCTTCTTCTTCACAAAGATGACTAGTGCACCCCAAGGTGAGACACTAGGTTGGATGTGCCCCTCTGCTAGCAACTCCTCTAGCTAAAGCTTGAGCTCCATGAGCTCATGTGTGGTCATCCTATAAGGTGCATGAGACACTGGCTCGACACATGGTACAAGGTCTATATGAAAATCTACCTCTCTGCAAGGTGGCATCCCTAGAATCGCAAGAGGAAAGACATCTGTGAACTCCCTAAGGATGGGGTGATCATCAAGTAAAGCCCTTGACTCATCCTCTGATCTATCACTGACTGTGATTATGAACAACTGACAACCCTTCCACATACAACACTTAAGCTGTTTAGTGGATATCATGTGAATTGCAATAGGCTTTTGAATTCCCACTATCTCTATTGCTATGCTATGATCATCGAGGTAACCTATCAACTTTCGGTGACAATATAGCTTGGCCCTATGAGCCACTAGCCAATCCATACCTAACACCACACCGTAAGACCCTAAGGTCCACAACTATCATGAAGGCACCAAGTGCTATCTCACAATCTCTGACCACTAAATCTATGACCATCTTGGCCCCTGTAGCTAACTCAACCTCCCACCTAACATCCTACCTAGAGGCCACCAGCTTGCAATGCTCCACTAACGATGGAGAAATAAAGGAGTCTGTGGCTCCTGAGTCAAAGAAAATAGTAATGGGAACATCCCTAATAGTACCTGGAGCCTCTATCACAGAGGCTTGAAAATTAGCCTAGCGGTTATCAACTACTGCAAAGACTCAGTGAGATCATCCCATGTCTCCAACTATAGCCTTAGAACCACTAGCATGTTGTCCTCTAGCTGTAAATCCCTATGGGCACTTTCTAGCCAAGTGCCCTACACCACTGCATTCATAACAAGGTCTGTGCATCTGAACTTGTACTAATTGAGTCCGACTAAACTACTATGCTCCAAGTTGTACTATACTGCCATGAGATCCTCTAAAGGACTGTTGTGACCTAGCTAGTCTTGTAGCTGTTGCCTACTGATGTTGGTCTCTCTGCAAACCCTATAACTGCCATCCTCGATTAGGACCACGTTGTTCCCTCTATAGTAGCCATGACCTCTACAGATACTGCTACTACTACTACTGTGGAGGTCTAGGAGGTAAAGAGGTAGATCTAAAATTGCCCCTATGAGGTCGATGGGGTCTACAGAAACCCTGGTCCTATTGATGACTGTGGTCCTCAAACTATGGACATGATCCATGGCCCCGCCCATGTACCTTCTCTGCAATGAGTACCTTCTCAACAACCTCACTTATAGTCTGTGGGTTAGCCATGCAAACGGGTCTTTCTATGTGAGGATTCAAGCCTTTGATGAAACAAATCATAAGAAGCTTCTTGTCTTGAAGATACTCGGCATAACAGGACAATTCCACAAACTTGCAGTCATACTATGCAACTATGGAACCTCGCTAATGCAAATCATGGAACTCATCTATGCGGTACTGCTTGAAGTGCTCCTAGAGATAGTGCACCTTATAACACTCCAAAAAATTATCCCATGATACCATGTCTAAAGAAAGGCGGTATTTGTGTTCCTCTATACGCCACCATGTTGCTGCCGCATCTCGCAAAAGATGAACTACTACGCATGCCTTTGTGTTTCTCCCATAGGGACATAATACAAAGCACCAATCAAGACTAATGAGCCAAGCCTTAGCCTCAGCTCCCTCTAAAGTACCCACAAATGTTGGTGGGTTTGACCTAAGCAAATCCCTAATGGGCTCTCTGTGGTCCCGTGGTACTCGAATGGGGCCATCTACCTCATCTCACTATCCAAAAGTAAAAGGGTCATGAGGAATATACTCCAACCCAACCCTTGCCTTATGCTCCTCATGGTATGGAGGTCTCCTTCTACGCTCTCGATGAGCTGAAGCACCCTCCTCGGTGGTGGTGGCTGGGATCTCCACATGTGGCTAGTTCACAATTGAAGGCAAACGTGCTAACACTGCCTGTAAGACTTGAAGAATATGGGGACCTAAGTCAGGTGCTGGTGGTGGCTCCTAATTTTGGCCCTCAGGTTGTGGATCATCTCCCAAGCTAGCTCCTCTAGGATCACTGGCACATGAGTGCACTCTCCTGGTTCTAGGTGGCATCCTACAAGAACAAGGTGCCTAAAAATTAAAACAAATTTAACAACAATTGTGAAATAAATAAAGTGCCCTCAATGCCTAGTGTTTAAACATGGGATTTGATACCAAATGTCATGCCCACATTTCCCATGTGGTTATGATAAGATAACCACATACCATGTCCACATTTGCCATGTGGTCATACCAAAAATTTTCCCACCTGACTCTGCAAACCCCCTCGCATGCAACATGCACGCTCGATGACACACACACACAACATATTTGTCTCAGGAACTAACATGATGTGCATTACCTAAAGGCAAGGAAGGTCAATCACAATGGGATAATGCGACACACACTTTGCCATCCCTACAAAATGTAAACCACTAAGGGGTGTATGTCACAAGGAGCGACACTAAGAGGGTTGGATTCTATTTCAGATTCCAACCTTAGAATCACTAAAATGAAGTGAGTCCATTTCAAAATAAATCAAAAATCTAACCTTACATCCACTAAAGACCTAAGGGTCTAAACATTTATATATTAAAATAACAATTTCTGACTTATACAAAAATCTAGCATTTATTGCAAAAGGGATAAATTAATCGATCTAATAATAAACAATTAACTCAAATAAATTCTACAATAATTTCGGTAGCATAGTGGGGCAAAACGGATTTAATTAGGGTAAATCCTATAGTGATTTTAGCAGCATAACACCACCTCATCAACTATACGAGGTTGTAAAAATTAATTTAAAATAAATCTTCTAACTTAACCCCTTTCAAAATTAAATAAATTAAATGCATAATTTGACTACGAACCCTTCCCAACAATTTTGAAATAAATCAATCTAACTATCAAAATAGTTTAAATTAAATTAATTTAAAGCCCACAACTATAGTTTTAATATCATCATTGAATTTAAAATTGCAAAAGGGTTTATTTAACACTTTCACAAAAAGGTTGATTCAAATACCTAAATAAATAAATTAAACACAAAGGGTAAACAACCTATTTTAATAATTAAAGAAATTAATTACACCCACACAATCCAATAAGACAAAAACTTTGCCACCCACTAAGTGAGGTTTGCACACACTAAACATGATTCAATTAAGTTAATCAATTCCTAAATCATAGGGCTCCAAACCCTAGAGAAGCATTATAAAAACACTCAAACAATTTATTGTTGCAAGTATGGGCCTAACCAGTGTTGTCATTGATGTCAATATACTCTTGTTGCATTGATGATAAAGATTGGATGAGTTGTGTGCTGAGGATATTGAGAAAATTAGTTCTAATTAGGAATAGAGAAGAACAGTGAAGACAGTGAGCTAAAGATCCTAGCTAAGATAAAGATTAGAAAATACAGTTCAAAGGGTTTGTTTATATGTGTCTTAAGGTGATCCAGTAAAGATTTCAGAGGTCTGCATGAAGATCTGAAGAAGTTGTGGCCGCTCAAGTAAAGCCGGCTCTGGCAAGTGTTCAGAGGTGACAGAGTGACACATATAGGTCCGGTGAGATCCAAAAATGCAATATCCTATTTTGCAGATTTGAGGGAGTGTTTAGGAAGTCAATGTGAATTGACAACTCAATTGGTTTGTGGTCTGAAGGTCCACAAGCATCTATTCTATTATGACAGTGATGACAGACTGTGTTCTTAAGGTTTCAGATGAAGGAGATAAGGATTTTAGTAAGAAGATGTAGTATGGATGTCCTTGGTGATTCAGGCAAGCTTGTGGAGGTTTTTGGATCATGTTTAGTTCATGTTGGTGGTTTGCATTGGAGTTTGAGCTCGCAATTGAAGAATTACTTCCGGATGATGGTGTTCTTCCTAAGACTGGCCGACCGGATGAGTTACACATCTTGCAGATGATCTTGAAGATGTTATGTGAAGATTGGGGTGTTCCTAGAAGAAGATTGAAGTCTCAGATCTGTGTGGCCGACAGTAGTCTTTTGTAATTAGTCATGTTTGCTCTGCAATGTTTCTGACTTAGATGATCATTCCTAAGTCGATGTCTTGTATAAATAAGGAATTGTAAAGTCATTCCAACGTGTATCTTGTGGTGATGAGAGGGTGGTAGCGAGGAAGAGAGTGAAAGGCAGAGTAGAAGTATTGGGCTTAAATGGAACTGACTCAAGCATGGTGAAGATGCTATTCTCCAGTTCAAGTATGTGATACTTATTACTTTGTAGAAAGTGTGTCTCTTGTAGGCAGTGGGCCTCTTGTGAGCAGTGTGCTCAGGTAGTGAGCCATAATTGGCATGTGCCATTTTGTTCTTTCTATTCTTCTAATAAAGAATACAATCTTGGGTTAATCACCCCGTGGTTTTTCCCTTAACTGGGTTTTCCACGTCAAAATCTTGGTGTCTTGTGTATTAATTTATTTCTGCTCTAGATTTAATGCATTATGTTTCCATGATTGATTTATCATTATGCTACTGAAATACAAAGTGGATTTAAGTGTTTAATTGGAAGGAAGTTTTGGACAACTAATTCATGCCCCCCTCTTAGTTGTCTACCCTAAATCTAACAATTGGTATCAGAGCCAAGTTCCTCTAGACAGAGCCTAACAGCTTGAGGAAGATCTGAGAATCTCAATGGATACGTATGGTATGAGGGAACAACTTCAGTCTCCCTAGATGATATTGAGCAATCTCACTCTGAAGTCAATAACCTAAGGGAAAGACTCAAACAAGATGATGAATTCATAAATGAACTCAAAGAAAAACTAAGTATCTCAGCGAAGAAAATAAAGGAGCTACTTCAACAATTAGCAAGTCAAAGTGAAGACAATGATACTAATAAAGATCTAAATGAGAAAAACAAGTTATGTGAGAAGCTACCAAAAGAGGTCATTATGGGAAGACATGAAATAGAATCAGGAGTTATGAAATTCACCCAAGAAATTGAAGAAAAAAGAAAAATTGAAGATAATCTAAAACAATCTCTCAAGGAGAAGTCAGAAGACTGCCACAAAATGGATAGAATAATTAGGCATCCAGAATCTGATCTTGAAGAAGCTAGACATAATGAAGAACAACTTGAAAATCAGATAGACTCTCTTAAAAGGGATCTTCAAATAGAAAATGAATACAAAGAAAAAATCAAGATAAGCTTTGCTCAACTTGAAGTTATTCTTGAAAACCAAAAGAGGGTAGATGACAAGCATGGCTTGGGGTATGAGAAAGGAGAAAGCTCTGGATCTAGTCAGAAGAACTCTGGATCAGGAAATCCAAGGAATAGACCTAGAAGACCTTCAGTAAGGCAACCAAATGCTCAAAGATATTCATCCTTCAATGGATACTGCTACAATTGCAATAACTTCGGTCATAAAGCAAATCAATGAAAAAGAAGAATGAATCAGACTAATTCATAATTCTTCAAATAGTGTTTTAACTACAAAAGGTATGGTCACAAATCTCATGAATGTAGAAATATGCAAATAAACAATTCATTCAATGGTAGATGCTTTGCATGCAATAGAATGGGACATATGGCTAATCAATGCAAATCAAAAGGATATCACCCAAATATGAAAAGAAATGTTATTTGCTACAACTGCAATAGATCCAGTTATACTACCAAATTCTGCAGAAGTAAGAATCGGGATAAAAGGGGTTTGGTGCATCATAATCAAAATCAAGACAAAGGAAAAGGAAAAGTTAATGCGGATGAAGTTCAAACAAAGATGAACAAGATTTGGGTGAAGAGAATTACATAAAATGTTGGGGATGGATCCACACCAAAATCTGGTGCTGATATTCCTTCCGAAAACTAAATAGATGAGCTCTAGCTTAGGGGGAGTCACAAAGGAAAATAAATCCCCCCAGCCAGTCCATTGGTGCCTAAGATTGGCACATGGAAAGTTGCGGATAAAAGGGTTCTCAGAGAAATATCTAATTAACCCTTGGTAAAAATATGAAAGATCCACAAGGAGTTTTGAAGAGGTTAATCATCCAAGATTGATCTGGTTTGACAGTCATCTGGTAAAAGCAGGACTCTCACAGTTAGATCCGGTATGATTCTAAATTGAAATATCTTTGATTTGTGGATAAATGGAATGATTGGAGAAAGGAAAATAGATTGTCAATAATCACCCAAAATAACACTAAGTGCATCTCAGTGATCTAGAAAGATCTCTCTCAGAACAAGAAGAACATTGAGCAACTAGATGGATTTCAATTGTCTAATCATGGTGATATGGTCTACAAGTTGAAGAAAGCACTATATGGACTCAAGCAAGCCCTAAGAGCCTGATATGAAAGATTGGATAAGCATCTTTTGAAGATTGGTTTTAATAAAGGTACTGCTGACAGTAATTTTTATTTCAAAATTGATCTTGAAAACATCTTGATTGTTGAAGTGTTTGTTGATGATATCATTTTTGGTGGAAGAGATAGTATGTGCAAAACTTTTGCAAATCAAATGAAAAGTGAATTTGAGATGTCCATGCTTGGGGAAATGAATTTCTTCTTGGGTCTACAAATCATTCAAACTAAGAAAGGAATCTTCATTTCTCAGACCAAATATGTGAAAGAATTGTTAAAGAAATTTGGGATAGAAGACTCAAAACTAATGAGTACTCCCATGGCAACCAGATGTAAATTGAGCAAAGATGATGACTCTCCTAAGGCTGATCAGAAAAAGTACAGGTCAATGATTGGAGGATTATTGTATCTCACTCAAACTAGACTTGACATTATGAATGTTGTTGGTCTTGTTGCTAGATTTCAAGCTGATCTTAGAGAATCTCATGTCATGGCAATCAAGAGGATTTTTAGATATCTAAAAGGGATAGTTGAGTATGGATTGTGGCATCCCAAAGATCATGATTTTTCTCTTCATGCATTTACAGATGTGGATTGGGCAGGAGATGTGGATGACCGGAAGAGTACCAGTGGTGGAGCATTCTTTTTAGGGAAGAGATTGGTTTCTTGGCTTAGCAAGAAACAAGAGGCAATATCTTTGTCAACAGTTGAAGCAGAATATATTGCAGCAGCATGTAGTTGCACTCAAGTTTTATGGATGAAGCAGATGCTAAGAGACATCAGAGTGGAGTATGAGGATCCTATCACAATCTTATGTGATAATTTAAGTGCAACAAATATATCTAAGAATCCAGTGTTGCATTCAAAGACTAAACATATATCCATCAAGTTTCACTTTTTGAGAGAGCAAGTGAACAAGAATGAAGTCAGATCAGAGTTTGTGCCTTCCAAGGATCAGATTGCAGATATATTTACTAAACCTCTACCTAAGGACTCTTTTGAGTATCTCAGGGAGAAGTTAGGGGTTATTACCCCTCCGGTGATGAACTAAGGTGCACTGACGTGCATCAGTTCGGTGGATATCACAGTCATATCTTGTGGTCTAGATTGATGATGGGGAGCTGCTACTCAGGGAGAGCAGCTGGTATGATTCTGAAATGGTGGAGTTGCAAGTATATGCCCTTTGCCATTGATGTCAAAGGAGGAGAGAAGACATGTGAAAAATAAGTGGTTTCTGATAAAGGGGGAGCAATAAAGGAAGAGAATACATGTGAATGGTTGTTGGTGATAGGGGGAGTTCTGTTAGTAAAGGAAAGTTCTTGTCTTGATGGTTAAAATAGTTTTTCACATCATATGTTGCCATCAATGACAAAGGGGGAGATTGTTGTAAGTATGGGCCTAACCGGTGTTGTCATTGATGTTAACATACTCCTGTTGCATTGATGATAAAGATTAGATGAGCTATGTGCTAAGGATATTGAGAAAATTAGTTCTAATCAGGAATAGAGAAGAATAGTGAAGATAGTGAGCTAAAGATCATAGCTATGATAAAGATCAAAAGATGTGGTTCAAAGGGTTTGTTGATATGTGTCTTAAGGTGATCCAGTAAAGATTTCAAAGGTCCACATGAAGATCTGAAGAAGTTGTGGCCGCTCAAGTAAAACTAGTTCTGGCAAGTGTTTAGAGGTGACAGAGTGACACAGATAGGTCCGATGAGATCCGGAAATGCAATATCCTATTTTGCGGATTTGAGGGAGTGTTTAGGAAGTCAATGTGAATTGACAACTCAATTGGTTTATGGTCTGAAGGTCCACAAGCATCTATTCTATTATGAAAGTGATGACATACTATGTTCTTGAGGTTCTAGATGAAGGAGATAAGAATTTCAGTAAGAAGATGTAGTATGGATGTTCTTGATGATTCAGGCAAGCTTGTGGAGGTCTTTGGATCATGTCTAGTTCATGTTAGTGGTCCACATTGGAGTTTGAGCTCGCAATTGAAGAATTACTTCCAGATGATGGTGTTCTTCCTAAGACTGGTTGACCAAATGAGTTACACATCCTGTGGATGATCTTGAAGATGTTATGTGAAGATTGGCATGTTCCTAGAAGAAGATTGAAGTCTCAGATCTGTGTGGATGACAGTAGTCTTTTGTAATTAGTCATGTTTGCTTTGTAATGTTTTTCAAGTTAGATGATCATTCCTAAGTCAATGTCTTGTATAAATAAGGAATTGTAAAGTCATTCCAAAGTGTATCTTGTGGCGATGAGAGGGTGGTAGCGAGGAAGAGAGAGAAAGGTAGAGCAGAAGTATTGGGCTTAAATGGAACTAACTCAAGCATGGTGAAGATGCTATTCTCTAATTCAAATATGTGATACTTATTATTTTGTAGACAGTGTGTCTCTTATAGGCAATGGGCCTCTTGTGAGCAGTGTGCTTAGGCAGTGAGCCCTAATTGGCATATGCCATTTTGTTCTTTCTATTCTTCTAACAAAGAATACAATCTTGGGTTAATCACCCTATGGTTTTTCCCTTAACCAGGTTTTCCACGTCAAAATCTTGGTGTCTTGTGTATTAATTTGTTTCTACTCTAGATTTAATGCATTATGTTTCCATGATTGATTTATCATTATGTTGCTGAAATATAAAGTGGATTTAAGTGTTTAATTGGAAGGAAGTTTTGGACAACTGATTCACCCCCCCCTCTCAGTTGTCTGCCCTAAATCTAACACTTATTTGTTTCTCATTCACAACTTGGTTTAATTCTAGTTGGGTGTAGGTTGCAAGAAGGACATGAAGGATGGAAGGTATCTTCCCAAGCAAGAAGAGTTTATTTATTTTCCATTGGGTTTCTAACATGTTCATCTATAGGTTGTAAAATATTTATTTCTTTTCTAACATTTGTTTTGCTAAGTTTCCATGTTTAACTCCATTTTCATTATGCACAAGTTCCTAAGCTTTAAAGATTTCTATATGACTTGAGACTAACTTCTAATCTATTTCAAGGTTTTCTAGTTAACAAACTCTTTGTGTTTTTTTTTAAAAGAAGTTTTACATAGAGAGACTAAAATAATAACTAGAACATTAAGAATTGTTAAAAACACTAAATAATCAACCTAACATGCTAGTTATAAAAAAATCACACAGATAAAAGTATATTTTTTTTATATAGTAAGACTCACATCTATGTTTATATATATATATAAACAAAATAGAAACAAATTAAAATCATAGTCTGAATCTTGCGTAAATTGCAAGAGAAGGTTAAATGCTACATAGTCACGTTCGACATGCCTGTAAGCGTATTGGCTGACGGCCCACATTTCTGAGTGCATGTATTTATGAAAGCAAAGGGGGTGGGGGATGAGATCTACTTCCCCACAGACCACTGAAATAAAAGGGGGTGGCACAGGGGCTTTAGCCCCTGCGTTCACCAGACATAAATTTTTTATTTTAACAAAAGAACTAACCCTAAAGTGTATCGTTATTCACTACAACTCAAGACATTTACAATGCATTCTAAATACATTTTGCCCAAAAAATTGCAATGTAACCCACGATATATATATATATATATATATATATATATATATATATATATATATATATATATATATATATATATATATATATATATATACTAGTAAAAAAATATATAATCCAATGTCAAAAAAAATGAGTTAAAGATAAAACAACAACATAAATTTTTATAAGGAACTATATATATATATATATATATATATATATCACATAGGCACATACTAAAATAAATGTATAAGTATAAAAGCTTATGAATTAAGCAAACCATTCATTTTTCTTTCTCCCTTTTTTTTATAAGAGAATTATTCCTACCAAAACTAATAAACACATTTTCTTTTTCATGAGCTATTTTCTTCTCTCAACATTTTCCCTTTGTATAATAAATAGAATGAAGAGAGGGGGAGAGAGAGAGAGAGATTCAATTATTTCAAACAAGGAGATAGAGATAAAACTAATACTCATTTATTTAACACATTACAATGTTTACAATAAGGTAAGATTACAATGCTTATGATTTTCACTTTTTAAATGGTAGTATAAACTTAATACAAGCCTTGAATAGGGAATAGGCATCTCAATGCCTTCTCATTTACAACAATACTTAGAACCACTAAATTCATATCTTCTTCACAAAACCAAACTCCTCCATAGCCACCAACACACCTACAAAACACAACAAAATTTCCACAATACCCATGGGAAGCTCTCCTTCCAACCTAGGCCTAATAATAGGCCACCTGCAAGCTAGAAGGCCTTCCAATAACCAAGGAGCAAGCCACAAAAGGAATATAACACTCACATCATGCACATTAACACCCATCCAAGGCAAAACACAAAACTAACCCATTTTAGAAAATGGATTTGAAGGGTGAGAGAGTGGACTTTCTCTACTCAAGGAGACCCACACTCGTACTACTCAAAATTCTCATAATCACTTGGCCTCATGCCATAACTTCTCATTTCATAAAACAAAGCACTCTTTCCGTAATACCATACTCCTCAAAACTCCAAATAAAGGCGCTTGGCCATAAAACTATACCAGAACAAAGAGGGGAAACTGATGAGGTTCACATCCTCTCTCACCCAAGACAAAGGTGAGCTGTCACATGAAGAGCTCACCAAACAACTCTTTAACCCATAAACACAAAACTACAACAATATACATGAACACAACCATCATACCTTACATATCTCATAAGAAAAATAAGCAAAATAAAAGGCTTCAAGCCTTGAGGAATACCTCTCAAGCTTCAAGGATGGAGGATGTTGGTGAAGAGCTTTCCACAAGTCCTCCTAATTCCTTCCAAAATCTATAAGTCCTTCTCTCCCAACACAAGCATAAAATTTCCCAAAAGAAAAGAACCAAATAATCCTCATCTCATCAAAATGAGAGAGATAAATAGACAAGGATCTCAAATTTGAATGGATGAGAAGGTGACACTTGTCACCCTCTCCCCCATCCATATAACCCTCCTCAAAACCCCACAAGAATGTGGAGGTGACACTTCTCACCTCCCCATTCCACAAAGCTACACACTCTCCCGCAAATGCTCTACCACATGTGTGAGAGCATAGGGAGATGTGAACACACAAGGGAAGCTTCTTATGAATGAGGATGTGACACTTGTCACCTTCTCATTCAACTAAGCTACATGCTTCCCAACAAGTGCTCTCACACATGTGTGAGAGCATAGGGAAGAGGTCTCACACATGTGAGAAGATTCAAGAAGCTTCTAAAGCATGTGAAGCAAGGGTAACCTTACCCAAGTCGGTGAGGTAAGGTTAATGAGATGGTGACCTTCCAACCACCTCTCACACTTCCCAAACTCGTCACTTGACTCAAGGGTCAAGTTTGGGTGACCATACATGGTCCAAATCAAGTTTAAACATGTTAGGAATGGTCCTAGACCCTAGGGGTAAGACCTAGGGTCAATATTTGACCATTAACAACACTTGGAAACACATAAATCAACTTAAAAAGGGCTTCAAACATTTAGCACTAAAAATTGTGCAAACCCATCATTACACTTTTTACAACACATCAAGGGATAAATTAAAAAGGGGTAAACCTTACAAATAGTCATAAATCAAATACAACATAATCAACATTCTCAAACACAAATGGCCTTAGTCCTATTTAGGACTAGGTTGGCTTAACAGGGGTATAACATATGGTTATTATCTGACCTCAAATTTTCCATGGGCATGGAAAGTAACCTGCACACTTCCACAAACCCATTAATAGCACATGGTAAAATAGATGAAGCAAAGTGAACAACATACATCACACACGTGATCACATAATCACATATAACAACACTAATAACCACATGATAACGTATATATATGTCTCTCGAGTCATCCCCATTCACGAGTAAAATCAGGAACTCATAATGTAGATAAATGATCAATTTCACCATCAATACATATATTGATAATCATCAAATCAAATCATAGCATCTAAAAAACATATCATCAAATGAAATCTAACATGAGATCTAAACATCAACAGAGCATAAACTATCTATCTAATCAAGCATAAGATGAAATAGGAAGGTCTAAGTACGAGATCAACAATCCCTAATATCCACAAGTCCATATCAAAATCTATTACAAATGTATCATAAGCAAAAATATATGGTAAGGTAAAGGTAGGCCTCACATCCTCCCCCCTAAGACTATACTTCCTCCTAGAAGTCAAAAAAGAGCTAAGGATGAAGAGTCCTCAAAATAGCAGCATCCTCCCATGTAGCCGAGACCTCTTCATAATGGTCCCACTTAACTCTGACTTGGTCCAATTCTCGGCCTTGAAGGCCTAGCATCTGATGAGCCAAGATGTGAATTGGCTCCAAAGCTAGCTACTCGTCTAACTCTACCTATAAGGCATCCCAATTCAAAACATGAGTCATGTTAGAAATATAACGTCTCAGCATAGAAATATGAAACACATCATGGATGTATGATAGACTAGGTGGCAAGGCAAGATAGTATGCTATAGGTCCTATCTGCTCCAAGATTTCAAAAGGTCTAGCATAACGAGGTGCAAGATTAGAGCCCATTCCATAATGGATTGGACTCTTATGCGGCCGCACTCTCAAGAACACCTTGTCGCCCACTTAGAAGCTCCGATCCAATCTCTTGGTATCGACATAATTCTTCTGGTGATCCTGTGCCTCCTGCAATCTCTACCTAATCAAAGTGACCTTCTGCTCCATATCCTGTACCAACTCAGGTCCAATAACCACTTTGTCCTCGATATGATCCCAACTCAAGGGAGTCTTGCAAGTCCTGCCATACAAAGCCTGATAAGGAGGCATACATAACAAGCTGTGATGCCCATTATTGTAGGCAAACTCAACAAGATACAGGTAGTCCTCCCATCTAGACTGGTGATCCATAACATACATGTGAAGCATGTCCTCTAACACCTGATTCACCCTCTAAGTCTGCCCATCCATCTCACGGTGATAAGCCAAAATAAAGTCGAGATAGGTACTCAATGCCTGCTACAATGTTCTCCAAAATGTTGATGTGAACATTGAATCTCTATCAGATATGATGTGGCAAGGTACCCCATGAAGCCTCATGATGTCATTCAAGAAGACCGTCACCACTACTAGTACATTGTATGTCATGTGTACCAGTGAAAAGTGGGCTACCTTAGTCAACTTGTCAACTGTCACCATGATGGCATCATGGTGGTGAGCTGACAAAGGTAGACCAACAATGAAATCCATGGAAATGGTATTCTATTTCCACTCCAATATCTTGTGTGGGTATAGTAGTCCTGTTGGATGCTAATGCTCAAGCTTCACCCTATGGCATTCAAAGCAATGAGCAACAAACTCTACAATATCACATCCCATACCTGCCCAATGGTACAATTGTCTCAAATCAGCATGCATCTTCTTCACCATGGAATGTGCTGCATATGGTGCTCTGTGAGCCTCTGATAGAACCAATGATCAAAAATCACCTATAAGGGGAACATAGATGTGATGCTGATGTCAGAGGAGACTATCTGCCTCAAGAGAATACCTTGCAAACTTGCCCTTAAGGGCCCTCTATGATAGTAACTCATGTTGAACCTCGAGAAACCACTCATCCTCTAGTAGGTGCTACAATATACACCCTCTCAAGTCTACACTTAGGGTCAAGGTCAAGATCTTGTGGTGCTTCTGACTCAAGGAATCGGCAACCATGTTCTCCTTCCCTTTAATGTAATGCATATCAAATTCATACTCACAAAGGAACTCTATCCAATGCCATTAGCAGGTGTTTAGATTTAGTTGCATGAAGATATACTATAGACTATGATGGTTAGAGTGTAATTCTAAATGATGTCCTAAGAGGAAGTGTCTCCATCGAACAAAGGCATGAACTAATGCTCCAAGTTCCAAATCATGTGTCAGGTAGTTCAGCTCATGGGTCTTTAGCTTTCACGATTCATACGTGATCGCTTGACCATCCTACATCAACACTACTCCTGAACCCTCTAAAGATGCATCTGTGCATACCATGAAATCTGCTATGGAATCAAGTACCGCTAAAATAGGAGCACTAGTGAGATGCTCTTTGAGGACCTCAAAGGCCCTCTCACACTACTCTGTCCAAGTGAAACTCTTCCCTTTCCATTGAAGGGCAGTGATGGGGTGTGCTATCCTAGAAAATCCCTCAACAAATCTGTGATAATATCCTACTAGACCCATGAAGCTCCTAACCTCTATGACACTGGTAGGCACTGGCCAATCCCTGATAGCTCTAATCTTTGACAGATCTATTGAGATACCATCACCAGATAGAATGTGCCCCAAATACTGAACCTCTAATCTAAAGAACGCACACTTGGCCAAGTTGCCAAATAGTTACTGCTCTCTCAAACACTGTAGAACCTAGCGCAAGTGCTCCTCATGCTCCTCCTCCGTCTGTGAATAAATCAAAATGTCATCAAGGAATGTGCGAAACACCCCATTCATGACACTCATGAATACTACAAGGGCATTCATCAAACTGAAGGGCACCACGGTGAACTCATAGTGACCATAACGAGTCTAAAATGCGGTCTTATAGATATCTTCCTCTGTGATGTGTAACTGATAGTATCTAAACTTCAAGTCAATCTTAAAGAACACCCTAGCTCCCTACATTTGGTCAATCAAGTCATCGATCCTAAGCAAAGGATAACAGTTCTTCACCGTCACCTTATTTAGCTGCCTATAATCCATACAAAGCCAAAGAGACCAATCCTTCTTCTTCACAAAGATGATTGGTGCACCCCAAGGTGAGACACTAGGTCAGATGTGCCCCTTTGCTAGAAACTCCTCTAGCTGAAGCTTGAGCTCTATGAGCTCATGTATGGTCATCTTGTAAGGTGCATCAGACACTGGCTCGACACTTGGTACAAGGTCTATATCAAAATCTACTTCTCTACGAGGTGGCATCCATAGAAGCTTGGGAGGAAAGACATCCATGAACTCCCTAAGGATGGAGTGATCATCAAGCAAAGCCTCTGACTCATCCTCTGATCTATCATTGACTGTGATCGCGAACAACTGATAAACCTTCCACATACAACACTTAAGCTGTTTAGCAAATATCATGTGAACTGTTGTGGACTTCTAAATGCCCACTATCTCTGTTGTTGTGCCATGATCATCAAGCCAGCCTATCACGTTTTGGTGACAATCTAGCTTGGCCCTATGAGCCACTAGCCAATCCATGCCTAACACCACATCGTAAGACCCTAAGGTCCACAACTTTCATGAAGGCACAAAGTGCTATCTCACAATCTCTGACCACTGAACCTATGACCATCTTGGCCCCTATAGATAACTCAATTTGCCACCTAACATCCTGCCTAGAGGCCACCAGCCTACATTGCTCCACTAACAATGGAGAAATAAAGGAGTTTGTGGCTCCTTAGTCAAACAAAATAGTAATGGGAATATCGCCAATAGTACCTAGATTCTCTATCACAGAGGCTTGAAAATCATCTTGGTGGTTATCAACCACTGCAAAGACTTGGTGAGATCATCACATGTATCCAACTATAGCCTCAGAACCACCAACACGCTATCCTCCAATTGTAAATCCTTGTGGGCACTCTCTAGCCAAGTGCCCTATGCCACTGCATACATAACAAGTTCCATGTGACTAAACTTCTACTGACTGAGTCTGACTAGACTGTTGTGCTCCAGGTCATACTATACTACCTTGAGATTCTCTAAAGGACTACTGTGACCTAGCCGGTCCTGTAGCTGGTGTTTCCTGATGTTGGTCTCTCTGCAGACCCTGTGACTGCAATCCTTGATTAGGACCACCTTGTTCCCTTTGATGTGGCTGTGACCTCTACTGATACTACTGCTACTGCTACTGTGGAGGCCTAGGAGGTAAAGAGGCAAATCTAAAACTACCCCTATGAGGTGGTTGGGGTCTACGGAAACCCTAGTTTTGTTGATGACCGCGGTCCTAAAACTGTTGAAGTGACTCGTGGCCCTGCCCATGTACCTCCTCTGTAATGAGTGCCTTCTCAGTGGCCTTGTTCATAGTCTATGGGTCAGCCATGCGAACTAGTCCTACTATGTGAGGATTCAAGCCTCTAATGAAATGACTCACAAGAAGCTTCTCATCCTGAAGATACTTGGCATAATGGGACAATTCCACAAACTTGTAGTCATACTATGTAACTATGGAACCTTACTACTGCAAATCATGGAACTCATCTATGTGGTGCTACCTGAAGTACTCAGAGAGATAGCGCACCCTATAGTACTCCAGAAAAGTATCCCACAATAGTGTGTCTAAAGAAACGTGGTGTTTGTGTTCCTCTATGCACCACCATGTCATTGTCACATCCCGCAAAAGATGAATTGCTATGCATGCCTTTGTGTTTCTCCCATAGAGACACAACACAAAGTACCAGTCAAGACTGATGATCTAATCCTTAGCCTTAGCTCCCTCTAAAGTACCCATGAATGTCAGTGGGTTCAACCTAAGAAAATCCCTGATGGGGTTTCCATGGTCCTGTGGTACTTGAACGAGGCCATCTACCTCATCTCGCTATACAAAAGCAAAAGGGTTGTGAGAAATATGCTCCACCCCAACCCCTACCTCACACTCCTCATGGTGTAGAGGGCTCCTGCTACACTCCCAATGAGCCAAAGTCCCCTCCTCGATGGTGATGGCTAGGATCTCCACATGTGGCTGGTTCACAACTGAAGGCAAACATGCTAACACTGCCTGTAAGACTTGAAGAATTTGGGGACCTAGTTCCGGTGCCAGTGGCGGCTCTTGATTTTGGCCCTTAGGTGATGGATCAGCTCCTGAGCCAGCTCCTCTAGGATCACTGACGCATGAGTGCCCTCTCCTAGATCTAGGTGGCATCCTATAAGAACAAGGTGACTAAAAATTAAAACAAATTTAACAAAAATTACATAATAAATAATGTGCCTTCAATGCCCAATGTTTAAACTTGGGCTCTGATACCAAATGTCATGCCCACATTTTCCATGTGATTATGACACAATAACCACATGTCATGTCCACATTTACCATGTGGTCATGAAATTAATTACTAAAATTTTTCCCAATCAACTCTACAAACCCCCTCATGTGCAACATGCGTGCTCAGTGACACACACACACAACATAGTTGTCCCAACAATTAATGTGATGTGTATCACCTAAAGGTAGGGGAGGTGAATCAAAATAGGATGATGGGACACACACTTTTCCATCCCTACAAAACGTAAGCCACTAAGGGGGTGTATGTCACTTGGAGTGACACTAAGAGGGTTGGATTCTATTTCAGATTCCAACCTTAGAATCACTAAAATGAAGTGACTCAATTTCGAAATAAATCAAAAATCTAACCTTAGGTCCACTAAAGACCTAAGGATTTGAACATTTAAATGTTAAAATAACAATTTCTGACTTATACACAAATCTAGCTTTTGTTGCAAAAGGGATAAATTAATTGATATAAATTCTAGAATAATTTTGGTAGTATAGTGGGGCAAAATGGAACTAACTAGGGTAAATCCTATAGTGATTTTGGCAGCATAACACCACCTCATCAACTATAGGAGGTTACAAAAATTATTTTAAAATAAATCTTCTAACTTATCCCCTTTCAAAATAAAATAATTTAAATGCATAATTTGACTAGGAACCCTTCCCAACAATTTTGAAATAAATCAATCTAACTATCAAAATAGTTTAAATTCAATTAATTTAAAGCCCACAACTATAGTTTTAATATCATCATGTAATTTAAAATTGCAAAAAGGGTTTATTTAACACTTCCACAAAAAGGTTGATTCAAATACCTAAATAAATAAATTAAACACAAAGGGGAAACAACCCATTTTAATAAATAAAGAAATTAAATATACCCACACACTCCATTAAGACAAAAACTCTACCACCCACTAAGTGGGGTTTACACAAACTAAACAAGATTAAACTAAGTTAATCAATTCCTAAATCACAGGGCACCAAACCCTAGAGAAGCATTATAAAAGCACTCAAACTCCTTATTTGTTTCTCATTCACAACTTGGTTTAATTCTGGTTGGGTGTAGGTTGCAAGGACATGAAGGATGGAAGGTACCTCCTCAAGTGGGAGGTATCTTCCCAAGAAAGAAGAATTTATTTATTTTCCATTGGTTTTCTAACATTTGTTTTGCTAAGTTTCTATGTTTAACTCCATTTTCATTATGCACAGGTTCCTAAGATTTAAATTTTTCTATATGATTTGAGACTAACTTCTAATCTATTTCAAGGTTTTCTAGTTAACAAACTCTATGATTTTTTTTTAAAAAGAAGTTTTACACAAAGAGACTAAAATAATAACCTAAATGTATAAGAATAATTATAAAATCTTATGAACGAAGCAAACCATGCATGTTTCTTTCTCCCTTTTTTTTTAAACAATATAAGAGAATTATTCCTACCAAAACTAATAAACACATTTTTTTTCATGGGCTATTTTTTTCTCTCAACATTTTCCCTTTGCATAATAAATAGAATGAAGAGAGGGAGAGAGAGAGAGATTCATTTATTTCAAACAAGAAGATAGAGATAAAAGTAATGCTCATTTATTTAAAACATTACAATGTTTACAATAAGGTAAGATTACAATGCTTATGATTTCCACTTTCCAAATGGTAGTATAAACTTAATACAAGCCCTAAATAGGGAATAGGCATCTCAATGCCCTCTCTTTAGAACAATACTTAGAACCACTAAACTGATGTTTTCCTCACAAAACCAAACTCCTCCATAGCCACCAATGCACCTACAAAACACAACAAAAGGTCTACAATACCCATGGGAAGCTCTCCTCCCAATCTAGGCCTAATAATAGGCCACCCCCAAGCTAGGTGGCCTTCCAATAATAAAGGAGCAAGCCACAGAGGAATATAACACTCACATCATGCACATTAACACCCATCCAAGGCAAAACACAAAACAAACCCATTTTGGAAAATGGATTTGAAGGGTGAGAGAGTGGACTCTCTCTACTCAGGGAGACCCACACTATTAATACTCAAAATGCTCATAATCACTTGGCCTCTTTCCATAACTTCTCATTTCACAAAACAAGACACTCATGTCATAATACCATACTCCTCAAAACTCCAAATAAAGGCCCTTGACCATAAAACTATACCAAAACAAAGAGGGGAAACTAAGGAGGTTCACATCCTCTCTCACCCAAGACAAAGGTGAGCTCTCTCACATCGAGAGCTAACCAAACAACCCTTTAACCCATAAACACGAAACTACAACAATATACATGAACATAACCATCATAACATACATAGCTCATAATCAAAATAAAAGGCTTGAAGCCTTGAGGAATACCTCTCAAGCTTCAAGGATGGAGGATGTTAGTGAAGATATTTCCACAAGTCCTCCCAATCCATTCTAAGATCTACAAGTCCTTCTCTCCCAACACAAGCATAAAATTTCCCAAAAGAAAAGAACCAAAGAACCCTCCTTGCATCAAAATGACATAGATAAATAGACAAGGCTCTCAAATCTGAATGGATGAGAAGGTGACACTTGTCACCCTCTCCTCCATCCACATAACCCTTCTCACAACCCCACAAGAATGTGGAGGTAACACTTGTCACCTCCCCATTCCACAAAGTTACACACTCTCCCACAAATACTCTCACACATGTGAGAGCATAGGGATATGTGAGCACACAAGAGAAGCTTCTTATGAATGAGGAGGTGATACTTGTCACCTTCTCATTCAACTAAGCTACACTCTTCCCCACAAGTACTTTCACACGTGTAAGAGCATAGGGAAGAGGTATCACACATGTGAGAAGATTCAAAAAGAATTTAAAGCATGTGAAGCAAGGGTAAGATTACCTAAGTGAGTGAGGTAAGGTTAAGTGAGATGGTGACCTTCCAACCACCTCTCACACTTCCTAAACTCATCACTTGACTCAAGGGTCAAGTTTGGGTGACCATGCATAGCCCAATCAAGTTTAAACATGTTAGGAATGGTCCTATACCCTAGGAGTATGATCTAGGGTCAATATTTGACCACTAACAACACTTGGAAACACATAAATTCACTTAAAAAGGGCTTCAAACATTTAGTACTAAAAATTGTGCAAACCCAACATTACACTTTTTTCAACACATCAAGAGATAAATTAAAAAGAGATAAACTTTACAAAAAGCCATAAATCAAATACAACAATCAACATTCTCAAATACAAATGACCCTAGTCCTACTTATGACTAGGTCGGCTTAATAGGGGTATAACATATGGTTATTGTCTGACCTTTGATTTTCCATGGGCAAGGAAAGTAACTTGCACACTTCTACAAACCCATTAATAGCACATGGTAAAATAGCCAAAGGAAAGTGAACAACATACATCACACACATGATTTCATAATGGCATATAACAACACTAATAACCACATGCTAACATATATATGTCTCTCGAGTCATCCCCATTCACAAGTAAAATTAGGAACTCATAATGTAAGATAAATCATTAATTTCACCATCAATACATATATTGATAATCAACAAATGAAATCATAGCATCTAAACAACATATCATCAAATGAAATCTAAAATGATATGCAATCATCCAAAAACCATAAACCATCTATCTAATCAAGCATAAGATGAAATAGGAAGGTCTAAGTACGTGATCAACAGTCCCCAATATCCACAAGTCTATAACAAAATCCATCACAAATATATCATAAGAAAAAATATATGGTAAGGTAAAGGTAGGCCTCACAGTTTGCAGCAGGAGACTTGGTCCTAAAAGAAAATCAAAGGAACCTCTCAGAATGAGACAAGGAAGTGAAGTTTGAGCCTAATTAGTTGGGCCCCTATGTCATCATAGCTAAGTATGGTTCAGGAGCATATCACCTCTCCACCCTTGAAGGAGAAGAGCTTGATGAACCTATGAACACCATCCACCTGAAGTGGTTTCATAGTTAGACTGGTAGATATCCCAAGTCAAAAATGCAAAAAAAAAAAAATGTTAAAAAACTAAAAAAAATAAAAAAATAAAAAAATCAAGAAAAAATAAAGAGAAATAATTCATCCTATGGTGAAAACCACTTCCTGTGGCACCTTGGGCAAGTACCGTTATGAAAACTTGTTTATAGGTGTCATGTGTAGGTTCAAATTTGGATCCATTGTTCATCCACCCTTTCATCATCATCTGCTTCATTCATTCCATCCATTTCATCCATTATCCAATAGTCCCATTACATGATCTTTGATCCATTTAATGAATCCAATTGTCCATCATTCCCAAAATATTCATCCCCTCTCTGCATGTGTTGCACAAGAAATTGAGTAACAAAAAGTAGAATTCCCACCTACCATAACATTCATACTTACCCACACTCACAAAATATCACACTTCTTTGATCCCCCTCCATCTGATTCCTCCCCTAAAGCATGATTTTAACAGTTTGAATACCGTCTAAACACCCCATTCCACCCTCAATCACACACTTTCCTTCATTCCTCTATCAGTTGGTCCTTTTCATGGTTTTTGCATAAACATCATATCTTACACTGCCATGTCACTCAACCAGTTAGCCTACCTCTCTCATCCATGTACGATACCCCTAACCATCCTGTCTTCCCCCTAACCATGATCTTAATAGTTTGAATCTGGTCTGAGCACTCTGTTCCTCCCCATATCACACAAAATCCTTCATCCTTTCACTATGTATCACTTAATCACCCTATCATATCACTAACACTACATCCCTTATATTTCCCACACATTTCTACCACCTAGCCACCCCTTCCCACATTTTTTATTACATCTAGCAAAAGAGAGAGAAATGCTTTCCCACTCTCATGATAATAGGCCTCGATTCATTTCATCACCATGGTTTTCATCCTATGAAAAAAACT
Organism: Cunninghamia lanceolata; assembly: GCA_027924645.1. NCBI lineage: Eukaryota > Viridiplantae > Streptophyta > Pinopsida > Cupressales > Cupressaceae > Cunninghamia > Cunninghamia lanceolata. The sequence goes on from BSBN01001054.1 coordinate 1,365,020, forward strand.
AATCCCATCCATCCCAATTGTGGTTTTAATACATGGTATAGTTTGAAATCTGGCAATCCCATCCTTTAAACCAAACCCCATCCATCTACATCATCCTATCCCTATCGCCTTTTCATCAAGTTACCCATAACTACATATCATCACCACCCACATCTTAATGTGCCTTCATTCTGTGGATATAGGGTATGTAGGTAGTTTGGAATATGAAGGAAGTATCCAATATGTAGGTACATAAGATGCACCCATCCAACCCCACTTGGATGGTCCCAATTTCCTGGGCTTATTGATTCCACTTGATCTCCGCACAATACACTTGCTATGCATACCATCAAAGCATCTCACTTTCATAAAAAATCATCAATTACCAGATTAACTTTACCTATGGCCTATATCTTCTTCACCCATCCTTTGATTTATCCTAATAATCTATTGATTCTTGCCTTACAGATGCATTCTTCCTACAATAGGGAGAATCACCAATTGTCCATCCATTTTGGCAAGAGATATAATGGATGTATGTTTTGGTCAGTTAGTCTTTTGGTTTTTTATTTTTATCTTGTGTCTTGTTCTTGTATTATTTCAAAGTTGCCTTGATCTCATTATATCATGGTATCTAGAAAATGATCTAGAATGGAGCATGGTCATTGCTTTCGTATGTTGTGTTTGTGGGTCCACTATAGTATTCATATCTTGTGAATAGTAGGGTCAGTGCTACCATACTATCCCCCTTTTGCATCTAAGGTTCTTCATACCTTTTGTGTACTAAGGGCTCATACTTTTGATCCCTCTCGTTTGCCTAGACAAGGTTGTACTATCGTGTGCATGCATGGGTTCATCCTATTTTTTGCATAGTCAAGTCTTATGCTTGGGATACTTTATCACCTTGGTTCCACATACCTTGGTGCATAAGATCTCATGCTATATAAAGAGTAGTACTCATATTTATTTATACAATTTCTAAATACATGTTGTCATCCCCCTATCCTACATATACATCTCTATCATTATCATCCCATCCCATATCTTGCTCCAAAACTCATTGAACCAATCCTCATCTCCATATGATTTCTTCTTCCTACTATCTAATTTAATAACCTATTTCCTTCCCATGTCCTATGACCATTTCTAGGCACTTGGTATCATGATCAAAAAAATCAATCACAACACCTAATAACCATATCGTTGCATTAATCATTATTCATTTATCATCTATCAATTCATTAGTCCATTCATAATATATGTTTATTAATCTAAGCATATATTATCCATTTCATCACTTTACATTTTCATTATCCATTCATAATATATGTTTATTAAACTAAGCATATATTATCTGTCTTTAAACTGCATATGGGGCAACAAACAAGCAAAACAAATCTCAGAGTGCAGGAGGGACTCATCACCACTAGTCTTTAAGACTACACTTGAGAACAAACATGCCATACAAATCCCTAAGCATAGGAGGGACTCATCGCCACTAGTCTTTATACTATGCTTGGGAACAAACACATCATACACACACACATGGAAGACATGGAGAAAATATGGTAGATAAGCAATGGAAGAAACCTATTCTTAGGTTCACAGCCATCTCAGGCACATTATAGGCACACACCGATGATTGTGCTTTACCACAACAATCACGGGGGAAACACAACACAGAGGTAAAGGGTTAGAAATACTTACCTAATTCATCCCAATGTTAAGAAAATATATATCTAGGAGGAGGCCACCCTTGAGAGCAACTATTGTAAATGAGAAAATTTGGACAAAACAAAGATAAAACAATAAATGCAAATATCTTTTTACCCAAATCCTTCGAATAGCTCAGATTGATGAATGCATGATTGATCATTGTAGATTGATTTGATTGTTGATTGCTCACATTCATAGCATAATGATTGGATTGAGATTGATAGAAGAAGATGGGTAGATGAGGATAGATAAGAGGATTAGAAGAATATTGATGCAAAGGTTTTAAAGTGATTTCAATAGCATAAGGATATAAAACTCAATGTATACCAAATGGCTTGTGAGAGGCCATATTTATAGGCAAAGGTTGATTTTTTGATGTGGAGGGAAGAAGATTTGATAAGATGTGATAAGATTTGATAAGGATTGGATTTTTGCTAAAAGAGGAAATAAATCAAGATAAGATAGAAAAAAGATAAAAAGACTTGCTTTTAGTTTTAAATCCTCAAAAAGGAAATAAATCTTTGAAAAAGATGGGAGGATAATTGATGAATTATCTAATTAAATAAATTAATTAGATACACATGAGTTTTAATTTTGAAAAGAAAGCAAAGTCTTTTTAGGATTTTAAATTAATTAATTAAATATTTAATTTATTTAATTAATTTTGGATTGTGGTAAGAGATGATGTGGAAAGATAATTAAATAAATAAAAATTTATTTAATTATAGGAAAATAGATAAATGAAAAATTAAATAATTAAAAATAATTATTTAATTAGAGAGGATAAATGACCATGAATAATTATAAATAAAATTTATTTAATTATAGAAGATAGGATAAATGAAATTAATCAAATAAATAAGCTTTATTTAACTAATTAGGTGATCATATGGGTGCTTGGGGAAAAATGTGCTACAAGATGTCTAGATACTATAACACAATATGAGTTTAATGCATAAAGAATGAAATGGGACAATTTTAGGTGTCTACATTTTGCCCCTCTTTGAGATGATGTTCGAGATGATGAAATTTGTGTTGAGTAACATCATTTCAAAGAAGCTTAGGTATGGATAGATGAAAAGGGGTAGATGATAGAAAGAAAGACAAAATGTGGATGGAATGATAGGATGAGGATGCCCCCTTGAGAGAATAGGTGGGTTGGACAAACACGGGTAGGCTCTCGAAATGAAAAGAAATGATAAAGGAGGGATAAGATGAATGATGCAAGATAGTAAATGGAGGAAAGAGATGAAGGATACATTATGTTCTAATGAAAGTGAGCAATCATATGTTTGATTTAGCACTAGACATTATGCACCAAGGTATGACGACCAGGTGACGATGTGTCTAGTGGCCCAGTGTAATACAACCTTGTCTATCGTATGAGGAAGAAAACTATGAGAATTGAAGTCCTAATGCACAAAAGGTATGATATCACCTTAGATGCAAAGGATAATGCAAAAGGCCATTCCAATATACACAAGATATGAATATTAGTTGGAAATAATTTGGATTTGATACAAATGCAAGATAAAATGATAATACACACAAGCAAGAAAGCAAGCATGCACAAATGGTACAAAAACAAACAAGGTATTGCCCCTATCAAGCTGCTAACCAAATGATTAATTATTGATTAATTGATTGATGATGATAAAAGTGATAGTGTTGTCATGGTGGGGAATGATATATCCCTAGATCAACACAAGGATGATTGAATGATTGATGATGATTGATTGGGTTTACAACAAGGCTAGGATCAAGACTATTTATTGCAATTGGATAATTTGGCAAGATTGATTAACTTGGTTGGTATGGTTTTTTAAGGATTGACTTGCATTTGGATTTATTTCTTGGATGATTAGATTGTCATGCCCACATTTCCCATGCGGTCACAACATGCAACACACATGTCATGTCTACATTTGACATGTGGTCATGACATGAAAAATGAAAAACTTTTATGTATGTCCCTAGGAACCCCCTCACACGTGTCTGCGTGCTCGGTGGTAATACACATAAGGTGTAAACATGTCATTCATAGTCAAGGAAGTGCATCTACCTACGCAAATCCCCTGCGTGATGAAAGTTGTCTAGAGGGTGTGTGACGTGATGTGCACTGCTTCTAGGGTTAGAACAGTTTTAATCCAAACCCTAAGCTTCCTAGGTGAAGAGATAATTTCATCAGATTCAAAACCAAATCCTAGCTTAAATGCATAAGGAGATCAAATAAATAAAATATGAATAATTGAATAAAATAATAACGCATCAAATGGTGAGATGGTCACATGATAAAATGGAGTGATTAAATGAAAGCCACAAGATGCCGTAAAAATAAAACCCTAAATTCTAGGAAAATTTTGACAGCATAACGTGTTTTAGATAAATGAAATAAAAATTTTAAACGAAAACTCTAAGAAGAGATAAAATGCAAAAAATTAAAATAATTAATCATAAGAAAAAATTAAATAAATTTTCAAGGTTAAATAAATTGTTCGTTCAACAAATCGTGAAAATTTGAAATAAAATAATACATGATCAATAAAAATTCAATAGTCAAGTCTATTAAATTATATGATTTCAATAATCGTATTTATTAATTGACTCATGTAAAATAATTAAAAGGAGGATTAATTAAATTATCCCCCTCAAAAATAAAATAGATCAAGAATAAAATTAAATTCAATTAAATATTTCTGGCAATATTTAATTAACACACCCAAGAAAGTGAATATAAGAGCCAAAAGTAAATATTCTAAGGGGGTAAATCATCCCATCACATTTTAAAAACAATTCTCATCCCTCTAATTAACATTCCCACAAGGAATAAAAAAAACAAATCCAAACCCCAAAATAAATATTAAAACAATTAATTTAACCACAAGGGAGCCAAATAAATCAAATCGCCCCAAGGTCAAAAAAAAGAGAGGGAATCATAAATTCCCATGCCCAAAGGATGAGGAGAAAAAAAGAAATTTAAAATAAATATCAAACAATTATCCTCACATCCCACTCAGCCCTATTTCATTATTTTATTAGTTTCCTTCAGAAAACCCTATCTTATTCTTTTGCATTTGCTTCTCAAGTTTTCTTTTCTTCTCCATAGTTTTGCCTCCATTGTTTCTATTTAGTTTGTTGTGCAGGTTGCAAGTTACCCTCCATGGCTACCATGGATTAAAACCAAAGGTAACTATCTTGGATATACGTTTAAGGTTTTTATTAATTTTTTTTTTAAAGTGTATATATATTCCAGTGGTTTAAAAAAATGTATAAAAGAAGTATATATATATATATATAATGTTTTTTTTATGTTTTGGAAATGTTTCAGGTAAGGGAGGATGGTCAAGGGCCGAATGGCACAGGGGAGAGGCATCAACAAAAGTGCCACCACTGCCACCGCCGTGATGTTGGGTCCGCTGCTACAACAAGGGTTTTGAGAGTGGCAACGGGTATGGGGAGGGGGGCGAGCCCCCACCCACACCCCCCCACTTTTGCAGACTATAGCGAACATTACGGTGGGCGGCGGCCATGGCCGCTGTCCCCATACTTACACTTTTTTTTTCAAACAATAAACTTCCCTATTCCATTAGGGTTCGCTTACTATTATTTCATGTTTGAAAGTTTTTAAAACAGTTTGTATATTATATGTATATGTATATGTATATGTATATGTATGTATATATATATGTATGTATGTATATATATATATGTATATGTACATATATATATATACATATATATATATATACTACATATATATATATGTAGTATTAGTGTGTGTATATATATATATATAAGAAATCTTTTAAGAAGATGAAATAACCAGATTTGAGGCATAACATGACAAGGAGGATATATATATTTTGCAAATGATTTAAAAAGCATTACTTTCTTTTATATATATATATATTTACAAAAATCACACAGTAACTAATTTATTTCTTTCTTTCCTTTGCAAATATAAAATGATAGTTTAAAAAAAATCATTCCAGTTAAATTTTGAACAACTCATATTCACAAACAACATAATAATAAACATGAAATTTTAGTGCAAACATAACAGAAATTATACCTCTATATTTTTTTATTCTTTTTTTTCATAGCAATATATATATATATTTGAAGTAAAATAACAACACAATGTATTTTCTCAACATTTCTCCATAACAACATAAACTCAACAGCATAAATTAATGATAGTTTCTTGTTGAATAAACAATAAGATTTTGGTCATAACCACAATAAGGCCTTTAAGGCCATGGCTCCAACAGCTAATTAAAATAAAGCAAATAAGGCAATAATGAGCTCCTCCAAACTTTATTTTCATCAACAATAAACCTACAATAATCAACACAACAATAGGGAAACAAGCCACCAAGGAAAAACCCTCCTCCCTACCATAGATCCACTAGTGGGTCACCCCCGAGCTAGGGAGGTAGGATTCACACATTTTGACACACACACCACAACAATGCAAATTTTCCAAACACACATAAAAATTTCTCCAAGGTTGCAAAAAACTAAACACATGAAAATGAGTTTGATGGGGGTAGGGGAATGGACCCCTCAACTCAAGAGGCCACTCCATGATCTCAAATCACCAAGTCTCAAGGCCTCAAGCCATAACCACCAAAATGTATATCTCCAAATATCTGAAAAAAAACTATCATGGCATTCTTGCCATCAAAAATGATCTCAACATCAAGAAAAGCCCTCAAGGCTATAAGTAGCACAAAAATAAGGAGGTGACCTCGAGGAGGTTCACTCTCCCCTACCCCATACAAGTTGAGCCTTACCTCCAAATGCAGGCACTCTCACCAAACTCCCAACCCACACAAAATAAAAACAACCAACAACATAAAACCACAACACAACATAAATGAAATATGTAAGGGTAAATGGCCATAGTCATGGAGCTTACCTTCAAAAGCCCTAAAAATGGAAGCACGTTTGGTGAAGAGCTCCAAGCTTCTCTAAGTCTTCCAATCTCCAAATTTCTCTAACTCCCCAAAAGAACTCCAAGAAAAGAAAGAAAAATATCCCAAAATGCAAGAACCCCACACTCCTCTTCAAGAGGAGGTAATATAGGCCTTCTAATTTGGCCTTGAGGAATGAGACGGTGACACTTGTCACCTTCTCCTTCCTCATCCCATGCCACTTGCAAGGGAGAGGAAGTGTGAGGGTGACAAGTGTCACCCTCCAATTCCATCCGAATCCTCACCTTATCCACTTGTGCTCTCACACATGTGTGAGAGACCAAGTGGTGAGGTGGCAATCCCCTTCAAGCCTACATGAGGATAAGGGATGCCATATGGCATCCTCTTATTCTCTAAGAGAGCCATCTCCCTCCAAGATGCTCTCACACGTGTGTGAGAGTCTTGGAGGGAGATCCCACACATGAGGATAAGGGATGCCATATGGCATCCTCTTATTCTCTAAGAGAGCCATCTCCCTCCAAGATGCTCTCACACGTGTGTGAGAGTCTTGGAGGGAGATCCCACACACTTGGGAGTCTTGGAGACCTCCCAAGTCTTCTTGGTGAAGGGATCCCCAAACTTTGGGAAGGGAGATGAGTCGTTCCCAAAGCATGACTCATCTCCCACCCTTAGCCATTTCAAAATTCGTCACTTTGACTAAACCTTAGTTTAGAGTGACCTAAAGTGGGTTACCCTAAGGTTTAGTTAGTCAAAATTGACCATAGACCCATGGGCAACCACTTAAGGTAAGTTTAGAGACTCTAAGGTTCACCTAGGGAGTCATAAATTCACTATAAATGGCCCATAAAAGAAAATAATACCAAGTGGTGTAAAACAATAAAAATATAGAACACATGATATAAATTACTTAAACAAAATGGTACTAGACCAAAATAATAAAACAAACAAGTACTAAAACAACATCCGAATCAAACATGATCCTTATCTGTCTTGGGAATGGATTGGCTTCATAGGGAATAACATATGTGTGAATACTACCTCTGATTTCCCGTGGCCTGGGAATATAATCCTGCACAACTAGATCAAGTGTCAATCATATCACGAATAATCATAGCTGAAGCAACTAGAATTAAATTCATGCCATTGTATACAACATTAATTATTTACAACATAATTCAAGATTAACTGCATTTTCTATCTAATGTCACATAATCATCACCAATTAATGAACCCACATAATGAAACAATAGTCTCTAAAAGTCTGATAATGTCACCAACTATAATGTAAAATGATCAAAATAAGGAAGGAAAAATAATCGGCCTCACATCCTCCCCCCTAAGACTAAACTTCCTCCTAGAAGTCATCAAAAAGGTGAGGATAGAGTACCCTCAAACTACCTGCATCCTCCCAAGTCACCATGACCTCATCATAACAATCGCACTGGACCCTAACCTGATCCATCTCTCGACCTTGAAGGCCCAACATTTGACGAGCCAATATGTGAATTGGTTCTAAAGCCAACTACCCATCCACCTCTACCTATAGAGCCCTCCAATCCAATACATGAGATAAATCAGATATATACTGCCTTAATATAGAAATATGAAAGACATCATGGATACTTGATAGGCTAGGTAGCAATGCTAGATGGTAGGCAATAGGCTCTATCCACTCCAAGATCTCAAAAGGTCCTACAAACTGATGTGTGAGCTTAGAGCCCTTTCCATAACAGATTGGACTCTTGTGTGACTACACTCTAAGGAATACTTTGTCCCCAACTAAGAAGCTCCAATCAAGTCTCTTAGCATCAAGATACTTCTTCTGTCTATGCTGTGCCTCCTGAAGTCTCTGCCCAATCAGTGTGACCTGTTGCTCCATATCTTGAACCAACTCTAGACCAATGGCAACTCTGTCCTCTATCCAATCCCAACTCAATGGTGTCCTGCATGGTCTATCGTATAAAGCCTGAAAAGGAGGCATACCCAATGAACTATGATGCCCATTATTGTAGGCAAACTCAACCAGATACAAATATTCCTCCCATCTACACTAATAGTCCATAACATACATACGAAGCATGTCCACAACCACCTGATTCACCCACTCTATTGCCCATTTATCTCAGGATGATAGGTGGAGCTAAAGTTGAGCTGTGTGCCCAATGCCTACTGCAAAGCTCTCCAAAAGATTGAAGTGAACACTGAATCCCTATCAGAAATGATGCGGCAAGGTACTCCATGTAATCTCACAATATCATCCAAGAATACTCTCACCACTGCTGGTGTATTATACGTCATGCATACAGGTGAGAAATGCACCACCTTGGTCAACTTGTCGACTGTCACCATGATGGCATCATGGTGATGTGAAGACATAGGAAGACCAACAATGAAATCCATGGAAATGGTGTCCCATTTTCACTCCACTATCTCGTGAGGGTATAAAAGACCTGTTGGATGTTGATGCTTGGCCTTGACCCTCTGGTACTCAAGGCATCGAGCAACAAACTTTGTAATATCCTGTCTCATACTTACGTAATGGTACAACTGTCGTAGGTCGGCATGCATCTTCTTCACCCCTAGATGTGTCGTATATGGTGCTCTGTGAGCCTCTAATAACACTACAGTATGTAGGTCACCTGCGTGAGGTACATAGATGCACTATCAATGACGAAGGAACCCATCTGCCTCAAGTGAATATCTTGTAAAGTTGTCCACAAGGGCCCTCTATGAATGGATCTCCTGTTGTACCTCAAGAAACCACTCATCCTTAGGAAAATATTGAATAATGCATCCTCTCAAGTCCACACTCAGAGTCAAGGTCAAGATCTCGTGGCACCTCCAACTTAATGCATTAGCAACTACATTCTCCTTCCCTTTGATGTAGTGGACATCAAAATCGTACTCACAAAGAAACTCCATCCAACACCGCTGATGGGCATTTAGATTTAGATGCGTAAATATATACTGAAGGCTATGATGATCTGAATGAAGCTCGAAGTGATGACCTAATAAGAAATGTCTCCAACGAACTAGAGCATGAACCACTGTTGCAAGCTCCAAATTGTGAGTGGGGTAGTTCAGCTCATGGGTCTTGAGCTTTCATGATTCATACGCAATCGCTCTACCACCCTGTATAATTACGGCTCCCAAACCCTCAAGTGATGCATTCGTGCAAACCATAAAATCTGCTACTAGATCAGGAACCACTAAAATGGGAGTGCTAGTAAGACACTCTTTGAAGACCCCAAAGGCCCTCTCACACTACTCAGTCCATAAAAAGATCTTCCCTTTCTACTGAAGGGAAGTGATGGGGTGTGCTATCTGAGAAAAACCCTCAACAAATCTATGGTCATAACTAGCTAACCCCTTAAAACTCCTAACCTCTGTCACATTGGTGGGCGCTGGCCAATCTATGATAGCCCTGATCTTTGATGGATCTACTGAGATTCCATCACCAGATAGGATTTGCCCCAAATACTGTACCTCTATCTTGAAAAATGCACACTTCACTAGGTTCCCATAAAGATTCTATTCCCTCAAACACTATAGAACCTGATGTAGGTACTCCTCATGCTCCTCCTCAGTCCACGAATAGATCAAAATGTCATCAAGGAAAATAATCACAAACTAATCCAAGTAGGTACAAAACACCTTGTTCATGAGACTCATGAACACTACAGGGGCATTCGTCTAACCAAAGGGGACCACAGTGAACTCATAGTGGCCATATCCAGTCCAGAAGGCAATCTTATGGATGTCCGCCTCTGTGATATGCAACTGATGGTAATCAAAATTCAGGTCAATCTTAGAGAACACCCTGGCTCCTTGCATCTGATCAAAGAGATCATCAATCCTACACAGAGGATAACAGTTCTTCACCGTCACCTTATTCAACTGCCTATAATCCATGCATAATCGAAGAGACCCATCCTTCTTCTTCTTAAAGATGACAAGAGTGCCCCTAGGTGGAATGCTCGGTCAGATGTGCCCCTTCTTGAGCAAGTCCTCAAGCTGTAACTTGAGCTCTATGAGCTCATGAGTGGTCATCCTGTAGGGTGCACAAGACACTGGCTCGACACCTGGCAATAAGTGAATATGAAAGTCTACCTCATGATGGGGTAGCATCCTTGGCAACTCTGTTGGAAACACATTGGCAAAATCTCTCAGGATGGGATGGTCATCCAAAGATGCCTCATGCTCTTCATCTAATCTATCACTCATTGTGATAGCGAACATCTGGCATCCCTTCCGCATGCAACGCTTAAGCGATTGAACAAATATCATACACATTGTTGTGGGCTTCTGCATGCCCATTATCTCAACTAAGGTACCATGATCATCTAAGCAGCTAATCGCCTTTCAGCGATAATCTAGCTTGGCTTAATAAGCCGCAAGCCAGTCCATACCCAAAACCACATCGTAGGATTCCAATGTCATAACTCTAAGGTCACAACTGTTGTGAAGGGTCCCAAAGATATCTCACAGTCATGGACTAAGACATCTACTGTCATCTTAGCCCCTAAGGCCAACTCGACCACCCACCTATCACCCTACCTAGAGGCCACTAGCCTGGAATGCTCCACTAACGATGGAGATATGAAAGAGTTAGTAGCACCAGAGTCAAAAAGAATAGAAATGGGGACACCCCCTATCATACCTGATGTCTCAATCACTGATGCCTAAAAATTAGCTTGGCGGTTATCAACCACTGCAAACATATGGTGGGACCTACCCACATCTCAAACCGTCTACTCTGATCCTCCTAAACGAGGCTATCCCGCTACTGTAAAGCCCTGTGGACACTCTCTAGCTAGATGTCCCACTCCACCACACACATAACATGGGTCCCTAGCCTGTACCTATCCAGTCTGAGTCCTATTCGACTGCTGATGTCCAGATCTACCTGTGGACCCCTATGAACCCCTGTATGACTGCTACGACCTCGCGGGTCCTACATGTAGTCCCTGCTACCTCTATCTCTATGTGGGCCCTACTACTGCCAACCTTAGTTATGCCCCTCATGTGCCCTTTGTTGTGGCTTGGGTCTTTGCTGGTGTTGCGGCTACTGCTATGGGGGCCAAGGAGGTAAGGATGTAGAACTAAATCCTCCTCTCTAAGGTGGCAGTGGTAGTTTGCGGTAGCTCTGTTGATGCTATGTTGCCCACAATCCTGAAACTGAGGGCATAAACTCTGCCCTCATCCCTGTATCTGCTCAGCTATGTATGCCTTCTTGGCAACATCACTCAATGTTTGGGGGTCTTCCATGCGTAGAATCCCTGCTATGCTATGGTTCAATCCTCTAATAAACTTATGAACCAGGAGTTTCTCGTCATGGAGATACTCTGCATATCAAGACAACTCGGTGAATCTACCCTCATATTGAGCAACGGTTAGTCCTCTCTACTGAAGGTTGTGAAATTTGTCTATGCAATGCTGCCTATAGTGATTTGATAAATATCACGCATTAAAGCACTCATTGAAAGTCTCCCATGTGAGTGTGTCCAAAGATAGATGGTGCTTGCACTCCTTAGTGCGCCACCAAGTAGTTGTTGCATCTCACAATAGGTGGACTACCACACATGCCTTTGTGTTGCCCTTGTAAGGTTGCAACATGAAGCATCTATCTAAGCTGATGAGCCAGGCCTCTGCCTCAACTCCCTCTATAGTCCTAATGAATGTAGGTGGATTCAGCCTCAACAAATCCTTGATGGGATCTCCTCGGTTTCTGTACCCTCTGATAGGCTCATCCGCATAATAATCATAAGGCTTGTGAACAATCTACTCCACTTGTACTGCCTCCTCATGTCTAGCATAACATCGAGGGCTCCTTCTATGGGCCCTATCAGCTGATCCAACCTCCTCTGCCGTCGTATCTGGTACCTCAACATATGGCTCCACATGTGGTTCCTTTCGTGGCTCAATGTGGGGCTCCACACGTGGCTCGACATGTGACTCTGTTCGTGGCTCCTCTTGTGGTTCCTCTTGCGAATAATTGTGGGGATCAACATGTGGCTTTATGCACGGCTCAACTATGGCCGATGGTAGCCTATCTAACACTGCCTGTAGAGCCTACAATATCTGTGCCCCAATATTTGGTATATGTAGGGCTGGCGGTGCCCGCGGTACCTGTGGGGCTAGCGGTGCCTATCCATCTGCTGAAGAGTCACTATGAACCTCTACGGACTTTGTGCGGCATGAACGTGCTCACCCGAACTCGTCAGGGAGGCATCCTACAAAAACAAGGTAACCACAAATTAACCAAAGTTACGGAATAATAATGTGCCGTAAACAAGCCCTATGTTTAAACTTGGGCTCTGATACCAAATGTCATGCCCACATTTCCCATGCTGTCACAACACACAACACACGTGTCATGTCCACATTTGACATGTGGTCATGATATGAAAAACACAAAACTTTTCTGCATGTCCCTAGGAACCCCCTCGCACATGTCTGCATGCTCGGTGGTAATATGCATAAGGCATAAACATGTCATTCATAGTCAGCGAAGTGCATCTACCTATGTAAATCCCCTGTGTGATGAAAACCATCTAGGGGGTGTGCGACGCGATGTCTTCTAGGGTTAGAATGGTTTTAATCTGAACCCTAAGCTTCCAAGGTGAAGAGATGATTTCATTAGATTCAAAACCAAATCCTAGCTTTAATGCATAAGGAGATCAAATAAATAAAATATGAAAAATTGAATAAAATAATAATAACATGTTTTCGATAAATGAAATAAAAATTTTAAAAGAAAACTCTAAGAAGAGATAAAATGCAAAAAATTAAAATAATTAATCATAAGAAAAAATTAAATAAATTTTTAAGGTTAAATAAATTGTTCGTTAAACAAATTGTGAAAATTTGAAATAAAATAATAGACGATCAATAAAAATTCAATAGTTAAGTCAATTAATAAATACGATTTCAATAATCGTATTTATTAATTGACTCACGTAAAATAATTAAAAGGAGGATTAATTAAATTATCCCCCTCAGAAATAAAATTGATCAAGAATAAAATTAAATTCAATTAAAAATTTCTCGCAATAATTAATTAACACACCCAAGAAAGTGAATATAAGAGCCAAAAGTAAAATAATATTCTAAGGTGGTAAATCATCCCATCACATTTTAAAAGCAATTCCCATCCCTCTAATTAACATTCCCACAAGGAATTTAAAAAAAACAAATCCAAACCCCAAAATAAATATTAAAACAATTAATTTAACCACAAGGGAGCCAAATAAATCAAATGGCCCCAAGGTCAGAAAAAGAGAGGGAATTATAAATTCCCGTGCCCAAAGGATGAGGAGAAAAAAAGAAATTTAAAATAAATATCAAACAATTATCCTCACATCTCATTCAACCCTATTTCGTTATTTTATTAGTTTTCTAAATGCAAAACCCTAATATTATTTTATTGGTTTCCTTAAGAAAACCCTATCTTATTCTTTTGTATTTTCTTCTCAAGTTTTCTTTTCTTCTCCATAGTTTTGGCCTCCATTGTTTCTATTTAGTTTGTTGTGCAGGTTGCAAGTTACCCTCCATGGCTCCCATGGATTGAAACCAGAGGTAACTATTTTGGATATACGTTTAAGGTTTTTATTATTATTTTTTTTGAAAGTGTATATATATATATTCTAGTAGTTTAAAAAAATGCATAAAAGAAGTATTCACACACACACACACACACATATATAATGTTTTTTTCATGTTTTGGAAATGTTTCAGGAAAGGGAGGGCGGCCAAGGGCTGAATGGCACCGGGGAGAGGCGTCAACAGAGGCACCGCCATTGCCGCCGCTGTGATGGAGGGTCCACTGTTGCAACCAGGGTTTTGAGAGTGGTAAGGGGTGTGGGGAGGGGTGTGGGTGGGGGCTCGACCCCCTCCCCACACCCCCCCTTCCACAGACTATCGAGAACTGTATGGTGGACGGCAGCCATGGCTACGTCCCCATACTTACACTTTTTTTTTTCAAACAATAAACTTCAAACAAAAACAATCCCTATTCCATTAGGGTTCACTTACTGTTATTTCATGTTTGAAAGCTTTTAAAACAATTTGTGTATATATATATATATATATATATACATTTTATTTAGGCCAATAGAAAGGTAAGATATATTAAAACAAAAGTATATATACATTCAATATATATATAAGCAATCTTTTATGGAGATGAAATAACCAGATTTGAGGCATAACATGACCAAGAGGATATATATATATTGCAAAAATCACACACTAACTAATTTCTTTCTTTCTTTCCTTTGTAGATATAAAATGACAGTTTAAAAAAAATCATTTCAGTTAAATTTTCAACAACTCATATTCACAAATAGCATAATAATAAACATGAAATTTTAGTACAAACATAATAGAAATTATACCTCTATTTTTTTTATTCTTTCTTTTTCATAGCAATATATATATTTTTTTGAAGTAAAATAACAACACAATGTATTTTCTCAACATTTCTGCATAACAACATAAACTCAACAGCATAAATTAATGACAGTTTCTTGTTGAATAAACAATAAGAATGGCTCACATTTGATTTCTTAAACAACCAACACAAAGAATAATAACAATTTTGGTCATAACCACAATAAGGCCTCTAAGGGCATGACTCCAATAGCTAATTAAAATAAAACAAATAAGGCAATAATGAGCTCCTTCAAACTTTATTTTCATCAACAATAAACCTGCAATAATCAACACAACAATGGGGAAACAAGCCATGAAAGAAAAGCCCTCCTCCCTACCATAGACCCGCTAGTGGGTCACCCTTGAGCTAGGGAGGTAGGATTCACACATTTTGACACACACACACCACAATAATGCAAATTTTCCAAACACACATAAAAATTTCCCCAAGGTTGCACAAAACTAAACTCATGAAAATGAGTTTGATGGGGGTAGGGGAATGGACCCCTCAACTCAAGAGGCCACTCCATGATCTCAAATCACCAAGTGTCAAGGCCTCAAGCCATAACCACCAAAATGTATATCTCCAAATATCTGAAAAAAAACTATCATTGCACTCTTGTCATCAAAAATGATCTCAACATCAAGAAAAGCCCTCAAGGCTATAAGTAGCGCAAAAATAAGGAGGTGACTTCGAGTAGGTTCACTCTCCCCTACCTCATACAAGTTGAGCCTTACCTCCAAATGGAGGGGCTCTCCCCAAACTCCCAACCCACACAAAATGAGAACAACCAACAACATAAAACCACAACACAACATAAATGAAATATGCAAGGGTAAATGGTCATAGCCATGGAGCTTAAACCTTCAAAATCCCTAAAAATGGAAGCACGTTTGGTGAAGAGCTCCAAGCTTCTCTAAGTCTTCCAATCTCCAAATTTCTCTAACTCCCTAAAAGAACTCCAAGAATAGAAAGAAAAATATCCCAAAATGCAAGAACCCCACACTCCTCTTCAAGAGGAGGTAATATAGGTCTTCTAATTTGGCCTTGAGGAATGAGAAGGTGACACTTGTCACCTTCTCCTTCCTCATCCCATGCCACTTGTAAAGGAGAGGAAGTGTGAGGGTGACAAGTGTCACCCTCCAATTCCATCTGAATCCTCACCTTATCCACTTGTGCTCTCACACATGTGTGAGAGACCAAGTGGTGAGGTGGCAATCCCCTTCAAGCCTCCATGAGGATAAGGGATGCCATATGTCATCCTCTTATTCTCTAAGAGAGCCATCTGTAGGAGTCCAGGACAACACTGAGAGGGGGGGTGAATCAGTTTTGTATTATTTTTACAATTTTCCAAAATTGACAAATATGATATATCAAAATTAAACTACTATTTACTTGAACAATTAATCAACAAATGATTAATCACATAAATCATATTCGGTAAATGAAGCTATGGAAGACATCAAGACATGAGATTATGACACAAGAAAATTATAGAGTGGAAAACCCTCCAGGGGTAGAAAAACCACTCAAAATGCCTCACTGGCTTAAGTAAAAACCTCACTGGTTACAATGTTTAGAAGCACCAACTTCAAGGAGCACCAACCCCTAATTCATTTAGAAGCCCCAACTTCAAGGAGCACCAACCCCTAACATATACTCAAAATCAAGAACTCAGAGGGATTCTCTGTTTCGATACAAATCATTTCTTCTTTCACATGTGTCTGTCATATGACCATACTTCTCTCATCATCTGAATTTTCTCTTCAAGAGGATATTCAAAATATATTCAACCTGGAATGCTGATCCACACAACAACACTGCATGCTCTGTATGTTTCATCTTTGTCTATTTATAAAGTTGCATCAATACACCTGAAAAATTATTGTTAATGAAAAGACTCTTGATGTTCCTCTTCTCTGCAAAATCAAATTCATCTTTTATGACCTTTCATATTTCAATCAGTGTCATGTAGGAGAAAATAAAAACTCTTTTATTTGTATCCTCTTCATATCCACCTGCAAGAAATCCTGAACCAACAAATTACATCTCTATAAAATAAAATCAATTTCATCTTCTGTAAATCTTCATCTTTTTCTTTGAATATCTTCAACAATAATATTTTCAATCTTCCCTTGTAGAAAAAAAATAAAATCTCTTTGATCATCTTCAAAATGGCTCTTCATATTCCTTTGAAGAAAATACATTTCCATTCCCATCATAAGATATTCTTCAACCTGTAAGAATAAAAACATATGCAAATATATTTTCTTCTGCAAGATCATCTGTGATCATTATTTTTGAAATTCTTTTCTCTGCAAAATTCATCTCAAAAATATCTTAAAAAAAATCATAATGCACTTGAAAAATTTCACTCGTCATTGTTCTTCATATTTTTTATTTCAAAAAAAAATCATCTTCTTCAAACCCTTCATCTTCTCTGCAAAAAAAAATTTCTTTGTCTTCTTCAAAATATTCTTCAATCTACAACAAACGACTTTTCAAAATCCCATTTGCCAAAAATCTTCAATAAAAAAAATCAATCTTATCACTTCTCAAATATATAATCTTCTCACAAAAATGTCTTCCAAAAATATTTCCAATATAATAGAATGTCTTAAAAAAAACATTCTAAAAATAAACCCCTTAAATCCACCACATGAAATTCCTTTCATATTCTTTAAAAAAAACTTTCCCCTTTATCTTTTACTTCAGCCACAACATGAAAAAATAGATTTTCTTCATAAAAAGAAACTCTCCTTTAAAGTCTCCCAAAATCTCCTTAAAGCTCTCCTTGAAATGTGCCCCCTAGAAAATAGCACAAAAAAACATTTTAAAAGCTCATAAAAATATTTTAAATAAAGCCATAAAATGGCTTATTCACATTCCCCTCTTAAAGCATATTTAATGCTTTTTCTTTTTTTTTTAAATGTTTTATATTTAAAGCTTTATAAAAAGTCATTGGAAACCTTTTCATGCTCCCCTTTAAATAAGACTTTCTAATATAAATGATATTCCATGCCTTTTTTTTAAATCAAGCTCTTCATAAATTAAATAAGGATATTCAACCAAATTCAAATGGTAAATAGAATATGAAGGGGCCGGTAGGTGTCATGAATTAAAACCCTCTAGTAGGTTGCTCTAAGTAGTATAACCTGCTCTTGTAGGTCAACATTACTTTATAACATAAAGTGCATACTTTGACATTTAATCTCTTTGTATACACTTAGAGCTTATAGTTAGGATTTTAATATTTTAGGCATTTTGATAACCATTGATTCAACCATTAATAGACATTAATGCCTCACTTTGATCAAGCATGGCAAGATGAACTTTATCAGCAACCTTGTATCATAAAACATATGCATTGTATCATACTTATCCTGATTGATGATTCTGATCATGCAGTCTTGTGAATATCAAGAATGTACACAAACTAATCAAACAAGTTAGCATTTCCTGACTTAGCCATGAAGCAACATATCAACCTGAAGTATATGAACAACTTCTGTAAATACCAACACATTTTTGACATCAATGACAATCTACTTTCATCAATCTCCCCCTTTGTCATTGATGGCAAAACTACCTGATGCAATTTTTCTTTCTCCCCCTTTTTGACATCTGATGACAAAGACTCAAAAACTATTTGCTCCCCCTGTGTTGAATACCACTGGCAATTACTAGCAAGAATAATCAACACAAACCATTGTAGTTTCCAACTCAAAATGACATAATGATCACTATTGATAAGTCCTTTTCAAATCTCCCAAGATAGTAACAACTCAATCCTCTGATTAACTCCCCCTGAGAAAATAACTTCACTGAAGTATATTAAATCTTGATTATAGCATTTACAAACACATTGCATTATGAGCACTTTGAAGACATAAACTCCTGTTATCTTGTTATCTTCAAAAAATAGAACCATTTAGCAAAATCTTTGATACCACTTGTCTTTCAAAGTATTGAAGGTAAAACTGAATGCAAATTTGCTAAACTTATCTTGAACATCAACATTTCAAATTTGAGAGCAAAAATTGCCATGAAACTTACATCTGAAGCACAATACCACTGTCAATCATTTACAAGGACAAACATCACAGTTACACCATCTGCACAAGGAAGCACTATTACTCACCTTATCATCCTTCATACCAAAATACCACTTAAGGCACTGATTATTTTTGCAATTTTCTGTCCAAAACTTTTCTTGAGAACTCTGAGTTCTTTCCATGTTCATCTGCATATTGAACAACCATAAAAACCTAAGAGCAACAAGACATCAAACAATCATGTAAGGCATATCAAACCAAGCACCAAACCACTGTTACAAGCTACCCATAGACTGCACTATACCACTTCTAATCACAACACAAATTTGTAGATGAAGATGAACCACTGACATCAATAAGATCCTCTGATTACTTCCTTTAACAAACTCCTGAAACAACACTTTTTAACCTGAAATAACAAATCTTCAAGATTTCCCATGTGATAAAGTTCACAAACAATCACTGCTCAGAAATACCACTGGTGAATACTGACAAGAATAAACAACATAACTCAACTCAACACTGAACCACTTCCTGAAATAATCCTGAAGCAACATATCACACATGAAGACTCCTTATCACACAGTTTTCAACAAAAGATGCCAAGATGACCATTTTTATAAGACCTTTACTTGCCTCTACTACAAGATTCATCATCAATGTCATAAGAAACTCTAGATTATCATAACTTGAAGCTCATACCAGAAACCACCACACAATTTTCACATACTTTTCTGAACCATATTAATGAGGAAGAACATGTCAAATTAATATACTAATGATCACTTCTCAATGAACATTCATTTTGCAACCAAGAATAGAGATCATCCTTCTGCACAAGATACCTTTTACAACACACTGTCAAACCTGGTATAACCACATCTGCAATCAACAAGAATGAACTCCTTCCTCTTGACTCTATCATTCAAATCAGCCCATCAAGATTGCACAACCTTCACCATCAAACTCTTCCTGTAACACCACTTTGCAAAACCAAATCCAGGTGAGAGTTCCTTGACAATCATCTTAACAGAAGCATCATGACAACTTAATCATGTAAGTATCAAACAATATACAAATAGGATCAATGTCACAACATCATCATACTCTTTGTGCAGATAGCTTTTGAACACTTTATGATCCACTAAAAATGTTACTGATCATGAACACTAAAACTCAAAAACATCAGAAACTTCATTTCAAACATTTCAGACAAGCATGACAAACAAAACAAGATCAACTGATCTCCTCCTGTAACTTCTTGGGGATAAAAAATAGAACAAGAACAACTCCCCCTCGCATTATGCTATATGTTATGCAATAGATGAAATGACTTGTGCAAGATGCACAAGCTTAGTATTTGACTTCTTTTGACTATGTTTCTGCTTCCAAATCTTAACAGGCTCTTTCTTCCTCCAAACCTTTTCTATCTTTTTCTTTTCCCAACCTTTCAAATTAGGTGGAGCTCTCCTGCAACTATGTGCTTTATGACCAAGAGAGTTGCAATTATAACAAACTATGTCAAAATCATAATCAAATGAATGATAGTACCTTTGAGTACTCATATTAAACTTCCATGAAGAATCACACCTTCTATGCACTTTGCAATTACTTTGTATGTGTCCAAAATTATTGCACTTGTAACAAATAATGTCAGTATTCCTTCTGCAAACAATTGCTTTGTGTCCAAATTGATTGCAAGTATAACAATAACCATTAAAAGAATAGTTATACCTGTACATGTATGCTTGTTTAACAGGAGCACTTTTTCTAAAATTTCTTCTGCTTTGATTATGTATTTTGTTTTCAGTGGTAACATTCAAATCAATCTTCTTTCTGGGAGTCTCTCTAGCTTTTGAACATTCTCCTTCTTCAAAACCAGGTCCAGTAGTGTCTCCATATAGTTTTTGTTTACCAAGCATCTTATGTAGCTTGCTTGTGCTTTCTTCAAACTCCTTATACTTCTTAGATAAAGCTTTGAGACCATCATACTCTTTTCTCAGATTGATAATATCACTCTCTAGTTTTAGATTCTTAATCCTTGCAACTTCAAGGTTAGATATTGAGACATCAGCTATCCTCTTAGCTTCTTCAATTTCTGATTTCAAACTGACAATCAATTTGTTTGATTCACTTGCTTGATTCTTCAAGTCTACAATCAGGTTTCTAGCATCTTCAAGATCTGTAAGAGCTTTGTCTTTTAAAACTCTTTCTTGCTGCAATTGCAACATTAATTTCTTGTTCTCCTTCTTATAATTCTTGAGTTCAGTTAGAGCATATATGAGCTCTCCTTCTAGATCAATCTCACAGTCTTGTTCATCATAATCCTGGTCATCATCATCTTCTGAATTTGATTGGGTCTCAACTTCTTCATGTGATTGCCTTTCAATGTCACTTTCTTGACACACCAGAGTGTCCTCTTCTTTATCATTACCTTGGTAAATTCTTTTCAATCTCTTCCACATATCCTGAGCTGTAACACAATCCATAACTTTACAAATAACATCATTAGACAGAGCAGATACTATAGCCTTCTTTGCAATATCATTACATTTAAGAGCTTCTTTCTTATTTGCAGAATTATAATTCTCAACTGACATTAAAACATCATATCCTAAGGAGGATAAATACACTTGCATTCTAACATACCAAACTGAAAAATTTGAACCATCAAACTGAGGAACATCTGAAACCTTTTCTTCTAAGATAATATCAGACTCAACATGGACAACATCTCTATCAACATCTGGATTTGATAAGAATGATGTCTTTTGTGTCTTTTGACTAGAATGAATCTTACCATTTCTCATGTTCTTATTTCTCTTGCACTTACCCATTGAACTCCACACACAGGACCTACCCAAGCTGATTAAGCTGCAAGAGGGAAACTGGCTCTGATACCAATTGTAGGAGTCCAGGACAACACTGAGAGGGGGGGTGAATCAGTTTTGTATTATTTTTACAATTTTCCAAAATTGACAAATATGATATATCAAAATTAAACTACTATTTACTTGAACAATTAATCAACAAATGATTAATCACATAAATCATATTCGGTAAATGAAGCTATGGAAGACATCAAGACATGAGATTATGACACAAGAAAATTACAGAGTGGAAAACCCTCCAGGGGTAGAAAAACCACTCAAAATGCCTCACTGGCTTAAGTAAAAACCTCACTGGTTACAATGTTTAGAAGCACCAACTTCAAGGAGCACCAACCCCTAATTCATTTAGAAGCCCCAACTTCAAGGAGCACCAACCCCTAACATATACTCAAAATCAAGAACTCAGAGGGATTCTCTGTTTCGATACAAATCATTTCTTCTTTCACATGTGTCTGTCATATGACCATACTTCTCTCATCATCTGAATTTTCTCTTCAAGAGGATATTCAAAATATATTCAACCTGGAATGCTGATCCACACAACAACACTGCATGCTCTGTATGTTTCATCTTTGTCTATTTATAAAGTTGCATCAATACACCTGAAAAATTATTGTTAATGAAAAGACTCTTGATGTTCCTCTTCTCTGCAAAATCAAATTCATCTTTTATGACCTTTCATATTTCAATCAGTGTCATGTAGGAGAAAATAAAAACTCTTTTATTTGTATCCTCTTCATATCCACCTGCAAGAAATCCTGAACCAACAAATTACATCTCTATAAAATAAAATCAATTTCATCTTCTGTAAATCTTCATCTTTTTCTTTGAATATCTTCAACAATAATATTTTCAATCTTCCCTTGTAGAAAAAAAATAAAATCTCTTTGATCATCTTCAAAATGGCTCTTCATATTCCTTTGAAGGAAATACATTTCCATTCCCATCATAAGATATTCTTCAACCTGTAAGAATAAAAACATATGCAAATATATTTTCTTCTGCAAGATCATCTGTGATCATTATTTTTGAAATTCTTTTCTCTGCAAAATTCATCTCAAAAATATCTTAAAAAAAATCATAATGCACTTGAAAAATTTCACTCTTCATTGTTCTTCATATTTTTTATTTCAAAAAAAAATCATCTTCTTCAAACCCTTCATCTTCTCTGCAAAAAAAAATTTCTTTGTCTTCTTCAAAATATTCTTCAATCTACAACAAACGACTTTTCAAAATCCCATTTGCCAAAAATCTTCAATAAAAAAAATCAATCTTATCACTTCTCAAATATATAATCTTCTCACAAAAATGTCTTCCAAAAATATTTCCAATATAATAGAATGTCTTAAAAAAAACATTCTAAAAATAAACCCCTTAAATCCACCACATGAAATTCCTTTCATATTCTTTAAAAAAAACTTTCCCCTTTATCTTTTACTTCAGCCACAACATGAAAAAATAGATTTTCTTCATAAAAAGAAACTCTCCTTTAAAGTCTCCCAAAATCTCCTTAAAGCTCTCCTTGAAATGTGCCCCCTAGAAAATAGCACAAAAAAACATTTTAAAAGCTCATAAAAATATTTTAAATAAAGCCATAAAATGGCTTATTCACATTCCCCTCTTAAAGCATATTTAATGCTTTTTCTTTTTTTTTTAAATGTTTTATATTTAAAGCTTTATAAAAAGTCATTGGAAACCTTTTCATGCTCCCCTTTAAATAAGACTTTCTAATATAAATGATATTCCATGCCTTTTTTTTAAATCAAGCTCTTCATAAATTAAATAAGGATATTCAACCAAATTCAAATGGTAAATAGAATTTGAAGGGGCCGGTAGGTGTCATGAATTAAAACCCTCTAGTAGGTTGCTCTAAGTAGTATAACCTGCTCTTGCAGGTCAACATTACTTTATAACATAAAGTGCATACTTTGACATTTAATCTCTTTGTATACACTTAGAGCTTATAGTTAGGATTTTAATATTTTAGGCATTTTGATAACCATTGATTCAACCATTAATAAACATTAATGCCTCACTTTGCTCAAGCATGGCAAGATGAACTTTATCAGCAACCTTGTATCATAAAACATATGCATTGTATCATACTTATCCTGATTGATGATTCTGATCATGCAGTCTTGTGAATATCAAGAATGTACACAAACTAATCAAACAAGTTAGCATTTCCTGACTTAGCCATGAAGCAACATATCAACCTGAAGTATATGAACAACTTCTGTAAATACCAACACATTTTTGACATCAATGACAATCTACTTTCATCACCATCTCCCTCCAAGATGCTCTCACATGTGTGTGAGAGTCTTGGAGGGAGATCCCACACACTTGGGAGTCTTGGAGACCTCCCAAGTCTTCTTGGTGAAGGGATCCCCAAACTTTGGGAAGGGAGATGAGTCTTTCCCAAAGCATGACTCATCTCCCACCCTTAGCCATTTCAAAATTCGTCACTTTGACTAAACCTCAGTTTAAAGTGACCTAAAGTGGGTTACCCCAAGGTTTAGTTACTCAAAATTGACCCTAGACCCATGGGTAACCACCTAGGGTAAGTTTAGAGACTCTAAGGTTCACCTAGGGAGTCATAAATTCACTTTAAATGGCCCATAAAAGAAAATAATACCAAGTGGTGTAAAACAATAAAATATACAACACATGATACAAATTACTTAAACAAAAGGGTATTAGACCAAAATAATAAAACAAACAAGTACTAAAACAACATCTGAATCAAACATGATCCTTATCCCTCTTGGGAATGGATTAGTTTCACAGGGAATAACATATGTGTGAATACTACCTCCGATTTCTCGTGGCTTGAGAATATAATCCTGCACAACTAGATCAAGTGTCAATCATATCACGAATAATCATAGCTGAAGCAACTGGAATTAAATTCATGCCATAACATAATTCAAGATTAACTGCATTTTCTATCTAATGTCACATAATCATCACCAATTAATGAACCCACATAATGAACTCAAAATCACATCAAAAATCATCATCTAATATATCTCATATGTCTAATCTCATCATAGCATCAAAATATGATTTAAATCAAATCACCACATGTCTAATCAATGTCAAATCAAAATCAAGAGATAAAATTAATTCTGCATAATGAAACAACAATCTCTAAAAGTTTGATAATGTCACCAACTGTAATGTAAAACAATCAAAATAAGGAAGGAAAAAGAATCGGCCTCACATGGATGATGAATGGAAGAAGTGATGGAAGAAGTGGATTTAATTAGAAGATGATTTGAAGAATTGATTTGAAGGATTGATTCAAAGAATTGTTTTGAAAGATTGATGAATTGATGGAGATAGATGAGAGATGGAAGAAATAGGAACATCGTTTGTGCCTGAATCTGGGTACTTCCTTCATACTTCAGACTACCTACATATCCTATATCCACGGGATCAAGGTACTTAATGATAGAGATGATATGTAGTTCTAATTTATGTGGTGATGATGGTGAGATGATAGGGATGAGTGAATTGATGTGATTTTGATTGAAGCAATGATTAGAGGAATTAATTTGAAAGATTGATGATGATGAATTTGATATGGATTGGATTTGATGATGGATTGATTTGAGTTTGATGATTGAAGTGTCCACTCAATCTAAGCGCAAGCAAGTGTTCCCAATATGCTCAAACGATGCAAAAACAAACAAGGTATTGCCCCTATCAAGTTGTAAACCAATGATTAATTGTTTGATTGATGATTGATGATGATAATAGTGTTGTCATTGCGAAGAATAATATATCCTTAGATCAACACAAGGATGTGGGAATGATATATCTCATTGATGATGATGATGAATAATTTAGTTTATGACAAGATTAGGATCAAGACCATTCATGTGATTGGATAATGTGACTCGATTGATTAGCTTGCTTGATATGGATTAGTGTGACTTGTATTTGAGATCATTTCTTAGATTGATTTGATTGATACAATTGGATGAATTGATTGAATAATTGATTTGATTAGATGATTGATGAATTGGTTGGATAGCTGAAGAAATTGACTTCAAGAATTGATTTGAAGAAGTGGTGAATTGATTTGTTGGATGATTAAGGAAATAAAGAAAGGATTTGATGATTGAATTAATGATTGGATTTGATTATTGGATTGGATGATTTGATTGCTTGGATGATTTGATTTTGTTTGATGATTAATTTTGATTTTGATTTGATTTAAAGTGATGATTTTTGATTGAATGATTGGAAGAATTGATTTGGAATGATTGTTTTGAATAATTGATTTGATTTGAATTTTGATTGGTTGATTCTATTGCTTTGGATTTTATTTTGGATATTTGATTTTTTTGAATTTTTTTTTGGGAAATATTTAATTTTTTTGTATTTTTTCAGGACATTTTATGATTTTTTTTGTATTTTTTCAAGACATTTTATGATGTTTTTGGAATTTTTTGGTATGTTTCAATTTTTTGGATTTTTGGTATTTTTTGATTTTTTTGGATTTTTGGTATGTTTTGATTTTTTTGGATTTTGATATGTTTTGATTTTTTTGGATTTTTGGTATGTTTCAATTTTTTTTGGATTTTTTCAGGAGAATTTACGGTTTTTTTGGATTTTTTATATGTTGTGATTTTTTTGGATTGTGAAAATATTTTGGGATAGCATTGGATTGCAATTTGTATAGCCTTTGTGCTAGATACCAATGACAAGAGAAAAGCCAAGTCTAGGTGCTAAGAGGTAGGTAGGTAGGATTGAATTGATGAAAGGATAAGCGATAAGACATGGATGGAAAGGATGTGCGCGCAACAGAGCATGGATGTGATCTCAAAGGCTATGTCGCATAAGAACAATATGCCCCATTCTAGTTATAATACTTAGGATTTTTTATGACAAGGCTCATGACAATAGGCTAGTGATACAATTGGATGGAAAGGATGAGGTATATCAAGAGATATCCGATGCATGCTTCAATATTTTTGCCCCCAATCTTTATCAAGATCAAAAGAGGAAGGGTGGATGAATGAATGCAATAGGATAGGTATGTATATGTGGAATGGATAAGGACATAGTAAGATAGGATATGAAATGGTATGATAGGATGGAAAAAACAAAGTACCCCCAAGTGTGAGTGACATAGAAGATCAATTTACACATAATGCCTATTTGCTAGGTTTTCATCATGGTACTTATCCAAGGTGCCTATTTGCCAAGTTTTCACCATTGGACGAAGGGATTTTTCTTTACTTTTTTTTTGACTTTTTTGATTTTTTTTTTGATTTTTTTGGATGGGAGAAGGTGGATATAGATAGGAGGGACTCAAGTGTCTAGTTCCAGTGAAAGGTGATAGTCCTGCTAGATGGATGTCATCACATGGATCATGTTAAGTGTGCTCATAGATGTTGGTAGGGGATGACATGAAAGATTTAGATGGAGATGGATTAGGATGCAAATGATAGTGGATTATGATGTGGATTATGGTGTGGATTATGCAAGGCTTATGGATGAAGGGCTTATGCAAAAGGATGGACCATAGGAAGGTGATAAGGTAGATATGTAGGATAGTGGAAGAAGGATGGGGATATGGAGATATGTGAGAATGTTGTGGGATGGAAGGGAACCATGACCAACAGTTGCACACACTATGATAAATGTTGAAGCTTTTGATGGGAAGGTGGTGTAGGAAGCAATGGTGATATTTGCTTAGGAGATGGGTGATTTAGGCATTTTGGGACCCACATGGACTTAGTATTTTTCTTATTTTTTATTTTCATGTGGGATGGAAGGATTTGAGACTTTTGGATGGAATGAGATTTTTGGATGGAAGAGGAGAAAGTGGATGGTTGGGATTCTTGAGAGGTGGATGCCTCATTTGACTTGATGGTTTTTTCTTAGAGACCCACACCTTTCTCAGATTTGCTTTGAGGTGGGTGGTTGTATGTAGCTTTAGAGATGGACTTGAAGTAATTGCTTGTTTCTTGGGGACCCACACCTTTTTCATTTTTTCTTTGAGGTGTGTGGGTGTATGCAGCTTTAGAGATGGGTCTTTCTTTGATTCTTTTCTTTTGTATCCTGAGGCATGGGGATCCTTAGCAGTTTTTTCTTTATGATCAAAAGAAGGATGAAAGATGAAAGAGGAGTATCACCTTGTGTTTGAATCTGAGTATTTCCTTAATACACCAGACTGCCTACATACCCATATCCGTAGGATCAAGGCACTTAACAATAGAGATGATATGTAGTTCTTGTAATGTTTTATTGATGGTGATGATGAAGGTTGATCAATTGATTAGATTGATGGATTGATTAGATGGTTGATAAAATGTGAGATGTTTGATAAGATGAGAGAGATGTGATTCAAACACAAGATAAAATGATAACATACACAAGCAAGCAAGTGTGTACAAATGATTCAAAAATAAACAAGGTGTTGCCCTTGTCAAGTCGTAAACCAATGATTGATTGTTTGATTGATGATGATGATGATAATAGTGTTGTCATTGTGGGGAATGATATATCCTTAGATCAACACAAGGATGTGGGAATGATATATTCCGTTGTTGATGATGATGATTGATTTAGTTTATGACAAGATTAGGATCAAGACCATTGATGTGATTGGACAATGTGACTTGATTTATTAGCTTGCTTGATATGGATTAGTGTGACTTGCATTTGAGATCATTGCTTAGATTGATTTGATTGATATGAATAATTGCTTTGATTAGATGATTAATGAATTGATTGGATTTGTGAAGAAATTTACTTAAAGGATTGATTTGAAGAAGTGGTGAATTGATTTGCTGGATGATTGAGGAAATAAAGAAGGGATTTGATGATATGATTGGATGAAGTGATTGATTGGAATGATGCAAGGGGTGAGTTTATTGCTTGGATTTTTTTTTGTTGAATATTTAATTTGTTTTGCATTTTTTGGGAAATATCTAATTTTTTTGATATTTTTTGAAGACTTTATCTAATTTCTTTTTTCAATTTTTTTTTCAGGACTTTTTATAATTTTTTTGGTATTTTTTGATATGTGTCAATTTTTTTGTGTTTCTTCAGGAAATTTTAAGATTTTTTTGTGTTTTTGGGAATATTTAATTTTTTGATATTTTGATGTGTTTTGATTTTTTTGGATTCTTGGTATGTTTCAATTTTTTTTATTTTTTTAGGACAATTTATGATTTTTTTGGATTTTTTATATGTTGTGATTTTTTTTGGATTTTGAAAATATTTTGGGATAGCATTGGATTGCAATTTGTATAGCTTTTGTGCTAGATACCAATGACAAGGGAAACACCAAGTCTAGGTGCTAAGAAGTAGGTAGGTAGGATTGAATGGATGAAAGGATAGGTGATAAGGGATGGATAGAAAGGATGTGTGTGCAAGAAAGCAAGGATGTGATCTCAAAGGCTATGTCGCATAAGAACAATATGCCCCATTCAAGGTGTAATAATTAGGATTTTTCATGACAAGGCTCATGACAATAGGTTAGTGATAGGATCGGATGGAAAGGATGAGGTACATCAAGAGATATCTGAGGCATGTTTCAACATTTTTGCCCCCAATCTTTATCAAGATCAAGATGAGCAAGGGAGGACGAATGGATGCAATGGGATAGGTGTATGTAGGTAATGGATAAGGATGGTAGGATGGTATGGCAAGATAGGTTGAAAATGATATGGTGGATGAGACAACGTGCCCCAAGTGTAGGTGACACTGAAGATCAATTTACACATGACGCCTATTTGCTAGGTTTTCACCATTGGATGAAGGGATTTCTCTTTACTTTTTTTTTTCCTTTTTTTATTTTATTTTTTGGATGGGATAGATGGATATGGACGAGAGGGACTCAAGTATCTAGGTCCATGAAAGGTGATAGCCCTGCTAGATGGATGTAGTCGCATGGACCATGTCAAGTGTGCTCATAGATGTTGGTAGGTTGATCGTATGAAAGATGGATTAGGTAGATGGTGGATTATGATGTGGATTATGTAGGACTTATGGATGGGCAGCTTATGCCAAAGCATGGACCATAGGAAAGTGATGAGGAAGATATGTAGGATAATGGATGAAGGATGGGGAGATGGAAGTATGTGGAAATGTTGTGGGATGGAAGTGTATCATGACCAACAGCTATACACACCATGATAAACATTGAAACTTATGATGGGAAGGTGGTGTAGGAAGCAATGGTGATATTTTCTTAGGAGATGGGTGATTTAGGCATTTTGGTACCCACATAGACTTAGTATTTTTGTAATTTTTATTTTTCATTGTGGGATGGAGGAATTTGAGACTTTTGGATGGAATGGGATTTTTGGATGGAAGAGGAGAAAGTGGATGATTGGGATTCTTAAGAGGTGGATGCCTCATTTAACTTGATGGGTTTTTTCTTAGGGACCCACACCTTTTTCATATTTGCTTTGAGGTGGGTGGGTGTATTCATCTTTAGAGATGGATTTGAAGTAATTTCTTGTTGCTTGGGGACTGATACCATTTTAGTTTTTGACTTTTCTTGTGAAGGTATTGGTTTGGATGAATTTTGCTTTAATTCTTTAGATTTGTACCTTGAGGCATGAGGACCCTTAGGATTTTTTACTTTTGAATCCCATGGAGTGAGTGGAAGTGGGGTTGGTGGAAGCTTCTTGTTTACATGATGTGTGCATTTGTTGGCCATGATTGGTATTTTGAGAGGATTTATGGATGGATGAATAAGGTGTTGGAAATAGTGGAGGTAGATTCGATGGAGGGATGTTAGGAGTTAGAAGAAGCAGAGGCAAATTGGATGGTGGAAGGTGTACTATCACATGCTTTTGACATTTGTAAGAGGATGGAGGTGGACTGGCAACATATGTTTTGGGTGTATGATGGGATTTATGATGGAAAGAAGTGGATTTTGGATGAATGAAAGAAGTACCAACATCGTTAGATTGTTGTCCTTGGGGTGTGTATCCAAGGCAAAATGAGCGCGGAGGAGGGACTTTGACATGGATGGGCTCCAAACTTCCTTGTTCAAGAGGGCCTAAGCCTTTATATTGATAGTTCATATTTTGAAGCATGCGATTGACTATGGGACTGGGTGTAGGTGGAACACTAGACATGAATTCTTTATTCGATGGAGAAGGTGAGATAGAGGATAATGGTTATTGGTGTTCTAAGGAGGAACAATCATGGATGAAGGTGGATTTGGAATAGAGTTGATGGTGGATGTGGAAGGATCATTATTGGTTTGATCTTCTATGCTTTCTTGGGAGGCCTTTGTCTCATCAAGGGGAGTGGATGTTTGTAGATCATGGATGGGGCTAGATAGATGATAGATTGGAGCAATTTGGATATATTGCTCATGGATATAGGATTATGAATAAGATCAAGGTTCTCATGGATAGCTTCTTCATAGATAATTTCATCTCGATCCTGGAAGAGGTAAAAGTTATGGATGGGGTGAATACGAAGGATTTGATCTTGATTTAGACAAGAGGTTGATGTTTCCACATGTTTTATATTATGTTCTTGACATACCTCTTGGTTTTGGATGGAAGTGGATGACACTTGGATAGGCTCAATAGGCTCTTGAATAGACTCAACATGTTCTTGAGGGTCATCGACATAAAGGCATGAGGGTTCTTTGAGATGATGAGATTTGTGTCGAGTAACATCATTTCAAAGAAGCTAAGGTTGGATAGAGTAAAACTATGATAGAAAGATAGGACAAGAATGGAATGATAGGATGATGATGCCCCCTTGAGAGGATAGGTGGGTTGAACAAATATAGGTAGGCTCTTGAAATGGATGAAATGATAAAGGAGGGATAAGATGAATGATGCAAGATAGGAAAGTGGAGGAAAGAGATGAAGGATACATTATGCTACAATGAAAGTGAAAAATCATATGTTTGATTTAGCACTAGACATTATGCACCAGGGTATGAGGACCAAGGTGACAATGTGTCTCATGCCCTAGCATAATACAACCTTTTCTAGGTACAAGATATGAATATTAGCTAGGTTGGATTTGATGCAAATGAAAAAATGATAACACACACAAGCAAGAAAGCAAGCATGCACAAATGATACAAAAAAAAAAGGTATTGCCCTTGTCAAGTTGTAAACTGATGATTAATTGTTGATTGATTGATTGATGATGATGATAGTGTTTTCATGGTGGGGAATGATATATCCCTAGATCAACACAAGGATGGATGATTAATTGATTGGGTTTACAACAAGGCTAGGATCAAGACCAATGATGTGATTGGATAATTTGATAAGATTGATTGACTTGATTGGTATGGATGAATGATGACTTGTATTTGAATTTATTGGAAGGTGAGATTGATTGAAAGAAGTGATGGAAGAATTGATTGGAATGATTGATTGGAAGAATTGTTTTGAAAGATTGATGAATTGATGAAGATAGATGATAGAAGAAGATGATGAGAGAAGAAAGAGGAATATCATCTTGTTCCTAAATCTAGGCACTTCCTTCGTACTCTAGACTTCGTACATACACATGTCCACGGGATCAAGGAAATTAATGATAGAGATGAGATGTAGTTCTAAAAATGTGATGATGATGATGATAATGATGAAGGTGGATAGATTGATCAGGTTATTGATTGATTGGGATTGACTGGATATTTGATTTGGAGTGAGTTGATGGATTGATTGAATTTGATTTGAACTTGATGATTTGATTGGGTTTGTTTTGATGGATGTGATGTGATATGATGATTGGAGTGTCCACTCAATCTAAGTGCAAGAAAATGCTCCCAAGATGCTCAAATGATACAAAAACAAACAAAATATTGCCCTTGTCAAGTTGTAAACCAATGATT
Source organism: Cunninghamia lanceolata (assembly GCA_027924645.1). Classification (NCBI taxonomy): domain Eukaryota; kingdom Viridiplantae; phylum Streptophyta; class Pinopsida; order Cupressales; family Cupressaceae; genus Cunninghamia; species Cunninghamia lanceolata. The sequence continues at coordinate 1,397,878 of BSBN01001054.1, forward strand.
GATTGTTTGATTGATGATGATGATGATGATAATAGTGTTGTCATTATAGGGAATGATATATCACTAGATCAACACAAAGATGCGGGAATGATATATCCCATTGATGATGATAATGATTGATTTAGTTTACGACAAGATTAGGATCAAGACCATTCATGTGATTAGATAATGTGACTTGATTGATTAGCTTGCTTGATATGGATTAGTGTGACTTGCATTTGAGATCATTGCTTAGAATGATTTGATTGATATGATCCAATGAAGTTATTGAAGAATTGATTAGATTAGATGATTGACGAATTGATTAGATTGATGAAGAAATTGACTTAAAGGATTGATTTGAAGAAGTGAATTGATTTGTTGGAGGAAATAAAGAAGATATTTGATGATATGATTGGATGAAGTGATTGAAGAATTTATTAGATTAGATGATTGATTAATTGATTGGATTGATGAAGAAATTGACTTAAAGGATTGATTTGAAGAAGTGTTGAATTGATTTGTTGGATGATTGAGGAAATAAAGAAAGGATTTGATGATATGATTGGATGAAGTGATTGAAGAATTGACTGGATTGATGAAGAAATTAACTTAAAGGATTGATTTGAAGAAGTGGTGAATTGATTTGTTGGATGATTGAGGAAATAATGAACAGATTTGATGAATGATTTTGTTGATATCGATTGATTGGAGTGATGCAAGGGGTGAGTTTATTGCTTGGATTTTTTTTGTTGAATATTTAATTTGTTTTGCATTTTTGGGGAAATATTTCATTTTTTTGTACTTTTTTTTTAAAGAAAAAGTGGCAGAGCCACTAAAATTATATTAATTATAAAATGAAATTTACAAAATGCTAGTTTCAATAAGGCATACCGGCAGGAAAGAATCGACAAAGAAAACCTCTGGTTGTAGCCCTTTAAAATAGATACAATACAAAATTGACTCAAAAGGATGAGTCAACCCAAAATAAGTCTGTGGTTTAAAACCTTACAAGAATAACACCTAGAACAATCAACACTCTTACAAGCTAGCCAACTAATAAAGTCAACAGATAACAAAACTACCTACAAAACACAAAGGTTTTAATTTCCCTCCTGCAAATTTCATCCTCAAGACCCTATAGATCAAGTGCCTCTTCTTCTGCCAAATACCTCCCCAACTATCTCCTGATAACTGGAAAGATCCCTACACTCAAACAACCTCCCACAAGAGCAGTACCCAAATACAAAACAAAATCCTCTAAAACAATAATAAAAGCATCTACAGAAAAAAGAGTATTTTGATCAAACCATAAGAATCAAATTTATTACCATATCAAAGTTTTGCAAAAAAACCATAGCACAAAAAACTTACACTATCAGCCACCCAAAGACTTCCTTTGCCATGAGATACAAAGGTGTTATTCAATGTGTGGACCTGAGAAGTTATTATTAATGGATAAGTCATTGTATGTTTTGTGCAATAAATATTAATTACATACATTGCAATGTGCATTGATTACATACAAGCCGCGGATCTTAAGTCGTTATGAAAAGGAGTTAAGAGCTTGTACATTCCGTGCCTTGTAAGTTTCAACACATACATTACTTTATACCTATAGGCTGGAATTCAAAGGGGATTAATATATGATAAAAAACATGCATCATGACCAAATGTATATTAAAAGATACATTACGAATTATACATGTCCTTTGCCATGAGATACAAAGGCGTTATTCATTGTGCGGACCTGAGAGTTATTAAAAATGGATGTCATTGTATGTTTTTGTGCAATGTATTTTAATTACATGCATTACGAAGTGCATTGATTACATACAAGCCGCGGATCTAAATTCATTATGAAGAGGAGTTAAATGCTTGTATATTCTGCGCCTTGTATGTATGTTTCAACACATACATTACTTTATACATACAGGTTGGAATTCAAGGGGGATTAAAATATGATAAAAAGCATGCAACATGTCTGAATGTATATTGAAAGATACATTGCAATTTATACATGTCCTGGAACTGAAAGTGAAAAAGTTGTGGTTTATAAGGAGCGATAAGTCTGAAACACATACAAAAGAATCCGTATGTATCTTGCTCTTCGGTGGAAGCATTTGTAATATCATCCTAATATGCATTTGTGATATACTCATGACATACATAGGCGATATATACACAAATTGTATATTTGATGAAACAACACAACAATCACGTTGACAACATACAACCTCGGCATACAATTATAGGAAACACAAGAAAAGATACTCATATGCATTTGTGATATACTCATGAAATGAACTCAACATACAATAGCGATATATACACAAAGTGTATATTTGGTGAAAAAAATAGAAAAATCACGCTGACAACATACAACCTCAACAAACAAATGCAGAATACACACAAAATAATACTCAAATGCTTATGCGATATACTCATGAAATGTACTCAACGTACAATAGCGATATATACACAAATTGTATATTCAGAGAAACAACATAAAAATCAAACTGACAACATACAACTTCAACATACAATTACAGGAAACACATGAAAAGATACTCATATGCATTTGTGATATACTCATGAAATGATCTCAGCATACAATAGTGATATATACACAAAGTGTATGTTCAGTGAAAACAACACAAAAAACATGCTGACAACATACAACCTCGACAATCAAATGTAGAATACACATGGAATGATACTCACAAGTATATGCGATATACTCATGAAAAGTCCTCAGCATACATTAACGATATAAACACAAATTGTATAATCGGTGAGACAACACAAAATTCATGAAGACAACAACCCTTTTCTCAGACAAAACCTGAATTAATCCTCCACAACTCTTATGACTGAACATAACATACAGAAACAACTAAATTGTACATAACATAAAACAGTCTAGCACTATAGAGATGGATCAATGTTATAACAAGTAAAAATTCCCCTAAAAATTACAACAAATACCAGCCAAGTTATTTAATACTTTCCTTAGCCAAGATGTTACTTACTCTGGGGATCAATGAAAAAGAATTAGAGTCCCATTCCTTAGAAGAGTCAATAAGACCAAATGCAAAGTTAGCCAAGAAATCTGCTAATAAGTTGCCTTCCCTGTATGTATGGATTATTTTAAAAGATTGGAAGAGATCTAGTAGATTCCTTCCAAATTTTAAAATGTAATCAATTTTCCAGTTAGGAGAAGATTTAATTGAAAAAGATCTAATAATATTCAAAGAATCCCCTTCCACTATAAGATTTGAAATGCCACATTTTAAAGCTAAGTTTAAACCAACTATTAATGCCAATGCTTCTACCTCATTGTTTGTACACAAACCAAGTTTAACTGACAAAGCTCTTAAGGCTAAACCTTTATGATCTCTCAAAACACAACCAACACTAGAATTACCAGGATTACCTCTGCTTGCACCATCAAAATTTAGCTTTATAAAAGATACAGGTGGTGGAATCCATTTGATAGAGGATCTATCTATCTTGATATCAGCACTAAAACAGTTTGAATTTGACAATTTTAATAACTTCCAACCTTTTAACATCAAATCATCCCAAGACATAAAAACTAAAGAACCTACCTTTCTAGAAAATAACAAGGCTGAAACTACTTCTGAAATGGATTTCTCAATTTTTCCAATAATTACATCAAAAGGATTACTAATTTTTTAAAAAATTCTACTATTTCTTTCTAACCAAAAAGACCAAATAACAATACTTGGTGAGACCAACAATAATGCAGAAAAAGTAGAATTAGAGAATAAGATGGGCCAGCTTTGAAACACTTGAAGGAGGGAGAAAGGAAGGGGGCCATGCCAAAACAATTCTGAAAGGAGCCAATACCAAATTTTTAAAGAAAAAATACAACTCAGCAGCAAATGATCCACTGTTTCCTCAACTTTAGAACAAAAAGGACATAAGAAAGGGTTAGCAACCCCAAGCCTGACTAACCTATCACTAGTAAGGATTCTATAATTCAGAGCTAACCAGGCAAAAGCTCCTGCTTTAGGCAGGCAAGGACTGCTCCAACAAAGCTTATAAGGCCAATTAAAAAGTGAATTAGAATACTTACTAATGATACTTAGATATCCTTGTTTAACTGTATAATGTCAAGACTTTGAGGGAACCCAAATAAGCTTATCCTTTCCTCTTGAAATAAAAATTTTTCTTTCCTTCAAAATATTTTTAGGCAGGACCTTCTGCTCATGGGGAATTGGAAAATCATCAAAATTTCTCCACATAACTTTATTAATACCTGAATTATAATCAATTTCAAAATAATCTTTAACTTTGATTCCCTAAGCTTGGCATAGAAAGAGATTAATTTCTTGAAGGCCTTCTATTTTAAACAAAGGTTGATGACTATTCCAAGAGTCATCCCAAAAGAGAGCAGAATTTCCATCATGAATAACCCAAGATAGAAAAGGGGAAATCACTTCTCTACATTTTAACAAAAAATTCCAAATATGAGAACCTGCCTTTGGATTAAGAATAGTAAAAATTATTTTAGGAAAAAATGAATCTAAATATTTAGCAAACATGATTTTTCCCCATTTTGACTTTGGATTTTCATATAAATGCCAAACCAGTTTGGCTCCAAGAGCCATATTATGTGCTTCAATGTTATGAATCCTAGTTCCTCCTTTCTGCTTCGGGATGCAAATTTTGTCCCAAGAAATTAAAGGGACCTTTCTCCCATTCAGATTAGAGCCATTCCATAAAATTTTTCTCAAAATAGTCACAAGACAGGAAAGGATAGACTTGGGAACCATAAGCACTGAAAGCATATATACAGGCACTGCTAATAAAATTGTTTTAATCATAAGGATTTTTCTAGTCAAATTAACCATTTACCTTTCCAAGGAGAAATTTTAGCTTTGATACTTGTAATAAGCTTATCCCAAAACATATTTTTAATTGACCCCAAGAAAAGAGGAATTCCTAAATATCTTGAAGGAAGGACATTCACTTGAAAGCCCAAGAATTTTGCAACACTTTCTTGCACTAAAGGAGATGAAAAAAAGAAAAAAAATTTAGATTTGTCCTAATTCACTTTTTGACCCAAAACTAGACAGTACTTAGAAATTTAATTCTTCATAAATTTAGCTTCTAGCATCTCATGGAACCCAAACAGCAAATTATCATCTGCAAACAAAGCATGAGTAATAGAAAAAGGAACTCTAGGAAGTTTAATCCCCTTCCAATTACCCAACAAGTTTTGCCTCATAATCAATCTACTCAGACCTTCAGCCATTAATATGAAAAGAAAAGGGGACAAAGGATCCCATTGCCTTATCCCTTGGGATGATTTGAAGAATTTAGATTGAGAACCATTAATCAAAATTGAAAAGCTTACACCAGAAATACAAGATGAAATCCACTTACACCATTTATGAGAAAAACTAAACTTAAGGAGAACTTGAAACAAAAAGTCCCAAGAGACTCTATCATATGCTTTTAACATATCCAATTTAACCAACATACCAGGAAGTTTATGTTCATGAATTGAATGTAGAACCTCATGAGCCACCAAAGCACCTTCAAAAGTTTCCTTGCCTGGAACAAAACCTCCTTGTTCATCAGATACAATTTTAGGAATGAGAATAGTAAGTCTTAAAGTAATTGCTTTAGAAATGATTTTATATAAAGTGTTACAAAGCGAAATGGGTCTAAAATCAACAAAGGAGGGAGAAGCAACTTTAGGAATCAAAGCAATGAAGGTAGAATTAATCTCTTTCAGGACAATGTGATTTTTGCGAGCTTCTTCTACTGCCAACCAAATGTCCTTACCTACAAAGTCCCAACATTTTTGAAAGAAAAGAGGGGTAAAACCATCCTGACCAGGAGATTTGTCTGGGTCTAAAGAAAAGACCACTGCCTTAATTTCTTCTAAGGAAAATTGTTTCAACAATTCCAGATTATCTTCTTGTGAAATCAAAGAAGGAATATAATTTATGACTTCTCGCACAGTTGAAATGGGGACATTAACATTTCCTTTAGAAAGGAGCTTCTAAAAAAAATTAACTCCTTTTTTAATAAGATCATCTTCTTGTAAAATATTCCCCATAGAGTCTTTAATTGCATAAATAGAATTCTTATGTCTTCTTACCATAGCCGATACATGGAAAAATTTTGTGTTTTGATCTCCTTCTCTCAACCAAGTTTCCCTTGATTTCCGTCTCCAAAAGATTTCTTCATGAGCTAAAACCTCCTCTAAATTAGATTGAAGAGCTTTGACACACTCAAAAGATGCAATATCCATGCCCTTTTTTTGTACTTATTTTAGGACTTTTTATGATTTTTTTTGTATTTTTTTAGGACATTTTATGATTTTTTTTGTATTTTTCAAGACCTTTTATAATATTTTTGGAAGTTTTTCAGGACATTTTATAATTTTTTGGATTTTTTTTTGAGAATATTTTATAATTTTTTTTGTATTTTTGGGATGTTTTAAACATTAATGGATTTACAATTTTGACAGCCTTTACACAAAATGCCAATGACAAGGGAGAAAACCAAGTCTAGGTGCAAGGATGATGGAGGTAGAATTGGATAGACAAAAGGATAGGCAATAGGAAAAGGTATGGAAGGCTCATGATAGATGTATGGATAAGAGGATAGGCCAAAGGGGAATGGAATGGAAGACTCATGATGGATGGATAGATGAAAGGATAGGCTATAGGGGAATGAGATGGAAGACTCATGATAGATGGATGGATGAAAGGATAGGCTATAGTGCATGGATGTATGCATAAGAGAAATGATATGATCTCAAAAGGCTATGTCGCATAAGAACAATATGCCCCATTCTAGGTGCAATACTTAGGATTTTTCATGACAAGGCTCATGACACTAGGATAATGATAGGATTGGATGATAAGGATGAGGTATATCAAGAGTTTTTTCAATGCATGTTTCAACATTTTTGCTCCCAATCTTTATCAAGATCAAGATGAGGAAGGGAGGATGAATGGACGTAATAGGATAGATATGTATGATGGCTAAAGGTTATAGGATGGAAAATGATCGGTTAGATGAGAGAACGCACCCCCAAGTGTAGGTGACATAAAAGATTGATTTATACATGACACCTGTTTGCCAGGTTTTCATCATGGTACTTATCCAAGGCACTTTTTTATCAGATTTTCACCATTGGACGAAGGGATTTCTCTTTACTATTTTCAATTTTTTTTGAACTTTTTAAAAAAAAAAAATTAATTTTTTTTATATTTGGATAGGAGAAGGTGGATGTGGATGAGAGGGACTCAAGTGTCTAGCTCCACGAAAGGTGATAGTCCTGCTAGATGGATTCCATCGCATGGACGATGTCAAGTGCACTCATAGATGTTGGTAGGGGATTGTGTGAAAGTGGTAGATGGAGTAGGTAGATAATGGATTATGATGGGTGCGATAGTGGATTATGATGTTGATTATAGATGGGGGATAATGGATTATACAAATGGATAGATGAAAGGCTTATACAAAAGCATGGATCATAGGGATAGGATGGGTGAAATATGTAGGATAGTGGATGAAGGATGGGGAGATGGAGGTATGTGGAAATATTGTGGGATGGAAGGGAACCATGACCAATAGTTACACACACCATGATAAATGTTGAATCTTTTGATGGGATGGGGGTGAAGGAAGCAATGGATATGTTTTCTTAGGAGATGGTTGATGGAGTGCTTTAGGTACCCACATAGACTTAGTATTTTTATGACTTTTGTTTGACTTGTGGGATTTTTGAAACTTTTGAATGGAATGGATGGAAGAGGAGAAAATGGATGGTTGGGATTTTTGAGAGGTGGATGCCTCATTTAACTTGATGGATTTTTTCTGAGGGATCCACACCTTTTTGGTGTAGGAGCACCTTGCTAGCTTTAAGCCTCCATGAGGTAAATTTTGGTTTTAATCTAATTTTGGTGTTTTAATGATGTAATAAGGTCATGAATTAACCATTGGAAATATATTAGAGGCATTTGATTAGGTTCTAGTGGGATTTGGAGTTATTTTTTAAAGGATTGCAAAAATTGCAAAATTGTCAATATTGCAAAAAAGGCAAAAAAAGGCAAACAAACAAGGAATATGAAGGGTCATAGGGAGTTTAAAAGGTAGTTTCTCATATTAGAGGAGTTTTATTTCATTATTGTTGTAATAAAGGTCTATGTAAGACCACTCTTATGTATTTAGAAGTCATTTGGTAGTGGAGCTTTAAGTTTGCTCAAGTTTAGAACTTTCTAAGTTGAGTAGTGTTAGTGGTTTGGCTATTTTTACCCTCTTCTTTTTGCATGTAAAAGAGAGTTTGGTTTTTTTGAGTTTTTGTTTGTGCAGGTTGAAAAGAGAACTTGGTTGCCAAAAGACTAGGTAGAGGAAAAGAGAAGAGACCTAGGTGAGGCAAAGGCAAAGAAGAAGCAAGGTGAAAGAGACTTGCTTGAGGAAAGATGGATTTGTTTAGAAGGTACTTGCAGGCTGGAGGTTCACAAAAGAAGAAGAAAGAAGAAAAAGACAGCAAGAGGAAAGAGGAAAAGATGAGACAAATAGAGGTTGAGAAAGAGATAAGAGAACTAAGGCAAGCTATGGAAGAGATAGGATGGAAGATGAGATGGAGCAGTTGCTAAAAAGAGCACTTAGTTGGCACTTGACAATCAAAAAGAAGTTATCATGGCCTATTAAGAAGATAGTTCAAAGAAGAAAACAAAGAATAGTTATGGAAGAGGAAGTTGCAGTAGTAGGACAAATTGAATGTAGCCCTGAAGTGCAGCAACAAGAGATTGATCAAATCCTTTGGAAGGAGATGACAAATTTGGACAAAGAGGAATACTACTTTGGATATGAAAGTCCTAATAAATTAATAACTATGATGGAGGAATTAGAAGATGTTTTTATAAAAGGAAACCCTTGGAGGACAAGTTTGAAGTAGAGTGCATGGTGCAAGGAAGCAAGGAGGAGACCTCAAGGTCTCAATATTTTATTTCTAATATTTCATTGGATTATGTATGTGCAGGTTATAAAGAACAAGAAGTGCCTACAATGTATGAAGATGATGGTGAAGAAGATGTTGCCAAAACACTTAAGGAAATTATTTCCTTTTTAGATGAATATGCTACTAGTGAAGACATAGATGATACTAAGACATATACACAAGAAATGGAATTTTGGAGCCTAGAAGTTGAGAGAATGTTGAATAAGAGATGGCATAAGAAAAAGAAGAAGGACCTAGGGATAGTTGCAAAGATGAAAGACATGTTGCAGAAGAATTGGAGAACTAGGAAGAAAGAGTTGACTTGCATTCAAGAGGACTTGAATTTTGTTTTCTCCGGGAGTATGGTGCAGGAGCACCTTGCTAGCTTTAAGCCTCCATGAGGCAAATTTTGGTTTTAATCTAATTTTGGTGTTTTAATGATGTAATAAGGTCATGAATTAACCATTGGAAATGTATTAGAGGCATTTGATTAGGTTCTAGTGGGATTTGGAGTTATTTTTTAAAGGATTGCAAAAATTGCAAAATTGTCAATATTGCAAAAAATGCAAAAAAAGGCAAACAAACGAGGAATATGAAGGGTCATACGGAGTTTAAAAGGTAGTTTCTCATATTAGAGGAGTTTTATTTCATTATTGTTGTAATAAAGGTCTATGTAAGACCACTCTTATGTATTTAGAAGTCATTTGGTAGTGGAGCTTTAAGTTTGCTCAAGCTTAGAACTTTCTAAGTTGAGTAGTGTTAGTGGTTTGGCTATTTTCAGCCTCTTCTTTTTGCATGTAAAAGAGAGTGGAGTGATGGAAAAAGAAACATGGATGTAAAGAAAATATTTATGCCTTTAAATTCGTGCAAGAGGGAGAGATGAAGGAGAGATGAAGTTTAGAGAAGAGAAATGAAATAAAAGTTTAATTTTCTGCATTTTTTGACTATTTTTTGCTGTTCCCGAGGCTGGTATGGCCCTGTACAGAATCCCAAATAGCATAAAATTATATTTTTTGGAAATATCTCAGAGTCTTCTTTCTTTTGGTGTTGGTTGTATCAATTTTTGTTATGTTGTGTAAAAGTTATGATGATTTTAGTGATGGACACTTCTATTTTTGTTTACTATAACTATCATCTTGTTTGGAATGGTACAGATTTTATAGATCAATTATAGGTCTGAAACTAATGGGAAAAGATGTATGCATGAGTCTAGTTTCATATTATTTTTGTTTGGGTAATTTTCATTAATAATTAAGTGAGTTATGTCATTTTTGGTGAGGGCAGGTCTGCAATCTACTAGGGTCTCCATCTCTGTAACAGTCCTTTTTTGAAGCATACTTTCAAAAACAACCTATGTTTCATGTTAGATATGTTGTGTAAGAAGATAATGGGTATCCAAATCAGTTTTTAGATCATGGGTTTGAGTTGTATTTTAAAAATTATGTCAAATTTACCTTATTTTCTACTCTCATAAAAGCATAGTGGAAGTTTGTGAGTTTGGGTGAATCCTCCATGTCTCTGCGTCACTTTTTCATATTTTCTTTAAGGTGGGTAGGTGTATGTAGCTTTAGAGATAGATTTAAAGTAATTAATTGTTGCTTGGGGACCCACACCTTTTTCATTTTTTCTTTGAGGTGTGTGGGTGTATACAGCTTTAAAGATGAGTTTTTCTTTGATTCTTTGCTTTTGTGTCCTGAGACATGAGGACCCTTAAGATTTTTTTCTTTATGTGTAGAGCCATCCATATTTTTTCTTTTTAATCTCATGGGGTGAGTGGAAGTTGGGTTAGTGGAAGCTCCTTGTTTAGACAATGTGTGCATTTGTTGGCCATGATTGGGATTTTTAGGATATGTATGGATGATAGGAATGTTAGGTGTTGGAAGCAATGGTGGTAGAGTGGATGGTGGGATATTAGGAGTTGGAAGAAGTGGAGGCAAAGTGGATTGTGGGAGGTGTATGGTCACATGCTTTTGAAATTTGTAAGAGGATGGAGGTGGGACGGTGACATATGTCTTAGAAGTATGATGGGATTTGTGATAGGAAGTGGTGGGCTTAGGATGGATGGAGGTGGTACCAACATCTTTAGATTTCTATCCTTGGACTATGTATCCAAGGCCATATGAGCATGGAGGGACTTTGACATGGATTGGCTCCAAAATTCCTTGTTTAAGAAGGCCTAAGCCTTGACCTTGATAGTTCATGTTTTAGTGCATGCGATCGACTATGGGACTAGATGTAGGTGGAACACTAGACATGATCTCTTTATTGGATGGAGAAGGTGAGATAGAGGATAATGGTTGTAGGTGTTCTAAGGAGAAACACTCATAGATTAGGGTGGATAGACTAATAGGACATGATGGCTTTGAAATAGGGTCGATGGTGGATGTGGAAGGACCATTAAGATCTTGCTTTTCATTATGATCCAAGCTACTTGTTTGATCTTCTATATTTTGTTGAGAGGCACATGTCTCATCATGTAAAATGGAAGCTTGCACATTAGGGCTAGATGGATGATGGATTAGAGCGATTGGGATATCTTTCTCTTGGATGGTTATGGGAGAAGGGATAAGATCAAGGTGCTCATAGATAGCTTCTTCATAGGTAATATCATCTTGATTTAGAAGAGGTAAATGTTATGGATGGGGTACATGGAAAGGATTTGATCTTGATTTGAACTAAGGCTCAATATTTACAGATGTTGTGGATTATGTTCTTGACATACCTCTTGGTTTTAGATGGAAGGGGAAGGCTCATGGATGGGTTTGATGGGTTCTTGGTATTCATCCATCAGATAGTATGATGGAATTAGACTTGGGCTTATGATGGGAGGCTCTTGAATGGGCTCAATAGCTTGGGGTTCACATGATGGGGTTGTAAGAATAGGAAAGGTATTTGAAGGCTCTTTTCTAGGTGCTACGATAGGTGTTTGACATGAGGATAATTATTCCTAGCTAGTAGCCAATGGATCACATCCGTTGCAAGGGTAGGGGTGGATGGACAATATAGTGGATGGACGATAAGGGTAGATGGAGTGGTAGGTTTATGATTAGGACTCGTGGGATGGTTTGGATTGGGATTGGATGGATTGGATAGCTTAGGGTTTGGATTGGGACTAGGATTGGATGGAGGAATGGTAGGGTCAAATAGAGGGATAGGAGGATTGGATGGAAGAATAGGGCCTGGATTAGGATTGGATGGAAGAATAATGCGGTTGGAAGGTGTAGGCTTTAGGCTATGATTGGGATCACATGAAGGTGTTAAGAGAGGGCTAGTTGATTCATGAATTAGCATTGGAATGGATGATGGAGGTGACACATAGGATGGATTATCTAGATTGGTATCTCCCCCATCAAAGGATATTAAGTCTTGTAGCATAGGCTAACTTAAGGATACCTGATTTATGTACAAGGCTTCACTTGGATTAGGATTAGGTGACACATAGGTGTCTCCTTCATCAAATGATATTAAATCTTTCTCCAAAAGTGGGCTTGAGGATTTTTGACTTATATAAAAAGGGGTATTTGAATTTGCATGTGCCTCTTGTGAGAACACCTCTTGGCCATGTGAATGGGTTGGGTGATGATGTATTGGCATGTTAGAAGAAAGAATTGGATAGGTTGATATGGTATTGACATTGTAGGTAGATGGGTTAGGTGACACATGAGATTGAGATCGAATGTGATGAGGTTGGACTTGTTGTGGTATGATTTGTTGGTGAATGTTTTGATGTTGGAATTGTTGAATGGGTTGCGGTTGTGATTGAAGGTGTTGAAAGTTGTGATGGGGTTGTGGTGGAGGAGTCACATAAGATAATGGTTGTTGAGATATGGATTGATATGGATAATGATTGGCGTTATAAAAAATGGGATAGGTTGATGAAGGAGTAACATATCATGTAGATAGATGAGGTTGATATGATGGTATAGAAGACACATAGGATTGATGTAGAAGTTGTTGATGTGATGATTGGATTTGATAAGTGGCCAAGAGGTGTTGTGTGTGTGCTAAGATGTGTTGTAGTTGAGGGGATTGACTTGTTTGGAGTTTTTGAATCATGTCATGGATGTCTTGAATCATTTGAGGGTCTAGAGGTTTTGGAGCTTTGAGAATCAAATAAATGAGCCTTTGTGCTAGGTCTTCTACTATTGACCTGGTGGAAAATAATGTGGATTGGATTAGAAAGAGGATGACATGTAAATGTTTGTTGGAAGTTTGACTTGGGCAAAATCAAGCACAATGTAAATGCATAAACACACATGCCAAGTACAATGATAAATTTGTTTTTGAATATTATATGTTATGATTAATCAAACACTTGTAAACACAACAAACAAGCCCTAATGATTAATAAGGTAGAATACGGCCAATTGGTTTTAAGCTAGGTTGCACAAGGGTTAACTAGGGGTGTCCCTAATATACACAAGGTACAAGGGGGCCAAATCTGTGAACACTAGCCTATTGAAGAGATGTGGCATAAGTGTAAGTGAATATTACTTCACCTTGTGTCTAGAATCACCCGGGGCCACAAGGTTGTCCCAATCACTATGTAGCTAGCTTGAGGTACAACTTTCAATCTCCTCCTTTGATATATCCCTCTAGAACACATGGTTGAGGTCATCCCTAAGGGTGATGAAATCCCTTAGTATCTCTCCTAGATAGGGTTTGACAAATCGTAGTTGTTCATTAACCCTTAGAAATGAAATGTGTTATAAGAAGACAATATAAGCACTTGTTATTTTTAATCCCCAAAGACAAAATGTGATGAAAGACAATGGTTAATTTTAGACCTAATTTTTGATGTGTGATTGAAGATAAGATTCATTTTAAGAGCCCAAATCAAAGTGTGTGATCAAACATGATGTTCTTTTTATGCCCCAAATTCAAGTGTTTTGCAAACAAGATTGATTGATTAAATGAGAGATAAAGATATTAGAATGAGTGTACCCAAAAGTTTTTGCTTTCCAATCTGCTATGTATGATTGATATTAATACTACTACAACTCCTTATGATCACCTACAAAATCAAAAAAATGATATTATAATGCAGACATAAAAAAAATAAGCTCATCAGAAAATTGCAATTTTAGATACCTGTTTTTAACATAGCCAAATTAGATTCAATTATTTGGAGACATTATTTATCTAAAAAATAAAAAATCAAAGAAGAGACCCTTGCTAATGTTTTGAGATCTTTCCAAAAATGTAAGGAAGTCAAAGAAATTCCCTATTTTGCACCCAAAAATGGAGATTTATGACAAAGCTATAGTCGACAAAGATCTAATTTTTTCACATCGTATATGACCTCCAAATTAAATTTGTAAAATACAGACCCCCATTAGAGTTTTAAGAGATTTCCATAAATATAAAAATTTATGAAAAATTCTTTGGTTTGCCCCCAAAAATGTGATTTTATGAAAAGACATAAAATCATGATAACTCACACAAAAATGGTGATAAACCCACAATTTTTCTGTTGTAGCTTCCTTATATGATGGAAAAACTTTTGTGAAAATATTGTAGAAAAATTCATAGCCATTTGGAAGATATGATGAAATCTTTAAAACCTAGCGTTTTGTCCAAAAAATAGTAGATCTACAACAAAAAGTTAATAAAACCCACGAAACTTGACAATGGGGGTTAAAAAAAACACAATTTTTTACTATAAAAACTTGCAAACATGTTCAAATGAAGTGAGTCCCACCGGCATGCTAGAATGTAAAGAGAAATTTTGGACAAAACAAAGATAAAGCAATAAATGCAATACCTTTTTACCCGAATCCTTCAAATACCTCAGATTGATGAATGGATGATTGATCGTTGTAGATTGATTTGATTGTTGATCGCTCATATTTGCAGTATAACGATTGGCTTGAGATTGATAGAAGATGGGTAGATGAGGATATATGAGAGGATTAGAAGAATATTGATGCAAAGGTTTCAAATTGATTTTGATAGTGTAAGGATATAAAACTCAATGCATACCAAATGGCTTGTGAGAGGCCATCTTTATAGGTAAGAGTTGATTTTTTGATGTGGAGGGAAGAAGATTTGATAAGATGTGATAAGATTTGATAAGGATTGGATTTTTGCTAAAAGAGGAAATAAATCAAGATAAGATAGAGAAAAAATAAAAAGACTTGCTTTTAGTTTTAAATCCTCAAAAAGGAAATAAATCTTTGAAAAAGATGGGAGGATAATTTATGAATTATCTAATTAAATAAATTAATTAGATACACATGAGTTTTAATTTTGGAAAGAAAGCAAGATCTTTTTAGGATTTTAAATTAATTAAATAAATATTTAATTCATTTAATTAATTTTGGATTGTGGTGAGAGATGATGTGGAAAGATAATTAAATAAATAAAAAATTATTTAATTATAGGAAAATAGATAAATGACTAATTAAACAATTAAAAATAATTATTTAATTAGAGAGGATAAATGGCCATGAATAAATAAATAAATAAAATTTATTTAATTATAGAAGATAGGATAAATGAAATTAGTCAAATAAATAAGCTTTATTTAACTAATTAGGTGATCATATGGGTGCTTGGGGAAAAACATGCTACAAGATGTCTAGATACTGTAACACAATATGAGTTTAATGCATAAAGAATGAAATGGGACAATTTTAGGTGTCTACAACTATAATAGGTGCTACAATGAGTGTGACATAGGGAGGGAGAAATGCACTTATTCATTATCCTCTTAGGAGGTGGAAGTTTTGAGTGATCTCAACATCCATCCATAAGGGATTTAATGTGAGAGAACTTTCATCATCCACTAGTGCTACATCTTTTGAAGAGAGAGCATAAGAATGAAGGAAGGTAAGGTGTTGTGAGGATAATTATTGGTGATTGTCTCTCTATTGGTGTTCAAAGAATATGTAATCAAGTTTTTCACATCCTTAGTGATATCTAAGGGACCAAAACATTTAACCAACAGAAGGGAATCAAGGGTCTTTACTTCCTTAGTGATGTCCAAAGTACTTGAATATTCAACTAAAGGAGAAATATTGATAGTATGATCCATAGAGGTTTCATGCATTGTGATAGGGAGAGAGTTGTTATTGTTGTTAGATGAAATCTCATTGTCTATCCATGGAATGTTATTGGTTGGAAAGGCTTATTTATTCACTAATGCTTCATCTTGGCTAGAGAGAGCATTGTAATAAAGAGGTGGTGGGAGCTCTTCATTCACTAATGCTTCTTCTTGGATAAAGAGAGAATTGGAATGAAGAGATGGTGGTATAATGTTAAGAGGTGTCAATGAAATCATCCTCTTACATTGAAGTGTCCACATAAGGAGGGACAACTTTAGGAGAGGGATCATAAGGTAAACCAAAGTTATCATCACATGTATTAGCAATAGGAGGGATAGTGGAATGTCTAATAGAGATAAAGTCATCTAGGGCTTCGTCTAGCATATTAAAGTCATCACTACTAAATGATGCGACATACTTATTGTTATCTATGAATTTAGTGAGTTGATCTAATATCGAAGGGTATGTTCCCATGAGATTTGTGAAACTATCAAAATATGATATATAGCAAATGATTTCATATGTGGAACACATAGAAATATCAACATCATAGATATGAGCAATTTTCTTTAAGACTTGAGGATATTCATGGGTAAATTTAGAAAAATTATCAATGTCTATGATGTATGCAAACAATGCTTCCAAAGATGAATAATAATAAGTATCCATGATGGTTACTTGAAAGAGATAAAAGGTACCTTAGATGTGAGATTAGTTCAGCCTTTAAAAACTTGTTTGAGGGATAAAGAGGTTCTAAAGGATGCACACAAGATCCATAACAAAAAAAGTGGAAAAATTGAAGTAATAGAATCACAACAAGGCAAAATTTGCAAGTTTATTTAAAGAGAGTGTATTCAAGTTTTATGTTGAGACACACAATGTGAATGTAATATAATGCAAGATTTCAAACAAGGTTATCAAATGATGTCAAATGTATTATTTCAAGTGTATACAAAATCAGATTTAAAGAGTTTTCAAAACTTATGCAAGAATAAGTGCAAAAGCATGTATGAATATGACCTGAAATGCTTGAATTTTCAATTTTTTTCAATGCAAATGAATGAATGAAAAGGTGTTGTGAAGAATTTCAAGATGGATATAGAATTAAATGCCTAATAAAAGTCCAACTATGCACAAATATACTCCACAACACGCTTGTGATACAAATTTAAGGAGTTGATAGGTCAAAATATGCTAAAATATGCAATTTTTCACCAATTTTCAATGTAAATGGGTAAACAAAGGGGTGTTGTGAGGAAATTTGTGATGAGAATCAGTTTATAACAGTAATATTAGTGATCTAATTCCATAAAATCTGTCACAACATGCCTATACTATGAATCTAGAGAGTTGACAAGTCAAACCATAGTGAAAATACACCAAAATATGCAAATTTTCACCAATTTTTGATGCAAAGGCCCAATAAAAAAGGGTATTGTAAAGAATTTGAGGATCCAGAAGATTATAACCTTGATAATAGCCAATTAGTGCATAAAAATCCTTCACAACATGCCTATGATGCAATTCTAGAGAGACGATAAGATCAAATCTAGTGAAAAAGCAAGGTTTTCAAACCCTAGACATGAAATTTTGCAAGAAAACCACTATGATGAAACACTACAATTAAAAATCATTCCTAATGAGTGTTTTGAAAGGGTAATAAAATTTGAAACAAGATTTTGACTACAAATTAGGCTAGCTAACGCAAAACTAGGTTATATGGAAAAATGCACAATTTCAAGCAATTTTTATCAATTTAAGCATGAAAATGCAATGCAAATGAATGGTGAATGAATAATTTATGTATTTTATATAATATATGATGATAATGACAGAAATGTATTGAAATTAAATTCCAACTAATTCAAATTATTTGAAAATACAAGATAAAAATAATATTTTTTTTCAAATTTTTCAAATATTTCAAATTTTTTGTAATTTTTCAAATGCAATAAGATGAACAATGAAATGAATAAATGAAATGAATTTATATATGAAGTAAAATACTTAGAAAGGTGCAAAATTCAAAAGAACACAGGTTCACCAAAATGTTTAATATGAAAAGGGGGAAAGATGGCCAAAAGGTGTTTGTGTTGATCCTCCTTTCACCATTAAACATTCAAGGACATTGAACCAAGTAGAGAACTCAACTATAGATATCCTATCACTTGGAACATAGGGGAAGATTGGAATTGTGTTATTTTGTTGTTTAATTAAGTCTAATTATGCTCAAAACCCTAATTTCATAAAATCGTAAACAAACAGATAAATAACGAAAATGATCGCACATAGAGATATCAAATGACAACCAAGTACATACCAGATTTCAAAGTTTGGTGTGCTAAAATTTTTGGGACTAATGAGAGAGCACTTTAGTCCAATGTACCTATTTTTGTTAGGATCTCTGAAGAATATCTGTAACATGTTCCCGCTGTCATAGAGATTTCACCGCTTCATAATCCATAGGACTAATGAGCGGGTGCCCAAGTTCAAGCCCTAGTTTTCTTCTCAGATCTACAATTTTGACAGTCTACACTACTCTCCTACAAATCCACTTCTTTGGCTTCCACAACCTATAACCTTCAATCACAAAAAAGTGGGTTGGGGTTGTGGTATCTAGAGGCTTGCCTCAATCAAGCCTGGAGAGACATTCAAGTCTTTCAAACACTATTGTTAGGTAAAGAGTGCATATCCCTGCAGGATAGAGGCAAAATCTAAATGATAAATGATAGAAAATACAATTGATATCACCTTGTAGTGTAGATCTCACATAAATGAAGGCTCTTCAATCACATGAGAAGATAAAGCCAAATATGCAATCACAAACACAATAACAATGCTCTACTCTTTCAACAATGAATATCTTGAAATCACAAGTATGCCAAAAGTGCACAATCATCTTCTAGTTTACAAATGAATCACTAATCATGCTTATATTGCAACTATAAAGCATTCCTGCTAAGAATTTCATAATTCAAACTTGAGATGTCAGCATAGGACCTAATAACGGTCATAAAACTAATACCCAAAAATAGGTCCTGACCTAAAATAGGGTAGGACTAGGGTGCAAGTGCCCAAGTCCTCCCCCCTATTTTAGGCATGATTAATGTCAAGCACACCCCTAGGTCCCATTTTCCATGAAACATAAGGGTTTTCTAATCAGGAGTCACCATTAACATGCAAGATGATCTCAATGTATTCTAAAGGACCCAACAGCTAAACCTTAGGAGGGAAAAGCCCCTAAGGGGACATTTTCTAATGTAACATTAACCATTTCATCACTTTCCATTTTCATTATCCATTCATAATATATGTTTATTAATTTGAGCATGTATTATTCCATTTTCATCACTTTCATCATATATGTTTATATATTACCTATTTTCATTATCCATGCATAATATATGTTTATTAATCTAAACATATTAACATTCATTACCATTTACCATTACATGTCATTACTATTGAATGCACAAGACAACTGAGGGGGAGTTAATCAGTTGTAACTTATAAGTCCAAAACCCTCAAACACATTTAGATCCACATCAATTCAATTAACCCTTAAACTATTATGATGATTAAGCATGAAAGCAAATAATAGAAACTGAATCAACTCAACAACAAACACAAGAGAACACTAGATTTATGTGGAAAACCCAAGAAGGGAAAAACCACGATGAGGATTAGCTCACAATATAAAGTAGTATCAACACTAAAAAACAATAGGCTCATTGCCTGAAAGACAGGCTCACTTCCATAATAGAGAAGAAGATAGAGAATATTGTTACAAGGAGAAAACTATCTCAATGCAATAGGGAATTCCACCCCAACACCATCAACACCTTCGCAGTCACACTGAAGAATTGTAGACACCTTCTACTCACTGCATCCAGTAATCTAACACATGAAAGCTTACACTACAGTACACATTCAACCACACTGTTATTCACATCACATTGATCACACCCACACTCAATCACGGTCCCTTAACACTTATTTATACTATCTTGAACCTTGAGAACATTCTCCAAGGTTAGAAAGTCACCTTAACCCAAAAAATTCAAATTAGGTCTAGACCTAAACATTCTTGTGGTGGAAAGGATTGAAGGTGGACCACAACACACCTTATCTCAGACCTAAATTCATCCAAGAATGCCACTTCATGCTTTCACAATCACCAAATCAATTTCATAATTACTATAAACACCCAAGGTTGGCCAAACCTTTGTTAACACAATGATCTTTTAAGTACATGCTTCCTTAAGACAATATACCACTTTGTGGATCACAAACCAAGCTTTAACATAATCTAGAGTAATCCATGAACATCCTCAAACATCCTGAAATCCAACAAATTCCTCTGCGACAACCTTCACCTGCCACACAACCTTATCATATTTATCCACTATGCTTAACTATCGCTGTTATGCACTATATCTCTAGAAATCAATTTTTTGAGCACCAAACCATGAACAACTTCAACAAAAAAATATATGAAGCTTATAACCTCACATCCAGAATTGCAAGACCTAAAACTAGTTTGCAGAGAAATGCAAAGCAAAGACAATTCTCCCAGACACCTTTGCAAAACTCAAAAACATAGTCTACACATTGGTGAACACAACTTCCTTTGCACAATGAATGAAAACACCAAATTTAGAATATAACATTTCTTAATAGCTTTGAACAAAATATCTAAACTACAAAGATAAATCTTCACCACAAAGGAAATTTTCTATAAACCAAAATGCAATTTCAACACACTGTAAACCAAAATGCCACTTCAACACATTGTTTCCTTAATTAATCAAATTTTCTCAAAAGCACTTGGAAACTAAACAACAAAAACATATTCTTAACATGTTCAGCACCTGTTCAAAGCAACTAAATCATCTTCAACAAAGCAACTCAACCAAACAGCTCATACCATTGCAACAACCTCATCTATGCTCAACCAACCTCATCATTAGAGAAAGTATCCACTCAACACTAACTACTCATACTCTTGCACCATTTTTTACTCACACAATTGACATAGTTGACACCAATGACAACACTAACTACACATACTTGCAACAATTACATTATCATGTTACATGTCATCACATTTTGTATTTCTATCCTCATATTCAACATACATTCAAAATAATCCATATTTCCACACATACATGATACATTTATCATCAAATCATACTATTAGAACCATAATACATCCTACATATCATAATAATCATCACAATATCACATCCATATCACATAATCTATAAATAATATTGTGTTGCATCACATGCATGTCAGCCCATAATATCTGTCACCAACAAAATCATAAACATCATAAAATCTCATATGCTCATAATCATTGACATCATCATGCATAAACATCATAAACCATATCATAAGTCCATCACATAATAATAAGCATCATAATGCTTAAACATCATAGAATCTCATCCCAATCAGAATCAACAAAACCCTATATGTCTAATGATCTATCAACACTATCATTACCATGATAAACCAAACAATAATCAGAAGTTCCTTGTAAATATCTAAACACCCTCTTAACATGATTCTAATGTTCTTTACTAGGGTTAGACATAAACCTACTTAAAACTCCCACTGCTTGTACAATATCTGGTCTAGTGTAAACCATTACATACATTAAACTATGAACATCACTAGCATAAGGAACATTAGACATCTCTTCAAAAGCATCATCAGTGGTAGTTTGTAATCATGCATATTAAATCTTTGCAAAATTGTATCAACATAGTTACTCTGACTTAACCATAGTTTTATGCGAACACGATCCCTATTGATCTCCATTCCAAGAATGTATTTTGCAGCCCCTAAGTCCTTCATATCAAAATATTTATAAATCTAAGTTTTAAGCTCTCTAATCATTTCCTTTTTGTTTCCAATAAACAACATGTCATCAATGTACAAAACAATAATTAGAACCTGCTCATCAATAATCTTAAGATAAGCACAATGATCTTCTTCAATTTTAACAAAACCAACTTTCAATACAAAAGCATCAAACTTTTGATACCACATTCTAGGTGACTGTTTCAAACCATACAAAGATCTTTTCAATTTGAAAACCAAGGCTTCTTTCCCTTTAACAACAAAACCATCAGGTTACCTCATATAAATCTCCTCTTTAAGATCCCCATGCAAGAAAGTAGTTTTAACATCCATTTTCTCTATCTAAAAATAAAAATTTGTAGCAATAGAAAAAATGAATCTAATAGAGGTTAATTTAGCAATTAGAGAGAAAATTCATTAAAATCAACACCCTCTCTCTGGGAGTAGCCCTTGGCTACCAATCTAGCCTTGTACCTTTCTAGATTACCATTTGAACCAATTTTCTTTTTATAAACCCACTTACAACCAATGGAATTTCTTCCTTTGGGCAAATACTCAAGATCCCAAGTGTCACAAGTGTCCAAGGAATTCATTTCCTCATACATAGCTTACAACCAAGACTCACTTTCTTCTGAAGAAAGAGCCTCCCTAAAAGATCTAGGCTCATCATTAGTACTCAAAAGAGCAAACATACAACAAAAATCAGGAGGGCTATACCTATCAATTGGATTCCGTTGCTCTGTAGATTTTCTTACAGTATGAGTAAGAGGCTTGTATGTTCTTCGATAGGCTCATCCTAAACATCATTATCTGAACTTCCTAAACTCTCTTCTTCTTCTCCATTCCCAAACCCATCTAGTTGTTCTTTAACATGTGCATCTTCTTGCTTATTTGTAATTCTTTCAAAATGCATTATTTTTCCTTTTCCTTGTTCCTTTGGTTGTTTCTCACCTTCATAAGCTCTAAACTCTCTAAAAATAACATCTCTTGATAAAATCATTTTCTTGGTTAGAGGGTTCCAAAGTTTGCAACCTTTTACATTCTCACCATAACCTACAAAGATGCATTTTTGAGCTTTTGGATCCAGTTTAGTTCTTTTCTCTTTAGGCACATGAACAAAAGCCTCATAACCAAATATCCTTAAATGTGAAATAGAAGGTTTTCTTTTTAACTACATTTCATAAGGAGTCTTATCTTCAAGAATAGAGCAAGGAGATCTATTAATTAAATAACAAGAAGTACTTATATCCTCAACCCAAAAACACTAATCTAGTTTAGCACCGCTTAACATGCTCCTACCTCTTTCCATTAAGGTTTAGTTCATTCTTCTAACTACCCCATTTTGTTGGGGTGTATAAGGTGTTGTTTTCTATCTCACAATACCTGCATCCTTACGAAATTCATCAAATTCCTTTGAACAATATTCACCACCATTATCTGATCTCAACACCTTTATTTTACAATCTGTTTGCTTCTCAACTAAGGCCTTAAATTCCTTAAACTTAGTGAAAACTTTATATTTTGCATTCATAAAATAAATCCAAGTGTATCTTGATACATTATCAATGAATGTGACATAATATCAAGATTTTTCAAAAGATTCAACATCAATAGGTCCAAAAACATCTGAATGTATAATCTCTAATAAACTCTTTGCATTATTTGTTCCACTAGGAAATGAAGATCTACTTTGTTTACCAAACACACAATGCTCACAGAAATCATTTTTGCCAATAGAATAATCTAAAATACCATCAACCAAATTTTTATTAATAATGGTCCTAAGACCTTTTTCACTAGTGTGGCTCAATCTATGGTGCCACAACATACATGTATTTTTAGTGTCTGTTACATTGGTTGAATTATTCAAAGTAGATGCATTTAATCTAAACAAGTTTCTCATCTAATATCCTTTAGCAACCACCCAATTCCCTCTCACCAACTTGCAACCGGACTTATCAAATGTCACATTCATTCCAGAATCATTTAACTTTGATATAGAAAGTAAGTTTGTTGCTAGTCCTAGAATATGCAAAACATCATGAAGGGTTTTAATCCTTCCATCACTGAAATACAACTTTACCTTTCCCTTGCCAATTATCTATTTTGTACTATTGTCACCAAGGAAAACTTCACCTCCATCATATGTTGAATATTTTGAGAACCACTCCTTATTGGGAGTCATATGGTAGGAGTAACCTAAATCAATAAGCCAAGCATCATTACTTATTATGTTAGCTAAAATAATTAATGCATCATTGTCACCGTCCTCCGAGGATTTTTCAGTGGAAGAATCTGAGCTCTTTTTCTTGCTCTTATAATCTTTCTTCACATGTCCCCATTTGCCATAGTTCAAACATTTTACCTTGCTCTTACGAAATGGGGTTTTAGAACAACCTTTAAATTTACCCTTCTTATCTCCTTTGGGTGTCTTTTCCTTAGTTCTACCCCTTACATGTATAGCATCTTGGGATCTACCCTTTTTGGATTTTCTTCTCATTTCTTCTGAAAGAAGTGTAGCAATGAGACTATCCATCTTTGGATCTATACCACCACCACTAATAGAAACAATTAGATTTTCCCAAGATTCTAGTAGAACATAATAATAAGATACATTTATCCTCTTCCTCAAGCTTAACACCTATAGATGCAAGTTGACTTAAAATCAAATTAAATGCATTCAAATGGTTTGCAACAGAATCTCCATTCTTCATTTTTAATGAATACAATTGTCTTTTGGGCTATAACTTGTTAGTTAAACTTTTGGTTTAATAAATATCACCTATCCTCTTCCATAGCTTGTATGTTGTACCTTCAAAAGAAACATTCAAGAGGATGGCATCTGCAAGGTACAACCTTATGGTTCCTCATGCTTTTTTATCAAGTTTCAACCATTCTTCTTCTTTGATAGTTGTAGAGGGATTTTTTTCATTTTCAACAACAACCCATTGTTCTCTTTCTTCCAAGAGATCTTACATTTTTAATTTTCACATCTCATAGCCTGATCCATTGAATTTCTCAACATCCATACAAGAGGTAGAACCCATTGTATACAATCTTCTTCACAGATCTACAAAACCTACAAAAATAAAGCTCCCACTATAGCCAAAAAAACCTTCAACACTTTAAGAGAAAGGCATCCATCACTCTACACAACCATTAGCTCTAATACCAAATGTTGAAAATGAAGGAAGAACTGCTTCTATAAACTTTAAAATTTTGTGTATGCAAAGCTGAAATAAAGATTAATTTGTAACAATTAATGAACAACTGATATGCACATTCAATCCAATGTAGAAGAGAAGAGAATAGAAGAGAAGAAGCTTGCAAAGTATTTACGTGGAGAAACCCTTTCGAGAAAAAATCCACACCTAAAGATGTTTCCTGCTTGTATTAAATCTCTTTGAAATAGATTACATTCAATACTGAAATTTCTCTATGTCCTTGATGCACTTCACAAAAAAGCTTCTTACTTTTTTCTCTAAGTCTTTTATAAAAAAACTTTTGCTTTTTTCTTCTAAGTCTTTTTTCCTCAATCAACTATCTAGAAAATGTATGGGGTTTACAATTAAATAAAAAACCCTCTTTTAATTCAGCAACTTCTTAATTCAAAAGATTGAAACTCAAATTATAATAAATTGTAATTGATAACATGGCTTCCAAAGCTCCTGCAAAAACCAAGCACACTTAAATTAAGAAGACTGAACTCAAACAAAATCCAAGCTTTGAGTTAATTGTCCCTTCATGATGTGGGTGTCTAAGATGGCTAAATATAGCTATCCCAACATCAAACTTATCACCAAATAAAACCAACATCAAAAACTCCTCCATTTGGGCATCCATATTTCCTAATGATTTTCTGATAATTGAAGTGATCAAATACACATCAAAATCATGCAAACAACATGCAAGATTGATGTCCCTAAGGTTATTCTAAAATATCTTGTTCTATAAATGCAAGTGACATGCAAACACCAGATCCAACATGCAACTAATACCCATTACCTAAAACACTAAGATGTACCATCCTACAACTGTTAGGAGTTGGAGTGTCCTGCAAGTACTAACTTAAAACTGACATGCAAGCATTTTCAACAATATGCAACTGATACCCATTTCCTAAATCACTGAGATGTACCATCCTACAAGTTTCTAGAGTTGGAGTGTTTTGCAAGTAATCTCACAAAACTAACATGCAACTACATGAAAGGTCATATAAATGACATGCAAGAACATGCAAGGTCATACAAGTCCATAGGAATGGCATACAATAGCATGCAAATGACATGCAACAACATGCAAACACATGCAAGTGACATGCAACAACATGCAAGGTCATACAAGTCCATAGGAGTGACATGCAACAACATGCAAGCACATGCAAGTGACAAGCAACAACATGCAAGCACACATAAGTGACATGCAACAACATGCAAGTCCATATGAGTAACATGCAACAACATGCATCAACATGCAAGTACATGCAAGTAACATGCAACAACATGCAAGTACATGCAAGCTACATGCAAAAACATGCAAGTCCATGCAAACTATTCTGACCACATGCAAGCAATATCCAATTCATGCATCTCTAACACTGTAGTTAACTCCAACATTATATCCATGCAAGGTGTCTCAACATTATCCACTCAATTACATAAAAAAGCACAACTCCAAGTCTAAACATAAGTCCCCATAAAAATGGGATGCCCGAGTCTAACTCCCACTCACTATGAGTTATCAAACTCTAATTTAAGACTTAGGAGAAGTCGACAAGGTCTTCATGGCTCCCATCTTAAAGTGGGCACCCAAGTTTGACATTATCCATTTAGAATTTAATTACAAAAGTCAAAGTGATGTAATTAATAAACAATTAATCTCTCAAAGTCTTAATGTGTTGGGGAACACATTCCAAGAACTTTGGAGACACATGAATTCGTTAGGATTGCATGTTAATGGCAACTTGTCCCAACAATTCATAATCATTGTATCATCATGTATAAACATCATAAACCATATCATAAGTCCATCATATAATCATAAACATCATAATGCATAAACATCATAAACCATATCATAAGTCATCACATAACCATGAACATCATAATGCATAAATGTCATAAACCATAGCATAAATCCATCACACAACCATATGCACATACATAGTCCATCTCATCGAATCAATGTCTAGTCTCATATATATATATATATATATATATATATATATATATATATATATACTTGAATAATGATCATGGTATAAGAAAGTCCTAAGGACCTATCAAAAAAATACATGTATAATCAAAATGTCTACACTTCCCCTAGGAAGAACTATCTCAAGTTGATACCTCTAACTGGGCTAGCCCTGAACCTCTCTAAGGGGGTGATCCCATAGCCTACTAACCTATCTATCCCAATACTAGATCATGTCCAGCTACTGCTCCCTATCCCACCACTGGTGCCTACACAAGAGGTGGCTACTGAACTGGCCTCTCTAATTGCCCCATCCCCCTGGAACTAGATGCCATCGACTAGCTATGGTAACTCTCCCTCTGCCCTTCTAGCATCCACCTCTCATACAACATCTAATAATGTTGTCCCTCCCTAGTGGCCTCTATCAACTGCTATTGAACAATATGGATCATGGCCACCATGCCTGGCCCTAACACATGGTGTGCTTGGTCATGCTCATGTTGTTAGCATTGGGCCTGTGACTATGCATGGGCCATCTATGTCTACAGTTGGGCCACCTATTCATGTAATCCTACCACCTATCCTTCTCCCTACATATGGGCCAACTGCCCTTGAAGCTGGGCCACTTGAGCTTGTAGCTACTGTATTAGGGCCTGAAGTCTCATTACCTCCACTCCATCTCCATCTCCATCTCCTCCTCCATCTCCATCTACCTCCATCTCCTCTACCACCTCCTCATCATCCTCCTCCTCACCATCATCGTCATCTCCTCCTATTGCTTGTGACACAATTGGTTGCCCCATAGGAACGGTCAACCTCACTAGCTGATGTCGTGCCCACCATTGGTCATACCGTGGTCCCATCCCTACATCCATTATCTATTCCTTGGCATCACATGCCTGGCCCTGCAATCCATCGAAGTCTGTAATCACTACCTATGGATCTAGTGGTGGCCCCTACCATGGCGCCTCCATGTGAATCCTAGCAAAAATAGCCTCCTCCTATGGTACATCTTGTACCAAGCCAATCTACCTCTGTACCCTATCGAGCATGTAGCGATGTATAATCATATATGTATGTGCCATTAGATATCAGGCTTGTGTAACATATCTCAAGTGGACTGCATCCTCTGAACATGCCTCCACATCTCTCCACAGTCTCCAGATGACTACCTAAATGTCATCTATCACTCTCTTCTAGTAACTCAAATCACCTAATCGGTGATGTTGTAGCTGTCCCTTGTATGCATAAACAAAAGGTCAATGGCTTAGCCTATCCCTCACAATCATAGGCTTGGTCATTGCTATGTGCTCCCAAGCCTAGATGTACAACAACATGACAACACGCCCCAAACAAGCTAATATCCTATACACGATTGCATCCATGTCATGGTAGAGGTGTGCTAGCACGTATTTCCACCAAGAATATATCACCTTGTCTCTCACCATCCTCAAGAATACCATCCCCAAGCCTAATGGGAATCCTCTAAACCATCTGTTAGGAACTAATGTCCCTACAATCACTCCTACCAAAAATAAAGGAAGCCTGTAAAGTCTCCCCATGGCCTGCCTATATATCATCTCTATCCTCTGCACATCATAGGGAACCACATATGGGGAAAACTCTTGGTATACATATTGCGTGCCATGGTCATGGTCTTATACTACTCTCTCCCCATGTATCAAGATCTGTATGATCCTCCACATGTCCTCTAATGTAATCATCATCTCTCCTATGGGCAATAGGAAAGATCATCTCTCTGGCTTCTAGCTCTCCAGTAATGCTGTCATCATCACTCTATGATACCAATTGTTGATAACTGAGAGTGGGGGTGAATCAGTTGTCCAAAACTTTCTCTCAATTACACACTTAAATCCTCTTAGTGATTAGCAGTATATTAATTATGAAACATAATGCACTTAATTCAAAAGTAGAAACACATCAACACATAAGACACCAAGATTTTGACGTGGAAAACCCAATTAAGGGAAAAACCATGGGGTGATTAACCCAAGATTGTATTCTCTATTAGAAGAATAGAAAGAATAAAATGGCACATGCCAATTAGGGCTCACTGCCTGAGCACACTGCTCACAAGAGGCCCACTACCTACAAGAGACACACTGTCTACAAAAGAATAAGTATCACATACTTGAACTGGAAAATAGCATCTTCATCATCCTTGAATTAGTTCCATTGAAGCTCAATACTTCTGCTCTGTCTTTCGCTCTCCTCCCTGCTACCACACTCTCATCTCCACAAGGACAATTTTGAAATGACTTCGCAATCCCTTATTTATACAAGACATCAACCTAGGAATGATCATCTAAGTCAGCAAACATCAACAAGAAAATCTGTAGGATGTGTAACTGATCCGGTCAGCCAATATCCAGAAGAACACTATCATCCGAAAGATAATCTTCAATTGCAAGCTCCAACTCCAATGCGGATCACCGACTTGAACTGGACATGATCCAAAGACCTCCACAAGCTTTCATAAATCACCAAGAACATCCACACTTCATCTGCTTACTGAAATCTATCTCCCCTTCATCTGGAACCTCAAGAACATAGTATGTCATTACTCTCACAAAGGAATAGATGCTTGTGGACCTTCAAACCATGAACCAATCTATTTGATACTCCACAAAGACTTCCTCAACACTCCCTCAAATCTGCAGAACAGGACAATGCAATTTCGGATCTCACCGGACCTATCTGTAACACTCTGTCACCACTGATCATCTGTCGGAACCGGTTTTACTTGAGCGGCCACAACTTCTTCAGATCTTCATGGGGACCTCTAAAATCTCTACTGGACCACCTTAAGACACATATCTACAAATCCTTTAAACCATATCCTTTGATACTCATCCTATCTTGGATTTTTACCTTACTGTCATCACTGATCTTCATTGTTCTTGATTGAGACTAATTTTCTCAATATCCTTAGTACACAGCTCATCCAATCCTTATCATTAATGCAACAGGAGTATGTTGACATCAATGACAACACTGGTTAGGCCCATACTTGCAGCAATCTCCCCCTTTGTCATTGATGGCAACATATGATGTGAAAAACTGTTTTGACCATCAAGACAAGAACTTCTCTTCACTATCACAACTCCCCCTATCAGTAACAACCATTCACATGTCTTCTCTCCTTTTACTACTCCTCCTTTGATCAGCAACCACTTGTTTTTCACCTGTCTTCTCTCCCCCTTTGACATCAATGGAAAAGGGCACATACTTGCAATTCCAACACTTCAGAATCATACCTATTGCTCCCCATCAATCCGGATCACAAGATATGACTATGATATCCACCGGACTAATGCACCTCAGTGCACCTTAGTTCATCACCGAAGGGGCAATAACCCCTAACTTCTCCCTAAGACACTCAAAAGAGTCCTTAGGTAGAGTTTTAGTAAAGATGTCTGCAATCTGGTCCTTGGAAGGTACAAACTCCAATCTGACTTCATTCTTGTTCACTTTCTCTCTCAAAAAGTAAAACTTGATGGATATGTGTTTAGTCTTTTAATGCAACACCAAATTCTTAGACATATTTATAGCACTTGAATTATCACAGAAGATTGTGATAGGTTCTTCATACTCCACTTTGATATCTATTAGCATCTACTTCATCCATAAAACTTGAGTGCAACTACCTACTGCTGCAATATATTTTGCTTCAATTGTAGATAGAGATATTGCCTCTTGTTTCTTGCTTAGCCAAGAAACCAATCTCTTCCCCAAAAAGAATTCTCCACCACTAGTACTCTTCTGGTCATCCACATCTCCAACCCAATCTGCATCAGTATATGCATGAAGAGAGAAATCATGATCTCTAGGATACCACAGACCATACTCAACTATCCCTTTTAGATATCTAAAAATCCTCTTGATTGCCATGACATGAGATTCTCTAGGATCAGCCTAAAATTTAGCAACAAGACCAATAGCCTACATAATGTCTGGTCTAGTTTGAGTAAGATACAACAGTCCTCTAATCATTGACCTATACTTTGTCTGATCAGCCTTAGGAGAATCATCATCTTTTCTCAATTTACATCTGGTTGCCATGGGAGTATTCATAGGTTTTGAGTCTTCCATCCCAAATTTCTTCGACAATTCTTTCACATATTTGGTTTGAGAAATGAAGATTCCTTTCTTTGTTTGAGTGATTTGCAGACCCAAGAAGAAATTCATTTCACCAAGCATGGACATCTCAAATTCACTTTTCATTTGATTTGCAAAAGTTTTACACATACTATCTCTTCCTCCAAAAATGATATCATCAACAAACACTTCAACAATCAGGATGTTTTCATGATCAATTTTGAAATACAAATTACTATCAACAGTACCTTTGTTGAAACCAATCTTCAAAAGATGCTTATCCAATCTTTCATACCAGGCTCTTGGGGCTTGCTTCAATCCATATAGTGCTTTCTTCAACTTGCAGACCATATCATCATGATCAAACAATTGAAATCCATCCAGTTGCTCAATGTATACTTCTTCCAAGTCACCATTTAGGAAGGCAGACTTGACATCCATCTGATATACCTTGAAATCCTTGAAAGCAGCAAAATCAAGAAATAATCTGACTACTTCAATTCTTTCCACCGGAGCAAAAGTTTCTTCAAAATCAACTCCTTATATTTGAGAGTAACCCTTGCAGACCAATCTGGCTTTAATTCTAATTACTTCACCAACTTCATTTAGTTTGTTCCGGAAGACCCATTTGGTTCCAATCACATTTTTGTTTCTAGGTCTAGGAACAAGATCCCAAGTGTGATTTTTCTCAATTTGCATCAACTCTTCCTCCATTGCTTTAGTCCAGTTTTCATCATTGCAAGCTTCATTCACTGTCTTAGGTTCAATTTTTGAAATCAGACAATACTCATCTGAGTTTTGAGCAATTTTCCTTCTTGTTTGTACACCTTTGCTTTTATCACCAATGATCTAATCTTCAAAGTGATTCAGTCTTACATACCTAGGCACTTTGGGAGTTACTTGCATTTCTGCTTCTTGATCAGGCTCATTCAAACTTATCTCTTCTTCCTGATTTACCGGATCAATTTGGATCTAAAGCTCAGAAGAGGCTTGGGCTCCTTGAGTCAAAACACCATTGTAATCATCTTCATCATATTCATAGAATCTTGAGGGTTTTTCAATTCCTTCATCAACCTTCACATTTGTACTTTCTATCATCTTTCTCAGTCTCTTGTTATAACACCAGTATGCTTTGCTTTGAGTAGAGTAACCCAAGAATATTCCTTCATCACTTCTAGCATCAAACTTTCCTAGATCTTCATCTCTTTTGATGTAACATTTGCTACCAAAGACTCTAAAATACGTCACAGTAGGAGTGATGCCAAACCAAAGTTCATAAGGAGTCTTACCGGTATTGTTTCTAATTTGAACTTGATTGAGAGTATAGACTGTAGTGCTAACGGCTTCTCTCTAATAGATCTGAGGAACATTTACTTCCATCATCATTGTCCTAGATGCTTCCTGGATGGTCTGGTTCTTTCTCTCAATTACTCCATTCTGCTGTGGGGTCCTAGGAGTAGATAACTGTCTCTTGATTCCACGTTTCTCACAAAACTCTATGAACTCACCAGATGTGAATTCTCCACCTCTATCAGACCTCAGACACTTCAATTTTAATCCTGTTTCATTCTCTACCATAGCCTTGAATATTTTGAATTTCTCAAGAGATTATGATTTCTCTTTTAGAAAGGTTACCCACATCATCTGAGAATAGTCATCAATTAGTAGCATTAAGTATCTATCACCTTGAATACTCCTAATTCTTACCAGACCGCAAAGATCAGTATGAACTAAGTCCAATAATTTGGTAGAAGACAGTTCCTTACTTTTGAATGTGACTCTTCTTAGCTTACCCAATTGACATTCTTTGCACAAGCTATTAGAAGGTTTCACCAATTTTGGAAGATCTCTTACAGCCTGAGTATTCCTTATCTTGATGATATTATCAAAATTCACATGACACATCCTCCTATGCAACAACCAACTCTAATCAATTTCAACAAATAAGCAACTTTTACCAGTACCAACCAAGTGAAAGATATTACCTTTAGTTTGAGTACCGGATGGAATCTTTGTTCTAGAACTTTCAAAGATCTTGCATTTTCCATTCTTGAACTAGAGATCATAGCCTTTGTCCACCAACTGTCCAACACTGAGAAGATTGTGCTTCAAACCTTCAACATATAGTACATTACCAATTTTGTTCCTTCCATCAAGAGAAATAGTTCCTCTACCTCTGATTCTACCAGCAGAATTATCACCAAACTTTACCACTCCTCCTTCATACCTTTCCAAATATATGAACTTACGTTTGTCACTTGTCATATGGTGAGAGCAACCACTGTCAATGACCCAATCATCCTTTTCTTCAACTTGGGAAGCCAGAGCTCTTTCCATAGTCTTATGATTGACAGATATAGAGGACACTGGATCTTCTTCCTTGATGGCAATGAACACCCACTCATTTTCGGATTTGTTTCCTATCTCTGATTCATCATCTATTACTCCTTCATTATTATCATCTTCATGTACATAATAATAGTTCTTTTGGAACCTTGGCTTGTTAGGATTTTTCCTTAAAAACCTTTCCGGACACCTTGAGGTAAAATGACCAATCTTATTGCAATTAAAACAATTAAAAGGTAATTTTCCTTCATACTTACCAGATCCTCTTGGTAGCCTCTTTGCAATAAGGGCTTCAAGTTGAGTAGTTTCTACTTCTTCTTCCAAATCTTTTCTTGCTTTTTCATACCATGACAGCTTCCTTGATGAATTCTCTCCTAGATCAAACCTTTGTTTACCTTTGATAGAGGCACTAGATTTGAATGTAGATTCAGTCATGGGGGGTCATCTCCAAACTCTGTCATTTCAAATGTAGCCAATTTTCCATCCAATTGATCTCTTGTGATAGTTGTATGGGCTCTAAATTCTTCAATGGCAGCAGCCTTGATTTTCTAAGAAGTAGGTAGGGATCTGAGAATTTTTCCAACAATTTCATTTTCATCTAGGACTCCACCAGCATTTCTAATTCCACAAACAATCTCATTTACTTTTGGCATAAAAGTAGTAATATTTTCATCATCTCTCATCTTCAGATTTACAAATTTTCCTTTCAGACTTTGTAACCTTGCACATTTAACATTCTTGTCTCCTTCATACAAAAGTTTCATTTTTTTGCCAAATCTCAAAAGTAGTTGGTAGGTCAATAACATTTGAGAGCTTTGAATCAGATAATGCACTTAGAAGAGCCTCTATAGTCCGCAGATTATTTTCAGCATCTGTGATTTCATTTTGGATTTTCAGACCACCCCGTGGAGGTACATACTGTGTTGTAGCCATGGTCCAGTACACCATTCCCATACATTGCAAGTGACACTTCATGTGACCTTTCCAGAGATTAAAATTGGTTCCATCAAACTTCAGACTATCCTTCTTGTAAGACGACATTGTGGATCTCCTCAAGTGGTTAAGCTCCTTTTAGAGGAACTTGTCTATGATACCAATTGTTAGACTTAGGGCACACAACTGAGAGGGGGGGTGAATCAGTTGTCCAAAACTTTCTCTCAATTACACACTTAAATCCTCTTAGTGATTAGCAGTATATTAATTATGAAACATAATGCACTTAATTCAAAAGCAGAAACACATCAACACATAAGACACCAAGATTTTGACGTGGAAAACCTGGTTAAGGGAAAAACTATGGGGTGATTAACCCAAGATTGTATTCTCTATTAGAAGAATAGAAAGAATAAAATGGCACATGCCAATTAGGGCTCACTGCCCGAGAACACTGCTCACAAGAGGCCCACTACCTACAAGAGACACACTGTCTACAAAAGAATAAGTATCACATACTTGAACTAGAAAATAGCATCTTCATCATGCTTGAATCAGTTCCATTGAATCTCAATACTTCTGCTCTACCTTTTTCTCTCCTCCCTACTACCACACTCTCATCTCCACAAGGAAAATTTTGAAATGACTTCATAATCTCTTATTTATACAAGACATCAACTTAGGAATGATCATCTAAGTCAGCAAACATCAGTAAGAACATCCACAGGATGTGTAACTGATCTGGTCGACCAATCTCCAGAAGAACACTAACATCCAGAAGATAATCTTAAATTGTGAGCTCCAACTCCAGTGTGGATCACCAACTCGAATTGGACACAATCCAAAGACCTCCACAAGCTTTCCTAAATCACCAAGAACATCCACACTTCATCTGCTTACTGAAATCCATCTCCCCTTCATACAGAACCTCAAGAACACAGTCTATCATTACTCTCACAAAGGAATAGATGCTTATGGACCTTCAAACCATGAAGCAATCTATTTGAAAATCCACAAAGACTTCCTCAACACTCCCTCAAATCCGTAGAACAGGACAATGCAATTCTGGATCTTACCAGACCTATCTGTAACACTCTGTCACCACTGATCATCTGTTGGAACCAGTTTTACTTGAGCGACCACAACTTCTTTAGATCTTCATGCAGACCTCTAAAATCTCTACTGGACCACCTTAAGACACATATCTGCAAACCCTTTAAACTGCATCCTTTAATACTCATCCTATCTTGGATTTTTACCTTACTGTCATCACTGATCTTCATTGTTCCTGATTGAGACTAATTTTCTCAATATCCTCAGCACACAGCTCATCCAATCCTTATCATTAATGCAACAGGAGTATGCTGACATCAATGACAACACTGGTTAGGCCCATACTTGTAACAATCTCCCCCTTTGTCATTGATGGCAACATATGATGTGAAAAACTATTTTGACCATCAAGACAAGAACTTCTCTTCACTATCAAGTGGTGCCTGAAATTGGCACATGAAAGGTTAAAAGGGCTCTTATAGAAACATCTAAATAACCCTTGGGAAAGATATGAAAGATCCGCAATGAATTTGAAGAGGTTAAATCATCTTAGATCAATCTTGTTTAACAATCATCCAGTAAGAACATGATTTTCACATATTATATCCAGTATGATTCAAATTTGAGGTATCTTGATCTGCGGATAGATCAAATATTCGAGGAAACAAAGATAGAATATCATCAATCACTGAGAACAAATCTAAATATATCTCAGTGATCTAGAAAAGATCATTCTAAGAACAAGGCAATCGAAAGAACTTAAGTTGCGCATTTATTGCAATGTGGAATTAGGGTTTTCTCATAAATAAAAGGGTTCATTTGCCCATCATTTGTACATTTGCATTTGAGAAAAAAAGAAAAGGAGCTCTGCAACAAATTGTTTCAAATTTCTCCAAGATCAACCACTGAAGTCAATTCATCCAGCAAATCAATTCAGCTCACTCTGCGAACCCTACAAGTGTAAAAGGTATTTTCTGTTATTGAATATCTCTCTGTAAATCTTTTGAAAGATGGCTACTTTGAATATTGTGAAGATCACTGATAGGCCTCGCCC
This sequence comes from Cunninghamia lanceolata, assembly GCA_027924645.1. Lineage (NCBI taxonomy): Eukaryota > Viridiplantae > Streptophyta > Pinopsida > Cupressales > Cupressaceae > Cunninghamia > Cunninghamia lanceolata. Next base: position 1,434,464 of record BSBN01001054.1, read on the forward strand.
CAAATTCAAGAAACATCCCTACAAATCCCTAGAAGTAGATCCCCTAAGGGCATTTTCTGGTGTTCCACATGGAGTTCTGCATGTAGAAGTTATTAGGGTTTACATTCATGCAAACATTGACGAATTCAGAGAATTCAAGTTAAGGGATATCTACCACAAGGAACTGATAAATGAATCACTTGAACTTAAACCCCAATATAAGGCCATCTGAGAGAAATATTTTGGGCAATGCATTCATTTCCCCTATTTTGCTGAAGATGAGTGGGTCCGGCATGTTTTGAGCAGAGTGCATGACAACTTCTTATGGCTAAATAAACCATTCAAGATCACAAAAGATGCTATTAAAGCAGTAAGTGGTTTGCACTCATCTGGAGGGTTACCTGTTCTCAAATCCGCCAAGAAGAAAACTGTGAGTGAGGCCATCAGATCAAGGTTTGAAAAGAGAGCAATGCCAATAGAAGATATCACTGATCCGGATATCAAGTTTGCCTCCATGATCATCAGTTATAAGATATATCACTCTAGCAGGGAAAATTCAGTACCCAAAACTACAATTTACATTGCTTATGAAATGTTAAGAAAACATGCTGACTATGACCTTTGTGAGCTCCTTCTAAACCAACTTTTGGAGAACCTGCAAAAGATAAAGAAGGATAAGAAGAATTCCTTCAAATATGGTGGCCTAATACTCTGTCTATTCTTCTACTACATGAACGAGCTACCTGGATCTAATGGCTAGATATGGCAAAATGACAGACCAATAGTAATACAAATCAGAGACTATCTACATGGAATTGGCGATGCCAATGTATAGAATATAGCACTGTGGGGTTATTTCAAAAATTTCTAAAGCATGATGTAGGCTAGAGAAAGAATTCCCCAATCCCTAGTTGAAAAATACAAGGATATAATGTGCTTTATGGTAGACACTGATCAATGCCTAATGGAGGCAGTGGAACCAAGAACAGTATGGATCATGCCAATGGGGTATGAAATGGATGAGAAAATTGTAGAGCTGCATGTTTAGCACATGCTAAGTCAGCCCAAGGATCCCAAGGCATAATGGTTTGGAACCTTTGAAGAATTGAGTGTAAAGATTCATGTGGAACTAAGACAACTGGAGATGAAGAGAAAAGTGAGAAAATAAGTAGAGAATGTTGCCAAAAGGTATGGCATCTTAAAAGAGGCACTTGATGCACATGGAGAAAAGATGGAAAGGATAGAAAAAGAAAAGGAAGAGGCAAAAAAAGAAAGTGCCCCAGTAGAAGCCCCCTCCCAGACCAGATCCTCTAAAATCTCTACATCTACCATTACTTAGAGCTCAAAGGCATCAAAACCAGAAGCAAAATCATCCGGTAAAGGAGAAAAGAGAACAAAGACAAAGGCTACAAGATCATACACAAGCCTTAAAGATGATGAAGAGACAAAATCAGATGAGGAAGTAAAGAAAATGAAGAAGAAAAAGAAGACATCCGGTGAATCATCTACCGGTCTAGACAATGAAGAAGAAAAGACACATAAAAGTGTTGAGAAGCCTACTCTTGATGATATCATCAAGGCAATTACTGTGGATGGAAACTTGAAAACATTAATAGAATTCTATGATGAACATAGTGAAGCTGACCAGAAGATCCTGCAAGATGTCATAGTCAGGTATCTGAATATCTACAACAAAGCCTTCATCGAAATCATATCTCTAATTCCTAAAAGCCTTGAGAAGAAACTTGAAATTAGAAAGAATAATGCTAAAGAAAAGGATATGGAGATCCGGGAATAGATAGCCATTCAACTCTATCCTTCCATCACTCCTAAGCTACATCCGCTGTATTAGAGAAGATTATGCCATCCTTCCAAAAGGATTCTTCAGCCTCCACATCTGATAATCTAAAGTCTCTTGTAAATTCTGTTCATACGCATTTTGATTCCTTAGAGAAGTCAGTAGAAGAAAACGTCCGGAAGGAGTTTTTGGGAAAGAGATTCTCTGAAGTACAAGGTCTAATAACTAATGATAGGAGAGTTCTAGATATTGGAATAAAGATCTTAGAAAATGCTCTTAAAGATGGCAGAGATATATATAAATTTTGTCTATCCTAGCCTAAAGTGACCAAGGACATTGATAAGAAAGTAAAAGAGCAAGAGGATAAACTGTTAAGTTTATCTCAAAGTTTTGATCCTCTCTCTTCCTCCATAGTAAATCAAGAGTGTCAGGATATTGTAGTCACAACTAAAATAAAGAAGCTTGAGAAGGAGAAGAAAAATAGAATAAATAGGTTGAGTGAACTTAGAGGGATAATTATCCCTAAGTTAGAAGCCATGCATGAAGCCCTAAGTGATTCACAGACCACAACCCGGACCAATGATCTGACAGATCTAAAGAGGGCAGAAGCTTTTACATTCCTATTGAGTGGTCACATCTCAATTTTGGACAGGATGAAGAGGAGTTGGGCAACCAAAGTGGTACTGTTGAAAACCACTTTTGCAGATATAGTTAAGTATATGTAAGAAAAACATGTATATATGTTTTTACGGCCAAGTATAGATTTGTTTTTGGGAAATTTTGGTGTGCGGACCCTACCCTTTGCCATTGATGTCAAAGGGGGAGTGAGGAGCAGTGAAAAATGTGGAATCCAGCTAAAGGGGAGCTCCGGTAAAGTGTACATTAGAACATAGCAGCAGCTAAGGGGGAGTGTAGTGTGACACTTAGTCATTTTTCACTAAGTGTTGCCATCAATGCCAAAGGGGGAGATTGTTGGAAAGAGACACATTGTAGCTTCATGAGTGTTGTCATTGATGGAAACAAAGTTCATCCCACCCATTCGCAGGACATGGTGTGCTCATACCAAAAGTCAGATTGAAGAGTGTTGTGGCCTGGTGACCAAGAACAGAGTATGCAGCAAGGTCCAACAATCAGGTCCAGATCTCTCAGAGGAAGTATCTATGTGAAGTACGGACTTGGGAAAGTCAAGAGGAGTACCTTGAATGATAGATTCTAGGGATTGAGTCTCCAGTGATGAAAGAGTGAAGAGATATAAGCACCTAAGTATTGGGTTCTTGTTTGGTAGAGTAAACAGAGGAAGAACTAACCAGCAAAGCACCAGACCTTAATCTAGATGAGTTATTGATGGTGATCAAGTTTCTTAATGTATCATTTATGATTAGCTGACATGATTGATGACTTCTATAAGCATCTCTTTGATACACATCACTTGATAAGTAAGGATTCAGCCGACAGACCAGAGTTTGGGAAAACATTGACTATTCCAGATGCCGACTAGAAAGGTGTTGAAATCATTGGTGCAGATATATATACCAGATGGATTTAGATGTGAAGGTGTGTGTTGTGTGTTGGTGTGTGCAAATAAAAGTAGAAGAGTAGTGTGGAAGTAGTAAGGCAGGTCCGGTATGTGACAGGATAGTAGTACCAAAGAAGAGGAAGAATGAAGTGTAGCAGATCAATGTATTGAGCCTAACCGGAACTAAACCTCAGAATATTTGGATGCTTCTCATCAGTTCAAGTATCTAGTTTCCTTGTATAAACTATTGTAGGTAGTGAGCCTCTTGTGAGCAGTGTGCTCGGGCAGTGAGCCCTAATTGGCAAGTGCCATTTTGTACTATCTTTTTCTTCTAACAGAGAATACAATCTTAGGTTAGTCACCCCGTGGTTTTTCCCTTAACAAGGTTTTCCATGTCAAAATCATTGTGTCATGTGTGTTGATATTATTTCTATTTTCATGGTTATGTTTGCTTATATTATTTGATGCTGCACTAATGCTAAAGAAGTTCAGAAAGTTAAAATAATTAAGATAACTGATTCACCCCCCCTCTCAGTTATCAACAGTCCTCTAATGTAATCATCATCTCTCCTGTGGGCAATAGGAAAGAGCATCTCTCTGTCTTCCAGCTCTCCACTAATGTTGTCATCATCACTCTATGAGCCCTGATGGTCAGCATCTCTACAATAAACCTAATACCCACCATCCATAAGAAGAATTGATCATTCACATCCACTTGGTCCCACAACACTCATGTGGGTGGTTGTCGCTCCGCTGACTACAAGACATCCTCATCATCCTGTGAAATTCATCCAAAGACCTTATTAGACTTATTTTTCAAATAGGGCAATAATCCTTGGCCTCTGGGCATTGAACCATGTTTGACATTGATCCTATCATTTTAGGCACTAAAACTTTTGGCTAAGCATTGATCCTTAGGTCTAGGTGCTAATCACTAGACCCAGCACTATTTCTTCCTCTAGTTACTAAAATTTTCATTTTAGATGCTAAACTAGCCCATTCTGGGTGCTAAACTAGGCCCTTTAGGTGCTAATCATTGGGCTAAGCACTAATCCTAGGTGCTAAATACCTCATTTTTGGTGCTAAAATTTCTCTCTAGGCATTGAATCTCCTCAGCTAAGTACTAAACCTACCCCACAACCATGACTTGACTAGGCACTGATCTGCATTGGCTAGGTGCTGATCACCAGACTGGGCACTAATTCCTAGTATGGGCACTAAATCTCATCGTCAGGGTACTAAAACATGCCCCTAGGTGCTAATTCCCCCTTCTAGCACCTACCTTCTACCCCTTCCTGCCTAGCATTTAATGTGTCTAATCTACCAAAAACCAAAATCAAAGGGATGGTTTTGGGACCTACTAGATCACCAATTATTGCTGGCCATAGATACTATTGAACCCTCTCCACATAGTACTCCTCCCATGGAATATATGCCATCATCTTGCTATTCTCTCTTCTCTCCTCTAATCAAAATTTACTAAGCACAAGAAGACAAATGAGGACAATGGGTCCCTTCCCTCTTATATGTAGCCCTCCAAACCCTAATTTCTTCTCCTAAACCCTACATTTCACCCCCTTTCCTTGTTTTTTCTCCCCCACCCCATCTGAGGTTCCCAGTTGATCCATTTTTCTTCTTGATCAGTCTTCCTCCCTCTTTCGAGACATTCACAAATTTTTTTTTTCTGTCGATTTCTTGAGGGGGCATCACATCACTATCTATTATTCTCCCGTCAGCTGACTTGGGCATAATAATCATTTAAAAATTCTTTGATATCCCATCAACCTTGACAATAATGAATCCATATCAAAGAGGGGCAAAATATAGACACTTAAAAATCGTCACAACCACTTTGATCCATCTTGCACAATCCAAACCCGTCAATTCACATCATCTCATCTAATGCACATATTAATTAAATAATTTGTAATTATTTAATTAGTATTTTCCTAACCTTTTCCCCTTTACCAAACATCAAATTTGCTCTACTATAGTTCAAAAATTAAATATTTTGACAACTATAGTTCATATCCATTCCCAAAAATTAAATAAATATCCCTATTTATTTAATTCCTTATTTTATCCACTTTTGATTAGTTTTAGTAATCATCACTATTTTCTTCTAAAACATGTGCACATGAGTTAATTAAAATTAACTCACAACTACAACTCCCCATGTTTCTAGAAGTCCACTTGTCATTCAATGTGCATGCATGTACATGACAAGTGGTACTTTCGAAGCATGGATAAATCTTCCAAAAAGTGTACATTTTCCTATTTCTTTTCTTCCACTACATGAGTCACTATTAATGGAATTTTAAATTCCATGTGAGACTATTCATGCACTATTCATCCACTGTTCACTCAATTTTAAATTCCACTTGTCATCTCCTCATAATTTTAAATTCCTCACAAAATCCAAGCCATGTCTTTCCATAAATGAGACCTTACATGTCATACACCTATCCAATCCTAGCCATCCATCCATTCAAACACTCAATCTCATCCATTGATCATCCCTGGAATCTTGGAGTAATTCTCTCATCCAACCTACTCATGCCACTTGTCTAATTATCCTTGATTGAGGATCCTCGAGTAATTTGAGCCCTTGATCATTCAAATCAATCCTAGCCCTTCATTTTCATCCTCAAAAATCTATAAATTGAGGCCTTCCCCTCCATTTTCTATAAGTAATTTTTATGCAAGGAAATTTTGTCACTTTTAGCACTCAACAATATAGCTAATTAAGAAAATTACATAGTCTAGCACATCATATTTAGGACATATCACTAATAGTGCATATAGATAGGGTGCAAAGTAGTTCAATTATGCATTTTTAGTTAGTCTTATCTTGAGGTCCCTTAGATTTGTGAATGGATATTTAATTAGGTATTTAGCTCATCCTAGGTGTTCACATATTCATTGTAGACAGATGGATAGTCAATGGGAGCTCAATAAACTCAGTCAATAAGATGGCTAAAAGAATTTTGTTAAAAGAAAGTTAAGTTTTAAAAAAAACTTCTAACCACCTTCATTCCATGAAATGTAAATAGAGAGATTTTCCATTATTAAAAATGATCCACTAGAGCTCTGAAGAGAGATCTAACAAAGAGAAGTAGAAGTTAAAATGTATAATAAGAAAAGTTGGATCGTCTAAAAAAAATTGAAATGAGAAAACCTTTTTGGAGATAACACAAAATGTACTAGATTAGGCATTATTCAAGTTTAAGAGTTCCTTTGGAGAACTATTTGTCTAAAAAATGTTGAAATAAAATGAAGAGAAACTCTCTAAATCTAAATTTGGTTATTTCAGTGATTTCTCACCTAATGTGAATGATGCTTTTAATTGCTCTTTAGTATCAATCTTTGCCATGTGTAGTCAATGACTTAAGTTCATGTTATGAATGCCTTAAATAATGGGATGTACTCTAGGAGAAAAGCTTAAAGAAGTTCTAGATTTTACTACATGGATAACTTAAATGGAAAGTTTGTAATAAAGGATGAAGCAACCATTCCATATAATATCACCAACAAGTTGGGTAAGAAAAATCCCCACAAATGCATCATGAATACAAATTAGGTTAAACTTTTTCATTGTATATTTTTTCTAATTGATAAATCAATCTACTTTTTATATTCACTATTAATATAGTATCATCCTTCATTTGTATAATGGGATATACATACATGTATGTATGTATGTATGTATGTATCTATGTATTGTAGATGATAAAAATTGAAATGACTAATCTATTTTAACTAGCATTCAATTCTAATCAATTACACTTAGGACCTAACCAACCTCTAAGAAGAATAATCTACTTCTATCCACTTAGGAAGATAGATCAACCCAGCTAGACTATCTGATTCAGTACTTTAGTTAGTAAACTAACTAATAAAGAACTCTAAGGGTAAAAAGAAACTAGAAATTGATTGAGATATAAAAAATGATTTCAAGAAGTTGATAGCAGAATTAGAGAGGAGATACAGAAAAGAACCTGGTGTCCAAGCTAGGGAGCCTCAGCCTCAGATGCTAGCACATCATGGGGATGTTAGCACGCACTGCTATCATCCTAACATCAATAAAAGATAAAAATTTGTACTATATGGAAAAATACAAACCTATAACATTACCTAGTTTGCATAATGAAATTAAAGAGATTCCCAAAAAAGATCTTTACAATGAAATAACTAAAGTAAAGCGTTTAACATAAAAAGAAATGAGTAAGAATAACAAGGGAAGAAGGAAACAAACTCATGTGCATTTGATTTTCCTTCACAACCTACATAATGCAAAGACCAAGAAAAAAATGTTGGGGCTATTTAGGGGCTTGCCTAGGTCAAGCCCCTATTTTGGTTTTTCAACCTCCACAGTACAAGCAATGGTACAAGAGAAATAAAAACACAAGTGTGTACAAGCTCTTACCCTAAGTGCATCTAGAAGCCAAGAACAATATCAAAATACCATTCTATAAGCATTTATCGATGGTTTATGGGTAAAATACCCTAGTGTGAGTATGGTAAAATGGGTGGTGATCTACACCACAAGTGTTTGCCAAAATGATGCTACATGAGAGCAATAACAATAGAACAATGTTATCAGATTTTGATGCTGTAGAGGAGGCTGCAAGCTTTGTAAAGGTGTAATCCAATGGTGGATGGATAAACCCTTCTACAAGAGAGACTCTTTTCAACTCCAAAAATTGATAAATGAAACTCACAAATAAACCATGAGAGATGCCACAATGCGATGAGCATCCAAATCTACAAAGCCTATTCATGAGAATGCTTCAAATCTTTTATCAGTGCTTGATAGGAGATTTTTTTGTGTTTTCCAAAGCCAAGAGAGAAAATCCACAATCCAAAAAAATCTCAAAAATGTTCAAGAGAACTCCCTTTTGTCAAACTTCCTCTTTTGCATGCAAGAGGCTAATCTGCCAAGTTAGGTACACTATAGAAACCATTCTAAGGTCACATGAGCATTACCCTACCCCAAGATTCTAGATATGGGCGACAGAATATTTGTTTAAAAGTTTTGGCATATTCAGGATGCCAGTGCAGTGTAGGGATGTCTGCACATGATGCTTACATCCTAGAAATATTCCTCTAAGCTTTGCGTGTGTTATTAGAAAAATATAACAAATAAATCTTTGATGAACATTGTTGGCAAATAGCTAGTGATGAGGAAAAATAGGCCAAAACGTCAGGTTCAATGACCTTAGAAACATGCTACATGTGCAGACACTAAAGCACAAAAAATGTATCATGAAATTGTGAGGGTACACAATTTTCCATGTTACATTTTGCCCCCACTTTAGCAAGTTGATGAAACTAAGTGCTAAGCTATGCTAATGTACAAAAATAAAATGCTAAAAGAAAACAAACATGTAAAGGATACCCAAAAGGATATTGTAGTAGACATAGAAATTCTCTAGGTAGAAGAATGATGTGCCTAGACCGACAATGATGCTCTTGGATCGAGAATTTGCAACACCATAGTGTTAGGATTCACAAACTTGCAAGATCACCTTGTTAGGAAAAATAAATAGTCCTGCAAGGTCTAAAAACATGTCAGTTCAAAAAATACTAAAAGATGAAAATAGTGGTGGATAGACATCTCCCCATGTTTATGTCGACTTATTGAAATAATAAGGTAAAAATAGGTGAAAAACAGTTCACCATGTAAATTTTTTTTGTAAATTTTGAAAAATGTACTTCATAGGGTTATTTAATAAAATAATGTTGAAGTTAAATATAGATAACAGTAACGTAGGTGAAGTTAGGATTCCAACACAATGAACGGTGCAAAAATCTAACTTTGTAGGCCCAAGATATGTCAGTTTGAATAAGGATTGGTTGAGAATTTTTTTAAAAAAATTCTATAAATAGTAAATAAATTTTACTTTTTACTATTCATTTGAAAGTGACAATTATAGTAAAATGAGTGAAATATATAGAAAAAATACTGCACAAATGAGTATACCAAGTGCCATGGATGGACACACTAAGGGAGTGCATGGACAAGAGCATCACATTGCATGAGGTACGAAAAGTTTCCATTTTTGTCAAATTTTACATTATTTTCCATGCCAAAAGAGGAAGATGTGTGGAGTGCTAACATATTTTTTAGGTGCTAGCATCCAACTAGGGTGCTTATGTCCATTGGTCACACTCATGTTGAAGACTAGTGTCAGCATCTAAGGGAAGCACTGGTGTTTAGGAAAGGTACTAGCGTTCGGGAGGTTAGAGTAAGAATTTTTTTAAATTTTTGGACTTTTTTTGAAAATTTTTATAAAGCTTTGTAGTAGATTGATAATCTTATATGTTTGATAAACAAAACATCCTCTAGTGATGTGAGAGCATACCATAGGTTTGTATTTTGCCCTACTATTGGACTAGCAAACTACCTTATTGCTAAAGGAGGCGGTACTACTATGACCCATCAAGCTATGGTATGTATACATTCCAAGGATGTGATTCCATGACCGCATGCTCATGGCATTGATGGAGAGGTGAGATGCAGACACATCTATCTTCCATCTTATTATGGGATAGATGATGGTCACACTTGAAGATGTGTACCAGATTCTACAGTTGTTGGTCTGAGGATGGGTGATTTTGATCATTATAGAGAGATCAGCTAGTTATGTTGCATAGGGATAGATGTATTCCCTTGGATGGACCATCGCTGGGGATCCCTAAGGAAATATACATCTGATCTGGTTAATGCATGGTAGCAATGGGATCCCACTAGTCTGTTGAGTTATGATAGATACTATGGCCATTCATGTATCATCTAATTAGAAGGATGACTAGTTCCATGGGGGCATCATCCACACCATCAAGGAGATGGAGTCACTATTGAAATGAACCAGACAACTAAGAGGGGGGGTGAATTAGTTGTCTCAAATCTTTAACAAATTCTGCATCTTAAAACAATAAACTCTTGTCCACTATTTGTTATGATTAAATCATGAAAACATAAACTCAAAAACATAAACATAGTTCTAAGATCATACACAAGAGACACCAAATTTTTTATGTGGAAAATGATGTTAAGGGAAAAACCACGATGGATGTTAGTCTACAAGATATATAAGTTATAACAATACTAAAAATCAGAGGCTCACTACCAATAGAGCTCACTCCCCAGAAAAAGGCTCACTCCCAAGGGGTGGCTCACTACCAAAGGTTTTGAACTGATATGATAGCATCTACTCCATGCCTAAATTTAGTTCCATTGAAGTGCAATATTCTTCCTCTGCTCTGCTCTACTTTTTACACTTCTTCACTTAACTTCACATCTTCACACAAGGACATCTTTTCCATGACCAAATTACAAGTATATATATCATTCATCAACCTTGGGATGTACATCAAGGTCGGCATTACATTCATCAACCGTTGGAACAATCTCCAAGGTCGACATTACAAACATTTACAAAATAGATCTTTGATCTAATACAAAATTATGCTAAGGAGATGTAGTAAAGATGTATGCAAATCATACCACACCTTAGCTAGGACTCAAACATGACCTTCCATGCCATGACATGCTTCTACAATCTTAAATAGATCTCCGCAATCATTGGAATTAACCAAGTCGGCTGAGAGTGGTTACATGCTACATTATCTGGGAACAATCTTCAATTTTGATCCAAAATACTCCTCGTGGACCAATGCAAAGGTAGGAATATGATCAGGAGACATCTACAAGCACGTTGTAATCACTAAGAGAAACCACACAAAATCTAACCACTTTACCCTTGAGATTATTTACACCAGAGCACATGAACTTCGCTGTCTTCAATTGTCATAAAAGAAAGATAGTTGTGGACTGCCAAATCATGAACCATTATAGTTGTAGGCACTTATTATCAACCCAGACTTCCCTTTATAACTGTAGAGAAAACTACTTCAATGCAAAGGAATGCAGAGCAAAATACTTTCTCCCTATCACCAGTGAGTAATTAGAAAAAATAGGTTTTACTTTGGTGAATGTAACTCACTCAATTCTTCATATCAAAGGCTCAAACTCAGGATTTAGCATCTTTAGACATGCCTTTAAATATCTTCCAATTTGCAAACCAAGATATTCAATCAACAAGAAATGTGGAGCAATCTTCTGCACTATTCTTTTATCAACAACACACTGTCTTCACTACAATTTACTGTAACTCACTGTTTCTTCCGGAGGGGCAAATTTTCTCAATATCCTCAACATATAAAGTTTCTAAGAAAATAACAAAGTAGGATACAGTTGACACCAATGAAAACAAAGATATGTTGACATCAATGACAACACCGATTAGGCACATACTTGCAACAATCTCCCCCTTTGTCATTGATGACAACATATGATGTGAAAAAATGTAACAGTCATCAAGACAAGATTTTCCCCCTATTTCTTTACACATCTATATTCCTTCTTTTTTGAGTTTTTCACATGATTTCTCTCCCCCTTTGACATCAATGGCAAAAGACACATACTTGCACTTTGCTTCTCTGAACCAAACTCTCTCCATCTGACTACTCCCCTTGAGTAGTAGCCCTTACAAGCATTAATCCGGATTTGGAGGTAAAACTCTAAGCACCATCAGATTGATGTACTCTTGTGCATCTTAGTTTAGAGCACCGGGGGGGGGGGGGTGATAACCCCTAACATTTCTCTAAGATACTCAAAAGTATCCTTAGGTAGAGGCTTGGTGAAAATGTCTGCAATCTGATCTTTTGTAGATACATACTCCAACTTGACTTCATTCTCTGTCACCTTTTCTCTCAGAAAGTGATATCTTATGGATATATGCTTGGTCCTTGAATGCATTACTAGATTCTTTGATATGTTTATGGCACTTGTATTGTCACAAAAGATTGCAATTGGATCTTCATACACAACTCTGATGTCCTTCAATGTCTGCTTCATCCATAACACTTGAGTGCAAGTACATGCTATTGCAATGTATTATGCTTCTACAGTAGACAGAGATATTGAGTCTTGTTTCTTGCTTAACTATGATACCATCCTTTTTCCCAAGAAGAATGTACCTCCACTTGTACTTTTCATGCCATCCACATCTCTGAACTAATCTACATCAGTGTATGCACTGAGAGTGAAATCATTGTCTTTTGGATACCACAAACCATAATCCATTGTGCCTTTCAAATATCTCTGTATTCTCTTGACTGCCATCACATGTGACTCTTTAGGTTCTGCTTGAAATCTTACCACAAGACAAACTGCATACATTATGATAGGTCTAGTTTGGGTCAGATAAAGTAATCCTCCAATCATAGATCTATACCTTTTCTAATTTGCCATAGGTGAGTCATCATTTTTTCTCAACTTACAACCAGTTACCATGGGACTGCTTACCGATTTAGAGTCCTCCATCCCAAACTTCTTTAACAACTCTTTCACATACTTAGACTAAGAAATGAAGATACCTTTATCTGATTGATTAATTTGCAGACCTAAAAAGAAATTCATCTCACCAAACATGGACATTTCAAATTCATTTTGTATTTCCCCAGCAAAAGCCATGCACATACCTTCATTGCCTCCAAAGATAATGTCATCAACAAAGATTGCAATAATTAGGATTTGTTCATCATTGACCTTGAAATAGAGATTGTTGTCAGTAGTACCCTTACTGAACCCTAACCATATCAGATATTTATCCAATCTCACATACCAGGCCCTAGGGGCTTGTTTTAGTCCATACAATGCTTTCTTCAATCTACACACCATGTCACCTTGATCTGATGACTGGAATCCTTCCGATTGTTCAATATAGACTTCTTCTTCCAATTCTCCATTCAAGAATGTAGACTTCACATCCATTTGATATACCTTGAAATCTTTGTAGGATGCAAATTCTAAAAACATTCTTATTGCTTCAATCCTTGCCACTGGTGCAAATGTTTCCTCAAAATCTATTCCTTCAACTTGAGAGTATCCTTTGCATACCAACCTTGCTTTGTTTCTTACCACTTCACCATTTTCATTCATCTTGTTCCTGAAGACCCATTTGGTGCTAATTACATTTTTATCTGCTTGTCTAGGAACAAGATCCTAAGTCTAATTCTTCTCTATCTGCATCAACTCTTCTTTCATAGCATTTACCTAGTTTTCATCACTACATGCTTCATTTACATTTTAGGTTCCACTTGAGAAATCAAACAATAATTAACCTATTCATCAACAACCATTCTTCTAGTCTGAACTCCCTTACTCTTATCTCCTATGATTTGATCTTCAGAGTGATTTAACTTCACATACTTAAGTGTCTTAGTAATGATTTTTGGACCTTGTTCTTCTTCTTCCTCTGAGTTTTCTTCTTGTTGTACTACTTATTGGCTTGCAAGGATATCTGATTCATTAGATTCATATCCACTTGACACCTTTTCCTTTCTTTCAACTTTGACATTTGCACTCTCAATGATCCTTTTCAACCTATTATTGTAACACTGGTAGAGCTTACTCTTTGTGGAGTATCCAAGGAAGATACCTTCATCATATATTGCATCAAACTTACCTAGATCTTCATCTCTTATGATATAACAATTATTGCCAAAAACTTAGAAATATTTCACAGTAGGAACTTTACCATACCACAATTCATAAGGAGTCTTAGAATTGTTACCTTTGACTTGGATTCTATTTATGATATATACAACAGTGTGAATTGCCTCTCTCCAATAAACATCCAGTAGGTCAGCCTCCTTCATCATTGTTCTAGCAGCCTCTTGAACTATCTTTTTTTTCCTTTCAACTACTCCATTTTGTTGTGGAGTCCTAGGTACAAATAATTGTCACTTTATCCCTTGTTCCTCACAGAAGAAGTTAAACTCATTTGATGTAAAATCTCCACCTCTATTAGACCTCAAGCATTTTATCTTCAAATCTATCTCATTCTCAACCTTTGCCTTGAATGCTTTGAATTTTTCTAGGGCTTCTGCCTTTTCTTTCAAGAAGGTAACCAAAGTCATTCTAGAATAATCATCAATCAACAACATGAAATACCTATCTCCTTGTAGACTTCTTACTCTGGTAGGTCCACATAGATCTATATGTACTAATTTTAGTAGTCCATCAATAGATTGGTCCTTGCTCTTGAAACTTGTTTTTGTCTATTTTCCAAATTGGCACTCTTTGCACAAAGTATTAGCATGCTTCACAAGCTTGGGAAAATCTCTTACAGTCTAAGAGGAGCTTATCTTCACAATGTTGTCAAAATTGATATGACACAACCTTCTATGCCATAGCTAACTTTCATCATTCTAAGTCAACAAACAATATTCATTGGTCCCTTTCAAGTGATAAATGTTACCTCTTGTCTTCTTAATAGTTGCAACCACTATTTCAGAGGTTTCCAAGATCCTGCATCCATTGTCCTTGAATTTGAGATCTAACCTTTACCACACATTTGACCAACACTCAAGAGATTGTGCTTTAATCCCTTCACATATAAGACATCATCAATGTTATGCCTTCCATCAAAAGAAATGGATCCTTTTCCACAAATCTTACCAGCTGTACATCACCAAACCTAACTAGTCCTCCATCATATCTTTCCAAACTTATGAACCTACTTTTGTCACCAGTCATGCGATGTGAGCATCCACTATCAATAACCCATTCATCTTTGTCTTCAACAACCTAAGCAGCCAAGGCACTTTCCACTAGTTTTTCTTCCTTCACATAGCTAGCACGACTAGTAGACACATGTTCTTTAATAGAAATAAACAAGAATTCATTACTAGAAGTACTAACATTATCTGGTTCACCATCTGATACTCCATCATCATCAAGATCTTCAACATAGTAACATTTCTTTGGGATCCTAGGTCTATCAAGGCTTGGCTTAGGAACTCTTGTGGGGCATCTAGAAGCATAATGACTAACTTTACCACAACTAAAATATTTAAAAGGTAGTTTGCCTTTAAACTTACCAGTACCTCTAGGAAGAATGTTAACAAAGTTGGCTTCAAGTTCTTTAAGCTCATAATTTGGTGGTTCTTTCTTAATGCTGGCCTTGAAAGCAGTCTCTGTCTTCAGAAGTGAATCACCAAGTTCTCTCATTTCAGAGACTGTGAGCTTCCCGAGTAGCTGATCTTTTGTAATCTATGTCATTGTCATTATTTCTTCAATTGTAGCCCCCTTATAACTATATGATTTTGGCAGTGATCTAATAATTTTATTCACAACTTTAATATCCTCAATTTTTCCTCCCACAATTCTAATGCTACTCATAAGATCATCAATCTTTTGCATGAAGGATGTTATGTTGTCATCATTGCTCATCTTCAAACATTCATATTTTGCCTTCAAACTCTACAACTTGGTGCTCTTCACAGATTCATCTCCTTCATATAGATTCTTCAGCTTATCCCAGATTTCATAAGAAGTTTCTAGCTCCATGATCTTTGTTACTTCAGTGTCAGATAAGGCACTTACCAAGGCATATTTGGCTTTTATATTCAACTCAAATTGCTTGATCTCATCTTTAGCCTGTGAACCATTCTTTGGTATTTCATACTTATCTTCAGTTATTTTCCAAACACTATATCCCAAGTAGAGGAGATGGGTTTTCATGAGGATCTTCTAGACGGAGTAGTTCATTCCATCGAACCACGGACTTTCCTTCTTATATGACATCTTGGATCAACCTCAAGTGGTCAATCTTTCTTCTAAGGAACTTGGCTCTGATACCAATTGTTGAAATGTACTAGACAACTGAGAGGGGGGTGAATCAGTTGTCTCAAATCTTTAACAAATTTTGCATCTTAAAACAATAAACACTTATCCACTGTTTGTTATGATTAAATCATGAAAATATACACTTAGAAACATAAACACAGTTCCAAGATCATGTTGGATTCCAGACATACAACTGAGAGGGGGGGTGAATCAGTTGTCCAAAACTTGCTTCTAATTTAAACACTTAAATCCTCTTTATTATGTGATAGCATATCAATTAATCATTTATGAAAGAATAAAGTATAAACACCAGAGTAGATACACATCAACACATGAGACACCAAGATTTTGACGTGGAAAGCCCAGTCAAGGGAAAAACCACAGGGTGATTAACCCAAGGATTATTCTCTGTTAAAAGAATAAGAAAAATAGATGGCACATGCCAATTAGGGCTCACTGCCCGAGCACACTACTCACAAGAGGCACACTGCCTACAAGAGACACACTGTCTACAAAGTAACAAGTATTACAAACTTGAACTGGAGATTGACATCTTTACCATGCCTAGATCAGTTCCATTTAAGTCCAAAAACTCCTACTCTGCCTTTCGCACTTCTCTTCGCTACACCACACTTATTCACACAAAGACACACTACAAAATGAATTCACAATCCCTTATTTATACAAGGCATCAAGTTAGGAATAATCATCTAAGTCAGAAAATACCTACAAGATCATTCACAAGACGTGTAACACATCCGGTCGGCCAGTCACAAGAAGAACACCAATACCCGGTGGTGATTCTTCAAATGCAAACTCCAACTTCAATGCGGACTACCAATAAGAATTGTACACAATCCAAAGATCACCAAAACCTTTCCTGAGTCACCAAGAACATCCACACTTTATCAGCTTATTGGAATTCTTTTCTTCTTCATCTGGAACTTCAAGAACATAGTCTATCGCTACTATCATACTGAAAAAGGTGCTTCCAGACCTCTAAACCATGAACAAATCTAGTTGTCACTTCACACTACTTTCTGTAACACTCCCTCCAATCCACAGAATGAGATAATGCAATTTTGGAGCTCATCGAACCAATCTGTGACACTCTGTCACCACTAAACATCTACCAGAACCAGTTCTACTAGAGCGACCATAACTTCTTCATATCTTCATGCAAACCTCTGAAATCTTGACTGGAGCATCTCAAGACTCACATCTGAAAACCCTTTAAACTACATCCTCTAATATTCATCTTATCTTGGACTTTTACCTTAATGTCATCACTATTTCTTTACTGTTCCTGATTGAGGCTAATTTTCTCAATATCCTCAGCACACAGCTCATCCAATCTTTATCATTAATACAATATGAGTATGTTGACATCAATGACAACACTGGTTATCCTCATACTTGCAACAATCTCCCCCTTTGTCATTGATGGCAACATATGTGAAAAACCATCAAGACAAGAACTTCTCCTTTCTGTCACAGCTCCCCCTATCAGCAACAACTCTTCACATGTCTTCTCTTTCTTTACTGCTCCCCTTTGATCAACCACTTATTTTTCACATGTCTTCTCTCCCCCTTTGACATCAATGGCAAAGGGCTCATACTTGCAACTTTAACACATCAAAATCATACCAGCTGCTCCCCCTGAGTAGCAGCTCCCCATCACCAATCCGGATCACAAGAGATGACTGTGATATCCACCGGATTGATGCACATCAGTGCATCCTAGTTCATCACCGGAGGGGCAATGACCCCTAACTTCTCCCTGAGAAACTCAAAGGAGTCCTTGGGAAGAGGTTTAGTAAAAATATCTGCAATCTGATCCTTGGAGGGCACATACTCCAATCTGACTTCATCCTTGTTCACTTGCTCTCTTAGAAAGTGAAACTTGATAGATATGTGCTTGGTCTTAGAATGCAACACCGGATTCTTAGAAATATTTATTGCACTTGAATTATCACAGAAAATTGTGATAGGCTCCTCATATTCTACTTTAATGTCTCTTAGCATCTACTTCATTCATAAGATTCGAGTGTAACTACCTGCTGCTGTAATGTATTCTACTTCAGTTGTAGACATAGATATTGCCTCTTGTTTCTTGCTTAGCCAAGAAACCAATCTTTTTCCCAAAAAGAAAGCTGCACCGCTGGTGCTCTTTCGGTCATCCACATCTCCTGCCCAATCTGTATCTGTATATGCATGAAGAGAGAAATCATGATCTCTAGGGTACCATAGACCATACTCAACTGTCCCCTTTAGATATCTAAAAATCCTCTTGATTGCCATAACATGAGATTCTCTAGGATCAACTTGGAATCTAGCAACAAGACCAACAGCCTGCATAATATCTGGTCTAGTTTGAGTGAGATACAACAGTCCTCCAATCATTGACCTATATTTTGTCTAATCTACCTTGGGAGAGTCATCATCTTTGCTCAACTTGCATCCAGTTGCCATGGGAGTATTCATTGGCTTTGAATCTTCCATTCCAAATTTCCTCAACAATTCTTTCACATATTTGGTTTGAGAAATGAAGATCCCTTTCTTTGTTTGAGTAATTTGTAGACCCAAGAAGAAATTCATTTTACCAAGCATGGACATCTCAAACTCACTTTTCATTTGATTTGAAAAAGTTTTACACATGCTATCTTTTCCTCCAAAGATGATATCATCAACAAATACTTCAACAATCAAGATGTTTTCATGATCAATTTTAAAATATAAGTTATTGTTAGCAGTACCTTTTTTTGAAACTAGTCTGCACAAGATGCTTATCCAACCTTTCATACCAAGCCCTTGGGGCTTGCTTCAATCCATACAGTGCTTTCTTCAACTTGCAGACCATATCACTATGATCAGACAATTGAAATCCATCTGGTTGCTCAATGTATACTTCTTCTTCCAAATCACCATTTAGGAAGGCAGACTTGACATCCATCTAATATACCTTGAAGTCTTTGAAGGTAGCAAATGCAAGAAATAATCTGACTACTTCAATTCTTGCCACCGGAGCAAAGGTTTCTTCAAAATCAATTCTTTCTATTTGAGAGTAGCCTTTGCAAACCAATCTGGCTTTGTTTCTGATTACTTCACCAACTTCATTTAGTTTGTTTCAGAAGACCCATTTGGTTCCAATCACATTCTTGTTTCTAGGCCTAGGAACAAGATCCCAAGTGTGATTTTTCTCAATTTGCATCAACTCTTCCTCCATTGCTTTGGTCCAGTTTTCATCATTGCAGGCTTCATTTATTGTCTTAGGTTCAATCTTTGAAATTAGACAGTATTCATTTAAATTTTGAGCAATTCTCCTCCTTGTTTGTACCCCTTTGCTTTTGTCACCTATGATCTAATCTTTAGAGTGGTTTAGAGTTACATACCTTGGAACTTTTGGAGTTTCTTGCACTACTATTTCTTGATCAGGCTCATTCAGACAAACCTCTTCTTCCTAATTTACCAGATCAGTTTGAATTTGACTTTCAGAGGAGGATTGAGCTCCTTGAACTAGAGAACCATTCTGATCATCTTCATCATATTCATAAAACCTTGAGGGCTTCTCAATTCCTTCATCAACCTTCACATTTGTACTTTCTACTATCTTTCTCAGTCTCTTATTGTAACACCGGTATGCTTTGCTTTGAGTGGAGTAACTCAAGAAAATTCCTTCATCATTTCTAGCATTAAACTTTCCTAGATCTTCATCTCTTTTAATGTAACATTTGCTACCAAATACTCTAAAATATCTCATAGTAGGAGTGATACCAAACCTAAGTTCATAAGGAGTCTTACCGGTATTGCTTTTGATTTGAAGTCAATTGAGAGTATAGACTGCAGTGCTGATAGCTTCTCTCCAAAACATCTGGGGAACATTTGCTTCCATCATCATTGTCCTGGATTTATGGTCCGGTTCTTTCTCTCTACTACTCCATTCTGCTATGGAGTCCTAGGAGAGGATAACTGTCTCTTTATACCATGCTTCTCACAAAAATCTATGAATTCACCGGATGTGAATTCACCACCTCTATCAGACCCCAGACATTTTAGTTTTAGTCCAGTTTGATTTTCTACCATAGACTTGAAGATTTTGAACTTCTCAAAAGCTTCTGATTTCTCTTTCAGAAAGGTAACCCACATCATCCGACAATGGTCATCAATCAGTAACATGAAATATCTATCACCTTGCATACTCTTGATTCTTGTCAGACCACATAGATCAGTATGAATTAATTCCAATAATCCGGTAGAGGATTAATCCTTACTTTTGAATGAGACTCTGCTCTGTTTACCTAGCTAACATTCTTTGTACAAGCTATTTGTAGGTTTCACCAATTTTGGAAGATCTCTTACAACCTAAGTATTGCTTACCTTGATGATGTTATCAAAATTTACATGACACATCCTTCTATGCCATAACCAACTCTGATCAACTTGGACAAACAAACAACTTTTATTAGAACCAACTAGATGGAAGATATTACCTTTTGTTTGAGTACTGGATGCAATCTTAGTTCTAAAGCTTTCAAAGATCTTGCATCTTCCATTTTTGAACTGGAGATCCTAACCTTTGTCTACCAATTGTCCAACACTGAGAAGATTGTGCTTCAATCCTTCAACATATAGTACATTACCAGTTTTACTCTTTCCATCAAAAGAAATAGTTCCCCTACCTCTGATTCTACCAATAGAATTATCACCAAACTTTACCATTCCTCCTTCATACCTTTCCAAGTCTAGGAACTTGTCTTTGTCACCTGTCATATGGTGAGAGCATCCATTGTCAATAACCCAATCATCCTTTTCTTCAACTTGGGCAGCCAAAGCTCTTTCTACAACCTTATGATTGACAGATTTAGAGGATATTAGATCTTCTTCCTTGATGGCAATAAACACCCATTCATTTCTGGATTTGTTTCCTATTTCTGATTCATCATCTGTTACTCCTTCATTATCATCTTCTTCATGAACATAATAATAGTTCTTTTGGAACCTTTGTCTATTAGAATTTGACCTTGCAGATCTTTCTGGACATCTTGAAGCAAAATGACCAATCCTATTACAGTTGAAGCATTTAAAGGGTAATATTCCTTCATACTTACCGGATCCTCTTGGTAGTCTCTTTGCAATGAGGGCTTCAAGTTGAGATGTTTCTGCTTTTTCCTCTTCCATGTCTCTTCTTGCTTGATCATACCATGACAGCTTCATCGAAGAGTTTTCTCCCAGATCAAATCTTTGTTTGCCTTTCACAGAGGCACTGGCTTTGCAGATTTAGTCTTGGGGGGGTCATCTCCAAACTCGGTCATTTCAAATGCAGCTAGTTTGCCAGCCAATTGGTCTCTTGTGACAGTTGTATGGGCTCTGAATTCATCAATGGCAGCAACCTTGATTTTGTAGACAGTAGGAAGGGATCTGAGAATTTTTCCAACAATCTCATTTTCATCCAAATCTCCACCAGCATTCCTAATTCCACACACTAGCTCATTTACTCTTGGCATAAAGGTAGTAATATTTTCATCATCTCTCATTTTCAGTCTTTCAAATTTCCCTTTGAGACTCTGTAGCCTTGCACTCTTAAAATACTCATCTCCTTCATGCAGAAGTTCCAGTTTAACCTAGATCTCATAGGCAGTTGGTAGGTCAATGACATTTGAGAGTTCTGAGTTAGTCAATGAGCTTAGAAGAGCCTCTTTGGTCTACAGATTATTTTTCAGCATCTGTGATTTCATTTAGAGTTGTCGGACGACCCTGTGGAGGTACATATGCTTTTGTGACCATGGATAAGTACTCCTTTCCCATACACTCCAAGTGACATTTCATGCGACCTTTCCAAAGAGAGAAGTTGGTTCCATCAAACTTCGGACTATCCTTCTTGTATAACGACATCCTAGATCTCCTCAAGCGGTTAAGCTCCTTTTAGAGGAACTTGGCTCTAATTCCAATTGTTGGATTCCAGACAGACAACTAAGAGGGGGGGTGAATCAGTTGTCCAGAACTTGCTTCTACTTTAAACACTTAAATCCTCTTTGTTATGTGATAGAATATCAATTAATCATTTATGAAAGCATAAAGCATAAACACCAGAGCAGATACACATCAACACATGAGACACCAAGATTTTGACGTGGAAAACCCGGTCAAGGGAAAAACCACGGGGTGATTAACCCAATGATTATTCTTTGTTAGAAGAATAAGAAAAATAGATGGCACATGCCAGTTAGGGCTCACTGCCTAAGCACACTGCTCACAAGAGGCACACTGCCTACAAGAGACACACTGTCTACAAAGTAACAAGTATTACAAACTTGAACAAGAGATTGACATCTTTACCATGCTTGGATCAGTTCCATTTAAGCCCAAAAACTCTTACTCTACCTTTCACACTTCTCTTCGCTACACCACACTTATCTGCACCAAGACACACTACAAAATGAATTCACAATCCCTTATTTATACAAGGCATCGACTTAGGAATAATCATCTAAGTCAGCAAATACCTACAAGATCATTCACAAGACATGTAACACATCTGGTCGGCTAGTCACAAGAAGAACACCAATACTCGGTGGTGATTCTTCAAATACAAACTCCAACTTCAATGCGGACCACCAATAAGAATTGTACATGATCCAAAGATCACCAAAACCTTTCCTGAGTCACCAAGAACATCCACACTTTATCAGCTTACTAGAATTCTTTTCTTCTTCATCCAGAACTTCAAGAACACAGTCTATCGCCACTATCATACTGAAAAAGGTGCTTCCGAAATTCCAAACCATGAACAAATCTAGTTGTCACTTCACACTGCTTTCTGTAACACTCCCTCCAATCCGTAGAGTGAGATAATGCAATTCCAAAGCTCATCGGACCAATCTGTGACACTCTGTCACCACTGAACATCTGCCGGAACCGGTTCTACTAGAGCGACCATAACTTCTTCATATCTTCATGTAGACCTTTGAAATCTTGATTGGAGTATCTCAAGACTCACATCTGAAAACCCTTTAAACCACATCCTCTGATATTCATCTTATCTTGGACTTTTACCTTAATGTCATCACTATTTCTTTACTGTTCCTAATTGAGGCTAATTTTCTCAATATCCTCAGCACACAGCTCATCCAATCTTTCTCATTAATGCAATATGAGTATGTTGACATCAATGACAAACTGGTTATCTCATACTTGCAATAGATCATACACAAGAGACACCATATTTTTTACGTGGAAAACCCTGTTAAGGGAAAAACCACATTAGATGTTAGTCCACAAGATATATAAGTTATAACAATACTAAAAATCAGAGGCTCACTGCCCAAAAAATGGCTCACTACCAAGGGGTGGCTCACTCCCAAGGAGTGGATCACTGCCAGGAGGTGGCTCACTACCAAAGGTTTTGAATTGATATGATAGCATCTACTCCATGCCTAAATTCAATTCCATTGAAGCACAATATTCTTCCTCTGCTCTACTTTACTTTTTACACTTCTTCACTTTACTTCTCATCTTGACACAAGGACATCTTTTCCATGACCAAATTACAAGTATATATATCATTCATCAACCTTTGGATGTACATCAAGGTCAGTATTACATTCATCAACTGTTAGAACAATCTCTAAGGTTAGCATTACAAACATTTACAAAATAGGTCTTTGATCTAATACAAAATTATGCTTAGGAGATGTAGTAAAGATGTATGTGGATCATGCCACACCTTAACTAGGACTCAAACACAATCTTCCATGCCACAACACACTTCTACAGTCTTCAATAGATCTCCACAATCACTAGAATTAACCAAGTCGACTGAGACTAGTTACATGCTACGTTATCTAGGAACAATCTTCAATTTCAATTGAAAATACTCCTCACGGACCAATGCAAAGGTAGGAACATGATGAGGAGACATCCACAAGCATGTTGCAATCACCAAGAGCAACCGTACAAACTCTAACCACTTTACCCATGAGATTCTTTACACTAAAGCACATGAACTTCACTTTCTTCAACTGTCATAAAAGAAAGATAGCTTGTGAATTGCTAAATCATGAACCATTGTAGTTGTAGGCACTTATCATCAACCCAGACTTCCCTCTAGAACTGTAGAGCAAAATACTTTCTCCCTATCACCAGTGAGTAATCAGAAAAAGCAGGTTTTACTTTGGTGAATGTAACTCACTCAATTCTTCATACCAGAGGCTCAAACTTAGGATTTAGCATCTTCAAACATGCCTTTAAATATCTTCCAATCCACATACCAAGATATTCAATCAACAAGAAATGCGTAGCAATCTTCTGCACTGTTCTTTTATCGGCAACACACTATTTCTTCCGAAGGGGCAAATTTTCTCAATATCCTCAACATATAAAGCTTCTAAATAAATAACAAAGTAGAATACAGTTGACACCAATGACAACAAAGATATGTTGACATCAATGACAACACTGATCAGGCACATACTTGCAACAATCACAAAGGACAATGTTCACATGGGGCCATGCTATGCTCGGACACTTATTCTATGATCTTGGATGCTACATCTTTTATGAGATCATCAACCTGATGACCTACACCTTACTACATGTGTGGGATTTCAAGCACATCAAATGTACATGGCTGGTAGGGGTACCTACCACCACTATTTGGATGCAACCCTGAGCTCATGCCTATGGTCAAAGGAGGCCATGGAAGTTTAGGAATCTTTTGTACTAGAGGTAGACATTTGACAGACTATAGGTTGTAGATGTATTATGACAGCCTTACTGATAGATGCCACAATGGGTAGGGTAGGTACATTAGTTGGCTTGGATGCAGAGGGACTAACTTCTAGTGGGTTTCCTCGATCATATTATTGTATCATTCTATTATTATTGGGTTACCTGACAAATTGGGCAGATACAAGGTAACTCAAGCATGCCTCCTACATACGTCTAATGACATCAGAGTGTCATTCAACTCCATGATCATCCCTGTCCCATGATCATAGAGGTTAAGGTCAGTGATCCAGAGGATGAGGACATAGATCATGAAACATTCATAGATATAGATGATGTGGGGGTGACTATAAGGTACACAACATGGTGGACTGCTATGAGAGCAGCCCCTATTTTTCTTGATGATGCACCAACTGACAATGCACGTCCTCTAGCAGAGTAGGGGTTAGAGGGTGAGATGATTGAGAGGATGGAGAGTGATAGAGAGGTTGAGGAGGAGGTGGAGTAGGAGTATCCTTCTCTAATAGTAGGGACTCGATGGTAGTGAGATGAGGTTGGTGCCACTGCAGAGGAGAGATCAAGAGCATGACCTCAGGTGACACGAGCCGCACCTTCATCTAACCCTATACCTAGTTAGATAGTGTGAGGGGAGTCAAGAAGTGTGGCTACTATAAGGTCCATTGTAGTACTAGTGGTAGGGGTAGGTACAATGACTATCATTTAGTCTAAAGCAACACCGACATGGCTCCTAGATCCCAATTGGAAGATCTGGGACCTAGGTGAGAGTTCTTATTTGTTTTATTTGTATTAGTAGAATACTAGATATGTATACACATATATTGATTTTGGATTTTATATGATGATGAGATCTGACACATGCCTTGTTTGATTTTACTGTGCACACATGAGAGTGGCTTGACTACATTGGTTGAATCTTTTCTGAGATGGTTCCCACTATTCATCGCCAACAAGATGTGTGGGCCATTCATAGGCATCAGTAGACTATGGGGTGACATATAGAGATCTTTGAGCCAATGGCATAGCTAAGAGAGACTCTAGAGGAGGCACAGGGTGACAGAGCTCTAGTTGTTTCTTAGGTCACTATTGTAATATCAGGGCAAGACCAAGCTAGGGATGAGCAATTTCATGTGGTTAGGAGAGCTTAGAGTAGAAACGCCATTCATGATTCTCTACATGCACATCTCATTGCTCAAAGAACACCATCCACAAGTTAGGACCATCCTAGAGTTCAAAGCCTAGTGGATGAGACAAGCCAGATGTGAGCTCAGGTCAGTCAACTACAACAATATGTCATGGATGCTAGGATAAAGGTAGCAGAGATGGGAGACCAAGTGATGGGCATGAAGTCACAAAGCCATAGCCACTCACACTCTTCAACATCATGCTAGGATCCTTCTATACAGTAACCACCACCAAGGACAGAGGGTTCAAACTCCCATGGTGGAAGCTAAGATTGTATTATTGTATTATGATATTATGATATGCCACATTGTGTATACCATGTACATTTGATATATATATATATATATATATAATATTTTTTGTTCTTGAATTGAGATACATGTGTTAAGTGATGGTATATGTATGTTTTACTCATGTGATGTGGATTATTTAAATAAATGTTATTTTGATTTGATTAAACAATTGTATAATTGTTTAACTATATGCTAGAATGGTCCAATTAAATAATGGTTGTTTAAAATTTACACACTTAAATTAAATAAAGATCTAATTGGTAAATGAACAAAGAAAATTATTTAATTAAATATTTTTATGAAATATCTAATTAAATAATTTTGATTAGATGGATTGATTATTATTTTCACAATTAAATAATGAACATGGTAAAGAATGAGGCAATTTTCATTTATTCTTCAAAGAAAACTACAACTATTATTCAAGACAGCATGTAACGTGTCAAGAATAGAAAACAACAAGATTATAACAACTATGTAAAGTATTAAGAATAATAAACAAAGATAACACATTGTTGCTTTTAAAATAAAAATTTCATATTAATCAAAATACATAATTTGAAAAGAGATTATAACATAAGAAAAGGAAAATGTGTTCATAATCAAATGACATAAGGAAAGTTATCAAGGAATGCAGAACTTATCTACACAAATGTCACATTAAGGAAATAAATTATGCATAATAATGAAATAAATGCATAGCATTTATTGGCTTTTTAAGAGGCTTACCATCCATCATAGAGAGACCATATGCATCAGACCCATAGACATGTTGAACACACAATGATGTTGAGAGGGGGGTGAATTAGCATATATTATAACTTAACTAATTGATTTATAGATTAGATTCATTTACTTAGAAAACAAAAAGTAAATCATGCAACACATTTATCAACACAATGACACTAGGATTTTTACATGGAAAACCTAAAATTGGGAAAAGCCATGGTGAGTGTTAACTCAAAATATAATGCTCACTGCTATATAATTGTTTACAACATTATTTTAGGGCTACCACCCAAGGAAGCTACAACTCCCTATTAAATTTGTTTTAGGGATACAACCCAAGGAAGCTACTACTCCCTATAGAAATCTTATTGCTACAAAGACTTACAATGATAAACAAAACTTTGAACTGCTAAGAAGAAAGCATTTGACTCATGTTGATATTACAGTCCTCTTTTCTGCACAATTACTCTATCATACTGATTCTACGCACTTCATACTTTTCATTCTTCTCTCTCATATTCACATTCACATCTAGCCCTCAAAAATGACTTTGATATCCTATAAATACCCTCCGCAACACTTCAATACATTGATCAGGTCATCACCATAAGAATCTTTAGATGAAATGTGTAACTCTTCAAAGGTCAACTTCAATACATAAAATTTGTTACAGAAACTTGTTACAGACCTCAAGACTTAATGAAAGAATTCAAGGAACATCACTTCACATCTTCTAAAGTCAAAACAATTGATTAGGATCCTTTGCATATGATAGAAACTAGTCTATCGGCCCAAACTATACAAACACTGCTAACTATTTATCTTCATACCATCAGGGAGAAGCCAAAAACATCATGTGGACCAATAATTCAACATTATACCACCTGAAGATAATTAAACCACATTTCTACTGAAGTATCAAATCAATCTATACATCCACAAGACAAGAGGTATGATAAACTATTGGAAACAAAGTATTTTAGACTAACTGTGATACTCCACTATTTAGGATATGTTATTGCAGTACATCAAAATCCTTGAAACCTTTTGAGATGAACTTAAACACATTACATGCATACTCCTAGATCCACATATCCCTATCTATCTTTTATAGAGAAAAACAAAGGCTAGACTAAGGTATACTAAAGTCTGGGGAACAAGGATATACAACTCTTCATTAACTGACTTACATATCTTGTGTGGTACCAGAAAAAAGAGATATTTGTTTGTAGTTCAAACCTCAAGCATATTGGAACATGTATAACCTCTGCGCAATATTTTATGACTAATCTATATGTATTTCATCTTCTGCAAATACTCAAACATGTGCTTTGAGGCTTCTAGAATAGTCTATATTACCTCTGTTACTTGAATGTTGAACTTGCAGACCACAAAGATGTTAGAATGTAGAGGACAACTAAGAAGGGGGGTGAATCAATTATGTATTAAAATATTAAACCCTTAAAGCAATTCCAAACATCAAGCTCTTATTATGCATTAGTAGAATGTAAACATCTGAAGCATGCATGAAAACACATTCAAACATATAAGAATACCAAATTTACATGGAAAACCCAAGAAGGGAAAAACCATGGTGAGGATTAGCTCACATATATATGAATAGTAACACCAAAAACAAATAGGCTCACTACCCAAAAGAAAGGCTCATTACCAAAAGAAAGGCTCATTGCCCAAAAAGAGAGAAGAAAGAAGAAGATTGTTACAGAGAGATTCACTATCTCAAATCAATAGGAGAAATCCACCACTACCACTCCTTGCCATCCACAACCTTTGGCTCACTACCTCCAGTAACTTTAGGCACACTGAAATGTAGACACCTTCAATTCACTGCATTCTAGAGTCATAAGAATTTAAGCTCGCACACAACTTACTACCCTTGATTTACATTCACGTCATCTTCTCTACATTTCTCCAATGGACTTCATATTTCATTTATACCATCTACAACCAAGACCTATCTCAATTAAGTCAGTCCTAATAAAGCATATGCACCTCAAACGTGCAACACCAATTAGGTCAGCACTAAACACTTTTATGATAGAAAGAAGTGAAAGTGGACCATGTCAAGGGTTAACTAGGACTCAAATATGTATCACCAAGCTACTCATCACATCCACAATCCATGAGGTACCTCTACACATGGTTCTAGCAAGCCAAGTTGGCCAAACCTAAGCTAACGACCACATCCACATTTCTCCAAGTCCAAAAACATCATATGGACCATAGAGAGACACTCCACTACATCCATAAATCTTTATAGAATATTCATCATCATCAAAACCTTCTACAACACTGTCACTACCACATAAAATAGAGAATGTCTTCATTTTGCACATCAAGATACACTGCTATTAAACGCCAACACTAGAAACTTTAAATGAAGGTAGATATAGATAATATAAGCACTTTCCCAAATCCACAAACCAAGAAACCCCAATACGGAGAAATGTGGAGCAATCTCATGTCTCTTAGATAGTCTTCTTCATAGTCAAACACTGTGTCAAACACATCTTCCACTTTCACATGATCCAAAACTTGCAACTCTAGATATAACACCTCTAACCACCTCTATAAAACACTTCCAAACCATAGGCATATCTTCAACTAGGAAGAAATGTAGAGCACAACATTGAGCACACCTTTGTCACACTGTACACCTTTTTATTAAAATTTTCTCAATAGCACTTGGAAACCAAGTGAACTACCTGCTAGAGGTTGACATCAATGAAAACACCAGAAAGTTTCCAACAATATCCCCCTTTGTCATTGATGGCAACAACAATTTTCTAAAAAACCATCAAGACCTAAAGCAATTAATCAATAGCTCAATATTACTCCCCCTGACTAGAGCAACTCTTACTCTTCAGACCCTTTCCTACACAATGGTTTTTTAGCCACTTTGACTCTCTTGCCCTTTGACATCAATTGGAAAGGGTAACCCTTGGAACACCAGCAAGCACTTTCTCTTACTCCACTACTTTCACTTTTCTACACTCTCCCCTTAGGCTCATAAGATATGCTTTATTTGACTACACCAA
This sequence comes from Cunninghamia lanceolata, assembly GCA_027924645.1. Classification (NCBI taxonomy): domain Eukaryota; kingdom Viridiplantae; phylum Streptophyta; class Pinopsida; order Cupressales; family Cupressaceae; genus Cunninghamia; species Cunninghamia lanceolata. Next base: position 1,464,465 of record BSBN01001054.1, read on the forward strand.
CCAATAGTACCACTACCTACTCCCCCTGAGAGGTAGCCTTCAACATCAGTCCAGGACTAAGAAAGTATCTTGTAATGCTTCCCAGACAGATGCACACAGGTATGCATCTAATCAAAAGGAGGGGTAATAACCCCTAACTTCTGTCGAAGATGGTCAAAAGTATCTTTAGGAAGAGGCTTTGTAGAGATGTTTGCAATTTGATCCTTAGTAGGCACATACTCCAATTTCACCTAATTCTATGCAACCTTCTCTCATAGAAAGTGATACCAGATTGAAATATGCTTTATTTTTTAATGTATTACTAGATTCTTTGAAATGTTAATAGCACTTCTATTATCACATAATATAGGAATAGGTTCATCATATGACACTTTGATATCCTTCAATGTCTACTTCATCCATAACATCTATGTGTAACAAGATGTTGATGTAATGTACTTTGCCTTTGCAATAGATAATGATATTGAGCCCTACTTCTTACTTAACCATGAGACAAGTGTGCTTCCCAAAAAGAAAGTACCACCACTTGTACTCCTATCATCTATACATCATGTCCAATCTGCATCTATATATGTACTCAAGGAGAAATCAATATCCTTGGGATACCATAGGCCAAACTCTAGAGTGCCTTTCAAGTATTTGAATATCCTCTTTACTATTGAAACATGTGACTCTTTGGGATCTTCTTGAAATCTAGTCACAAGGAAAATTGCATACATGATATCCGGTCTAGTAGTAGTTAGGTATAACAGTCCACCAATCATTGATCTATACTTGCTCTAATCAGCCTTAGGAGATTCATCATCTTCTCTTAACTTACAAATAGTAGTCATAGGAGTGCACACTGGTTTGGAGTCTTCCATTCCAAACTTCTTCAACATTTCCTTAGCATACTTTGACTGTGAAATAAAATACCTTTTTCTGATTGACTTATTTGTAACCCAAGGAAGAAATTCATTTCCCCACACATTGACATTTAAAATTCTCTCTGCATCTCTTCTTCAAATTTGATTCACATACCTTCATTTCCTCCAAAGATTATATCATCAACATATACCTCCACAAGGATTTGATTTTCTTCAATTTTGAAGTAGAGATTGCTATCTGCAATGCCATTTTTGAATCCTTGCTGCAATAGGTACTTATCAAACCTTGCATACTAAGCTCTAGCAGCCTGTTTGAGTCCATACAATGCCTTCTTCAATCTATAGACCATATTTGGATCATCTAATAATTGAAAGCCTTCCGGTTGTTCAATGTATACTTCCTCTTCCAATTCTCCATTTAAGAATGCAGATTTCACATCCATCTGATAGACTTTGAAGTCTTTATGAGCTCCAAAGGCCAAGAATAGTCTAATAGTCTCCAATCTTTCCACTAGAGCAAATATTTCCTCATAATATATTCCTTCGACTTGTGAGTAGCCTTTACACACAAGCCTAGTCTTATTCTTGACTACTTCTCCATTCTCATTCAATTTGTTCCAAAAGACCCATTTAGTTCCTATCACATTTTTTCTACTAGACTTGGGACAACTTCCCAAGTCTTATTCTTCTCAATCTACATCAATTCTTCTTCCATAGCCTTGATCCAGTGTTCATCTTTGCATGCTTCAATCACTGTGTTGGGTTCTATTTTAGACAATAAGAACAAGTTTACTTGTTCATCTACCATAGCAATATTTATTTTTGTTAATACACCTTTTTTCTTATCTCCAATGGTCTGATCTTTAGAATGATTCTTCTACACATACTTGGGGGTCTTAGGAATCCCTTTTGGAGCTTCTTCTTCATCAACTTACTTCTCCTTTTCCTATTATTCTTTTCTTTCTTCTTCTCTACAAGGGAGCTCATCACATTCATATCCTTCTATCAGTATTGAGTTTTGACATGGTTCTTCATCCACTTTGACACTTCCACTTTCAACTAGCTTCTTTAGCCTCTTGTTGTAGCACCTGTAAGCCTTGCTCTTTGTAGAATATCCAAGGAAGATTCCTTCATCTGATCTTGTATCAAACTTTCCCATGTTTTATTCATCTCTCCTAATGTAGCACTTACTTCCAAACACTCTAAAATATTTTATAGTAGGAGTTCTTCTAGACCATAGCTCATATGGAGTCTTTGAATTGTTGACCCTTGCTCGCACTCTATTTTGTATGTAGACTACAATGTGAATAGCTTCTCTCCAATAGATATCTAGTAGATTATCTTCTTTCAACATTGTCATTGTTGCTTCCTGAGTAGTCATGTTCTTTCTTTCCACCACTCCATTCTACTGAGGATTCCTAGGGGATGACAAATGCCTCTTTATTCCATGATCTTCACAAAAGTAATTAAAATCATTGGAGGTGAACTCACCACCTCTGTCAAACCTCAAACACTTGACTTAAAGGTCAATTTTATTTTCAATCATACTAAGCCTTAAATGCTTTAAACTTATCTAGAGCTTCTAGTTTTTCTTTGAGAAAAGTTACCCAAGTCATTTTAGAGTAATCATCAATTAACAACATGAAATACATGTCACCTTGAAAGTTTCCTACTCTTGTAGGTCCACATAGATTTGCATGCACCAACTCCAGAGGTTTGGTGGTAGAATATTCTTTGATCTTGAAATTCTTCCTTGTTTCCTTCCTAATCTAACATTCTTTGTAGGTTTCATTGACAAACTTCGTAATTCTTGACAGATCCCTCATAGCTTGAGTAAAGTTGATTATTACTAGACTATCAAAATTGATGTGGCACATTCTTCTATGCCATAGCTAACATTCATTAGTTTGAGTCATGAAGCACATACCATAAGCACCTTGGAGCTAATATATGTATCCTTTTGTCGTATTTCCTATAGCAACCAAAGCTCTGAAGTTTTCTTTTCTAATTTCACAACCACCATCCTAAAATACAAGGTTATATCTTTTGCTACACATTTTCCCTACACTTAGAAGATTATGCTAGAGACCCTTGACATAAAGAACATCATTTATATTGTGCTTGCCATCAAAATTGATTGAACCTTTTCCACAGATCTTAGTAGATGCATCATCTCCAAACTTAACAAAACCTACATCATACTTCTCAAGATTCAAAAACTTATTCTTATCACCAGTCATATGATTTGAACACCCACTTTCAATTAACTAGTGGTTTTCCTCTGCTCTTGCATGAAAAGTAGTTACCAAAGCTCCTTTGATATTGTGCTCTATTTTCAGAGCAATTTCCTTCATACCTCTTTCAAAATTAATTACATCATTCAAATCCATAAACAAGCATTAATTACTTTCATCATCTAGATAGTCACACTCATCATCAGATATGCTATCTTCTTCCTTAACATAATAACTTCTCCTGAATGATTTACCTTTGTTGTCTTTATATTTCTCATTTAAAATTTTAACCAGACATTTTGAAGCATAATGACCTGTCTTTCCAAAATTAAAGCATTTGTAAGATAACTTACCTCTGTATTTTCCAGAGCCCTTTTTCAATCTACTTACAAAATTTTCTTCCACTTCATCAAAGTCATCTAGATTTGATTCAATAATCTTTTCTATCTTGCTAGCCTTAAAAGAAGTTTATTTTATTGAATCATCTTGACCAAATTCTCTTATCTCAAAAGTAGTTAGAGTACCAAACATTTGATCCCTAGAATACTTATCCAAATCTTGAGTTTCTTTAATAGCAGAAACAATAGCACTATAAGTTTTTAGAAGAGTTCTTAGCACCTTCTTTACCACTTCACTTTCCTCCAGGTTACCACCAAGACCATTGATGGAGTTGACAACTTCATCCACTCTCTGCATGTAGCTTGCAATATTTTCATCCTCTAACATCTTTAGCATTTCAAACTTGGCCTTCAAATTATGCATCTTTTCTCGCTTGACCTTGTTATCTCCTTTATTGATACTTTATAGCTTCTTCTAGATCTCATGTGAAGTTTTGTAGCTCATTACCTTCACTAATTCAGAATCAGAAAGACTATTTAGAAGAACACTCCTTGCCTTGCCATTGTTCTCATATTCTTTAATCTCATCTTCATCCTTTGGACCATTAAGCTCAGTATAGTATACTTTTTGTCAACTATCTTCCACATGCCATATCCTAGTGAGACAAGAAAGCTTTCCATCCTGGTCTTCCAAAAAGCATAATTTGTTCCATCAAACACTGGAACCTCCATACATTTCCTGTGCACCATCCAGATCTACCCCAAGTGGTTAAGATTCTTCAAGGAACTTAGCTCTAATACCAATTGTTTGAATGCATAGGACAACTTAGAGGGGGGTGAACCAATTGTGTATTAAAATAATAAACCCTCAAAGCAATTCCAAACATCAACCTCTTATTATGCATTAGTAGAATGTAAACATATGAAGCATGAATGCAAACACATTCAAACACATAAGAACACCAATTTTACATGGAAAACCTAAGAAGGGAAAAACCATGGTGAGGATTAGCTCACATATATATGAATATAAAAATTCAAAACAAATAGGCTCACTACCCAAAAGAGAGAAGAAAGAAGAAGACTATTATAGAGAGATTCACTATCTCAAAGCAATAGGAGAAATCCACCACTGCCACTCCTTGCCATTCACAACATTTGGATCACTACTCTAGCAACTTCATGCACAATGAAATGTAGACACCTTCTTCTCATTACATGATAGATTCATAAGAATTTAAGCTTGCACACAACTCACTACAATTGATTCACATTCAAATCATCTTCTCTACATTGCTCCACTCAACTTCATCTTGCATTTACACCATCTATAACCAAGACCTATTTCATTTATGTTGGTCCTAATGAAGTGTGTGCACCTCAAATGTGAAACACCAATTATGTCAGCACTAAACACTTCCATGGTTGAAAGAAGTGAAAGTGGACCATGTCAAGGGTTAACTAGGACTCAAATCTATATCACCAAGCTGCTCATCACATCCACAATCCACGAGGTACCTCCGCACATGGTGCTAGCAAGCTAGGATGACCAAACCTAAGCTAACAACCACATCCATGCTTCTCCAAGTCAAAAAAACATCATGTGAACCATAGAGAGACACACCACAACATCTACACACATTTCCATAATATTCAACATCATCAAAACCTTCTGCAACACTGCCACAACCACCTAAAATAGAGAATGTCTTCATTTTGGACATCAGGATACACTATTATTGAACACCAGCACAAGAATTGAATGTGTGGAGAAAACCAACACTACCAACTTCAAAGGAAGGTAGATATAGATAGTATAAGCACTTTATTAGATTGACAGACCAAGAAACTCCAATGTAGAGAAATGTGGAGCAATCTCATTTCTCCCACATAGTCTTCTCCATAGTCAAACACTCTGTCAAACACATCTTCCACTTTTGCATGATCCAAAACCTAAAACTCTATATATAACACCTCTAACTGCCTTTGACAACTACTTCCAAACTACACATGCATATCTTCAACTAGGAAGAAATATGAAGCACAACACCAAGCACACCTTTATCACACTGCACACCTTTTTATTTAAATTTTCTCAAAAGCACTTGGAAACCAAGTGAACTACCTGCTAGAGGTTGACATCAATGACAACACCAGAAAGTTTCTAACAAAAAACTCATGAAGCTTCAATATAGCATACCTTATACATCCCTAAACCTATCCTCAAAACTGCATGTCCAAAGAATTTCTTCTAGAGGAATCCAAAGTATTCCAATAGGTCTCCACCATTTCTTTGCCTTGTCTAAGTAGTAACCGGTACTCTGTCACTTGTAACATTTTTTGTTCAAGGTTTTGTGACTTGAAATATTGAATATATTATGTTAGTATCAGGATAAACTTATCTTCTAATCTACAAGATGAAATCTTTATCTACAGAGAAATGTGGACCAAACCTTTGTGACTCTTCCTTAGGATATGCACTATGAGTACGTTAGTCAAATTTTTACTACTTATCTCTAGATGTGGTACTTCAAACTAATGAAATATAGATGTAGGGATGTGGAAAACATGTAAGGACATAATTTTTTACCTCCACATCATTCTTAGACACATGACAGATCACTACATTATACATAGCCAGTTTTTTATTCTTCTAGACTGGTTTCACTTCAACTGGTAAGTCTTCATGCTGACCCCTTGACTTCAACTAAGACAAACCATCCATCTCAAATCTTCCACTGTCCATCATCTTCTTCTTTTATACATTACCTTTGTACAAGGTTGTCCTTATGTTGCCATATACTATGTTGACATCAATGACATCACATATTGCCAATAATATCCCCCTTTGTCATTGATGAGAACATATACTCCCTGTTAGATATTTTTTTCTCTCTTCCCCTTTGACATCACAAACAAAGGGCCTGATATCCTTTGCTTATATCAATTCAAAAACTGTATAGACTTCCCCTTACAAAATGATTTCTACAAACTGTACTCCCCCTAAGATAGAGATACCTCAAAAATAGATGATATGTATATAATATGACACTAATATCCTCTGCAAGACAATATACATCAAAATTTGTCTTATTTACATTGCTCTTACAACTCATTTAGAATGTATAATGGTTTCGTAAATTACCTTGAGTTGTGTAAGAGGGGATGTCCAGTTGGTACTTTCTGAAGAAAGCATATGATTCTAAAATTCACATTGCATGCATAGTAGTTCAACTTCTTCTATACTGCTTGGAATTTTCATCTTTTGATCAACCTTTTTTGCTTCCCCTAGAAAACCAAAAAATGAAGCAAGTCTCAAATTTATTGCCACCCTCAATTGACCAAATTGTTTCTTCAAGTTTTCTCTTTGGTCCTATATTTAAGACAACTGTGCATGAAGAATTTTGACTTGTGCCTTGGTTACCCCATTCTTGTCCTTTGGCAAGTCATATGTTTCAGCCAATTTGTAGATTTGTGACTCAATGGAGTCAATCTAAGCTTTGATCTTCTTTGTGGAACTTGGCCATATTAGGTAGAATAGATACAATGTAGTGGCTTCATCAATGCAATTTTTAAGCTTCGTTAGGTTTTCTTTCAATTTATTATGTGCCTTAGTACATTTATCAGTCATCTTAGCCATTCTCTTATCATTTATTCTTTTGTTGCCTCTTGTTCTACTTTCTGCTCAATGTAGGAAGAATAGTCTTTGAAAGAGTCCATTAATAACTTAAGATTTTTCTTTGGAGGCAGAGAGGAGTCAATGATTACCTCTGGTAACCCTTCTTGAATTACCTTCACAGAATCCTCAACCACACTTGATTTCTTCAAGTTTTTTTGTAGAAATTCTTTCTTTGTTGAGGCATGCAATATGTCACCAAGCTGCAGTTTGCGAATGGGAGAAATATTTGCCAAATCAATTTGTCCTTCATGAGTGGGAATTTGCAATAGTTGAGGGGTAATTATAGGTTGAAATTGTATTTTCAAGTCCAAAAGGTCTTTGAATGATTATGTCTCTGAAGCACTTTGACCTCTATCTTCTATTCCTTATGATTTCTCTTCCTCCTCTATTTCTTCCTTATCCTCTTTATATTTTTGTTCCTCATCACTCTTTTCCTTTTCTTCTTGGTTCTCCTTAGGATTATATTCTTTCTTTTCCTCATTCCATGTATTCTCTAGGGGAAAATTATCATGCTCTGCATTGGAATTAGTGTTCATTGGAGGAGAAGTATTGTCTTTATCTTGACCCTTTGTGTTTTGTGACTTAGTATTTTTTGGATGGGGGAAAATCATGTCTTGTATAAGTGTTATCCAGAAGAGACACATTTTGTTTTATAGGGGTATCCAGAGGAAGTGAATTTATTTTATCTTGACCCTCTGTGTTTGGTGTTGTAGTATCCTCTAGAGGAGCAATCTCCTCATTCTTCTCAGCATTGTCACTTCTTTCCTCATTGCCTTGAGAGGCAGACTGATCAAATATACCTTCAATAATTCCCACATCAATTTTCATCTCCTTAAGAATTTCAGCAGTTTTCTTTAGTGTTTTCTTTTCCAATCTCTTTATTTATTCCTCATCCTTTGACATTAGAATATCAATCTCCTTTTAGTTATGAACTCTTTTTCTAGAATTTTAAATACTTTGACTTTTCCTTCTTTACAGATGGAGGGACAAACCTTTTCAACTGGCCATTTCTTCATCTCAGCTTCTTTACCCATAGCTTCATTTCTCCTTTTAGTAAGAACCTCACCAAGGATTTCAAGAAGTTGATCTATTATCTCAATTAATGCCACATTGTAGGCTCCCATATACCTGATTATTGCTTCCTAAAAAGTATATTTGTCATTAGAAGGCCTTTCATCATAAAGTTCTGCAACTTCCTTTAGAGCACCATATTCTATAATTACATTTATTGTTGCCTCAAGTTGCAATGGAACATAGTTAGGTTTCTTGATTTTCCTTCCTTTTCCTTTTCCTTTTTATTTTGAAGACTCTCCCTTTTCAACTTCTTCATTTGTTCTTTTCTTCCTCTTTAGAGCTTCAACTTCTTCTTCTCTTCTTCAACTTCAACATCTTCAATATTCACAAGATTAATCTTCCCTCTTCTTTCCTTACTTTTTGTCTTGGCTTCTTCTTTTCTGTGGTTTGAGTTTGTACTAGGATCTCATAGCACTTCTTTTGATAGGTAATTGTGATGATCTAGAGGGGACAAAAGAGGTATCTACAATAGATACGCATCTTCTTGTTCTTCTAGGCATTTGTGTAGTGGGAAGAGTTTATGCTTCTTCTATAGAGCCCTTAGAGACTTCAGTATCTCTTCTAGGTTAGATTTGATTTTCTCTACCTTAGCCTTCACCTTTTCTACATTCTCCTCTACCTCCCTTCTAACTAATTTATTAATAATTTTGTCATAGGTGTCAAACCTTCCAATAGATGGATCATTTGGCTTGCTGAGTAACATGTCAACATATCCCCCCAAATCAAACTTAGAAACCTCATATGGTAAAGTTGTAATCCAAAAGGTCCTTGGCTCAATAGCCTCCATATAACAGTTATCTTTATCAGCCATGAATGTTATATCATTTTTATATTTGTTGACAACTTTTGATGGGATTCTCTCCCTCATCTACATATTCTTTTGAAAGGTCTTGAAAAATCCCCATAATACTGTGTCACAATTCTCATGATTAGGAAAACTAAGCATATACTTCTTAATCTGATGGGCAACTGGAGTATCTATTTTCTAGACCATACCCTTCATACCAAGTGTAGAAACCTAAAATTGTCCCATTTCACTATCTATGCATTAAACTCATGGCACCACATACCTTCATTTTGTCTTACACTTATATTTCATTTTCCTCTTCATATCCTTAATTAATTGAATAAATTTTATTTATTTAATTAATTTTCATTATTCTTCCACCTACCATCAAATATCTACCATCAAATGATTAAATAATTTTATATTATTTAATTATTGTGTCTTTTCTTCTAATAAATAAATAAAATCATTCATTTTATTTATTTATTCACCATGTCCATAAATTAAATAAATTTTTAATTTATTTAATTTATATTATCTGCTATTCTTATCTTATTCCTCCAAATGTGCAAGTGGGACCCGTTGTCCATAAAATAGAAAAATCAAAATGTGGGACAATTAAATGAAATAGAAATAAATCTAATATCCTTATCACTCCAACTCCAAAATACAAAAAAAAAACATTCTATCTTGGAAAGGAATCTTATCTTCATCAACAACCCACCTAAGCTTTCTAAATAAAGTGCCTTTTTATGGACACTTGGTATGTGCACGTTCAATCTTATCTCTCCTTCTTCATCATCCATTGATTTCTTCTTTTATCCTCCACTGTTGATCATCCTCTCACCTTTGTCTATAAATATGGCCTCTCAGAAGCCATTTGTATGCATTGAGTTTTATGTCCTTATGCTATTGAAATCATATTAGAACCTTTGCATCAATCTTCTTCCAATCCTCTCATCCATCTCTATCTATCCTTTTCATCTCAACGTCATGTTGCATATGTGAGCAATCAACATCTAATCAATCAAGAAAAACAATCATGCATGCATCATCAATCTGAGGTATTCAAAAAGGTTTGGATGAAGGTATTGCTTTGTATTGTTTTATCTTTCATTTTTATCCAAATTTTCTCATCTACAAAAAGCAATTTTTTCAAAAATTAAAATATAAAGCATATGATCAAAGAACTATACTGGAATTTGTATCTTCATTCTTTAGTTCTTTTTAGGTTATCAAAAAGTTGTTTTTGCAGGAGCTCACATAGGTCATAATCTTTCCCTTCTTTAACCATTTGGTAGGCTATATAGATTACAGTGGTGGTGGTAGAGTTCTCTCTTTTGGTGTAGTAAATCTTGCATGCAATGATCATTGTTGCATACCAGACCCCCAAATCCTCAATATCATTCATTTTTATTTTGTCAAACTTTGCTCTGGTTAAATTCATTACTTCCTCATTCTTGATTGATTTCAAAATTGGCACAGGTCTAGAGGAGCAAAGTCTAGTCACAGCATTGATGGCATCCTTGGTAATTAGATATGGCCAATCTAGGTAGAAAAAGTCTCCATGTATCTGACTTAGGGAAATTTTAACCATTCTCCCTCATACCAGAAGTTTGGAAAACCCTTCCAAATGTCAAGGTGCTTAGAAGCAATGTTGGCAAATTCTAGTTTTAGTTGAAAGTTATCTCCTAGCAAGTTGCCATTCCTAAATTGTTCTAGTTTTAGATGATCATATTCATCTATTTGTGAATGAATATATATCTGGACATCCTCTGTGTGTAATACATTTATAGGAACATGTGAAAATGCACCATCTTTATCTATTTCGATGGATTTGAATGGATGTTTCTTGAATTTTGGCCTTAGCCTCTCAACAATATCTATAACAACTAGTGTCACCATGATAAAAACTTTAGAAATTAGGATTTTACTAGTGAAAATGAGAAATACCTGAAGATGTAGTGAATAGGGTTTGCTCAAGTGCTCTGTTGAGAATCTTCTAAACTTCTTCTACTCTTCCACACACTTAGCTTCGATCAAAAGAGATAAAAAATGATCAAACATTGCTTATGTAGTCTTCTCATCAACTGAATTTGCTCTGCATTAATTGTATTCTTAATTTTAACCTAATTTGCTCTTTGCATATGAATAACCCTATAAACTATCAACAATCCTCTACAAATTGATCAATTGCTCTAGAAATTTGATCAAACCTCTTGATATCATCATCTGAACATGATCGACCCATTTTTATCTAGAATGTTGAGGAATTGAACATCTTATTCTTTCAAGGATTTTGAGGAAACTTGTAGTTGTAATTTCCCCTAAATTAGTACCTTAATTTTTAGTTACTAGAGGATCCAACTTTACTAGGCAGATGTCTAGAAACTTCATATTCTTCCTTCTTCTTCCATAATTTGCTCATTTCCTTCTTTTGTTGAACAATATCGATCTTCTACTAAGTAGAAGACCTCGTATTCTTTGTAAAATGTCTTGTTTGATTACAATTATGACAAGTGAAATTTGATCACTAGGAACTATCATTTCTCCTCACCTTAGATCTACAATCAGTTGCCTTGTGGCCAAACTTGTTGCATTTGTAATAGTAACCATGATGCAGGAGCATCCTTAGTTCTAGAGCAATCTTGTAGTAAGAAAAAACATTTGCATTTCAGTTTGTTTTCTTTTAATTTTCTAGTTCAGTTCTATTAGTTCAGTCAGTAGTAGTTTTACTATTTTGGTCCACATTCTGCCACTATTTCAATTTAGACCTTACGGAGCTAGACTTAGCATCTAGACATCTTCTTGCACATCATATCCAAAATTTAGATCATTTGGATCAGGTACCAGAAATATATCGCTATCAAAAGATCAATTGTTTTTCTTAGAGTGGAGCACCCTGATAGTCTCAAGCAATCAGGTAAAGGAGAAGACTTGTGGAGCATTTCATGACTTGGGGAGATAAACAACACAACATTCAAGGAACCTTGGATCATGGCCAACCTTCCCTGAGATCCACACACTATTCCATTCACTTGCGAAGGATTCTCATCTATTTAGCTCTGACCTATCCATGCACACACATTACATCTCTTTCATCAAAGTTTGTAATCATCCTTGGCTGACGCGAAGGAATCTTATGTTCTGGAGATGATATATATTCATGTAATAGATGAATAGGAAAGTAGTGATTCACATAGAGATAGTTTGATAGTTTGAATTCTTTTGTAAGGCACTTCAAAGTCATATCTTGTACATATACTGTAACTAAGGAATCAGGCCTATGAGCCCTAATTGTAATCCTGCATGTTGTCAACCTCTTTGTTTCTTGAATCTATAATATACTGAATGATTGAATATGCATTTACATCCTATCTTTCAATTGTTTCCATTGTGTTTACTCTTGTTGCATGGTCTGGACTATTCACTTTGTGGACCCTCCTACCCGTGATTGCACCAAGTTGTATCAGAGTGAAGTTTGATTCCTTTGGGAGTGAAGTAAGAAAAATTGGCAAAGGAATTCTGTAAGATCTTGTTGTGAATAGATCTCCAAATTTGAGGAATACTACTTGTGTTCCCAACCGATCATCAATTGTGAGGTAGTTGTCACCTTGTAGCCCAATCATCAAATTTGAGGTAGTTACACTTGATCCAAGGAAGAGATGCCACTGATGAGAATACCTACTATTGGTACTATGGCTAGAAGAATCGATGAGATGATGGAAATGATGAAAAGAATGTGAGTTCAATTGGATGCTATTAAAGAAGATAGGTGAAGAGGATTGACAACTCGACCTAATGTTGAAAGTGATGATGATGAAAAATTTCAATCCGCTGATCAAAATGGCAAAACCCTAGGAGAAGAGGAAGAAGAATTAGATCAAGTCAAAATGTTGCAAGATATTTTGAAGATTGAGAAAAGACCTAGAGTTGATGTACCAAATTACACTAGAAATTTGAATCCTAAGGAGCTAATTGATTGGATAAATGACCTAGAAGAATACTTAGAGTATGAAGACATTGAAGATCTAAAGAAGGTGAAATTTGTAAAGACAAAGTTGAAAGGACATGCTACTATATGGTGGAAAGAAGTTTAGTGGGATAGAAACAAAAGAGGAAAAGAGAATATTACAAAATGGGATAGAATGGTGAAAAAATTGAAGAATCAATTTATACCTGCTAACTATGAGTTGAAACTATTAAAAAGATTGTAGAACCTGAGAAAAAAGGAGAAATCTGTGAAGGAGGATACTGAAGAATTTTATAAGATGGTCATAAGGATAGGACATAATGAAGCAAGCAAGGAAAAAGTGGCTAGATACATAAATGGACTGAGATTAAATATTCAAGAAGAACTAAGTTTGGTGAGGATGACAACATTGGAAGAAGTATATCAGTTTGCCCTAAAAGTTGAAGGAAAGTTGAACAAGAAGCATGAGAAAAGACAAAGAGGTAGAGGAGGTAAATTTCAGAGAGGTAGAACATTTTCTGGAGGAGAGAGATCATATGTAGAGTAGAATAGATAAGATAGAATATTCAAGAAGGATAGAGATACTAATGCATACCAGAGAGATGACAAAACTTTCTACCACTGAGGAAACCCTAGTTCATATAGGAGTGAAGGATACAGAAGAGATAGAAGAGGACCTGCTAGGAGAACATTTAGAGGAACCTATTTTAAGTGTGGAGTTGAAGGACAATGAGCATTTGAATGTAATCAAGGAAGTACAAGCAAGAAGATAGAGAACAGTAGAAGAGCAACATATGTGGAATAAGAAAATATTGGATCACTTAGTTCAAATGGTAAACCTGAGAAAGGGGAATCACTAGTCATGAGGAGAGCACTATTTCATGTAGAGACAAATGAAGAACCACCGTAGAGGAAAAGTTTGTTCAGAACCTAATGCAAATTAGGAGGTAAATGTTGTAAAGATATAATTGATAGTGGTAACTTAGATAATTTAGTTTCAAAGGAGATGGTGACTAAGCTGAAGTTGGAGAGATTGAAACACCCTAAGCCATATCAGATAGCATCAATTTAGGATGATCATAAGGTACAGGTGTGTGAACAATGTTTGGTGAAATTTCATATTGGATCTTATCATGATGAAGTATTGTGTGATATTATGCCTATGGATGTATGTCATATTTTGTCGGGTAAACCATGGTAGTATGATAGAAAAGATATACATGATGGGAGAAAGAATACATACACTATAACATCAAATGGAAAGAGAATTACTTTGATCCCACTGGAAGATGATTCTAAGAGTGAAGTATGTGGGAATGCTAGAATATGTTTGGTAGATGGAAGAAATTTTTTGGATGGTTTGAGACATGAGAATATGTGTTATGCTTTGATCCCTAAGAAGCCTAAAAATCTAAAGACTAAAGAATGAAAACTAGAAGAGATAACTAAGTTGCTAACAAAGTATGAAGACATTATATCAAATAATGTACCTGAAGGATTGCCACCAATCAAGAGTATCAGTCATCACATGGATCTTATACTTGGAGCTAGTTTGCCTAACAAAGCAGCACACAGAATGACACTAATAGAGAAAGAAGAATTGAATAGATAGATACATGAGTTGTTGAGGAAAGGTTTGATCAGAAAATCTTGAGTCCTTGTGTAGTACTTGTAATGTTAGTACTGAAGAAGGATGGAGAATGGAGAGTGTGTACAGACTCTAGAGCAATCAACAAGATCACAATTAAGTAAAGATTTCCTTTACCTAGGATGGATGATATTATGGATTGTTTGAGTGGAGGAAAATATTTTACAAAGATAAACTTGAAGAGTGGATACCATCAAATTAGAATCAAAGAGGGAGATGAATGGAATACTACTTTTAAGATAAATGAAGGGTTGTATGAGTGGTTAGTGATGCCTTTTTGATTGAAAATGCATCAAGTACTTTCATGAGATTGAGGAATAAAGTTTTGAAGAAATTCTTGAGTAAGTTGGTTATTGTATATTTGGATGATATTCTGATTTTCAGTAAGATAAGAGAAGAACATTTGTGGCACCTGAGACAAGGATTGTAGAGATTAAGAGAAGAGAAATTGCTAATAAACATCAAAAAGTGTAGTTTCATGAAGGAAGAATTGGTATGTTTGGGATTTGTGATTTTTGTGGAAGGATTGAAGATGGACCCTAAGAAAGTGAGAGCAATTGTTGAGCAGCCTACACATAAGAGCATTGGAGAATTTAGATCATTTCATGGATTAGCTAGTTTCTACCATAAGTTCATTAGAAATTTTAGTTCAGTATGTAACACTATGATAGAGACAATGAGAGGTTATAGAAAAGACTTTAAGTGGACACCGTGAACAAATAGAAGTTTTGAATTGTTGAAGCAGAAAGTGATTGAGAAACCTACGTTGGCATTGCTGGATTTCAATAAGGTATTTCAAGTAGATTGTGATGCAAGTGGAAATGCAATAGGAGTAGTGTTAAGTCAAGAAGGTAGAATTGTATCATATTTCAGTGAGAAGATGAATGATGCAAGGAGAACATATTCAGTTTATGATCAGGAGTTCTATGGCATAATTCAAGCCTTGAAGAAGTGGAGATATTATTTGTTGCCTAAGGAGTTTGTGTTGTATATAGATCATCAACCTTTGCAGTATTTGAATAGTCAAGGGAAGTTGAATCAAAGACATATGAGATGGGTAGATTTCATGCAGAGTTACACTTTTGTATTGAAGCATAGGAGTGGAAAATCAAACAAAGTTGCAGATGCAGTTAGTAGGAGAAGGAACTTACTAACATAGATGAGAGTTGAAGTGTTAGGTTTTGAAGAATGAAGAACATGTATGAGGAATATCTTGATTTTACAAAACCTTGGAAAGCATGTAAGGAACCTATTATGAAACATAGGAGTAAGTGGTTGGATTATTTCATTCAGGAAGATATGTTGTTCAAAGGAAACCAGTTATGCATACCTAGGAGGTCAATGAGAGATAATTTTATAAAAGAGAAGCACAGTGGTGAATTGGCAGGACATTTTGGCATTAATAAGATAGTGGCTTTGGTAAGTGAAAATTACTTTTGGCCTCAATTATATAAGGATATAAGGAAATATGTACAGAGTTGTAGAATAAGTCAAGTTGCAAAAGGAAGTAGTCATAATACTAGATTGTACAAATCTTTGACAGTACCAAAGAGACCTTGTGAAAACATAAGCATGGATTTCATAATGGGATTACCAAAGACACAAAGAGGACATGATTCGATATTTGTAGTGGTGGATAGATTTTCAAAGATGGTACATTTCATACCTTGTATGAAGACAACTGATGTAGTTCATGTAGCTGACCTATTTTTCAAAGTGAGTATGAGATTGCACAGATTACTTAAGAGAATAATTTCAAATAGAGATACAAGATAAATCTTGGATACTTTTGGAGGACACTTTGGAAGAAGATGAAGATAGACTTGAAATTTAGTTCAACATTTCATCAATAGACTGATGGATAGAAAAAGGTAGTAAATAGGAGTTTGGGAAACTTGTTGAGATGTTTGGTTGTAGAAAAGGCAGGAAGTTGGGATTTGATTCTATCACAAGCAGAGTTTGCATATAATAATTTAGTGAATAGAAGTACCAAAAGAACACCATTCAAGATTGTGATAGGAACTAACCCTAGAGGAGTAGCAGAGTTGAGAGATATCAATATGGAAGACAAAAGGAGCAAAAAGGTAGAAGAATTTGCAGGACACATGGAGATAGTGCATAATTAGGTGAAGCATTTGGAGGAGATGAACAATAAGTATAAGGAGTAATCAGATGAGAAGAGAAGATAGAAATAATTTTTAGTGGGAGATGAAGAGATGATATATCTGAGAAAAGAGAGATTTCTAGTTGGGACATATAACAAGTTGAAGATGAAGAAGTTTGGACCATGTAGGATACTCAAAAAAATTTATTCAGGAAATGCATATGAAGTGGAGTTACTAGAGACATTGGGTATATCACCTATTTTCAACATTATAGATCTATATTAGTATCATGAAGCAGAATTCAGTTATAGCATAGAAGAAGATTTGAAAAAGTAGTTACCATAACAAGCACCAGAGCAGATTAAGGACATCTTGGACAACAAAGTTGGATGCACCACCAGAGGTAGGTGATACAAAGAATATCTTGTGAAGTGGAAAGGTAGACTAGAAGAAAACTCATCTTGGATTTCTCAGGCTGAGGTGGACCATCTTGGTTTTCCTCTAGCCCCAACAAAATGAGGGACTCACATTTTTCAACAACCCCAGATGTCTGACGCAGGAGCATCCCTGGTTCAAGAGCAATCTTGAATCAACCAAAAACATTTCCATTTTAGTTTGTTTTCTTTTCATTTTCCATTTCAGTTCAATCGGTTCAGTCAATAGCAATTTTAGTATCTTAGTTCACATTCTTTTGTCATTTCAATTTAGACCTTGTGGAGCTAGACTTAGCATATAGACACCTTCATGCTCATCATATCCAAAATTTAGATCATATGGATTAGGTATTGGAAAGATATCTCTATCAGAAGATCGATTGTTTTTCTCAAAGCAAAGCATCCTGACAATCTCAGACAGTTAGCTAAAGGAGAAGACTTGCAGAGCTAAATGACACATCATTCAAGGAACCTTGGATCATGGTTGACCTTCCCTGAGATCCGCATGCTATTCAATTCACTTGTGAAGGATTCTATCTATTTAGGTCCAACCTATCTGTGTACACACATTACATCTCTTTCATCAGAGTTTGTAATCATCATTGGCTGACGCAGAAGAATCTTGTGTTTTAGAGATGATATATATTCATGTAATAGATGCATAAGAAAGTAGTGAATCACATAGAGATAGTTTGATAGATTGAATTCTTTTGTAAGGCACTGCAAAGTCATATCTTGTGCATATATTGTAACTAAGGAATCAAGCCTGCGAGCCCTAATTGTAAGCCCTTATGTTGCTAGCCTATTTGTATCTTGAACAGACGATATAATGAATGATTGAATCTGCATTTGCATCCTATCATTGAGTTGTTTTTGTTGTGTTTACTCTTGTTGCATGGTCTAGACTATTCACTTTGTGGACCCTCCTACATGTGACTGCATCAAGTGGTATCAGAGCGAAGTTCAAGTCTTTTGGGAGTGAAGTGAGTAAAATTAGTGAAGGAATTTTGTGAGATCTTGTTGTGAATAGATCATCAAATCTTAGGTAGACTACTTTTATTCTCAATCGATCACCGATTGTAAGGTAGTTGTCACCTTGTAGCCTGATCACTGAATTTGAGGTAGTTACACTTGATCCGAGGAAGAGATGCCACTGAGGAGAATACCTATTATTGGTACTATGGTTCAAAGAATGGATGAGATGATGGAAATGATGAAAATGATACAAGTTTGATTGGATGTTATTGAAGAATATAGGTGAAGAGGATTGACACCTTGACCTAATGTTGAAAGTGATGATGATGAAGAATTTCAATCTGTTGATCAAAATGGTGAAACCCTAAAAGAAGAAGAAGAAGAAGAATTGGATCAAGTCAAAATGTTGCAAGATATTTCAAAGATTGGGAAAAGACCTAGAGTTGATGTATTGAATTTCACTGGTAATTTGAATCCTAAGGAGCTGATTGATTGGATAAATGACCTAGAAGAATACTTTAAGTATGAAGAAATTGAAGATCTAGAGAAGGTGAAATTTACAAAGAGAAAGTTGAAAGGACATGCTACTATATGGTGGAAAGAAGTTCAATTGGATAGAAATAGAAGAGAAGAAGAGAAGATTACAATGTGGGATAGAATGGAAATGAAATTAAAGAATTAGTTTATACCTACTGACTATGAGTTGGAACTGTTGAAAAGATTGCAGAACCTAAGACAAAAGGAGAAATCTGTGAAGAAGTATACTAAAGAATTTCATAAGATGATCATAAGGATAGGATATAGTGAATCAAGAAAGGAAAAAGTGGCTAGATACATCAATGGACTAAGATTGAACATTTAAGAAGAACTGAATTTGGTGAGGATAACAACATTGGAAGAAGCATATCAGTTCACCTTGAAAGTTGAAGAAAAGTTGAACAAGAAGAATGAGCAAAGATAGAGAGGTAGAGGAGGTAAATTTCAAAGAGGTAGAACATTTTTCAGAGGAGAGAGATCATATGCAGAGTAGAACAAACAAGATAGTGCATTCAAGAAGGATGACATAGATAATAATGCATACCAAAGAGATGACAAAACTTTCTACCGCAGACCTATTGTGATGCTCACAACACACCCCATTTTTACCCTTTAGCAAAATGAGGACCCCTGTTGTGGCTAGTCCTTTTGGCTTGTGTGGTTTTGCTTGCTCGGCGGTATGGGTAAAATCTCGTGGATGCTTGAAATTTGAGTTACACAATGCTTGGGTATAAATGGTTGTTATCAGTAGAATCTGCATGAAAAATCAGCTAGGGTTGCCTTTTGAATCTTTTGAAAATTTTGCATATTTTGAGAGTTATGCTTGTTCTTGTAAAAAGCCAACGCTAGACAAATGGCGGTCAACGTGTATCTGAGATACATTTATATTTGCATTTATATGTTATGTTTTTGGTTAGTTAGGTCACTTTATTCATTGTGTTTTAAATCATATGATATATATGGCATACATTAAAATATTCAAGTCCGGACCCAACGATGTTTTGTGGCAAATTGTATAAACGTAGAAATTTGCAGTTGTATTTGGTATATTACAACTCATGTATTAGAAATATAAATGCAAAAGATACATGGGCAGATGTCAAAATAAGTTCAAAATGATGTATAAGGTCAGGGATATCTCATTTGTATGTGAGATACATTGTTTCTTGCAAGCTTTTTATACAAACACATGACCGACCCAAAAGTAAAATTAAATCAAATGCTGAAAACAAAAGTGAATGCACATGTTTGTATGTATTGTTGTATGTATAACTGCATGTATCTTATATACAATAACAAAGCCAAACGCAAATGGGAAAGTCAAAAAAATGAATTGTAAGTGGAGTCCACGTTTGTATATTAGATGCATGTATTAGAAATACAAAAGTGAAAGATGCATTCATGGATTTGAACCCAGTGTTAAAAAGGGAATAAAGTACATTTGTTCATAAGAAAAGATAAAGAATCAACATCATGGATATTTGTATATGCACATGTATATGATATACATACAGATATACAAAGGAATTATATACAAAACCTAATGTAATTAAAGGTTTGAATAGTGTATACTTCGGGTGGGGTCCACATCGGTATGTTTGGGGATACGTGAGTGCGATATACAATAGGTTGATACAAAAGACAGATGCAAGGCAAGATTTGAAAATAATTGCAATCTTTTTTATAAAGCCGCTGGAGTCTAAGTTTGTATATTTTGTTGATTGTATAAGATATACATGAGGATATACAAAACTCAATATACAAAAAGTAAGAAAGAGAAATTACTAAAGTGCATAAGGATTTATCGTGTAGATATGTGAAATACAAATAGGAAAAGTGCATGTATATGATATACAAAAATCAAAAGTGCAGAGAATTAACGTATACAAGATTCAAAATATGAATTGAACAAGGAAAGTAAAACACAAATTGAATTGTATGCCTTAATTACAACATTTAATGCATAGCTACTATTGGAAAACATAAATTTGAAGAAGTAAAAAGGGAATTTGATTATGTTAATCTTCACAATTACATTCAGAGTTAAATTGTAGAACATTTTACATAGCTAAGGTGAAGGGTGATTCAGAGATGAATTGAAATTTGAGAATGGTTGCATTGAGATGGAAGGTAAATGGATTGTGTCAATGATATAAAGTCAACAGTTGTAGTTTAGGTATGTACCAAAACACTCTTGCTGGTGATTCTACAGAATACGATTATGATATTTTTTTACAATAGTTACAGTAAGGTAACGGGATAGATTTAAGTTACTTAATTACTGTAATCATTGTGATAAAATCCTAACACTTAATATAGTAAGATATATAAGCATAATTCAAATGAAAGGAAGCTTAGGGTAAAAGTTAAATGGTAAATATGTATGGTAAAAAACCCTAGTAAATATGGATATGGTTGTAAAACAAATATATATCTTTTTAGGATGCCACCAAAAGGAAAGAAAATGGAGAAGATGGCCAAAAAAGCTGAAAAGAAGGAAACCAGAGTTAAAGAGGAGTTTGTAGTTAGAGGTTATAGTTCAAATATTTACTATTTGAAAGGAAGCAAGGTATGCAGAAAATGCTTCCTACACCGATCTAATGAGGAAAGATTTATGCAAATTTTTCTTTTATAGTTACAAATTAAGATGCACATTAATAGAAAGATAATAACAACCTCCAAATGCAAACACAAAATTTACAACACAAGATATATGTGGGGAAACCCTTTCAGGTAAAAAACCCCACACTCCAAAGCTGCCCAATATATTATTCAGGAATCATGAAGATTACAATGTACTTGCAGAGTAAGCTTTTACAGGAGTATATCCAACCAGAGATCTAGGAGGTAATTTGACATTTATAGGATTCTTACATACAACCTCCATCTCAAGTTCCTGATATATATGAGATACAATACAATACACCGCCAATGGTAATTACAAAACCATGAGCCAAAACCACTAAAAAGTGGTGCCCAAATTATCTCCAATCAAAGATGCCTTGTGATGTGCCAAACCGCACACCAACACGTGTAACTCTCCCCTATACATCTCTTTTATGTGTCCAACATGTTTTTACATTTCCCAAAATAGAAGGTCCAACATTTGGAGGCCATAACTTTTGATCCAGGTGTCTGACTGATGAATTGTTTGATGCATCAGAAATCTCGTGAAGAGATCTATCACCTTATAACCCACCATGCCGGTTATGACAATTTTTTGGGATGTTTGGAGAAGTTTTGATTCTGGTAATTGAGTTCAAAGACTTTTTTCAATAGTTTCAAAAAATAGAAACTTTAATATCTCGCAATCTTGATATGATCTTGAGACGAAAATCACCTGAGATGTTCACTTAGTTGTTCCACACCTTCTAGGAAAAAATTTAGGTCAATCTGAGTTTAATTGAAGGACTTACTAAAAATAGTAAGTCTCACTATTTTTAGCTCGTTTGGAAACTTTTAGAAACTTTGAAGGTTCCAAACCATTCTCCAAGATAAAGGGTATTCAAAAAGACCAAAATTGGGAAGAGTAGCAATCTTTCAAAGTTGCAAGGTTTAGACACTTTTCTTAACATTCTCCCACTTGTCGAACACCTTGCAAGAGCAAAGGGAGTATCAACACCATGATTTAATTTCTAGGGGCCGTGAGGTCCATAGACTTTGAACACCATCTAAACTTCTTTGTGCTCATAGGTTTTGTTAAAGAATCTACAATATTCATCAAAGTTTCAAAAATTTCCAAGTTTACCTTCCCATCCTCTACCATGTTACAAACATAATGGTACTAGACATCAATATGCTTAGTCCTTGCATGGAAAGTAGGATTCTTCGCCAAACATATGGCACTCTGACTATCACAACAAATAGTAATCTTCCCTACATCAAACCCAACATCAGAACACATTCTCTTAAGCCAAATGGCTTCTTTACAAGCATGAGTTGCTGCCATGTACTCAGCTTCAGTAGTGGACAAAACAACCATAGGTTTCCTCTTACTCATCCAACTAATAGTACCACCAAACATATTGAACACAAGCACTGATGGATCTTCTTCTCTTAATGTCACCTGCCGAACCTGAATCCACAAATCTACGAATACAAAGTGAATGGAGAGGTCCTATAGGATAACCATGATAACATAAGGAATACTCAGAAGTACCATGCAAATATCTGAACACTCTCTATGATGCATCCCTATGTACCCATCCAAGATTAGCCATAAACCAACTAAGGACTCCCACTGCTTGGGTAATGTTTGGTCTTGTGCAGACCATCACATACATCAAACTACCAACTGCACTAGCATAAGGAACTCTACTCATATCTTCTGTCTCAGAAGGAGACTTTGGACAATCTTCAATAGATAACTTTGTCACCATTATATTAGGAACAACCAAATGTCTACAATCCATCATGCTAAATCTCTCCAACATTATGTTAACATTCTTACTTTGGCCTAACCAAATTTTTCTATTTGCTCTGTCTCTTTTGATTTCTATTCCTAGAATGTACCGAGTTGCCCCTAGATATTTCATCTCAAACTATGCTGACAACTGAGACTTCAAATCAAAAATCAAACTTTTACCATTCCCAATGAGTAACATATCATCGACATACAATGCAATAATGAGAATGCGATCATTGTCAAACTTGTAGTAAACACAATGATCTAATTTCAATCTCTGAAATCCAATACTCAACACAAAGGCATCAAACTTCTGGTACCACATCCTAGGAGACTGTTTCAAACCATACAAAGACTTTTTCAACTTGCAAACCAGATTTTCTTTACCTTTCACCATGTAGTGCTCTGGCTGTGACATATAGATTTACTCCTCCAAGTCACCATGAAGGAATGTTATCTTCATATCCATTTGTTCCACTTCTAGATCATATGTTGCTGCAAGAGATAACAGGAACCGAATAGATGTCAGCTTTGCAAAGGGAGAGAAAATCTCACCATAGTCAATTCCCTCCACATGAGAATACCCCTTCGCAACCAATCTAGTCTTATATTTCTCAAAACTGCCATCTACACCGAATTTCTTTTTAAACACCCACCAAGTCCCAAGTATTATTCTTTTCCAAAGAAGCCATCTCCTCTTCCATGGCCTCCTTCCAGGAACCTGCATCTTTCATACGCATAGCCTCTTTCACAGTTCTAGGCTCATCAGTGTTAGAAATCAAAGCATAAATACAACTAGAATCATCCAATGAATAACCAAACCTATCAAGTTGCTGCCTTATCTGCGTGGACTTCCTCAAAGGTTGAGGTTGAGGTTCTTCATCTTCTTCTGAACTTTAAAATCTACTAGAGCTCTCCTCATTATAAGGTCTAATAGATGTTTTTTAGTTCAACTTTCTTAGTGGTGGAAGGAAGCTGAACCACATCATCTTTCTTCTCTTCTTTCTCTGGCTGTAAGACAACTTAAGAAGGATTGAGCTCTTTGAATATCATGCTTCTACTATACAGAACTCTCTCAATTACTGGATCCCAAAGCTTGTACCATTTCACACCAATGCCATAACCGATGAAGATACACTTTAAATTCTTGCTCCCCAACTTAGACCTCTTCTCCTTGGGCACATGTGCATATGTGTCACAACCAAATACTTGAATGTGTCTTACTGAAGGCTTTTTACCAGACCATACCTCCATAGGTGTTTATCAACGAGCATTGATGTAGAAGACATGTTAACCAGATAACAAGTGGTAGCAATAGCTTCAGCCCAAAACTTTTGTTCAAGACCAACTCCACTTAGCATACACCTTGCCCTTTCTATTAACATTTTATTCATCCTCTCTGCAACTCCATTCTACGAAGGGGTATGCAGAGTTGTCTTGTGCCTCTCAATCCCCTGTTCTTTACAAAACTTGTCAAAATCTACGGAATAGAACTCACCACCATTGTCAGTCCTCAAACACTTAATCTTTCTATCCTTTTGATTCTCTACAAGAGCTTTAAAATCTTTGAATCTATTAAAGACTTTAGATTTACTTCTAAGGAAATACACCCATGTCCTTCTACTGTAGTCATCAATGAATGAAACAAAGTAAATAGATTTTGAAATCAAAGGAACATTAACATGACCAAACACATCAAAATGAATGAAGTCCAACACCTCAGAAGATTTGTGAGAACTGGAATAAAACTAAACATGGTTTTGTTTTCCATAAATACAATGTTCACAGAAATCAAACTCAAGGTTACAATCATTCATACCCTCAACAAGATTTTTATTCTTTAGGGTCCTCAAACCCTTTTCACCAACGTGACCAAGCCTTTGGTGCCATAACATTGTCTTCTCAGCTAGAAGTTTCATCTCCATAGATTGAGCACCCTTAGGTACCCAAAAAGCACGACCATTGAAAGTAGATGCAACAATTTTTTTTTCTGTTGGTTCCAATGGTGAGGATGAAGACTTTGAAGCTCTCTTCTTTGAAATTGTTGACCCATTTTTTCCTCTGACCAGAGCCAAATAGTCAACCTGGTATTTTCCTTGAAAAGCCTTTGGAAAATATTGTCTAAAAAATGGAAAGTGCCAAATTGCCTAAAAAAACCTTACCATTGGAAAGAGCTTGAAAAAATAGGTAGGTTTGCTTTTTTTATCACCCTGAAACTTGGCCAAATAAAGAAGTTATTGATGGTCAAAGTTTTGGTCAACATACAGTTCAAATATACATTTGGTGGGCTTACAAATCTATATTGGCCTTAGAAAATATGAAAAAATTTGAGTTATATACATTTTCTAAATGTATATCGGGTCAAGGAAATGCATATACATTTAGGGAATCTTCCACAGATTCTCAAAATATTCGCTAAATGTATATTGAATCTGCATGTATATAGGGGCTTGTATATTCAGATATACAAATGGAAATACAAAGAAATGTGCAATGCAATATATAAGGCTGACGGACATACATATGCTACAGTGGATGTACATTTGCCAAAAAGATACAAAAGCTGAGATATAGAAGGTAATAAACATTGAAGATTCCTCAGAATATTCTACGCTTGTATGCATAAAAAGGCTTGTTTATTGCTTTGTATGTTTGCACATACAATTGGCTATATACAAATGAAGATATGCATCGCGGGTATATTCCATCAAAGATTCCCTATTTGTATGTAAGGGAGTTTGTATATTTGCATTTGTATATCCGCATATACAAACAAATGTGCATTTGCTACAGTACCACAAAGGGAGATACAAATGGTGGGTCCCGCGCATATACAAGCAGGATTGTATGTTTCAGGATACAAAGGGAGAGTGAATAGTGGAGTGTATATCGGCTTGTATGTTTGCACATACAACCCGATATACAAGGCAATATACAAAGGGGTTTGTATATCAAGAATGTACAAACAAAGATACAAGTTGGACATACAAGCTGGACCCTACAGAGCAATCTTATATAGTTAATGGCCATTTGACATCTGACTTGTATGTATATGCGGCTTGTATGTTCGCGCATACAAGCAAATAAACAAGGAAAAGACATGCAAGCCAGATTTCAAATGGATATCATTTCTACCTCATTCAGGCCCCAGGTCCATTTTGTATGTATGAGGCCATTTGTATACTGCGATATACAAGGAAAAATACAAAGAGTGCAGATGCAAGCTGGACCCGATAGGTAATCAAATATACTTAAAGGTCATTTGGGGTCCGACTTGTATGTATATGGTGCTTGTATATAGTGATATATACAAGTCAATGATGCATTGCATATACAAGGCGGATTTGAACCAAGGATCAGTTTCGACACATAAGAGTTTGGAGTCCATTTTGTATGAATAGGTGTTTGTATATTTGCATATACAAAGAAACATACAAAAGGAAGATATGCAAGCCAGACCTGGCAGAACAATGAAACACAGCTCAGCAGTGTTTTGAGGTCCACAAGTTGTATGTTTTGACACACAAAGGAGTAGATACAAAGTTATATGCTGGGCATTTTCAAAGAGGTGGGGCCCACATATAAAGGGGAAATTGTATGTATATGCAATTTTCAAAATACAAAGGGATGTACAGGGGCCAATATGCAAAGCACCATGTATGTGCAGAAGGAGATGCAGGATGAGTTTTTGAATGCCGATTCAGGTGCCAAGATATAGCAATATACATAGAAATGCAAAAGCGATATATACAGGCAGTTGACCGAAGGTTTGACCACCTGTATCTTCTTCATTTTGGTGAATTTTGGCATGCTCCAAGAGGCAAAGTTGCATATTTTGGTCCCCTCTTTCATTTGGCAGGGTTTTTGAGGAGCTTTGTCACTTTTCAAATTTTAGATCTGGAAATGCATATTTTTGAGTGATGAACATCTCAGAGACAACTTTTAGCAAATGGAGATATTTTTGGGCATTCATTGCAGCAGACAGAACAAGTAGCTCGCATTAACAACAAAGAATATCTTTCCACCTCTTCATCTCCAGATTGACGATGAGTAAGCAGCTGTAATAAAGACTAAAAATATCTCCTCATCTGCCCAGTTCTAGATTTCAACGCCATAACTGATGCAGCTGGACAGTCATTTTAGGGAGATATTTTCAATGACAGCTCTTTGAGCAAATTTTTGTAACCGACTTAGAATAGTTTTGGAATGCTATATATATGCATTCAAATGTTGTAAATAAGGTTGGAAATTTTTTGGCATTAAGGCTTTTCTGTTTCCAAACAGGGTTTTCATATGCTGTAACCGTGCCTTTCGATTGAATATATGCAAGTTAATTTTACCTCTTTACTGATTTTTGTAGTTCTGTGTGAATCTGCATATGGTTTCTCTATGAATGTTTAATTCCTCTCAATCATATTGCTTCTCACCTCTGCTAGAGTCATCTAACCTGTGTATACCTACTTGCTGTATTTGATTACATTGTGCATCTTCTCAGTGTTGTGGAAGTTTCTTTAAATCTGTCTAGTGTATCACCCTTTTATGTTTTCAAGCTTTTAGTTCATTTCCATTACAAGCTTTCTCTCTCCCTTTTCCCTTCAAAATTTAGTAGTTTTAGGTGACAACTAGACAAGGAAGCTAGCCTTCTCCAGAGGTCTGATCTCACTTAGCAAAGTCCCACACTTAGAGATCAGTCCCATGTTATTCCAGTTTGCAGAGGTTTCACAACTATATGCAGGGGTGCAAAACTAGGTGATAACAGAAACAAAAGCACTATTGCACTAAACTGCGCATGCATCAAGATGAAATAGAGTACTAGTTTGAACACCCTTAGCCAACACCATAGATCCTCTAGTCATTTTGCATCCTCCATTCAAGA
This sequence comes from Cunninghamia lanceolata, assembly GCA_027924645.1. NCBI lineage: Eukaryota > Viridiplantae > Streptophyta > Pinopsida > Cupressales > Cupressaceae > Cunninghamia > Cunninghamia lanceolata. The sequence goes on from BSBN01001054.1 coordinate 1,492,396, forward strand.
AAACAACCTACACACCCACATCATTCAATTTACTTACAGAAAGAAGGTTTCGTGTCAAACCAGGTATATGTAGAACACCATTGATTCCCTTTACTCGTCCATCATGGAATTGAATCAAGACTCTTCCATGACCAACAATGTCTAGGTGAGAATTGTCACCCAAGTATACCTTTCCACCATTATATCCTTCATACTTCAAAAACCAAGTCCAATGCGAGGTCATGTGAAAAGATGCACTAGAGTCAATAAGCCACACATCCTTAGATGCATGCATTTCCAAGGTAGGGACAAATGCTTCTCCTTCATCCTGAGAGGACTTGTTAGAATCCAAATCATAATTCTTCTTTTTCTTTTTCTCCTCCTTGCAATCCTTGCAGAAGTGACAGGTTTGTCATAGTTCCAACACAGGGCCTTGGACTTTCTAGGAGACTTAGATCTCCCACAGGATTTGGATATTCCTTTTTCTCCCTTCTTCTTATCCTTTTTCTTTCCCTTCTCTTTAGATCTACCACAAATCGAAAGAGCCTCCTTAGCTAATTTAGAAGACTCTCTTCACATCTCTTCAGACAACAACAAAGAAACAACTTCATCCATCTTGAAGGTGGTAGTGGTACTCCCAATGGCCATAGCAAGTTGGTCCCATGAATTTGGTAAGGAACATAGTAATGACATACATCGATCCTCCTCTTCCATCTTCACACCAATGGAAGTCAACTAAGCAACAAGCATATTGAATGTATCAGGTGATCAACAACAAATCTTCCATCTTCCATCCTCAGAGAATACAATTTCTTTTGCAGGAATAACTTGTTCACCAGGGATTTGGCTTGATAAACATCTCCAAGATTCTTCCAAAGTTCCTTTGTAGTCTTTCTTCATGGATATTCAGGAGCACTGAATTAGCCAAATAGAGTCTTATCAGCTTTCAATCTTTGAGATACTAGTCTTCTTGAGACATTGCCATTGGTTTTGTACTAGATACAGGTTCCCATAAATCCTGATCTACAAGCATGTCCTCCATTTTGAGTTTCCACAACTTGAAATTACTGCCATTAAACTTCTCTATCTCAAACCTCCCAGATGTGATCGCTAGCTCTTACCTACAACAAAGATTTCAAAATCCTCTACACAAGCTCCCGCTCAAATGAAGATCAACTCAAAAAACCCTCTACCCAACAACTAGAACAAAAGATGATCAGGCTTTGATATCAACTGAAAGGAAGCAAGGTATGTGGAAAATGCTTCCTACACTAATCTAATGAGGAAAGATTTATGCAAATTTTTCTTTTATAGTTATAGATTAAGATGCACATTAATAGAAAGATAATAACAACTTCCAAATGCAAACACAAAACTCACAACACAAGATATACGTGGGCAAAACCCTTTTAGGTAAAAAACCCCACACTCCAAAGCTACCCAATATATTATTCAGGAATCACAAAGATTACAATATACTTCTAGAGCAAGCTTTTACATGAGTATATCCAACCAAAGATCTAGGAGGTAATTCAATATCTATAAGATTCTTACATACAACCTCCATCTCAAGTTTGTGATATATACGAGATACAATACAGTACACCACCAACAATAATTATAAAACCATGAGCCAAAACCACCAAAAAGTGGTGCCCAAATTATCTCTAGTCAAAGATGCCTTGTGATGTGCTAAACCACACACCAACATGTGTCTCTCCCCTTTACAGCTCTTTTATGTGTCCAACACGTTTTTACATTTCCTAATATAGAATGTCTAGCTTCTGGAGGCCATAACTTTTGATCCAAGTGTCGCATTGATAAACCATTTGATGCATTGGAAAGCTCATGAAGAGATCTATCACCCTATAACCCATTGTTTTAGTTATGATAATTTTTGGGACATTTAGAGAAGTTTCAATTTTGGTAATTGAGTTTAAAGACTTTTTCAGACAATTTCAAAAACCAAAAACTTTAATATCTTGCAATCCTGATATGATCTTGAGATGACATCTTCTAGGAAAAATTTTAGGTCAATCCAAGCTCAATCGAAGGACTTACTAAAAATAGTAAGTCTCACTATTTTTATCTCATTTGGAAACTTTTGGAAACTTTGAAGGTTCCAGATGATTCTCCAAGATAAAGGGTATTCAAAGAGACCAAAATTGGGAAGAATAGTAATCTTTCAAAGTTGTAAGGTTGAGATACTTTTCTTAACACTGTTCACATAGGATAACAGATACTGAAATTGGAGATTTTGATTTCGAGGAAATATTGAATAAGATCCAAGAGCTGGGTGCATCCTTGGCCATGAAAAACATTTGGGATGTAGGATTGTATAAGGTTATAGGATTTCCATTAGTAATGGATGCTAAAGAACTAGTTTCTTAGTGTATACAGAGATATGATTTTAATTCCAGGAAGGTGAAACATAATGGAGTGGTATTCACAGATTTGTCTATCGAAGGAATAGTGGAAACCTTTGGGTTAAAGACCATTGGAAAGATGAAAGAAGTAGATACAGAGAAATACTCAAATGATTTTAAGAAGAATGGGGCATCTTGTAAAAGTTTAATATTTTATGGGTGGTATTCCTTTTTAAGAAGTCGAAGGTAGTTACCAAGGTACCAAAGACTTTATATAGGTTAGATTTAAAAGAGGATGTATATATCATGATTACACTACTGAGTAGAGTAATGGGGTTAGAGGATGCTGCTACATTCAAGCCTTGGATGTTTTATGTGATACAATTCATCAAAGAAGAAACATGGGACGTTCATTGTGCTTTGTCTATTAGTAATGCAATTTATGCACAGGCCTTGAGATTTAACAAATAAAAGTTCTTTATGTCCTCATACATTGTATATTCTTGTGCTTCTAAGATGCAATTGGATGGGATACCAAGGATTGGGACATTGGGAAATGGGTCAGGGCAGAAGTTGGTATATGATCATTACCCGAACCTATAGGCACAAAATGTAGGGAAGAATTGGATAAGGGTAAATGATGTGTTTTCCATGTACCTGGTAAGGCTAATTGGAGTTCACCAGATAGGTATTGGATGTTTATGCAATGTATAAGGTTAAGTTTAATAGGGATAACATCAAATTCCCCTTTGTTATTGGAAGATACTAGTGTTTTAATGAGGATGTAGCTAAAACCTCAGAAGTAGAATTGTTATATTATGGCTTTCCAATTTTTGATTTAGCCCAATCTTTTGATCCATTCAAAAGGATTCATAACTTCATAGATAAGAAATTCAAGCATCAACCTCACATTGAGGATTTTTGGGCTGACTATGACAATGAAGATGAAGTTAAGAGGAGATCTCATCAAAGACTGACCCTCGATTAGATGAGAACACTGGGAGGAATTGAAGTGCCACAAGAGATCAGGGATGATGATGAGAATACCTTGAATACAAGTTATGATAGTACAAAAGAAATTTTGACTAAACCAGATTGGAGTCAACCTAAGGAAATTTCATTAGATAATATTTCAAAGCCAATATTTGCATACTTGGATATATGGGTAAAATAAAGAATTGAAGAATTGAAGGCTGAAGGAGTGACACTCACTTACTCAGGTAAGAAAGGTAAAAAGAGAAGTTGGGAAAGTGATGTGGATTTTGATGATTTCTTGAAAAGAAAGAGGCAGGTGGTGGAAGATAGAATAGCTAAGGCCAACACAGGGACCACAATAATGGACCCCTATGTACTGGGGATAATAGTGGCAATAGTTGCAGGTCTACCACAATAGAGCAAGTTCTAGTACAGGCAATAGTGGTATCTCAACCAACATCAACACCTATAGTACTTGTACAGGCACCTCAACAAACACCTTTGGCAACACCCATGGCTATAGAATTAACCCAACAAGAGAAAGTATAGGGGCTTATCAAGGTTAAACAAGAGATGATCAAGGAGATGATAGCAAAGACATTTATTATTCAACCACCCACAAAAGAAAGTGTAGAAGTAGTAGATGTGGATAAAATTGAGGATGTGGAAGATGATGTAGAAGATGATGAAGAGGAAGGTGAAGATGAAGGCAGTAATGATAGCCTTGAGATGAGCGGTGAGGAAGAAGAAGACAGACAAGTACCAAAATCTCATCTCATGCTTGGAACGTTCGGTGCAGGGGGATCATGACAGGTTGCCAAATAGTCAATACAAAATATTAAAATAATTGACCCTTTTGAGCACTTGGTTCCAAGAGATATCATGGAAGAGGCTAAGGAAGCAACCAAGGGAATATTGAGAAATTAGGCTGAAGAAGGAGAAAATGCAAACATGGGAAAGGTACAAGATGTTCAAGGAGAGGCTAATCAAGAAAATGTACCTACAGATAGGATGGAGGAACAAGGAGATGATGAAGGAATAGATACACCACAAGAGGTTCCTAATCCTGAAGTACCCCATGGTGAGAAGCAACAAAATGTAGGGAACATCCAATAGGGATAACAACAGTAGCAATAGCAAGTTCCACCATAGCAATAGCAAGATCAACAACAACAAGAACAAGAAGTACTGATAGAAGGAGCTCAAGAAGAGGTGTTGAATGAGAAAGATGTAGAAACAGATATGAATACAGAGGTACCATCTTGGTTGGGTTTTGAAGTAAAACAAGATACATTAGTCCAAGTGGTACTGATTGATATTAAAAGTTTGTTAACTAGTGAGGCTATGAAGAGAGGAAGAAGAAAAGCTAGAACCATATAAGTCATAAAGAGGGATCCCTCTAGTGGTAGGACTATACAAATGGCAATTCCCCAATTTAATAAGGAGAAAGGAAAAATAAGTGTAGAGGAATACAAGGTTATCAGTGGGGATATTGGTCATGCCAATAGAGAAACACATTGAAGAATTGTAGGAAATGACTAAATTCACTACAAATAGATTGAGAAAAGATAAGCAAAAAGTAAGGCATTTGAAGGGGCAAATTGCCCAGTACAAACAATTCATTCAGGGGATATTTGATCCTACACAAAATCTACTAGAATTGGCTTCTCATTTAACTATTCTTTCTAAAGAATAGGTAGGAGAGATAGAGAATAAAAAGCATGGAGCCAGTATGCTGGAAGATTTTGTCAAGTCATTCATTCATAAAGGAGAGGAGGTAATAAAAATTGCCATTAGCAATTGGAGTATTACACTAACTGAGAGAAATAATTGTTCTCACATTGTACAAAGGTGCCAAGAAAGAATAAAACAAAACATAGATGATTTGAACAAACTCAAAGTTTTGGAAGGACATACATAGTCCTTGGAAAATGAGGGTGTTATAACCCCACAAGTTGTCTTTCAAGTCTCCAAAATGAAGATGGAGCTGAAGTTTGAAGAAGGGATACTAAGACCTTGGTTGACCAATATACAAGAGTTAGAAAAGATTGTTTAGGTTTTGTTGAAAAAGAACGTAAAGATAGTAGAACATTTGAGTAAGAATGAGTGTGATCAGGCTCAGGTTTATGATGTAGATACAACGGTGAAGGAGTTCAAGGATTTTCAATCATGTATTGATGATCTTGTGAACAAATTATATGAGGAAGAAATGGAAAATATGATGAAACTGAGCACTAAGATTAGAAAATATCATAAGAGAAGAGAAGATAGAGAAAATAGAGCTCAAGCATTGAAGGCAAGTATTAAAATGTAACAGTACACCTAGGATGCTTCTCACAGAAGCAGTCATGCCTCCATATCCACCTTAACTAAAAGGTTCACACAATACATGAGGGATAAGAAAAAGGATATGCAAATAGAGGATGCCAGTGATAGTGACTTGACTACTTGTTCATTATGTGTTTCATGTTATTCTTTGTTATGATTTTGTACTGGTAAATGGTCAATGTAAAGTCAAAATATTTCAAAAAGATTCTAAAGGCATCTTTGTGCCTGAGAGATTATCCTTTTAAGATATTTTGAAGTGACAGGTGGCATGAAAATTTGAATTTGGACCATTGATGGTTTTGTAACCGTAGCAAGGGATATTGAGTCTATATAAGAGGCTTTGATATGTATATTTCAAAACACATGGCTAATATAGAAAAGTAATGGATAATTTTCAATAGAAGTGATTTGTGGAAAATACTTTGAGCATTGGGAGTCGAGTTAGAATTTTGCCTGTGTCTATAGTGGAGATAATATGGAATGTCATGTTTTATCTCTATATCTAGAAAATTTCTTTAAGTTTGATTTGGTTGTGGACACTTTCAAAGACTTTGAAGTCAAAATATATTATAAATTTGAAATGGATTTCATATGTTAATGAGTACAAAACATCTAATTGTTGTGTCTATTCTAAAGTGTAATTAGATTTAGATGTTCTTTGATATATTCCCTTTGATGATTGTAGTTTTATATGTTAATTTGTGATATTTCTCTAAAGAAACATACATGAATTTAACTCCTTTGAAGTGTTACAGTTGATCAGGCACGAGTAGCAGAGAAATAATCCTTACAGAATCAAGTTTTCTAAACCTTTTCTTCTAACTTTTTTATAAAATCTTTAAATAATTAGCAGACACATAGTTAGCTGAAGAAGATTGTCATTGATTCGAATAAAGACTTGTGAATTACAAAGATCTTTAACAGCTTTCATATAAATCTGAAGTACAAAGTATGTTTCCATTGAAGTTCATGCAAATCTTTGTAGTAAAATGGTAAATACATGTAAAGGATTACTAGTTATAGTGTAATTTGTAGTTATTTACAAAGTATAAGTAAAAGTAGCTAGTACACATCCCCTAAATCACATAAGGCCCCTTGAACAAATAGCTTCATATTGAAACTTGATTAAATCTAACACAACCATGACCTGGTTATCGTAGACTTGGAATTGAGAACTATTTCTAATAATTCTCCATATTCTTCAAGATAAGAGAAGATTCTTTGTGAATTTTATCTATTGTTGTTTTGAATAAAATCATCATCAACAAATCCCTAGTTCATCCTGGAGTGAAGGATAAAGAAGAGATGGAAGAGGACCTTATGGGAGAACATTTAGAGGAACTTGTTTTAATTATGGAGGTGAAGGACATATAGAATTTGAATGTAATCAAGGAAGTACAAGCAAGAAGATAGAGAACAGTGGAAGAGCAGCTTATGTGGAAGAAGAACCTATTGGATCACCTAGTTCAGTTGGTGAACCTAAGAAAGGAAAATCACTAGTCATCAGGAGAGCACTATTTCAAGAAGAGACAAATGAAGAACCACCACAGAGGAAAAGTTTGTTTAGAACCAAATGCAAATCAAGAGGTAAATGTTGTAAAGTTATAATTAATAGTGGTAGCTTAGATAATTTAGTTTCAGAGGAGATGCTGACTAATCTGAAGTTGGAGAGATTGAAACAACCTAAGACATATCAGATAGCATGGATTTAGGATGATCATAAGGCATTGGTGAGTGAACAATGTTTGGTTAAATTTCATATTAGATCTTATCATGATAAAGTATTGTGTGATATTATGCCTATGGATGTATGTCATATTTTGTTGGGTAGACCATGGAAGTATGATAGGAAAGCTATACATGATGTGAGAAAGAATACATATACTATAACATCAAATGAAAAGAAAATTACTTTGATTCCTTTGGAAGATGATCCTAAGAGTAAAGTGTGTGGTAATGCTAGAATCTATTTGGTAGATGGAAGAAAATTTCTAGATGGTTTGAGACATAAGAATATGTGTTATGCTTTGATCCCTAAGAAGCCTAAAAATCTAAAGACTAAAAGCTCACAACCAGAGGAGAAAACTAAGTTTCTAACAGAGTATGAAGACTTCATATTAGATAATGTACCTGAAGGATTGCCACCAATCAGGAGTATTAATCATCACATGGATCTTATACCTAGAGCTAGTTTGCCTAAAAAAGTAGCACACAGAATGACACCAAATGAGAATGAAGAATTGAATAGACAAATACATGAGTTATTGAGGAAAGGTTTGATCAGAGAAAGTTTGAGCACTTGTGCAGTACCTACAATGTTAGCACTAAAGAAGGATGGAGAATGGAGAATGTGTTTAGACTCTAGAGCAATAAACAAGATCATAGTTAAGTATAGATTTCCTTTACCTAGTATGGATGATATTATGGATTGTTTTAGTGGAGCAAAATATTTTACAAAGATAGACTTGAAGAGTGGATACCATCAGATCAGAATTAGAGAGGGAGATGAATTGAATACTAATTTTAAGATAAATTAAGGATTGTATGAGTGGTTAGTGATGCCTTTTGGATTGACAAATGCACCAAGTACTTTCATGAGATTGATGAATGAAGTTTTGAAGAAATTCTTGGGTAAGTTTTTTATTGTATATTTGGATGATATTTTGATTTTTCAGTAACACAAGAGAAGAACATTTGTGGCACCTACGACAAGTATTATAGAGATCGAGAGAAGATAAATTGTTGATTAACATCAAGAAGTGTAGTTTCATGAAGGAAGAATTGGTATATTTAGGATTTGTGATTTCTATTGAAGGATTGAAGATGAACCCTGAGAAAGTGAGAGTGATTGTTGAGTGGCCTACACCTAAGAGCATTGGAGAAGCTAGATCATTTCATGGATTAGCCAGTTTCTACCAAAAGTTCATCAAAATTTTTATTTCAATATGTAACCTTATGACAAAGACAATGAGATGTGATAGAAAAGACTTTAAGTGGACATCAGGAGTAGATAGAAGTTTTGATTTGTTGAAGCAAAAAGTGACAGAGCAACCTATGTTGGCATTACCAAATTTCAATAAGGTATTTCAAGTAGATTGTGATGCAAGTGGAAATGCAATAAGAGCAGTGTTAAGTCAATCTATTCTTTTGCCTTTTCTAGTTGCTTCCTCAGACAAACAACTTCTTCCTCAAGTTTTGAACATTCCGCTAGTTTCTCATTGAGCTTGATATTTAAGCAATCTTCAATCCTATTGCCTTCTTCAACCATGACCTTCAAATTGGAGATCATTTCATTTGCCTTCTTGAGCTTATGTCACCTCCTTTATCTCCTTGTATTAGAGTTTTTAGTTTTCCAATTTCTTCTTTTGATTCTTTGGCCTTTGTCTTCAACTTGTCAATTATCTCATTTTCTTTCTCAAGCATGCCTTCATATTCTATGTTCAGTTCTCTTGCTTCATCTAGATCATCAAGGGCTAACTTGAGTTCTCCTTCAAGGTTTACTTCACACTCATTTAGATGAAGGTCCCAACCTTTAGGTTCCATTGCTTCTAGATTTGGTTTTAGAACAAATACATTATTATCCATAGCTTTTGATTCCATGTGTTCAAGTGCAAGATCTACCTCAATTGTTAGGCTTCTCAAAGGTACTTGGCTCTGATACCAATTGTTGAACACACAATGATGCTAAGAGGGGGGGTGAATCAACATATATTATAACTTAACTAATTCATTTGTAGATTAGATTCATTTACTTAGAAAATAGAAAGTAAAGCATGTAATGCATTTATCAACACAATGACACCAAGATTTTTACATGGAAATCCCAAAACTGAGATAAACCACTATGAGTGTTAACTCATAATATAATGCTCACTGCTATATAATTGTTGACAATATTATTTTAGGGATGCCACCCAAGGAAGCTACAACTCCCCGTTGACTTTGTTTTTGGGATACAACCCAAGGAAGATACTACTCCCTATGGAAATCTCATTGATACAAACAATGATAAAGAAAACTTTTAACTACTAAGAAGAAAGCATCTAGCTCATGCTAATATTGCAGTACTTTTTTATGCACAATTACTGTAGCATATTGATTTTGTACACTTCATACTTTGCATTCTACTCTCTCACATTTGCATTCACATATATCCCTCACAAATGACTTTGATCTCCTATAAATACCATCTACAACACTTCAAGACATTGATCAGGTCGACACCATAAGAACCTTTAGATGAAACATGTAACACTTCAAAGGTGGGCTTCAATACATATAATATGTTAAGGAAACTTGTTGTGAACCTTAGGACTTCATGAAAGAATTCAAGGAACATTACTTCACATCTTCTAAAGCCAAAATAATTGATCAGGATCTTTCGCATATGAGAGAAACTAGTCTGTAACTATATAAACACTGCTAACTATTTATCTTTGTACCACTGGGGAGAAGCCAAAAACATCATGTGGACCAAGAATTCAACATTTTACCACCTCAACATCATTTAACCACCTTTCTACTGAAGTATCAGATCAATCTATACATCCTCAAGACAAGAGGTGTGATAAACTGTTGGAAACAGAGTATTCCAGACTAACTATAATACTCCACTATTTAGGATATGGCATTGGGGTACATCAAAAACCTTGAAACCTTTAGAGATGAACTTAAACATCATTACATGCATACTCCTAGATCTACACATCCTTATATATCATTCCTTGAGAAAACCAAAGGCTGGACTAAGGTATATTGGAGTCTAGGCAACAAGGATATACAACTCTTCATTAACTGACTTACATATCCTATGTTGTACTGGAAACAAGAGATAATTGTGTGCGGTTCAAACCTAAGGAATATTGGAACATGTAGAACCTCTGTACAATCTTTTATGACTAATCTATATGTATTTCATCTTTTACAAATACTCAAACATGTGCTATGAGGCTTTCGAAATAGTCTTTATTACTTCTGTTACTTGAATGTTGACCTTCTAGACCACCAGACCTCTTGAAGCTTCAATATAGAATACCTTATACATGACTAAGCCTATCCTCAAAATTGCATGTCTAAACAATTTCCTCTAGAGGAATGTGGAGCATTCCAATAGGTCTTTCTATAAAGATGGTTGTCGTTGCACCAAAATATCAACCTATTAATGCTCAATACAACCACCAGAGTTAATGGATCCATGAGAGGTGGTTAAGCCTTGTCATGAACTCAAGAACTATGTTGCACAAACAAGTAGACCAAGGGCACACACCTTGCAACAGGTCTCCATCATGCTTTGCCCTACCTAAGTAGTAACATGTACTCTATCACTTATAACTTTTTTCTGTTCAAGGTGTAGTGACTTGAAATATTGAATATATCATGTTAGTATCAAGATAAACTTATCATCTAATCCACAAGATGAAATCTTGCTCTGTGGAGAAATACTGACCAAAACATTATGACTCTACCTTAGGATATGCACTGTCAGTGCCTTAGTCAATTTTTTTCTACTTATCTCTAGGTGCGGTACTTCAAACTTATGAAATGCAGATGTAGGGATGTAGAAAACATGTTAGGACATAAGTGTTTACCTCCACATCATTCTTAGACATAAAACAGATCACTGCAGCATACTTAGCTAATTTTCTCTTCTTCCACACTGGTTTCACTTCATCTTCTAAGTCTTCATGCTAACCCCTTGACTTCAACTAAGTCAAACTATCTCTCTCAAATCTTCCACTATCCATCAACTTCTCCTTCTATAAGTCAAATGGTCTATCTCAAATCTTCCACTGTCCATCATCTTCTCCTTCTATACACAACCTCTATACAAGTCTGTCCTTATGTTTCCATATACTATGTTGACATTAATGACAACACATATCTCCAACAAGATGGAGGTGATGATGTAAGGTCCTAACCAATTTGGAGTGAAGTTTTTTTTAGCACCGACACAAGCATTCACATTTTTTGGATTTCATATAGTACTAAATCACCAACCTCGAAAGATCTATGAATAATACACTGATTATATGCATGATTTAAGGTTTTTCGATAAGCTTGAAGATTCTTAGAGCATGGAGGTGTTGTTCATAAAGCCTCTAAAGTTGTAAAAGACACTGATCGTGATAAGTATTGTCATCAATAAGGCCTTGGAGAGAAATTTTCAATGAGGGAATTTACAATTGTAGAGGCATAATAGCATCAACACCATAGATGAGATTGTACGGAGTTGTTCCAATGGCCATATGAATACTCATATGATAGGCCCACAATGCATTTGAAAGTTGAGTATGCCAATCCTTACCATGTTTATTAACTGTTTTATGTATAACTTTGTCAATAGTTTTATTTGATGCTTCTACTTGGCCATTGGACTATGGATAGTATGGCGTAGAGAAGTGATGTTGAATTTTAAACTTTTCCATGAATTGCTTCACATCCTTGTTCTTAAATGATGTACCATTATCAGAAACAAAGGTGGAAGGAAGTCCAAAACAAGATATAATGTTATCTAAAAGAAAGTGGCAAATAACTTCAGTAGTTGTGGATTAGAGTGGAACAACTTCGATCCATTTTGTGAAGTAATCGATTGTCATAAGGATGAATATACAACCTTGAGAAGAAGGTAGAGATTTTTTTCCTATGACATCTATGCCCCTTATATAAAATGGCCAAGGTGGTACCTGGGCATGAAGTTCTTGTGCAGGAGCTTCTATAAGGTTACTATGTTGCTGACACTGAGGGCACTTCTTAACAAAAGCAAAGGAATCTTGTTCCATGCTTGTCTAGTAGTAACTCATTCGTAGTAGTTTTTGAACTAGAGTGTGTCCACTAAAATCCCCCCTATAGGCACTAAAATGGGCATCTTCAAGGGCAATGAGGATTTCATCTTTAGTTAAGCAACGTAAGATAAGACCATTATAGGAATGATGATAGATAATATTAGAGAGAATGATGTTGTGCATAGTTAGTTTGAGTACTTTTTGAAGAACTAGGGGGAGAGGTACTATCACTCAGGTAAGTATATATATGGGAGTACCATTCCTCTAAGTCTATGTTATAGTAGAAAAGATAATTTATCAAAATATAATCACAAATAGTACATGAAGCCATATTCTAAATTGTGAATTGATAAATATCCGCAGAATCGTCACAAGGCACAAGAGAGGTAGCACTTGTCATTGCATAAGTGTGGTGATTGTCCCTACATAGAATATTTTTGATGGATAAAGAATAAAACTGATCAAGGAGTGACAAAGCCAAGTCATAGTATTGGGACAATTTCTCTTGTTTAGCTTGGTAAGAGCCCATGATTTGTTTTATAATTAATTGAGAATCCCAATGGATTTTGATATGTTTAATATTGAGAGATAGCAAAGAATGCAAGCCAACAATAAGGGCTTCATATTCAGTGATGTTATTTGTACAAAGAGAGTTCAGACAAAAGGAAAGAGGAATTGACTTACCAGAAGGAGGTATCAAAATGACAGCTGCCCCAGTGCTAGTTTGACATATAGATCCATTGAAGAAGAAATCCCATGTGTGATCATTTTCTATAGAAAGAATATGATCATCAAGGAATGAGTCCTCATTTAGAATAGAAAAAGGAGAAGAGGCTTTAGCCAAATAGTCTACTATGACTTTTCTTTTTATCACCTTCTAAGAGACAAATTTAAGGTCAAATTCTGTTAGCAACATAGCCCATTTAGCGAGTCTTTTTGAAAGATTTGTTTTTGAAAATAAATGTTTTAGAGGGTAAAATTTTATGATTACACGTGTCTCAACATGAAGCAGGTAATGTCAAAGATTAGTTGTTGCAAAGACAAGAACAAGACATTGCCTTTCTAAGATTGTGCATCAAATTTCATAATCAAGTAGAGTTCGACTGATGTAATAAATAGCTTGTTCCCTACCTTGATCATCATGTTGAGCTAATAGGCCTACTAAAGCATGTGATGAAGCAAAAGTATATAAGAAGAAAGAACATCTAGAAATGGCTAGCATAAGGATTTGAGGATTGGATAAATAATTCTTTAAATCCTCAAAGGCTTTCTGACAATCCTCATAATGGTTGAAATGAACATTCTTTCTAAGAATATTTGTGAATGAGGGGTACGGTTTGCAAGTTGGGAAATGAAATGGTGTATAGAATTAATCTTACCTTGCAGAATACGAAGCTAGGAGACATTTTTTGGAGGTGGCATGTTTATGATAGCATCAATATTTTTAGTATCGGCCTCAATACCATAGTTAGGTACTATAAACCCTAATGATTTTCTAGAGTCAACTCTGAAGACACACTTGTAAGGGTTTAGTCACATGTTATAGAGGCACATACATTCAAAGATAAAATAGAGAGTATGCACATGATCTTGGTACAATAATGATTTGGTCAAGATATCGTTGACATTATCTTCCATAGTCTTGTGAATAAAATAATGAAAAATAAGGGTCATTGCACATTGATAAGTTGCACCAACATTCTTAAGACCAAACAACATGACCACATAACAATAGATTCCCATGGTGATGTAAAAGTAGTTTTAATTTGGTCTTTGAGGTTAATTAGAATCTGATTATAACCCAAGAAGCTATCCATGAAGGAAAGTAAAGAATGACCTATTGTAGAATCCACTATCATGTCAATATTAGGTAAAGGAAAGTCATCCTTTTAGGATGGTTTATTGAGATTGTGAAAACCAATACAAATGTAAACACGATTACCAGGTTTAGCAACAACCACAATGTGAGATATCCATAGTGAATAGTCAATTAGACAGATGAAACCATATTCTAATCTAGGTTTTCAATCTTGGCCTTGACCATTACAGAAACTTTAGGATTCATTTTGCAATTTTTTTCTTTTACAAGCTAAGCATCAGGATACAACACTATGTTATGGACAATGATGTTTGGGTCTATACCAAACATATGGGTCATCCCACAATAATGGTTTACACTTTTTGGCCAAACTTGGCATTGAAATCAATATTTTGAACTAAATATTCACTTTTTGACACCTATAGCTGCTAAACTGCTAGGAATTGAAGACGATGTGAACTAGTGATTTGTCAGATTTTGTTTGTAGATTCTAAATATATTTTTTTAAAAACATTGGAGTTAAATAGTAAAATTGGTGCAGGAGCACCCTAGGTTTAGTAGGTTCAAAATTATCATTTTGGTTTTCTTTGATGTTCTTCCATGTAATAAGGTTATTTAAGACCATCTTATGTGTGTTGAAGTCTATATTAGGTGGCTAGGTGTGTTAGAGTGTCAAGTTACACAAGTTGTCAAAAGTTGCAAAACATGGAATATGAAGAGTCATAAGTTGTAAATGAGGGAAGTTAGATAGTTGTAACTCAAAAAGTAGTTGAAAACCATTGGTACATGTTTAAATAAGCCTTGGAGGGTTGAATCCAAGGTGGGAGATGGTGGTTATTGAAAATCTTGGAGTTGGAGTAATAAAATATTTTATGTTTTCTATATTTTGTAACGTTTTTCTTTGTTATGGTGAATGGTACATATATGTATAGTTGTTTCATGGCATGATACCAATTGGAAATGAAAGATAATTGATTCTACTTTCTTATGTTTTTTATTGCATCCAATTTCATTGTGTTTCAAAAAATTTGTGCCCATTTTACTGTAAATAGGTCTGAAACCCTAGTTAGGGTAATAGTGAGCAAATAAATCAATTTTTGAAGGTTTCTGTACAAAGTAAACTGCCTTGATTTTGAGATATGTTGTATAATGTCCAAATGGTGTTTGAACCTATGTTTTCATTTTTAATATAATACTTACAATGAAAGTTATGGCCAAAAAAACACAATTTACTGCTACCCAGTTTGTTCAAGTAATTAGGCTTAGAGACTAGGACAGTCAATTTTAAGCCTTTTCCTTCCAAAGAAACTATACATGGAATCTAGATATGTTTGTAAATGGTGAAAAGGGTATCCAAATCTCTATTTATTTTCTGGGTATCAGGTCTAAGTTAGAAATTATGAAAGAAAATGTTATTTTGAGTACTACTAGGCCTAGTCAAGAATGGGACAGTCAATTTTAGAGCCTTTCCATTCAAAATAACTCTATCTAATTTTGAGGTATGTTGAAATATGGCCAAATGGATATCCCAAACATGTTTCCTTTCCTAGAGATCAGGCCTGCATCAGGAGTTATGCAAATTTTGCCTTTTTGAAAGGTTATAAGGAAGTCCAAGGGTTTGTGAAGGAAAACTTGCATTTTGATGACCAAAGGCATTTGTTTAATGTTGTTTTGAGTTTGATTACCCCTGATTTGCATCAAATTGGTATCAGAGCCCAGAGATCTAGGCAAGATAAGTTTTTTGGAGCTTGTGTATTATCTTTTTGCAGGTTGAAGGAAGAGCCTGGATACCAAAAGACTAGGCCAAGGGAAAAGAAGGGGGCCTAAGGTCAGGTATCACAAAGACAAGAAGCAGTGAAGAAGAAACAAGGTGAAAGAGACTTTCTTGAGAAAGAAGAATGGAAATGTTGAGAAGATTAGTCCATGAAGACTCGAAGAGTATGAAGTTGCCAAGCAAGCAATAAGAGAGGAAAAATGAGGAAAGGGAGATAAAGAAGGATGAGAAGGTAAAACAAATTAATATTGAGCAAGAGATAGCGGAGCTCAGACAAACCTTGGAACAAATGGGAAAAAGAATGGAACTCAAGATGCAGCATTTCCTTGAGAAAGCAAAACAAGAAAGTGGTTGGCATTAACCAATAAGGACGAAGGTAAAGTGGCCCATCAAGATCATTCAGAAGAGAAGAATGCGAGAGGATAGCAGAACCAGACATTTGGGAGTCTTGGTTGATGGAGGAAGAGCAAAAGCCATCTGCAAAATAGGAAGAGGTAGGTAATACAATGGTAAGCAAACCTAGGACTGTTTTGGGGTCAGTGCAAGAAGTTGGGTCCACTTTTTGGCCAAAAAGTGGAAGTGTTTTCCCTGATTTTTAGAATTTGTCACATTTGACCTTAAAATTTGAAGCACTTAGAGATGGAATCTTTAAAAAAGTCACTAAATATAAAATGTGGTACTCGGAGTCTAGTTTCTAAATATGTAATTTATTTCAATACCCAGATGATACAAATTAATTTTCAATAGGCATTTCTAAAAGCCACTATTTAAAAGTCACTTTTTTTTTTACCATACCATGCACGTGTATGACCAACATAATTTGACCTAAATAAAATTATTTTTCAAAATCCTTTTGGGAAAAAATGTTTAGTACAGTGAAGTTTGATGGAGATTTTTTTTTATAATTTTTTTCCAAATAATTTATTTTATTAATTTTTTATTAGGCATAATTACTATTTTTGAAAACCCCTCGTGTACGGCCAACATAATTTGAGAAAAAAAATCATAAAATTATTATTTTTTCATTGTGTAAAGAATGATGTGTAGATTTATGAAATATAATTTGTTTTTAAAAAAATTTAAAAATTAAAAGTTATTAAAAAAATACAAACACCTGTCATTTCAAGTTTTTGGACCAATTTGTTCATAAATTAAATAATAAATAGAAAAACATGTCCAATAACAAAAAAAATTACATATTTGAAAACTAGACACTGTCATCTGTAATGAGTTTTCATTTTGTAAAAAAATTAGAAAAAAAAGTCGTCATCCATATAGGTAAACTCAGTCTTTCCTCTTGTTTTGTACTTAGAAAAAAACTTGCAGGTCCGAGGCTCAAGGTTGGCTAACCATGCCTATCCCTAGCCTAAAACCCAAGAAAAGGGAAGGGAAAAGGCGGTTGGTGATTTTAAAATTCATAGAACGGGTACCCGTTATAAAATGGGTACGCATTACATAATGGTACCCATTTTATAACGGGTACCCGTTTATAAACAAAATGGGTACCCGTTATGTTTAAGAACAGGTGCCCATTTTATAATGGGTAACCGTTTCTATTATATCCGTTATTTCCCATCATCAAGGAAAAACATACAATCACTATATCCCTACAAATTGTAAGTCTGATCAGTATGGCCTGACAGTGACAATTTCTACATTTTTTTACTTATAGGTCTCTTGTGGAATCTCTTGGCAGGTCATATTCTATTCAGATTTTGAAAGGAATCAATCATATGAACAATTCTTAAGTGAAATCAAGTGCATGAACTATTTTCAAGAGGAATAAAGAAAGAGGGTTTTTGTTTTTACATATACTTTTTACTTCAAAATCTATGGAACAAAGGATCTACATCTAATTCTACTTCAAAATTTTAAAGAAGTACATCAATTATGAAATTGGATTAAGTATCAATTGTTATTTTATCAAGAGGGTTTGGTAATCATGGGATCAAATCAATGTCAAAGAAAAAAACAAAGGAGGGTAATGACACCTCAAGAAATTGAAGCAAATAGAGAGAAAGAAGTAAAAAGAAAAATAAATAGAAGAGCAAGGATTCAAGAGATGAAGAATATTGAAGCATCTAGTTCCATGAGTATTGATGATAAAGAGATTCAAGAGACTATAAATGATGGGATGAATGTAGATGATGCAAATGTGGAAATGGTGAATTTAGAAGAAAATGTGACTATAGAAACAAATGCATGTATGTCTTCAAACCTAACTTTCGAAGATATGAAAAATGTGACTATACAAACAAATCCAGGTATGTCTTCAAGGCCAACTTTCAATGATATAGAAAACATGACTATAGAAACAAATCTAGGTGTGTCTTTGGAGCCAACTTTCAATGATATGGAAAACATGACTGTAGAAACAAATCCAGGTATGTTTTCAAACCCACATGTTGATGATATGAATGAGAATGATATCCCTTATAGGAGTGAAAATGAAATGTTTTATTTGAGATTGAAAGAAATGTCTTAGATAATCTTCTTGGTAACATTTCTTGGAGGCAAATGAGAACTCATGCAAATAGATTATATAAAATATTTTTTATAGAAAAAGTCTTGGATTTCAATGTCAACTTATGATGAAATTGATGAAGATGTGGAAATTGTGTCTTTGTAAAACCTAAAAAAAAATGAATCAATGAAACAAGTTTTATCTAGTGTTGCTAATGCTATTGATTCTATTGGTAAAAAGAGTCGATCTAAAGATAGCAATGCAGCACAAAGAGCTATAACAACTACTTTAGTCAATAAATCATCTTCTAATAAAAGAATTATAAGTAAGACAAGTGAAATTCTAAATATAAATCCTAAAACTTTGAGAAGATCAGAAAAGAGAAGAGAATATATTGAAAAAGATCTAATTAACCAATGTTAGAGTTTTAGTGGTAGACTCCCAAGGTATGACATAAAATTAAATAGTGAAATCAAATTTTTAATTGAAAAATATTAGCATGATGATACAAGGGTATCATCTAATGTTAGAGATGTTTTAAAATTAAGAGTGGGGTCTAAAATTTGTGATCCTCATCCAAAACATCTATTAGACATGACTCAAACTGAATTATATAAAAAATTCTTAGATGATTCAGTGTTAGTACCATTTAATATTATAATAAGCGAAAGATCTTTCAAGAAATGTAAACTTTGGTATGTGAAAATTAATAAACAGTGAATCTCTTATTGTAAAACTCATATGCAATTTTGTTATTATTATGATGTTTTTCGATATATATGTTCTACTTTGCATACTAATGAAATTATGTAGGAATGTGGTATTAATATGCCACCTCAAACAATTAAGGAGTTTGTAGTAGGTTTGTTTTGTGAAACATCTAATGGATACTTATTTTATTCAAAAACATGTATTTTTGGACAATGCAATAGATGTGGCAACTTTTCATTTTTAGGAGAATGTATGCATGAAAATATTTCACATGAATTTGGACAACAATTAGTGGATGTGAAAAGATTCAAGAATGTTGAATATTCTTTAAAGGATGGAAAAATTGGAAAGCGTTGTGAGTTAGTCACTGAAAAAATTTGTGTGCATGCATTCATCACAGATTTTAAGGATAATATTGTATCCAAATATGTCAAACACGCCCAATATGCTTGGTGTCTTGATGGACAATTTCGTTCATGTAAAAAATATTTCCAATTGAAACTATCCTATCAGTGGTTGACTTTGTAGAAAACTATGCTCTTGCTCCACAAGAGAAAATTCAATCTCAGTATTATAATTTAGTGCAAGTGGCCATATTTGTTCATATTGTATACAGACATGTAGATGATAGTGCACAAGATAATAGAAAATTTTTGAGGGAGTATCATTTCTATTTGAGTGAGAACCGGTTACACTCTTTAGAGCTTTTGCAATATTGTTTCATAAAATTTTATGAAAGTTTAGAAGAAAGAGGAATCTAGATGGCACAACATTTCATATGGTCAGATAATTGTATAGGGCAATTCAAAAATGCAAGAATGTTTTATTGGCTATGTAGGGCTCACAAAGAAAACAATATCTAACATATGTGGAGTTTTTTAAAAGTTGGACATGGTAAAGGAGAACATGATGGAACTGGAGCATGTGTAAAAAGAGCTCTTGTTAGAGGGCAACTAAAATTTGAGGATGTAGCCAAATTTAGAGATGCACATGCAATTGTGGATTGGTGTAATGAAAAATTATCTATGGGATCAAGTGAGAACTCTACAATTCGACGATTCTTTTGGTTAGTTGAAGAAGAGAATATTCCTACTTGACTTGATTGTGAGACAATAACTGGATCAACAAAATGACATTCATTTAAGAGTTCAAATGCAAGCACATGGACTATATGGACTAGGGATCTTGCATGTTTTTGTCAATTTTGTATTATAGGTGATTGGAGAGCATCTGAAAATACAGAATAGGTTGAAGAATGGAAACAAAGATCCTTGACACCTATAGAAACACAAGATCAAATTGAAACAACAATTGAAGATGATAATAAAATGTTTGCATCAGATCACTATGATCATGTTTCAGACCTTGTATAAGAAGGTACTTTTATTTTCAATATTTTTTTATTGCCTTTTTTTGTACATCTATATAATTAATTATATATGTATGCATGTACAAATTTATGTGATTTAGATACATGTCACACTTTATTGAATTGCATTTTTTTTTTCAGGATGTGTATGTTGTTGTTGCACCTGAGGGCAATGAAGAGAAAACTAAGTATTGGTTGGCTCGATGTGTTGAGAAGAAATAAAAGTTGTTACATCCTAGAGTAGATGATGATAACTATGAGTATCCAACAAGTTATGTGGTTGTTGTTGGCACTTGGCTATGAAAATATCTAATAAGAAAGAATAGTTTTTTGCATTTGAAGATTATGAAACACATAAGAAGATCATACACTACTCACATTTGGTTGTGGCAACAAATATAAAACTAGTCAGATATCAAGGCAGACTTGCTAATAAAGGGTTATGGACACTTTTGATGGAAGAACATGAGTCAATTATAGATGCATTACAAAACAATGAGGATGCAGATGGTACAATAGAATAAATTTTCACGTATGTAAACCATACTATTACATCCCCTAAATCCATCCTCTTAAATGTATCCTATAATGTTATCTAGTTACATATAATGCATCAATGTTTTGTGTTTTTGGTATATAAATTCTTTCATTCTCATTTCACCTTCTATATTATTCCCTTTGTCTTAGATTTTGTATCGACTCATGTAAATATATAGTTAATTTACTTGTACATTTGAACATTACTTTTGCAGCTGTACCCTAGACAAGGAGTGAAATTTGTAGTCTTTACCTAAAAGTATGTGAGGTTAATTTTGTAGTCTTCAACTAAAAGTGAACACATTTTAGGTAATTGTATATACTTACATTATGGCTTTCATATTCAACATGTTATCTAGTTACATAATTTGCATCAATGTGTTGTGTTTTTGGTATATAAATTCTTTCATTCTTATTTCACCTTCTGTATTATTCCATTTGTCTTAAATTTTGTATCAACTCATGTAAATATATAGTTAATTTACTTGTACATTTGAACATTACTTTTGTAGGTGTACGCTAGACAAGTAGTCAAATTTGTATGATTTTCAATAGAAGTTTTCACCATACAAGTATGTGAGGTCAATTTTGTAGTCTTCAACTAAAAGTGAATGCAAATTAGGTAATTGTATATACATACAAATTATGGCTTTCATATTCAACATGTTATCTAGTTACATAATACATCAATGTTTTGTATTTTTGGTATATAAATTCTTTCATTCTCATTTCACCTTCTATATTATTCCCTTTGTCTTAAATTTTGTATCGACTCATGTAAATATATAGTTAATTTGTACTTGTACATTTGAACATTACTTGTGTAGGTACATACCCTAGACAAGTAGTCAAATTTGCATGATTGTCAACAGAAGTTTTCACCATACAAGTATGTGAGGTCAATTTTGTAGTCTTCAACTAAAAGTGAATGCAAATTAGGTAATTGTACATACCTACATTATGGCTTTCATATTCAACATGTTATCTAGTTGCATAATGCATCAATGTTTTGTGTATTTGGTATATAAATTCTTTCATTCTCATATCACCTTTTATATTATTCCCTTTGTCTTAAATTTTGTATCGATTCATGTAAATATATAGTTAATTTACTTGTACATTTGAACATTACTTTTGCAGATGTACCCTAGACAAGTAGTCAAATTTGTAGTCTTCAACTAAAAGTATGTGAAGTCAATTTTGTAGTCTTCAACTAAAAGTGAACACAAATTAGGTAATTGTATATACTTACATTATGGCTTTCATATTCAACATGTTATCAAGTTACATAATTTGCATCAATGTATTGTGTTTTTGGTATATAAATTCTTTCATTCTTATTTCACCTTCTATATTATTCTGTTTGTCTTAAATTTTGTATCGACTCATGTAAATATATATAGTTAATTCACTTGTACATTTGAACATTACTTTTGCAGGTGTACCCTAGACAAGTAGTCAAATTTCTATGATTTTCAATATAAGTTTTTACCATACAAGTATGTGAGGTCAATTTTGTAGTCTTCAACTAAAAGTGAATGCAAATTAGATAATTGTATATACTTATAAATTATGGCTTTCATATTCAACATGTTATCTAGTTACATAATACATCAATGTTTTGTGTTTTGGGTATATAAATTCTTTCATTCTCATTTCAGCTTCTATATTATTCCCTTTGTCTTAAATTTTGTATCAACTCATGTAAATATATAGTTAATTTGTACTTGTACATTTGAACATTACTTTTGTAGGTACATACCCTAGACAAGTAGTCAAATTTGCCTGACTGTCAATAGAAGTTTTCACCATACAAGTATGTGAGGTCAATTTTGTAGTCTTCAACTAAAAGTGAATGCAAATTAGGTAATTATACATACCTACATTATGGCTTTCATATTTGACATGTTATCTAGTTACATAATGCATCAATGTTTTATGTTTTTGGTATATAAATTCTTTCATTCTCATTTCACCTCTATATTATTCCCTTTGTCTTAAATTTTGTATCGACTCATGTAAATATATAGTTAATTTACTTGTACATTTGAACATTACTTTTGCAGGTGTACCTTAGACAGTAGTCAAATTTTCTTGATTGTTAATAGAAGTTTTCACCATACAAGTATGTGAGGTCAATTTTGTAGTCTTCAACTAAAAGTGAATGCAAATTTGGTAATTACATATATATATACTCCTCTGCATAAATAAATTGATATTTCATGTATAAATAGAGTAACCATGTGTTAAATCCATGAGCTTAAATGAAAAAATGTAACACCTATTCATAAATTTTTTTATGCTTATAAGACTAGGTTGTAGATCTTAGTGAGTTTTCTTCAAGTTGTTTAAATCGTGTTAAGTTATAATTTATCAAGAACTATTTTATACATTCTGATAGTGATGTGTATACTATCTATTCAAAAATTTGAAAAAATTATCTACACATTAGATATTCACATGTATTAGTTCACTATTTTAAACACATTAAAGATAATTTTTCATTTTAAATTCAAAAATGTAGTAGAGAGAAATCTTCTAACATGTATCGATTAAATAATTTATAATCTAGAAGTGAACAATGAAGCATATTTAACATATTATCTAACATACTAAAATGTTCAAGCATATAGTCAATAATATATACATGTAGATCTATCTAGATAAGTCCATGAAATACTAGAAAATATAGGTAGGACCCATGAAATGTGTACTAAAACATCTACTCATAGTCAGCATATAAATAAATACAAATCACAGTTCATGAAATACTGAAATATATCTAGAAGTCCATGTAATAGCAAGTTCGACATATATAGTCAAAGTCCTGGTGGCATATATAAAAAATAATGCACATCATACAATAGTCCATGAAATAAATATCTATGTCAGGTATGATCATCACTCAAGTTCAAATTTGAAAGAGGCCTCTTTCTTCCTCGTGAAATAGATGGATCTACCTCATGCTGTACACAACATAAAGAAACTTGCAATCAGATTTTAAAATTTTAAAAATGACACATACATGTGCTTTTGAAATGTAAATTTTATTTGATTGAAGATTTAATTTAATTTATAAAATACGCATATTAAATATTTAAATCTAGACTAATGTATGATTAAATTACCGTATGATGTTGGTCATCTCCTCCCACATTCTGTTGCCCAAGTGATCACAAAGCATCAGGTGCTAATTCCTAGATATTCAAATTTAAAACACTCAAGAATTAGGTTACCATCCAAATTTAATTTAATTTATAAAAAATATGAAATTAAATATTTAAATGTAATCTTTAAAGTGTGCATTTAAATTACCGTGCAATCATGCTCATCTACTCCCACATTTTGTTGTCCAGGTGGTATAGTTGTTTCATCTTCTTGACCAAAAGTTTGACCTGCTAATTCCTAGATATTCAAATAAAGCAAGTTTGAAATAAGTTAGAATTTATTTAGCATATAAAGACCTAGAAATTGCACATAGAAAATTTAGTAAAGTTTAGGACCTCAAAATGTGTGGATGGTTCATGAAATTGTCTCTGACTAGCAACCTAACCAATGGTTGCACTCCTATCATCCTCCACTTACATATATGGGTGCATATATAAATTTATATAAACTCAAAAAAGCCACTTAGTACAAATTTAGTACAATTTTTTAAAACACACACCAGGGATTACTCAGGCATAACAACTGATGATGGAGGATCAGTGCAAGAAACACCTTCAAGTGGTCAGTTAGACATGGGAACTGCCACATAACTTGAGCCTCGCTGGAACAATAGTGTTTCACATACATGTACATATAGTTATTTATTTAATTATACACTTGTTAATTTAAAATATAATATAGATAAGTTTCAAGAAAAAAATTTAAACTAGAACTAGATGCATATAGTTTTAGGGTTAAGATATATTGGTTTACCCCATAAGGTGTGCCAATCTCTATAGTTGTTGATGTAAAGCTTAATGTATCAAATCGTGATGAGGCCCTAGAGCGACTTGAGATCTGTACAACAAATAGTTCACAATTTATATATTTAATTCATTCAATTATTTATATAAATTTTGATACGTTCAAATTATGCACTTGAAATATTTAATAAAATGTGGTCAATGTACCTATGTAGGATTATCATCCAAATATAGTAGATCCAAGTATGACTTCATTTTTGCTATAGCTGCATTTGATGTGGATGTAGGAGCAAGACCATAACACGGTTGATTGCAATTTGTACACAAATGTGCCCCTGACATGTTTCAGGCTCTATGATGAGATGCATTGACTCCTCCATGATGCTCTCCACCATTGAATTCATCTGCCATGTGGGCAGCTTGTTCAGTGAGATTGCCCAAGAGTCTACTCAATGCTCCTAATGTCGACAACACTGCTTGGTGCTGAATAGGTGCAAGAATCATTAGCAAAACAGGAGCAACCATAGGAACAGAAGGAATGGGTCGATTGGGATCAACTCGTGCCCCTGGCCTGTGTTGTGGCATGCCACCACCAACACCCTAGAATTCTCTCATATCAAAATAATTGAGTTTTTGACCCAATTGAAACTCCACCCATAATTTTCTCAAAAAATATAATGGTACCTCATAATTAGCATGTGGTGGGTGATCAAACACCATCCACCACCGATCCCAAAAATGTCTCGAAATCGCCTCATGCCTACACCACTTAATTGATATTCTTTTTTTGTTGCAGGTACAGGTTGATTAGTTTTTGGGTGACAAAAAAATGGGGCTAATATATTTTTTTTATGTGAATATCATGGATGTCTTTATATGAAAGACCATCTACATAGAATTGTCTCCTCTCCTCTCGCCAAGGGTGAATTCTATCTAGGTCTACATCAATAGACCTAATAGAATCAATAATGGTTTGCATCAAAGATGTAAACCGAACCACATGAGGAGGCATCAAGTGAGGTTGAATATTAATCAAATTAACATTTTTGTCAATTGCATTAATATTTTTATTAATTCTTTGCCGTAATTGGGCCTCATAAAGTGGAGGGGGTGGGGAGTTTTGAGGTGGAGGGGATGGCAGGTTTTGAGGTGGATCATGGGGTGGGGGGTTTTCATAAATAATGTCATCTATTAAAAATTCATCTATTGTATGGTCATTCATTAGATGTCTCCTGCAAATTTCCAAATACATCCATATGAAAAACTTACAAATGTATAATTTCACAAATATATACATATTGAAAACTTACAAACAAATATCTATAAATATAAACTTAATCTAATATCTATAAATGTAAGTTTAAAATATCCATGAATTTAGAGAGCAAGTAATACTTGAAAATTACATGTACAAGTACAACTAGTCAAGAAAAATATGGACCTTATTGTTGATCTCTAGTAAGTTATATACATTTTTACTATTTATTAGATCATTATGATTATTAATTTTGATAATAAGTGATTATTTTATTATTAATGTATTCTTTATGTCGAAACCCCTACAACTTTGGAAAATTAATAAGCTCAAACGATTGGGTTGTTGAAACTTTACATTTCATCATGGACACAATTTAATATATTATATTTTCTACCAATGGGACTTGATTTGACAAGGACATTAAATATATAGGGATTTATGGATTTTGATTAGATAGTAGATATACCCAATAGGATTTCTACAGCTCTCCTTCTATTATTTATTTATACATATTTCTAAATGTTGTTTTCTATTTAATTACTCTTCTAAAATTTGCATAGATTAGAACTTTAACCCTTTTATTTTAAGATCCAGTAGGAATATTTTGATTTTTTTTTCATTTGTTTCATTAGGGCCTAGCTATCTTATTAGATCTATGAGATAATTAAGGACTAATTCATATTAATTTTTGTTTGAGTGGGAGTTTTGTTGCAATGAACTATTTTTAGGAGATACAGATGATAAGTGCTTTTAGAATAGAGGTGAAAAGGTTTAATGGAACTAGCTTTGACCTTTGGAATCTTAAGATGGATGTTTTACTTGATAGAGATCTATGGGCTGTAGTGGAAGACCAAAAACATTTTAGCACAAAAAGGTGAAAACTAGTAAGTTGATGAAAGAAAGACAAGGAGCCTCATTTGGTTTTGCCTTGAAAATTGAATTTTTATAAATATTTTAGGACAAACAAATTGCAAAAAGCCTTAGGTTAAGTTAGGGAATTTGTATTTGGACAAATTTCTTTGTCAACAAGATTTTTGTACAAAATAATATTTCTTCTTTAAATATGGGTGATGGTGATTTAGTAACAAAGCACCTAAATTAGTTCAACAACTTAGCTAGTTGGAATTTGTAGATGTGAAAATGGATGAGGAGTATCAATGCATAAATTTACTATATTCTTTCCCTAATAGTTGGAGTAATCTCATGATGGTGAAGAGTAACAATGTCTCAAAGTTGAAGCTTGATGATGTGGTGGGTTTGTCACTTTCTAAGGAGATGAAGTAGTAAAAATTGAATTCCATCAATGATTTTTTGTCTATGAGAACTCATCCTAAGGATATAGAGAGGGATATAAAAAAATACAAGCATGCTAAATCTATGGGGGTATCTTGGTCTCATTGAAAATTGAATGTGAAATGTTGGAAGTAAGGAAATATTAGGAGCATCTAGAGACTACAATGAGAAGAAGGAAAGGAAACATAAATAGATGATGATATAGACTCAAGGGACTCCAATGATGATGTTGGGGATACTTTTTTTGTACATCCTTTTAAGCATGCACACAAGGGTGCATGGCTTATTGATTATAGAGCCTTTTCTCATGACTTCCAATTAGGAGTCATTCTTGGTTTATGAGAGCTTTCATGGTGGATGTGTGTATTTAGGATCTAGTAGGTAATGTATATGTTTTTAACCTAGTTGGTGGCACATAGAGTTTGTTATGAAAAAGATAGGCAAGTGGTTGGTCTTTCAACTATGAAGATAGAGTGCTTGAAAAACACTCATTCCAAGATGAAATATTATATACTAGATGTTCAATTATGATACAATGTAAATTCCATGTGATATAGATAGTGAGACTAGGTACATCATGAATTTGTAAAGAACCCTACATGTTTAGCATGCAAACTAAGCACATTGATCTATGTCATAAGTTATTGTGTGTGACATAATGGAGGATAGTTCATGGTTATGCAGTTGAGAAGGTGGATGCCTATATGAATTTGGTGTAGCTAAATTTTCAAATAAACTAAACTCAAGTATATAAATTAACAATTTTAGAGATATGATAGACATCATATTGCCATGGTCCATAATAAATGTAGACCCAAGCTTCAAGATTTAACTGTGTGTGAGTTTTTTCCTCAACGTTTCGGGTTATACTCCATGATCCATTTGATGATGGATCATGGAGTATGATCCGAAACATTGAGGAAAAAACTCACACACAGTTAAATCTTGAAGCTTTGGGTCTACATTTTAGAGATACTTTTGTTAATATTTTTAGGGTTTATAAAGTTTATATTTTTAGGGTTTATAGTTTAGTTTTAGGGTTTACGAACTTCATAGTTTTAGGGTTTATAGTTTCAAGTTATAGTTTGGTTTTTTAGGGTTTATAGTTTAGGTTTTTAAGGTTTGCAGTAACATGGTTTTAGGGTTTATCAAAACATACAATCACAAAAAAAACATAAAACTTTGATTTTACTGAAACCCTAATTTTATTGAAACCCTAATTTTCATTTTAATCCTACAATCACAAAAAAAAAAAAACAAGTTAAAAACTAGCAAACAACCAACCTGGAGGAGCTCAGTAGTGACGAGGTGGCAGGAGGAGGTGATAGGGAAGAAAAAACTCTAGATTTGTGTTGGTAGGGGATTCAACAAAACGTACCTGTTTTTATTCTGTCGACCGTTGGAGGAAAATAAGCTCATGGACATTTTTTTAAAAATATATACACTTTAAAAATAGGTACCTGTTATGTAACATGTACCCATTTACTAATGAGTACCCGTTTAGGCTCAGGCACCCATTACTAAATGAGTACCTGTTTAGCTTTGGGTGCCTGTTCCTAAATGGGTACCCCTTTCTTTGAAAGTGGGTATCGTTCCTATCAAGAATTTTTTTGCCTGCGCAACTTTCCCTACATGTGGACCAAGTTTCTTGCTTTACCCTTTGACATCAACAAGCATTGAAGAATTGTCTTGGGAAGTTCAAGATGTATTGAAGGAACATGTGGATATAGTGGTTGATAAGTTTTCTGACTTTTTTCTTTCAAGGAGAGATGTTAGTCACCCTATAGTTTTTGTTCTAGGGGCTAGTCTGTCATACATATGAGCCTATGACAAACAAATTGCAGAATGTAATGTGTCTAAGGAAAGAGGTGGTGTCCACACAAATGATGCACTTGTTTGGGAGGTTGTAAATGAAAGGCATTTGGATGCTAAAGGTAAGAGGATTGCTGGGAAAGAGATTGTAGAGTTGAGCAAGCAAAGTTTGAAGGGAAAAGGATGTTTGGAGTAGCATAATGATCAAACTAAGTTGCAGATGGAAGATGGATAGTTAGACAAACATTCACTACAAGTGGAGCAACAAAAGAGATTTGCAAATGTTAGTAAGTTTAATTTTGATTCACTTCTTTTAGAAGAGGGCAATAACATTGATCAAGAATCCATGCTTCATGACATGATGGTTAGAGGTAAAGAGAAAGGACAAAGTTCTCTTGATGAGATTGCAAAGAAACCTAAGGTTAAAATGAAACAAACCATTGGAGGAGAGAAAGGTACTACTAGCATACGTGACATCCATCAAGGAAGAAGGGATCAGTTACAAGGTTGAGGTGTGGATGGGGGACAGGCTTATATTGACAAGTTCAACTACATTTGCCAAGTGTTCAAGAAACCTAAAGTGAAGATGAAGCAAGCATGGACCTATTCCAAACAAGACAATGTACAAAGACTTAAAGACATCAGGTGAAAGATTTTAAGCATGGTTCTCATGTTGCTACCCTCCATTCAAGAGGAGCTTGAATCTTTTCTTCTCTGGGAGTATGGTGCAAGAGCACCCTAGGTTTAGTACATTCAAAATTAGTATTTTGGTTTTGTTTGATGTTTTTCCATGTAATAAAGTCATTTAAGACCATGTTATGTGTGTTAGAGTCCATATTAGGTCGCTAGGTGTGTCGTAGTGCCAAGTTGCATAAGTTGTCAAAAGTTGCAAAACATGGAATATGAAGAGTCATAAGTTGTAAATGAGGGAAGTTGGACAGATGTAACTCAAAAAGTAGTTGAAAACTATTGGTACATTTTTAAATAATCCTTGGAGGGTCGAAGCCAAGTTGGGAGATGGTGGTTATTGAAAATCTTGAATTTGGAGTAATAAAACATTTTCTGTTTTCTACATTTTGCAACATTTTTCTCTATTCTGGTGAATGGTACAGACTTGTATGGTCATTTCATGGCATAAGACCAATTGGACACAAAAGATAACTAAGTATACTTTCTTATGCTTTTTATTGTATCCAATTTTAGTGTGTTTCAAGCAATTTGTACCCATTTTACTATAAACAGGTATGAAACCCTAGTTAGGGTAATAGTGAGCAAACAAATCAAATTTTGAAGGTTTCTATACAAAATAACCTATCTGTTGTATAAGGTCCAAATGGGTGTCTGAACCTATGTTTGCATTTTTTTATATCATGTTTACAATGAAAGTTATGGCCAAAAAACCACAATTTGTTGCTACCAAGTTTGTTCAAGCAATTAGACCTAGAGACTAGGATAGTCAATTTTAAGCCTTTTCCTTCCAAAGAAACTATACCTATAATCTAGATATGCTTGTAAATGGTGAAAAGGTTATACAAATCTATTTTTACTTTCTAGGTGTCAAGTTTGAGTTGGAAATTATGAAAGAAAATGTCATTTTGGAGTACTACTAGGCTTAGTCAAGAACATGATAGTCAATTTTAGAGCATTTCCATACAAAATAACTCGATCTGATTTTGAGGTATGTTGAAATATGCCAAATGGGTATCCTAAACAAGTTTCCTTTCTTGGAGATCAGGCTTGCATCAGGAGTTATGCAAATTTTACTTTTTTGAAAGGCTACAAGGAAGAACAAGGGTTTGTGAAGGAAAACCCACATTTTGATGACCAAAGGCATTTGTTTAAGGTTGTTTTGAGTTTGATAACCCCTACTTTGCATCAAAAAAATTTTGTGTCTCCTTTGATAACTAGTTTTTAATAGTAAACAACAATTTTTTAATGTGATGTGTATTCTGTAGCACATAACTTTTTTCTAAAAAGGATAAAATTCTAATTCTTTTGAATTTAGATTGGTAACATCAATATATAGGGGATGCATTTGGTTTCATAATGTTTTGTTGAATATTTTTTTTAATTAAGTTTTGAAGTCAAACCAATTATAATTTAGACATAGGTATATTCCGTAAAACATAACTTTTTCTGTATATATCAAAATTCAATTTTTATTTTTTGTTGAAACAAGGACATAAATACCTAGGGCATAGATATTTTTTAGAATTGTTTTCACTAGTTTAATAATTTTCCATGCGTGTAGAACAGAGAACTTGATGTTCGGTAAAAAACCTACATTCACAAGAAATACAAAATAAATATAATAATCAAATTAAATATATTTAAAGTTATACTTTTTGGGAAGCTTATAATAAGGACTACATACTTACAAAACATAAATTTTAAATGAATTCATTTGATCCCCCAAAAGGTAAATCAAAAGTGGTTTTTTATTAGCATTTTGATAGGTGTAGAGGAGACTCCATTATAGGTATGGTTTAAAACTAGCGGGGTTCTATCCAAAGGGGTTTGAATCTGAGGGGTTTGATGAAACCCTCTTCAATTAAAATCCTTTAAATGGAACCTTTTAAGGCTTAAATCATTATATTTTCTAAAAATATGTGATTTCAGCAAAAATTAGGATGTCCCAAAAAGTGTAACCCATTGTTTTGGCAGCACCCATATCTACATATGTCAAGGCAAATAAAACATAAAAATTAAAGGAAAAGCATTCTCTAATCTATATAATCCTATCTTTAACTTTGGGATCCATTGAGAGAAGAATAACATCTCCAACAAGGAGAGTATTACAACCTTTAGGATCAGATGAAGAGGACACTTGAGAGTTGTTAGGGGAAGAAACAATGTCATTAGATTATTTCACAGATGCCCTAAAATACACCTATGTATTTAAACAAAATAGGAATTCATGATCGTGATGATACAAAGGCATATGCTCATAAACTGCTAAGAATTTAGCAAGTACTTCATCATTAGAAAAATAATCGAGATCTGGGAATTTAGAAGAGTCAAGAGTATGATAAATAAGTTCAAGATAGATTAATGGAAGAGAAGGACAACCTAGAGGAGTAGGAATCATATTCACATCTAGGTAGTCTCGATAAGAAGAGGCAGAGGATTGACAAGGATGATATCCAAGACTTGATGAAGAACCATGTGGATTAGGTCTTAAAGGGATCTTGATACCCTGTTCTCGTTTGCCACATCCATTTCCTTTATAGCCTACACTAGAAAGGATATGAAAACCATGACCATAAAGGGATTGCATCTCCTTAAAATAAGGAGGATCAACATTAGTGGCATAATCTATACATGAAGCATAATCACACATAACCTTAGAGGTAGAAGGAGAATGTTTATAAAGAGAAGGCACAACTTTATTAGAGGTAGAAGAATTGTTTTTAGTCATAGAATTTGAAGATAGTATTGAAATATTTGAATGAGGGGGTTCAATTTTATACTCTCCAACAAAGGAGGGTGTAAAGTCTAGTGAACCCCAATCATCATTGAGACATGCATTCAAGGAGGATTCAACACCATGATCAAATTCTAGTGTGGGAGTTGAGGATGGGGAATCTTTCTTAACAGAAGAAAGAGGAATAAAATTTTGAAGAGTAGGTGAGGAAAGAGACTAATCAATAGAATCTATATGCTAATAATACTACATAGGAACTAGATCATCTTTGGTCATGTAAGTCTTATTTTCAAACAAACTTTATTGACCCATGCAAGGTAGATAGATCTACACCCATTACATATATCCATGGTCTACCAAGTAGGAGGTTATAAGATAGTACACCAGACATGATGTGGATGAGGTTAGGTAAAGTGATTGGGCCCAATTCAATCAGGAGCGTGATAGTTCCCAATGTTTGTCTAATAACATTTTTAAAACCATGAATATTAAGAGTATTAGGAGAGATCAAGGACGTATCAATATTAATACATTTTAGAAGGTCTATACCACAAATGTTAAGACCAGAATTGTTATCAATAAGTGTATGTTTCATGCACCAAAATTGTTAATTCCAATAATGATAAGTAGAGGATCATTCTTCTGTTGTACCTTTAAGGAAGGTAGTTCAAATTGTTGAAACACAATGTTGGTAGTGCAATGGGGATTTTCTACAAGGCTTCATGGAGCATACTATGATATTGAGGAGAAGTTTGAATGAGTTCCCAAAGAGAGATCTTAGCAGGAGTAGTACGAAGCTTCTCTACAAGATCATACTCTATGAAAGACTTTTGAGTTAGACGAGGAGCTGGTGATAACATAGGAGAAGAAGTAGGAAGGGAATCAGGGATAAGATCAGGTTATTTATTTCACCTAGTATTATATGGGTGAGCTACCACATGATAATGAGGATCTCCTAACAAATTTAGTTTGATAGTTTTAGCAACTTGTGTTCAATATAGTCATCAATTTGGGATGTGTCTGAAGCACCCTAAACAATCATTACCAGTTTAGAAGTTGTTTATGTTTCAGATCAAAGATGAACCACAATCTTTGGTTTTACGAGTTCTTGAGTAGAACCAGAAACATAGATTGTGTTAATCATGTTTGGAGAAGAAAGTTGTTTTTGTTGAAAAGAGGAAGATTTTTCATGGACGAAGTCAAAGGGCTTCATCAAGCATATAAAAATATTCACTACTAAATGGTTCATCAAACACGGTAAAAGTTTGAATAAAGAGATCTGACATTGTCGAATGCTACTTTTTAGTAAATAAATATAAAAAGAAGGAGAAGTAGGGATATGCTAGTGAACGCAATTCAGGCTCACCAAAAATGTAGATGATCAAAATTAAAATGACTAAGCTATTCTAACTACCATTCAATTCTAATCACTTACACTTAGGACCTAACTAGCCCCTAAGAAGAATAATCTGCTTCTATCCACTTAGGAAGAACAAATCAACCCACCTAGGACTGATTTAGTACTCTACTTAGCAAATTAACTAATAAAGAAATCTAAGGGTAAAAAAAAACTAGAAATTGACAAAGATATAAAATAATTTCTAGAAGCTGATAGCAGAACTAGAGAGGAGATACAAAAGAGAACCTAATGTCCAAGCTAGGGAGCATTGGCCTTGGATGGCAGCATGTCATAGGGGTGTTAGAATGTGGCACTATCATCCTAACAACAACAAAATCTAAAAATCTATATTGTATGGAAAACTACAAACCTATAAAATTACCCAATTTGCATAATGAAACTAAATAGCTTTCAAAAAATGATATTTGGAATGAAATCACTAAAGTAAAGCATTTAACATAAAAAGAAATGAGTAAGAATAACAAGGGAAGAAGGAAACAAACTCTCGTGCATTTGATTTTCCTTCACAACCTACATATTGCAAAGACAATGGAAATTTTGTTGGGGTTGTTTAGGGGCTTGCCTTGGTCAAGCCCCCATTTTGGTTTTTTAGCCTCCACAATACAACCAATGGTACAAGAGAAATAAAAACACAAGTGTGTACAATCTCTTACCCTAAGTACATCTAGGAGCCAAGAGAAATATCAAAATACCAATCTCTGAGCATTTATCCCTGGTCTATAGGGAAAATACCCTAGTGTGTGTATGGTAAAATGGGTGGTGGTCTACACCACAAGTATTTGCTAAAGTGATGCTACATGAGAGCAATAAAAATATTAAAATAATAATATTCTATAACAATGGAAAAATATTACTAGATTTTGGTACTGTAGAGGAGGCTACAAGCCCCATGAAGGTGCAATCCAATGGTAGATGGCTAAAATGCTTGTACAAGAGAGTCTCTTCTGAACTCCAAAACTTGACTAAAAAAACTCACAAAATAAACCATGAGAGATGCCATAATATGATGAGCATCCAAATCTACAAAGCCTATTCATGATAATTCTTCAAATCTTTTAGTGGTGCTTGATAGGAGACTTTTGTGTGTTTTCCAAACCTAAGAGAGAAAATCCACAATCCAAAAAATATCTCAAAAATCTTCAAGAGAACTCCTATTTGTCAAACTTCCACTTTTACATGCAAGAGGGGAATATGCCAGGTCAGGTATGCTACAGAGACCATTCTAAGGTCATGTGAGCATTACCCTACCACAAGATTTTGAAAATGGGCCAGAGAATCATTGTTTAAAATGTTTGGCATATTCGAGATGCCAACATGGTGCAAGGATGTCTGTGTGCAGCACTTGTGTCTTAGGATATTCCTCCAAGCTTCATACATGTTCTCAGTAAAATACAACAAATAAATGTCTGATGAGCATTTTTGGTAAATAGTTGGTGATGAGGGGAAAATAGGTCAAAAGGTCAAGTTCAATGATCCTAGAAACATGTTATGGGTACATATACTAAAGCAAGTGAAACATGTCATGAAATTGTGAGTGTACCCAATTTTCTACATTGCATGTACATGTATCATGCATATATATTTAGCTAATAGGATTTTATATGTGAGCATTACAGTGCTTGGAATTGTCTCATGCCGTATATTTCTTGCCAGAAAATTTTCTAACTGCTTGAATCCGTGTCTGAGGGAGAATTTTTAAGTAAATCATTGGTATCGATGTTAATTTCTTTTGAGGAAGTGACAAGGAGATTAAATATATTATCTTTTGTCAATATCATATTTTTATTTGTCAAATTACATGAACTTTAAACATATAAAGATAGACTCAAACATAAAATCCAATTGCTAACTATATTTGGATTAACACATTTTCCTTATTCTTAAATGAGTAAGAACAACAGTACCAACAAAGCAAACTAATAATCTTTTTATAGGTAGGTTTTCACTTAACCAGAAAGTTGTCTCATGCCAGAAAATTTTCTAAACTCATCGGTTTTTCTCATGCAAGTGGGCTTTCACTTAACTAGCAAGTTGTCTCACCCTGATGGGAAATTTTCTAAACTCATTAGTTTTTCTCATGCAAGTGGGCTTTCACTTAATCGACAAGTTGTCTCACACCAGGAAAATTTCTAAACCCATTAGTTTTACTCACGTCCAAAAAAAATTGTGTCAGATAAAGTCTATGTTGTTGAAGTGTCCTCGACCATATGGTCGAAAGCAAATAACTCATGTGAGCTATCAAACTGCAAGATTTGAGATGAGCTAAAGGGCTCATGCCGTCAAAACAAATATCGGTGCTGAATTCAGATTTTTTAAGAACTGTCAAAATTATTTGAGATTTAATTGCATTGGGTTACATCTATAGATAACAATTTGAACTAAAAAATCCTCTTGATCTGATCTAATTCTAAAAAATATCTTTTCTCAAAATCTATAAATTCTATCATGGGAAAAGCATTTTTCTACGTACACTCTCTGGAATTCGAAAGGAGTAGAAGAGGGTCCCTGAAGCTATGGCTTGCCCATGACTGGAGACATTGAGGATCACTTCGACTACTTCGTGGTGGAAGGGACATAAGCTTTCTTCAAAAATCACATCGAGAAATAGAAGAGCACCATATTCAAAGGGAATATGTCACCTGAGCTGCCTTTGTTTCTAGTACTCGCATCATAATTATGTTGGACGCTAAGAGATTTCCCATACTTTTCAATGTGAGCAAAGTGGAAAAAAAGAATGTCTTCATAGGTGTCTACATGCCCAACACAGACTTTATGAGAATCTATTGGGTGCTCTCATATTTAGACACTTCAGAAGAAAATCACATCATGCTCAAGAACTTCTAGTTCCATGAATTGGATCAACCCAACCAAATGGTTTCCAGAATTCAAGCAGGCCACAAGAGAGTAGTGGGTTAAGCTTGACAAATTTGTTGAGTTTGACAAGGCTGAATTTAACAATGATAATTTGCAAATGTGTTTTAATTTTCTATGCAAGTTGGTACTGAATAGAGATCCTACAGATCGAAGGCATGCTAGCCTGGGAATGCAAGGGCCAGGCCTACTTCATGGTGATGATATCATGGCTACTATTACAACAACTATTCAGGCATTATGACTTCTTTGAGAATGACCCCTCCACAACCTCCAAAGTTATTTTTACATCCCTACAAAAGGCCACTTCATAATGTTGGAAATAAGGGCAGACAAATGAGAGGGGGTGAATCAGTTGTCACAAACTTTAACACTTGCAACAATTTGCCTTGCTTTTCACTTATCAATAAATCAATGATATAACCATGAAAGCAAAAATCAACACATGAGCAGAAACATAATCAACACACATAACACAAATATTTTTATGTGAAAATCTGGTTAAGGGAAAAAATACGGTGGGGTTTAACCCACAAGAAATTATACTCTATTAAAAGTATTACAAATGGGGAAGGCACATGCCTTCAGGGCGCACTACCCAGAGCTCACTGCTCCAAGAGCCTCACTACCTATAGAGATGATTACAAGAAGATTATAGAATGTTTGAACTAATTAATAGCATCTACTAATGCAGAAATTTAGTTCCGGTTAAGCACAGAATACTGATCTTACACAATTCATCCTCACTTTACCCTGTTTCACTCTTTGGCCATAATCTGGGCTAAGATCTTCACTTTCACATTTATTTCTAGTTTATTCACACTTACTCCATCATCATATCACATTCACACACCAAGACACTCAAATCCATACCTATATATATCCATATCAAGAGATTCAATCAACTGTAGTTGGCTTCAAGAAAACTTAGAACATTTATTAAGAACTTTGCTCTGTCGACTGAATCCATGCAAAAAGAACAATGTGCACCAAAAAATTGTGTTCTCAAATCATCAATCATGTTAGCCAATACCACTAGTTATCACAAATTACTTAATCAATAATTTTTCTTCATCTGGACCAAGATCAAATACTAGGTCGACCTATTCTTTTTCTGACTCTACTGACTAGCTGGAACCCAATACTCAGATGCTTATAACTTTTGGATACTTTATCACTAGAGGCTACATTCCTAGATTTGGATAGTCCTGATAGTCCTTATTTCTCCCTTAGATCTGCAGCACACAGTGATTTACCACCAGAGAGATCTGGACCCAGATACTGGACCCTATCACATGCTCTTTTTCTGACTACCAGAACTTAGACAAATCTTCACTGTGACTTGTAGTGTGAATAGATTATGTAATGTGGATGTGTAGGATAGACTTATTTTCCATTAATGACAACATCTGTCATGCGTAGCAATGTCTCTTTCCAACAATCTCCCCCTTTGGCATTGATGGCAACACTTAGTGAAAAATGCCTAAGTGTTGGAACAACTCCCCCTTTCTATGTATACTTATGCTTTTCACTAATCTCCAATGCTCCCCCTTTGTTGGGTACCTCATTTTTCACTGCTCTTCACTCTCCCTTTGACATCAATGGAAAGGGTGGGGTCTGTGAACCAAAATTTACACAAAAATTCTATATACCAAGCCGCATATGTACAAACAATTCTTAAGTCTTATCTACATAAACTTAAGTACATCACCAAAAATGTTCTTCAATTGTGTCAGCTCACTATCCTAGCTCTTCTTCATAGTGTTCAAAATTGGGATGTGGCCAATGAATAGAAATGCTTGTGATTCTGTCGTCCACAGGTCAATGGGGTCACTTGATTGAGTTGTAGCTTGGGCTTCGGTTAGAGTATTGAACATTGCTTCCATTTTGGGGGAAATTAATCCTCGGAGCTCACTCATCCTTGTCTCTATTCTCTCCTTTTCTTTTGTCAATTTCTTTATATATTCAATCAAGCAGATTACCTGACTCTCCTTGCTTGCCACTGATGTTGCCACAGGATCAAAAGATTTGGATACACTAGATAGTTTTTACTTAGACACTTTTTTTTATCTTCAATATCCTCTATAACTTTAGGATGGGATAAGTAAAATTTATATATATTTCCTCCTTCTGTAAGAGCATTTTGAATACTCTTTACACTGGCATCCAGTACCAGTCTATCTACTCCAATCAACCCTTTTAGAGCATCAAATCTTTTATCATTGAATTCCTTTTGAACCTTTACCTCTGCAGATTTTTCAAGAGATTCAAAATGAGAACTTACAGAGTTTATTAGACTTTTCAACTAGATTGAGGGAGATTCTGATGAGTCCTTCTAGTATGTTAGCATGATTTTCTCAAAAATCCCTGATGCCAAACCAAGTAGCTCATAGTCTTCAATGTGAGACTTCAAAATATCTTCTCTGGCCTTAGCTTGAGCAATGGAGGCCAACTTTATGTTATGCACCAGAGATAAGGTATCAAAATTTATTGGACCTTGTATTATGTCCTGATCTTCTTCAATTTGTTTGTCTATTCCAAAATTTCCTTTACTGCTTCTATAGTATCTCTTGCCCAAAATGATGTTTCGGACTTGTGCTCTTTGGGGCCTGCATCTTCTCCCTTTTGAGAGTCAACGATATTGTCCTGCTCATAATTTTTATTCTTCCTCTCAGCTTCTGCCTTCTTTCCATCAACATCAGAGGCATCCTTTCTTTTATCTATCTCAGAATTATGTTCTACATTTTCTTCCGGAGGGTTTGGTCTATCCTCAATGGCAGTTTTATCAGGTTCCTCAACATCCAAAATGGAAGAGTCAATTCCATCATCAGTTTCTTTTACTTGATCTTCTTTCACCATTTCTTCATCTTCTTTATTCAAAAATTCTTCTTCTGGAAAAGGGTTATCATCTACTCCAGTTTGTTGCTCATCCTTCTACAATTCTTCATCATTCAAAATTGATGTATCCTTAGTATCAATGGGTTCTTCTGAGACCACATAGAACTTGTTCTTATCCAATGCTTTCCTTAGAATTTGTTTAGTTTCTTGAACAACTTCCTCTATGTCTCCAATCATCAGCTTATTAATCCTAGTCTTTCTTTTGAATTTTCTCTTGTCTTCTTTGAAACTTTTATCTGCTTCTTTTCTGATTTCACTAGACACAAACTGGACAAAACATGTTCTCTCAACTCCATATCCTTTGACTTGGCAGCTTCTTTTCTGGTTTCCAAAATGTCTCTTGAACTCTTGGAAACTTTTGACAAAATCTCTACTATGACCTAATTGAATATATTCAAGTATTTGATAGTATCATCTTTTAAAAGTTTGTTATCAGCATCATTGTAAAGATTATAAAATTTAGTTAATGGCTTTAAATTCCCATCAACAGTGATTGACTTAATAATGTTTTTCATAGAAGGAGTTGGCTTCTTAGCATCAGCCTCTAACTTCTACCTCTTGTTTGTCTTCTTGCTTCCAGAAGGCTTCTCTTTTGACACTTTAACAACTTTAGTACCTGTGGCCTTCAGGTCTTTAAGCTCGTGATCAGAATCTGTCTTTTCTTCATCCTCCTTTTCCATACTGTCATATGACCTCTTTTCCATAACTTTTTTCCTTTTTGTTTCTTTCAGTTTCTCTATTCTGATAGGTTTTGTTTGAACATGGGCAGCAACAGAGCTTCTAGTTTTTCTATGCTAGCTGGTGGAGACTTTTGGAGCACTTCCTTGTTTCTTATCCTACATCTCCTTTTTAGCTTTTTCTATCCTTTCTTTGTTCTGCTTCACAAGTTCCTTAGTTGTGCCAATGCTTTTAGCATACATTTCTACTTGCTTTTGAGCTTTCCTCTTGATTTCAAGTTTTCTGAGTTCAACATGCAGTTTCAAACTGAGCTCCTTATATGTCCCAAATCTCTCCACAATCATCCTTGGGTTTGCTTAAGAGATGTTGATCATACATATCCAAAGTCTTCTCATCTACCTTATACCCCATGGGCATGATCCAAATAGTTCTAGGTTCTACTACTTCCATTAAGCACTAATTAGTGTCCACCATGAAATAGATTTCATTCTTGTATTTCTCAACAATTGATTTAGGGATTCTTTCCCTAGAATGCATCATGCTCTGAAAAATTCTTGAGGTAACCTCAAATTTCATTTTTATGTGCTTTAGAGTCACCAATTCTATTCAAGTGTTCTCTTATCTATATAGCAATAGGTTTATCATCTGTCCAATAGATGCTTTTCTTGCCAGGTAACTCATTCATGAAATAGAAGAACAAACATAAGATCAGTGTACCATATTTGAAGGTGTTCTTCTTATCCTTCTTTACCTTATTCAAATTTTACATTAGCTAGTTTTGTAATAGCTCACACAAGTCATAATCAACATTCTCTCTTAACATTTTGTATGCAACATATATGGTCATTCCAGAAACAGAGTTCTCCCTATTGGAGTGATAAATTTTGTAATCAATTACCATTGAAGCAAACTTAACATCTAGATCAATTTAATATAATTGATTGTCATTGCCCTTTTGTCAAACCTTGAACTGGTAGAATTAGTTACTATTTGATTCTTCACTGCTTTCAACATTGGCAGTCTACTAGATGAGTTTAACCTTGTCACAACCTTGATGGTGTCCTTGGTGATCTTGAAGGGTTTCAGTAGCCATATCAATTCATCATGCATTTAGCTTAGCACATACCGGACCCACGCATCTTCATCAAAGGATGGAAACACTATAATCTGGATAAAATGTTTATCATGTAGTACCTTATATTTAGGTTAAAGACCATGAATTTCATCCCTTAGATGATTCTTAAACAAATCTATAAACCTTGAGTCCCCAAATTCATCTATGCTCGCATGAATATAGACCCTAATATCTTCAACATGCAATATGCCATACAGAACACTTGAAAATGCATCTAATGGGTCGACTTCTACTGATTTGTGTGGATGCTTCTTTAATTTGGGTTGGGACCTTTATATAATATCAACAATCAAC
The DNA here is from genome assembly GCA_027924645.1 of Cunninghamia lanceolata. Taxonomy (NCBI): domain Eukaryota; kingdom Viridiplantae; phylum Streptophyta; class Pinopsida; order Cupressales; family Cupressaceae; genus Cunninghamia; species Cunninghamia lanceolata. Next base: position 1,534,494 of record BSBN01001054.1, read on the forward strand.
AATGTAGCCATTGTAAAGGATTACAAGATCAAAGCTTCACAGAAAAATACCTTTTTTCTTTCATAGAATTAGGGTTAGCTAATGAATTCACCATTCGTACCTTAAATCCTCAAAATCTTAGCTGGGATGCTCTTCTACTCACTCTCTTCAAATGTAAAGTGATCCAAATGATGAAAGGAAGACCTTTTAAGCTCCGCAAAACCTAATTGTCCATTGTAATAAATGTGTTACCCTAACTTCATCCAGTTACTCTATTTCTTGATACAATTTCTCATGAATCATTCTGCAAATCACCATATCCACTTCTTTTCTTGTAGAAATCCTTTTAAATGATACGCAATAGGCTTTTCTATCTTCATTCATCGTGCTAGATTCAAGCACCTACTTACTAGCTGGAGGAATTCAATTTTCAATGCATCTCCCCCTGAGCCAGAGCTCCCATTTTAGTTCCCTGGGGAATTCACAACACCAAATTCGGGTGTGGAACCATCACCATCATTTCTTACACTTTTCTTCACCCATGTCTTGTTCATTTCATTCTAGATTTCATTTATATCAACTTTACCCTTGCCTTTGTCTTGTCTCTGCTCATCTAATTTTCTATTTACCAAACCTCTTCTTTCATTATTCCTGCTTCTGTAAAATCTTGCAATATGACTAGATCTATTGGAATTAAAGCATACACCATCTCTTTTTTTATTCTCTTGATTTCCTCTTGATCTGCACTAATTAGCCATGTGTCCAAATCCACTGCATGCAAAACAATATCAATTGAAAGAATTGACATTTCTTCTACTGTTAGAGTAGTTTATCATCATACTTAAATGCAATCATTGGATCTATGACCATACATTTTACAATTGAAACATTGACTAAAGAAGGATGGACCACTTTGATTCACTCTAATTCTACATTGAGTAGCTCTATGACCAAATTTATTGCAATTGAGGCAATTGCCATTGAAAGATGGATACCTTTGAGCATTGGGTTGTCTTAGCGGAGGTCTTGTAGGATTCCTTCTTTGATTTCTTACATCAGAATTTCTTTGGTTGGATCCAGAGCTTTCACCTTTCTCAAATCTCAGCCCATTTTTATCATCTGCCTTCTTCTGACTATCAAGCAGCACCTCAAGTTTAGCTAAGATTATCTTGAATTTCTCTTTATATTCATTTGCAATCTCTAGGTCATGTTTGAGAATGACAATTTGCCTTTCAAGTTCTTCCTCATTGTCTCTTCTTTCATGTAGATCATACTCTATATGGCTAACTATTTTGTCTAATTTGCAGCATTCTTCTATTCTTTCTTTCAGAGATTGATTCAGTTTTTCTTCAGTCTTCTTCCTTTCTTCAATTTCCTCAGTTAGCCTCATCACCCTGGATTCCATCTCATGTTTTAGGACAACAACTTCTTTGGCTAACCTCTCCCACTCTTTTGTCTTCTCTCTCAGGGCCTCATCCATGTCATTGTCTTTATTCTGATTTCCTAGTTGAAGAAGTAGCTCCTTCCTATTTTCATTAGTTTTGCTCAATTTTTCTTCTAAGGTCTCAATGAAGTCTTCAACATCTTTAATGTTCTCTTCTAGTTCCTTGACATCTGCTTTGGACTGATCAAGATCTTCTAAAGCAAGTTCAAGTTGTTCCTGTAGGTTTTATGAATCCATTTTAATACCTTCCCAAATCTTCCTCAAGTTGTTAAACTTCTTTTGAGGAACCTTGCTCTGATACCAATTGTTAGAAATAAGGGCAGATAACTAAGGGGGGGTGAATTAGTTGTCACAAACTTTAACACTTGCAGTAATTTGCCTTCCTTTTCACATATCAATGATATAACCATGAAAGCATAAATCAACAACACATAACGCTAGGATTTTTATGTGGAAACCCAGTTAAGGGAAAAACCATGGTGGGGGTTAACCCACAAGAAATTATACTCTGTTAAAAGTATTACAAATGGGGAAGGCACATGCCTTCAGGTTGCACTGCCCAGAGCTCACTACTCGAAGAGGCTCACTGCCTACAGAGATGATTACAATAAGATTACAGAATTTTTGAATTGATGAATAACATCTACTAATGCAGAAATTTAGTTCTGATTAAGCACAAAATACTAATCTTACACACTTCATCCTTACTCTACCCTATTTCACTCTTCAGCCATAATTTGGGCTTAGATCTTCACTTCCGCACTTCTTTCTACTCTTTTTGTACTTACTCCATCATCACATCACATTTGCACACCAAGACACTCGAATCCATTGGCTATATATATCTACATCAAGAGATTCAATCAACTATAGTCAGCTTCAAGAAAACTTAGAACATTTATTAAGAACTCTGCTCTTCCAGCTAAATCCATGCACAAACAATAACATGGACCAAAAACTTGTCTTCCCAAATCATCAATCATGTTAGCCAATACCACTAGTTATCACAAATTACTTAATCAAAAACTTTTCTTTGTCAAGATCAAGATCAAATACTAGGTCAGCCTATTCTTCTTCTGACTGTACTGACTAACTGGAACCCGATACTCAGATGCTTGTAACTTTTGAATCCTTTATCACCAAAGGCTACGTTCCTAGATTTGGATAGTTTTGATAGTCCTTATTACTCCCTCAGATCCATAGCACATAGTGATTTACCACTGGAGAGATCCGAACCCAAATACCAAACACTGTCACATGCTCTATTTCTGAGTACCCGAACTTAGACAAATCTTCACTCTAACTTCTAGTGTGAACAAATTATGTAATGCAGATGTGTAGGATAGACTTAGTTTCCATCAATGACAATACCTGTCATGTGTAGTAGTGTCTCTTACCAACACATAATTCCCTGTCTGTCACCATCTTTAATGTCCAAAGTTGTTGGCACTTTTGTGTCTTATCATTCTGATAGGTCACCATCTCTATATCAATTAAACTAAAATCTTATTAGTTATCTTGTAAACTAAAATCTTATTAGTTAGCTTGTTCAGATCACTCATCTCTGTCTATTTTTTTTCCTACTTCCTCCAACTGTACAGGTCTTCATAACTTTAGGGACACTAAAATTTCTCTAAAGACTAAAAGTATACAAGTTTATTTCCTTTTGTAGAATAACTATAAATGAGTATATAATAATATTCTATGTATTCTAAAAGCTAAGTGTTTTAAAATCTAGTTCTATATGTCTTTGCATGTGAAAGAAAAATTTAAAATACACTACAACTCCAAATCTTCATAAAATCTCAGTAATTACACTAGCTGTAGTCGTTTGCTAATTATTAATGAGGTAGTATAGGTTGGAATGATGAGATTTTATGCTTTTCTCTTTCCATGTTTTCAACTTAACCTAATTGTTCTTTTCACATTTTTTAATTAAATCTATTTTCATATGTTTCCTAATTTAAATTGAGGGAAATTGTTTAGAACTATTTTTAAAAAAAACTAGCAAACAAATCAATCTATTGGTATTCATTGGTTGACTAAAGAACAACTCAATCTATTGATATTCACCAGTTCTTCTTCAGCTTAGTGCATACTTTTTAGGTCATGGTAGTTTGATCATGTGGCAAATTTCCACTTCTCTCTTCCCTTCTACATTGAAAACATACAAGATTAGAATTTTAGGATGTTATTTTAAAAAAAAATAATTTTTATAATTCTTATGTTATTTGGTGGTGAAAGTTAGAAATCTTATTAGTTTCCTTTTTGCTTTATCTTATGTAAATCAAGAGATTGACATGTTTTAGTGATTCAGGTGGTGGTAGGACATTTTAAAGTGCCACAAGGCTATATCTTGGTACTTGGAAGTTAATGGTTAGATTTAACTTAGCTATTAAAAGTTGTGCCCTTTTGACTGATTTATATGTTATGTTAAATCATTGATCACATGAGGTTTCATAGTACCAATGTTCTACTCTTATCATTTTAAATATTAGTATGAAAGTGTTGCAAGTATGGGCCTAACTGGTATTGTCATTGATGTCAACATACACATGTTGCATTAATGATAAGGTTTGGATGAGCAGTGAGCTGAGGATATTGAGAAAATTAGTCTCAATCAGGAACAGTGAAGAACAGTGATGACTGTAAGGCAAAAGTCCAAGATAGGATGATGATTAGAGGATGCGGATTAAATGGTTTGAAGATAAGTGTCTGTAGGAGATCCAGTAGAGATTTCAGAGGTCCGCATGAAGATATGAAGAAGTTGTGGCCGCTCAAGTAAAACTGGTTCTGGTAGGTGTTCAGAGGTGACAGAGAGTAACAAGAAAGGTCCAATGAGATCCAGAAATGAAGTTTCCAGTTTTGCAGATTTGAGGTAGTGATGAGGAAGTCTTTGTGGTGTATTAACTCCATTGGTTTGTGGTTTGAAGGTCTGCAAGCATCTATTCCTTTGTGACAGTAATGATAGACTGTGTTCTTGAGGTTCCAGATGAAGGAGAGAAGGATTTCAGTAAGCAGAAGAAGTGTGGATGTTCTTGGTGATTCAGGAAAGCTTGTGGAGGTCTTTGGATTGTGTCTAATTTGTGTTGATGGTCTGCATTGAAGTTGGAGCTCACAATTGAAGAGTAACTTCTGGATGATGGTGTTCTTCTTGAGACAGGCCGACCGGATGAGTTATCCATCTAGCAGATAATCTTATGAATGTTTTCTGACTTATATGATCATTCCTAAGTCAATGCCTTGTATAAATAAGGGATTGCGAAGTCAGTTTGAATTTGTCCTTGTGGTGATGAGAGAGTGGTAGTGAGGAGGAGAGCGAAAGGCAGAGTAGAAGTATTGGGCTTAAATGGAACTGATTCAAGCATGGTGAAGATGCTATTCTCCAGTTCATGTATGTGATATTCATTTCTTTGTAGACAGTGTGTCTCTTGTAGGCAGTGAGCCTCTTGTGAGAAGTGTGCTCAGGCAGTGAGCCCTAATTGGCATGTGCCATTTTGTTCTTTCTATTCTTCTAATAGAGAATACAATCTTAGGTTAATCACCCCGTGGTTTTTCCCTTAACTGAGTTTTCCACGTCAAAATCTTGGTGTCTTATGTGTTGATATGTTTCTACTCTTGATTTGAATGCATTATGGTTTATGATTAATATACAACTAATCACTAAGAAGACTTAAGTGTTTAATTAGAGAAAGTTTTGAACAACTGATTCAGCCCCCGCTCTCAGTTGTGTGCCCTAAGTCTAACAATTGGTATCAGAGCTAAGTTCCTCTAAAAGAGCTTAACTGCTTAAGGAGATCCAGGATGTCATCCTACAAGAAGGATAGTCCAAAGTTTGTTGGAACAAATTTTAATCTATGGAAAGGTCGCATGAAGTGTCACTTGCAATGTATGGGAATGCCATACTGGACCATGGTTACAGTACAGTATGTATGTCCACAGGGTGGTCCAAAAGCTCCAAATGAAATCACAGATGCTGAAAACAATCTGTAAACTAGAGAAGCTCTTCTAAGCACATTATCTGATTTAGAGCTCTCAAATGTTATTGACCTTCCAACTGCTTTTGATATTTGGAAAAAAATGGAACTTTTGCATGAAGGAGACCAGTACGTTAAATGTGCAAGGTTACAGAGTCTGAAAGGGAATTTTGAAAAACTGAAGATGAGAGATGATGAAAATATTACTACTTTTATGCCAAGAGTAAATGACCTTGTTTGTGGAATTAGAAATGCTGGTGGAGTCTTGGATGAAAATGAGATTGTTGGCAAAATTCTCAGATCCCTTCCTGCCTCTTACAAAATCAAGGTTGCTATCATTGATGAATTCAGAGCCCATACAACTGTCACAAGAGACCAATTGGCTGGCAAATTGGCTACATTTGAAATGACCGAGTTTGGAGATGATCCCCCCAAGACCGAATCTGCATTCAAAGCTAGTGCCTCTGTAAAAGGTAAACAAAGGTTTGATCCAGGAGAGAACTCATCAGGGAAACTGTCATGGTATGAAAAAGCAAGAAAAGAGTTGGAAGAAGAAGAAGTAGAAACTGCTCAACTTGAAGCCCTTATTGCAAAGAGACTACCAAGAGGATCCGGTAAGTATGAAGGAAAATTGCCTTTTAAGTGTTTTAACTGTAATAAGATTGGTCATTTTGCCTCAAAATGTCCAGAAAGATTTTCAAGGCCAAATCCTAACAGATCAAGGTTTCAAAAGAATTGTTACTATGTTCATGAAGAAGATGATAATGAAGGAGTAACAGATGAATTGTTACTATGTTCATGAAGAAGATGATAATGAAGGAGTAACAGATGATGAATTAGAGACTGGAAACAAATTTGAAAGTGAATGGGTGTTCATTGCCATCAAGGAAGAAGAACCAATATCCTCTATATCTATTAATCACAAAGTTGTAGAAAGAGTCCTAGCTACCCAAGTTGAAGAAAAGGATGATTGGGTCATTGACAGTGGTTGCTCTCACCATATGACAGGTGACAAAAATAAGTTCATAGATTTGGAAAGGTATGAAGGAGGAGTGGTGAAGTTTGGTGATAATTCTGTGAGTAGAATCAGAGGAAGAGGAACTATTTCTTTTGATGGAAGGAACAAAACTAGTAATGTTCTATATGTTGAAGGCTTGAAGCACAATCTTCTCAGTGTTGGACAGTTGGTGGACAAAGGCTATGATCTCCAGTTCAAGAATGGAAAATGCAAGATCTTTGAAAGCTCTGGAACAGAGATTGCATCCAGTACCCAAACTAAAGGTAAAATCTTCCACTTGGTTGGCACTGGTAAAAGTTGCTTGGCATAGGAGAATGTGTCATGTGAATTTTGATAATATCATCAAGATAAGCAATACTCAGGTTGTAAGAGATCTTCCAAAATTGGTGAAACCTATCAATAGCTTGTGCAAAGAATGTTAGTTGGGTAAGTTGAGCAGAATCACATTCAAGAGTAAGGAACTGTCTTCTACTGGATTATTGGACTTTTAGTTGGGTAAGCTAAGCAGAATCACATTCAATAGTAAGGAACTATCTTCTACCGGATTATTGGACTTAGTTCATACTGACCTTTGTGGCCCGTCAAGAATTAGGAGTATGCAAGGTGATAGATACTTCATGCTACTAATTGATGACTATTCCCAGATGATGTGGGTAACTTTTCTCAAAGAGAAATCAGAAGATTTTGAGAAATTCAAAATATTCAAGGCTATGGTAGGGAATGAAACAGGAGTGAAATTGAAATGTCTAAGGTCTGATAGAGGTGGAGAATTCACATCCGGTGAGTTCATAGAGTTCTGTGAGAAACATGGAATAAAGAGACAATTGTCTACTCCTAGAACTCCATAGCAGAATGGAGTAGTGGAAAGAAAGAATCAGACCATACAGGAAGCTTCTAGGACCATGATGATGGAAGTAAATGTTCCTCATATCTATTAGAGAGAAGCTGTCAGCACTACAGTCTATACTCTCAATCGAGTTCAAATCAGAAGCAATACTGGTAAGACTCCTAATGAACTTTGGTTTGACATCACTCCTACTGTAAGGTATTTCAGAGTTTTTGGTAGCAAATGTTACATTGAAAGAGATGAAGATCTAGGAAATTTTGATGCTAGAAGTGATGAAGGAATATTCTTGGGTTACTCTACTCAAAGCAAAGCATACCGGTGTTATAACAAAAGACTGAGAAAGATGATAGAAAGTACAAATGTGAAGGTTGATGAGGGAATTGAGAAACCCTCAAGGTTTTATGAATATGATGAAGATGATCAGAATGGTGTTCTAACTCAAGGAGCCCAAGCCTCATCTATCAGTCAGATTCAAGCTAATCCGGAAAACTAAGAAGAAGAAATGAGTCTCAATAAGCCTGATCAAGAATCAGAAGTGCAAGAAATTCCTAAAGTTCCTAGGTATGTAAGACTGAACCACTGTAAAGATTAGATCATAGGTGATAAAAGTAAAGGAGTACTAACAAGAAGGAGAATTGCTCAAGATTCAGAAGAGTATTGTTTGATTTCAAAGATTGAACCTAAGACAGTGAATGAAGCTTGCAATGATGAAAACTAGACTAAAGCAATGGAGGAAGAGCTGGTGCAAATAGAGAAAAATCACACTTGGGATCTTGTTCCTAGACCTAGAAACAAGAATGTGATTGGAACCAAATGGGTCTTCCGAAACAAACTAAATGAAGTTGGTGAAGTAATCAAAAATAAAGTCAGATTGGTCTACAAGGGCTACTCTCAAATAGAAGGAATTGATTTTGAAGAAACTTTTGCTCTGGTGGCAAGAATTGAAGCAGTTAGATTATTTCTTGCCTTTGCTGCCTTCAAATATTTCAAGGTATATCAGATGGCTATCAAGTCTTCCTTTCTAAATGGTGACTTGGAAGAAGTGTATATAGAGCAACTGGATGGATTTCAATTCTCTGATCATGGTGATATGGTCTGAAAGTTGAAGAAGGCACTGTATGGATTAAAGCAAACCCCAAGAGCCTAGTATGAAAGATTGGATAAGCATCTTTTGAAGATTGGTTTCAACAAAGGTACTACTGACAGTAACTTATATTTCAAAATTGATCATGAAAACATCTTGATTGTTGAAGTATTTGTTGATGATATCATCTATGGAGGAAGAGATAATATGTGTAAAAAATTTTCCAATCAAATGAAAAGTGAGTTTGAGATGTCTATGCTTGGTGAAATGAATTTCTTCTTAGGTCTGCAAATTACTCAAACAAAGAAAGGAATCTTCATTTCTCAGACCAAATATGTGAAATAATTATTGAAGAAATTTGGGATGGAAGATTCAAAGACAATGAATACTCCCATGGCAACCGGATGTAAGTTGAGCAAAGATGATGACTCTCCTAAGGTAGACCAGACAAAGTATAGATCAATGATTGGAGGATTGTTGTATCTCACTCAAACTAGACCAAATATTATGCAAGTTGTTGGTCTTGTTGCTAGATTCCAAGCTGATCCTAGAGAATCCCATATCATGGCAATCAAGAGGATTTTTAGATATCTAAAAGGGATGGTTGAGTATGGTCCGTGGTATCCTAGAGATCATGATTTTTTTCTTCATGCATATACAGATGCTGATTGGGCAGGAGATGTGGATGACCAGAAGAGTACCAGTGGTGGAGCATTCTTTTTGGGGAAGAGATTGGTTTCTTCGCTAAGCAAGAAACAAGAGGCAATATCTCTATCTACAACTGAAGCAGAATATATTGCAGCAGTAGGTAGTTGCACTCAAGTTTTGTGGATCAAGCAGATGCTTAGAGATATCAAAGTAGAGTATGAGGAACCTATCACAATCTTCTGTGATAATTCAAGTGCTATAAGTATATCTAAGAATCCGGTGTTGCATTCAAAGATTAGACACATATCCATCAAGTTTCTCTTTTTGAGAGAGCAAGTGAACAAGAATGAAGTCAGATTGGAGTTTGTACCCTCCAAGGATTAGATTGCAGACATCTTTACTAAACCTCTACCTAAGGACTCTTTTGAGTATCTTAGGGAGAAGTTAGGGGTTATTGCCCCTCCGGGGATGAACTAAGGTGCACTGAGGTGCATCAGTCTAGTGGACATCACAGTCATATCTTGTGATCCGGATTGATGGGAGCTGCTACTCAGGGGGAGCAACAGGTATGATTCCAAAGTGTTGGAATTGCAAGTATGTGCCCTTTGCCATTGATGTCAAAGGGGGAGAGAAGACATGTGAAAAACAAGTGGTTGCTGATCAAAGGGGGAGCAATAAAGAGAGAGAAGACATGTAAATGGTTGTCGCTGATAGGGGGAGCTGTGATAGTAAGAAGAAGCTCTTGACTTGATGGTTAAAATAGTTTTTCACATCTTCTGTTGCCATCAATGGCAAAGGGGGAGATTGTTGCAAGTATGGGCCTAACTGGTATTGTCATTGATATCAACATACTCTTGTTGCATTAATGATAAGGTTTGGATGAGCCGTGAACTGAGGATATTAAGAAAATTAGTCTCAATCAGGAACAGTGAAGAACAGTGATGACTGTAAGGCAAAAGTCTAAGATAGGATGATGATCAAAGGATACGGATTAAAGGGTTTGAAGATAAGTGTCTGTAGGAGATCCAATAGAGATTTTAGAGGTCTACATGAAGATATGAAGAAGTTGTGGCTGCTCAAGTAAAACCGGTTTCGGTAGGTGTTCAGAGGTGACAGAGAGTAACAAGAAAGGTCCTGTGAGATCCGGAAATGAAGTTTCTAGTTCTGTAGATTTGAGGGAGTACTGGGGAAGTCTTTGTGGTGTATCAACTCCATTGGTTTGTGGTTTGAAGGTCTGCAAGCATCTATTCCTTTGTGACAGTAATGACAGACTATGTTCTTAAGGTTCCAGATGAAGGAGAGAAGGATTTCAGTAAGTAGAAGAAGTGTGGATGTTCTTGGTGATTCAGGCAAGCTTATGGAGGTCTTTAGATCATGTCCAGTTCGTGTTGATGGTCTGCATTGAAGTTGGAGCTCGCAATTGAAGAGTAACTTCTGGATGATGGTGTTCTTCTTGAGACAGGCCGACCGGATAAGTTATCCATCTAGTGGATAATCTTATGAATGTTTGTTGGCTTAGATGATCATTCCTAAGTCGATGCTTTGTATAAATAAGGGATTGTGAAGTCAATTTGAAGTTGTCCTTGTGGTGATGAGAGTGTGGTAGCGAGGAGGAGAGCGAAATGTAGAGCAGAAGTATTGGGCTTAAATGGAACTGATTCAAGCATGGTGAAGATGCTATTCTCCAGTTCATGTATGTGATATTCATTTCTTTGTAGATAGTGTGCCTCTTGTAGGTAGTGAGCCTCTTGTGAGCAATGTGCTCGGGTAGTGAGCCCTAATTGGCATGTACCATTTTGTTCTTTCTATTCTTCTAACAAAGAATACAATCTTGGGTTAATCACCCCGTGGTTTTTCCCTTAACAGGGTTTTCCACATCAAAATCTTAGTGTCTTATGTGTTGATATGTTTCTGCTCTTGATTTGAATGCACTATGGTTTATGATTAATATACAGCTAATCACTAAAAAGACTTAAGTGTTTAATTGGAGAAAGTTTTGAACAACTGATTCACCCCCCCTCTCAGTTGTGTGCCCTAAGTCTAACAGAAAGATCCCGTAAGTACTTTTGATATATACCTTTGTCTCAATTGAATGTATGGAGGCTATTCAAATTTATGAGTGTAATTAATAAATACTATTTACAATAATTTTATTGTGGGTGTCACTTCTAATGTTGTCTTGAGAAAAATAATTATGAGGTTAAAAATAATAAATTATAAATTACATACTAGTAATTTAAAAAAAATTGAAAAAGTCACTTGCTACTATTGAAACCATGTATCTTTCACTCTCATCTAACTCGTATGTGGTTGCCTTTAAGAAAAGTGATAAATATATGCAGTTGCAATTTGAAATATACTAATAATTTTATCATTATAAAAATAATTTGTAGTCAAAAGGTCTTTGGTATGCTGGTGAAGTTGAAAGGTTCTGAATGAGCCAACCAAGGATTCGTGCAAGGCCCCGACACCGTAAGGGATGAGACCGGGATCGTACCCTACACAAATTTGGCAGAGTCGATACCTACTTCCCTATTGAGTAGCAAAAATGACCTTTTAGTCGATAGGCTTTTATATGTGAGCATTATAGTGCTTGGAATTGTTTCAAGCCATAAAAAAATGCATGTCAAAAAATTTTCTAAACTCATCGATTGTTCCTATCAGCATATTCCTTGAACCTCCTATAGGTGCAAGTGCTAGTTATGTATATATGCATATATACATATAAATACATATACATATATGTGTGTACAAATTCAAAGAAGGGGGATGTAATTATCATGTGTGTGAGAGAGAGAGAGGGGGGGTGTGGGGTGGTTTAAAGATTGGCTTTATCAAGTCTACCTCCACTTTGAGGAGATCCATTTTACATATGCATAATAAAAGGTAAACTTGATCATTCCAATTTTTGAACCTCACAAGTGTTCACTCTATAAATTAATAATTCTTTACCATGTGCAACAAAACTCTTAACCAAATTTACCTACATTTTAGAAATATAATGTATAACTTATTAAGAAAATAGTTAAAATAGATAATTATTCAAACCAATTTATAATGATAGGTAAAAATGTGTTCCAAAACCATTTGTAAACCAAGAATGCATTGAAAATGGGACCATAAATTCATACATGATGTCACTTTTTTGTTCAATGTCAAAGATCATGCTTTACTTCAACCAAAAACAACATTATTGAGAATCTCCAATGCCCTAGTCTTTCTTTTTCTTTGATGGAACTTTGTAGAGGTTTCAAGATGAAGGCTTATTTCTACATTATTTCTGCATCTAGGAGCCAAGAGAAATATCAAAATACCAATCTCTAAGCATTTATCCCTGGTCTATAGGGAAAATACCCTAGTGTGTGTATGGTGAAATGGGTGGTGGTCTACACCACAAGTATTTGCTAAACTGATGCTACATGAGTCCAATAATACTATTAAAATAAAACTATTCTATAACAATGAGAAAATATTACTAGATTTTGGCACTGTAGAGGAGGCTGCAAGCTCCATGAAGGTGCAATCCAATGGTAGATGGCTAAAACATTTGTATAAGAGAGTCTCTTCTGAACTCCAAAACTTGATAAAAAAGACTCACAAAATAAACCATGAGAGATGCCACAATATGATGAGCATCCAAAACTACAAAGCCTATTCATGATAATTCTTCAAATCTTTTAGTGGTGCTCAATAGGATATTTTTGTGTGTTTTCCAAACCTAAGAGAGAAAATCCACAATCCAAAAAAAATCTCATAGATCTTCAAGAGAACTCCTATTTGTCAAACTTCCACTTTTACATGCAAGAGGGGAATCTGCTAGGTTAGGTATGCTGCAGAGACCGTTCTAAGGTCATGTGAGCATTACCCTACCCCAAGATTTTAAAAATTGGCAGGAGAATCATTATTTATAATTTTTGGCATATTCGAGATGCCAGAGTTGTGCAAGGATGTCTGTGTGCAATGCTTATCTTAGGATATTCCTCCAAGATTCACACATGTTCTCAGTAAAATACAACAAATAAATGTCTGATGAGTATTTTTGGTAAATAGTTGGTGATGAGGGGAAAATAGGTCAAAAGGTCAAGTTCAACGACCCTAGAAACATGTTACGGGTACAGATACTAAAGAAGCGAAATGTATCGTGAAATTGTGAGTGTACCCAATTTTCTACGTTGCATGTACATGTATCATGCATATATATTTAGCCAGTAGGCTTTTATATGTTAGCATTATAGTGCTTGGAATTGTCTCATGCCGTAAATTTCTTGCCATAAAATTTTCTAACTACTTGAATCTGTGTCTGAGGGAGAATTTTTAAGTAAATCATTGGTATCGATGTTAATTTCTTTTAAGGAAGTGACAAGGAGATTAAATATATTATCTTTTGTCAATATCATATTTTTATTTGTCAAATTACATGAACTTTAAACATATAAAGATAGACTCAAACATAAAATCCAATTGCTAACTATATTTGGATTAACACATTTTCCTTATTCTTAAATGACTAAGATCAATAGTACCAACAAAGCAGACTAATAAGTTTTTTTATAGGTAGGCTTTCACTTAACCAGAAAGTTGTCTCATGCCAGAAAAATTTCTAAACTCATCAATTTTTCTCATGCAAGTGGGTTTTCACTTAACTGGCAAGTTATCTCACACCGCCGGGAAATTTTCTAAAGTCGTTAATTTTTCTCACACAAGTGGGCTTTCACTTAACCAACAAGTTGTCTCAGGCCGGGAAATTTTCTAAACTCAGTTTTTCTCACATCCAAAAAAATTTGTGTCAGAAAAAGTCTGTGATGTTAAAGTGTCCCTGACCATATTGTCGAAAGCAAATAACTCATTCAAGCTATCAAATTGCAAGATTTGAGGTGAGCTAAAGGTCTCATGCTGTCAAAAGAAATATCGGTGCCGAATTCAAATTTTTTAAGAACTGTCAAAATTATTTGAGATTTGATTGCATTGGGTTACAGCTATAAAGAACAATTTGAAATAAAAAATCCTCTTGATCTGATCTAATTCTAAAAAATATCTTTTCTCAAAATCTATAAATTTTATCATGGGCAAAGCATTTTTCTACCTACACTCTCTGGAATTTTAAAGGAGTACAAGAGGGTCCCTGAAGCTATGGCTTGCCCATCACTGGAGCAATTGAGGATCACTTGGAGTACTTTGTGGTGGAAGGGACATAAGCTTTCTTCAAATATTGCATTGAGAAATATAAGAGTACAATATTCAGAGGGAATATGTCACCTGGGTTGCCTTTGTTTCTAGTCCTCGCGTCATAATTATGTTGGATGCTAAGAGTTTTCCCATACTCTTCAATGTGAACAAAGTGGAAAAGAAGAATGTCTTCATGGGTGTCTATATGCCCAACATAGACTTTACAAGAAGCTATCAGGTGCTCCCATATTTAGACACTTCAAAAGAAAATCACACCATGCTTAAGAACTTCTAGTTCCATGTATTAGATCAACCCAACCAAATGGTTTCCATTGGAGAGTAGTGGGCTAAGCTTGACAAACAATTTGTTGAGTCCTACAATGTTGAATTTAACAACAAGAATTTGCAAATATGTTTTAATTTTCTATGTAGGTTGGTGCTGAATAGAGATCCTACAGATCCAAGGCATGCTAGCTTGGGAACGCAAGTACTAGGCCTACTTCATGGTGATGATATCACGGCTACTGTTGGCACAACTGTTTAGACATTATGACTTCTTTGAGACTAACCCCTCCACAACCTCCAATGTTGTTTTTACATCCCTGCAGAAGGCCACTTCATAATGTTGTAAATAAGGGCAAACAATTGAGAGGGGGTGAATCAGTTGTCACAAACTTTAACACTTGTAGTATGTTGCCTTCATTTTCACTTATCAATAAATCAATGATATAACCATGAAAGCATAATTCAACAACACATGAGCAGAAACATAAACAACACACATAACACCAAGATTTTTACATGGAAATCTGGTTAATGGAAAAACCACAGTGGGGGTTAACCTACAAGAAATTATACTCTGTTAAAAGTATTACAAATGGGGAAGGCACATACCTTTAGGGCACACTTCCCAGAGCTCACTATTCCAAGAGCCTCACTACCTACAGAGATGATTACAAGTAGATTATAGAATGTTTCAACTAATGAACAACATCTACTAATGCAGAAATTCAATTCTGGTTAAGAACAAAATACTTATCTTACACACTTCATGCTTACTTTGCCCTGTTTTACTCTTCGGCCATAATCTGGGCTTAGATCTTCACTTTCTCACTTATTTCTACTCTTTTAACACTTACTCCATCATCACATCACATTAACACACCAAGACACTCAAATCCATTGACTATATATATCTGCACCAAGAGATGCAATCAACTATAGTTGGCTTCAAGAAAACTTAGAACATTTATTAAGAACTATACTCTGCCGGCTGAATTCATGCACAAACAACAGCACGAACCAAAAACTTGTGTTCTCAAATCATCAATCATCTTAGCAAACACCACTAGTTATCACAAAATACTTAATCAACACTTTTCTTCATCCGGACCAAGATCAAATACTAGGTCAACCTATTCTTCTTTTGACTGTACTAACTAGAACCCGATACTCAGATGCTTATAACTTTTGAATCCTTTATCATCAGAGGCTACATTCCTAGATTTGAATAGTCTTGACAGTCCTTATTACTCCCTTAGATCTGTAACACACAGTGATTTACCACCGGAAAGATCTGGACCCAGATACTGGACGCTGTCACATGTTCTATTTCTAACTACCCAGACTTAGAAAAATCTTCACTCTGGCTTCCAATGTGAGTAGATTATGTAATACGAATGTGTAGTATAGACTTAGTTGCCATCAATGACAATACCTATCATATGTAGTAGTGTCTCTTTCCAACAATCTTCCCCTTTGGCATTGATGGCAATGCTTAGTGAAAACTAAGTGTTGGAACAACTCCCTCTTTCTATGTATACTTATGCTTTTCACTAATCTCCAATGCTCCCCCTTTGCTAGATGCCTCATTTTTCACTGCTCTTCACTCCCCCTTTGACATCAATGGAAAGGGTGGGGTCTGCAAACTAAAATTTACACAAAAATTCTATATACCAAGCTGCATATGTACAAACAATTCTTAAGTCTTATTTACATAAACTTAAGTACATCACCAAAAATGTTCTTCAATCATGCCAGGTCACTATCCTAGCCCTTCTTCATAGTG
This sequence comes from Cunninghamia lanceolata, assembly GCA_027924645.1. Classification (NCBI taxonomy): domain Eukaryota; kingdom Viridiplantae; phylum Streptophyta; class Pinopsida; order Cupressales; family Cupressaceae; genus Cunninghamia; species Cunninghamia lanceolata. Next base: position 1,550,725 of record BSBN01001054.1, read on the forward strand.
TTCAAAATTGAGATGTGGCCATAGAATAGAAATGCTTGTGATTCTGTCATTCGTCGATCAATGGGGTCACTTGATTAAGTTGCAGCTTGGGCTTTGGTCAGAGTATTGAACATTGCTTCCATTTTGGGGGAAATTAGTCCCTGGAGCTCACTCATCCTTGCCTCTATGATCTCCTTTTCTTTTGTCAATTTCATTATATCTTCAATCAAGTTGATTACCTAACTCTCCTTTCTTTCCACAGATGTTGTCATAGGATCAAAAGATGTGGATACACTAGATAGTTTTTGCTTAGAGACTTTTATTTTATCTTCAATATCCTTTATAACTTTAGGAGAGGGTAAGAACCATTTATATATATTTCTTCCTTCTGTAAGAGCATTTTGAATGCTCTTTACATTGGCATCCAGTACCATTCTATCTACTCCAATCAACCCTTTTAGAGCATCAAATCTTATATCATTGAATTCCTTTTGAACCCTGACCTTTGTATATTTTTCAAGAGATTCAAAATGAGAACTTACATATTTTATTAGACTTTTCAACTAGCTGGACAAAGATGTTGATGAGTCCTTCAGGTATATTCGCATGATTTTCTTAAAAATCCCTGATTCTAGACCAAGTACCTCACAGTCTTCTATGTGAGACTTTAAAATATCTTCTCTGGCCTTAGCTTGAGCAATGGAGGCCAACTTTATCTTCTGCACCAGAGATAATGTATCAAAATTTATTGGACCTTGCATTATGTCATGATCTTCTTCAATTTGTTTGTCTGTTTCCAAAATTTCCTTTACTGCTTCTATAGTGTCTCTTGCCCAAAATGATGTTTCTGACTTGTGCTCTTCAGTGCTTGCATCTTCTCCCTTTTGAGAGTCAACCATATTGTCCTGCTCATAGTTTCCATTCTTCTTCTTAACTTCTTCTTTCTTTCCATCAACATCAGAGGCATCCTTTCTTTTATTTATGTCAAAATTATCTTATACATTTTCTTCTGGAGGGTTTGGTGTATCCTCATTGGTAGTTTTATTAGGTTCCTCAACATCTAGAATGGAAGAGTCAATTCCATCATCAATTTCTTCTACTTGATCTTCTTTCACCATTTCTTCATCTTCTTTATTCAAAGCTTCTTCTTTTGGAAAAGGGTTATCATCTACTCCAGTTTGTTGCTCATCCTTCTGCAATTCTTCATCATTCAGAATTGTTGCATCCTCAGTATCAACTGGTTCTTGAATTTGTTTAGTTTCTTGAACAACTTCCTTTATGTCTCCAATCATCAGCTGATTCATCATGGTCTTGCTTCTTAATTCGCTATTGACTTCTTTGAAAATTCTGTCTGCTTCTTTTTTGTTGATGACTAGACACAAATTGGACAAAACATGTTCTCTCAACTCCATATCCTTTGACTTGGTAGCTTCTTTTCTGGTTTCCAAAATGTCTCTTAAACTCTTGAGAGATTCTGAAAAAATCTCTACTAGGGCCCAATTGAATACATTCAAGTATTTGATAGTAGCATCTTTTAAAAGTCTCTTACCAGCATCATTGTAAAGATTATAAAATTTAGTTAATGGCTTTAAATTCCCATCAGCAGTGATTGACTTAACAATATTTTTTGCAGGAGTTGGCTTCTCAGCATTAGCCTCTGACTTCTGCCTTTTTTTGTCTTCTTGCTTCCAGAAGGCTTCTCTTTTGACACTTTAATAGCTTTAGTACCTGTGGCCTTCAACTCTTTAAGATCTTGATCAGAATCTATCTTTTCTTCATTCTCCTTTTCCATACTGTCATATGACCTCTTTGCCATAACTTTTGTTCTTTTTCTTTCTTCTGGTTTCTCTGTTCTGATAGTTTTTTTTTTAATAGAGATAGCAACAAAACTTCTGGTTTTTCTATGCTAGCTAGTGGAGACTTCCAGAACACTTCCTTGTTTGTTATCCTACATCTCCTTTTTATCTTTTTCTATCCTTTCTTTGTTCTAGTTCACAAGTTCCTTAGTTATGCCAATGATGCTTTCAGCATATATTTCTAGTTACTTTTGAGCTTTCCTCTTGATTTCAAGTTTTCTGAGTTCAACATGCAATTTCAAACTGAGCTCCTTATATGTCCCAAATCTCTCCATAGAATCATCCTTGGGTTTTCTCAAGAGATGTTGAGCATACATATCCAAAATCTTCTCATTTACCTCATACCCCATGGGCATGGTCTAAATAGTTCTAGGTTCTACTGCCTCCATTAAGCACTGATCAGTGTCCACCATGAAATAGATTTCATTCTCATATTTCTCAAGAACTAATTTAGGGATTCTTTCCCTAGAATGCATCATGCTTTGAAAATTCTTGAAGTAACCCCAAATTGCATTTTTTTGTGCTTTAGAGACACCAATGTTATTCAAGTGTTCTCTTATCTGTATAGCAACAAGTTTATCATCTGTCCAACACATGCTTTTCTTGTCAAGTAACTCATTCATGAAATAGAAGAACAAACATAAGATTAGTGTACCATATTTGAAGGTGTTCTTCTTATCCTTCTTTACCTTATTCAAATTTTCCATCAACTAGTTTTGCAACAACTGACACAAGTCGTAATCAACATTCTCTCTTAACATTTTGTATGCACCATATATGGTTGTTTTAGAAACAGAGTTCTCCCTACTAGAGTGATAAATTTTGTAACCAATTACCATTGAAGAAAACTTAACACCTGGATCAATAATATAATTGATTGTCATTGCCCTTTTGTCAAACATTGAACCAGTAGCATCAGTTACTATTTGATTCTTCACTGCTTTCAACATTGGCAGTCCACGGGATGAGTTTAACCTTGTCATAGCCTTGATGGTGTCCTTGGTGATCTTGAAGGGTTTCATTAGCCATATCAATTCATCATGCATTTAGCTTAGCACATACCAGACCCACTCATCTTCATCAAAGGATGGAAACCCTATAATCTAGATAAAATGTTTATCTTGCAGTGCCTTATATTCAGGTTTAAGACCATGAATTTCATCCCTTAGATGATTCTTGAACAAATCTATAAACCTTGAGTCCCCAAATTCATCTATGCTCACATGAATATAGACCCTAATATCTTCAACATGCAATACACCATATAGAACACTTGAAGATGCACCTAACGGGTTGACTTCTACTGATTTGTGAGAATCTTCTTGAATTTGGGTTGGGGCCTTTCAGTAATATCAACAATCAACAGTGTAGCCATTGGAAAAGATTACAAGATCAAATCTTTGCAGAAAAATACATTTTCTCTTTCATGGAATCAGGGTTAGCTAATGATTTCGCTGGTCATACCTCAAATGCTTGAAATCTTAGCTCATATTGTCTTCTGCTCACTCTCTTTGAAATTAAAGTGATCCAAATGATGAAAGGATGACCTTTTATGCTCCACAAAACCTAATTCTCCATTGTAATAAATGTGTTTCCCTAACTTCATCCTGTTACTCTATTTCTTGATACAATTTCTCATGAATCATTACACAAATCACCATATCCACTTCTTTTCTTCCCAAAATCCTTTTAAATGATCTGCAATAGGCTTTTCTATCTTCATTCATCATGCCAGATTCAGACACCTACTTACTAGCTGGAGGAATTCAATTTTCAATGCAACCCCCCCTGAGATAGAGCTCCCATTTTAGTTCCCTGAGGAATTCTCAGCACTGGCTTCTAATGCAAATCCATAACCATCATTTCTTACACTTTTCTTCACCCATGTCTTGTTCATTTCATTCTAGATTTCATTTATATCAACTTTACCCTTGTCTTTTTCTTGTCTCTACTCATCCAGTTTTTGGTTAACCAGACCACTTCTTTCATTATTCTTGCTTCTACAGAATCTTGCAATATCACCAGATCTATTGGAATTAAAACATACAACATTTCTTTTCTTATTCGATTGATTTCCTCTTGATCTACATTGAATAGCCATGTGTCCAAATCCATTGCATGGAAAACAATATCCATTGAAAGAATTGAAATTTCTTCTGTTGTTAGAGTAGTTTATCATCATACTTAAATGGAATCACTGGATCTATGACCATACCTTTTACAATTGAAACATTGAATGAAGAAGGATGGACCACTTTGATTCACTCTAATTCTACATTGAGTAGCTCTATGACCAAATTAATTGCAATTGAGGCAATTGCCATTGAAAGATGGATACCTTTGAGCATTGGGTTGTCTTATCGGAGGTCTTCTAGGATTCCTTCTTTGATTTATTGCATTAGAATTTCTTTGGTTGGATCCAAAACTTTCACCTTTCTCAAATCCCAGACCATGTTTATCATCTGCCTTCTTCTGACTGTCAAGCAACACCTCAAGTTTAGCTGAGCTTATCTTGAATTTCTCTTTATATTCATTTGCAATCTCTAGGTCATGTTTGAGAATGACAATTTGCCTTTCAAGTTCTTCCTCATTGTCTCTGCTTTCATGTAGATCAAACTCTAGATGGCCAGCTATTATGTCCAATCTGCAGCATTCTTTTGTTCTTTCTTTCAGAGATTGATTCAGTTTTTCTTCAATCTTCTTAGTTTTTCAATTTCCTTAGTTAGCCACATCACCCCGGATTCCATCTCATGTTTTAGGACAACAACTTCTTTAGCTAACTTCTCACATTCTTTTGTCTTCTCTTTCAGGGCCTCATCCATGTCATTGTCTTTATTCTGATTTCCTAGTTGAAGAAGTAGCTCCTTCCTCTTTTCATTAGTTTTGCTCAATTTTTATTTTAAGTTCTCAATGAAGTCTTCAACATATTTAAGGTTCTCTTTCAATTCCTTGACATCTTCTCTAGACTTATCAAGATCTTCTAAAGCAAGTTTAAGTTGTTCCCAGAGGTTGTATGAATCCATCTTAATTCCTTCCCAAATCTTAATCAAGTTGTTAAACTTCTTCCAAGGAACCTTGTACTTATACCAATTCTTGGAAATAAGGGCAGACAACTGAGGGGGGGTGAATCAATTGTCACAAACTTTAACACTTGCAGCAATTTGCCTTCCTTTTCACTTATCAGTAAATCAATGATATAACCATGAAAGCATAAATCAACAACACATGAGTAGAAACATAATCAACACACATAACACCAAGATTTTTACGTGGAAACCTAGTTAAGGGAAAAACCACGATGGGGGTTAACCCACAAGAAATTATACTCTGTTAAAAGTATTACAAATGGGGAAGGCATATGTCTTCATGGCACACTACCCAGAGGTCACTGGTTATAAGCCTGACTACCTACATAGATGATTACAAGAATATTATAGAATGTTTGAATTGATGAATAGTATCTACTAATGCAGAAATTTAGTTCTGATTAAGCACATAATACTAATCTTAAACACTTCATCCTTACTCTGCCTTGTTTAACTCTTTGGCCATAATCTGGGCTTAGATCTTCACTTTCACACTTCTTTCTACTCTTTTCACACTTACTCCATCATCACATCACATTCGTATACCAAGAAACTCGAATCCATTGACTATATATATCTGCATCAAGAGATTCAATCAACTATAGCCACCTTCAAGGAAACTTTGAACATTTATTAAGAACTCTACTCTGCTGCATGAATCCATGCACAAACAACAACGCGGACCAAAAAGTTGTGTTCTCAAATCATCAATCATGTCAGCCAATACCACTAGTTATCACAAATTACTTAATCAACAAATTTTCTTCGTCTAGACCAAGATCAAATACTAGGTCGGCTTGTTCTTCTGACTATACTGACTAACTAGAACCTGATACTCAGATGCTTATAACTTTTGAATCCTTTATCACCGGAGGCTGCATTCCTAGATTTGGATAGTCCTGACAATCCTTATTACTACATCAGATCTGCAACACATAGTGATTTACAATTGGAGAGATTTGGACCCAGATAACAGACCCTGTCACATGCTCTGTTTCTGACTACCGAGACTTAGACAAATCTTCACTCTGACTTCCAGTGTGACTAGGTTATGTAATGTGGATGTGTAGGATACACTTAGTTTCCATCAATGACAACTCCTATCATGCGTAGTAGTGTCTCTTGCCAACACATAATTCCCTATTTGTCACCTTCTTTACTATCCAAAGTTGTTGGCACTTTTGTGTCTTACCATTCTAATAGGTCACCATCTATATATCAATTAAACTAAAATCTTATTAGTTATCTTGTAAACTAAAATCTTATTAGTTAGCTTGTTCAGATCACTCGTCTTTGTCTATTTTTTCTCCCTACCTCCTCCAACTGCACAGGTCTTCATAACTTTAGGCACACTGAAATTTCCCTAAAGACAAGAAAAGTATGCAAGTTTATTTCCTTTTGTAGAATAACTGCAAATGAGTATATAATAATATTCCATGTATTCTGAAAGGCAAGTGTTTTAAAATATGGTTCTATATGTCTTTGCATGTGAAACAAAAATTTAAAATACACTACAACTCCAAATCTTCATAAAATCTCAGTAATTGCGCTAGCTGTAGTCGTTTGCTAATTATTATGGAGGTAGTATATGTTGGAATGATGAGATTTTATATTTTTCTCTTTCCATGTTTTCAACTTAACCTAATTGTTCTTTTCATGTTTTTTAATTAAATTTATTTTCATATCTTTCCTAATTTAAATTGAGGGAAATTGTTTAGAACTATTGTTTTTAAAAACTAGGGAACAACTCAATCTATTGGTGTTCACTGGTTGACTAGAGAACAACTCAATCTACTGGTATTCACTAGTTCTTCTTCAGCTTAGTGGATACTTTTTATGTCATGGTTGTTTGATCATGTGGCAAATTTCCACTTCTCTCTTCCCTTCTACATTGAAAACATACAAGATTAGAATTTTAGGATATTATTTTTTAAAAAAAAGAATTTTTATAATTCTTATGTTAATTGGTGGTGAAAGTTAGAAATCTTATTATTTTCCTTTTTGCTTTATCTTATGTAAATCAAGAGATTGAACCGTTTTAGCGATTTAGGTAGTGGTATGACACTTTGAAGGGCCACAAGGCCATATCTTGGTACTTTGAAGTGAATAGTTAGGTTTAATTTCCCTATTGAAAGTTGTTCCGTTTTGACTTATTTATATGTTATGTTAAATCATTGACCACATGAGGTTTCATAGTAGCAATGTTCTACTCTTATCATTTTAAATATTAGTATGAAAGATCCCATAAGTATTTTTTATGCATACCTTTGTCTCAGTTGAATGTATGGAGGCTATTCAAATTTATGAATGTAATTAATAAGTACTATTCACAATAATTTAATTGTGGGTGTCACTTCTAATGTTGTCTCGAGAAAGATAATTATGAGGTCAAAAATAATAAATTATAAATTACTTACTAGTAATTTTAAAAAAAGATTGAAAAAATCACTTGCTAGTATTGAAACCATGTTTCTTTCACTCTCATCTAACTCATATGTGGTTTCTTTTAAGAAAAGTGATAAATATATGCAGTTGCAATTTGAAATATACTAATAATTTTATCATTATAAAAATAATTTGTAGTAAAAAGGTCTTTGGTATGCTGGTGAAGTTGAAAGGTTCTAAATGAGCCAACCAGGGATGCGTGCAAGGCCTTGACACCATAAGGGATGAGACTGGAATCGTGCCCTTGGTGAATTTGGCGGAATGGATATTTGCTTCCCTATCGAGTAGAAAAAATGACCTTTTAGTTAATAGGCTTTTATATGTGAGCATTATAGTGCACAGAATTATTTCAAGCCATAAAAAAATTCACGCTAGAAAATTTTCTAAACTCATCAGTTGTTCCTATTAGCGTATTCCTTGAACCTCCTATAGGTGCAAGTGCTAGTTATGTATATATACATATATACATATAAATACATATACATATATGTGTGTACAAATTCAAAGAAGGGGGACATAATTATCATGTGTGTGTGTGAGAGAGAGGGGGGGTGTGGGGTGGTTTAAAGATTGGCTTTATCAAGTCTACCTCCACTTTGAGGAGATCCATTTTACATATGCATAATAAAAGGTAAACTTGATCATTCGAATTTTTGAACCTCACAAATGTTCATTCTATAAATTAATAATTCTTTACCATGTGCAACAAAACTCTTAACCAGATTTACCTATAGTTTAGAAATATAATGTATAACTTATTAAGAAAATAGTTAAAATAGATAATTATTCAAACCAATTTATAATGATAGGTAAAAATGTGTTTCGAAACCATTTGTAAACCAACAATGCATTCAAAATGGGACAATAAATTCATACATGATGTCACTTTTTTGTTCAATGTCAAGGATCATGCTTTACTTCAACCAAAAACACCATTATTGAGAATCTCCAATGCCCTAGTCAATGTTCCCGACGAGGCAATTTCTCTTGTTGTCTAGTTCGACAACTTTCTTTTTCTTTCATGGAACTTTGTAGAGGTTTCAAGATGAAGACTTATTTTTGCATCTAGGAGCCAAGAGAAATATCAAAATACCAATCTCTAAGCATTTATCCCTGGTCTATAGGGAAAATACCCTAGTGTGTGTATGGTAAAATGGGTGGTGGTCTACACCACAAGTATTTGCTAAAGTGATGCAACATGAGAGAAATAATAATATTAAAATAATACTATTCTATAACAATAGAAAAATATTACTAGATTTTGGCACTGTAGAGGAGGCTGCAAGCTCCATGAAGGTGCAATCCAATGGTAGATGGCTAAAACATTTGTACAAGAGAGTCTCTTCTGAACTCCAAAGCTTGATAAAAAACTCACAAAATAAACCATGAGAGATGCCACAATGTGATGAGCATCCAAATATACAAAGCATACTCATAATAATTCTTCAAATATTTTAGTGGTGCTCAATAGGATATTTTTGTGTGTTTTCCAAACCTAAGAGAGAAAATCCACAATCCAAAAAAAATCTCAAAAATCTTCAAGAGAACTCCTATTTGTCAACTTCCACTTTTACATGCAAGAGGAGAATCTGCTAGGTCAGGTATGCTACAGAGACCATTCTAAGGTCATTTGAGCATTACCCTACCCCAAGATTTTGAAAATGGGCAAGAGAATCAATGTTTAAAATTTTTGGCATATTTGGGATGCCAATGTGGTATAAGGCTGTCCGCATACAACGCTTGTGTCTTAGGATATTCCTCTAAGCTTAGTACATGTTCTCAACAAAATACAACAAATAAATGTCTGATGAGCATTTTTGGTAAATAGTTGGTGATGAGGGGAAAATAGGTCAAAAGGTCAAGTTTGATGACCCTAGCAACATGTTACGGGTACAGATACTGAAGCAAGCGAAATGAATCATGAAATTGTGAGTGTACCAAATTTTCTATGTAGCATGTACATGTACCATGCATATATATTTACCCGATAGGCTTTTATATGTGAGCATTATAGTGCTCAGAATTGTCTCATGCTGTAAATTTCTTGCCAGAAAATTTTCTAATTACTTGAATCCATGTTTGAGGGAGAATTTTTAAGTAAATCATTGGTATCGATGTTAATTTCTTTTGAGGAAGTGACAAGGAGATTAATTATATTATCTTTTGTCAATATCATATTTTTATTTGTCAAATTACATGAACTTTAAACATATAAAGATATACTCAAACATAAAATCTAATTGCTAACTATATTTGGATTAACACATTTTCCTTATTCTTAAATGAGTAAGAACAATAGTACCAATAAAGTAGACTAATAAGATTTTTATAGGTAGGATTTCACTTAACTAGAAAGTTGTCTCATGCTAGAAAATTTTCTAAACTCGTCAGTTTTTCTCACGCAAGTAAGCTTTCACTTAACTAGCAAGTTGTCTCACGCCGCTGAGAAATTTTCTAAACTCATTAGTTTTTCTCACACAAGTGGGCTTTCACTTAACCGGCAAGTTGTCTCACACCAGGAAATTTTTTAAACTCGTTAGTTTTTCTCATGTCCAAAAAAAATTTATCAGAAAAAGTCTGTGATGTTGGAAGTATCCCTGACCATATGGTCAAAAGGAAATAACTCATGTGAGCTATCAAATTGCAAGATTTGAGGTGAGCTAAAGGGCTCACACCGTCAAAAGAAATATTGGTGCCGAATTCAGATTTTTTAAGAACTGTCAAAATTATTTGAGATTTGATTGCATTGGGTTACATCTATAGAGAATAATTTGAAATAAAAAATCCTCTTAGTCTGATCTGATTTTGAAAAATATCTTTTCTCAAAATCTATAAATTCTATCATGGGCAAAGCATTTGTCTACCTACACTCTTTGGAATTCGAAAGGAGTACAAGAGGGTCCTTAAAGCTATGGTTTGCCCATCACTGGAGCCATTGAGGATCACTTTGACTACTTCATTGTGGAAGGGACAAAAGTTTTCTTCAAAATTGCATTGATGAATATAAGAGCACCGTATTCAGAGGGAATATGTCACCTGAGCTACCTTTGTTTCTAGTTCTCATGTCATAATTATGCTGGATGCTAAGAGCTTTCCCATACTCTTCGATGTGAGCAAAGTAGAAAAGAAGAATTTCTTCATGGGTGTCCACATGCCCAACATAGACTTTACGAGAAGCTATCGGGTGCTCTCATATTTAGACACTTCACAAGAAAATCACACCATGCTCAAGAACTTCTAGTTCCATATATTGGATCAACCCAACCAAATGGTTTCCAGAATTGAAGCAGGCCATGGGAGAGTAGTGGGCTAAGCTTGACAAATAATTTGTTGAGTCCAACAAGGTTGAATTTAACAAGAAATTGTAAATATGTTTTACTTTTCTGTGTAGGTCAGTGCTGAATAGAGATCTTGTAGATCCAAGGCATGCTAGCCTGGGAACACAAGGGCCAAGCCTACTTTGTGGTGATGATATCACGGCTACTACTAGCACAATTGTATAGGCATTATGACTTCTTTGAGACCGACCCCTCCACAACCTCCAAAGTTGTTTTTACATCCCTACAAAAGGCCACTTCATAATGTTGGAAATAAGGGCAGACAACTGAGAGATGGGGGGTGAATTAGTTGTCACAAACTTTAACATTTTGAGTAATTTGCCTTCCTTTTCACTTATCAATAAATCAATGATATAACCATGAAAGCATAAATCAACAACACATGGGCAGAAACATAATCAACACACATAACACCAAGATTTTTACATGGAAATCTGGTTAAGGGAAAAACCACGATGGGGGTTAACCCATAAGAAATTATACTCTGTTAAAAGTATTACAAATGGGGAAGGCACATGCCTTTAGGGCGCACTGCCCAGAGCTTACTGCTCCAAGAACCTCACTGCCTATAGAGCTAATTAAAAGAAGATTATAGAATGTTTAAACTAATGAATACCATCTACTAATGCAAAAATTTAGTTCCAGTTAAGCACAGAATACTAATCTTACACACTTCACCCTTACTCTGCCCTGTTTCACTCTTCAGCCATAATTTAGGCTTAGATCTTCACTTTCGTTCTTCTTTCTTCTCTTTTCGCACTTACTCCAGGATCACATCACATTCACACACCAAGATACTCAAATCCATCATCTATATATATCTGCATCAAGAGATTCAATCAACTATAGTCGACTTCAAGAAAACTTAGAACATTTATTAAGAACTCTGTTCTGCCGGCTGAATCCATGCACAAACAACAATGCAGACCAAAAAATTGTGTTCTCAAATCATCAATCATGTCGTCCAATACACTGGTTATCACAAATTACTTAATCAACAACTTTTCTTCATCCGGACCAAGAACAAATACTAGTCAGCCTATTCTTCTTTTGACTGTACTGACTAACTAGAACCCGATACTCAAATGCTTATAAATTTTGAATATTTTATCATCAGAGGCTACATTCTTGGATTTGGATATTCATAATACTTATTACTCCCTCAGATGCTTATAGAGAGATTCAGACCTAGATACCAGACCCTGTCACATGCTCTATTTCTAACTACCTAAACTTGGACAAATCTTCACCCTGACTTGCGGTGTGAACAGATTATGTAATGTGAATGTGTAGGATAGACTTAGTTTCCATCAATAACAACACCTGTCATGCGTAGCAGTGTCTCTTGCCAACAATCTCCCCCTTTGGCATTGATTCCAACACTTAGTGAAAAATGACTAAGTGTTGGAACAACTCCCCCTTTCTATGTATACTTATGCTTTTCACTGATCTCCAATGCTCCCCCTTTGCTAGATACCTCATTTTGCACTACTCTCCACTCCACCTTTGACATCAATGGAAAGGGTGGGGTCTACAAACCAAAATTTACACAAAAATTCTATATACCAAGCCGCATATGTACAAATAGTTCTTAAGTCTTATGTACATAAACTTAAGTACAACACCAAAATTGTTCTTCAATCATGCCAGCTCACTATTCCAATTCTTCTTGATAGTGTTCAAATTTGAGATGTGACCACTGAATAGAAATGCTTGTGATTCTATCATCTGCAGATCAATGGGGTCACTTGATTGAGTTGTAGCTTGGGCTTCAGTCAGAGTATTGAACATTGCTTCCATTTTGGGGGAAATTAGTCCCCAGTTCTCATTCATCCTTGCCTCTATGCTCTCCTTTTATTTTGTCAATTTCTTTATATCTTCAATCAAGCTGATTACCTAACTCTCCTTTCTTGCCACTGATGGTGTCACAGGATCAAAAGATTTGGATACACTAGATAGTTTTTGCTTAAACACTTTTCTTTTATCTTCAATATCCTCTATAACTTTAGGATAGGATAAGAAATATATATATATATACCTTGTATTTGTTGGAAAGAGACACTGTGTGGCTTCATGAATGTTGTCATTGATGGCAACAAAGTCCTTCCCACACATCCATAGGACATGGTATGTCTATACCGAAAGACAGATTAAAGAGTATTTTGGTCTGGTGACCAAGAATAGAGCATACAACAAGGTTCGACAATCAGGTCCAGATCTCTCAGAGGAAGTATCTCAACAAAGTATAGACTTGGGGAAGTCAAGAGGAGTACCATAACTGATACATTCTAGAGATTGAGCCTCCGGTGATGAAAAAGTGAAGAGATATGAACACCTAAGTATTGGGTTCCTGTTTGGCAGAGTAGACTAAGGAAGAACTGACCGATAGAGCATCAGACCTTAATCCAAATGAGATATTGATGGTGATCAAGTTTCTTGAGGTATCATTCATGATTGGCTAACATGATTGATGACTTCTATAACTATCTTTTTGAAATGCATCACTTAGTAAGCATGGGTTCAACCGACAGACCAGAGTTTGGAAATATCTTGAGTTTTCTGGATGCTGACAAGAAAGATGATTGAAATCATTGATGCAGATATATATACCAAATTGATTTTGGTATGAAGGTGTGTGTGGTGTGTTTTGTTGTGCGAAGAAAAATAGAGAGTAGCATGAAAGTAGCTATACAGGTTCGGTATGTGACAGGACAACAACACCAAAGAAGAGGAAGAATGAAGTTTGGTAGATCAGTGTATTGAGCCTAACTGGAACTAAACCTCAACATATGTGGATACTTCTCATCAGTTCAATCACCTGGTTACTTTCTTTATACCTTGTAGATAGTGAGTCTCTTGTAGGCAGTGAGCCTCTTGTGAGCAGTGTGCTTGGGCAGAGAGCCCTAAATGGCAAGTACCATTTTGTACTTCTATTCTTTTAACAAAGAATACAATCTTGGGTTGGTACCCCGTGGTTTTTCCCTTAACATGGTTTTCCATGTCAAAATCATTATGTTATGTGTATTGATTTCATTTCTACTTTCATGGTTATGTATGCTTATGTGATTTGATATTGCACTAGTTGTTAAAGAAGAACAAAGAGTTAAAGTAATTAAGATAACTGATTCACCCCCCCTCTCAGTTATCAACAATTGGTATGAGAGATAAGTTCCTCCTAACAAAGCCTAACAGCTTGAGGAAGATCTAGGAATTTCAATGGATATGTATGTTATGAGGGAATAACTTCACTCTACCCCAGATGATCTTGAGCAATCCCACTCTAAAGTCAAGAACTTGAAGGAAAGAATCAAACAGGCTGATGAATTCATAAATGAACTAAAAGCAAAACTAAGTATTTCTATGAAAAAGAGAAAGGAACTACTTCAACAATTAGCAAGTCAAAGTGAAACCAATAATACTGATGGAGATCTAAATGAGAAGAACAAGTTATGTAAGAAGCTATCAAAAGAGGTCATTATGGTAATACATGAATTGGAATTAGGGGTTATGAAATTCACCCAAGAAATTGAAGAGAAAAGAAAATTTGAAGATAATCTAAAATAGTCTCTCAAGGAGAAGTCAGAAGACTGCCACAAAATGGATAGAATAATCAGGCATCTAGAATCTGATCTTGAAGAAACTAGAGATAATGAAGAATAACTTGAGAATTAGATTGACACTCTCAAAAGGGATCTTCAAACAACAAATGAATACAAAGAGAAATTCAAGATAAGCTCTACTCAAATTGAAGTTCTTCTTGAAAGCCAAAAAAGGGTAGATGACAAGCAAGGCTTGGGGTATGAGAAAGGTGAAAGCTCCAGATCTAGTCAGAAGAACTCTGGATTAGGAAATCCAAGGAACATGCCTAGAAGACCTCCAGTAAGGCAACCAAATGCTCAAAGATATCCATCCTTCAATGGATACTACCACAATTGCAATAACTTTGGTCATAAAGTAAATTAGTGCAGAAGAAGAATGAATCATACTAATTCATCCTTCTTCGATTAGTATTTTAACTGCAAAAGGTATGGTCACAAATCTCATGAGTGTAGAAATATGCAAATGAACAATTCATTCAATGGTAGATGCTTTGCATGCAATAGAATGGGACATATGGTTAATCAATGTAGATCAAGAGGATACCAATCAAATATGCAAAGATATGTTGTTTGCTATAATTGCAATAGATTAGGTCATATTGCTAAATTCTGCAGAAGTAAGAATCAGGACAAAAAGGGTCTGGTGCATCATAATCAAAACCAAGACAAAGGAAAAGGAAAAGTGAATGTGGATGAAATTCTAAGGGAGATGAACAAGATTTGGGTGAGGAGAAGTACATAAAATGTTGGGGATGGATCCGCACCAGAATCTAGTGCTGATATTCCTTCCAGAAACTAAATAGATGAGCTCTAGCTCAGGGGGAGTCACAAAAGAAAACAAGTTCCCCCAGCTAGTCAATTGGTGCCTGAAATTGGCACATGGAAGGTTGCGGATTAAAAGAGCCCTCAGAGAAACATCTAAATAACCCTTGGTAAAGATTTGAAAGATCCGCAAGGAGTTTGAAAAGGTTAATCATCCAAGATTAATCTGGTTTGATAGTCATCCAGCAAAAGTAGGACTTTCACAGTTAGATCTGGTATAATTCAAAATTGAAATATTTGGATTTGTCATTAGATGGAATGATTGGAGAAAGGGAGATACATTGTAAGTTATCATTGTAGGTGCATTTTAGTGATCCAGAAAGATCTCTCTTAGAACAAGGAAAACAAGGCAACCAGAATAACTTAGGTTGTGCATTTATTACAAAATGGAATTAGGGTTTGCACAAAAATATAAGGGTTCTTTGGTTCATCATTTGCACATTTGCATTCAAGAAGAAGAGAGAAGGAGCTCTGCAACAAAATTGTCTCAAACCTCTCAAAGATTAACTGCAGAAGTCGTTTCATCCAGCAATCTGATCTGGCTCATATTGTGAACCCTAGAAGCATAAAAGGTATTTTCTGCTCTTGAATATCTCTCTCTGAATCTTTGAAAGATGGCTACTCTAAATGTTGTGAAGATCACTGATAGGCCGCCTCCTAAATTCAAAAAACATCCCTATAAATCCTTAGAAGTTGATCCCTCAGGCGCATTTTCTAGCATTCCGCATGGAGTTCTACATGTAGAAGATGTTAGGGTTTACATACAAGCAAATATTGAAGAATTTGGGGAATCCAAGCTAATGGATATCTACCATAAGGAACTGATAGATGAATCTTTTGAACTCAAACCTCACTACAAGGCCATCCGGGATAAGCATTTTGGACACATTTCTGATGTTTTGCTGTAGATGATTGGGTCCAGTATGTTCTGAGTAGAATGCATGACAACTTTATGTGGTTGATGAGGCCATTCAAGATAACTAAGGATGCAATTAGGGCAGTAACCAGATTGCACTCATCTAGTGGGTTGCCTACTCTCAAATCAGTCAAAAATCAAATTGTAAGTTAGGCTACTGGATCAAAATTTGACAAGAGAGCAATGACTATAGAAGATATCACTAATCTGGATATCAAGTTTGTGTTAGACTTAGGGCACACAACTGAGAGGGGGGGTGAATCAGTTGTACAAAAGTTTTCTTCCAATTACACACTTAACTCCTTTTAGCAATTTAGTAGCATAATAATAAATTAACCATAGAAACACAATGCAATAAATCAAGAGTAGAAACACATCAACACATGAGACACCAAGATTTTGACATGAAAAACCTAGTTAAGGGAAAAACCATGGGGTGATTAATCCAAGAATGTATTCTCTATTAGAAGAATAGAAAGAACAAAATGGCACATGCCAATTAGGGCTCACTGCCTGAGCACACTGCTCACAAGAGGCTCACTGCCTACAAGAGACACATTGTCTACAAGAGACACACTGTCTATAAAGAAATAAGTATCACATACATGAACTAGAGAATAGCATCTTCACCATGCTTGAATCAGTTCCATTTAAGCCCAATACTTCTGCTCTACCTTTTGCTCTCCTCCTTGCTACCACACACTCATCTCCACAAGAACAACATTGAAATGACTTCGCAATCCCTTATTTATACAAGGCATCAACTTAGGAATGATCATCTAAGTCAAAAAACATCAACAAGAACATCCATGGGATGTGTAACTCATCTGGTTAGCCAATCTCAGGAAGAACACCATTATCCAGAAGTTATTTCTTAATTGCGAGCTCTAATTTCAATGCGAACCATTAACACAAACTAGACACGATCCAAAGACCTCCACAAGATTACCTGAGTCACCAAGAACATCCACACTTCGTCTGCTTACTGAAATCCTTCTCTCCTTCATCTAGAACCTCAAGAACATAGTCTATCATTACTGTCACAAAGGAATAGATGCTTTCAGACCTTCAAACCACAAACCAATTGAGTTGACACTTCACAAAGACTTCCTTAACACTCCTTCAAATCCACAGAATACGACAATGCATTTCTAGATCTCGCCAGACCTATCTATATCAGTCTATCACCACTGAGCATCTGCCAGAACCAGTTTTACTTGAGTGGCCACAACTTCTTTAGATCTTCATACGGACCTCTAAAATCTCTACTGGACCACCTTAAGACATATATCTACAAACCCTTTAAACCGCATCCTCTGATCCTCATCCTATCTTGGACTTTTACCTTACTGTCATCACTGTTCTTCACTGTTCCTGATTGAGGCTAATTTTCTTAATATCCTTAGCACACAGCTCATCCAATCCTTATCATTAATGCAACATGAGTATGTTGACATCAATGAAAACACTGGTTAGGCCCATACTTGCAACAATCTCCCCCTTTGTCATTGATGGCAACATATGATGTGAAAAACCATTAAGACAAGAACTTCTCCTTACTATCACAACTCCCCCTATCAGTAACAATCATTTGCATGTTTTATCTCCCTTTACTGCTCCCCCTTTGATCAAAAACCACTTGTTTTCACATGTCTTCTCTCCACCTTTGACATCAATGGCAAAGGGCACATACTTGCAATTCCAACACTTCAAAATCATACCTACTGCTCCCCCTGAGTAGCAGCTCCCCAACATCAATCTGGATCACAAGATGTGACCGTGATACCCACCAGATTGATGCACATCAGTGCACCTTAGCTCATCACCGGAGGGGCAGTAACCCCTAACTTCTCCTTGAGATAATCAAAAGAGTCCTTAGGTAGAGGTTTAGTAAAGATATCTGCAATCTGATCCTTGGAAGGCACAAACTCCAATCTGACTTCATTCTTGTTCACTTCCTCTCTCAAAAAGTGAAACTTGATGGATATATGTTTAGTCTTTGAATGCAACACTAGATTTTTAGATATGTTTATTGCACTTGAATTATCACAGAAGATTGTGATAGGTTCCAAATACTCCACTTTGATATCTCTTAGCATCTGCTTCATCCACAAAACTTGAGTGCAACTACCTACTGCTGCAATATATTCTGCTTCAGTTGTAGATAGAGATATTGCCTCTTACTTCTTGCTTAGCCAAGAAACCAATCTCTTCCCCAAAAAGAATGCTCCACCACTAGTACTCTTTCAGTTCTCCACATCTCCTGCCCAATCCGCATCTATATATGCATGAAGAGAGAAATCATGACCTCTAGGATACCATAGACAATACTCAACTATCCCTTTTAGATATCTAAAAATCCTCTTGATTGCCATGACATGAGATTCTCTAGGATCAACCTGAAATCTAGCAACAAGACCAACAGCCTGCATAATGTCAGGTCTAGTTTGAGTGAGATACAACAGTCCTCCAATCATTGACCTATACTTTGTCTGATCATCTTTGTTCAATTTACATCCAGTTGCCATGGGAGTATTCATTAGTTTTGAGTCTTCCATCCCAAATTTCTTCAACAATTATTTCACATATTTGGTCTGAGAAATGAAGATTCCTTTTTTTGTTTGAGTGATTTGTAGACCCAAGAAGAAATTCATTTCACTAAGCATGGACATCTAAAACTCACTTTTCATTTGATTTGTAAAAGTTTTACACATACTATCTCTTCCTCCAAAAATGATATCATCAACAAACACTTCAACAATTAAGATGTTTTCATTATCAATTTTGAAATATAAATTACTATTAGCAGTACCTTTGTTGAAACCAATCTTCGAAAGATGCTTATCCAATCTTTCATACCAGGCTCTTGGGGCTTGCTTCAATCCATATAGTACTTTCTTCAACTTGCAGACCATATCACCATGATCAAACAATTGAAATCCATCTGATTGCTCTATGTACACTTCTTCTTCCAAGTCACCATTCAGGAAGGCAAACTTGACATCCATCTGATACACCTTGAAATCCTTGAAGGAAGCAAATGCAAGAAATAATCTGACTTCTTCAATTCTTGCCACTGGGGCAAAAGTTTCTTCAAAATCAACTCCTTCTATTTGAGAGTAACCCTTGCAGACCAATCTAGCTTTATTTTTTATTACTTCACCAACTTCATTCAGTTTGTCCTGGAAGACCCATTTTGTTCCAATCACATTATTGTTTGTAGGTCTAGGAACAAGATCCCAAGTGTGATTTTTCTCAATTTGCATCAGCTCTTCCTCCATTGCTTTAGTCCAGTTTTCATCATTGCAAGCTTCATTCATTGTCTTAGGTTCAATCTTTGAAATTAGACAATACTCTTCTGAATCTTGAGCAATTCTCCTTCTTTTTTGTACTCCTTTGCTTTTATCACCTATGATATGATCTTCAGAGTGTTTTAGTCTTACATACCTAGGAACTTTGGGAATTTCTTGCACTTCTGATTCTTGATCAGGCTCATTGAAACTCATCTCTTCTTCCTAGTTTACTGGATTAGTTTGAATCTGACTTACAGAGGAGGCTTGGGTTCCTTGAGTCAAAACACCATTCTGATCATCTTTATCATATTCATAAAACCTTGAGGGTTTCTCAATTCCCTCATCAACCTTCACATTTGTACTTTCTATCATCTTTCTCAGTCTCTTGTTATAACACCGGTATGCTTTGCTTTGAGTAGAGTAACCCAAGAATATTCCTTCATCACTTCTAGCATCAAACTTTCCAAGATCTTCATCTCTTTTAATGTAACATTTTCTACCAAAAACTCTGAAATACCTCACAGTAGGAGTGATGCCAAACCAAAGTTCATAAGGAGTCTTACCAGTACTGGTTCTGATTTGAACTCGATTGAGAGTATAGACTGCAATGCTAATAGCTTCTCTCCAATAGATCTGAGGAACATTTGCTTCCATCATCATGTCCTAGATGCTTCTTGGATGGTCTGATTCTTTCTCTCCACTACTCCATTCTACTATGGAGTCCTAGGAGTAGACAACTATCTCTTTATTCCATGTTTCTTACAGAACTCTATGAACTCACTGAATGTGAATTCTCCACCTCTATTAGACCTTAGACACTTCAATTTTAATCCGGTTTCATTCTCTACCATAGCCTTGAATATTTTGAATTTCTCAAGAGCTTCTGATTTCTCTTTGAGAAAGGTTACCCACATCATCTGGGAGTAGTCATCAATTAGTAGCATGAAGTATCTATCACCTTGAATACTCCTGATTCTTGTCGGACCACAAAGATCAGTATGAACTAAGTTCAATAATCTAGTAGAAGACAGTTCCTTACTTTTGAATGTGACTTTGCTCATCTTACCCAACTGACATTCTTTGCACAAGCTGTTAGTTGGTTTCACCAATTTTGGAAGATCTCTTATAGCCTGAGTATTGCTTATTTTGATGATATTATCAAAATTCACATGACACATCCTCCTATGCCACAACCAACTCTGATCAATTTGAACAAACAAGCAACTTTTACCAGTACCAACCAAGTGAAAGATATTACCTTTAGTTTGAGTACCGGATGCAATCTCTGTTCCAGAACTTTCAAAGATCTTGCATTTTCCATTCTTGAACCGAAGATCATAGCCTTTGTCCACCAACTATCCAACACTGAGAAGATTGTGCTTCAAACCTTCAACATACAGTACATTACCAGTTTTGTTCCTTCCATCAAGAGAAATATTTCCTCTACCTCTAATTCTACCAGCAAAATTATCACCAGAGTTTACCACTCCTCCTTCATACCTTTCCAAATCTATGAACTTGTCACCTATCATATGGTGAGAGCAACCACTGTCAATGACCCAATGATCCTTCTCTTCAATTTGGGCAGCCAAAGCTCTTTCCATAGTCTTATGATTGACAGATACAAAGGACATTGGATCTTCTTCTTTGATGGCAATGAACACCCATTCATTTCTGGATTTGTTTCCTATCTCTGATTCATCATCTGTTACTCCTTCATTATCATCATCTTCATGTACATAGTAACATTTCTTTTGGAACCTTGGCTTGTTAGGATTTTGCCTTGAAAACCTTTCCAGACACCTTGAGGCAAAATGACCAATCTTATTGCAGTTAAAACACTTAAAAGGTAATTTTCCTTCATACTTACTGGATCCTCTTAGCAGCCTCTTTGTAATAAGGGCTTCAAGTTGAGCAATTTCTACTTCTTCTTCCAGACCTTTTCTTGCTTTTTCATACCATGACAGCTTCCCTGATGAAACCTTTGTTTACCTTTAACAGAGGCACTAGCTTTGAATGCAGATTCAGTCTTGGGTGGGTCATCTCCAAACTCTGTCATTTCAAATGTAGCCAATTTTCCAGCCAATTGATCTCTTGTGACAGTTGTCTGGGCTCTAAATTCTTCAATGGTAGCAGCCTTGATTTTGTAAGAAGTAGGTAGGGATCTAAGAATTTTTCCAACAATCTCATTTTCATCTAGGACTCCACCAGCATTTCTAATTCCACAAACAATCTCATTTTTTTGGCATAAAAGTAGTAATATTTTCATCATCTCTCATCTTCAGATTTTCAAATTTCCCTTTCAGACTCTGTAACCTTGCACATTTAACATATTTGTCTCCTTCATGCAAAAGTTCCAATTTTTGCCAAATCTCAAAAGTGGTTGGTAGTTCAATAACATTTGAGAGCTCTAAATTAGATAATACTCTTAGAAGAGCCTCTATAGTTCATAGATTGTTTTCAACATATGTGATTTCATTTAGGGTTTTTGGACCACCCTGTGGAGGTACATATTGTGTTGTAGCCATGGTCCAGTATGCCATTTCCATACATTGCAAGTGACAATTCATGTGACCTTTCCAGAGATTAAAATTCTTTCCATCAAACTTCAGACTATCCTTCTTGTAGGATGACATCCTGGATCTCCTCAAGCGGTTAAGCTCCTTTTAGAAGAACTTGGCTCTGATACCAATTGTTAGACTTAGGGCACAAAACTAAGAGGGGGGGATGAATCAGTTGTACAAAACGTTTCTTCCAATTACACACTTAACTCCTTTTAGCAATTTATTAGCATAATAATAAATTAACCATGGAAACACAATGCAATAAATCAAGAGGAGAAACACATCAACACATGAGACACCAATATTTTGACGTGGAAAACTTGGTTAAGGGAAAAACCACGGTGTGATTAACCTAAGAATGTATTCTCTGTTAGAAGAATAGAAAGAACAAAATGGCACATGCCAATTAGGTCTCACTGCTCGAGCACACTGCTCACAAGAGGTTCACTGCCTACAAGAGACACACTGTCTACAAAGAAATAAGTATCACATACATGAACTGGAGAATAGCATCTTCATCATGCTTGAATCAGTTCCATTTAAGCCCAATACTTCTGCTTTGCCTTTTACTCTCCTCCTTGCTACCACACACTCATCTCCACAAGAACAACTTTGAAATGACTTCGCAATCCCTTATTTATACAAGACATCAACTTAGGAATGATCATCTAAGTCGGCAAACATCAATAAGAATATCCACAGGATGTGTAACTCATCCAGTCAGCCAATCTCAGTAAGAACACCATTATCCGGAAGTTATTTCTCAATTGCGAGATCCAATTTCAATGCAGACCACCAACATGAACTAGACATGATCCAAAGACCTCCACAAGCTTACCTGAGTCACCAAGAACATCCACACTTCATCTGCTTACTGAAATCCTTCTCTCCTTCATTCAGAACCTCAAGAACACAGTCTGTCATTACTGTCACAAAGGAATAGATACTTGCGGACCTTCAAACCATAAACCAATCAAGTTGACACTTCACAGAGACTTCCTTAACACTCCCTGAAATCCATAGAATAGGAAATTGCATTTCTGAATCTCACCGGACATATCTATATCACTCTGTCACCACTGAGCATCTGCCAGACCTGGTTTTACTTGAGTGGCCACAACTTCTTTAGATCTTCATGCGGACCTCTAAAATCTCTATTGGACCACCTTAAGACATATATCTACAAACCCTTTAAACCACATCCTCTGATCCTCATCCTATCTTAGACTTTTACCTTACTGTCATCACTGTTCTTCACTGTTCCTGATTGAGGCTAATTTTCTCAATATCCTCAGCACACAGCTCATCCAATCCTTATCACTAATGCAACAGGAGTATGTTGACATCAATGACAACACCAGTTAGGTCCATACTTGCAATAGTTTGCATCTATGATAATTGGCTATAAGATATATCACTCCAGCAGAGAGAATTTTGTATCCAGAACTGTAATCTATGATGCTTATCAGATGTTAAGGGAGAATGCAGATTATGATCTTTGTGAGCTTTTTCTGAGCCAACTGTTGGAAAACCTACAAAAGATCAAGAAGGACAAGAAGAACTCATTCAAGTATGGTGGGCTGATACTGTGTTTGTTCTTTTACTTTATGAATGAGCTACCCAGATCCAGTGGTTGGGTATGGCAAAATGACAGACCAGTAGGCATACAAATTAGAGATTATATACATGGGATTGGTGATGCCAAGGCACAAAGCACAGCACTCTGGGGTTACTTCAAAAAATTCCAAAATATGATGCAGGCCAGAGAAAGAATCCCCCAATCATTGGTTGAGAAATACAAGGATACAATATGCTTTATGGTAGACACTGATCAATGCCTAATGGAGGCAGTGGAACCGAGAATAGTATGGATCATGCCAATGGGGTATGAGGTTGATGAGAAAATCCTAGAGCTGCATATCCAACACCTACTGAGTCAGCTCAAGGACCCTAAGGCAGAAAGGTTTGGAACCTTCCAAGAGATGAGTGTAAAAGTTCATGTTAAATTAAGACAGCCTAAGATCAAGAGAAAAGTGAGAAGGAAAGTAAAAGAATTCACCAAGAGGCATGGAATATCAAAGGAGGTAGTTGATGCCAACAGAGAGAAAATGGAAAGAGTAGAGAAAGAAAGGCAAGAAATAGAAAAAGAAAGTGCTCCAGTGCAAGCCCCCTCCCGGACCAAATCCTCCAAAAGCTCTGCACCTACCACCTCTAAGAGCCAAAAAGCATCAAAACCGGTAGCCCATACATCTAGAAAGGGAGAGAAGAGAACAAAGAAAAAGGCAACAAGGTCCTATACAAGTCAGAAGGATGATGAAGAAATTGAGATCGATGAGGAAGTCAAGAAAATGAAGAAGAAGAAGAAGAAAACATCCGGTGAACCCTCTACCAATCATAGCAAGGAAGAAGAGGTAGAAGAGTTTGTTGAAAGGTCTACTCTATCCATTAATGATGTAGTCAAGGCAGTTACTGTGGATGGGAATTTGCAACCAATGACATAATTCTATGATGAGTATAATGATGCAGATAAAAGGATATTGGAAGAAGCCATTGTTAAGTACCTAAACATATATAATAAAGCATTCATTGAAATCATTTCTCTAATCCCCAAGAGTTTAGAGAAAGTACTTGAACTTAGAAAAGATAATGCCAAGGAAAAGGATTTAGAGATCCAGGAACAAATAGCTATTCAGCTCTATCCCTCCATCACTCCAAAGCAAATGAACACGATCTTCAAAGATTGCAAGGATGAGTTCTGGAGCAAAGCCAGAATGAACAAGGTTATGCTCGGAGAGACTGATCAGGTGGCAAAAGAAATTGAAGACATTCTTTGAAATGCATACAAAAGATTCAATATTCCTATTATAGAGGACTTAGGTGATGAACCTTCTGTCATGGATGATGAAGGACTAAGTACATCAAAGGAAAATCCTATAGAGAAAACTGTAGAAGAATTAAAGAACATAGGTGAGGAGAAAACTAAGGATCTAGATTCCTCTACTCTAGAAGAGGAAGTCCATGAAGAAGTAAACATCTCTCTTTCGGATTCCCCAGTAGATTCTAGATCTAAAGGAGAAGAAAAGATAGAGGAGAAAATTAGACAAGAAGAAGAGGACAAGGGAAGAGAAAAAGATCAAACAAAGAAAACCCCAGATGACAACTCTGAGGCCACAGAAAGGAAGAAAACTCTGTCTCTAGCAAGAGACACTGCAGAAGCAGTCAAAGACTTCCTGATAAAAGAAATGATGAAATTAGATGAACCGGAGATACTTCAAGGACCATTTAATTTTGATTCCCTCTCCCCAGTTCAAACAATGAAGATAGCATCCTTTGCTCAAGCAAAGGCAAAAGAAAAACTTCTGAAGTCTCACATGGAAGACTGTGAGCTAATAGAGATTGCATCCAGTGTATTGGAGAAGATCATGCCATCCTTCTAGAAGGATCTTTCAGCCTTTTCATCCAGTAATCTAAAATCTCTTGTTAATTTTGTTAATACACATTTTGACTCTTTAGAGAAAGCAACAGAAGAGAAAGTTTGGAAATAGTTTTTGGGTAAGAGATTCCTGAAGTACAAGGGCTAATAACAAATGATAGGAGAAATATGGCTATTGGGATAAAGAGCTTAGAAAATGCTCTTAAAGATGGTAGAGAAATATATAAATTTTGTTTATCCTGGTCTAAAGTGACAATGGATATTGAGAATAAAGTGAAAGAGTAAGAGGGTATACTGTCAAGTATATCTTAGAAGTTTGATCCTCTCACCACATCCATAATAAACCAAGAATGTCAGACTATTGCCATTCTAAATAAACTAAAGAAACTTGAAAAGGAAAGGAAGAATATAATAAGTAGGATGGGTGAACTTAGAGGGATAATTATCCCTAAGTTAGAGGCCATGCATGAGGCCCTAACTGATGCTCAGACCACAGCCCGGACCAGTGATCCGATAGATCTGCAGAGGGCAGAAGCTTTTGCATTCCTATTGAGTGGTCACATCTCAATTTTGGATAGGATGAAGTAGAGTTGGGCAATAAAACTTGTCCAGTTGAAGACAATTTTTGCAGATATACTTCAGTATATGTAAGTATAACATGTATATATATATTTATGCAGCTAAGTATAGATTATTTTTGGAAATTTTGGTGTGCGGATCCTACCCTTTGCCATTGATGTCAAAGGGGGAGTGAGGAGCAGTGAAAAATATGGAATCTAGCTAAGGGGGAGCTCCAAAAAAGTATACTTTAGAACAGAGCATCAGCCAAGGGGGAGTGTAGTGTGACACTTAGTCATTTTTCACTAAGTGTTGCCATCAATGCCAAAGAGGGAGATTGTTGGCAAGAGACACTATGTGGCTTCATGAATGTTGTCATTGATGGCAACAAAGTCCTTCCCACACATTCGCAGGACATGGTATGTCTATACTGGAAGACAGATTAAAGAGTATTTTGGTCTGGTGACCAAGAACAGAGCATGTAGCAAGGTCTGACAATCAAGTCTGGATCTCTCAGAGGAAGTATCTCAGCAAAGTGCAGACTTGGGGAAGTCAAGAGGAGTACCATGATTGATACATTCTAGAGATTGAGCCTCCGATGATGAAAGAGTGAAGAGATATGAGCACCTAAGTACTGGGTTCCTGTTTGGCAAAGTAGACTAAGGAAGAACTGACCAGCAGAGCATCAGACCTTAATCCAGATGAGATATTGATGGTGATCAAGTTTCTTGAGGTATCATTCATGATTGGCTGACATGATTGATAACTTCTATAACTATCTTTTTGATACGCATCACTTAGTAAGCATGGGTTTGTAGGAGTACACTCAACATTGAGAGGGGGGGTGAATAAGTGTTGATAAAAAATTTTATCACCTTTCAAAATTTTAATGAACTTTGATTTCACAATCACCAAATTTTTAAATAGATATGAGAATATGTAGAACATCAACACAAAAGATTTTGACACAAAATATTAGCGAGGGGTAGAAAAACCACTCAAACTGCCTCACTGGCTTAAATGAGAAACTTCAAGTTTACAATTGTCTCACTGACATACACAAGTTTTCCTCACTAGCATATACAATTTCCACCTCAAGTCTCACTGACTATCATCATCTGAGAAACAATGAACAAAGTAAAATTAGGGGGTTTCCCTGTATCAATCAATCTCAACACCTTATCTCTCCTATTCATAATTTTAACAAATGTACATTTTTCTGTAAGCTAATGGAATAAAATTGACATCATCAAATATTCATCATCTTCAAAATATTTGATCAATCTGGTCTTCAAAATCTTATCATACCTCTGCAACTCAAAAAGAGTTTCATTTCAAATTTACAAACATATAATCATTCTCCTCAATTTTAACATCCTTCTTCTCTGCAAAACTGATGTGATATCTTCCCTATAAAAACAAACTGACATAATCCTTGTCAGAACACAAAAAATCCTCCACACTTTACCAATTCATCTCACAGCATATTCATCTTTCCTCTGTCAAAAAACCAAATCTTAATCACACCAAAAAATAGTCTCACACATCTCCCTCAACTTATCACCCTCAAAAGCATTTCATATATATCATTATCCACATAAAATATTTCCATATTAAAAAATAGTCGGTTCACCTTCCAGAATGAAGAAAAAACAAAGCAATCTTTCGAGGATCTTTTCATTCCTCCAAAATAGAAAGAAACCTTCACATATCTTAAGAAGAATAGGAAATGCCCTTAAATTTTGGCTTTTGCACCACAAAGCCCGTCAAAATTAACTTTTTCAACTGACCGTTGGTGTCCACATTCTATTTTGAATCTTATCCTTTTGATCACCTAAGCACACCACTTGTGAATTAAACTGTGGTCATTGATGAGCATTTCCCATGGAGTTTGAAGAGCCTTTACCTGGTGACTGGGCACCCTAGGCATCGAGGCTGGTAAAACAATGATGTTACATCCCTCAAGTTGTCACTTAATTGACATTAACCATCCCGACTGGTCAACTGTGTATTAAAATAAAAAGTATATGACGTTTAATTAAGGGCTCTTAGAATATGATTTAAGATCTTCTATTTGGAGTTTTGTGAGCTCATACAAGAATATTTTGCCCTCACATAAATTTGTGAAGAATAACTATGCAACTGGTAAAAAAAAACTTATGACAACAAATTTGAAACATAAATCTTCTGCACAAGTATACTCTCTGCAAGCCTTACACTATACATCTCATGACATGAAGATTTGTTTTGCACACATATTCAATCATGTATCTAAGATTACTGTCATGATGCCAATTAGGTGATGCATATTAACCCTTGTCATGTAATACAAGCTCTTAAACATAAAACCAAGAACCTTGCCTTGATTCAACACTTGATACAATGAAGATCAAATATCATTGAAGACTATGCCACTGTGATTCATTGAAATGACTAAGCCACTGCAACTTCAGAAAACTATGTCACTGAAAGATCTAAGAAATCACCACCATGTTAAATCATGTCACTGAGATATCTAAGAGATCATCAACATTTTGATGTCAATGAAAAGACAACAACACTCAAGATAGAAGCACTACAAAACTCCCCCTTTGTCTTTGACATTGATGGCAAAACCATGACACACTTCTCCCCCTTTTTGACATAAAATGTCAAAGGCAAAAATGTACCACAACCAATAAAGTTTTGTTCTCTTAAATGCAATCCTGTGTCGTCTAAAAGTAACCTCTGTCAAAACCCACACTCCACTTCACAATAAACAACTGCACAATACTATAACACTGTCAACCACAAAAGAATCTCATACACTTATCCTTTTAACAAATATGTACAAAAACTATATACAAACTATGTACAAATGTCATGATAAGATTCAAATGAGATTCAGGACATCATAAGAATATAGATGACAACTCCCCCTGAATCCAATATCCTTGTAACTTATTGAAGAGAGATAAAATATAGAACTTCTAATCTCTGTCTTAGAGATTCAAATATCTCCTTAGGCAAAGGTTTTGTGAAGATATCAGCCAATTGATCATTTGTATGCACATATTCCAAAGCAACTTCATTTTAAATCACCTTCTCCCTTAGAAAATGATATCTAATAGCAATGTGCTTAGTTCTATAATGCATTATAGGATTCTTTGACATATTGATAGAACTAGTGTTATAACAAAGAATAGATACATGATTTTTTACCTCAACCTTGATATCAAGAAGTGATTGTACCATCCAAAGTACCTGTGTGCAGCATGAAGAAGAAGCAATATACTCAGCTTCAGTTGTAGATAGAGAAACACAATCTTATTTCTTACTATGCCATGAAACCAATCTACCACCAAGAAAGAAAGCTGCCCCACTTGTACTTTTTATGTCATCAGGACAACCAGTCCAATCTACATCTGTATAGGCAAGAAGTGTAAAATCATTGTGTCTAGGATACCATAAACCAAAATCAAGTGTACCCTTAACATATCTAAAGATTCTCTTAACAGAATTCAAATGTGATTATTTAGGACAAGCTTGAAATCTTGCAACCAAACAAACAACCTGCATAATATCTGGCCTAGAAGCAGTGAGATATAAAAGGCTGCCAATCATATATCTGTACAAAGATTGTTCTACTTCAGGTGATTCATCATTTTAACTTAGCTTATGCCTTGTTTCCATAGGAGTACCCAAAGGTTTGCAATCATCCATTTGAAATCTCTTCAACATCTCTTTGGCATACTTATTTTTTGAGATAAATATTCCCTTTTCAAGTTGAGATATCTAAAGACCAAGAAAGAAAGACAACTCTCCCAACATAGACATTTCAAATTCTGATTTCATGATCTTAGGAAATGAATGACTCATATCATCATTGTTACTACCAAAAATGATATCATCAACATAAATTTCAACAACCAGAATATCCTCACCTTTGATTAGGTAGTACAAATTACTATCCACACCTCCTTTTGTGAATCCATATTCTTGCATAAACTTATCCAGTCTATAATACCAAGCCCTTGGAGCTTGCTTTAACCCATATAAGGCATTTTTCAACCTATAAACATGATCTGATTTGTCTTTATTCACAAAGCCTTCTGGTTGCTCCATGTAAACCTCTTCTTCAAGATCACCATTTAGAAAGGCTAATTTGACATCCATTTGGTATACCTTGAAATTTTTATAAACTAAAAAAGCTAAAAACATCCTTATAAATTATAATCTAGCAATAGGTGAAAAAGTATCATCAAAGTCAATTCCTTCAATTTGTGAATACCCTTTGCAAACCAATCTAGCTTTGTTTCTAACAACTTTACCTTTATCATCAAGTTTATTCCTAAATACCCATTTTGATCCAATGACATTCTTACCTTCTGGTCTTGGTACAAGTTCCCATGTTTTGTTCTTTTCTATTTGACTTAGCTCCTCTTTCATGGCTTTAATCTAGGCTTCATCTTTGCTAGCCTCAACATAACTCTTTGGTTCCATTTCTGATAGCAAACACAGATGTGCTTGATTATGTGTAGCAGCAAGCTTTCTTCTTGTTAACACACCACTATCCTTGTCTCTAATGATCAACTCATAAGGATGATCTCTTTGATATGTCTTTGAAGGAGTCTTTGTCTTAATTTCAACTAATTTTTCAGAAGCTTCTTCCTTTACCTAAATTTCTTCTTCCTTTTGTGAATGATGATCATCTTCATTGTCATGAATCAGTTGCATACAAGGCTGCAAATTCTCATCCACCTTAACATTAGTACTTTAAATTATTCTTTTGAGTCTTTTTTTAAAGCATTTATATGCTTTGCTATGTGTAGAATAACCCAGAAACATACCTTCATCACATCTAGACTCAAAACTACTCAAGGTATCATTATCTTTCTTGATGTAACACTTACTTCCAAATTTTTTAAAGTAACCAACATTAGCTGACTTACCATACCAAAGTTCATAAGGAGTATAATTTGACTTTACCCTTAATTGAACTCTATTTAAAGTATATACAACTGTATGAATAGCTTCTCTCCAATAGATATTAGGCAGATTTGCATCATGTAGTAAGGTTCTTGTCATTTCTTTTATAGTCCTATTCTTTCTTTCAGCTACTCCATTTTGTTGTGGAGTTCTAGGAGTTGAAAATTGCCTTCTTATCCCATGTTTTTCACAATACTCCTCAAATTCCTTTGAAGTATATTCTCCTCCATTGTCTAACTTTAAACATTTTAGCTTGAAATCAAATTCCTTTTCAACCATCTTTTTGAAGATTTTGAATCTATCAAAAGCCTCTGATTTATGCCTTAAGAAAGTTACCCATGTCATCCTTGAAAAATCATCAATGAAAAGCATAAAATATTTTTCACCTCCTAATGCTTTAGTCCTTGTAGGACCACACAAATTTGAATGCACAAGCTATAGAGGTTTTGAAGTGAAATACTCCTTAGGTTTGAAACTAACCTTGGTTTTCTTACCCAACTGACACTCTTTGCATGTAGGATTGCTTGGTTTTGAAATATGAGGCATATTTCTTACATTGTGATTCCTGTTGATTCTCACAAGATTGTCAAAATTCACATGACCAAGTCTCCTATGCCACAACCAACTTTCTTCAATTTGACCCATGAAGCAAATATAGCTATCAACACTTTTAGTTTCAGATTTATGAAGATTGTAGATGTTACCACTAGTCCTTAGACCTGCTGCAATAACTTTACCTAATTTCTTTTTGATCTCACATCCATGTGCATCAAAAACAACATTAAAGCCATTATCACATATTTGACTAACACTTAACAAGTTATGCTTCATCCCCTCAACAAAATACACATCATGTAGTGGTGTTTCATCATCAAGAAGAATTGTACCTTTGCCTTTGATCATGATGCAATCATTATTCCCAAACATAACAGATCCTTCATCAATATTTTCAAATTTAACAAAGTTATCTTTGTCTCCTGTCATGTGGTTAGAACAACCACTAGCAATCACCCATTGTTGCTTCTTTTTAGCATGAAAAGAAGCTTGTGCAATCACGACATCAAAGTTCTTATTGATCACCTTAGGTTTCCAAACAAGTAACTTCTTATCAGGACTTAAAGAAGACAATCCTAGAATGGTATTCCTTGTAGTTTGCTGCATTTGCAAAGAAGGTCTACAAAATTTGGCAATATGCCCAAAATTTTTACAATTGTGACACTTCAAACTTCTTAAAAACATGAATGGATTTCTTGGAAATAAATGCATTCTTCTTCTAACTCCAAATCTACATTCACTAGCTTTATGTCCAAACTTGTTGCAACAAAAACAATATCTAGTAAAATGAGCATTATACCTAAAACTTTCATTCCTTTTGTAGTTTGTTGTCCTTATGATTGATTTATCATTTGCATTAGCCTTTTGAGAACTTTGTCCTTCTTCAAATCCAAGACCTGATTTATCTTTGAATCCTTTTTGTCTGTCAAGGAGATCATCAAGTTTATCACTACTTCTGTACATATCAAGTCTTCTTCTCAGATCCACAATTTCAGCTTCAAGTGTATGACACTCCTTGTCCTTGTTATTCAACTCTTTACTCTTAACATCAATAATTCTCTTACTTTCTTCAAGAGACAATTTTAGATCAGTAATCTGCTTCTCATAATCAGTTAATGTATTATTCATAATTTCATTATCCTTTTGAAACTGACCTCTTTATGCAATGATCTCCTTTTTAAGCTTCTTGACCTGACTTAATGCACACTTCAATTCTCCTTCAAAATCAATAACAGCTTCACAATTATTTGATTGTTCTTCACATTTTTCATTTTGTACTTCATTTAGAACAGCCATAAACAAAGTCTCTACATCTTCTTCAAGAAAATCATCTAAATCACTTTCAGTCACATCAGCATTTTTAATAAACAAACTTCTTTTCTTTCTGAAATTGTTTTTCCTTCTAGAAACAAACTATTTCTTTTTTAATTACTTCTTATTTTCATCTTCATCACTGTCTAAGTCTTTGTAAGGACACTTAGTTGCATAGTGTCCAATCTTTCCACACTCAAAACATTTGAATGGAAGCTTACCTTTGTACTTGCCAACAAATCCCTTTTTTAATTTTCTTACAAGGGATATTTCTTGATCTTCATCCAACTCCTCTGATTCAAAAATCTCTTTCTCCTTTTTGATTGATTTGAAAGCAGATTCTTTGCTTGAAGGTGTATCATTACTGATTCTCATCTCATAAGCTATGAATGTGCCATGAGTTTCATCAAAGGTTACTTTGCTTAAATCTCTTTCCTCAACTGCAAACACTTTGGACTCATATTTTGAATTTAAAGTCCTTAAGACTTTTGTAACAACTATCTTTTCTTCCAAAGTATCACCCAATCCTCTTATAGCATTTACAATTTCTTGAACTATTAGAAGATATTCTGCTATCACTCATCTTGAGACTTTCAAATTTGGCCCTATAGGATTGTAATTTTGCTTCTTTGATTTTATCATCTCCTTGATAAATATTGGACAACTTGTCCTAAATTGCCTTAGTTGTCTTACACTCCATGATTTTGACAAGTATATCATTGGTTAAGCCACAACATATTGCATTTTTAGCCATAGCATTATTTTCATATGCCTTTTTCTCATCAGCGATTATAGGAGGATTTGTAGCAGTATATGCAATTTCAATGGTAGCATACACATCATACCCCAAAGATGACAAATACGACTCCATCCTAAAGTTCCAAAATACATAGTTAGACCCATCAAACATAGGTGCTTTGTAGTTTGAATAACCTTCTTGACTTGCCATGATAAGTACTCCAAATATCTGATCTACCCAAGCTGATTAAGCCTTTACACAGAACTAGGCTCTGATACCAATTGTAGTACACTCAACACTGAGAGGGGGGGTGAATCAGTGTTGATAAATTTTTTTGACATTTCAAAATTTTAATGAAATTTGATTTCACAATCACCAAATTTTTAAACAGATATGAGAATATGCAGAACATCAATACAAAAGATTTTGACACAAAATATTACCAAGTGGAAAACCCTCCAGGGGTAGAAAAACCACTCAAACTGCCTCACTGGCTTAAATGAGAAACTTCAAGTTTACAATTGTCTCACTAACATATATAATTTTGCCTCACTGGCAATACAATTTCCACCTCAAGTCTCACTGACTATCATCATCTAAGAAATAATGAACAAAGTAAAATCAAGGGGTTTCCATGTTTCAATCAATCTCAACACCTTATCTCTCCTATTCAAAATTTTAACAAATGTACATTTTTCTGTAAACTAATGGAATAAAATTGACGTCATCAAATATTTATCATCTTCAAAACATTTGATCAATCCGGTCTTCAAAATCTTATCATACCTCTGTAACTCAAAAAGAGTTTCATTTCAAATTTACAAACAGATAATCATTCTCCTCAATTTTAACATCCTTCTTCTCTACAAAACTGATGTGATATCTTCTCTGCAAAAACAAACTGACATAATCCTTGTTAGAACACAAAAAATCCTCCACACTTTACCAATTCATCTCACAGCATATTCATCTTTCCTCTATCAAAAAACCAAATCTTGATCACACCAAAAAATAGTCTCACACATCTCTCTCAACTTATCACCCTCAAAAGCATTTCATATATATCATTATCCACATAAAATATTTACATATAAAAAAATAGTCGGTTCACCTTCCAAAATGAATAAAAAACAATGCAATCTTTCCAGGATCTTTTCATTCGTCCAAAACAAAAAGAAACCTTCACATATCTTAAGAAGAATAGGAAACGTCCTTAAATTTTGGCTTTTACACCACAAATCCCATCAAAATTAACTCTATCAACTGATCGTTGGTGTCCACATTCTATTTTGAATCGTATCCTTTTGATCACCTAAGCACTCCACTTGTGAATTAAACTGTGGTCATTGATGAGCATTTCCCATGGAGTTTGAAGAGCCTTTACCTGGTGACTGGGCACCCTAGGCATCGGGGCTAGTAAAACAATGATGTTACATCCCTCAAGTTGTCACTTAAGTGACATTAACCATCCCGATCGGTCAACTATGTATTAAAACAAAAAGTTTATGACGTTTAATTAAGGGCTCTTAGAATATGATTTAAGATCTTCTATTTGGAGTTTTGTGAGCTCATACAAGAATATTTTACCCTCACATAAATCTGTGAAGAATAACTATGTAACTGATAAAAAAAACATATGACAACAAATTTGAAACATAAATCTTCTACACAAGTATACTCTCTGCAAGCCTTACACTATACATCTCATGACATGAAGATTTGTTTTGCACACATATTCAATCCTGTATCTGAGATTACTATCATGATGCAGATTAGGTGATGCATATTAACCCTTGTCATGTAATACAAGCTCTTAAACATGAAACCAAGAACCTTTCCTTGATTCAACACTTGATACAATGAAGATCAAATATCATTGAAGACTATGCCACTGTGATTCACTGAAATGACTAAGCCACTACAACTTCACTAAAATGACTAAGCCACTACAACTTCACAAAACTATGTCACTAAAATATCTAAGAAATCACCACCATGTTAACTCATGTCACTGAGATATCTAAGAGATCACCACAAAGATCATCAACATTTTGACATCAATGAAAAGACAACAACACTCAAGATAGAAGCATTATAGGGTTCAGCCGACAGACTAGAGTTTGGAAATATCTTGAGTTTTCTGGAT
This sequence comes from Cunninghamia lanceolata, assembly GCA_027924645.1. Classification (NCBI taxonomy): domain Eukaryota; kingdom Viridiplantae; phylum Streptophyta; class Pinopsida; order Cupressales; family Cupressaceae; genus Cunninghamia; species Cunninghamia lanceolata. The sequence goes on from BSBN01001054.1 coordinate 1,586,333, forward strand.
GTCGACTAGAAAGATGATTGAAATAATTGATACGGATATATATACCAAACTAATTTCAGTACGAAGGTGTGTGTGGTGTGTTGTGTTGTGCGAAGAAAAGCAGAGACTAGCGTGAAAGCAACTATACAGGTCTGATATGTGATAGGATAGTAGCACCAAAGAAGAGGAAGAATGAAGTGCAGTAGATCAGTGTATTGAGCCTAACCAGAACTGAACCTTAGCATATGTGGATGCTTCTCATCAGTTCAATCACCTGGTTACTTTCTTTATACCTGGTAGACAGTGAGTCTCTTGTAGGCAGTGAGCCTCTTGTGAGTAGTGTGCTTGGGCAGTGAGCCCTAATTGGCAAGTGCCATTTTGTACTTCTATTCTTTTAACAGAGAATACAATCTTGGGTTAGTCACCTCATGGTTTTTCCCGTAACAAGGTTTTCCACGTCAAATTCATTGTGTTATATGTATTGATTTTATTTTTGCTTTCAAGGTTATGCATGCTTATGTGATTTGATACTGCACTAGTTGTTAAAGAAGAATAGAAAGTTAAAGTAATTAAGATAACTGATTCACCCCCCCTCTCAGTTATCAACAATATTATGTCCTAATCTTCTTCAATTTGTTTTTCTCTTTCAAAAATTTCCTTTATTGCTTCTGCAGTGTCTCTTACCCAAAATGATGTTTCTAGCTTGTGCTCTTCAGGGCCTACATCTTCTCCCTTTTGAGAGTCAACCATATTTTCCTGCTCATAATTTTCATTCTTCTTCTTAGCTTCTGCCTTTTTTCCATCAACATTAGAGGCATCCTTTCTTTTATCTATCTCAGAATTATCTTATCCATTTTCTTCCAGAGGGTTTAGTGTATCCTCAATGGCAATTTTATCAGGTTCCTCAACATCTGGAATGGATGAGTCAATTCCATCATCAGTTTCTTTTATTTGATCTTCTTTCACCATTTCTTCATATTCTTTATTCAATGCTTCTTCTTCTAGAAAAGGGTTATCATCTACTCTAGTTCATTGCTCATCCTTCTACAATTCTTCATCATTCAAAATTGTTGCATCTTCAGTATCAACCAATTCTTCTAAGACCACATATAACTTGTTCTTATCCAGTACTTTCCTTACAATTTGTTTAGTTTCTTGAACAAATTCCTCTATGTCTCCAATCAGTAGCTTATTCATCCAAGTCCTGCTTCTGAATTCACTGTTGACTTCTTTGAAAATTTTGTCTGCTTCTTTTCTAGAGATCACTGGACACAAACTAGACAAAACATGTTCTCTCAACTCCATATCCTTTGACTTGGCAGCTTCTTTTCTAGTTTCCAAAATATCTCTTAAACTCTTGGGAACTTCTGACAAAATCTCTACTAGGGCCCAGTTGAATACATTGAAGTATTTGATAGTAGCATCTTCTAAAAGTCTCTTATCAGCATCATTGTAAAGATTATAAAATTTAGTTAATGGCTTTAAATTCCCATCAGTAGTGATTGACTTAACAATGTTTGTCACATAAGGAGTTGGCTTCTCAGCATCGGCCTCTGACTTCTACCTCTTGTTTGTCTTCTTGCTTCCAGAAGGCTTCTCTTTTGACACTTTAATAGCTTTACTACCCGTGGCCTTCAGCTCTTTATGCTCTTGATCAAAATCTATCTTTTCTTCATCCTCCTTTTACATACTGTCATATGACATCTTTTCCATAACTTTTGTTCCTTTTCTTTCTTCCAGTTTCTCTATTCTGATAGGTTTTGTTTGAACAGGGGCAGCAGTAGAACTTCTGGTTTTTCTATGCTAGTTGGTGGAGACTTCCGGAGCACTTTCTTATTTCTTATCCTGCATCTCCTTTTTAGCTTTTTCTATCCTTTCTTTGTTCTACTTCACAAGTTCCTTAGATATATCAATGCTTTCAGCCCACATTTCTATTTGCTTTTGAGATTTCGTCTTGATTTCAAGTTTTTTGAGTTCAACATGCAGTTTCAAATTGAGCTCCTTATATGTCCCAAATCTCTCCATAGAATCATCCTTGGGTTTGCTCAAGAGATATTGAGCATACATATCCAAAATCTTCTCATCTGCCTCATACCCCATGGGCGATCCAAATAGTTTTGGGTTCTACTACTTCCATTAAGCACTGATCAGTGTCCACCATGAAACAAATTTCATTCTCGTATTTCTCAACAACCAATTTAGGGATTCTTTCCCTAGAATGCATCATTCTTTGAAAATTCTTGAAGTAACCCCAAATTGCATTTTTTTTTGCTTTAGAGTCACCAATGCTATTCAAGTGTTCTATTATCTATATAGCAACAGGTTTATCATCTATCCAACACATGCTTTTCTTGCCAGGTAACTAATTCATCAAATAAAAAAACAAACATAAGATTAGGGTACCATATTTGAAGGTGTCCTTCTTATCCTTCTTTACTTTATTCAAATTTTCCATCAACTAGTTTTGCAACAACTCACACAAGTCACAATCAGCATTCTCTCTTAACATTTTGTATGCAGCATATATGGTCATTCCAGAAACAGAGTTCTCCCTACTAGAGTGATAAATTTTGTAACCAATTACCATTGAAGCAAACTTAACATCCAGACCAATAATATCATTGATTGTCATTTCACTTTTGTCAAACCTTAAACCAGTAGCATCAGTTACTGTTTGATTCTTCACTGCTTTCAACATTGGTAGTCCATCGGATGAGTTTAACCCTGTCATAGCCTTGATGTCATCCTTGGTGATCTTGAAGGGTTTCATTAGCCATATGAATTCATCATGTATTGAGCTTAATACATATCGGATCCACTGATCTTCATCGAAGGATGGAAACCCTATAATCTGGATAAAATGTTTATCATACAGTGCCTTATATTCAGGTTTAAGACCATGAATTTTATCCCTTAGATGATTCTTGAACAAATCTATAAACGTTGAGTCCCCAAATTCATCTATGCTCACATGAATATAGGCCCTAATATCTTCAACATGCAATACACCATATGAAACACTTGAAAATGCACCTAACGGGTCAACTTCTACTGATTTGTGTGGATACTTCTTGAATTTGGGTCGGGAGCTTTCACTAATATCAACAATCAATGGTTTAGCCATTGCAAAAGATTACAAGATCAAAGCTTCGCAGAAAAATACCTTTTTTCTTTCACAGAATTAGGGTTAGCTGATGAATTCGTCAGTCACACCTCAAATCCTTGAAATATTATCTCAGATGCTCTTCTGCTCACTCTCTTTGAATGTAAAGTGATCCAAATGATGAAAGGATGACCTTTTATGCTTCGTAAAACCTAATTCTCCATTGTAATAAATGTGTTGCCTGAACTTCATCCAGTTACTCTATTTCTTAATGCAGTTTCTCATGATTCATTCCAGAAATCACCATTTCCACTTCTTTTCTTTTGGAAATCCTTTTAAATGATCTACAATAGGCTTTTCTATCTTCATTCATCATGCTAGATTCAGGCACCTACTTACTCGCTAGAGGAATTCAATTTTTGATGCATCTAACCCTAAGCCAGAGCTCCCATTTTAGTTCCCTAAGGAATTCTTATCACCAGATCCTGATGTGGATCCATCACCATCATTTCTTACACTTTTCTTCACCCATGTCTTATTCATTTCATTCTAGATTTCATTTATATCAACTTTACCCTTGCCTTTATCTTGTCTCTACTCATCCAGTTCTCTATTTACCAGACCTCTTCATTCATTATTCCTACTTTTGCAAAATCTTACAACATGACCAAATTTATTGGAATTAAAGCATACAACATTTCTTTGCTTATTCGCTTGATTTCCTCTTAATCTGCACTGATTATCCATGTGTCCAAATCCATTGCATGGAAAACAATATCCATTGAAAGAATTGACATTTCTTTTGCTGTTAGAGTAGTTTATCATCATACTTAAATGCAATCATTGGATCTATCACCATACCTTTTACAATTGAAACATTGATCGGAGAAGGATGGACCACTCTGATTCACTCTAATTCTGCATTGAGTAGCTCTATGACCAAATTTATTGCAATTGAGGCAATTGCCATTGAAAGATGGATACCTTTGAGCATTGGGTTCTTACCGGAGGTCTTGTAGGATTCCTTCTTTGATTTCTTGCATCAAAATTTCTTTGGCTGGATCCAGAGCTTTCACCTTTCTCAAATCCCATACCATGTTTATCATTTGCCTTCTTCTGACTATCAAGCAACACCTCAAGTTTAGCTGAGCTTATCTTGAATTTCTCTTTATATTCATTTGCAATCTCTAGGTCATGTTCGAGAATGACAATTTGCCTTTCAAGTTCTTTCTCATTGTCTCTGCTTTCATGTAGATCAGACTCTAGATGGCCAACTATTATGTCCAATCTGCAACATTCTTCTGTTCTTTCTTTCATAGATTGATTCAGGTTTTCTTCAATCTTCTTCCTTTCTTCAATTTCCTTAGTTAGCCTCATCACCCCAGATTCCATCTCATGTTTTAGGACAACTACTTCTTTAGCTAACTTCTCACATTCTTTTGTCTTCTCTTTTAGGGCCTCATCCATGAAATTGTCTTTATTCTAATTTCCTAGTTGAAGAAGTAGCTCCTTCCTCTTTTCATTAGTTTTGCTCAATTTTTCTTTTAAGGTTTCAAAGAACTCTTTAGTATCTTTAAGGTTCTCTTGCAGTTCCTTGACATCTACTCTAGACTAATCAAGATCTTCTAAAGCAAGTTTAAGTTGTTCTTGGAGGTTATATGAATCCATTTTAATACCTTCCTAGATCTTTCTCAAGTTGTTAAACTTCTTCCAAGGAACCTTGCTCTAATACCAATTGTTGGAAATAAGGGAAGATAATTAAGGGGGGGTGAATCAGTTGTCACAAACTTTAACACTTACAACAATTTGCCTTCCTTTTCACTTATCAATAAATCAATGACATAACCATGAAAGCATAAATCAACAACACATGATCAAAAACATAATCAACACACATAACACCAAGATTTTTAGGTGGAAACCTGGTTAAGGGAAAAACCATGGTGGGGGTTAACCCACAAGAAATTATACTCTATTAAAAGTATTACAAATGGGGAAGGCACATGCCTTCAGGACCCATTGCCAAGAGCTCATTATTCCAAGAGGCTCACTTCCTACAGAGATGATTACAAGAAGATTATAGAATGTTTGACCTCATGAATAACATCTACTAATGTAGAAATTTAATTCCTGTTAGTCACATAATACCGATCTTACACATTTCATCCTTACTTTGCCCTATTTCACTCTTTGGCCATAATCTGGGCTTATATCTTCACTTTCACACTTCTTTCTTCACACTTACTCCATCATCACATCACATTCTCACACTAAGACACTCGAATCCATTAGCTATATATATTCACATCAAGAGATTCAATCAACTATAGTCAGCTTCAAGAAAACTTAGAACATTTATTAAGAACTTTGCTCTACCGGCTGAATCCATACACAAACAACAATGCGGACCAAAAATTTGTGTTCTCAAATCATCAATCATGTCGGCCAATACTACTAGTTATCACAAATTACTTAATCAACAACTTTTCTTCATTTTGACCAAGATTAAATACTAGGTCGGCATTTTCTTCTTCTGACTGTACTCACTAACCGAAACCTGATACTCAGATGCTTATAACTTTTGAATCCTTTATCACCGGAGGCTACATTCCTGGATTTGGATAGTCTTGATAGTCCTTATTACTCCCTCAAATCTGTAGCACACAGTGATTTACCACTAGAGAGATCTAGATCTAGATACTGGACCATGTCACATGCTCTATTTCTGACTACCCGGACTTAGTGTCATGCCCACATTTCCCATGCAGTCACAACATGCATCACACGTGTCATGTCCACATTTGTCATATGGTCATGACATGAAATATCAAAAAATTTCCCACACTTCCCTATAAACCCCCTCGCATGCGTAAGCGTGCTTGGTGGCATATGCTTAAGACGTAAACAATACAGTTGTCAGTGGGGTAATATGCACACGTGTGCATACCCAAATGCAAGAAGGCCAACAAGGGGGTCATCGCAACATGGTTAACATTGCTACAACGGTTAAACTTACTAACCTTCTAAACCCTAAATTCTGGAAAAATCTGGTAGCATAACGTCTCACAGGCGTGATTGGGGTTTATTGCACTAACACTAATTTGATCATGAGGTTTCCTGATAGGATTAATAAATTTCTTACAACTCCCTAATTACATTGAAATTATAGTTGATTGAGTTAATGGAACATTTTTCAGCAAAGACCTATCATTTGCTCTCCTTCATGTTTTCTAAAATTTAATATTTATCTATTCTTCGTCACGTTTCCTAAATTTAAAACATTTTTCAACAAAGCCCGATCATTTGTTCTCCTTCCCGTTTCTTTGAAATTTAATTTTAATTTTCTCTCTTTCATGTTCTCTATCAATCAGAGTTATCACTGCATCCTTTACAATATTCCTAATTTCTTGGTAGATCAGTTCTCTATCAATCAGAGTTATCACTACATCCTTTACATTATTCCTAATTTCTTGGTAGATTAGTTCTCTATCAATCAGATTTATCACTACATCCTTTACATTATTCCTAATTGCTTGGTAGAATAGATCACGTAAACAGGACTTACTAACTTTGTTTGATGAAGTCCACTAAGTTCCGCTCTAGGTTTAATTCAACATCTGAATTAATTTTTTTAATTTACTCGCCCCCAATCATGATTAACGGATTATTAAATCTTAAATTAGTATTCTTAGCCAAAAAGGTCGTGCATTTTCCCCTCTTTGTTTTCACTTTTATCTTTCTTTCTCTTTTTCTCTCACTTTCTCAATTTGGTGTTTACTCAATTTACAAGTTGAGTTTAAATGGCCACATATGAAATGCATATGATGGCTTAATTTATTTAAGAAGATATAAATACACACACACACACACACACATATGCTATGTATTATATCCCTAAGTTTTCTTTTATATGGATAGTGAATTTATTAAATTCATTCTATATATATATATATATATATATATCACTAAGTTTGCTTTTATAAGGATAGTGAATTTATTAAATTCATTCTATATATATATATATTTATTTTACTTGAGAAAAGTATATTTTTCTTTTTGTTTTCTTTGTATTTCATTCGTGAAAATTATCAAACCCCGAAATACAATTTTCTTATGAATAGAATTAATATATATATATATATATATACATACATTCTTATTAATTAATTGTTAGTATTTTTTTTTTCCTTTTATAATTATGAACTATACCTTCTTTTGTATTTTTTTAATTTTAAAAGGGGGGTGGAGCCCTAAATCTTTAGGGTGAAATCCATTGGATGAACCCTAAAAAAATTTCTTGTTTGTTTGTTTTTGATTTAAAGGGTTGGGAGGGATGGCGGTGGCGGACTGGTGGCTGGCCACAGGGTACATAGTGGAGGTTCCATGGGGGTTAATGGGCGGACAATGCAAAGGGGTGTTCGCAGTGGCAGGGGAGTGGCGGAGCGGAGGTAACAGGGAGTGCAGGGAATATGGCACAAGGAAGGTGAAGTCCACGAGGCTTTTAATGTAAGGGGAGTGTGGGGAGGAGGCGAGTCCCCACCCACATCCCACAGTGTGGGGTGTGGGTGGGGGCTCCACCCCATCCCCACACCCATGGTGACGGTAGCAACGGTGGGGGGGGGGGTTTCGAACCCCCCCACCACTTCACTGAAACTTCTTTGTAATATAAACTACGAACTGTCTTTTTTTCTCATTCAATCACAGTTTATCTACTATGTAACATTTGCATAGTTTTAATCTATTTCCTTAATGGAATTTCATTTATCAAATATAAATGTATATATATGAATATATATATATATATATATATACACAACAGAAGCTCAATTTTATTACAAATCAAAGTTTAATTAAAATTAATATATAACAAATATATATATATATATATGTATATATATCTATGTATATATATATATATATATGTTTACACAGCAGAAGCACAATTTTATTACAAATCACAGTTAATTAATATTAAAAAAAACTATATATATATATATAAAGTGTATTTTCTTATATATTTTCTTTTCTTAGGCAGAATATTAAACTTAGTCACATCTAATGAAATATTGCAATCTTTCAAACACACATAGTAATAGAATTACAATATTTTTTTTTTTTTAGATACAACCAATTTATAAGATGAGTAACTATATTTTTCTTCCATCATTTCAACTACAAAGAAAACACTCATTTTTCCTATCAAGTTTATTCATTGCTTAATTAAAAATTGCTCATTTTTTTTTTAAAGGAGAGGAGCAACATACTCAAGTAATTCAAAATGCCTATAATACAAAGCTACAACCAATTTTCTTTCTTCCAAATAACAAATTATAATTTCTTTTTCACCACAATAACAACTAAATCTCAACTTTGCTAATAGAAGTATTAGGAATTTATACACAAGCAATATCCTTTTAAAAACAAATTTCCTTCCTTCATCATTTGATAAATGGTAAATTTTAATTTAACAAACTAAAACTATCAATACAATGAAGGAGGTTTTCTCACAACTTTAGAAGACAAAATTTTACAATAAGAGAGAGAGAGAGAGAGAAGTTCTCCTCTTTGAAAATCAACAAGGATGAAATTCTTAGTAAGACCAAGCACTCCTCAAGAGCCTTAAGAGTACAGGAAATAAAATATTTTCCAAGACAAGTAAATTTTTCAACTTCACACTAAGCTCCATGAAACCTGCATATCACACAAGGGAAAGAAACACCACACATCCTTCTCTCCTCCCTACCGTAGACCCACAAGAGGGTCACCCCTGAGCTAGGGAGGTCATCCACACACCTAGGGAACTCAAATCCACTTCACAACAAGACAACAAACATCTCAAAGCACAATATTACACTCGTGGATATTTACAACACACAACTAAACCAAGGTGAGTTTAAAAGGGGTAGGAGAGTGGACACACTCAACTCTAGAGTGCCACTCCTTCAAAATATCTCAACACAATTTTCCTTTTCTCATGGCCTCAAGCCAACATTTTAACAAAATTTCTAAAGGAGTTCATATTTTGGCTCTCAAGCCATATAACAAATTACTCAAAAACACATAAAATGCCCTCTAGGCTTTCAACATCCCAAAACAAGGTAATGACCTTGAGGAGGATCACTCTTCCCCTACCCCACACTTGATGAGTATTTTTTCCCAAGTGGGAGAGGCTCTTTCAACACCCTACTAAATATTCCCCACAACAACAAAATACAATACAAGCAAAATACATCTCACACATTCATCATGAAAGCAAATTGAAATACAAGGCAAAAGGCCTTAGCCTTGAAAACCAACCTTTAAAAGCCCTAATATGAAAGAAGTTGATGTAGAGCCCCTCCAACATAAGCCACCAAAATCCCTCTATTTCTCCCCAAAAATAATTTCCAACAATAAAAATTCTGAAAAATTCAACAACCCCTCTCCCTATCCCAAGTGGGATTAAAATAAGCCCAATCCATGAGCTTAGAGGAATGGGGAGGTGACACTTGTCACTGCCTCACTCTTCCTCCCAACCACTCGCATAAGATATTACAAGTTCTCTTAAGCATAAAGGAAATCACATTACAATTTTCTAACCAACATCACCCAATTAGTTTTCCTTTAATATAGAGCATCTATCTGACATCACCCAATTAGTTTTTCTATAATATAAACATCTATCTAACATCACCCAATTAGTTTTCTTATAAAATAAACATCTATCTAACATCACCCAATTTGTTTTCTCTTAATACAAGCATCTATCTAACATCACCCAATTAGTTTTTCTTTAACATAATAAAGTCTAATAGTTCAGGAATCTGGGATCAACAGTCCCACAACTATAAAAGTATAATCAACAGTGGAAATGAAAAAGGTAGGCCTCACATCCTCCCCCCTAAGACTGTACTTTCTCCTAGAAGTCGTCAAAGAGGTGAGGATAAAGAGTCCTTAATCTTGCTGCATCCTCCCATGTCTCAGTGACCTCATTGTACATGTCCCACTGGACTCTAACCTGGTCCAGCTCTCGACTTCTAAAGCCTAGCGTCCATCAAGCCAATATGTGAATTAGCTCCAAAGCTAGCTATCTGTTTGCCTCTACCTGAAGAGCAATCCAATCCAATATGTGAGATAAGTCAGAGATGTAACAACATAAAACTGAAACATGAAAGACATCGTGGATATGCGACAGGGTAGGTGGCAAGGCTAGATGATAGGCTACAGGTCCTGTCCACTCCAAGATCTCAAAAGGTCCTACAAACTAAGGTGCAAGCTTAGAGCCCTTTCCATAATGGATTGGACTCTTGTGCAGTTGCACTCTCAAGAATACCCTGTCACCCAGTGAGAAGCTCCGATCAATTCTCTTAGCATCAGCATACTTCTTCTGTCTATCATATGCCTCCTAAAGTCTTTGTCTAATTAGTGTAACCTACTGCTCCATATCCTAAACTATCTCTGGACCAATGGCAACCCTATCCTCTATCCGATCCCAACTCAATGGTGTCCTGCATAGTCTATCGTATAAAGCTTGGAAAGGAGGCATACCCAATGAGCTATGATGCCCATTATTGTAGGCAAACTCAACCAGATACAAATACTCCTCCCATCTAGACTGATGGTCCATAACATACATATGAAGCATGTCTTCCAACACCTAATTAACTCTCTCTATCTATCCATTGGTCTCAGGATGGTAAGTTGAACTAAAGTTGAGTTGTGTGCCCAACACTTGCTGTAAGGCTCTCTAAAAAGCTGAAGTGAAAACAGAGTCTCTGTCAGAAATAATGCAGCAAGGTACTCCATGAAGTCTGACAATTTGATCTAAAAACACTCTTGCCACAGATGGTGCATTGTACGTCATGCGTATAGGTGAGAAATGCGCCACCTTGGTCAACTTGTCAATTGTCACCATGATGGCATCATGGCAACGTGATGACATACGTAGACCAATGATAAAATTCATGGAAATAGTTTTCTATTTCCACTCAAGTATCTCATGAGGGTACAATAGTCATGTTGGATCTTGATGCTTGGCCTTGACCCTCTAACACTCAAGGCAACGAGCAACATATTCTACAATGTCTCGTCTCATCCCAGCCCAATGATATAACTGTCACAAATTAGCATGCATCTTCTTCACTCTTGGGTGTGCTGCATAAGGTGCTCTATGAGCCTCTAAAAGAATCACTACACGCAGATCATCCGCATGGGGTACATAGATGCGCTACCAATGTCTAAGCAAACCATCAGGCTCAAGGGAATATCCTGCGAATTTTTCCTTAAGGGCCCTCTGATTTTGAATTTCCTGCTACACCTCAAGAAACCACTCATCCTCAGGTAGATGTTGTAAGTACGCTCTCTCAAGTCCACCCTCAATGTCATGGTTAGGATCTCATGGCACCTTCGACTCAAAATGTCAGTGACCACGTTCTCCTTCCCTTTGATGTAGTGGACATCAAAGTCGTACTCGCATAAGAACTCCATCCAACACCACTGGTAGGCATTCAAATTTGGCTGTGTGAAAATGTACTATAAGCTATGGTGATCTGAATGGAGCTCAAAGCATGAACCTAAAAGGAAGTGCCTCCAATGAACAAGAGCATGAATAACTGCTACGAGCTGTAAATCGTGAGTAGGGTAGTTTAGCTCATGTGTCTTGAGCTTATGTGATTTGTATGCAATCGCTCTACCACCCTACATAAGCACGGCTCCCAAACCCTCTAATGATGCATCTATGCAAACAACAAAATCCTCTGCAGCATCTAGAACCGCTAATATGGGAGCACTGGTAAGACGCTCCTTGAGGACCCCAAAGGCCCTCTCACACTGCTCGATCTAAGTGAAACCCTACCCTTTCCACTGAAGGGAAGTGATGGGATGCACTAATCTAGAAAAAACTCTTAATGAATCTATGGTAATAACCGGCTAATCCCATAAAGCTCCTGACCTCTGTCACACTGGTGGGTGCTGGCCAGTCCTAAATCACTTTGATCTTTGATGGATCTACGTAGATGCCATCGCCTGATAAGATGTGCCCCAAATACTGCACCTCTATCCTAAAGAAGGCACACTTTGCCAGGTTGCCATAAAGTTGCTACTCTCGTAAGCACTACAAAACCTGATGCAGATGATCCACATATTCCTCCTCGGTCTGTGAATAGATCAAAATATTGTCAAGAAATATGATCACGAACCGATCTAAGTAAGTGCGGAACACCCCGTTCATGAGGCTCATGAACACTGTTGGGGTGTTCGTCAAACTAAAAGGTACTACTATAAACTCATAATCGTCATATCTGGTTCAAAAAGTAGTCTTATGAATGTTTACCTCTGTGATGCGCAATTGGTGATACCTAAATTTTAGATCAATTTTTGAGAACACTCTAGCTCCCTGCATCTGATCAAAGAGGTCGTCAATCCTAGGTAGAGGATAACGGTTCTTCACCATCACCTTGTTCAACTGCCTGTAATCCATGCATAATCGAAGAGACCAATCCTTCTTCTTCATGAAGATAACCGGTGCGCCCCATGGTGAAACGCTAGGTTGGATGTGTCCCTTCTCTAGTTACTCCTCTAACTGTAGTTTGAGCTCTGTAAGCTCATGTGTAGTCATCATGTAGGGTGCACAAGACACTAGCTCTACACCCGACACTAGATCGATGTGGAAATCTACCTCTCTCTATGGAGGCATACTTGGTAATTTTGGCAGAAATACGTCAGCAAAATCTCTCAAGATAGGGTGATCATCTAAAGAAGCCTTAGGCTCATCTTCTGATCTATCACTAACCGTGATAGTGAACAACTGACAACCCTTCTGCATGTAGCGCTTAAGCTGCTGAGTGGATATCATACGAACAGCCATGGGCTTCTGAATGCCCACTGTCTCAACCGGTGAGCCATGATCGTCTAAGCAGTTAATCATCCTTTGGCGACAATCTAGCTTGGCTCTATGAGCCGCAAGCCAGTCCATACCCAAAACTACACCATAGGATCCTAATGGCATAACTCTAAGGTCACATGATGTAGTGAAGGAACTCAAGGAGATCTTGTAATCTCTAACCAAGGTATCTACTGACATCCTGGCCCTAGAGGCCAACTCAACCTCCCACCTAATGTCCTACCTAGAAGCCACCAGCCTGCAACATTCCACTAATGATATAGACAAAAAGAGTCGGTAGCTCTAGAGTAAAAAAGAATAGAGATGGGGAAATCCCCAATCATACCTGCTATCTAAATATATGAGGCCTGGAAGTCAGCCTAGCGGTTGTCAACCACTGCAAAGATGTGGTGGGACCTGCGCACATCACCTATAGTCTGCTCAGATCCTCCTGAATGGGGCTATCCCCTTGTTATAAATCCCTGTGGACACTCTCTAGCCATATGCCCTGCCCCACCACATACATAACACGGGCCCCTAGCCTGTAACTATCCTGACAAAGTCCTACCTGACTGCTACTGTCCAGTCCATCCAGTGGACCCTTGTGAACCTCTGTAAGACTACTGATACCTCGTGGGTCTCACAGATGATCCCTGTGTCTCTGATCTCTACGTGGGCCCTACTGCTACCAACCACAGTTCTGTCCTCCCTGAACCCTCTGCTAGGGTCTAGACCTCTGCTGATGCTACTGCTATGGAGGCCTAGGAGGTAATGATGAGGAATTAAATCCTCCTCTCTGTGGTGTGGATTATGGTCTTTGAAAGTTCTGCTGTTGCTGGTGATTACGATCCTAAAACTGCAGGCGTGAATTCTGCCCTTGTCCCTGAATTTCCTCTGCAATAAAAACCTTTTCAACAGCCTCACTCATAGTCTGGGGGTCTGCCATATGCACTGGTCCTACTATCCCATGATTCAAACCTCTGATAAATTTGTGCACTAGGATTTTCTTGTCGTGAAGATACTCTGCGTAACGAGAAAGGTCAATGAACTGACTCTCATACTGAGCAACCATGAGTCCTCTCTACTGTAAATCATGGAACTCATCTATCCAACACTGTCTATAGTGATTTGACAAGTACCATGCATTAAAGCACTCTATCAATATATCCCATGTGAGGGTATCTAATGATAACTAGCACTTACACTCCTCAGTGCGCCACCAGGTAGTTGCTACATCTCTCAGAAGGTGTACTACCACTCGTGCTTTCATGTTGCTCCCATAAGGTCACAATATGAAGCACCTATCTAAATTGATAAGCCAAGCCTCAGCCACAGCTCCCTCTGTAGCTCCAGCAAAGGTAGGTGGGTTGAGTCTAAGTAGGTCTCTGATGGGGTCCCCTCTGTCTCTAAGTCCTATAACTGGCTCATCCAACCCATACTCATACAGTCCATGTTGTATCTTCTCTACTCTCATGGTCTCATATCGCCTTGAAAGCCTCAGAGGACTCCTACTCCATGCTCAATAGGCTGACCCTACCTCCTCCACTGTAGTATCATGTATCTCTACGAAACGCTCCATACGTGGCACCTCTCGCAGATCGACGCAAGGCTCCACATGTGGCTCAGCACGTGGCTCCTTATGTGGCTCCTCTCGCAGATCAATGCGAGGCTCATCATGTGGCTCTGGAATAGCTAGCAGTAACCTCTCTAACATGGCCTGCAATGTCTATAAAATCTGAGGACCTATGTCTAGTACTAGTGGTCCTGTGGTATTGGCTGATCTGCTATAATTGCGGGTCCCTATCCCTCTGTAGAGGAATCACTATGCACCTCCACGGACGTAGTGTTGTGCGATCGTGCTCATTGAACACGTCGAGGAGGCATCCTACAAAACAAGGTAGGCACTAATTAATCAAAGTTGCGGAATAAATAATGTGCCTAAATATGCCCAGTGTTTAAACTTGGGCTCTGATACCAAATGTCATGCCCACATTTTCCATGCAGTCACGACACGCATCACACGTGTCATATCCACATTTATCATATGGTCATGACACGAAATATCAAAAATTTTCCCACGCTTCCCTAGAAACCCCCTCACACGTGTAAGCGTGCTCGGTGGCATACGTTGAAGGCGTAAACAATATAGTTGTCAACGGGGTAATACGCACATGTGCACATACCCAAATGCAAGAAGGCCAACAAGGGGGTCATCGCGACGCGGTTAACATCGCTACAAGGGTTAAACTTACTAACCTTCTAAACCCTAAATTCTAAAAAAATATGGCAGCATAACACCTCACGGGCGTGAGTGGGGTTTATTGCACTAACACTAATTTGATCACGAGGTTTCCTAATAGGATTAATAAATTTCTTACAACTCCCTAATTACATTGAAATTATAGTTGATTGAGTTAAAGGAACATTTTTCAATAAAGACCTATCATTTTCTCTCCATGTTTTTTGAAATTTAATATTTATATGTTCTCCTTCACGTTTCCTAAATTTAAAATATTTTTCAACAAAGCTCAATCATTTGTTCTCCTTCCTGTTTCTCTGAAATTTAATTTTAATTTGCTCTCTTTCACTTTCTCTATCAATCAGAGTTATCACTGCATCCTTTACATTATTGTTAATTTCTTGGTAGATCAGTTCTCTATCAATCAGAGTTATCACTGCGTCCTTTACATTATTCCTAATTTCTTGGTATATCAGATCACGTAAACAGGACTTACTAACTTCATTTGATGAAGTCCACTAAGTTCCACTCTAGGTTTAATTCAACGTCTAAATTAATTTTGTTAATTTACTCACCCCCAATCATGATTAACGGATTATTAAATCTCAAATTAGTACTCTTAGCCCTATTCTGGAAAGGTCGTGCATTTTCTCCTCTTTGTTTTCACTTTTATCTTTCTTTCTCTTTTTCTCTCATTTTCTCAATTTGGCATTTACTCAATTTACAGGTTGAGTTTAAATGGCCACATATGAAATGCATATGATGGCTTAATTTATTTAAGAAGATATAAATACATTTATTTTACTTGAGCAAAGTATATTTTTCTTTTCATTTTCTTTGTATTTCATTTGTGAAAATTATCAAACCCCGAAATACAATTTTCTTATGAATAGAATTAATAAATAAATATATATATATATATATATATATATATACATTCTTATTAATTAATTGTTATTATTTTTTTTAATTTCCTTTTATAATTATGAAGTATACCTTCTTTTGTATTTTTTTTTATTTTAAAAGGGGTGTGGAGCCCTAAATCTTTAGGGTGAAATCCATTGGATGAACCCTAAAAAAATTTCTTGTTTGTTTGTTTTTGATTTGCAGGGTTGGGAGGGATGGCGGAAGCGGACTGGTGGCTGGCCGTAGGGTACACAGTGGAGGTTCTGTGGGGGTTAATGGGTGGACAACGCAGAGGGGTGTTCGCGGTAGTAGGGGAGCAGCGGAGCGGAGTTAACGGGGAGCGCAGGGAATACGGCGCGGGGAAGGTGAGGCCCGCGGGTGTTTTAATGTAAGGGGAGTGTGGGGAGGGCGCGAAGCCCCCACCCACATCCCACAATGTGGGGTGTGGGTGGGGGCGCCACCCCCTCCCCACACCCATGGTAACGACAGCAATGGTGGGGGGGGTTTCGAACCCCCCCACCACTTCTTTGTAAGATAAACTGTGAACTGTATTTTTTTCTCATTCAATCACAATTTATATATATATATATATATATTCTTTTATATTTTGGTTATATATAAATTTTAATTAAATTGTGATTTGTAATAAAATTGAGCTTCTGTTGTATATATACAACAGAAGCTCAATTTTATTACAAATCACAATTTAATTAAAATTTATATATAACCAAAATATAAAAGAATGTGTGTGTGTGTGTGTGTGTGTGTGTGTGTGTTTACATAGCAAAAGCACAATTTTATTACAAATCACAGTTAATTAATATTAAAATAAACTATATATAAATTGTATTTTCTTATATATTTTCTTTTCTTAGGCAGAATATTAAACTATCACATCTAATGAAATATTGCAATCTTTCAAACACACATAGTAATAGAATTACAATTTTTTCTTTTTTCTTTTTAGATACAACCAATTTATAAGATGAGTAACTATATTTTTCTTCCATCATTTCAACTACAAAGCAAACACTCATTTTTCCTATCAAGTTTATTCATTGCTTAATTAAAAATTGCTCATTTTTTTTTAAAGGAGAGGAGCAACATACTCAAGTAATTCAAAATGCCTATAGTACAAAGCTACAACCAATTTTCTTTCTTCCAAATAATAAATTATAATTTCTTTCTCACCACAATAACAACTAAGTCTCAACTTTGCTAATAGAAGTATTAGGAATTTATACACAAGCAAATCCTTTTAAAAACAAATTTCCTTCCTTCATCATTTCATAAATGGTAAAATTTAATTTAATAAACTAAAACTATCAATACAATGAAGGAGGTTTTCTCACAACTTTAGAAGACAAAATTTTACAACAAGAGAGAGAGAGAGAAGTTCTCCTCTTTGAAAATCAACAAGGATGAAAGTAAGACCAAGCTCTCCTCAAGAGCCTTAAGAGTACAAGAAAATAAAATATTTTTCAAGACAAGTAAATTCTTCAACTTCACACTAAGCTCCATGAAACCTGCATATCACACAAGGGAAAGAAACACCACACGTTCTGCTCTCCTCCCTAGCATAGACTCACAAGAGGGTCACCCCCAAGTTAGGGAGGTCATCCACACACCTAGGGAACTAAATCCACTTCACAACAAGACAACAAACATCTCAAAGCACAATATTACACCCGTCCATATTTACAACACACAACTCAACCAAGGTGAGTTTAAAAGGGGTAGGAGAGTGGACACACTCAACTCTAGAGTGCCACTCCTTCAAAATATCTCAACACAATTTTATTTTTCTCATGGCCTCAAGCCAACATGTTAACAAAATTTCCAAAGGAGTTCATATTTTGGCTCTCAAGCCATTTAACAAATTACTCAAAAACACATAAAATTACCTCAAGGCTTTCAACATCCCAAAACAAGGTAATGACCTCGAGGAGGATCACTCCTCCCCTACCCCACACTTGATGAGCATTTTCTCCCAAGTGGGAGAGGCTCTTTCAACACCCTACTAAATATTCCCCACAGTAACAAAATACAACACAAGCAAAATACATCTCACACATTCATCATGCAAGCAAATTGAAATACAAAGGAAAAGGCCTTAGCCTTGAAAACCAACCTTTAAAAGCCCTAATATAAAAGAAGTTGATGTAGAGATCCTCTAAAATCTCCTCCAACATAAGCCACCAAACTTACTTTATCTCTCTCCCCAAAAATAATTTTCAACAATAAAAATTCTCAAAAATTCAACAACCCCTCTCCCTATCCCAAGTGGGATTAAAATAAGCCCAATCCATGAGCTTAGAGGAATGGGGAGGTGACACTTGTCACCTCCTCACTCTTCCTCCCAACCACTAGCATGTCCCAAGGGATGGGTGTTGACACATGTCACTCACCCATCCCCAAAGTCTCCCTCACCCCTTACCATATGTCCTCTCTCCAACACATAGGAGAGAAAAGGGGAGTTAAAGAGGGAAAGGGTGACACATGTCTCCCCTTCCTTTCCTCTCATGAAGGACCACACAACTCCAAGGGTACTCTCACCAATTGTGAGAGAGACTTGAAGTCAAGTCCTCCACAATTGGTGGGTCTTGGAGTTAGCTCTAACCTTGGGAAGAGAAAAAGGATGGGTCTGAGTGTTGGTACCACTCATCCTATCCCTCCCATGCCTCCAAGTTCGTCACTTAACTTTAGTGTGAAGTTATGGTGACCATATGGAGGTTTACCAAGGGTTACCCAAGTCAAAAGGGACCCTAGACCCATGGGGTATAACCCAGGGTCAAGTTAAAACACAAGAAAAGGGTCTCCAAAAATTTTAAATTTAAAAATGTAATTCAAAGACCATTCTTACAACACATATCATAATTCAAATTAAAAGAGGGTAGACTTAACCCAATTAACCTCATGCAAATTAACATTACAACATTACGTCATACACAGAGTTGATCTTGGTTCCTCGTGGAACTAGATCGGCTTCACAAGGGATTACAACATCAAGTGTGGGATGATCTCCAGTATCTGTGGTTGGTTAGAAATACATGTGCACTCAGTTGCAAAGTTAATTCCACATATCAATAACATAGCCGAAGCAAATTAAAACTTGCACTCGCATAAGATATTACAAGTTCTCTTAAGCATAAAGGAAATCACATTACAATTTTCTAACCAACATCACCCAATTAGTTTTCCTTTAATATAGAGCATCTATCTAATATCACCCAATTAGTTTTCCTATAATATAAACATCTATCTAATATCACCCAATTAGTTTTCCTATAAAATAAACATCTATCTAACATCACCCAATTTGTTTTCTCTTAATACAAGCATCTATCTAACATCACCCAATTAGTTTTCCTTTAAAATAATAAAGTCTAATAGTTTGGGAATACGGGATCAACAGTCCCACAAGTATACAAGTATAATCAACAGTAAGGTAAATAGTCACATGAACGGAAATGAAAAAGGTAGGCCTCACACTTAGACAAATCTTCCTTTGACTTTGAATGTGAACATATTATGTAATGCGGATGTGTAGGATAGACTTAGTTGCCATCAATGACAACCCCTGTCATGCGTAGCAGTGTCTCTTGCCAACACATAATTCCCTATCTATCACCGTCTTTAATGTCCAAAGTTGTTGGTACTTTTGTGTCTTATTGTTGTAATAGATCACCATCTATATATCAATTAAAGTGAAATCTTATTAGTTATCTTGTAAACTGAAATCTTATTAGTTAGCTTGTTTAGATCACTCGTCTCTATCTATTTTTTTTCCTACTTCTTCCAACTGCATAGGTCTTCATAACTTTAGGCACACTAAAATTTCCCTAAAGACAAGAAAAGTATGCAAGTTTATTTCCTTTTGTAGAATAATTGCAAATGAGTATATAATAATATTCTATGTATTCTGAAAATTGAGTGTTCTAAAATTTGGTTCTATATGTCTTTGCATGTGAAAGAAAATTTAAAATACATTACAACTCCAAATCTTCATAAAATCTCAGTAATTGCGCTAGCTGTAGTCATTTGCTAATTATTAATGAGGTAGTATAGGTTGGAATGATGATATTTTATGTTTTTCTCTTTCCATGTTTTCAACTTAACCTAATTATTCTTTTCATGTTTTTTAATTAAATTTATTTTCATATCTTTCCTAATTTAAATTGAGGGAAATTGTTTACAACTATTTTTTTTTTTAAACTAGGGAACAACTCAATCTATTGGTATTCACTGGTTGACTAGAGAACAACTCAATGTATCGGTATTCACTGGTTCTTCTTCAGCTTAGTGCATAGTTTTTAGGTCATGGTAGTTTGATCATGTGGCAAATTTCCACTTCTCTCTTCCCTTCTACATTGAAAACATACAAGATTAGAACTTTAGGATGTTATTTAAAAAGAAAGAATTTTTATAATTCTTATGTTATTTGGTGGTGAAAGTTAGAAATCTTCTTATTTTCCTTTTTGTTTTATCTTATGTAAATCAAGAGATTGAACTCTTTTAGTGATTCAGGCGGTGGTAAGACACTTTGAAGGGCCACAAGGCCATATCTTGGTACTTGGAAGTTAATGGTTAGATTTAACTTTCCTATTGAAAGTTGTGCCCTTTTGACTGATTTGTATGTTATGTTAAATCATTGACCACACGAGGTTTCATAGTAGCAATGTTCTACTCTTATCATTTTAAATATTAGTATGAAAGATCCCGTAAGTATTTTTGATGCATACCTTTGTCTCAGTTGAATGTATGGAGGCCATTCAAATTTATGAGTGTAATTAATAAGTACTATTCACAATAATTTAATTGTGGGTCACTTCTAATGTTGTCTCGAGAAAAATAATTATGAAGTTAAAAATAATAAATTATAAATTACTTACTAGTAATTTAAAAAACAAATTGAAAATGTCTCTTGCTAGTATTGAAACCATGTTTCTTTCACTCTCATCTAACTCGTATGTGGTTGCCTTTAAGAAAGGTGATAAATATATGCAGTTGCAATTTGAAATATACTAATAATTTTATCATTATAAAAATAATTTGTAGTCAAAAGGTCTTTGGTATGCTGGTGAAGTTGAAAGGTTCTAAATGAGCCAACCAGGGATGCGTGCAAGGCCCCGACACCATAAGGGATGAGATCAGGATCATGCCCTATGCAAATTTGGCAAAATGGATACCTGCTTCCCTATCGAGTAGCAAAAACGACCTTTTAGTCGATAAGCTTTTATATGTGAGCAAAGCATTATAGAACTCAGAATTGTTTCAAGCCGTAAAAAAATTCATGCCAGAAAATTTTCTAAACTCATCAATTGTTCCTATCGGCATATTCCTTGAACCTCTTATAGGTGCAAGTGCTAGTTATGTATATATGCATATATACATATAAATACATATACATATATGTGTGTACAAATTCAAAGAAGGGGGACATAATTATCATGTGTGTGTGAGTGAGAGAGAGGGGGGGTGTGGGGGCGTTTAAAGATTGGCTTTATCAAGTCTACCTCCACTTTGAGGAGATCCATTTTACATATGCATAATAAAAGGTAAACTTGATCATTCCAATTTTTGAACCTCACAAATGTTCATTCTATAAATTAATAATTCTTTACCATGTGCAACAAAACTCTTAACCAAATTTACCTATATTTTAGCAATATAATGTATAACTTATTAAGAAAATAGTTAAAATAGATAATTATTCAAACCAATTTATAACGATAGGTAAAAATGTGTTCCGAAACCATTTGTAAACCAAGAATGCATTGAAAATGGGACCATAAATTCATACATGATGTCACTTTTTTGTTCAATGTCAAAGATCATGCTTTACTTCAACCCAAAACAACATTATTGAGAATCTCCAATGTCCTAGTCAATGTTCCCGGCGAGGCAATTTCTCTTGTTGTCTAGTTCGACAACTTTCTTTTGCTTTCATGGAACTTTGTAGAGGTTTCAAGATGAAGACTTATTTCTGCATTCTTGTGTTTACAACCGCATTTTTTTTTTTTTATTATTTTATTTTATTAGATCTCACTCGAAGTCAAGGATCCGTTTTCTTGTTTTTAAGCATTAACTCTAATCACATATAGAAACATTTTTAGAAGGCAAAGGTACATTAGATTTTAGAAGGTCGTGTTAATAAAGGGCAAGACCACACCATTTAGACTAATTCGTAGAGTAATTCCTCCATAACACTCCTTTAACTCCTTTCTAGAATATTGTTAATTATTTTTCAATTTGTAGATTTTTTTGAAATAGTGTTAATGATAATCATGGAGTCACCTTTTATGCAAATCTTGCTCACGCAATAGTGAAAGGCAACTTGAACTCTTGTAGATTTTAAGAAGCTTGTTGCTAAAGACCTCATTAAAAGGGTGTTAAAATATGATATGTATGTATATATGTATGTATATAAACTAGCAATTGGACCCAAAAGTTTAATGGGCACGCCGATAGTTTTAAAAAGAAATTGTAAAATTGGTTTGAATTTTTTAAATTTTTGAAGTTCAAGTCTTAACTATTTGATTTGCCCATGGACATCCAATAGAAATTTCATTGATGTGGGGGATGATAATCTACTACATAGATATTGTGGCTCCATGGAGTGGACAATGGTAGAGTTGGTACTAAATGTAGAAATCCAATGCCAAGCTCAAGTGGAGTTGTGGGCAATAGTATGGCAAGATATATGTGTATTATTATTGGAGTTATTGTATCACCAAGACCCAAAACCTCCTATCAACACACTGTCACTAGTTAACAACACATTTTACTATGTCAATTAAAAAATTAATCAAGTCACTTAACATTAATGTTTTTGCTTGTTAACCCTTTAGTTTTGTTATGTTGAGAGGATAAATATTTTGTATCAATTTAATAATCTTTTAGTATAGGGAAGACAAAACATATGTGCATGAATAATCAACCTCATTTATTGAGCCTTATGGATTGAACGGTATCCGTTTTGCTAAGGCATGATTAAAACTTCATTCATTTAAAGTGTTACAAGTGGCCTTTGGTGAATATTTTATGAGCCATTCAAATTCATCATCAATATTAATTTTTATTAATTTGAGAGTGTTTTTGATAAATATTTGTATAGAAATTTTTGCATCAAAATAATCACTATAGAAATATTGTCTAGCAATAAATTATAGTAGTTTAGAGATTTGCCAACTTTGATCAATACATTACTAATTAAGTCTAGTCCAAACCCATTCATTCATATCATATTTATCCTTAGATCCTTATAATAGATCACTGTATTTTAAAAAAGTTAATACTATGGAAATATCATGTCTTTGAACTATTTAAGGTTTTATCTAATTATAAAATTTAGATGATTGAAGATCTAAGTGGACCTCAAACAATGATGTCCTTGATGGGTTGCCTCTTGAGAACTTATAGGGGGAATAATGTTCACTAATTTTTGCCACTATTCTATTCTCTTTTTCAATATGAATATAATGACATGTTTCGATGATTGGGTTACATTTCTATTTGGGTGTATTTTTTCTTTTAAAACATAAACTTCACATTCTTACGATGGCAAACATACATAAATGCTCCTTTTACTATTTATACCATATGCCCCTTCTTAAATTGGACAACATTCAAAGCATGAGCAATTCTCCAATGATACTCATCACCTACTTTTTCTCAAATAGATTCTTACATGTGTTATTCCACCTTGTTATTTCAAAATGCTAATCTACATATCAACCCTTTGTCCATGGGTTGAGATTATGATCTCTTAAAGCCAATACTTGCAATGCTAAGTATCACAACAACATCATTAAATCAAACCGTTGCTGCAAATTACTACTGGATTGAAATAATTATTACATTATTTGAGATTAAGAATTAATTCAATAGGAATTATCTCTTGCCAAGCCATATAGATCTCCTTGACATTTATACAATGGCTTGTAAAAGGAGCAATCAATCTCTGCTCAATCTTATCAATACAATTGCCTAGGCCATACTAAATGAATTGCTCAACTATCAAATCTCCTTCTACCAAGTGAAGTGAAGTAATGAGATGAGAGCAATGGATATGTGTGAATAGAGGAGGCTAGAGGTGAGAGAAATTGGATCCTAGAGGGAAGTATGAGACAACAATTGGGGTACTACATGAAGTGTCACTTTTCTTGTTACTAGTACCCTTACCCTTCCACTTCATCTTCTTTCCATTACCACCTTGTTGTTCAGAGGAGTTTGAACATGGGCATTCTCCAAAGAACATGTCATTTGTAGGGGGTAATTTGAATCAACTTTGCACAAATCTAAAATTACTCAACCTAGAGAAATATGATAGAAATGAAATGTATCTTTGTCAAACAACTAAAATTTATATAAATGTTGTTCATAATAAATAAATATGGTCCAAGCATATAGTTTTATCTGTTTTTAGGAAAAATAGACAATAAGCAAGCATAAATAAACCCCAACATCTTGCATCAAAATTTATAAAAATTGAAACAGTGCTTCCTACAACTTTACAAAAACATGAGAAATGGGATGTTCACTGCAGAACACTATCACTAAGCTCTACGTCAAGATTATCAAATCACATATTTGCTTCATGCATAACATAATTCATTAAACCTGTTGATATAAAAAAATAGCATAATTATATTATAAAAAATCTTAATCATTAATATGAACTATAAAAATAGTGTCTCTGATAGTAAATTGTCTAAAAAGTAGAACAATTGAAGTATAGAAAATAACACAGAATAAACTGATCATAAATTAACTATAACAAACTGTCTAAAAATAAAACCCAAGACAAAAGTAAACAGTGCATAATCTTAGTACTTTTCTATTAATTGCCCTATGGGTTATGGAGAGGGATAACTTCTCTATTGTTCACTCATTGAGTACGTTCATGGTGGCAATCAATTGCTATCACTCAAATATATTAATCTTTCCCATCTACCTATATGGCTGCATGGTTAGCACATTGAGTAAAGGAAAGCTTGTAGATTAGTCTTTCAAAACTGTAAACCATATAATACTTCCATAATATTGTTATCAAGAATGGCAAGAACAAATAAGTTCATTTTTGTTGTAGTGGGGGTTATGATGATGGTGGTGTGGATTTTCCCAAAGGGTAAAGGCGCCCAACCCTTCTTTGACTATAGGCGTTGGTTTTATGATTTAGGGTTACAAAACATTAGGGTAGTTTTAAATTAGGATGCACAAAATGTGAATTAATGTCACTATTGTGTGGGGCAACATGCATTCCCAACATCTTGGAAAATAGTTGTTGCCTATCTCACTCACACCCCATCTCAACTGCCATTTCGCCCCTTACAACTTGGAACTTCTCCCTCTTCGTAGGCCATAAGGCAATTAATAGAAAAGTAGTTTTTATTTCTATGAAGTTGGGTCCCAAGCTTAGGTGGAGCTTATTTCTACTACTCCTTAGTTTTCCCAAATCTCTCTCTCTCTCTCTCTCTCTCTCTCTCTCTCTCATATGTGAGCATCCTAACAGTGACTTCTTAGCATGGTTTATTTATAGAGGGGTCATTTGAGAAAGTCAAAGAACTCATTATCTCTTTAAATAAAAGAAGAATTGAAAGACATAAGCAAATGTGACAGGGCTAGATGTCTCATAAGCTATTTTTAATCATGGACATTAAAAGTTATTCTATTCTATTCTATATGTCACATTTGGTATAGAAAAGACTAAATATTTCTTTGTAATGGGCAGAGTCCCTTTTGACAAGTTTAATTTTATAAGCAAGCTATTTGAACCAACCCCTGTCAATGGCGAGCACGGTTGTACATGTGGTCAACTATCTATAGTTGATTTATTAGAAAAAAACAAGTGATCTCCCAACTGCTAAGGGCAGTTGACCGTGTATGTTTATGTTTGTCTCTTATCCCAGGTCCCCGACTTCCAACCCCAAAACATCGAAAGAACGTTAAATAAACCAAGGCTCGAGGTATAGAGGACGCCAAAGCACAGGCAAAGTAAAGTAGCGCTGAAGGTTCAGCTCTACCAAGAGAAGGGTAAAATAAATAAATATGTTAAGATCTACTTGGGCATCCCTTTCCCTGAGTTGGCCTGTTGGTGAAAACTTGCCCTCTTGAAAGAGAGGTCACAAGTTCAAATCCTGCAGGGGGTAGGGTATGTATGCCTCATATTTGAAGCACAGTTAGGTGCCTCCTACATTCTGGAGTATGAGGTAGTCCTATATGTTATAAGCCACCTATAGAGCCAAAAACAGGCCGCCCAACATCGTGGACTATAAAAGGATCCATTTCCATTTCCATTTCCATTTCAGAAATACATAAAAAGGCTCAGATTTCATGTCACTTCTTATGTACAGGATGCTATACATGCACTCCAAGGTTTCTGGAATGCATCTGCACCTTACACGTCTGGGAATTTGAGCTTCTTTTTTCCATCACAGATTAATGTATAACAAATCTCCCACTGTCCCAAATAGGAATGACGATTACTATTCACGCATTCTACTTGTGATTGTTCTGTATATACAAGAGATCTTCCATGCACAACTTTTGTATATTCTAAATTTTTAGCACAGTATATTTCCACAAATAAGCACGGGTGATTAGAAACAATTTTTGTGAGCGCGAAGAGCGGTCCTTTGGCTAGAACTGAACACTATAGTTGGCACAAAAGACTTGAATAGGGGACTAGGATCTGGTAAAAGAGATATGTTGGGTCCACTTCTGTCCTAGTCTCGCTTGGCAATGCAGGACGTAAGAACGTTGGATTTGAGTCTTCTGCCCGCCACCATGTGCACTGGTTTTATTGGACATTTTTACTTGTTTAGAAAAAAACAATGGCTAAGATATCTTTCATAGTAGTCCTTTTAATCCGGACCACTGATCTATATATTTAAGGTAGTGCTTCTCACTAAGGGAATGCCTATCAGCGAAAATAACTTATATGTATATATGTGGGAGTGTATATGTGCATATATATAACTTTTGTAGATTTAAACACACACATTTAATTTTACTTATAAAATATAATTTAATATAGTCTACCCCAATAAATTGTGTACACATAAGTATAAAATTAACCTAGATCAATAATTGACATTTGTAAGTGTGATAATTAATTTTATTTTATATTTGAAAAGTAAATGTGATGGATAAAGTCTACATAGCTTGCACTTGATGAAGAATAACTTTGTTGTGATTTTGAAATCTAGATTATCTCAAGATTGAAAATAAAACCTCTATATATATGTTTTGTCTCACATTGTACACAAGATTTGCCTCTTTATCTAGGTTGAGTTTGCACAAAATTTTTTGCATCTACAAATCTGTCTTTTATTACATGGATCTAATCTTGTTGGATACACACTTCTACACTCTAGTTCACTTAATTCGTTATTGTCGACTCTACTATAAGGATTGGTAGTATTTAAAAATACCTTTAGAGGGCTACTAGATTTTTGGGGTACACATTTTCCTAGTTCAACCCCTAGAAAAAGTCCAGCTTTATGATCATACAAAAGTTGAGTAGGCAACAAGTAATCATGCAGATGTCATAGGTAAAAAAAATGTTAAAGTAAATGTTGTTCCTTTTAGTGCACCATAGTAAAAAGGTCCTAGGATGCTCCTTGAATTCTTAGGATATTCAACTGATTACTGAATGATCTAATAAGTGCAACTAAATTCCTTTAAATACTAATGCATAACAAAAATTCATGCAAACATGTGTTTAGTCAGCTCATAATGGTTGGCGAAATGGGTAGGAGTTGACTAAATATGAATCTAGAAATTTCAAAATTTGGGTGTAAGATCCATGGCTAGGGGATTAGTCTCATGCCCAAAAGAATTATCCAATGTAATGTAATAATGAAATTTGTGCGAAGAATAACTGTTTGGATATAGTGGGGTGTAATGTGGATTGTATGGGAAAGTTAGCAAATATGGATAAGATGTGGTTAAATGTATGGAAATGCATGTATATGGAAATTAGTGAAGCCTAGGGGAATGAGCCCAACTTCACACAAGATTATGTCATTTGTCAATATGTAAATTTATTAAGACATTCTCTCAAAATAGGCACAAAACTAAAAGGTAATTAGCATGGGTATGTGAATTTTAACACCATTACAATACTATTTAATAAACTATAATCCACATACGATATATTAAATTATATAAAAAAATATTTTTTTAAAAAATAAACAACTAATGAATGGAGAGCATATGTGAATATATTGAATAGTAGTAGTATTAATATATGGAGTGTATAAAATAAGAGGTGCATTGTGTCTAATTCTTGCTAGTAATTTGGTCAATGTGTAGATTTGGAGGTGAGCATAGCTTTAATTTTATTTTGTAATTTGTAGATGACTAAATTATGTGCAAGCCCACAAGGTTAAAAGGGGTGGCATTGTGGAAATGACTTGAAATTTGCATGCCTTTCTTAACTACTTCATGTAACCCTGTGGCCCTAGTGAAATTAAGAATGTTGGATTCTTTGGTTGTTGTAAATGTGCTTTTTACATTTTTTCCCTCTCATAATTCCACAAATATCATGTGTGGTAGGCTGATAGACCTTTTGTGCATCTTTACAAGTTCTCATGTAAAATTCTTTCCCACTCTTACACCTTATAACCTTGTAATGATTAATCTATGGACTTGTGGACTTATCTCCCATGAGTGTAAAGTGTGTATATTTCTCACCTACCTCCAATCCTTGCAACCATATAAAAATCTTATTTGGTGGGTTGAAAGACATATCATGCACCTTTGTACCACCTTTTGTAAAGTGACATCCTACCTTTGAATCCTATGAATCGGTAATCCTTTTCTATCTAGAGATGTATAAAAATTGGGTACACCTTTGCATCTCCCTACAAAGTTCAACCTTGCCTCCCATTCACACAAAAGCCTATTGATCCAGATTTTTCTCATTGATTTGCATTAATTGTACAACTACTTCTTTATCCGATAACTCCATAGCAGTTTTACTTGATGAGAAAACAAAGCTCATGTTCACCTTTGTACATCTCATGCAAACTACATTCTTTCTCCTAAATATAGTGACCCCATTTTGACTTAAATATATGTACTTGATTATACCTTGCTTACAACTTGCTACCTTGCCTCTAGATCCCACTACCCTATAGTACTCCATATCTCATGGACTTGTTGCCTTTCTTTGCAACATGCATGAATCCATTTTAGGCTTACAACCTTACCATGTTAATATAGGTAGTCTAGACTTATAAACATCTTGTTGGTACCCCCTTGAGTTTTACAAATTTTATCCTATTCCATGCCATGGTAACCTTATGGTTATATCGAATAAAATGTCTCAATTATGGTTACTTGTGTGGTTTGAGCTTGGTCTCATGCACTAGTCTTAGCTTTTTCCATTCTAGCTTGTGAGTGTTTTTCTTAGTGTATGTGTCTCCAGTACATCCATGCCATGGGATTTAATGTTTGCTAGTCCAATAGTATCATTGGATTGTCCCTAGTTAATTTGGGTTTGTTTTTGTGTTCCTAGGTGTTGTGTGTATATGCTCTATGACCTTCACTATGTTTGTCCTTGATTCTTACTGTCTATTGTGTGAGTTTCATTAGGTTTGAATGGCTGCCTAAATGCATTTTAAACTTTGGCTATACCCTAAGTCTATTTTCTTTTGGCATAATGCATTCTCTATAGGTGTCAAAATTCATATTTACAAGCCCATGTAGACCCCTTGCAATTTATTCTATTTGGTCATTTACTTACCATAGGTGATCACAATATAACTTAGGGCATATGCTATTTTTTCCACTATTGGAACTACCCAATCCAATCATCACCTCCTATTGCCCATTTATACCACCAAACCTATGCAATCAATTTTCTGATGCTTATTTTCTTTGGCTTAGTGCAAGTTGTCTTGACACTCTAGGTCCCAAAGTGGTCATTGTTGCAAAGTTCCCTTGAAAATTTGAACTGTGAAGTTGCATTGTGCATTTCTTATTTGGACCTCAATCTTATGTTGGTGTGCACTAAATTTGCACATGTGAGGAGTCTTATAACTCTAAAATGCCCAAAATTACTTGTCTTTTTGCAGTCCCTCCCATAAATTTTTACACTCCATCTCATCAACATGTAACAACTCCATATTTTCCAATCTCCTACTATTTTAGGTAATTTTGTGATATAACCAGACAATCTTCATTTGTATTAGTTTCCTATTTTTTGGTTTTGAAAATGTTTGTCATTTTGGGATAATGTACCATATTCAGGAAATGTTGCAAAATCAATGATCAAAATTATTATTTCTTTTCATTTTGTTTGTGATTATGTAATTTAATGGTGAAATTATGAGTAATTTGTCAAATTTCTCTTAGATGTATCCTCGAGTTTTTCTTGGGTCTTTATCCCTAAGGTTTCTAAACCCTACTTTCTTTGGGTATTTGATGAAATTTTGTTTTGAGTATTTAGAAATCTTGTTTACGTTTTAAAGTTTCATTCTGACTATTTCCATACCTTGTGTGATCTTGTTTAATCTAGTTTAATTTGGTCTTAGGTCTATTTTCATAGAAAGGTTTAGGCCTTGTAGCTATTGAAGTTTCATTGTGTTTTGCAGTTGACTACAAAATGAACTTGGACTCTTATGTTCACCCAAACCTACAAATCCTTTTGCAGTTTCTAGTTGTCTGCAAACAACTCTTGAAGTTCAAACCCCAACTATAGTTTGGGGTTCTAAATCCTTTCATGGTTTGTAGTTTCTTTCAATTTTTAAATGAATTCTAAACCTTGAATGACCTTCGCAACTTGTTTGTAACTTGTAATTAGCAATGAATTGCAACTAGAGTCTAAATTTCAGCTGTAGTTTGGACTTTTATTGTAAAATGTAATCTCTTACAAAATGCAAGATGAGTCCAAACCTTGAATTGCACTAAATCTTAAAAATAATCATTTTGAAGATTTTGATCCCTAGAATTTGTTATTTTGATCAATTTAAGAATGAAAATTTTATATTTAAATGTAACTAAATATATTTATTACATTTTAAATTAACTAATCAAAATTTCTTAAAATATGGTAAAATTGTAGAACTAATTACTAAACTTAAGAACTTAATTTGTCTAGGAAGTTTTTAGCATATATGGCAACACCAACCAAAATCAAGCATAGATATAAGAGAGCCATCACACCTTCTAATTTGATTAATTTGATCAGGTTGGTATAATAGACATAAATGTTGGGCATGTAGGGTTAGAGGAATTTTAGACTAGAGTGAGTGTATCCATAGAATAAATGTTGCCCAAAGTCAAGAAACTAAAAAATAGTGGAATAGTATAAGTAGTAGGGTTTCCCATATCATGCAATCACCAGATTTAGTTATGACATGTGCTAAGTATTATGATCCAATCAATAGAGAGATCAAGACACAATATGGGAATGTAGTGTTGTTGATTGTATCATAGTATATAGAGTAATTTTTTTGCATTCCCTCAAGGGAAAAGCACTACAACCTTACCCCTGAGTTAGCTTAGAAATAATATAATGAACATGTGGGTGAACGTCAAAAGGAAATTGATGATTTTCTATTAAAACCAAAATCTACACTAGCTAGATTCCCAAAGAAGTTGTACAAAGGTAATTTCATTGAGGTGGACAATGATTCTATCTATCTTTTAAGAAGAATTACTAACCAAGAGGATGTTAGAGAGTTTTCATTTACTAGATATTCAGCTACAGTATTAAAAAATTTAAAGGGCAAGATGGCTAGGTCACAATGATCAGTGACACACTTCATGAAAAATTGACCAATGTGATTGAAACCAAGAAATTTTCATGACTTCCTATTTGGTGTATGCCCTAGCCTATAGGAAATAATTTTTTAGGTCTATAGAAAGTGGGGGCCATTATGCTAGGACAACAAAAGATTTATGAATTTTAACCAAAATTATAATACAAAGCATTTACACAAAATTTTCTTAGGGCAAATGGTTCTTTTGTCTTCTATATAATCAGATTACTAGAAGGAGATTTTGGTCATAGATTGTCTTTGAATTCTAGAACTAAAATTGACAAGTATGGTTGTTAGTATATTCAATTTCCAACATTTGAATGCTTAAGAATCTATGTTTTTGATAAGTTTCCATGTAAATTGTCTTGGTACGTTACTAATAAATTTTCAATTCTAGATCTATGGTGATAATTTTTTGATATACTTAAGATATGTTTAGAGAAGAAAGTGTGGGGACCCCACAACCCCATAAAAAGTGGTCAACATTAGCATATAGCCAACCAAGCATCTAAAACAATAGAAACTAAGATGACCCAAATGGAACTTAAAACTATATATTGCAAGGCTATGTGTTAACCCAAAATCAATAATTGAATGGTTGAGAAATATTTGAAAACATAAAGGTCAAAAAGGAGACTTTTCATCCAATTGTAAGAATGAGAAAGAGGTTAGAAGAAGAGATAATACAAGAATGACTACACTCCAACTAAAGAATTTCCTTATAACCATAGTTCCAAATGTAATTAAGGATTATGGAAATATTTTAGATCTTTCATCTGTAAAAGAATAAATTGTATCCAAACCCATTCCAAGGATTGATTAGAGTTAGAAATAAGTCAATGATGTCTATCTTAGACCAAAAGCAATTTTGAAGAAAACGAAGAGCTAGTTGAATAAGATGTGGACTAAGCATAAAATGTGCTTGCCACTAGGTTTGTATAATTTAAGATGATATTAAGAAAAACACCACTCTGACATTAAGCTCTATCTTAGCTTCAAAACCATGTAATTTATTTCTAGAATCCAAATACATTAAGGTTTTCATCTATAATTACTTTTAATAGTGTCTTCATTTTTTGTAAAAGACACATGCATTACCTTTTCTATGTCATTTTTTATCCACTCATGAATCCAAATTTGAAAAAATATCCATTCTCACATTCTACATTTCATTCTACACACATTGAAAAAAATATAATTTATTTTACATTATTTTTCTCAAAATTAGGGCCTCGAGCACACATAGTTTTTCATTTTTCAAGATGTGACCACTTTGAAAATTAATAAAAATAATATATTCATTAATACATTATGAAAAAAATAAATATACTGAAATTTGATCTTAGCTAAGTTTCCACCGAACAAATTTACAAAATAATTAATGGAACTAAAAATGAGGGGAGCACACATGATACTACGTTATATTTTTGTGTCAAAAATATAATCAATCTATATGCTCTCAAAACTTGACCCACTTAACCTCTGCTATTTTTTAAAATATTAGTAGTTTTGAAACTAGATTTCAAGCACCAGTATTCCTTTTCTTATCACATCATCATATTTTTAAGCATAAATATGTCAAATTACTTTTTGAAGTCCAATCTTTGTTTATTTTAGGGAACAAGTGTTGGCCTCCCATTTCTATACACTTACAAATTTGTACATTGGTACCTCATCATATTTCATTTGTTAAGACTTATCTTTCTAACCCACTGAAGCTACACTTAAGGGGGTGTTACTATAGGACTTTTGTTTTCCTTAGTTGGACATATGTGTTTTCCTACACATTTAATTTAGCTTTCTTAGTTGTAGTGAATGGATCATAATAAGTGTAACTAACACCTAATTTAGGGTAGTTGGTGTTACTTTTCTCAGTGTTTGGTCTTACATCCCCTATATATATATATATATATATATATATATATATATATATATATATATATATATATATATATATATATATATATATATATATATATATATATATATATATATATATATATATATATATATCCACCCCTCTAGCTTGTTATTCATTCATGCTATTGTGAGTTCTCATAATGCTA
This sequence comes from Cunninghamia lanceolata, assembly GCA_027924645.1. Taxonomy (NCBI): domain Eukaryota; kingdom Viridiplantae; phylum Streptophyta; class Pinopsida; order Cupressales; family Cupressaceae; genus Cunninghamia; species Cunninghamia lanceolata. Next base: position 1,620,258 of record BSBN01001054.1, read on the forward strand.
GTTTGCTTCATGAGAATTTGTATTTCTATTGTGGGAACTAACTCTATTCTTCTAAAAATTGATTTTGTGTCATTGTTAGAATAGTTTTATTTGATCTATTTCTTGCACTAGATTTTGGGTAGCATTAATTTATTTTTGAGTCTAAAAATGATAGATAAAAAGTTGAAAGATCTACTTTATTATGTTAGGATTAACATGATATAAACCTTGTAAATCCTATGTAATTAATTACTCCTAATATTGTTTGTAATTTGCCCATAAGGGATGAAAGGTTTCACTAGCAGTGATCTTGTTTCAGCTGCATGTTTATAGTTTGTCCCTGACACTAATTCATCTATGACAAGGGGTTGCAAGGAGTTCCCCCCTTGCAAGTGGTCCAGGGGATCATCCCCTTGGTGGGGGATCCAAGGGCTGCACACCTCAGTGGGGATTCAGGTTTCAGCAGCCCCGAAACCACATTTTATTTATCATTGTAAATCTAGACCGTTCATCATTAGGTCACAGATCTGACAGTTGATATTATGTCAATTAGCAGAGTTGAGCGTAATAGACACCACTAGATTGAAGATAGAAGAAAGAGAGGAAGTGCATGTATTGTAATCTCATATTTGAAGATAATACAACTTGGAGCCTCTTTTCTTGGTGGGTTTTTTTATATGAAAGAGTTTTCACCATGTTACATACTGTGTTATGTGTTCAGTTCTTAATGCATGTTATTTCTGTGTAGTGGGTATTATTTTTTGTTGCAATCTCCATTGATTCTACATTATTTAGAGGACATAAATAAGGTTTGAGTCAGATTTCCATTGTGTGGTTTGCACTTTCATTTCTAACATATTATTCGGTAGATGTAACTTAGTAAACTTCTTAAAAGTATAAGGCTTGAAAATTGACACATTAGAAGCATTAGCCACATGATGTATTTTATCTTTTGTCTCTTTAGAAACATTTTCCTTTGAAAACATATTAGAATTTTTGAAACTTTTAAGGGTAAGAAGATGTAGAAGATGTATGATAATTCATACAAGAAAATTTTAGATGCAAGAAATTTGACCTAAGCAAAATTCTATAAGTGAGTGCCCATGTCTCTAAAAGAAGGAAGAGTGATCAAGCTTACATTACTCAATCTTGTCATAGGAAGAATAAATTTAATAAATAGAATTTAGAGCTCATCACCATCATTCAATTGATGCTCAACTTTACCACTTAAGTATTGGAAGTGAGTAACATGAACATCAATAGTATCATTACCCTTTTGGGCATAATTGGTTAAATCATTCATTGGCATTTTCAATCAATATCAATTGATTTGAAAATTATTTAAGGAAGTAGTAGACAATTCATTAGAAGTATGTATAGAGATAGGAATATTGTAGATGAAGTAAGGATAGTGGTGGTGGGATTAATAGAGGTGGGGGTCACACTAGGAGAAATAACATGAGCAATGGGGGCCATGGAAGTGGTAACTATGGAGTTAGAGGAGTGAGGATTGGAAACAAAGGAGAGGTGAGAGAATACAACATTATAAGAAGCCACGATAGTGCCAAAAGTCTAAGTAGATTTGGATAAAAGATGGATATAAGAACATAAAGTTCTATCATAATGCCACAATGGAAAGGATAAACAGCGTGGCTTCTGAACTATCTTTTCTCAAAAATATTGGAGTATTATAGGTAGGGATATTTGGGAGGCAACAAAGGAATCCAAGAACCGCAAAATACTACTAAAATACTTAAATTTAATACATTTAATGTTCTCATCCTTAAAAAAGAGTCCACCTTAGCATTTGGTGAATTTTAGCCCATTTTATTATGCAACACTATGTATAACATCATTTGATAAGTAATGACAAATAGACTCAAACTTCTTTTACCATAGATAATATTATAATCTAGTAAAATGGATTTATTCTAGGTAAGATAATTTTACATGGCATAATCATCACCCATGAGATGATTCATTCAATCTAAGCCATGAAAATAAATATATGATTGCTAAAATTAGAAATCAATAAGGCATATGGTAAGGTCAATTAGCACCTTTTAACAAAAATTATGGAAGGACTTGGCTTCTCTCTACATTAGATCAACTGGATCTATAGTTGCATTTCAACACCTAGATACTCCATGATGGTAAATGGGAGTCCTCACAACTTCTTTTCTTAATCCCAAGATCTTTGACAAGGAGATCCAATCCATCCTTTTCTCTTCATTATTCTATAAGAAGCTTGAGGAAGATCTATTTAGGAAAAATTTAGAGAAAATTAGTGGAAAGGTACTAAATCTACAAGAGATTTTAATGTTATCACTTAGCAACAATTTGTAGAAAACACGATTTTATTTGAGGGAGCAAGTAAATTACAGGATAAGAACATGACAAAAACTCTAAAGAAATACAATATGGCTTTTTTGAAACTCATAAAAACATATAGTTCAAAAATATTTTTCTTTAATGTTAAATCTAATATGCAAAAACAATTAATGTTTTGTCTTGGTTAGAAAATTGGAACTTTTCCTACTAAATATATAGGAGCCTCCTTGTTTAGTGGAGCTAGCAAGGATCCACTTTGAGAAACCATGTAAACAAATATAGAAATAATTTGACCTCATGGAAGGAAAGGCAACTCATATTTGTAAGGAAAATTTTGATGCTTGAATCAATAATTTCTACAATACTAATTTATTTCAAATCTTGTCTCCAAATGCCTTCAAAAACTTGTGATGAAGTAGAAAATTTAATGAGAATTTTTTATAAAAATATGGTAGAGAGAATAAAAAAATTATTAGGATGGAATCAAATTTGCACTTCAAAGTTAGGAGGAGGTGTAGGGTTATAGAATAGCAGTCAAAAAATGGAGCCCCTGGAGCAAAATTGATTTGGGGCCTATAAATGAAGGCCTAATTTGAAATGTTTGAAGATCCTCCAAAGAAAGTATTTGGATTCCAACAATCCAACATGAATCATAACAATCTCAAACCTACCAAAATGGTCCCATCTATGGAATTTAATGCTCCAATGTAGAGATATCATAACTCATCGTGTGACCTAGGAAATCAAGAATGGTTCGTGTAGTGGTTTGGGAGGATTCATGGAATGATTATCCATCCCTTGATAGTAGGAGTGATCTTGGTGAAGAAAGACCAATTCTCAAAATAATTTGGAGATTCAAACTAAGGGACTATACTACCAAAAGAAGTGTCCTAGGCCTAATAAAATGAGTTTGGATTAGATATTCAAAGTATTCTAGTATACTAGTTGAGTAGGTAGAAATCTTAGAGTAAGAATCATAAACAAGGAAAGTGTTCATAAAGGCTTGGATCAGGATAGACTAAGATGGATCTGCTCTAAACATAGAAACTATATGGTCAAAATGGGATAGAATGTCGTAGATTCCTCTAACATTAAAATTGAATGGATAGCTCATCTATGCTAGCACAAGGAGTGTCTTCACAAAGTGAGAAATTTTTCTTGTAAAGACATCTAAAATAAGATCCTAACTACTGAAAATTTAAACCCCTTGGTTTTATAGGACCTTCTAAATATTGCTTGTGTAACAAGGTAGAAGAGACATTGAATCATCTATTGGTCAACTACCACTTCACTATGAAATTTTGGAAATGGTTATGTGCTAAATTAGGTTTGTTTGGAGCCTTAATTGTGGACCTTCTTGAAATTTTTAAATCTTAGCCTTTAATTTAGAAGATTTATATATTCTCCTTTCTTTAGATCACATGTATTTCAATCCTTATGTAGGAAGTTTAGAAGGAGAGAAACATGTTAGGGTAAATAGTGTCATTATCTAACTAGTTTAGATATCACCTCTTTGAAGGATTGACCTATTCACACATAGGATTAAGTTTACTTAGTCCTTTAGGAGTTTTTCTATTTTCGACATGTGTCCTTAGCTATGTGAGACACCTCTTTATTTTTAGCTTTCCATTTGCCCTCACACATGTCATGTGAGTTAGACAAGTGTTGCATGCTTGTAGGAGTAGTTAGTAGTTCATTCTTACCTTCCTGCCTCATTCTCCTTGCCTATTTATGTAAGGCTTCTCATTGTGTTTTACACACTCTCATTGTATATGATAGATATGCTCTTGTGCTCCATTTTTTACTTGTGGAAGGTTTTATTATTTGTGCTTGTTGATCTTGATTACTCCAAGAAAACACACACATATGTTTAGATAGAAATATGAAGGAAGACTAATTCTACATAAACCTAGAAGCATCAATCAAAGAGTTGTTGCTAGCTACACTAGCATCTAATGGAGCCAATAGAAAGATATTCACATCCTAGGATGGTGAGATTTTAATTTCTAAAGAGATGGAAGGGCCTAAAATCCTTCTATTCATGGGGGAAGAATAATTAATTCTTCCATTAATCTAAGGGATGGTATCCAATGTAAAGCCCCCACAAAGGTTGGTGGAATTTAAAAATTTATAGGGTTTCTAGAGGTAATTTTAACCTAGGGTAAAAGAAAGAAGTTGGGTCCACATATAGGGGAAGTGTTAAGAACAAAAAATCTTGACAGGAATGGGTGCTCAAACCTAAATGGGTACCCCTTTAGGAATAGGCACCCATTTCATAAAGGTATTTAATTTTTTAAAACATCCCTGTTAGATCATTTTTTCCCAGATAGCGACAACAAGAAGCATGACATAGAATAGGTATTTGTTTAGAAAACCCCTTCCTTGCTATCCGCACATGCTACCTCCTCCAGCCAAACTCATAGTTCCTGAAGACTTCTAGGTAGGTTTACATGATTTTTGTATGTTTTTTTGTTGTCTATAAGTTTACATTTAGAAATTAGGGTTCAAGTTTTATGATTTATATTTTTAGTGATTAGGGTTTACAATTTACAAATTTAAGATTTTGGTTTTGTTATCACCTAGATTTGCACCCTTGCTACAATTGTGAAACTTTAGCAATCTAGAGTAACATGGGAATGATCTCGAAGTGTGGGACCTTGCGAAATGAGATCAGACCTCCGGAGAAGGCCAACTTCTTCTCTCTTGGCCTAGTGCTTAGAGAAATGCATCTAAACCTAGTGCTAATGCTTGCAGGGAAAAGGGGTAGAAGGAATGCTGAAATGGAAATAAAAATAAGTGATACACTAGATTTAAATGTGTTTGGCTGTAACTGAATCAACATAGTAATAATCTCATAGCTGGAAAGACTTACACAGACTCATATTGATTCCAACAGAGGTCAAAATAGAGACATAGTGCTAAAATAATAAAAGAGAGGCAAAAATACCAGCTTCTATTAATCATAGAGGCCAAGTAGCCATTACCAAAATAGCCTAGAAGAATAGCCAACAACCTTATACATCTGTTTTACATGTATATATATCATTTCATTTTGACCTCAATCGGTTACGAACAATTTTGCCCATGGGCGCTGTCAGAAAAATATCTGCTTGAAGGGATGTCTACCTATAAAAGTTATTGAATAAAAGATCTGGAACAGGGCAGGTAGAAGATATTTCAAAACTTCAATACAAGCTGCCTTGTCATCGATTTGTAGCAATGAATGCCACAAATATCTGCATTTGCATATCCAAAATAGTCGCTGAAACGTCCAGTCGCCAAAGCATACAAAGCCAGATCCAAAACTTGAAAGTGAAAATAATCACCTCAAAATCCTGCCAAATGAAAGAGGAGACAAGAACAAGCATTTTTTCCTTTTGCATCATGTGGAAATTTATCAAAATGGAGGAGATACGGGCGGTCAAAATTGTAGTCAACTGCTTATATATATCACTTTGCATATGTGCTTTTATTCAGCATCTGAATCAGCCTATGAAATGTCTTTGTATGTTCAAAGCACCTGTATATGCATCGCCATTGGTGCCACGTGGCAACACCTAATTCGCCACCACATTGAAGCTAGGACTCATCACTAAAAAATGCATCTTCTTATCGGCCATCAGAATGACAAAAAATAGAACTGCCGATGTATGCTATTACGCTGAAATCCCTTTGCATGTATGTCTTGCATCTTTTCCTTATATATTGCATTGCATATGCGAATATACAATGGTGATATACATACAACTGCTTGTGCCTTTACCTTGTTTCCTCTTGTATATACCATTGTATGTATGTTCCTTTGTATATAGCTTTGTGTATTCAAATGTATATCAGCACATGCAATCGCCTACATACATACAATGTGGACTCCAGCAGATTATCAGCCACTTTTAAACTTTAAAACAAGTCCGAGTTGTATGTCACCGTTGCACTTTGCCTTGTATATCACATATACAAGGTACAGACTTCAAAAGATCATCAGTTGCATTTGATTCCCATTCGGATCCGAACCTTGTATCGTTTGTTCTTTGTATATCGGCACATACAATGCAATGTGCATGCACAAGCCACGGACTCCACACCATTATGAAGCATATTGCAAATGCCATCGGGTCCAAGCCATGCATGTTCCTCTTTGTATATAACCAATGTATGTCGCATAGACAATGTGAACATACAAGCAAATTATACATACAAACTATGGAATTCTGCCCTTTATCAACTAGAATGTATGGTCATTTCATATCCGGCTTGTATATTAGGAATGCATATTTGATTGTATGTGCAAACATACAATCGCAAATATACAAGGGGTGGGCCCTAGCTTTGAATCACTGTCCCTTGCATGTTGACTTTGTACATCTCCCCTTGTATATTGGCTTTGTATATGCAAACATACAAAGTGAAATATACAAGCCACTGTTACAACTACTTGACTATATCGCACATGCATATTTCCTTGTACTTTTGGTGAAAGTCACTTGTATGTTCTACTGATGTACATTGCAAATGTACATCGACCTTTGTATCCTTTTGGCCTTGCATGTGACCCTTTGTATATCACAAATGTATGTGCATATACAAACAACTATAGCCGATGCATGTCGGCCTCTTGTGTATTTTTCATTGTATATCTATTGTATGTGCAAACATACAAACCCGATATACATTCTATCCCGATATACAAGCGCATAATATTCTGGGAATCTGTGATAGATTCCCCAAATGCACATACAAACCTGATGTGCATACAAAGATACATACAATCATTTTTCCCTTTCTTGGAGGCTGATTTAACTCTTTTTGGCCCGCCAATGTACATCAGCACTTGTATGTCAACCTTGCGTGCTTGCCAATTGCATCTAGGCCTTTGTATAATGTGAATGTATGTTCCAAACATACATTGGTGAATGTATATGCGAATATACATTCAAAAATACATATTGAAATACAAGCATGAAACAAAGAAATCCCAGCGATAGAAAATACTTGAAGCTAACAGATTTATGGGTTTTTCTGAGTTTTTTGCAAAGACTCTTTAAGCAAGATTTTTAGGAAATTTGGCAAGGCAGAGCATGAGTAATTAAAGAATTTATGCCTTGTATGGTCATTTTCTAAAAGATTTTCAAGGAAAATACAAGGTGAACTGTTTGGCTCTGGATAGAGGAAAATAGGTCAACAATTTGGCAACCTCTATGGGATGTTTGCCTGCTAAACAATTAGATCAATGGCCTTAAGCATCCATTGGGCATAGATTCAAAAGACTGTAACAAGAACAAAGGAGTTAGAACATGAGCAAGCGACCAAGTCAAAACAAAAACAACAAGCAAGCATCTCCTAATGAGAATACAGCAAAGTGCAAAGGCACTTATTGAAAGAAAACCTAAAACTGAAATAAAATCTACTCTAATCCTAAACTAACCAGTCAGAGGTGACCTTAAACAAAGCCATTAACTGGTTCTTGAAAGTAACTGTCCTTCCTTAACAATTTACAATGTTTCTCATTCATATGGGCAGTTAAAAAGAGTTGAGGGGGGAATGGGCATATGACAAATTGATAAAACACCCCCCACAAAATGGAGATAAACTCACCTATCCACCTGGACTAATTGCTGACAACTTGTGGTGAATAAATGGGTTGATCCCATTCATTTTGATGCTTAACTTCATGCTTAGAGGTAAGCATGACAAGTGGTGACTTCTCTTGATGTGTCTCCAATTGGGCTAGATGCCTGATTGGGCATCCCCTTGAAGTGACATGCAAATCATGATGGCTGATCTCATATCTGTGCTCTAATTCTTTCTCTTCTCGCTCTTCATTTGGTATGATGGTGCCTTCCATTTGACTCTCATGTTGCTCTTGTGTGTGAAACAGCTAACTTGGGATCTTATGGTTTCCTCCTTCTTCCTTCAAAGTAACCAAGAATATTGATATAATGTCATCATGGCTGCATTTTTCCTCTTCTTACTGGTCTGAATACTCTAGCTCATGTGATTTTACTACAAATATAGTTGCCTCCACCTTATGAACAACATGTTCATGATTTTCTGACTTAGGCTCAAAAAATGAGCCATGTACATGCTCAAAAGAGAAAACTTCCCCACCAATAAGCTGATATCCTTGCTGGATAATAAAGAACAAATCTTCAATTTGTTCTTGTTCAAGTATAGGTTCTTTCAGTGGATGAGACTCTCTAAAACTTGGAATATTCAATTCAGGAGACTTAGGAGACTCACCTTGCTTGAAGCTTGGTATTATGAAACTAGAAACCTCTTCTTCAAAGAATGGGTTTGGAAAAGAAATAGCTAATTGAGTTTCCAACATTTGAAATGGAGCCAACAAAAGTCTCTTTTTCTCTTCATTTGGTAGCTAGATGCTAGAGCATGTTTTCGTTTATATGTTTGGTGGAGGGTCTTCACAGGGTAAAAAAGATGGCCCTTTCCAACTTGGAACCTTAAATGCAGAAGGCTGCCTAAAACTTGGAATTATGATAGGCTTGGATTCTACAATTGTTTTCTCTGCATGATTTTGAATTGGTATGAGAGGATTGGTCTTTACAAGGTTTAGTATTTTGTAACTAGGATGCTTGGTCCAAGAAGGCTGCCATGATAGAAAAGTTTGCAGCTTTTTCATGGATTCACTTTGGTTTGAAGGATGAACTTATTTGAAGCTGGGAATAGGGGAGAAACTTTTTCCTTTGAGTTCTTGTTCTTGAGCAAGCAACCATTTTACTTGTTTCTCTTTTGCTGCAAGTTGCATGTTCAAGCATTCCTCCTCATACACCCTTCTATTTTCTGCCTTTTGCTGGTGCAAATAAGCTTGATATGCAAGCTCTTCTTGCTACATGTTATACTGTGCTTCTCTATCCATTTCTAAAATTTACCTTTGGAAATCTAGTAACAAACTCTTAATGCTGCCCAAATTAGTAACATTTTGGGACTAACTAGGGAGGTTGCATGTTTGGTTTAGAGTAGAAAGGGTTTCACAAGGCTGACTATAGGTATGAATAGGCTACAAAGAAGGATAAGCAGGAGTGGTTTGAAAATGCTCCTGCTAGTAATGCTGATCATAATGAGGCAAAGAGTTGTTTGGTATAAATTTAGAGGCATTTGGGGCCTGGTATTGCTGATATGAGGGCCAATAGCATGTATTTGGATTAGGGGTAGGGGAATAGCCATGATTCCCATAAAATTCTGACATTCTATAGCATCTAAATGCTGGATAATCATGAAAATGTTAGAATAAGAGAAAAATAGGTCTGCAACCAAAGAGAAACTAGATACATACCAGAGAAGGAGTCGCTAGGTGATTGAGATGATTCCAGAAGCTGAATAGATCAGGAAAACCACCAAAATCCTAATCTTTGATGAAATTTTAGGTACTTAGGATGCTGAAACCAGCGAATTTGTTTAGTAGAGTCACCATGATGTTGAAGAAATTGCCCTTCCTTAGTAATACTAGGAGAAACATCAAATCTCCTAGTACTTTGATGAGAAGTTCATCGAACTGGTCCCACTGGGTGTGCCAAAAGTTGTTATCACCCAGATTTGTACCCTTGCTATAGTTGTGAAACTTTAGCAATCTGGAGTAACATGGGAATGATCTCAAAATGTGGGACCTTACGAAATGAGATCAGAACTCTGGAGAAGGCCGGCTTCCTCTCTCTTAGCCTAATGCTTAGAGAAACGCATCTAAACCTAGTTCTAATGATTACAAGGAAAAGGGGTACAAGGAATGCTGAAATGGAAATAAAAATAAGTGATACACTAGATTTAAATATGTTTAGCTACAACTGAATCAACACAGTAATAATCTCACAGCTGGAAAGACTTACACAGACTCATATTGATTCCAACAGAGGTCAAAACAGAGACATGGTGCTAAAATAATAAAAGAGAGGCAAAAATACCAGCTTCTATTGATCATAGAGGCCAAGTAGCCATTACCAAAATAACCTAGAAGAATAGCCAACAACTTTATACATCTATTTTACATGTATATATATCATTTCATTTTGACCTTAGTTGGTTACAAACAATTTCACCCATGGGTGCTGTTAGAAAAATATCTGCCTGAAGGGACGTCTACCTACAGAAGTTATTGAATAAAAGATCTAGAACAGGGAAAGTAGAAGATATTTCAAAACTTCAATGCAAGTTGCCTTGTCATCAATCTGTAGCAATGAACGCCACAAATATTTGCATTTGCATATCCAAAATAGTCACTGAAACATCCAACTGCCAAAGCATACAAGGCCAGATCTAAAACTTGAAATTGAAAACAATTGCCTCAGAAGCCTGCCAAATGAAAGAGGAGGCAAGAACAAGCATTTTTGCCTTTTGTAGCATGTGGAAATTTGATAAAATGGAGGAGATACAGGCGGTCAAAGTTGTAGTCAACTACCTGTATATATCGCTTTACATCTATACTTTTATTCAGCATCTGAATCGACCTCTGAAATGTCTTTGTATGTGTAAAGCTCCTGTATATACATCGCCATCCATGCCACATGGCACCACCTGATTTGTCGCCGCATTGAAGCTGGGACTCATCACTGAAAAATGCATCTTCTTATTGGCCATCGGAATGACAAAAAATAGAGCTACCGATGTATGCTGTTATGCTGAAATCCCTTTGCATGTATGTCTTGCATCTTTTCCTTGTATATCGCATTGTATATATGAATATACAATGGTGATATACATATAACTACCTATGCCTTTACCTTGTTTCCTCTTGTATATACCATTGCCAATGTATGTTCCTTTGTATATGGCTTTGTGTATTCAAATGTATATCGGCACGTGGAATCGCCTACATACATACAATGTGGACTCCAGTAGATTATTGACCACTTTTGAACTTTAAAACAGGTCCGGGTTGTATGTCACCATTGCACTTTGCCTTGTATATCACATATACAAGGTGCGGACTTCAAAAGATCATTAGCTACATTTGATTCCCATTCAGATCCAGACCTTGTATCTTTTGTTCTTTGTATATCAGCACATACAATTCAATGTGCATGTACAAGCCGCGGACTCCAAACCATTATGAAGCATATTGGAAACGCCATCGGGTCCAAGCCATGCATGTTCCTCTTTGTATATAACCAATGTATGTCGCATATACAATACGAACATACAAGCAAATTATACATACAAACTGTGGAATTCTACCCTTTATCAACTGGAATTTATGCTCATTTCAAATCTGGCTTGTATATTAGGAATGCACATTTGATTGTATGTGCAAACATACAATCACAAATATACAAGTGGTGGGCTCTAGCTTTGAATCACTTTCCCTTGCATGTTGACTTTGTACATCTCCCCTTGTATATTGGCTTTGTATATGCAAACATAGAAAGCAAAATATACAAGCCACTGTTACAACTACTTGACTATATCGCACATGTATATTTCCTTGTACTTTTGGTGAAAGTCCCTTGTATGTTCTACCAATGTACATTGCAAATGTACATCGGCCTTTGTATCCTTTGGCCTTGCATGTGACCCTTTGTATATCACAAATGTATGTGCATATACAAACAACTATAGCTAATGCATGTCGGCCTCTTGTGTATCTTTCATTGTATATACCCATTGTATGTGCAAACATACAAACCCGATATACATTCTATCCCAATATACAAGCGCAGAATATTTTGGGAATCTGTGATAGATTCCCCAAATGCACATACAAACCTAATGTGCATACAAAGATGCATACAATCATTTTTCACTTTCTTGGAGGCTGATTTAACTCTTTTTGGCCCTCCAATGTACATCAGCACTTGTATGTCAACCTTGCGTGCTTGCTAATTGCATCTAGGCCTTTGTATAATGTGAATGTATGTTCCAAACATACATTGGCGAATGTATATGCGAATATACATTCAAAAATGCATATTGAAATACAAGCATGAAACTAAGAAATCCCAGCGATAGAAAATACTTGAAGCTCACAGATTTCTAGGTTTTTCTGGGTTTTTTGCAATGACTCTCCACGCAAGATTTTTAGGAAATTTGGCAAGGTAGAGCATGAGTAATTGAAGAATTTATGCCTTGTATGGTCATTTTCTAAGAGATTTTCAAGGACAATACAAGGTGAACTGTTTGGCTTTGGACAGAGGAAATAGGTCAACAGGTTTATGATTTTTAAAAATATAATGAACCCTAAATCATTAAATTTAACTATAAACCCTAAAACTATGAACTATAAACCCTAAAATGATAAACTTAACTTTAAAGCCTAAAACACTAAAATTAACTATAAATTGTAAAACTATGAACAATAAACCCTATAACTATGAACTATAAACTCTAAAAAATAATTTTAATTATAAACCCTAAAACTATGATCTATAAACCCTAAAACTATAAACTAGCACACTTAGATGACGACAACCCTCAATGCATCCCTAACAATAGTGTCATTTTTTGTCCCTCACAACTATTGGCTCCTCAAACCCTAAAGATAATCTATACCTTTAGGCACTGTGAAATTTAACTTAAATAATCATACTTGCAAGTTATGATCAGATAAGGACAACTTTGGATTAATTCATGAGAATGAGTAGTTTCTCCTTCTTTTGGATTTGCTAGGCCAAGAGGAATATTTCCTAAGGTTTTAATAGAGGGCAATTACAGAGAATTAAATAAACATAACTTATCTCAAGAAAAAGCCATATCCTATGCACAAGAGAACTTCAATTATTGTCCTAAGCTTCAATGTGTTGGTTTACCATATGCAAGACTGAAAACCTCCTCAAAGTAGTAAAAAACTAATGTATGTGACAAAATATATATCAACTATTATCCCTAATGATGTAGTTCAGTCAAAAACCACACTTCACACAAGAATGCAAACTAGACAATACTCATACCTCAACCATCTAACACACCTCAGGTTACCATACTTTATGTAATGGTGCAAATTACAAGTGTCAAATGCATATTTTATCTAGGTATTATTGACTAGTTATATACAATTTTATTTTAGGAGCAAAGATCTTTACCAAATTTTAGATTGCTTGTATATAGGTGTCCTCTAGTTAGTGTAATCTTTGACATAAAGTGTTGTAAATCAAGTCTAAAGTCTCTAGGTCATTCATTATTTGGTAAAATTTGGAGAAGATTTTGTCTAGCTGAAATATTCTTCATTCATTCTAGATGTCTACATAGTTGTCTAAGAATTTAAGGGGATAATATATATGTCTACGGGGTCAAAATTGCTAATATATTGTCATTTTTGTATAGTTAACTATTATAATAGATGTAAAATTTCTTCAAAGTCATCAAATAATTATTTTAGAATGACATATTGGATTACATTGATTAGTTATGTATTGTTAAATTAGAAATAGTTGTGTATCATGTTTTTTGAGTCTTTTTATTGCATATAAATGTTCAATTGAATGATGGGATTTTAGATGTACTACTAGTACTTTTTTTAAATTTATAAGTGTTTATATGTTTCTTTAAACCTTGACCCTTAATCGAATGGACTAAGGAATTGATTGTACTTTACTAAAATGATCAATTTGTTTATTAAAAGTTTCTTTGTTTTGTTCCTTGGTAGATTAGGGTAGGTTAGGTTCTACTAGTTTGCATAACTCATTGATACTTACCTTTGTCAAATCTTAAGGGAACTTGCATGTGTTATCCAAATTCAAAGAGTTATTTATGTTTGGGTTCCAAGTTCTACATGGAGTATGAAAAACATAAGGGGGCTAACCTATGGAGATATTAATCATTTTTTCATCTTTAGTTGTATGTGTAACCCAACCTACTATAAAGTGATCTTTAGGTCTACAAGACTAGAAAGCTAGTATAAAGTATGTCTTGATACAAATTTTTGGGATATCTTTATACAAAGGGTGTGGCTAAGATATGTGAACTATTCTATTTTTCATTTCACTCTAATTATCCTATAAATATTTACATGAATATACACTTCTTGAGCCTACAAAGCCAAAAGTGTAGAAGAGTTACATGCTCTTGTCAATTGGTTCACAATTGCATGCAGTTTGATCATGAGTCTTGCCCTTTTAGTATGAATTTATTGATGTTCCTTGGTAAAGATTTTATCTCCATTGTTTAGAGTTGTGATGTAGAATTTGTAACACAAAAAGGCCCATCTCATAAATTTAAAGAAACTATACTTTTCTAGATAATGCAAATACATATTTTTTAGATCATGTTTTATATTTATTTTTTTGACACATGATTTAAAAATCATTATGTTGAACACAAGATATATGATAGACCACATAGGGGAAACTTTAATTGAGTGACTATTAAGCTCTCCATTAAAACTAGTAATGTGATAGTGAAGGTTAATGATGTTTGAGCTATAATTGTTAATAATAAGGCTAACTAGAAGATCTCAATGAAATCAAAGCAACTATACCAATTTTAAGCTGTTATGAAGTGATACAAATAAATTACCATAAAATAAGCCCTTATAAAGTTACCATAGATTAAATACTCACTAAAATATGCAATTAGAGGAACAAGCATCCTTCCAAAAAGCTCATCCAAAACACATGGATACATGTTCATAGATTTAACAAACTATATGTATGGACATATCCCCTCAAAATGTCACATCAATATGAAGTCTTAGGCATGGTAGGCACACACAAGTTGGAAGGACAAAACTTGCACAATAGGTTATTGATGCTCAACTTGTAGAATCACCTCGTGTTGTGATGTGATCATGTATCATGTTGTGAAATTCTTGTAACAAACCTTTGCAATACTCTAAATCTGCCTCTAGGAACTTTGGAATGTTTTGTATCTCACCTTGTAGCTACACTCAGTTCTGAGATACTTAAAGTATAACCTAATGACTATACGTGGTTCCAAACCCATAAGTGTAGCCTTGGTTTATTAAGTGATATATGTATACCTAAAATTGGCTAAGACGAATTAAGTAAATATTTTAATATTTATCTTAATTCTCATTCTACTATCAATTAAATAAATATTCTAATTTATTTAAAGTGATTCACATCTCTCCAATAATTAAATAAAATCAATTTATTTAACTAAATCCCTTAATTCTTCTAATGTCTCATATAATTAAATAATCCTAAATTATTTAATTAGTCCTAAATTCCTCTATCCTAAGTCCTAATTTCATAAATCCACATCACCATTCCACCTCACCTTTCCACCTCACCTTGTTGCACATATAATTCAATATTTTAATATTTAATTAGCTAATACTCCCTCACCCACATGTCCTATTTCTCCTCCAGTCAGATTATTTAACTCATCAATCAAAATAGTTAACTAATTAGTCAATTAAGTTCACTGGTCAATCTATTATGTTGACTCCCAAATCAACCTAGCTGACTGATCAATCATCTCAGTTAACTCTTCAATCTATTTTGTTATCTCCCATAACTCATGAAGAAGGCTTGGACACTTTTCCTCTCCTGATTCACACACATTCTCTCAAGCTTCCTCAACCGTACACCTCACATGTAATTCCTCCAGCAATGGATCTATTGACACTTCGATTTGGTCTTCCCTCAGCCTATATAAGCAAGGTCTTCACACCTATTTCATAATCCATCTAAGCATTCGTAATCTTACTCTGTAGGAATCATACCAGTGTGCCTTTGGCAAACTTATCTCCATTTGTATTTACACAACCTCATTATCATAATCATCATCCAATCATATCTCCATCAATCCATCTCAATTAGTATTGCATTATAGTGTGATCTCCATTGCATTGTCCATATCACAACCGTTCTAATCTTGTCATCTTCAACAACAAGGAAGTGCACACTTCTAAGAGCTCCATTACCATCAAGATCAAGAGGAGATAGGTGAACAATGGAAACATAAAGGTAAAATAGTCTTCGAAAGTATATTCTTGGTTTACTTGTGTTTACATCAATTTTCATTGAGTTATTGGATGATTAGTTGTTTAACACTATTGTTCACATTTTTTTATAACATTTCTGGTGCCCATCAGAGGGCCTTGCCCTATTTTTTAACATTTATTTGAGTGTTTTGTGAAGGTTATGTCACAAGTTGTTCCTCTGCATACAATTTCCGGTCCTATGTATATAACACTTTCTTCATCACATCCAATCTTTCTATGCATCTGACTTGTTTTGCTGTGCATTTGACACATTTCTCTATGCTTTTGATCTTCTAGTGCATACACGATGCAGTCCTGCACATTCGATATCTACTGTTGCACTTCTGATCTTTCGGCGCATCCAAACCGCAATCTGGCACATTTAATCATTATTGCAGCACTTTTGTAAATCTGCACATATGCATCACAATATTGTGCATATGACCTATAAATCTGTACATTTGATTTGTCAGATAAAGTTGTAATGTTTATATCAAATCTTCCATACTAACTCTCATTAGTAGGTGTTAGAAGATGGACTTAGTCATTTTAGCTGCATTATTAAGACATTCAAAACTAATTAGGGGAGAGTAACTTAATATGTTCGTGCAAATCATCACATAGACATAACTAGGAGGAAAGTAAATCATTTTGTTGCATCACAACTTACATCTAGTCCCAACCTAGTGGTTAAAACTAAATAATTTCTTTATGTTTTTACTATCTTGCACTACAATCTTTCACATAGCTTAATAGGGGATAGTAACACTTGTTTATTTCTTCAAGAAACAATCTACACCTAGATTTGTTAGAAGGTTAAAATAAACAATCTTTTCCAAGTTATTGCTATCTTGTTACAAATCTCTGTGCTTGGTAGAGTTAACACATTTAGTTATTTTTCTTTTAACTAGGGGGTAAAGAACCAGTGTTTTCTATGTTTTCAGAATGATAATAAGACTATGCTCTCCCCTTTTTTGGGTGACCAAAATGCCAAACTTATCATTTTGCATGTTTAACCTTTAGAGAGGCCTGCCCTTGGAATTCTTTCCTTCCAAGTGGGATGGCCTTAAGTGATAACGAGCTGAAGCCAAGTCACCTCCAAGTCACTATAAATAAATTATGTTTGTAGCGAAAGTTGCAAGCAACGGGTGTTGTTGTGTTACACCGACCAATGTGTCCCCCAAAACCTTGTGGAGCGTAACCTCTGCAAGCTGGGAAGCCTCCTTATTGAAGTAAATGGCTGCACATGTAACCACCTGAACGGATGCCTTGACTAAAATCCTTTTGTTTTAGTAAGCCAAAATCCCCTATTTGGTGACATAGGAGGAGGAACCTCTAGGGCCATCCAACATCATACACTCATTTAGTGTAGAGACATAAAAATTCAACTCTTTGGAGGAACTATAACTTGGTATGCATAAGAAGTGAGTACCATGGAGGGGACCTGGTGCTACCAAGTTATTAGCTGTCCACCTTTATGCAACTGGTTGGTGTAAAAACCAAGTTGGAACTCATCAAATACTATCCTAGCCAAACCTTAGGATTCCTCTTGCTTTTGGTTAAAAATTTATAATACCAACATGGAATCTTCTTGTTTATTGTGTTTTCTTGCAACAACTTGACACAAATCAGTAGCAAAAATACTAGACTTGCTTTGACAAACATTGTGAAAACAAGCCAAGATAAAAAAACTAAAACAAAAAGGCAAACCTTCTATAGAACTCAAAAAACAGAGAGCACTTCCACACATTTTGAGGAGAAAAGAAATTCATTTCAGGATACCCATATATTGCATATACCTTGTTTATGATCTCTGGAAAACCATACAAATCAGTTTCACATCCATTTTCCAAACCATTTCCATTTGCCATATCCTCCATAGAAAAAACATCAAACAAAACAAACCAAATTTCCTACTAAGGTGTCATTAAAATCTTCCAATACTCAAAACAAAAATCTAGTTGGTTTCATAATAGGATATACATCCTTCATGTCAGAACTACACTAGTGGAATCTTGATAAAAGTAGTCCATATCAATAGCAGTGATCAACTCTCCCTACTTTGACTATATCTTTTACCTCAAGAGCACATTGCTTTTAGGAAACAATAGATCAAAATTCAAACCTTAGGAAAAATCTTGTCATCTCAAGACACCAAAAATGTCCATTCACAAGTATTTTCATCCAACATTCATCCCCATCAAATGTTTTTATGGTTGAAACTAGATCACAACTCAAGAGAAGAAAAGAAATGGGTTCACTACATGGTAGCCACTATACTTCTAGTGATGAGGAAGAGGACATTACCCAAGAAAAAATTATTAGTTCTCAACAAGAGCCCAAATTTCAAAAACTAATGGTCAAAGTCATCACAATGGATCCCAAAAAGTACATCCTTATGCTAACACAAAAAGGAGCAAAGTTAGTTTCCAATTTTGACATAGAAAAATTGAGAGAAACAAGGCAAACAAATGAAACTGAAGCTCCCAAAAATAAGAAAGCTAAGGATGTGACAAATCCATTAGAAGCACTCACACAACAAATCCAAGCTTTACAACAACAAGTTGGGGATTTACAAACCAGATCTTCCACAAAATGATATTCATTATAGGACATATCCTATTATCTATTTCCCTTTCCCCTCTAGACACCAAGATCACACATCCTTAACCTGTCTTAATGATCCTATTAACAAGGGAAATACCACCTTAAGTTTAGAGTTATATACCCCTCCATCTACCAGTCCTTCGTCACCATCCCATAAAATGCCTATCCCAAAGCATACTAGTCCTACACCAACACATCCATTAACCTTCCCAAGCTCAAAGCTAACCAAAGAGTCCTTGAATGATTTTCTCCAAAGACACTTCCCAAAATCTAAAAGCAAAAGAAAAGATATGGAGAAATCCAAACCCACCCATCTGTTACCTCATTCATCTACCCATACACCTATGAAGGATGTGATCCAAGGGCTACTAGCAGGGAGAGAACCATGTCCCCACATTCCTATCCTTGAACCTATAAAAGATCCTTCCAATGCCATGTCCAATCCTACAATCCCATCATATAGTCCACAACCCCTTGAGCCTATTGAAGAATCTCCACCAATTAATCCAAGTCAAGATCCTTCATCCCTTCATGTTGATAACCCTCAAGAGCATGTCAAGCCTATCCAAGATCCTTCCACTTCTATTCAAGTAACCCAAAAGGTATGTCAAGAACCTAATCTTAAGCATGTGAAAACATCAAGTCCTAGTCCTAATCAAGATAAAATCACTTTCACACCACCCATCCATAACCTATATATTTTCTATGATCAAGATATTACCTATGAAGAAGATATCCATGAACAACTTGATCCTATACCCGTCCATGAGCAAGAAACCTCCATTACTCCTATCCATCCTCCACCTAATCCTATCCATGATCCAACAACACACACTTTCCTTGATGAGACACTTGCCTCCCAAGTGCACATAGATGATCAAACCAATAACTTGGATCTTAGTGAGCATAACAATAATCAAGATCCTAATGATCCTCCACCATCCATTATCGACCATGTTGCAAATCTGTTATCATATCCCCTTGGTCTCACTACCTTCATCCATGAATGTCCTTTCTTAGGAGAGAAACTACCATTATCTACCACTTCACCTTCTCCATCAAATATTGAAATCACATCTAGTGTCCAAATCACCCATAATCCCATTGTCCACTGCATACTCCAAAATATGAACTATCAAGGTAAAGGCTTAGGCCTTCATGAACAAGGTATTTTGGAGCTTATCCATGTCGATGTCTATCCACCATCTTATAACCTTGGTTATACTCCCCAATAAAAACAATCTCATGATGTTGGTACTTCCTCCATGCCTTCTAAATCTACCATTTCCCATCACAAACCCTACCATATTCCCAAAACATATGTCGTCATTCCACCTCCATCATCCTACAAATGTCAAAAGCATGTGACCATACACCTTCCACCATCTACTTTATCTCCACTCCTTCCAACTCTTACTATCCCTCCATCAAATTTTCTTCCACTTCTCCCAATGCGAAATTCATCCATCTACACATTCCCTCACATTTTGAATCATGACCAACAAATGTACATATTTTCTAAACATGAAGCTTCTACTCATTCCACCAAACCTATGGGATTAAAAAATAAACATTGGGATGCATCCTTTCATAAAGTCAAAAATCCTAAGGGTCATAATACCTTAGGAAATCAATCCAAAGAATCAAAGAAAAACCCATCTCAAAAGCTGCATACACCCACACACCTCAAAGCAAAACTGACAAAATTGTGGGTTCCCAAGCAACAAGTAATTACCTCAGAAGTTGCACAAAAGCTGCATGTACCCAAGCCCATACCTTGACAAGTACATTTTAAAAGCAAAATGGTCTGGGTACCTAAGTAAAAAGCCATTAAGTTAAATGAGGCATCCACCTCTCAAGAATCCCAACCATCCACTTTCTCCTCTTCTATCCAAAAATCCTATTCCATCCAAAGTATCAAATTCTTCCATTGCACATGACAAGCAAAAATAAAAAAACTACTCAGTCTATGTGGGTCCCTAAATTCCTAAATCACTCATCCACTAAGAAAAAATCTCCATTGCTTCCTTCACCACCTTCCTGTCATAAGCTTCAATGTTTATCATGGTATGTGCAACAATTGGTCATGGTTCCCTTCCATCCCATGACACTTCCACATACCTCCATCTCCCCTTCCTTCCACTATTATCCTACATATCTTCCCCATCCTATCCCTATGGTCCATGCTTTTGCATAATCCTTCCCTCCATTCATGCATAAGTCCTACATAATCCACATCATAATCCACTATCATACCTTCCATAATCCACTATCTACCTTCTTCATCTCACTTTCATACAATCCCCTACCTACATAGATCTATGAGAACATTTGACATAGTCCATGTGGTGGCATGCATCTCTAACGAGACACTATCACCTTCATGGAACTAGGAACTTGAGTCCCTCCCATCCATATCCACCTATCCTATCAAAAAAAGTCAAAAAAAAGTAAAGAGAAATCCTTTCATCCAACGGTGAAAACTTGGCAAACATGCGCCTTGGATAAGTACCATAATGAAAACCTAGAAAACAAGCATTATGCATAGGTTGATTGTCTATGTACCTTACACTTGGGGGCATGTTGTCTCATTTATCCAGCCTATCATTTCCATCCTATTGTATCCATCCTTATCCATTACATACATATTCTTATCGAATCCACTCATCCTCCCTTCATCCTATTGACCTTGATAAAGATAGGGGCAAAATGTTGGAACAAGCTTTGGACAACTCTTGATGTATCTAATATTTCCAAATGTGTCTTCCCATCATATCATTGCAAGCATTGTCACACTATATTCTGAGTCTAATAGCTTGAATAAGACATGTTATTCCTAAGCAACATAGTCTTTGGAGATCATATCCTTAATTCTCTCATCTATCTTTCCTTCATACATTTCCAATCCATTATCTCCTATTGTCCATCCTTCTACCTAACCATCCATTATCCACTATAACCCATCTGTCTACCTATCCTTGGTGTTCCCTTGTTATCAGTATTTAGCATTTAGGCTATCCAAAAATTTTATCCAATATCATCCCAAGACATTTCAAACTCCCAAAAATATCAAAATGCATCACAGGTACTTATCATGGCTTGTTATTCACTCACTTTCACTGCCTTATCAAATAAGTTTATTCATTGAGTCCATCATCTGTCTCGTCATTTATACAAACTCCATTGTCAG
Organism: Cunninghamia lanceolata; assembly: GCA_027924645.1. NCBI lineage: Eukaryota > Viridiplantae > Streptophyta > Pinopsida > Cupressales > Cupressaceae > Cunninghamia > Cunninghamia lanceolata. The sequence continues at coordinate 1,642,253 of BSBN01001054.1, forward strand.
TATCACCAGTCAAACTACGTCACCTCTGAGCAATCACGTAGGCAAGGCCATCATTGATGCACCCCTGAGGCTCCTTTCCCATCTATTCCATCCCATGTCACCCATTCTTTGGTCAATCCAAATTTGCACCATTTCCCATCACCTAGGTCCTAGGTCCACAAAGTCCACACCCCAAACTATGTTGCCTCTGCATTGTCACGTAGGCAAGGCCATTTATTAATGAGCCTTTGAGGCACTAGGTGAGTCCCTTAGGGCCCATTTCTTCATGTCGATTGTCAGTTCATCCACAATAAATCAATCCTTTACTTGACTAGGGGCAAATCCTTGACCTAGTTAGTGAATTAGATTTTTGAATGCTACAAATTAGAGGATAACAAACCAGATCATGGTTTTATCACTAGACAAAAAGTAACACAGCAAACCAAGGTTTTAAACATCATCTTGGCAACTAGACATTTAAGCTGCACTAGACAAATCCCAACCTACCTAAAACATCAAACATGACTCTCTCAAGTTATTGCAAGAAAACATATATCTATGGAAATAAGGTTTAATGGTTGTTTTAAGTCTTATTATCTTGATTCTTGTTATTATGTCCTTTTATGCTACTCAAGGATGTCAAAAACCAGAGGAGCTATGGTGGGGGCATAATCATTTTCTTTGTATGTTGTTTGTGAGTTTATCTTTAGTAATTTTGAAGCCTTTTCTAAAGACATGATCAACAAAATGATCATTGAGGACATCAGAGGCCTAAACATGAAACAAGTGTAATCCTTGTCTATTGATACGCAAGCAATACTCAGGTCATCTAGATTCAATTTTGACTAGATGCTTGTATTAACTTGCTAAATCAAAATACATGTAAGTAATACTCAAGTCATCATGGTTTAATTATACCTAGATGCTTGTATTTTCTTACAACATTTTAAAAATCTCAATGATGAAACAAAGTACTTCAAAATCTTGTATATGAAGATGACAAAATTCACATCCATACATATCAAATTGCATTTCTTTCCATAATAAAAATTTTCCAAGTGTAAAAAGATCCAAGTCCTTTCTGACAGTTTATCCAATTCTATCTTCCCGTTATCCATGTGATCCATTCATCCTTGTTCAATCAATCCAAGAAATGGTTAAAATGCAAGTCCATCCTTAATCCATACCAATCACGTTAGTCAATCTTGTCAAATTATCCAATCGCAATTAGTGGTCTTGATCCTAATCTTGTCGTAAACCAAGTTAATCAATCATAATTATTAGTGGGATATATCTTTCCTGCGTCTTGGTGTTGATCTAGGGATATATCGTTCCCCGCAATGAAAAACACTATCATCGATCGTTATTGATTAATCATTGGTTTATAGCTAGACAGGGGCAATACCTTGTTTGTTCTTGTATCATTTGTGCATACTTGCTTGCTTGTGTGTGTTATCATTTTATCTTGCATCACGTGTCATTCAGCTCTTTCATTCCATCCCTTATCTTGCATCCTCCATTTTCTTCACCCTAACCTATCATTTAGCCTGTCTCATCTATTATCCTATTGTCACATTCTTCCCGTCCAATCTCCCAAAGGGGCATCCTATCATTAATAACCTATACCAAGGGCAAACTGGGGCATGTATCAATCGCAGTAAATTTTTATTCTTTGAAGCAACATGATAAAACACATTGCATCAAAGAGGGGAAAAATGTATATACCTAAAATTGGCTAAGACGAATTAAGTAAATATTTTAATATTTATCTTAATTCTCATTCTCCTATCTATTAAATAAATATTCTAATTTATTTAAAGTGATTCACATCCCTCCAATAATTAAATAAAGTCAATTTATTTAATTAAATCCCCTAATTCTTCTAGTGTCTTATATAATTAAATAATCCTAAATTATTTAATTAGTCCTAAATTTCTTTACCCTGAGTCCTAATTTCATAAATCCACATCACCATTCCACCTCACCTATCCACCTCACTTTGTTGCACATGTAATTAAATATTTTAATATTTAATTAGCTAATATTCCCTCACCACATGTCCTATTTCTCCTCCAGTCAGCTTAGTTAACACTTCAATCAAAATAGTTAACTAATTTGTCAATTGAGTTCAATGGTCAATATATTATGTTGACTCCCCAATCAACCCAGTTGACCGATCAATCATCTCAGTTAACTCTTCAATCTATTCTATTATCCCCCATAACTCATGAAGAAAGCTTGGACACTTGTCCTCTCTTGATTCGCGCACATTCTCTCAAGCTTCCTCAACCATACACCACAAAGGTAATTCCTCCAGTCATGGATCTATTGACACTTGGATTTGGTCTTCCCTCAGCCTATATAAGCAAGGTCTTCACACCCATTTCATAATCCATCTAAGCATTCGTAATCTTACTCTGCAGGAATCATACCAGCATGCCTTTGGCAAAGTTATCTCCATTTGTATTTACACAGCCTCATTATCATAATCATCATCCAATCATGTCTCCATCAATCCATCTCCATTAGTATTGCATTGTAGTGTGATCTCCATTACATTGTCCATATCATAGCCGTTCTACTCTTGTCATCTTCAACAACAAGGAAGTACACACTTCTGAGAGCTCCATTACCATCAAGATCAAGAGGAGATAGGTGAACAATGGAAGCATAGAGGTAAAATGGTCTTTGAAGGTATATTATTGGTTTACTTGTGTTTACATCAATTTCCATTGAGATTGGATGATTAGTTGTTTAACACTATTGTTTGCATTTTCTGATAACAATATATGATTCCTGTATAAGTTTCATGAGATGATTTGGTTGTTATCTTAGCTTAGCTTATTATTGATCAATGTTTGTTAGCAAATGATATTGATGTGTTTGTTGGAAACAATCGGCGATTGCAAGAACATGTCACTTTGGGGCATGGACTTTGTGAAAGCTCCTATTCCCTCATGTGTTTTCAACTTTACCTTAAAGGTGATTGCTACTGGCAAGCATGAGCAACCACTTTAAGGTGGGGGAATATATTGTGGTAAATACTTTGATATTTTAGATATTTTTGATAAAGCATGTTTGTGTATGCTTCCTTTTCATCGTAAGGAATCTCTGTGATGTAGGTGGGGATTTGTGCTTTGTTTTTTGTTTTGTGTGTACCTCCTTTTCACTGTAAGACATCTCCACAATGCATGTGGAGTTGTATAATTTGTATAGATGCTTCCTTTTCACCATAAGTTGTCTACGCAATGCAGGTGAGGTTGCATTTTGAAAGCCCTTCTATGGAAGGCTGGATTGTGTCTTCCCTTGAGTGGTTGCATATCCTTTTAAAAGTCCTCTATGGAGGCAGGGTTGGATATTGAGTTATTCATGTTTAAGCGTGTCTTTTGTGGTTGTGGTAGCGTAGCTCGACTGTCAGGTGTGTCTGGTGTGTCTTAGATAGTGGACCATAGCAATGAGATCTTCCCTATCACTCATGTTTGATTTGTTTAATACGTATAGTGTGCCATCGACATACTCTACGACACTCATGTTTTTTGTGTTTTTTTAGTGTGTCTTCCTTGCATGTCTTTCATGTTTTAGGTATGTTTCCTAGCAATGAGCTCCCCCCATGCCATGTGTCTTGCATGTTTTGTGGTGACATGTTGCAATGAGCTCCCCCCATGCTGTGTGTTTTGTGTGCTTCTGATGGTGACACGTAGTAATGAGCTCCCCCATCACTTAGTTAGGGCTATATAATTATTTAATAATGTCCTCTCTTCATGTATGCCTTGCGTATTACGTTATTGTGTTCATGTCTTCTCTGTGTATTACGTGCCTTTCACTACCTTCTTTGTGTATTATGTGCTTCCTTACTATATTCACCATGTTTTATGTGACTATCAGGTGTTTTCTTATGTTTGCCTAAGCTTGGGGGCTAGAAATGCTTCTTCCAAACTTAGGGTATGTCTTTTCTATAGTGTTTGATGTGTTTGATGTGCTTCAACCATACTTTAATGCATGTACTGATCATAAGATCATTACACATTAAATTTGGGGCTAAATTTTATGGAGTAAGAAGTGGACACATGTCTTTTTACCTCCTTGTTTAGTTCCTAGGTCCCCATGATAACATTATACATTTAAAATATTCATCCCGATGCAAAATTGCTCAAAACCAATTTAAATTGGGAATAAGGGGCCCATGTTTAATTTTACCTCAGACCTAAAAGGAGCCCTAATACTTGGGCACCACCACCCAAGTCTATCCTAATTGGTTGGGGTGGATTTAATTGTATGTTGGCATAAGACCTTTAATAAGGTCTCTCCTTGTCGACTCTTTTGGTTTAATTTGATGAATTTTAGTGGGGAAGCATATATAAGTGTGTTTTTGAATTCATTATGAACCTAGATATAGATATCCAACTCGAAGCATTGGAGTAAAGAGCATTCAAATAATTTATTGTGATTTTAGAGCATATTTGTATTGTCATTGGGTTTTGTTGTAGGTCTTGACGTTATCATCTATCTATCCTTATGAGTTGAAGAACATTCATTCTTCTAAGGGTTTCATTGTGTAGGGGCACCTAGTCTATATGATGTAAATGGGATCCTATGTTGGTATTTTTGTGTTTGAGTAAATTTTGTTTATAATAAGGTCTATCTAGACCATGTGTGATGTTTTAAGTCATGTGGGGTTGGTTTTGAGTTATGATGTCAAGTTTTGTAAATGTTGCATTTTTGGTGTGTATGGGAAGTTGAACAGTCAAGTATTTGAAAACTAGTTTTGAACCATTGGTTTTGATTTTGGAAGTGTTTAAATATGCCTTGGGATGTTCAAGACAGGATGCTAGAGACATTTTGGAGATCAAACAATATCAATAAACTTTGTTTTCCTTTGTTTACATTGATTCTTGCTGCTACAGTGAATTGTATGGCCCAGTACGACCTGGAAATGATTTGATTTTCATTAGAATTGGTGAAGTGTCAAATCCTCTAACATTTGCAATTGATTTCATTCGTCTTCATCATGATTTGAGTATTTTAGAGAAGTTTTTCTAAAAATAGCCAGGAAACCCTAGGTTGTGAGGGTTTGATTGAAAAAATAAGTTTTTGAACCATTCCATAGCTCTAGTTGATAAAATTGGCATATTCAAACCCCATGTAATGTGAGGAATGCCTTAAAATGAATTTTTGTAGTTTGGGTTTTGATAATCACATAGTTGCTTTGTAAAGTAGGCTTAGTTAGGCCTAATTGGAGTGTAGCAATCAATTTTTCAAGGTTTTGTTTCAAAACAACCCTACCCACAAATTGGATATGTTTCAAAGGGGCATAAAGGGTATCTGAAATGATGTTTACATTTTGGGTTTGAAATCTTAGTGGAAATTTATGGTGGAAAAACCTTGTTTGTTGTCCTACTAGGGGAATTGAAGGATTAGTGAGAAAACCACCAAGTTAGGGTTTCAAAATAACAAAGTTGGTTTACTGTGATTGGTGTTGATAACCTCCATCTTCTCTACATATTAGCATCAGGGCATAGGTTTTGGTCTCTAAAAGGGAAAGGTTGAAGTTTGAAAAAAAACAAAGATGCCTCCTAAAAGTAATCCAACAGCTAGAGAAGTGAGAGAGTTGAAAGAAAAGCATGCCAAGGAGTTGAGACAGGTAAAAGAGGCTTAGGAAACTATCCTTGCTAGACTTGTAGCACTTGAATCAAATCAAAGAAGAGGTGTGTCAGTCGAGAGTAGAGTGATCAAGAGGAAGAAGAAGAGGGTGAGAATGAGAACCCTCAAGAAGGAGTCCAAGAGGAAGAGTTGGACCCTGATGACTTGAGAATGACAAAGTTGCTAAAGGCTATGAAGGGAGATACTCCTAAGGTGAAGATAGAATTGCCCATGTATGGTGGAAAGTTGGATAGTGAAGAGGTGCTAGGTTGGATTGATGCACTTGATAACTATTTTGAGTATGAGGAGGCAGCAAAAGACCAAAGAGTGAAATTTGCCAAAACAAAGTTGAAAGGCCCTGTCTTAACTTGGTGGAATTATGTTCAAGAAGAGATGTTGAAGAAGGGTAAGTCAAAAATCAATTCTTGGGACAGAATGGTGGCTAAAATCAAGAGCCAATTTCTACCTGGTGATTATGCAATTTAGACATTTAGAAAGCTTCAAAACCTCAAACAAAAGGAGATGGATGTGATGGCTTATACTAAGGAGTTTCACAAGATAACCATAAGGGTAGGTCATGTTGAGGATGAAGTGGAGAAAGTAGCAAGTTATCTAAATGGGTTAAGCTTCAACATACAAGATGAGTTGTGTCTTACCACACCTAGAACAGTGGAATTTTTTTTTCAGTTGGCAGTCAAGGTAGAAGAAAGGTTAAAGAGAAAACAAGAGAAACAAAGTAGGGGCAGAGGAAAAAGGCTCAAAGGTAGAGGAACATTTGGAGGAAGAATACAGTCAACAAAGCCACAAGGAGAGTCAAGCAGTAGTCAAGAATAAGGAGAAGATTAGAGAGGTGGATTCAGGGGAAGAAGACCAAACAATAGAGGCAGATTTGGTGGTCAAGGTAGAGGATCAAATACATTCTCAGGAAGATACTATCAATGCAATCAGTTTGGCCATCAAGCATGGAAATGTCTGGATAAACAACCTTGTACTTCACATGGTGGAGAAAGGACAACTTAATTGGTGCAAGAAGAAGATAATGAGAGTGTCAACTCTCCATCTTAGCATGCTATTCCAGAAATTGGATAAACTCTAATGATGAGGAGAACATTGCTTAAAGTTCCTATGGTGAAAGAGCCTTCACAAAGAAAAAGCATGTTTAGAACCACCTGCAAATCTCAAGGTAAGGTGTGTAAAATTTTTGATTTTGGTTCCATAGATAATTTGGTTTCTTTAGAGATGGTTGAAATGTTGAAAATGAAAAGAATCCCACATCTCACTCCTTATAAGGTCTCCTAGTTGAATAAGGGTCAGCAAGTCCTAGTTAATGAACAAACTTGGGTGGAATTTAACATAGGAGGATAGAAAGATAAAATATTGTGTGACATCATCCCAATGTATGTTTGTTATCTACTTTTAGGGAGACCCTGGTAGTATGACAGAAGGGATAAACATGATAGGCAAAAGAACACCTATGTGATTGAAAAGGATGGGGTCTCATTCACTCTTATTCCATTGCAAGATGAAGGTGTAGATACACAAGTTAGGTCTAGTGTAATGCTAGTTGGGGAAAAAGAGTTTTTGAAAACCATGAAGGAAGAGGGAGGAGAAGGTTTTGCCATTGTGATCAGACCAAAAACTATAATGATAGCAGTAGAGGTTAATGATGTGCCTAGAGAAGTCCAAACATTGTTGAACAAGTATAAGGACATTGTGGTAGATGACCTCCCTAACTCTTTACCACCAATTAGAGATGTGAGTCACCATATATATTTCATACTAGGGGTAAACCTACACAACAAAGCTGCATATAAAATGACTCCAAAATAGAATGAAGAGATTGGGAAGCAAATTCAAGAGTTGCTTGACAAGGGCCTCATAAGAGAGAGTCTTAGCCCATGTGTTGTCCCCACTATTTTGGCACCAAAGAAAGGGGGAGATTGGAGAATGTGTACTGACTCAAGGGAAATTAACAAGATTACCATAAGGTATAGGTTTCCCATACCAATAATGGAATATTTAATGGATTATTTAGGAGGTGCTTGTTACTTTTCTAAGATTGACCTAAAAAGTGGTTACCACCAAATTAGAATTAGAGAGGGGGATGAGTAGAAAACTACCTTCAAGACAAATGAGCCGTTATATGAATGGCTTGTCATGCCTTTTGGGCTTTCAAATGCACCAAGTACCTCTATGAGATTGATGAATGCAATCCTAAAACCCTTCATTGGTAAGTTTGCGGTTGTCTATTTTGATGATATTCTTGTTTTTAGTAAGACTAACTTGAGGAACACTTGCAGCATTTGGACTTGGTCTTGAAAAGGTTGAATGAAGAAAAGCTGATGATAAATTTGAAGAAGTCTGAATTCATGAAGGAGGCATTGGTCATTCTTGGCTTTGTGATCTCAAAAGGTTCTTTGAAGATGGACCCTAGCAAGGTGGAAGCAATTCTCAATTGGCCTACTCCAACATCAGCAAATGAGGTAAAAAGTTTTCATGGTCTAGCTATTTTTTATAGAAAAATCATTAAGAATTTTAGTCACATATGTGTTCCAATCATTGATACAATAAAGGGAGACAAAAGGAAGAAGATTATGTGGTCTAAAGAGGCCAAAAAATGTTTCCAATATCTGAAACAAAGGATAGCACAACAAACTATCCTAGCTCTTCTTGATTTTAACAAAGTTTTCACCATTGAATGTGATGAAAGTGGGTTTGTGGTGTAGCACCCCTTCAATCAGATAAATATGCACAAGAGAGAGAAGAATAAGGCTTTAATATGTTTTTAGACATTTCATGTTACCATATAGCATTTGTATGTCATTGTCAAATGTAGCATTTTGTGTTGGCATTTCATGTTTGTAAACATCAATTTAGACATCATTAGACATTGGGTTATGAAAAGGATTAAACCAAGGTGTCAGATTATGAGGAGTTTTTTTGTCTTATGCAAAACAGATGTCATGTGATTAGTTAGGGTTTTCGATATAATCTTGGTTTAAGAAAAATGGGAAGAAAAAGAAAAAAATAGAAAACAGACGGAGGGGGTGGTAAAAAGAGTTCGCATTCCACTTTCTAAAACTATCAAATATATGAATCTCTGTAAGAATGAAGAAATAAGAATTCTGTCAATTGTGTTTTGTAAATCCTGAAGTCTGTGAAAATTCCCTATGTATCAAACTGTCCTATGTACATTATCTATATAGAATTGTTTTGTATTTAATTTAGTTTTCTGTTGTCAAGATGCGCGATTAAAACTATTCCACTAGTAGATTTCTGTGAAATTAGTGGAATGGACTGTGTATATTATTTTTCTGTTGGTTTTCCTTTTGTTTGTGGTCATGGCAGAATAGAAACTGTGGACTCTGTTGCAAAGAGAAAGTTATTGGCAGGAAATGTGAATATACATTTTATGTATATCCGTCCATTGTATGCCAGGGATAGTCTGTGAGTATATCGCATTTGCATGTGAGCATCATCCTGTGTATATGCTATGATGAAATGTATGTGTAAGAGTCCATTCAGGTTGAGTTTATGATTGTTCACTAAATATACAAGTAGTGTATATATCGCTAATGTGTGTATCCTACAACCATATGTGAAGGTCTGTTGTCTGTGTATATTGCCAAAGTATATTGGGCAAACAACTCCTGTGTATGTCAAAATTGTCTGAGGAAATACATTTCTTGTGTATACATCAATTGTATGTCGCTGACAGTGTATGTGTATATCACTATTATATGCGAGTGTCAGTTTGTGTGTATAATGCTATTGCAGGTCGGGATTGTATGTTCTGGAGATACATCAAAAATATACATTTCTCATGAAACAAAGGATGACCAACAAAAGTGGTAGTTAGAATGTATGTGGGAAAGATATTTATTCTATAAATACAAGAGGTGACCGGCAATAGTAGGTAAGGACACCAAAACCCACCGGGAAAGTAGGTTAAGAATTGTATATGAGCTTTTGTTTGTATGTGGTGAGACATACAATGGGGGAGTAAAGATCGAGGGCCCTACCAAATGCATATTCTGAATGTATAATTTGAATGCATGTGAAGAATGTACATTGCGAATGTACATTGAGGATATACAAGAAGTGGGTATATCATAGTTGTACCTGAAAAGCAATTCGTGTATATCCTGCATTTGCATGTCGAAGATTGTATATGTGAATGTACCTTGTTAATGTACATTTTGTGAGGTGCAGATGAGGACCGACTTTAGCAGTCAAAATGGTTGGACATACAATGGGCTACCTGCAATAGAAGGTCAGGTAATATATATACAAGACGAATTGAGAATGCGAATGACAAGCAATTCACTGTTGAATTGAAAGGCTTTTTCATTGTACTCACTCTGCATCAAGTGGTATCAGAGTGAAGGAGTATCCTTTGGGTAGAAGAAGAAGACCAGATGTCAGAAGGAGAGGGGTCAGAAGAGTACCCAACAAAGATGACCAACGCTGAGTTGGTGGCCTTAGTCCGAAAGCAAATGGCAGAGAGCAGAGCAACTCGAGCTCAAAATCAGGCCTTGAAAGAAGAGGTAGAGAAGTTGAGGGACAGAGTAGAGAAAGGCGAAGAAGATTCTGGTAAATGAGAAGATAGGGATGAAGAGGAGATCCCTAAGTAGAAAGAGATAGAGGTTCCTGCAAACCAAAGACCCTTACTTAATGTCCTCAAATCCATGGAGAGAAGGACCATGGATATGAAAATAGACCTGCCAGTGTTTGTAGGCAAAATGGAACCTGATTCAGTGATGGAGTGGATAGACTCCTTGAATAACTTCTTTGAGACTGAGGAAATACTAGATCACCAAAGAGTGAAGATGGCTCAATCCAAAATGAAAGGGGCTGCACTAACTTGGTGGAATTTCATCCAAGATGACAGGGTGAAAGAGGGAAAGAGCAGAGTTGCAACTTGGAAGAAGATGATGGCTTTAGTGAAGGAGGCCTATGTTCCATTGGATTACAACATCTAATTACATAAGAGGAAACAAAACTTGAAGCAGAAAGAGTTAGATGTCAGCTCATACACAAAAGAGTTCATGAAACTATGTGTCAAAATGAAGGTAAAGGAGAATGAAGAAGAGAAGGTGGCAAGGTACCTCAATGGATTGAGGTTTACCATCCAAGAAGACATAAATCTACATAACCCAGAAACAATCCAAAAGTGTTGGCAAGAGACACTATATGGATTCATGAATGTTGTCATTGATGGCAACAAAGTTCATCCCACACATCTGCAGGACATGGTGTGTCTCTATCGAAAGTCAGATTGAAGAATGTTGTGGTCCGGTAAGCAAGAACAGAGTATGTGGAAAGGTTTGACAGTCAGGTCCGGATCTCTCAGAGGAAGTATTTTGGTGAAGTACAGATTTGAGGAAGTCAAGAGTACTACCTTGACTGATAGATTCCAAGGATTTAGTCTCCGGTGATAGATGAAGAAAAAGATATGAATACTTGAGTGTCAGGTTCCTGATTGGCAGTGTGGTCAGAGGAAGAACTGACTGATAGAACATCAGACATTATTCCGGATGTGTTACTGATGATGGTAAAGATTCTTAAGGCATAAGTTATAATTGGCTGACATGATTGATGATTTCTACAAGTATATCCTTGATCCACATCATGGTAAGCAAGGATTCAGCCAACAGATCAGATTTCATTGAAAATATTGACTATTCCGGATGCCAACTAGAAAGGTGATGAAATCACTTGTGCGTATATATTTACAAGATGGATTTAGTTGTGAGGGGTGTCATGGTTTTTGTGTAGTGTGAAAAATAGTAGTAGAGTAGAGTAAAAGTAGTAAGGCAGGTTCGGTATGTGAAGGGACAGCAGCACTAAGGAAGAGATCAGATTCAAGTAGTAGAGCAGAGTAAAAGTAGTAAGAGGAGTTATGAAGTTTACCCAAGAGATGGATAGAATTATCAAACATCTTGAATTTGATCTTGAAGATGCTAAAGATAATGAGGAAAAACTTGAGGATCAAATTGTCTCTCTTAAAAGGGATCTTCAAACAACAAATGAATATAAAGAAAAATTCAAGATAAGCTCTACTCAACTTGAAGTTCTTCTTGAAAGCCAAAAGAGAGTAGATGACAAGTGTGGCCTGGGGTATGACAAAGGTGAAAGCTCCAGATCCGGTCATAAGAATTTTGGATCGGAAAATTCAAGGAACAGGCCTAAAAGACCTCCAATAAGGTAGCCTAATGCTCAAAGATATCCATCCTTCAATGGATACTGCCACAATTGCAATAACTTTGGTCATAAAGCTAATTAGTGCAGAAAGAGAATGAATCAAACTAATACATCCTTCTCCGGATAGTGCTTCAACTACAAAAGGTATGGTCACAAATCTCGTGAATGCAGAAATATGCAAATAAACAATTCATTCAATGGTAGATGTTTTGCATGCAATAGAATGTGTCATATGGCTAATCAATGCAGATCAAGAGGATATCAATCAAATATGCAAAGAAATGTTGTTTGACAAATTTGCAATAGATCCGATCATATTGTAAAATTATGTAGAAGCAAGAATCAGGATAAAAGAGATTCGGTATATCATAATTAGAATCAAGATAAGGGAAAACAAAAAGTGAATGCGGATGAAGTTCAAAGTGAGATGAACAAGATTTGGGTGAAGAAAAGTACAGAGAATGTAGGGGATGGAACCGTACCAGACTCTGGTGCTGATATTCCTTCCAAAAATTAAATAGTGAGCTCTGGCTCAAGGGGAGACACAAAGAAAACCTTGTTCCCCCAGCCAGTCAATTGGTGCCGGAACTGGCACAAGGGGAGTTGCAGATTAAAGGGCTCATAAGAGAAACATCTAAGTAGACTATGGTTAAGATTTGGATGATCTGCAAAATGTTTAAGATCAAGATGGATCGAGTTCTTTAAGTCATCCGAATAAGGCAAACCAAAATGACTTAGGTCGAGCATTTATTGCAACTTGATATTAGGGTTTGCGGAGCAATATAAAGGTTTTCTCATTAAGCATTTGTTCATTCTGCACTCAAGAAGAAACAAAAAGAAGCTCTACAATAGAAATTCCTCAAGCCCATCAAAGATCATCTGCAGAATCTGATTCATCCAGCAATTGATCCGGCTAACTCCGTGAAACTGAAAGGTGCAAAAGGTATTCTTTGTTATCAAATATCTCTCTCTAAATCTTTGAATCATGGGTACTCCAAATATTGTGAAGATCTCTGATAGGCCTCATCCCAAATTCAAGAAACATCCATACAAATCTTTGGAAGTAGATCCCCTAGGAGCATTTTCCAGTGTTCCGCATGGTGTGTTGCATACAGAAGATATTAGGGTTTACATTCACGCAAATATTGAAGAGTTCGGGGAATCCAAACTAAGTGATATCTATCATAAACAATTGATAGATGATGCTTTTGAACTTAAACCTCAATATAAGGGCATCCAGGAGAAACATTTTGATCAGTTCATTCATTTCCCCTGCTTTGAAGAAGATGAATGGGTCTGGAATGTATTGAGTAGGATACATGATAACTTCCTATGGCTGAACAGACCTTGCAAAATCACTAAGGAGGCAATTAGGGCAATAACTGGCTTATACTCCTCCAGAGGGATACCTGTCCTCAAGTCTGTCAAAAACCAAACTGTAACTAAGGCCATCGGATCAAAATTTGATAAGAGGGCAATGACCATTGAAGATATCACAGACCCATATATCAAGTTTGCATCTATGATAATAGGGTATACAATATATCATTCCAGTTGGGAGAATTCAGTGTCCAGAACTGTAGTGTATACTGCCTATGAGATGCTAAGAAAGAATGCAGAGTATGATCTCTGTGAACTTCTTCTAAGTCAATTGATGGAGAACATACAAAAATCAAAAAGGACAAGAAGAACTCCTTTAAATATGGTGGACTGATATTGTGTTTATTTTTCTACTTCATGAATGAGCTGCCCGGATCTAATGGATGGGCATGGCAAAATAACAAACCGGTAGCAATTCAAATCAGAGATTACTTGCATGAACTTGGGGATGCCAAGGCAAGGAATACAGCTCTATGGGGGTACTTTAAGAACTTCCAAAACTCTATGCAAATCAGAGAAAGAATCCCAAAATCATTGGTTGAAAAATATAAAGATACAGTGTGCTTCATGGTAGACACTGATCAATGCCTAATGGAGGCAGTAGAGCCAAGGATAGCCTGGATCATGCCTATGGGGTATGAAGTTGATGAACAAATTGTGGAGTTGCATGTTTAGCACATGCTAAGTCAGCCAAAGGATCCAAAGGCAGAAAGGTTTGGAACCTTTGAAGAGCTAAGTGTAAAAGTTCATGTGGAACTTAGACAACCGGAAATAAAGAGGAAAGTGAGAAAAGAAGTTGAAGAAGTTGCCAAAGGCTTAGGCATCTCAAAGGAGGCACTCAATGCCAATAGGGAAAAGATGGAAAGGGCTGAGGAAGAGAAGAAAGAGGCAGAAAAGGGAAGTAAGGAAAGTGCTCCAGTAAAATCTTCCACCTGGACAAGATCATCAAAGAGACCTATACCTGCCACTAATAAAAGCTCAAAGACATCAAAACTGGAAGTCCAAACATCTGGAAAAGGAGAGAAGAGAACAAAGAAAAAGGCAACAAGATCTTATGTTAGCCTGAAGGATGATGAAGAAACTGAATCAGACGAGGAGGTGAAGAAAATGAGGAAAAAGAAGAAGATATCTAGTGAAACAGAAAAGTTTGTTGAAAGAGCCACCCTGTCCTTAGATGATATAGTTAGGGCAATCATTGTGGCTGGAAATCTGAAGCCATTAACAAAATTTTATGATAAATACAGTGAAGCTGATAAGAAGAGTCTGTAGGATGCCACAATTAAGTATCTGAACATTTACAACAAGGCTTTCATTGAGATTATATCTTTAATTTCTAAAAGCCTTGAGAAGGAACTTGAATTGAGGAAGAATAATGCCAAAGAGAAGGATATGGAGATCCAGGAATAGATAGCTATTCAGCTTTATCCCTCAATCACTCCTAAGCAGAAGAGTATGATCTTCAAAGATTGTAAGGATGAATTCTGGAGCAAAGCCAGAATGAATCAGCTTATGCTTAGAAAAATTGACGAAGTAGCAAAAGAGACAGAAGAGATCCTCTAGAATGCATACAAAAGATTCAACATTCCTATTATAGAGGACTTAGGTGATGATCCCTCGGCTACAGACTTTGAAGAAGAAGCTACTAAAACAGTAGCAGAAGAGGTTAAGGAGACAAGGGAAGATAAAGGTAAGGACTTGGAATCCTCTGCTACGGAAGAGGTGGCCCATGAACAAACAAATATCTCTCCTCTGGTTTCCCCTGCTGACTCCAGATCTAAAGGAGAAGAAGGAATAAAGGAGAAAGAAGCAGAGGTGAAGGAAAAAGAAGATAACAGTCCAAAGGTTGTGGAAGGAGAGAAAGCTCCAAAAGATAGTTCTGTGACTGCAGAAGAAAAGAAGAATCTGTCTCCAGCAAGAGACACTATAGAATCAGTCAAGGACTTTTTGACAAAAGAAACTATGGAGATTGATGAACCGGAACTACTAAAAGGGCCATTTGATTTTGACTCTCTATCTCTGGTACAAACAATGAAGATAGCTTCATTTGCTAATGCAAAGGCCAAAGAAAAACTCCTGAAGTCTCACATGGAAGAGTGTGAGCTTATAACAGCTGCATCCAGAGTGTTAGAAAAGATCATGCCATCTTTTCAAAAGGATCCCTCAGCCTCCTCATCTGATAATCTCAAATCTCTGATCAATAGTATTACTACACATTTCAATTCTCTAGAGAAATCAGCTGAGGAGAAGGTCAGGAAAGGGTTTTTGGATAAGAGATTCTCTGAATTGCAAGGGCTAATAGTAAATGATAGGAGAGTAATGGGTATTGGGATAAAGAGCTTGGAAAATGCTCTCAAGGACGGAGGAGATGTATACAAATTTTGTATATCCTGGTCTAAAGCAACAGGGGAGATTGAGAAGAAAGTGAAAGAACAGGACAAACTAACAAAACTTTCTCAAAATTTTGATCCACTTACCACATCCATAATAAATCAAGAATGTTAGACTATTAAAGTCTTGAATGAAATCAAGAAGTTGGAGAAGGAAAATAAAAATAGAATAAGCAGGTTGGATGCAATCAGAGGGATAATTATCCCTAAGTTAGAGGCCATGCATGAGGCCATAAAAGAAGCCCAGATCACAGCCCAGACCAGTGATCCGATAGACCTAAAAGGGGCAGATGCGTTTGCATTCCTGTTAAGTGGTCATATATCAATTTTGGATAGAATGAAGCAGAGTTGGGCAATAGAATTTGTCCAGTTGAAGACAACTTTTGCAAACATTCTTCAGTTTATGTGAGTATGTTATATGCGGCTAAGTATAATTAATTTTTTAAAAATTTTGATGCGCGGTTCCCACCCTTTGCCATTGATGTCAAAGGGGGAGTGAAGAGCAGTGAAAAATGAGGAATCCAACTAAGGGGGAGCTCCAAAAAATGTATATAAAAATAGAGCATCAGCCAAAGGGGAGCATAGTGTAAACACTTAGTCATTTTTCACTAAGTGTTGCCATCAATCCCAAAGGGGTATATTGTTGGCAAGAGAAACTATATGGATTCATGAATGTTGTCATTGATGGCAACAAAGTTCATCCCACACATTCACAGGACATGGTGTGTCTCTACCGGAAGTCAGATTGAAGAATGTTGTGGTCCGGTAAGCAAGAACAGAGTATGTGGAAAGGTTCGACAGTCAGGTCTGGATCTCTTAGAGGAAGTATCTTGGTGAAGTGCAGATTTGAAGAAGTTAAGAGTACTACCTTGATTGATAGATTCCAAGGATTTAGCCTCCGGTGATGGATGAAGAAAAAGATATGAATACTTGAGTGTCAGGTTCCTGATTGGCAGTGTTGTCAGAGGAAGAACTGACTGGCAGAACATTAGACATTATTCCGGATGTGTTATTGATAATGGTAAAGATTCTTAAGGCATAAGTTATAATTGGCTGACATGATTGATGACTTCTACAAGTATATCCTTGATTTGCATCATGGTAAGCAAGGATTCAGCTGACAGATCAGAGTTCATTGAAAATATTGACTATTCCGGATGCCGACTAGAAAGGTGATGAAATCACTTGTGCATATATATATACAAGATGGATTTAGTTGTGAGGGGTGTCGTGGTTTTTGTGTAGTGTGAAAAAAAGTAGTAGAGCAGAGTAAAAGTAGTAAGGAAGGTTCAGTATGTGAAGGGACAACAACACTAAGGAAGAGAAAGGATGAAGTGCAACAGATCAGTGTACTGAGTTTTAACCGGAACTGGACTCTAGCATATGTAGATGCTCCTTATCAGTTCAAGTATTGTATTACACTCTTTGTAAATTGTAGATAGTGTGTCTCCTATAGGTAGTGTGCCTCTTGTGAGTAGTGTGCTCGGGCAATGAGCCCTAATTGGCAAGTGCCATTTTGTATTTCCATTCTTCTAACAGAGAATACAATCTTGGGTTAATCACCCCGTGATTTTTTCCCTTAATAGGGTTTCCACATCAAAAATATTGTGTCATGTGTATTTCCATTTTATGATTATGTTTGCTTATTTGAATTAATGCTGCATTGATTATTAAGAAAGTTCAGAAAGCAGAAATAATTAGGATAACTGATTCACCCCCCTCTCAGTTATCAACAAAAAGTGCTACCAATTGGCACTCAAGGTGGAAGAGAAATTTAAGAGAAGATGAGCAGAATAGTAGAGGAAGAGGAAGATAGCAAAGGGGAGGAAGAAGTCCTTTCAGATGCAGAGGAAATGGATTTGGATACCAAGGTGAATCAAACCAAGAGGGCAACAAAGGAGACAACAGTCAAACCCAAAGGGGAAGTTACAATCAAAGAGGAAACTTTAGGGGCAGAAGACCACCATTTAGAGGAAGATCTCAGGGCAGAGGACCTATCAGATGTTACAATTGCGATCAAGAAGGCCATATAGCCAGCAGATGTCTAGGAAAGGCAACTACTTCAATGGGAGAAAGGAAGGTAAATTTGATCCAAGAATATGATTGTCAAAGTGTGGCAAGCTCCAACACTTTTCAAAGTGTGAATGCTCCTGACAGTTATGGATATCTGGAGAAAAGAGAATCTTTGATGATGAGGAGAGCAATGACCACCATGAAGGTGCCTGACAAAGAACCCCCACAAAGGAAGTCTCTCTTTAGAACTTGCAAGGCTGGAGGAAAGGTATGTAATGTTCTGATTGACTCTAGATCCACTAAAAATTTTGTGTCAATTGAAATGGTAGAAAAGCTTAAGCTTAGAAGACTGCCACATCCTTTCCCATACAAGATCTCATGGCTCACCCAAGGTCAGCAAACAGTTGTGGAAGAACAGGCTTGGGTGGAGTTTCAAGTTGGACCATACAAAAATAGGTTATTGTTTAACATTGCCAAGATGGATGCTTGTCATCTCCTATTTGGAAGACCATGGCAGTATGACTTGAAAGCACACCATGATGGAGTGAGAAACACATATTCAATCACCAAGGATGGTAAGGTGATAGAGTTACTACCATTGATGGAGAATGAGGTGGAATCAAAAGGGAAAGAAGTCAAGGCGATGATGGTAGAAGGCAAACAATTCATGAAAGAGATAGTAGAAGAAGGAGCAGTGGCATATGCTATAATTCCATGCCTAAGGGTGAATAAGAAGCAGTAGCAAGAAGTCAAGGGAGAGAAGAGGCAAAAGTTCATAGATCTAGCTATCCAAGAGTTATTGGACAAACATAAAGGCATCATCTCTGATGGAATTCCAAGGTCCCTACCACCTATGAGGGACATCATCCATTGCATAGTTCTAATCCCAGGATCTACACTTCCAAACAAAGCAGCATACAAGCTTACCCCAGAACAGAATGTAGAGGTAGCAAGGCAGATTAAGGAATTGTTGGAGACAGGCCTAATTGGCAAGAGCTTAAGTCCATGTGCAGTACCAGCTGTACTAGAACCCAAGAAGGAAGGTACTTGGAGACTTTGTACTTATTCAAGAACTATCAACAAGATAACAATCAGGTATAGGTTCCCAATCCCTAGGATAGAAGATTTGCTTGATTGCTTGGGGGGTGCTAAATATTTCTCAAAAATAGATTTAAAGAGTGGCTATCATCAGATTAGGATTAGGCCAGGAGATGAATGGAAAATTGCATTCAAGACCAATGAGGGTTTATATGAGTGGAAGGTCATGCCTTTTGGGTCGTCCAATGCCCCTAGTACCTTTATGAGGTTGATGAATGAGATCTTGAGGGAATTCATGGGAAAATTTGTCTTAGTATATTTAGATGACATCCTGATTTTTAGTAATGTAAGAGAAGAGCATTTCAACCATATAGACTTGGTCCTCAAAAAGTTACATGGAGAGCAGCTAATGATCAACTTAGGCAAGTGTTGATTCATGCAGGAAGAGGTCATCTACTTGGGATTTGTTATCTCACATAACAAACTAAAAATGGATCAAGAGAAGGTAAGTGCCATATTGTCTTGGCCAACTCCCAAAACCTTGAATGATGTTAGAAGTTTCCATGGGTTAGAATTATAGGAAGTTTATAAAGGGGTTTAGTCATGTTTGTGCACCCATGCTTGACACCATAAAAGGAGGAAAGAAGTGAAGATTCACTTGGACAAAGGAGGCAGATGATTCCTTTGAAACATTGAAGAAGAAGGTGGCAGAGCAGCCAGTCCTTACACTTCCTGACTTCAATAAGATTGTCCAGGTAGAATGTGATGCAAGCCACATGGCAATTGGAGCAGTACTCAGTCAAGAAGGTAGGCCTATTGCATTTTCCAGTGAGAAAACTAAATGATGCAAAGAAGAGATACTCATGATATGATTTGGAGATGTATGCTCTAGTACAATCACTCAAAAAGTGGAGGCATTACTTGATGCCAAAAGAATTCATAGTGTTCACAGATAATCAGGCCCTTAGTTTTATAAATAGTCAAGAGAAGTTGAACCATAGGCATATGAAGTGGGTGGAGACTTTACAAGCTTTCACCTTCACACTCAAGCACAAGAAATGGATCAAGAATAAGGTAATAGATGCTTTGAGCAGGAAGGCTCTAACCATCAATCAGATCTAGTTGGAGAGTGTTGGCATTGACTCTTTGAAGGCCATGTATGATGTTGATGAAGATTTTGGAGAGATATACCAGGTATGTACTTCCTTTGGTGATAAATATCATGCTGAGTTCTCTGAATTTCTGATCTAAGATGGATTACTTTTTAAGGGTGGACAGTTGTGTATTCCAAGATGTTCTATGAGACTTAATATCATTAGAGAGAAACATTATGGGGCCATGGCAGGACATTTTGGTCTAGATAAGACTTTTGATCTTGTGAAGAGACATTACTATTGGCCCAAGTTATAGTCAGATGTGAGAAAATTTGTGGAGGCATGTGTGATATGTGAGAAGGAAAAAGGGAGATCCACTAATGTAGGTTTGTATCAGCCACTACCCATTCCTTCTAGGCTGTGGGAGAGCATAAGCATGGACTTTGTATTGGGTTTGCCTAGGACAAGGAAGGGATATGATAGTGTTTTTGTTGTAGTAGATAGATTTAGTAAAATGGCATACTCTTTTCCATGCAAAACCACTTGTGATGCCTCATATGTTGCAGATTTGTTTTTCAAAGAGATAGTAAGGATACATGGATTGCCATTGAGCATAGTCTCAGATAGAGATGTGAAATTTATTGGCCATTTTTGGAGGACTCTTTAGAAGAAGCTTGGCACCAACTTGTCCTTCTCATCAGCCTACCATCCTCAAACAGATGGGTAGACTGAAGTTGTTAACCGTTCATTGGGAAATCTGTTAAGGTCATTGACAAAACAACATGGAGAGAAGTGGGATAACATCCTAGCACAAGCAGAATTTTCCTATAATGACACTATCAATAGGAGTACAGGGAAGTCACCTTTTCAGGTGGTATATGGTATTCATCTAAGAGGTATTTTGGAGTTGAGAGATCTACCTATAGGAGAGCCTATTAGTGCAGATGGAGAAGCTTTTGCATCAACCATCAAGGAGGTGCATGATCAAGTCAAGAACTAGCTTCAACAAACTACATTGAAGTACAAAACTTATGATGATTAGAAGAAGAGACATGTACAGTTTGATGTTGGAGATTTGGTGTGGGTTAATCTGAAGAAGGAGAGGCTCCCAAAAGGAAAATATACCAAGCTAATGTAGAGGAAGATTAGACCATGTCAAGTTTTGAAGAAATGTGGGAAGAATGCTTATGAGATCCAACTTCCTCCTGATCTTGGATTGTCACCCATTTTCAATGTATATGATTTGACTCCATACAAGCCAAATGTAGATGTAGAATAGGAACCATTGTAGGAGGTAGCAGATGATGATATTCCTAAGCATAATCCACCAAAGTTGAAGAAGATATTAGACTCAAGAGTGACAAAGAAGACAAGGGACAAAGAGTACATGGAGTACTTGGTAGCTTGGCACGGGCAACCTATTTCAGAGGCAGTTTGGATGACTGAAGATCAGATTACAAAATATGGTGCAGACTTTCAAACTTTGATCTCAAGTGGGCTTGAGATCTCTTCTCTTGGGGAGTATGGTGCAGGAGCACCCCTTCCACAAGATAAATATGCACAAGAGAGAGAAGAATAAGGCTTTAATATGTTTTTAGACATTTCATGTTACCATATAGCATTTTGTGTTGGCATTTCATGTTTGTAAACATCAATTTAGACATCATTAGACATTGGGTTATGAAAAGGATTAAACCAAGGTGTCATATTATGAGGAGTTTTGTTGTCTTATGCAAAACAGATGTCATGTGATTAGTTAGGGTTTTCGTTATAATCTTGGTTTAAGCAAAATGGGAAAAAAAAGAAAAAAAATAGAAAATAGACGGAGGGGTGGTAAAAAGAGTTTGCATTCCACTTTTTGAAACTATCAAATATATGAATCTCTATAAGAATGAAGAAATAAGAATTCTGTCAATTGTGTTTTGTAAATCTTGAAGTATGTGAAAATTCCCTGTGTATCGAAATATCTTGTGTACATTACCTGTATAGAATTGTTTTGTATTTAATTTAGTTTTCTGTTGTCAGGATGCGTGATTAAAACCATTCCACTGGTGGATTTCTGTGAAATCAGTGGAATGGACTGTGTATATTAGTTTTGTGTTGGTTTTCCTTTTGTTCGTGGTCATGGCAGAATAGAAACTGTGGAATCTGTTGCAAAGAGAAAGTTATCGGCAGGAAATGCAAATATACATTTTATGTATATCCATCCATTGTATGCCGGGGACAGTCTGTGAGTATATCACATTTGCATGTGAGCATCATCCTGTGTATATGTTGTGATGAAATGTAAGTGTAAGAGTCCATTTGGGTTGAGTTTATGATTGTTTGCTAAATATACAAGCAGTGTATATATCACTAATGTACTTGTGCACATTACATGTGTATCCTGCAACCATATGTGAAGGTCCGTTGTCTATGTATATCACCAAAGTATATCGAGCAAACAACTCCTGTGTATGTCAAAATTATCTGAGGAAATACATTTCCTGTGTATACGTCAATTATATGTCACTGACAGTGTATGTGTATATCACTATTGTATGTGAGTGTCAGTTTGTGTGTATACTGCTATTGCAGGTCGGGATTGTATGTTGTGGAGATACATCAAAAATATACATTTCTCATGAAACAAAGGATGACTGACAAAAGTGGTAGTTAGAATGTATGTGGGAAAGATATTTATTCTGTGAATACAAGAGGTGACTGACAATAGTAGGTAAGGACACCGAAACCCACCGGGAAAGTAGGTTAAGAATTGTATATGAGCTTTTGTTTGTATGTGGTGAGACATACAATGGGGGAGTAAAGACCGAGGGCCCCACCAAATGCATATTCTGAATGCATAATTAGAATGCATGTGAAGAATGTACATTGCGAATGTACATTGAGGATATACAAGCAGTGGGTATATCACAGTTGTACCTAAAAAGTAATTTGTGTATATCCCGCATTTGCATGTCGAAGATTGTATATGCGAATGTACCTTGTTAATGTACATTTCATGAGGTGCAGATGAGGACCGACTTTAGCGGTCAAAATGGTTGGAGATACAATGGGCTACTTGCGATAGAAGGTCAGGTAATGTATATACAAGCTAAATTGAGAATGTGAATGACAAGCAATTCACTATTGAATTGAAAGGCTTTTCTGCTGTACCCGCTCTACATCAGTTTGCAATCAGTTTGCAATTGGGGCATTATTGAGCCAAGAGGGCAGGTCTATTGGTTTCTTTAGTGAGAATCTCAATGAAGTAGAGAAAAAGTATTCATCTTATGATTTGGGGTTGCATGCCATGGTGCAGTCATTGAAGAAGTGGAGATACTATCTCCTACCCAAGGAATTCATTGTTTTTACTAACAATCATGCCTTGTAGTTCTTGAACAGCTAAGACAAACTTAGCCACAGACATGTGAAGTGGGTGGAGTACCTACAAAGCTTCACCTTTACCATCAAAGATGAAAAGGGGCAGTCAAATAAGGTGGTAGATGCTTTGATAAGGACATTGTTGATCCAAGAAGTTCAATTGCAAAGTGTTGAAATTGATGCTTTGAAAGGTATGTATGTAGAGGATGATGATTTCAAGGAAATTTATGCTTCCTGTAGTCAATTCAATGGCACTTTTCATGACAAGAATTCTTGATTCAAGAAGGTTTACTCTTTAAAGGGGCTCAACTTTGCATTGCCAAATACTCTATGAGAGATAATTTGATTAAGGAGAAGCACAATGGCATCTTGGTAGGTCATTTTGGTGTGGACAAAACATTAGAGCAAGTAAGAAAGGTATTATTATTGGCCAAAGATGCAAAGTGATGTTAGAAAATTTGTTGAAGGGTGTGTTGTTTATCAAAAGGCCAAGGGTGGTAGTACAAATGCAGGTCTCTATCAACCATTACCAATCCCAAACAAGCCATGGCAGTCCATCAACATGGATTTTGTTTTGGGGTTGCCCAAAACTCAAAGAGGATTTGATAGTGTGTTTGTTGTTGTAGACCAGTTTAGCAAAATGACACATTTTATACCATGTAAATGCACAAATCATTCCTCATATATTATAGGGTTGTTCTTCAAGGAGGTGGTCAGGATTCATGGATTGCCATTAACAATTGTTTCTAATAGGGATAGTAAGTTTTTGGGTCACTTTTGGAGAACCCTTTGGAAGAAGTTGGGAACAAATTTGACCTTTAGCTCTACTTATCATCCCCAAATAGATGGGTAGACTGAAGTAGTCAATAGAAGTCTTGGGAATCCCCTTAGATGCTTTACAAAAGAACATTCAACCTAATGGGATTTGATTATTCCCTAGGCTGAGTTTGCATATAATGACTCTATGAACCGAAGTGTTGGGAAAAGCCCATTCAAGATTGTGTATGGATTGAAGCCTAGGGGAGTGTTTGAACTTAGAGATTTGAGTGGTATGGAGAGGAGTGCTAAAAGAGAAGACTTTGTAGTGGCCATGAAAGACATACACCAACAAGTTAGAGAGAACCTTCAAAAGAGTGTTGATAAATACAAACAATATGCAGATTTGAAAAGGAGAGAGGTTCATTTCAAAGTGGGGGACTTGCTCTTAGCACATTTGAGGAAGGAAGGGCTACCTAAAGGGAAGTATTAAAAGCTATAGATGAAGAAGATTGGGCCATGTAGGGTGGTCCACAAATTTGGAGCAAATGGTTATGAGATAGAACTCCCTCCTGGAGTTGCTATTTCTCCCATTTTTAATGTTTCTGACCTATACCCTTATAAAGGAGTTGTGATTGTAGGTGTAGATGTAGGTCATCAGAGGTTTCAGATGAAGATTGCATCAAAGACTTACCACCAAGTCAACCATTGAAGCTAGAATGCATTGTGGATACAAAAGAGGCTAAAAGAACAAGGTACAAGGTGTATTTTGAGTACCTGGGGAAGTGACAAGGCCTTCCTATGGAGGATGCCAACTAGATGATAGAGGAAGACATCAAGAAGCATGGAGCCACAGTTCAAGATATGATCTCAAGAGGGGCTTGAGATTTTGTTCTCCTCGAGAGTATGGTGTAGGGGCACCTAGTCTATATGATGTAAATGGGATCCTATATTAGTATTTTTGTGTTTGAGTCAATTTTTTATGTAATAAGGTCTATCTAGACCATGTGTGATGTTTTAAGTTATGTGGGATTGGTTTTGAGTTATGATGTCAAGTTTTGCAAATGGTGCATTTTTGGTGTGTATGGGAAGTTGAACAGTCAAGTATTTGAAAAATGGTTTTGAACCATTGGTTTTAATTTTGGAAGGATTTAAATATGCCTTGGGATGTTCGAGGCAAGCTGCTAGAGACATTTTAGAGATCAAACAATATCAATAAACTTTGTTTTCCTGCATTTGCATTGATTCTTTCTACGAAGTGAATTATACAGCCCAGTACGACCTGCAAATGATCTTATTTTCATTAGAATTGGTGAAGTGTCTAATCCTCTAACATTTGCAATTGATTTCATTCATTTTCATCATGACTTGAGTATTTTAGAGCAATTTTATTGAAAACAGCTAGGAAACCCTAGGTTGTGAGGGTTTGATTGAAAAAAATGAGTTTTTGAACCATTCCATAGCTTGATAAAATTGGCATATTCAGACCCCATGTAATGTGAGCAATGCCTTGAAATGAATTTTTGTAGTTTGGGTTTTGATTATCACATAGTTGCTTTGCCAAATAGGCCTAATTCAAGTGTAGCAGTGAATTTTTGAGGGTTTTGTTTCAAAACAACCCTATCCACAAATTGGATATGTTTCAAAGTGGCATAAAGGGTATTTGAAATGATGTTCAAATTTTGGGTTTGAAATCTATGTTCAAATTTTGGGTTTGAAATCTTAGTGGAAATTTATGGTGGAAAAACCTTGTTTGTTGTCCTACTAGGGGAATTGAAGGATTAGTGAGAAAACCACCAAGTTAGGGTTTCAAAATAGCAAAGTTGGTTTATTGTGATTGATGTTGATAACCTCCATTTTCTTTGCATCATATTGGTATTAGAGCATAGGTTTTGGTCTCTAAAAGGGAAAGATTGAAGTTTGAAAAAAAACAAAGATGCCTCCTAAAAGTAATCCAATAGCCAGAGAAGTGAGAGAGTTGAAAGAAAAGCATGCCAAGGAGTTGAGAGAGGTAAAAGGGGCTCATGAATCTATCCTTTCTAGAATTGTAACACTTGAATCAAATCAAAGAAGAGGTGTGATCAGTGGAGACCAGAGTGATCAAGAGGAAGAAGAAGAGGGTGAGGATGAGAACCCTCAAGAAGGAGTCCAAGAGGAAGAGTTGGACCGTGATGACTTGAGAATGACAAAGTTGCTGAAGGCTATGAAGGGAGATACTCCTAAGGTGAAGATAGAATTGCCCATGTATGGTGGGAAGTTGGATAGTGAATAGGTGCTAGGTTGGATTGATGTACTTGATAACTATTTTGAGTATGAGGACCTAGCAGAAAACTAAAGAGTGAAATTTGCCAAAACAAAGTTGAAAGGCCCTACCTTAACTTGGTGGAATTATGTTGAGGAAGAGAGGTTGAAGAAGGGTAAGTCAAAAATCAATTCTTGCGACAGAATGGTGACTAAAATCAAGAGCTAATTTCTATCCGATGATTATGAAATTCAGACATTTAGAAAGCTTCAAAACCTCAAACAAAAGGAAATGGATGTGATGGCTTATATTGAGGAGTTTCACAAGATAACCATAAGGGCAGGTCATGTTGAGGATGAAGTGGAGAAATTAGCAAGGTATCTAAATGGGTTAAGGTTCAACAGACAAGATGAGTTGAGTCTTACCACACCTAGAACAATGGAAGAATTTTTTGAGTTGGTAGTCAAGGCAGAAGAAAGGTTAAAGAGAAGACAAGAGAAACAAAGTAGGGGTAGGGGAAAACAATTCAGAGGTAGAGGAACATTTGGAGGAAGAGGATAGTCCACAAAGCTGCAAGGAGAGTCAAGCAACAATCAAGAACAAGGGGCAAATCAAAGAGGTTGATTCAGGGGAAGAAGACCAAACAATAGAGGCAGATTTGGTGGTCAAGGTAGAGGATCAAATACATTCTCAGGAAGATATTATAAATGCAATTAGTTTGGCCATCAAGCATGGAAATGTCTAGATAAACAACCTTCTACTTCACATGGTGGAGAAAGGAGAACTCAATTGGTGCAAGAGGAAGATAATGAGAGTGTCAACTCTCCATCTCAGCATGTTGTTCCAAAAATAGCAGAAACTCTAATGATGAGGAGAACATTGCTCTAAGTTCTTGTGGTGAAAGAGCCTCCACAAAGCAAATCTCTATTTAGAACCACCTACAAATCTCAAGGTAATGTGTGTAAAGTTGTTGATTCCAGTTCCATAGATAATTTGGTTTCTTTAGAGATGGTTGAAAAGTTGAAAATGAAAAGAATCCTACATCCCACTCATTATAAGGTCTCCTGGTTGAATAAGGGTTAGCAGGTCCTAGTTAATGAACAAACATGGGTGAAATTTAACATAGGAGGATACAAAGATAAAATATTGTGTGACATCATCCCAATGGATATTTGTCATCTACTTTTAGGGAGACCCTAGTAGTATGACAGAAGGACTAAACATGATGGGCAAAAGAACACCTATGTGATTGAAAAGGATGGGATCTCATTCACTCTTATTCCATTGCAAGATGAAGGTGTACATACACAATTTGGGTCTAGTATAATGCCGATTGGGGAAAAAGATTTTTTGAAAACCATGAAGAGGGAGGAGAAGGTTTTGCCATTGTGATCAGACCAAAAACTATAATGATGTGCCTAGAGAAGTCCAAGCGTTGTTGAACAAGTATAAGGACATTGTGGTAGATGACCTCCCTAACTCTTTACCACCAATTAGAGATGTGAGACACCATATAAATTTCATACCAGGGGTAAACCAACCCAACAAAGCTACATATAAAATGACTCCATAACATAATGAAGAGATTAGGAAGCAAATTCAAGAGTTGCTTGACAAGGGCCTCATAAGAGAGAGTCTTAGCCAATTTGTTGTCCCCACTGTTTGACACCAAAGAAAGGGGGAGATTGGAGAATGTGCAACGACTCAAGGGAAATTAACAAGATTACCATAAGGTATAGGTTTCACATACCAATAATGGAAGATTTAATGGATTGTTTAGGAGGTGCTCGTTACTTTTCTATGATTGACCTCAAAAGTGGTTACCACCAAATCATAATTAGAGAGGAGGATGAGTGGAAAACTACCTTCAAGACAAATGAGGGGTTATATGAATGGCTTATCATGCCTTTTGAGATTTCAGATGCACCAAGTACCTTTATGAGATTGATGAATGTAGCCCTAAAACCCTTCATTGGTAAGTTTGTGGTTGTCTATTTTGATGATATTCTTGCTTTTAGTAAGACTAAAGAGGAACACTTGCAACATTTAGACTTGGTCTTGAAAAGGTTGAATGAAGAAAAGATGATGATAAATTTGAAGGAGTGTGAATTCATGAAGGGGGAATTGGTCTTTCTTGGATTTGTGATCTTAAAATGTTCTTTGAAGATGGGCCCTAGCAAGGTGGAATCAATTCTCAATTGGCTTACAACAACATTAGCAAGTGAGGTAAAAAGTTTTCATGGTCTAGCTAGTTTTCAAAGTCTCTTGGATGTTTTTCTCTTCAATAGTCATGGAACTAGATGCTTCAATATTCTTCATTTCTTGAATCTTTGTTCTTCTATCTCTTTGCCTTTTTACCTCCTCTCTATTTGCTTCAATTTCTTCAGGTGTCATGACCTTCCTATGTTTTTTCTTTGACGTTGATTTGATCACATGATTACCAAACCCTCTTGATAAAAATAACAAATATTATTTAATCTATTTTCATATTGATGTACCTCTTTGAAAATTTGAAGTACAACTAGATGTAGATCCCTTGTTCCATAAATTCTAAAGTAAAAGTAGATGTGAATAACAAAAACCCTCTTTCTTGTTTCCTCTTGAAAATATCCCATGTACTTGATTCCACTTCAAAATTGTTCATATGATTGATTCCTTTTAAAATTTGAATAGAATATGGCATGTTAAGAGATTCCATAAGACACCTGTGAATAAAAAAATGTAGAAAATGTTGTTGTTAGGACGTACATCAGAAAATGCAAGTTGCAGATTATAGACACTTAAAAATGTTCTCATGTCGCAAATGTGATAGGGCAAATTTTCCCTTCAAATTCCATTATTCAACTAATTCAATTTCATCCATTCTAGCCACTTGACCATATTTCTTCTATAATTAAATAATTAATTTCAATTGATTATTTAATTATTCTTTCATACCCTAATGTCCCCTTCACTTAATTTATTCAAACAAACAAATCAATCCCATCAAAATCCCCTTTCACATGTCCCCTTCCTCAAATGAATTAAATAAACTAATCAAGTTTATTTAATTTAAACATTTCCCACCTCACCATATTTGTGAATTATAAATTTACTTTGGTCTTCTAGTGAGGAGAAAACCCCAACTAATCTTAGCCCTTCATTTTGGCTCCAAGTCAACAATGAATCTTGGCCCTCCATTCAAATTTCCTCTTCTATAAAACACCTCTTTTAGCTTCATTTTCACCTCTTACAGCCCCATTTTCCCCCTTAAGCTCTCTTATGCTCATTTTTCATCTCAAATCGGCTATAAACCCTCCAAAGTCTTGCAAATCAAATATATGAGCTTCTCATGATGTTGCATGAACTTGCAAATCTAAGAACACAATGCAAAGATGGAGGAGGACAATAGAAGTTAGCAATGTTAACTTAGATTTTTACTAGTTTTTGTGTTTATTGGACTGTTTTCTAAGCTTGCTTGCATTCTACTATAGTTAAGGTTTCTAGTAGTTTTAATTTCTGCATGTTTGAAAATCTAAACCCTAGCACAAAATGGTGAACCTGACGTTAAACATTTACTCATTTGTCTTTTCTGTTGATTTTAGGTGATTAACTATCATAGGTGGCTTGCTAGGCCAAATCAGACCTCAGCATTGAGTCTGAGAGGCCCAAAAACCCTACAAAGCATATATAACTTGTCGTTCTTTGCTATCTAAAGATTTTTGAATTTTTTTTTAGGGCTAATAGGGTATAGTACCGTATAGTATGCATCCATACTGTACGGTTCTGTACCGTATGACTATATACAAACCCTGTCAGCCCCTGCACAATTTTATCACAACTTCTAGTTTTTTGTAAATTTTCATGGTTTCTACAGCTATTGTTTGTTTTGAATGTAGGGAAAAATTTTCATTGCTAGCGGATTTGAATTTTTTATTTGTTGTAGGGTTAAAACTCTCCACTCCTTGCAGCGCTTGGATGCCACCAAGAAACAACCCAAACACTGCCACTCATGAATCTCCGCTCTCTACATAAAACCCTAAGTATTTGTAGTCTCCCGCTGCCATAAAACTTGTTGCTGCCCTGTAGTATATCAGTTGATATCCCCTCGTTATTTGTCGCCACTGCTGGAGTATGGTCACCGCCCCTTTCAAGACTGTCACCAACATTCAGGGTGGCTCTACTGCCACATCCATGACCCCTTAGGGCTTTTGAGCTTATTCCTGCTGACATCCAGTAGTCACCAATCACCAACTCCTGATAAAAGATAGCTCACCTCTGTCGTTTCTCCGCCCAGTCCTCCCTTGTTCGACACCAACCCTTCACTTTCGTGTAGTAGTTAACACTCATTGGCAATACCTTCTCTCACCTTAAATCCTCCTCACTCGACCTTCTATATGCCCCATTACCACTTCCTCAGACTCCTCTTGCCGCCTCTGAAACCCTAACCTCCCGTTGAAAGAAACCCAAAGCTTCTGCTGTGGTTGTCCCTCACATGGCCTGTGGTCATGGCTATGGCAGGAGTGGGTAGGCTAAGACAACCACCTATCTTTTCTTATTTTTTAATGATCTTGAAAACCCTAAACAAATTCATGTCGAGCAGTTTTCAATCCATGTAGTCACTGCAACAACCCTTAGTGTATGATTCAATGCTTATTGTCTAGTGAGTAGCGGTCTTTGAGCCATAGGGTCATTGGGGTTTACACCATGGTCACATCAGTGACCAAAGGGCTAGAGGATGATGGCCCCAGCCCTTTTCTTTTTTAACTTAGCCCACAGCCCCGATCATATGGGCGACCGGGGGCTATCCTAGGCCCCTAACCACCAACAATAACATTAATCACTAGCAAATAGCCTTTTTCAAGCTACCGGCATGTGACCACTTCCACAGACTGCTAGCAGTCATTTCAAATAGTCAGCTTGCCTTGTGCCTCCTATAATCCCTAGAAGGGCATTTTTTTCTTTCGCTCATAACTTGGGATAAACATATCAAAATTTCACAAATTTGGTGGCGTTGGAAAGAGGACTATGCGAACTTTGTAATGGTGTTAGTTTCGACAAGTAATGGTATAGTTTTATTAGATAAAATTGTGGTTAAAGTCAAGCCTCATTTTAAACTTTGACTACTCATAACTTGAGCAGATTTTATCAGATTTCAGTGAATTTGTTTTTCAAATTGCTTAGAATTTCCTAAATTTTCTGATTCTCCTATTTATTTTTCTGTATCTGATCAATTCTTTTAGATTTTTAGAAGATTCCTTTTTTTGACATCTTCGACTTGGTGGCCCACAAAACAAAGAATATATTCGATGTTCATGTTTTTTCTACATTATCATGGGGATTTTCATGTTACTAATGTCTGATTTGCAGCATGTGGCATTAGTGGACTGAAGACTATAAATTGAAACTACTAACACATTTGATGTAGGGATTCGATTTCTTTCATGTGCACATGTTTTGATATCAGAGGGACATTTGGTTTTGGTGCAATAAAATGAACTTAATCTTCCTATTTTCGCACATTTGGTTTGGGCTTAAAATGAACCATTGTCTGCTATGCTTGGTGATTTTGTTTATGTTGTGAAGTGTGTATTCTCTTCCCTCATGCTTTATGAGATCTTGGGAATCAAAAACACTTCACAACATTTGCATAAATCACACCACACATCTATTTTCTAAGGTCAATGAACCCCCATGTGAATGTTAGCAAATTCACGTGTATGCTCTCCCCTTGCAACTTAGTGCGAGCCTAGGGATCAAAAACATGTTATCTTGTCTTGCTTTCGTTTGAGCCTTAGAGTGGGACTGCTCTTGAGACACATCTACAAGGAGAACTCATTTGTGACCCTGAGCAGTAATTTCATCTGGTCTACTATATAAATTGAGGATAAGGTGAAAGCCAAGTATAACTGGTATGAATGCTTACCATATAGTTCTAGCTCGAAAGGAGGTGTACCTTTATGCATATTAAACTCCTAGTAGGGTTAGTTAGAGCCTTTAGTGGCTTGCTGGATGCTCGTGAGGTGTCGGTCCCTCGGATAATCACTAGAAACCCTTTGTTTAGTGGCCAAAAACCCTCTACTTGTTGATACAGTAGGAAACTCTGATAGCCGTCCCACATTTTCATGGCTTGTGGCAGAGATAGCAAGGTACCTCAGGATCTGTGCATCCTAGGACCTGGAACTTGGTGTGCCTGAGAAGTGAGTACAATGTAAGGGGGAGCTCATGCCCCAAGTTCCTAGAGCTATACACCACAAGTAGGCATGGCTAGGTAACCAAGTGGGAACTCAACAAGTATAGTCCTTGCCTAGCCCTAGGGTTGTGCTTGTTTTCTAAGTGCTTTCAAAACTCATCAAAAATGCCAAGTGTCTTCTTTGATTGATGTGTGTGCTTTCCTAATCATCACCCCAAACATTCTTGACCACACATTCATTCCAAGTCATCATCATATCCTCATCTTGCTAACTCAAACTATCCTAATCACATTCCTACTTATATCTTCATCATTCAACCCTCGTATCGTAATCACCACTTCATTGTCCTAATCATATCCAAATCATCATAACCACATCCTATTCATCAATCCTAATCACCCTACTAAGTCAACCCATTTCATCCTAAACATTCCTCATCATACCCTAATCACATTATCCTAATCACCTATCCTAATCACATTTCCTAATCATCATTACACCTTGTCATAATCATATCCTCTTCACTATTCCCAATTATTTCACCCCATCCTAATCATCATCCTAATCATATCATAATCAAATCTTATCATTCCTAATCATCATATTCTATCCATCCAACTCATCATCCCTAATCATTAGACATCGTTATCCTCATCCAATCACACATCCTAATCATTTCGCATCATTCACCTTATCCTAATACACCCTAATCATATCCTATTCATCACCCCTACACATTCTACCTCCTCCTTATCACATCCTATTCATCATATCTTCATCATTCAACCATATCCTAATCATCATTTCTAATCATTACACCTAACCCTCATCACCTCTTTCATCCTAATCATCATCCCTAATCATTCCATGTCATACCATAATCATATCCAAGTCATCATAATTGAAACCTTAATCATCCCTTGTCACCTTCTTCCTAATCAAATCCCAATCAAATCCTAATCATTACATTTCATCATCCTTTCCATTCAAATCCAATCAATTTCATATTATCATTCCACATCATATCACTATCACATATCCTAAACACATCCAAGTCATCTCAATCCAATCCTAGTCAACACCCTAATCATCAACATTCATAATCCAATTCACTTCTTCCTAATCCATCCAAATCATCTAATCTCATCATTACACAACATCATCTTCATTCCAATCATCATTCCACATCACATCCTAATCATATCCTAGCCATTCATCATAATCCAATCAACTTCTTCGTAATCATCTAATCTTATCATTATACATCATCATCTTCACTCTAATCCAACTGATCACTTCCCAATCACATCATAACCTTTCATTCATTATCTAATCCATTTCATCTTTCATCATTCCCAATCACATTACACTCCAACCATAGGGAAAACTTTGAGCATCTACACTCCCTATCAAATCGATTGCAACCATGTCAAAAGCTTATAGACATACATATTCAATTTCATTCCACTACATATCCAATTTCATTCCTTTACGATCAAATTCCATCACAACATTTCATTAGCATTCAGCCTTTGACATCTATAGAGGACCTTAAACACTAGTCTTCCTAATGTTGAAACATAGGGGTAAACTATCAAAGCTTGACTGTATCACAAGTACAAATTCAGACCAAGAGACCTTGACATTTCTTCACATCAATCACAACTTGGGCTTAATACTACATGGCTATTTTAAGTCCATCCTTCCAAGTGAATTCTTAAACCATGGGTTCACTTTCATCAATCATTTCTTCCACTTGGGCTTAATACTCCATGGCTAGTTTAAGTCCATCCTTCCAAGGGAATTCTAAAACTCATGGCTTCACTTTGATCAATCATCTCTTCCACACCTCAAGGTCTTAATAAAACTAATTTGTGCTTTAAAAGGTCATTAGTGGACGAGAGTACCCTCTTAGAGCTAGACTTTTCAAAGACTAATATCATTAGCCTCTATTATAGTTTGGGCCTCATCACCTTGTATTGTCATCCCAATAGCATCCCACAATTCACAAGTCCCATTTGGTAAGGACACAGTTGCAAAATGAAGAGACAAGGGAATATATCCTCCTAGTCATCCCTCATTCCAAACATTCCTTCCAACACATCATCCAATTGACATTATCATAATCATATTCTACTCATATCTTCATCATTCAACCTTCACATCCTAACCACCATTTCTAATTGCATCATTCAATTAAATTCATCCTAATCACCTCACCCCTAATCTAATCATATCCCAACCGCTTCCAATTTATCCTAATCACAACCCTAACCATACCCTAATCATCCCTAATCACCCATCTAATCATCCAATCAATCCCACACTCTATCTCATTCCTAATCACTCCACATCATCATTCATCCTAAGCAAGCACTTTCCAATATGGTCATAATCCCACAAGAAGACATACACCAATGTGAAGACATGTGTCATTCCATGCCAATCCTAAAGAACAAGGTTCCAACACCCCAAGCCTATTCACAAGCCTATCCAAGTCCACCTTGGCACCAAGACAAAGGCCATAAAATTCCAATGATACCTTTGACAAGGGGAACATAAGTCTACCTCATCCATCTTATGAGTACATTCTATCACCACTCCACCTAATGCTAATCACAAGTCCACATCATCTACCCTCATTGTCCATCCACTATATTGTGCTTCCACCCCTCCACCTATAAAGGATGTGACCCAAGGACTACAAGCAAGGAATCAAACATTACTATTTCATCCAACACATATGCTTGAACATATTAAAGAGTCCCCAAACATCATGCCAAGTCCTTCAAACCAACCATGTCATCTGCAACTTATTGAACCTATCCAAGAGTCATCCAAATCCACTTCCACCCAAAGTCAAGAGCTATGTCAAGAGCATAATCCTAATCATTTTGAAACATCTAGCCCTCATTTGAATCAAGATCAAACCCCTTCCATTCTACCCATCCATAACACACTTAATCCTTTCAATGATCAAGCTCCCATTTATGATCACAGTCCTACGTATGATTATGAAGACCACGATGATCCTCTTAGCTTACTTTATGTATTCCATGCTCAAGAGCTTATCACTCCATCCATAAATCCTCCATCTAGCCTTCATGATCCAACCACGTCCACTTGCCATGATGAGACTTGTGTCTCCCAAGAACACATAAAAATAGAAGATCAAACAAATAACTTGGATCTAGATGAATATAATAAAGATCCTCATGATCCTTCCACATCCACCATCATATCCACTTGGTCTATCCACTTTCATCCATGAGTGTTCCTCCTTGGGACAACAACAACCATTATCCGCCATATCACCTTCTCCATCAAATAATGAGCTCCTATCTAGTGTCCAAACCACACATAGTCCCATTGTCCATCGTATGCTCCAAAACATGAATTATCAAGGAAAAGGCTTGGGCCTTCATGAACAAGGTATTTTGGAGCCTGTACATGTCAAAGTCATACTTCCATGCTCATATGGCCTTGGATACACACCCCAAGGTCAACAATTTAATGATGTTGGTACCACTTCCATTCCTCCTAAGCCCACTTTCCATCGCAAACCCCATCACATTCATAAAACATATGTCGCCATTCTACCCCCATCATCTTACAAATGCCAAAATCATGTGACCATACACTTGCCACCATTCAATTTGGCTCCACTCCTTCCAACTCCGTATATCCCTCCATCCACTTTGCCACCATTGCTTCCAACACCCAACATCCCTATCATCCATAAATACCATGACATTCCTAATCATGACCAACAAATGTACACATAGTGTAAACATAAAGCTTCCACTTATTCCACCTGCCACATGGGATTCAAAAATAAACATTCAGATGCCTCCTTTCATAAAGTGAAAACTAAGGATCCTAATACATTTGGACATAAATACAAAGAATCAAAGTCAAATGCATTCAAAAATCAATCTAAAAATCCCATACCTCCAAAAGCAAAGTCAAAAACTAAAATGGTATGGGTCCCTAAACAAAAATCGATCAAGTCAAATGAGGCATCCACATCAGAAAAATCCCAACCCTCTTCCATCCACTCCATTCAAAAATATCAAATTCCTCCACCCCACAAGTCAAGCAAAAATCATAAAAATACTAAGTCTATGTGGGTACCTAAAGTCTTACATCGTCCATATTCTAACCAAACATCACCATTGCTTCCTACACCTCCATCCACTCCAAAGCTTCCATGTTTAACATGGTGTGTGCAACCATTGGTCATAATTCCTTTTCACACCTCCATCACCCCATCATTCATTCATTTTCCCACATATTTCACACCATCACCTTCCTATGCTCCATGCTTTTGGATAAATCATTTCATCCATCTTCCTTACATAAATCCCACATAATCCACATCATAATCCACTTTTGTTCCCTACATAATCCACATCATAATCCACTATTGTACTCTCCATAATTAACTATCTACCTTATCCATCTCACTTTCATGCCATCACTTGCCAACATCGATGAGCATAACGACGTTTGACATGGTCAATGCGACATACCTTTGGGACTATCACCTTCATGGCACTAGACACCTAAGTCCTTCTCATCCATATCCCCCTATCTAATTCAAAAAATCAAAAAGTTGATCTTCTATGCCACTTACACTTGAGGGCACATTGTCTCATCTTCCTATCATTTTCCACCTTACCATCCTTATTCATACACCCGCATGCCTATCATATCGCATGATCCATTCATCCTCCCTTCCTCTTTCGATCTTGATAAAGATTGGGGGCACAATGTTGACAAATGTTTTGGGTATCTCTTGACATACCTTATTCCTCCAAACCAAGCAAATCCTTCACAATCCTATCATCATCCCATCATACTAAGCTTTGTCACAAAAAATCCTAAGTGTTCCACCTCGAATGGGGCATGTTATTCTTATGCGACATAGCCTTTAGAGATCACATCCTTACCCTTTCACGTATACATTCATCCATTCCTTAAATTGCTTATTTATTTATCCATTCACCCAATCCCATTCGTATCCTTGCACTTAGACTTGGTTTCCCCTTGTCATTGGTATCTAGCAAAAAGGCTACCCAAATTGTCATCCAATGCCATCCCCGAAACAGTCCAAAAATCCAAAAAAATCGAAACATTCAAAAATACCAAAAAAATCAAAATATCCTTAAAATCCAAAAAAAATCAAATATTCCAAAAATCCAAAAAAAAAATGAAAACATTTCAAAAACCTAAAAAATCACAACATTTCCAAAAACTCCAAAAAAATCAAATATTCCCAAAATCCAAAAAAAATAAATATTCCAAAAATCCCAAAAAAATCAAAACAGTCCAAAAATCCAAAAAAAATCAACACATTCAAAAATACCAAAAAAATCAAAATATCCTCAAAATCCAAAAAAAATCAAAATATCCTCAAAATCCAAAAAAATCAAAATATTTTCAAAAATCCCAAAAACATCAAATATTCCTCAAAAATCACAAAAAAAAAATCAAATATCCTACAAAAATCCAAGCAATAAAATCACTTAACTCATCAATCCACCAAATCATTCATCACATCATTCCAACCAGATCAATTCTTCAAATTATTCAATTCCTCAACTAAATCACTCAATCAAATCTCTCGATCAATCCATTCAAACATCCTAATCAGTCACATCATCATATCTTTCAAATCCATTTCTCAGTTCTTCAAATCATCCATAGTCTGCATGGTCGAACTACGTCGTCTCTGAGCTTTCATATAGGCAAGACCATCTTCGGTGTGCCCCCAAGGCATTAGGTCAGTCCCTTAGGACCGTCATGTCCACTCTCATAATAGGTTGTCCCTTCACGAGATGGACACTTTGATCAAACAATCAATCTTTCATAGCAACATGCACTTCAAAACCAATCTCAAAATCAACAAGACAAGCTATCCAATCAACCAAATCAATCAATTACCATCAAACTATCCTTATCAACCATCAAATTCTCACATGGAATGGGGCATCATCGAAACTAGGACTCTATGCCTTATACGACATGTGTCATTTCTGAAATCAATCAATCATCCAATTAATCATCAATCAAACCTTGGAGTTGCTCATATGACCAACAACACTAGTGTCAATCAATCATATCACTTGCCTTAGACAGGTAGGGGCATGGTCGAAACCAAACCAGGCATCTTATACGACATGCTTCCTATCCTAAAACTAGGCCTTCTTCATCTCATCATAATCAATCAAACACATATCACTTGGCAAAAGTTCCAATTGGCTATTGGTCTAGTCTATCGTATTTTACTGGATTGTCTTTTGTAGTCTTATTCTTATGCTTCTCAAGGCAGTCCCTAAGTGATGAAGAGAAGTGAGTATAGAGCAAGACCTTTTTCTTTGATTGCTACTTGTGATCTGTCTTGGCAAAATGACTAGGGCAACTTGGTACCTTGCGTGTGATTAGGATTCCATTGGGTGTGAATCAAAGACATCGTATACATTGGAAAGAATAAATGCTTCCTTACATCAGGACATACACACCTCATAGTTATCTCATCGCATGTTCCAACAACCTGTATCATAGTTCTTAGTCTGAGTCAAGCATTCCTTATCTGTCACATGCCTGTTTCACAAGGGAATCCACTTTCCATCTGGCCTTTGACATGCCACGGTGATTGTCATCCTCTGACATAATAAGTTCTATGATGATAAGTAGAAAAATTGCAAATGAGAAGCTCAAAATTCTATCAAAATTCTTCCAGCCAATCTTTCATTCCTCCGCCATCCCTCTCTCACATCTACATTTCTCCACCTTCAATGCAGCCTACCATACCTTTCATTTCCTCTATCCATTCCCTTTCATTTCGAGAGCCTACCCGTGTTTGTCCAACCCACCTATCCTCTTGAGGGGGCATCATCATCCTAGCTTTCCATCAACATCCATTTCCTCTATCCATTTCCTTAGCTTCTTTAAAATGATGTTACTTGACATAATTCTCATCATCTCGAACATCATCTCAAAGAGGGGCAAAACATCATCATCCCATCTTTACATCAGTATCTATTTCCTCTATCCATTTCCTTAGTTTCTTTGAAATGATGTTGCTTGACTTAATTCTCATCATCTCAAACATCACCTCAAAGAGTGACAAAATGTAGACACTTAAAAATGTCCTCATGTTACAAATGTGATAGGATAAATTTTCGCTTCAAATTCTATTATTCAACTAATTCAATTTCATCCATTCTAGCCACTTGACCATATTTCTTCTATAATTAAATAATTAATTTCAATTGATTATTTAATTATTCTTTCATACCCTAATATCCCCTTCACTTGATTTATTCAAACAAATAAATCAATCCCATCAAAATCCCCTTTCACATGTCCCCTTCCTCAAATGAATTAAATAAACTAATCAAGTTTATTTAATTTAAACATTTCTGACCTCACCATATGTGTGAATTTTAAATTCACTTTTGTCTTCTAGTGAGGAGAAAACCCCAACTAATCTTAGCCCTTCATTTTGGCTCCAAGTCAACAATGAATCTTAGCCCTCCAGTCAAATTTCATTTCCTATAAAACACCTCTTTTAGCTTCATTTTCACCTCTTACACCCCCATTTTCCCCCTTAATCTCTCTTATGCTCATTTTTCATCTCTCTCAGCTGTAAACCCTCCAAAATCTTCTTTAACACACCCATGAGCTTCTCAGGATGTTGCATGAACTTGCAAA
The DNA here is from genome assembly GCA_027924645.1 of Cunninghamia lanceolata. Classification (NCBI taxonomy): domain Eukaryota; kingdom Viridiplantae; phylum Streptophyta; class Pinopsida; order Cupressales; family Cupressaceae; genus Cunninghamia; species Cunninghamia lanceolata. The sequence continues at coordinate 1,682,241 of BSBN01001054.1, forward strand.
TCTGAGAAAACAATGCAAGATGAGGAGGACAATGGAGGTTAATCAATGTTATCTTATATTTGTCTTTTATTTTCTACTTGTTTGGTTGATTTCTAAGCTAGATTGTACTTCTTTGCAGTTAGGGTTTGTTGTAGTTTCATTTCTACATGTTTGAAATCTTAAACCCTAGCCACACGGATATATAGTGATAGTACATTTTTACTGAAAATGGGAAATACCAGATATATTAGAAATAGGTAATTGTTTTAGAACAGGTACCCATTCTAAAAAGGAATAGGCACCTATTTTAAAATTAGTACCTATTCCCAAAAGGAATACGTACCTATTTTAGAACGAATACCCATTCTTAAAATTTTAAATTCCACACTCGTATTTTTCATTTTGTTTTGGACTTGGGAAAGGCATGGTAAGCCAACCCTTAGCCTTGGCCCTGCAAGTACAAGTCCATGTTCAGAGCAAGAGAAAAGACTAACTTTACCAATATGGCTGATGATGTTTTTCTCTATTTTTTTTTTACAAAATTAAAACCCATTATGGATGATGATGTGTAGTTTTCAAATATGTATTTTTTTTATTCGAGTTATTTTCTATTTATTACTTAATTTATGAGCAAACTGGTCCATAAACTTGAAATGACATGTTTTTATATTTTTTAATAACTTCTAATTTTTAATTTTTTTGGAAAAAATTATGTCATCAATCTACACATAATTCTTTACACAATGAAAAAAATCATTTTATGATTATTTTAGCTCAAATTATGTTGGTTGTACATGAGAGGTTTTCAAAAACACCAATTAAGGCCAATAAAAAATAAATAAAAAGTAATATTTGAAAAAAATTATAAAAATATCCTCATCAAACTTCGTTATAGTATACATCTTTTTCTAGAAGGATTTATAAAAATACTCTTATTTAGGTCAAATTATGTTGGTCGTACATGTCCATGTTATGGTCCTAAAAAAGTGACTTTGACTCCAACTATGACAAACTTTAATTTTTAGATTACTGGACTTTCTTAAGATTCTATGTCTAAGTTCTTCAAATTTTGACTCCAACTATGACAAACTTTAATTTTCAGGGAAAAACACTTCCACTGTTTAGCCAAAAAGTGGACCCAACTTCTTGCACACACCCCCTACCAAGTGCAATAAGCATCATCAAGGATGTGAAGGGGGTCTCTTTTATGTAGCCTCAAAAAACTAAAGGTAGGCCTCAATAATGTGGCAAAAGCCCAAGCTCTTCTTTTTGGTCTAAAGATCTACAAGGCAAGTAGAATAGAGATAATAGAGATTGAAAGTGATTCTATGGTAATCATTATTGTAATGAGAAGGAAAGGCCCCCTAAATTGGAAAATTAACAACATTTTGTAAGAGGCATGGGCACCATTCAAATCATTTGCAATGTATTCTATCCATTATGTATATAGAGAGGCAAATAAGGAAGTTAATTTTATTGCCAACTTTGCTATATATCACAAAGATGAATTATTCATGAGTAATAAAGTCAAATCATGGAACTCATTCAACTTGACTTTTAATCTCTAATTGAGATGGAAGAACTTTATGTATACACAAGTTTGACCCTCTAGGATAGTGATGGAAGCATCACAGAATAATAATTACTTGACAATCATGATGCAATGTTGGTAGCTAAAATGGACTATAGGTTAACCAACACCTATCTATCTCATTAGAATCAATACCTAGCTATCCCTCTTGCAATTAACTAGCATGAGTGGATCACAATATATCTTCAAAAGTGGGGGAAGGATTGATAAAACTAATTGGGTCGTAGATAACTATTTAATTCTCCTCGATATTTTACAAATCTATCATTAGGTGGGTGAGGCTCATATTCAAAAAGAGACAAACAATTTTTTTCTCAAGGTGGTTACAAAGAGCTAGATGAAGAAGGTCCTCAAGTCTATGGCCAAGATCATCATTTTTCACATACTATGGGTCTTATGGTAGGAGTTTTAGTTATTGATGACAAATATTGGGTGAACAATAACATAGCTTCAATGCTTGTGGAAGTATTGGATTTAGGGGAAGAGAAGAAGGTGGTTCACATTCTAACACAGTTCTTCAAGAAAAATCTTCTAGGAGGGCTAAAAATTCTAATTAATGTAGTCGCATGGTGTGAATTCCCTATGTCAAATTGTTTGTTGCTACACAAACACGATGGTGTAATGGGTCCATGGACTCCATTTCTACACATTGAAAAATAATACATGGAGGCAACTTGCAAGAAGAAGGGTATGAAAGCTATTGCTTTTATCTAAAAGGGGTCATTAGTATTAATGCGTCAGGAGTGGTAGATTGGAGTTTTTTGTTGCATGATTAATTATTAAGGTGGTTGTTATGCACTATCTACAAGTCATGGTTAATATGTTTATGGGTGATTCAAGACCTAATTTTTTCCTTTTAAATGTAAAGTGGATAAATACGTATATCAACAATTGGAGTATATAGGTGGAGGTGGCTTTTTTGGCAACATTTTCATGTTCCACTAATATATGAAGAAAAGGCGTGTTTCTTTTTGTTAATCTTAATTTATAGGAGTGGTCCGACAAACCAAAATTCATTGACAAAAAATATCTTATTATATTTCATTCATCTTGTACTCTTTTTAGTAGTGAAATGTAATAAAAATATTAATTTATTGTCAAAAAATGAATTTAACAATAAAATGATATAAAAATAAATGTAAATAGATACTTAGAAGGATTTTTAAATAAATAAATAAATTTATAAGTCAAAGTGTATAAAAAATATTAAAAATAGAAGTATTAATAAAGAAGCCCTTTTACTTTTATAATTATACTAGATGGAAGGTTTAATTCTTAACAACATATATAATTTAATATTCTATATTTTTTTAATTATGTTAATAAAGATAATGGAAATTCTATATTTTTTTAATTATGTTATTAAGGATAATGAATTTGACAATAAAATGATATAATTTTTTTTTTAATAAAGCAAACTGGGATATAAAAATAATCTTCTCAATATAAATGGATACTTAGAAGGATTTTTAAATAAATAAATAAATTTATAAGTCAAAGTGTGTAAAAAATATTAAATATAGAAATATTAATAAAGAAGTTTTTTTACTTTTATAATTATACTAGATGGAAGGTTTAATTCTTAACAACATATATAATATAATATTCTATATTATTTTAATTATGTTAATATGGATATTGGAAGTGGCCCTCATACTAATCTATAATAAATTAGTTGAGAATGAATATTTTTCTTTGCTTGGCCTCCTCTGTCTTCGTTAATTAAAAATTTGAAAAAATATCTTCTTTTTATAATTTCTTTTTAAAAATTTTTCTCTTCAAATGCAATACACTAGTCTGATTGTACAACTAAAATATTCATTTCGATAAGATAAGATATGATAAGATATCAATGAATTATTTGAGAATGAAGATTTTTCTTTGGATAATTTGAAAAAATATTTCTGTTGTATAATTTTTTTTAATTCTTTCTCTTCAAATGCAATAGACTAGTCGTGAAATTGATTGTTCAACTCTAATAAGATAAGATAAGATATCAATGAATGAAGAAAAGGAAAACAAGAAGATATTTGTTTAAAGTCAAAGATCAATTTTGATTAATAAGACAAATAATTTACCACTTCTAAATATTAATGAAGTATAAAATTACTATTAATTATTTTACCATTAAACTAGAGAAGGCATGGATGAAAGCCCCACAAATTTCAGTCAAAATCCCAATTAAGGGTTTCTCTTTGAAATTGGATCTTAAATAAAGAGAAAGAAACAGAAATAGCGCAAGCACAAGCTTGACTAAAACATAGCAGCATTAATTGAGAGAGCATAGGACTTTTTACAGATTCTCCATCAACTCAAGTATAATTCTGCCGGTGAGGGAGTACAGCTTTCCGACTCTAATATCAAAGGCATTTTACTGGTACGCACTGCAACCATTAATTTACAGTAGTAGTCTGCCATAAGGGTTTTTTGTTCGCGATTTTCAACGTTCTTAAAAACCTTCCACGAATTCTTCATTCCAGGCAATCGAATTTTTCACAGTAGGTATTTCTGATTGCGATTACTGGTCAGCGTTTTTTTTCCGTGTGCTTCCATTGTCTTAATTTTTTTTATTTTTCATTCGTTTTACTGTAAATTAATTATTATTATTAATTTTAATAGTTATAATATAATAATATATTAATTTTGAAAATTTATTTTTTTCAGTTTTTTTTTTAATAGTTATAATATAATAATATATTAATTTTGAAATTTTTTTTTCTTTTCATTTTCTTTTTGTTTTTATGTAAATTAAATTAGGGCTTAAATTTGATGGCACTATGGTCGTATTTGGTTATTTTTCTCCTAAAATATAATCATAATTTTAGAAAACTGTATCACATAAAAAGGTAGATTTTAAATAGAATGCGAAAATTTCTATAGAATTATTTTGATATATGTATTTAGTTTATATATATATATATATATATTTATAATAAAAATATGTCTTAGTATTTAAAGGGCAAGTTTGAGTAGATAACCATCAAGACTTAAATTTGATGGTCGTATGGCCGTATTTGGCTATTTTTCTGTAAAATACAATCAAAATTTTAGAAAGATTATATCACATGAAAGGGTAGATTTTAGATGGAATGTTAAAATTTCTATAGAGTTATTCTGATATATGTATCTAGTTTATATATAATTTTTTATAAAAAAATATGTCTTAGTATTTAAAGGGCAAGTTTGAGTAGATAAGGTCGTCACAACTTAAATTTGATAGTCGTATAGCCTTTTTTCCATAAAATACAATCAAAATTTTAGAAAGATTGTATCACATGAAAGGGTATATTTTAGATAGAATGTCAAAATTTATATAGAGTTATTCTGATATATGTATTTAGTTTATATAATTTTTTTAATATAAAAATATATCTTAGTATTTAAAGGGCAAGTTGAGTAGATAAGTGTCATGAAAATTTTGCTTGAAGGCAGGGTTGACCATCAAATTTAGGCCTTGAATTAAACGTCATGAAAATTTTTCTTGACAGGCAGGGTTGACCGTCAAATTTAGGCCCTGCAATTAATTTTAAATTTTTATTGACTTGAAAAAAGTTTTCCAATTCATTTTTTAAAAATAATATAATTTTTTTAATTTTTTATATTTATATTTATATTTATATTTATAAATTTCAAATTTAAACATTAAAAAATGAAAATTATTAAATAATGTATTTACTTCTAATTTTAATATTAAATTGTTATATATTATTTTATATTTAGACTTAAAAATAAAATTTAAAATTATTTAAATAATGTATTTCTTTTAATTTTAATATTAAATAAAAACCATCAATTTTTTTTAAAAGTTTATTGAATTCTACTTGATATTGGAGATTAAATGCTTTATAATGTAGTGACATTCTCTTTGTCACCATTAAGAATGTTGTCATTTTCTAGCCTTCCATAGGTGGTGTTAATTAAGTGGTAGATGATGTAAGCTATTTAACACATCTAAATGATGTAAGCTAGTCTTTAATTGTAAAGCTGAAGGAGCCGACACAAAATAGTTGACTGGTCGAAATTCTCTTGAGTAAACTATTTTTGACAATTTGATCGACATGAAATGGGTTGAACATGTTGATAGAGTTGCATTGAATAGGTCGACAGAGAAAGTTGACATAAAATGAGGTCAAATTTTTTGTAAATAGTCAGCATGACAACGTGTTGGCTATTTATGGTGGGCAGTCTTTAACCAAGCCATTAACATTTTTTCTTTTGACTTGATTTCTCTTCTTATAAACTTTTTTGTTATGCTCCAATTTGATAATTATTCCAAATTTTTCACAATGTTTTTACTAATTTTTATTTGGAAACTTTTACATATTAATATCCCATCTACTAATCCACTCTTATACTCTATCATCCACATTTTATACTCTTATCATCCAAAATGTGTTGTTATTATCACCATTCTAAGTTTTAGCTATAGACAAAACAAGAATCAACACTAATTGTAACTTCATTTGCAAATTACTAATAACGTTACCCCTATAACCTCCACCACATATGCTATAAATTTGACTGCTCCATAGACCTTTAATCTATTACAAAGGCTCCATGGCCATTTTATTTGTTCAACATCCTCCAGTCATTCATCCTCCTTCAGTAAAACTATCTTCAATGGTACGATTTTGCTTCGGATGCCCCGGGATGGTGTATGGGCATGTTGTTTTATATTGTTTTATATTGTTTTATGTTGTTTTATATTGTCTTTTGTGATTCGTCCAATGATTTTAAGCTTGGAAATGCAGAACATGATTTCGGCAGGAACCGACACGGCTACCCGGACAGTGGAATGGGCAATGTCCGAGCTGATCCGCCATCCTCATCTCATGAAGAAAGTAAGAGACGAAGTTGACGCATGTGTAGGAATGGAAGAGAGAGTAACAGAATCTCACCTTCCTCACCTTAAATATTTACAAGCAGTTGTGACGGAAACTCTTCGACTACATCCTCCAACGCCGCTTATGCTTCCTCACGCATCTCCAAATTCTTCAAGGGTAATAATGGGGCATTTCATTCCCCCCAATTCACGTGTCATGGTGAATGTGTGGGCAGTAGCAAGAGATCCAAATGCTTGGGAGAAGCCGCTGGAATTTGATCCAGATCGTTTTGTGGAGAATCCCGTTAATCTCCATGGAAGAGACTTTCGAATAATACCCTTTGGTGCAGGGCGAAGAATGTGCCCAGGCTATAATCTGGGGCTTCGTATGGTTCAGTTTGCACTTGCAAGCTTTGTTCGTGCATTTCACTGGTCACTTCCCTCTGGCCAACAACCCCAAGATTTGGACATGTCTGAGAAATATGAAATCTCAATTCATAGGAAAGTTCCTCTCAACCTCTTTGCCACTCCTCGTTTGCCTACTTACCTTTATAATGTATGGAATTAAAATTATACCGTGTTGTATTGTTTGTTGTTTAATACCTTCCATGTACAACCCCTCTCCTCTTACAATGTCGGTTACTTTCTAAGCTCTTGGAGATCTATAGTGTGTGTTTTATTATTAGCTCCTTATCATAAATAGAAAAACAAATGGTATATGCCATTGCTTCTCATAACAGGGTTACTAGTACAGTTGTTACCCATATCTATAAATAATAACAATCCATTACTTTTTAACAATCAAGATGTTTGGGTGGCCAATTTATTGGGTGGGTTAAATAATATTAATATATTATTTTTAAAAATTAAGTTATTTGTGTGATGCTAATTTATTGGTAGAGTCACTAATGTAACTTGATCTATAACTAATACTATTTATATATTGTGAATAGATGACCAATGAAAGGTAAACTTGATAAATTCAATATTTAAACCTTGATAAATTTAATTTTAAATTTGAAGGGTCAATTCTCATGGAGTGGAGGGAAAACCCCGACACCACATTGTATTGACTTGAGTAGCGAGTCATAAATCTAAAGTTAGAAAATGAATGTATGGGAATGGATGGAATGATATGTGTAATAAATGAATATTAATGGTGAATGTATAGGGATAAGTGCAAATAGTGATGAGATAAGATCATATTTGTAGAAGTATGTGTGAATGGGGATGGATGAAGGATTAGAAAGTGAGCCTAGATTTGCATAATTGATTTGTAAAAGATTGAGGTTATGCCTTTAGTCTTCACCAAATATGGACCTTACTATCTCTTTCAAGACAACTCTTCATTTCCATTACACTATCTACACAAAAATGAATAGTATAAAACTATCTATAATTTCTTGTAAACTAATGGAAAACATGAAAAATAAAAAATAAAACTTAGAAACACATAAAAAGAGATGCATTCATGAAGATAGCACTAGAGAAAATGATAAATGGGTGAAAAACTCTGGGAGGAGTGTACAGAAACACCTCATGTCACTATCTTAGATGGTTATATTGGTATTACATCACCGTACATGGTTAATTAGAACTTACAACATCATCCTCAACTCCCTTAACACATACTCTACCTCCTACACTATGAGAACCTTAACTTTCTTGAAGCTAATTCACCAAATGAACATGAAAAAAACTTTATTCATTGAGCCAACATGTGCAAACATGTGGTTATCAAAGATATAGACCCCACATAGCCGAGTAGATTGTTCTTTTCACCCAAACATTTCAAATTCTACTCATTGCTCACGATAGACAAAAAACATCAATTTGCTAGGTAAGTGCATGGAAATGGGGGACAAAAAGGGGTTAAAAGTGGCCACTTTTTTTTTTCTCTGAAACCAACTAAATTTGAACTTAGACAACTAGTTCAAGATGCATACACTCAAAACTTGAAGATATGATAACAACAAGAATTGTAGTACTCTAAATCTAGTTTCTAAACTACTAAAGAAATTAAAAAATGGTTAAGTTTAAGGAGGTTAAATGTTGAGCACACACAAAAGTGTTCTTGTTTTTATCACTAAAATATAACATAGTGTCTAGTGTGCGCCCTCCTATTTTTTTCCTACATTAGGTATTTTTAAAAACTAGTTGGTAGATGTGAAGAGTGAGTACTACAAGTTGCATATTTTAATATATATTTTTATTGAATAATTTTTTTTGTGATTTTTGGAAGTGGATACATCGTGAAAATTGTATCACTAAGCACGCACGTCACTTAACTTGCACAAAACTAATTCAAAATGTAAGTTTTTTTTCTTGAATGTGCATAGAATGAAGCGTAGAAGAATCCCATATTTTAAAAAAAAATTTAAATAAGTGGGTCAAAAGTTATTAAAAAAATTGATACATATGTGTTGGAGGAATTTATCCAGACACTATTCTTAAGAAAATAAAAATAAATACGTTAACTTATTCAAAATATTAAAAAACTTATATGGCTAGAAAGGTAAGAAGTAGCTCTTTATTTTGGTTGTAGTTTTGTCAAAATTTTTTGCAAAATGTGTGAACTTGATGAGGTCAAAGTTTTAATTCGAGTTGTTTTATGTTAAAAACACAAATTTAGGAGCCACAAGAGATGTTCAACCATTAGGCTTGGAACTCCAAGCCCTAAATGAGAAGGATCATAATTTTTTTAATTCAAGGCATTAAAAATGCATACATGTTAAACCATGTGCGTGCTATGTTTTTCATAACATGAATGTGTTATATTGAAAATCTCAAGGTTGGCCACTAATTTGTTCCCCATTTCCATGCACTTACCTAGCCAGTACATTAAATTTGTCACTTTGTGATGAGTTTTCCAATAGGGTTTGCATGTTTGTCAAGGTGAATAGGCCATTCCCTATGACAACTGATGTGTTCACCCATTGTGTAAGAGGTAAACTTCCCAAAATGATTTTTCTAATTGTGTCTAATGTTAATAAATTGAATAGAAGACAATGTGGATGTTTTGAACTACCCTTAAGACCTTATAACTCACATTTCTAGTTGGCATGCATCATATATCAACCAATTTGGTGATGAAATGTTCTACCAAGTGCAAGTATTGATAGTGTCCTCCAACTAACCTCACTACTCAAGTATACTTAATTTCTGGATCATACCTCCGCGATCAAAAGGATTTTGGTTCAAAATATCTTATGGACTAATGAAATATAGGAATTTCCTTTACACTTCCTCTCTATAAACCCAATTTACCTACTAGGCAACTACCATTTACAATTAATCAATTGTGTATCATGCTCACCTTGTTGAGCCCATCTTACCTTCTTGTCAAGGACAACATCATTTCCTAGTTCTTAATTTTCCTCTAGTACAAGTTCTTCCATATTTGGCATAGTAACATTATCCTCTTCTTCTAATAATTAAGGTTCAGATAACCTCAACTTGTCAATATTGATAATGGACAATATCTCCATGTTTTTAGGTAAGTCTAATTTGAAAATATTATGACCCACTAACTCAATGGTCTAAATAGATCATATCTCAGTGGTTTAAGTTTTTTAGGGTGCCATGAAGTATTTATTTTCCAAGCTATATATAAATTTTATTTCAACTTGAAATTTATGTTCGACACAATGTTTGTTATGGATAGACTTATACCTTGGCCAAGAATCCTTGAGTGTTTATTGAAATATAAGGTATCTTTGCCTTAAATTTTTAATAAAATTGCTAGACTTATCCACTTTTATATCTCCTCCTTCTACCTCCTTTCATTGTCCAAGGAATACATCAAAATGGCCAAGAGGCCCTATCATAAGAGTTTAATATAGACCAAATTTTCATCATAACCTTTTTAATATATCTCTAATTATACCTATGTAGCAAGTGCATGAATTTTGTATGAATTACTACTTCCTTTTGTCCATCTATTTTAAGATGAAACATTCTAGAATACTTAAGGTTAGTATCCATTTTACTTCACATGGTTCATCAAAACTTTCTTAGGAATCTTGTATCATGATACACTAGTAGAAAAACAGAAATAAATGACAAAAAACTACCAAAAATTGGTCATATGACCATTAGTTTGGTCACATGACCATTGGTAGTTTATTGTTGGTCATTTATCTCACGACCAAATTTATGACTAAACAAATTTTAGTCATTAATTTGGTAGTATATTTAGTCATTAATTTGGTAGTATATTTAGTCATCAATTTGGTAGCATATTTGGTAATTTGGTAGTATATTTAGTCATCAATTTGGTAGTATATTTAGTCATTAATTTAGTCATTGATTGTTGTTAACTAGTCATTTATTTAGTCATTGTAATCATTAATTGCCGTCAATTGGTAGTATATTTAGTCATTTATTTAGTCACTAATTTCTGTCCATTGGTAGTATATTTAGTCATTTGTATTAACTAATTTCCATCCATTGGTACTATATTTGGTCATTTTAATCATTATTTTTCTATCAACTGGTCATATATTTAGTAATTAATTTAGTCATTGATTGTTGTTAACTGGTCATTTATTTAGTCATGGTAGTCATTTTTATTTACTGGTTTCCATTAATTGGTAGTACAAATTTAGTCATGATATGAATAATTTATTAAATACCATAAATTTTATAATGCAGAAAAAACATATTATTAAATTTGAATTAAAACATAAAAGCAAATAAAAAAATTTACATATACAAACAAGCTACAACATGCTAGAACTAAAAGATTGATTCAACATCATGATAAAGAAAGGTCATCTGCAATGAAAAAATATAATACAAATATAATCAAAATGTCAAAGCTATCTAAGAGTTTCCAACTCTTTCAAATACACTATGAAAATTAAGATCCCTAAACAACATATTCAAAATACTGCATAAATCAGTGGGCCAAGATGTCTAACAACTAGTACATGATAAACATCAACTATGCCATTTTTTGTAAATATTCTAGTGGCCACCGTGTGAAGGTTCCTTCTTTCTCTTTCAGATGGACAACTCCATCTATTTTGTCTTCATAAGTAAGGGGTATGTTACTTGTGACCTTTAAAATATTTATATTTGCATCTCTTGTTCCTTTCAAGTTGACTCCATGTACAATAGATAGTGAGTGAATCTGTCCAATGCCCACAACAACACCATCAAATGGATCCAACACCCTAACTTTATCCCCTTCTTGGATTTTATCAATACATTTCTGCAAAAACAAAAAAAAATACACATTATATTGAAATACATAATAATTATTACATAGGTAATGATTACCCTTATTTACATAATAAAACAACCATTACTTATGTTGGAACAAAAATTTAAAACCCTAAAATTTTGTTAATTCTCGCCATTATTCCAAATAAACTATTATAATGTCTCACCTGTTAGGACCTCTAAAAAATTTTGCACATTTCCATCCTACTTGATCATTTCACTTGTATATGACCATTTCTTAATAGACTTTCATGCCAAAATTTTATGCCATTTATTTCCCAGGGTCACATAACATGGTCATTTTGAGGAGTATGCAATTATTCTTAATCATTTCTATGTTTTTGTAGTTTACCGCAATCTTGCAGGTCATCCTCATTATTTTGGCAACTGTGCAGGAACTAGAGCAACAAGAATCATATATACCACACTCTCGCTGGAAACATACAAGTTAAGGTATACCCACCTAAGGCTGGTAGAGCCTGAAGTGAAGAGGGTTTTAACCATATTATCCCTATGTCATTTAGCCAAAAGTGTCAAGAGAACCTGTCAACCTCTTAGGGTTAACAACCTATTGGAACCAATTTTGACCCCACAAAACCTAGTTTGAAATAATCAAATTAATTGTCATCAATTGGTAGTATATCTGGTATCTGCAGTTATTCCTCTTCATTAGTGGATGAATTATCTTCTATATGCACCTTGATAATCCCCTTGATGGGTTCATATTCTTGTACTATTTTATCTATCTCCCCTCCATCCTGCACTTTAGCCCTTTTATTTGCATGTCCTTTTGATTGGAATTGGGCTTGTAGAGTAGTCCATTTGTTCTTTCGACTATTCAATGTTTCATTATATTTTTCCACCTTTGCCTTCATCCTCATAGCTTTATCAACTATATCTTTAAAGAAATAGTTAAGTGGATCATCTAATACATACTTAAAATTATCTTGAAAAGCCTTAGTAGTGAAGTCCACATCCTAATTTTTTATCTTTCCTTCAACCTTATCCTCAAGGGCTTCTAGGATGTCCACTTCCTTAGACAAGAGTTCATGTAATTTTACACTGATATCCCTAACTTTGGCATTACATTTCTTCAGGATATCTACCTTAAATTTGGTGTCCTCATACCATATATCTAATAACTATGAGGTCTGACTATTTAGGATATTATTAGATATCAAGACATTCACATCTATTTGTTTCATCTCAGAAAGAACAATCAAATGTCTATCAACTTTTGTTGACCTTTTCCCAGCCTCCTTCTGCATTTTATCAACCTTGCTCTTCAACGCACTAAGCAATTCCCAGTTGGCAAGTGAGGTCTTTATTACCTGCTCCCCTTCAGTTATGAACCAGATAAACCATTTATCTATCACATGTGACTTATGCTTCATGACATCTAGGCCTGTAATTTCATCCTGTGATATTATTGCCAATGAGGCAGATGTGGAGATAGGAATGTTGGTGGGTGCCACTAATCCCCTTATGAATGTCTCCATTTGAGCAATGTGCTCTTTATGCTCCTTATTATTTGCTTTTTATTTCTCTATTCTGGCTAATAGAGTATCTATGATGTCCTTGGCTTCTTGACCCTCTTGTTGTTCCGTAGAAAAGCCTAGATCGATAGTGGTAATTTGAAACTCATCTGTACTATTTCACCCTTAGCCTTATCTACAACATGTACAACTATTTGAGCTGTCCTCTTGCTTGTTGCAGGATCTCTTTTTATTGCTGAGGTAGCCCTGGCTCTCCTCTTTGGTTTGTCTGCTTGAGCTAAAAATAATGAAGAAATGTCAAAACTTAAAGAATCAAAGAATGGAGGTGGATTCACCTCACATTGCAACCAATGCAGTACACTAGATTGGGACCCTCCATGGTCTGTATGCTCAATGTGAGAATCTTGAGATTCTATTTTCTGCTCCTCCAAAGTATTTTCATCATTTCCCTGTAGTTGTTCTTCTTCCTCCCCAAGGTGAATCTGTTCATCTACCTTTTGTTGTTCACCCTTCATGGGGGGCTCTTCTAGAGTCTTCTTGCTCTGATCAGGCATCCATTGTTCATCTTGAGATGGTGGTGGATTCTCATCAGGTCCCTGATGACCTTGATCCAGAATATCATGATGATCCTTCTAATTATCTTCATCCATCTTTTCTTGTTCCTTATTGTCATCCTCTTTGATTGGACCTTCCTATCCTAATTCTAACATGTTTGTATATTTATTATCCTGAGCTTCAAATGTAACATCAGGACCTGACTATCCAATTATATCAATTGTTTCATCTTCATTAGCATGCTCTTGTTCAATCTCTTAAGCCTCTTGCTGATCAAAAGTTTCCATATGTATGTCCCTAATTGCCTTGTATATTGTCTTATCCTATTATGGGACTACATTTTTATCTTTACCTACATCCTCACTACCCTAATATCCTAGATCAATAATAGCTGGACTAGTGACTTGGCCAATTATGTAACATCCCGCCCCGCAGATCCCAAAGAGTAAGGGCCAAAAGAGAGCTAGAATATTTTTTTTGACATAAATAGGTAACATACACATGATACGGTTGCCGATTCGATAAGTCGACAACATTCATGACCAAGTATGGCTGAATGTACAGCCCATAGGAGAGAACTAATTCACTCTCTATAAGAAACATTGCTAAAACTACATTCATTTTAAACACCAAATTCAAATGTTCCTAATACCCATTTCCACTCATAAACATAGAGCCATAATGATCATCATAGTACAAGCGGTTCCGATACCCACACTGGAAAATCGTAAACCAAATATAAAACATCACATTTCTTCTCATTAATACAATTTACATCATCTCTCTCAAGAGAGTACAAATTACATAAAATAATATACATAAGTACAATAGTATAGCCATGGATGAGATACAATAACTGATAAAATAAGAACAAGAGTCATAAAAGAGGAAAGTGTTCATAAAGGAGGAGTGGAATAGACAAAGATGGATTTTCTCGAAACATGGAAACTATATAGTCAAAATGGAATACAATGTAGCAGATTCCTCTAACATCAAAATCGAATAGATATCTCATCTATGCTAGTATAAGGAGTGTCTTCCCAAAGTGGGAGATTTTTATTCGAAATCCATCCAAAATAAGATCCTAACTAATGAAAATTTAAAACTCTTGGTTTTTGCAGGACCTTCTATTTTTTGCTTGTTCAATAAGGTAGAAGAGACAATGAATTATCTATGAAATATTGATAATGGTTGTATGCTAAATTGGGTTGGTTTGGATCCTTAATTGTGGACCTTCTTGAAACTTTTAAATTTAAGGTCTATAATTTAGAAGATTTCTATATTCTTCTCTCTTTGGATCACAAATATTTCACTCCTTATCTAGGAAGTTTAGAAGGAGAGAAACATACACATATATTTAGATAGAAAACTGAAGGAAGATTGATTCTACATAAAACTAGAAGAATCAATCAAAGAATTGATGGAGCCAAGCAAAAGATATTCACATCCTAGGACAGTAAGATTATAAAGAGATGAAAGGGCCTAAAAGCCCTCTATTCATAGTGAGGAATAATTAATTCTTCCATTAATTCAATGGATGGTATCCAATGGCAAGCCCCCACAAAGGTTGGTGGAAATTAAATTTTGATAAGGTTGCTAGAAGCATTTTTATCCTACGAAGTGCAAGAAGCATTATCAAGGACACAAAGGCATGTCTTTTTTTATGTAGCATCAGAAAACTAAAGGTAGGCCTCAAAAATGTGGGAAAAGACCAAGCTCTTCTTTTAGGTCTAAAGACCTACAAGGAAAGTAGAATAGACACAATAGAGATTGAAAGAGAGTCTATGGTAATCATTAATGTAGTGAGAAGGAAACACTCCTCGAATTGGAAATTTAACAACATTACATAAGAGCCATGCCACTATTCAAATCATTTACAATTTATTCTATCCAATATGTATATATAGAGGCAAATAAGGAAGCCAATTTCCTTTCCAAATTCGCTATAAATCACAAAGGTGAATTAATCATGAGTAATAAAGTCAAGTCATGAAATTCATTCAAATTGACTTTTAATCTCTAATTGAGATCGAAGAACATTATGTTTATAGAAGGTTGGCCCTCTAGGAATAGAAGTGTCACACAATAATAATTACTTGATAATCATGATGTAAAAGTTGGTAGCTAAAATGGACTGTAGCTTAACCAACATCTCTCTATCTCATTAGAATCGATACTTATCTATCCCTCTTGCAATTAACCACCACGAGTGGATCATGATATATCTTTGGAAGTGGGGCAAGCATTGATAAAACAAACTGGGTCCTATAGCTATTTAATTCTCCTTGATGTTTTACAAATCTAGGGATACATGGGTGAGGCTCATATTGAAAAAGAGAAATTTTTTTCTCAAGGTGGTTACAAAGAGCTAGATTAATAAGGTCCTCAAGTCTATGGCTAGGATCATCATTTTTCACATAGTATGGATCTTAGGGTAGGATTTTTAGTTGTTGATCACAAATACTAGGTGAACTCTGACATAGATTTAATGTTTGTGGGAGTGTTGGATTTAGAGGAAGAGAAGAAGGTGGTTCACATTGTAATCTAGAGTTCTTCAAGAAAACATTTCTAGGAGGGTTAAAAGAATTTCTAATTAGTACAGTCCCAAGGTGTGAATTCCCTATGTTAAGTTGTTTGTTGTTGCATAAATAGGATGGTGTAATGGGTCCATGGACTCCATTTCTACACATTGGAAATGAATGCATGGAGGTAGCTTGCAAGAAGAAGGCTATGAAAGCTATTGCTTTTCTGAAAGGGGTCATTAGTATTGATATGTCAAGGGTGGTAGATTAGAGTTTTGTGTCGGGTGATTAGTTGTTGAGGTGCTTGCTATCTACTATCTACAAGTCATTGTTAATATGTTTATGTGTGATTCAAGACCCAGAATTTTCCTTTTAAATTTAATGTGGATAAATATGTATATCAACAATTAGAGAATGTAGGCAAAGGTGGCTTTTTGGACACCATTTTCCTATTCCATTGATATCTAAAAAATTTGTATTTCTTTTTGTTAATCTTAAAATATAGTAGTGGTTTGATACACCACAATTCATTGATTAAAAAAAATCTAATTATATTCATTCATCTTCTACTATTTTTGAGTAGTGAAATGTAATAAAAGAAATAATTTATTGTTAGAAAATGAATTGAACAATAAAATGATATAAAAATAATCTTGTCAATGTAAATGGACACTTGAAGGATTTAAAAATAAATAAATAATTTTTAAGTTAAAGTCTATAAAAAATTAAAAAATCTTTTGAATGTTATATTTTAAGTGTTTTGTAAATATTAAAAATATAAATATTAATAAAGGAGATTTTTTAATTTTGTAATTATACTAGATGGAAGGTTTAATTCTTAACAACATATAATTTAATATCCTACATTTTTTTATTATGTTAATGAGGATAATGGAAGTGGTCCTCCTACTAACCTATAATTAATTAGTTGAGAATGGATATTTTTCTTTGCTTAGCCTCCTCTCTCTTCTTTAATTAAAAATTTGAAAAAATATCTCTTTTTTATAATTAAAAATAAATAAATTCTCTTCAAATGCAATACACTAGTAGTGATTATATAACTAAAATATTCATTCCAATAAGATAAGATATGGTAAGATATTGATGAATTAGTTGAGAATGAAGATTTTTCTTTGCTTAGCCTCCTCTCTCTTCTTTAATTAAAAATTTAAAAAAATATCTCCTTTTTATAATTTAAAAAAAAAAAAAATTCTCTTCAAATGCAATACACTAGTTCTGATTAAATAACTAAAATATTCATTCCAATAAGATAAGATATGATAAGATATCAATGAATTAGTTGAGAATGAAGATTTTTCTTTGCTTAACCTCCTCTCTATCTTCGTTAATTAAACATTTGACAAAATATCTCCTATTTATAATTTCTTTTTATAATTCTTTCTCTTCAAATGCAATACACTAATTGTGACTGTACAACTAAAATATTCATTCCAATAAGATAAGATATCAATGAAGAAAAGTAAAACAGAAAGATATTTCTTTGGCCAACAATAATAGAACAAATATTTACCACTTTTTAATATAAACAAAGTATAAAAGTAGATACATGGATGGGAGCCTCACAAGTTTCCCACTCACTTAAACAACGTGCCAGCTCTATAAAAAGATTTGACCCCACCACCTGCTCCTTTCACTAAACCCTGAAATAAAATATCATAACTCTTCCCAGATTTCAGTCAAAATCCCAATTTAACGGTTTTTCTTTGGAATTGGATCTTGAGAGAGCGTAGTCGCAGGACACGCGTTCGATGTCTTGGATTGATGTTGTTTCTCTATATAATCTACCAATACTAAGCAGTAAGAGAGATGCAAACCAAGATGGATATTTTGAAGCTTTTTTCATTCTCAGTTTCTGTAACACTAACAGTAGCAGTCATAGCACTGCTAAATTTTCTGTATCTATTGAATGGAGAAAAGGCAAAGGCAAAGCTCCCGCCGGGGCCACGAGGGCTGCCTATTTTAGGTAACCTGCTGGACCTCGGTTCGAATCCCCACCACTCTCTTTTTGATCTTTCCAGGCGCTATGGCGGCCTCATGTATCTCAAATTAGGCACCACCCCCGCCATTATTGCTTCCTCTCAGGAGGCCGCAACTGCCATTCTGAAGACATTTGATTCTGATTTTTCTAACAGACCGGACAATGGCGGAGCAGTTGCAGATATTCTCTTGTACAATAGGAGCGATATGACCATGTCTTCCCAGTGGCCTATGCTAAGAAAGCTCTGTATTTTCCACCTCTTGACACCCAAATGTTTGGACAAATGGCAGGAGTCGCGAGAAGAAGAAATGGCGCCCTTGCTCGCCTCCATCTTTAGACTGCGAGATAGTGCTGTAAATCTGGGAGACTTTGTTAATGTCTTTACTTCTAATGTTATTGGACAGATGACGCTCGGGATGAGATTATTGGACGAGAACAATGCAGAGGCCGTGTATTTCAGAGAGTTAATGGATGATTTCTTATGCACGTCTGCTCGTTTTAGGATTGGGGATTTCGTTCCTTTCTTAGCCCGGATTGGTTTGGGTGGTTCTCTTGATGAAATGAAGAGCCTGCACAAGCGTATTGATGAGTTTCTGGTGAGGAAGATAGAAGAGCGGAGGCGTATGCCTTTGTCCACCGACGACGATGGCAACAAGGACTTTCTACAGATTCTCCATCAACTCAAGTATAATTCTGCCGGTGAGGGAGAACAGCTTTCCGATTCTAATATCAAAGGCATTTTACTGGTACGCACTGCAACCCATTAAATTACAGTAGTAGTCTGTCATAAGTCCATAATTCCCACGATTTCAACGCCCACCGTAAATTGAATTTTCGACCTGCTGTTTCTACGGACTAGTTGAATCCATAGTCCTCCATGTTTACAACAGGATCAGTCCACAAAAATTCAACAGGAACAGATCAGTCAACAGGATTTCGACTGAAATTCCCACCCGATACCTTTACAACGTATCGGCTGTTTAAGTTCTTCCCCATTTCAACATATCTTTGGTAGTATAATTACTCATAATAAAAGTTTAAAATTATAGAAACAAATCGTGGGAAAATCTCACTATATATCACGAGATCTTGTTTCTCGCCCTTCTGTCCATTTTTTGGTTCAAAATGATGCAATACTGGACCATCATAATTTTTGCTTCTATAATTACCATTTCGCCAGTGTTTTGATGGAAAGATGGGAGTAAGGCTCATAGTACAATATATGTCCTCACCTTAAAGTGATTGCTAACTCCATCACGGAGCAATTGCCTTTAAGGTAAAATAAAGAAGACATATAAAAGAGGCATGAGAGTTTTTTTTGAAGGTATATGCTCTATTGACACCTGAAAAAGCAGTTCCCAACATGTATCTTTTTGCCCCAAATTCATCATGAATCCCACTTTGTGCCTCCATTGTTGAACCCATCATTTATATCTGATGTGAGACTATTTGGAATGGGTTCTATTCCAAGAAGTTTCTAAGTGTTTGTCTTTAGACTGATTTTTTCAGATTTTTAATCTTTGAGTCTAAATTTGATGGTTGTATGGCCATATTTAGACATTTTTACCATAAAATACAATCAAAATTTTAAAAAGATTGTATCACATGAAAGGAGAGATTTTGGACAGATTGTGAAAATTTATATAACATTATGATGATATATATTTAATTTATATATAATTTTATATATATTATAGTATGCCATAGTATTTAAAAGCACCTTTGAATGTAACCTCGTAAAAAAATTGCTTGACAGGTAGGGTTGACCGTCAAATTTAATCCTAGTTAATTCCGATATTCGGTTTTCGTAGATTTTTACTTCGCAGTTTCAAATTTCCACCGCTTTTTTTAGGTGTGGTTTGCAATTTCTGCCAGGTTCTGTCTGCGTGTGACACGTGTTTTCTGTTCGGGATTTTCAACGCTCTTAAAAACCCTCCACGAATTCTTTTCCTATATCAAGCGCTTGAAATTTTTGAACGGCAATCGAGTTTTCCACAATATTTCTGATTGCGATTTCTGGTTAGCGCTTTTCTGCTGCATCCATTGTTTTAAAAAAAAATATTGCATTCGTTGTAGTGTTTTTTTTTTTTCCTAAAAGTTATAATAATAATATATTAATTTTTAAAAATGAATTTTTCTTCCTTTGATTTTTTTTAATTTTTGTGTAAATTAATTTTTTTAACATTAATAATATATTAATTTTTTTAAAATTAAGTTATCAAATCCAATTTTAAACATAATACATTATTTTAAATTTTTGTAATTAAACATAATACATTATTTTAAATTTTTGTAATTTTAATTTATTTTAGTTTTTGTTTTATATTTAAAAATAAAAAATAAAATTATAAACCTACTTAGTTTAAATTTTATTTTTAAATTCTTATATATTATATTATTTTTAAAAATAAATTAAATTGATATATTATTAAGTTTATTTTTTTAGTTTTTAGTGGATTAATTAATTTTACATTGTAATATATTGTTTTTACTGGTGTTTATATTTAAATTTTAAGAATAAATTTTAAATTTTATTAAATAATGTATTTATTTTAAATTTTAATATTAAATAAAAAACATCAATCATTTCTTCTTTTTCTAATTTTTTGAGTTTATTTGATTCTACTTGATATTGTAGTCTATAGGCTTCATAGTGTGTGGCATTGTGTCTCTATCAACAATAAGCATGTTGTCATTTTTACCCTTTCATAGGTGTTGTCCATTAGGTGGTAGATGATGCAAGCTAATTAACACATCTAAGATGATGTAGGCCATTATCATTTTTGCTTCCACTTGATTTCTCTTCTTATGAACTTTTTTGTTATGATCCAATTTAATAATTATTCTAAAATTTTCACATATTTTTTTGGAACCTCTACATATTAATATCCCATCTACTATTCAACTCTTATACTATTTCATTGACATTTTATTTGTTTCTTTAACTCTTTCTATTATCACCATTCCAAGTTTTCGATATAGACAAATCAAGAATCAACACTAATTGGGACTTCATTTGGAAAATCCTAATAACATCTATTACAAAGTCTCCATGGACGTTTTATCTGATCAACATTACCCCTATGCAATAGGTTTGTGGTTAAACACAAAAACATCATATAGCTTGGGTGTATGCTATTTCAATTCTGCGAAAGTCATGCTAAGGAAAATACTAAGCTAAACTCCCAACTTATAATGGCCACTTATTATGGCCGTACAGTGACAGTAGGGAGGATGGCTTACATCTAATTGACAATAAAATTAATTTTGGTTTGCCAAGATATTCCTCATAAAGATGTTTCCTTCTATCTTCAAATAATGGTGACAAAAAGTATATCCATATACTCATGAAAAAAATATACTTAAATACTTATATGGAGAGAGAAATGATTAAGTTGCAAGTTTAGGGGTACAAGTTGCCGAAGTATATATTTATAGGCTTCACATTTTTTTATGAAATAGTATGAGGATCTTTTTTCACAGAATCTACTCAGCATTCATAATTTCTAAGATTATTATATGTCAAAAACCTTATTGTCTTTGGTGATTCGTGTACTGATTTTAAGCTTGGAAATGCAGAACATGTTTGCAGCAGGAACCGACACGGCTACCTGCACGGTGGAATGGGCGATGTCCGAGCTGATCCGCCATCCTCATCTCATGAACAAACTGAGAGACGAAGTAGACGCATGTGTGAGCATGGAAGAGAGAGTAACAGAATCTCATCTTCCTCACCTTAAATATTTACAAGCAGTTGTGACGGAAACTCTTCGACTACATCCTCCAACGCCGCTTATGCTTCCTCACGTATCTCCAAATTCTTCAAGAGTAATAATGGGGCATTTCATTCCCCCCAATTCACATGTCATGGTGAATGTGTGGGCCGTAGCAAGAGATCCAAATGCTTGGGAGAGGCCACTGGAATTTGATCCAGATCGCTTTGTGGACAATCCCGTTAATCTCTATGGAAGAGACTTTCGAATAATACCGTTCGGTGCAGGGCGAAGAATGTGCCCAGGCTATAATCTGGGGCTTCGTATGGTTCAGTTTGCACTTGCAAGCTTTCTTCATGCATTTCACTGGTCACTTCCCTCTGGCCATCAACCCCAAGATTTGGACATGTCTGAGAAATATGAAATCTCAATTCATAGGAAAGTTCCTCTCAACCTCTTTGCCACTCCTCGTTTGCCTACTTACCTTTATAATGTATGACATTAAAATTTTAGCTGCTTGTATTATATGTTGTTTAATCCCTTCCATGTACAACCCCTCTCCTCTTACAATGTTGTCACATTCTAAGTGTTAGGAATATGAAGTCCATCCGTCACATAACCGACGGTTCCTGTAATGTTTGATTTTTTATGTCTCTTGAGATTCCTTTCAGAGGCTCTCTTGTTTTAGTCTATTTTGCTTGGACATTGTAAGGTGTGAATATGGTATTGTTGTAGGATGAAGAGATAGTTTTTCATGATCTGTAATAGAGTATGCAGATTGAATAAAATAGAGTATCCTCTGCTTATTTGTGGATGTAGCTTGAAAAGGTGAACCACGTTAAAATTGTGTCAATCTTTTGTGTGTGTGTGTGTGTGTTTTGTTTATTTGCTTTCATTGTTGTGATTTTATCTGTTTAATTCTGCAATAACTAGTATCAAAGTTGGGAGGAGTAGCTCGGTGGTGAAGCTGCTTGGAAACCGGTGGAAAGAGAGTACTAGAAAATGGAGGATTTGAAGATAGAGAAAATCGCAGGGCAGAATTTTGGGCTATGGAAAGTGCAAATAGAATCACTGTTGATTAAGCAGGATCTCTCACTCGCATTGGTAGGGAAAACCAAAGGAAAAGGTTCGATGTTGGACGAAGAGTAGGAGACATTGGATAAGAAAGCACGGACCACAATTTTTCTTTTGCTATCAAGTAATGTCCTCTTCAATCTTTCAATTGAGAAGACATTGAAAGAGCTATGGGATAAAATTTCGGACATGTACGAGATGGCGTCAGCATCAAACAAGGTTTTTATCATGAAGAAGTTATACAATTTGAAAGTGAAAGAAGGTGGGATCATGTCCAATCATCTTAATGAATTTAATACTTTTGTCACTCAATTGATTTCAGTGGGTATAAACTTGGATGATGAAATTAAAGCAATTCTTTTATTATGCTCTCTACCTAACAGCTGGGAAGGAGTGGTGATGGCAATTAGCACTTTCGTGGCTGCCAAGAGTAAACTGAAATTTGATGATGTTGCAGCCACTCGTCTCAGTGAAGACATGAGGAGAAAAAATCAAAATCCCTCATCCAGTGACGCCTTGACTGCTGTAAGTACTGGAAATAGAGGAAGGGGTCAAGATAGAGGCAGAAATAATAATAGAAGGGGGTCCAAATATGCAAAAAGATCGAAGTCTAGGGGCAGAAATGGTGAGTGTTGGTTTTGTGGCAAACTGGGCCACAAAAAAAAGAATTGTTGGCATTACAAAAAGGTACAAGAAAAGGTGAATGACAGTGAAGCCAACACCGCATATGACAAAGATCCAGGCATTCTAGTTTTATTAGCAAGTGACATTACTATAGACTTGTGGGTGCTCGATTCCAGTGCCTCTTTCCATGCTACTCCATGCCGGGAGGTTTTTACACAATATCAACAAGGTCAGTTTGGTAAAGTTTTTCTTGGTGATAATAAAGCATGTGATGTAATAGGTAAAGGTGATGTCATATTGCATTTGAAAAATGGAAACAAATGGACCTTGACGGATGTAAGACATGTCCCCTCATTGAAAACAAATCTGATATCCATCATCCAGCTGTATGCTCAAGGGTGTAACATCAATTTCTCCTTAGATTCATGGAAAGTAACCAAAGGAGCCTTAGTGATTGCAAAAGGAGATAAACTAGGCAGTCTATATGTCCTAGAGAATAAGGTTGAAATGGGAGCTGTAAACTGCCAGCAGCTCTGAGATTTGGCATAAAAGGCTCGGACACATGAGCAAAAGGGGACTTGAAGGCATGCTTCAAAGGGATCAACTTCCAGGTCTGAAATCTGTTGATTTGGAGTTATGAAAGCATTACTTCTATGGCAAACAGAAATGAACCAGCTTCTTAACATCCAATCATGACAAGAGATCTACACCATTGGAGCTCATGCATTCAGATGTTTTTGGTCCCACAGAGGTAACCTCCATTGGAGGAGCAAATTTTTTCGTTACATTTCTTGATGATTGTACTAGGAAAGTATGGATTTACATGATAAGTCAAAAATCAGAAGTGTTTTCTAAGTTTAAAATTTTTAAAGATATGGTGGAGAATTAGAGTGGGCACAAAATAAAATGTTTAAAAAATAATAACAGGGGAGAATTTTGTTCTTCAGAGTTTGATACATTTTGTGCAGATAATGGCATTCGTCAGATTAAGATAGTTCCTTTTACCCCTAAGGAGAATGGTGTAGCTGAGAGGTTGAACAAAACAATTCTTGAGAGACCTCGATGTATGCTCTCCAATGTCAGATTGTGAAAAGAATTTTGGGCAGAGGCTTGTAATATGACAATCTACTTGACTAATCAAGCTCCTTCATCTTGATTAGACTTTAATATTCCAGAGGAGAGATGGATTGGGAAGAGAATCTCTTACAGACACCTATGCATGTTTGGCTATGAGGCCTTTGCACATGTTCCAAAGGAGCAGTGAACAAAATTAGACCCCAAATCTAGAAGGTGCATTTTTATTAGTTATGGTGAGGAACAATTTGGTTTCAGAATTTACAATCGAATTGCTAAAAAGTTCACTCACAGTAGAGATGTTTTTAATGAAAAGGTTTTTCCTGCTAAGAAAGCACATGAGCTGCATCAAAAGGAATATATACCTATCTCTGCTATTACTAATGGATCTTACAAACCACCTTCTGTGGCTCAAGGCATGTCACAATCACAGTCACATATTTCATTACCTTTATCAGACTTTACCTCCACACCTCCTATCACAAGTTGTTCTTCTATATCATAGGACAATGAACACACTTCTACCCTTGAAATCTTCATGTCTATTGGTAGGGGAGTGCACAATTTAGCGCAACTTTTCAAAGACTCTACAAAGCTTATTCAATATCGCATGCAACATATGTTGGATGGCACATCAGTTGCTTGGACAAATGAAAATTTGTGGGCTCTATGGGATAAGCAAAATGCCTCATCTCATGAAGAGAGTGTGAATTATTCCACATGACCCTTGCAGAGTTTGTTTGATCCTTCTTAGAGTGACGAAGATCCCTTATGGCCCAGTCAAGATTTCTCTATGTCGTAGCAGGACTCAAACTTAAGGATGAGTTCAACTAAAAATATACCTTGGTAACATATTTAAAACTCACTTCTTCACTGCTAGTGTCTTTTAAAAATGACTCCACAGATTCTTTCATGGTAGTAGGACATATTGTTGCAACATAGAGTAATGTTGAAATCCATAATGATGTTGAAGAATAGAGTACTCTTGCCATTAAAAATAATGTTGATATAGACCATCCAAGTCCTCCATTAAGAAGGTCTACCTAATAGAAGAAGGTACCAGCTAAATTTATTGATTATGACTTATTATTGACTGGCCAAGAAGAACCAGAGATATTGCTATCTGACCAGGCTGAACCAACCTCTTTTAAAGATGCTTGCAAAGATTCAAATAGTGTCAAATGGATAGAGGTGATACAAGATGAAATGGACTCTCTGATGGTGAATGACAATTGGGATTTGGTGACCCTTCCATCAAATTGAAAACCCTTAAAGAATAAGTGGGTTATAGATTAAAAGAAAAAGATGGAGGCAATAAATGATACAGATCTAGATTGGTTGTCAAAAGTTTTGATCAGAAAAAGGGGATTAACTTTGATGAGATTTTCTTGCTAGTTGCAAAGATGCAAACCATTCAACCAATTTTGGGTATGGTAGCTATTTGGGATCTTGAACTTGAACAACTTGATGTCAAAACAACATTTCTTCATGGAGATATTGAAGAGGTGTTATATATGGAGCATCCTAAAGGCTTCACTAAATAGGGTTAGGAGCATTTATATTGCAGGTTGAAGTGAAGTTTGTATGGGCTCAAGCAAGCCCTAAGGCAGTGGTACATTAAATTTGATCACTTCATGGCTGAGCATCACTTTACATGTTGTGAATCTAACCCATGTCTTTACTACAAGAATCTTTCTACAAGTGAGTTTGTTATACTTTTTCTTTATGTTGATAACATGTTGGTAACTAGAAACAGTTTGAGAGTTATTTGTGAATTGAAACAATGGTTGGCTCAACGATTTGTAATGAAAGACTTAGATGTAGCCAAGAGGATTCTTGGCATGACAGTAATAAGGGATAGATAGAAGAGAACAATTAGCTTGTCTCAAGAGAAGTATATTGGCAAAATCTTGGACAGGTTCAATATGAAGAATGTCAAGTCTGTTAGTACTCCATTGGTTGATCACTTTTGCTTGTCATTAGCAATGTGTCCTAAAACTCATGAAGATCAAGAACATATGAAGGGTGTTCCTTATTCATCAGCAGTTGGGAGTCTAATGTATGTCATGGTTTGTACTTGTCCTGATATTGCCCATGCAATGGGAGTTGTCAACAAATTCATGAGTAATCCTGGTAAACCTCATTGGCAGGTGGTATAGTGGATATTTCAGTACTTGAAAGGTACTTCAGATCATGTTTTATGTTTTGGAGGACATGATACTCAGCTCTAAGGTTATGTGGACTCTGATATGGCCAGAGACTTAGATAAATGGAGGTCTACAATAGGTTATGTGTTTACATTTGTCGAGGCTGCTATTAGTTGGGTTTCATGGTTGCAACACTCTCCTCCATTGAGGTTGAATATATTGCTCTCACTGAAGGAACAAAGGAGATGATATGGATACAACGGTTATTAGAAGAATTGTGTTGGAAGCATTCTATTTTCACCTTGTTCTGTGATAGAAACAACACTATTCACTTGGCAAAGAACTCCACCTTTCATAACAGAACCAAGCATATAGAGCTGAGATATCATTTTATTCAACATGTACTTGAAGAGAGTAAGTTGCAGGTGAATAAAATCGATACCAAAATGAATCTGACGGATGCACTGATGAAAATTGATAGAGAGAGAAGTTCAAGTTTTGTAGGATTTTTCTCAGCATTGTCCAGATGTGACAATGAGCTTGAAGTGGGGTATATCTCTGACCTCTTTTCTTGCAGCTCTATTGGACTTCAAGTGGGAGATTGTTAGGAATATGAAGGCCATCTATCACATAACTGATGGTTCTTGTAACGTTTGATCTTTTATGTCTCTTGAGATTCCTCTTTGAGGCTCTCTTGTTTTAGTCTATTTTGCTTAGACATTGTAAGGTGTGAATATGGTATTGTTGTAGCATGAAGAGATAGTTTTTCATGATCTATAACAAAGTATTCAGATTAAATAAAATAGAGTATCCCTTGCTTATTTGTGGATGTAGCCTGAAAAGGTGATCCATGTTAAAATCATGTCAATCTTCTATGTGTGTGTTTTGTTTATTTTCTTTCACTGTTGTGATTTTATCTACTTAATTCTCCAACACTAAGCTCTTAGAGATCTATAGTGTGTGTTTATTATTAGCTCCTTATCATAAATTAAAAAATAAATGATATATGCCATGGCTTCTCATAACAGGGTTACTAGTATAGTTGTTATCCATATCTATAAATAATAACAATCCATTACTTTTTTTACAGTCAAGGTGTTTGGGTGATGCCAATTTATTTGGTGAGTCACTATTCACATTTATAAATATAAATAATATCAATATACTATTTTTTAACATTAAGTTGTTTGTGTGATGCTAATTTATTGGGAGAGTCACTAATGTAACTTGATCTATGACCAGTAATATTTATACATCATGAAGAAATGTTAATTATTTTAAATTGTGATGTGTGCACATATTCTTCTTTGACAAAATTTATCTTGCACATGCATAATAAAAGGTAAACTTTATAAATTCAATATTTAAACCTTGATAAATTTAAATTTGAATTTGAAGGGTCAATGCTCATGGAGTGGGGGACAAATTCCAACACCACACCATATAGACTTGAGATAGTGAGTCATAAATATGAAGTTAGAGACTGAATGTATGGGAATGGGTGGAATGATGTGTAATAAATGAATAATAATGGTGAATGTATAGGGATAAGTGCAAATAATGATGAGATAAGATCATATGTGTGGAAGTATGTGTGAATGGGGATGGATGAAGGGTTAGGAATTAGGCCTAGATTTGCATAATTGATTTGTAAACAATTGAGGTTATGCCTTTAGTCTTCACCAAATATGGACCTAACTAGCTCTTTCAAGACAAACTATTCATTTCGATTACAATATCTACAGAAAGTGAATAGTATAAAACTATCTATAATTTCTTGTAAACTAATGGCAACCATGAAAAAATAAAAATAAAACTCAGACACACATTAATAGAGATGCATACATGAAGATACCACTAAAGAAAATGATAAATTGGTGAAAAACTCTAGGAACTAGAAACACCTCATGTCACTATCTTAGATTCTTATATAGGTATTACATCACCGTACATGATTAATTAGAACTTACAACATCTATCCTCAAGTCCCTTAACACCTAGTCTACCTCATACACTATAAGAACCCTAACATTACCCAAGCTAATTCACTAAATGAACATAAAAAAAACTTATTCATAGAGCCAATATGTGCAAACATGTAGTCATCAAAGATGTAGACTCCATATAGCCTCCCATGACACCTAGAAAGCTAAAAATAGCCAAGTAGATTGTTCTTTTCACCTAAACATTTCAAATTCTACTCATTGCTCGTGATAGAGAAAATTCATCAATTGGCTAGTACATTTTTTTCCACTTTGTGATGAGTTTGCCAATAGGGTTTGCATGTTTGTCAAGGTGAATAGCCTATTTCCTACAACAATTGATGTGTTTAGCCCTTGTGTAAGAGGTAAACTTGCCAAAATGATTTTTATAATTGTGTCTAGTGTTAATAATTGAATAGAAGACAATGAGGATGTTTTGAACTATCCTTAAGATCTTATTGTTGAATGAGCCAAGATCAGCTAGCAAGAAATAAATCACTTCCACAAAGCTATAAACACAAAATAAGGCTAATTTATATATTCAAGAGATAAGAAAAAATGTACAATATGCCTTGTATAAATAGGCATGAGAGAGTGGGTAAGATGGTTGAACATAATGACTGAGTAACCTTCCTAAGATGCGACACTTGTGAGCTCAAATGACAAGTGCTCATGTGTCACAACGCTTAATTTCCTAGCATTTAATTATATGAAATTTAGTTATATTATTAAATATTTTGGGGATTAATTGATTGACTTAATGTAAAATGGCAGGAATGATACTCTTTCCATACACTCTCTCGATGGACAGAGAGTATCATCAAGGACGGATGTCTAGTCGACTGAAGGTGAATTGTATTGAAGTGAATTTGCACACACCACTTAGTCATCATATAAATTAGACTTGCATCAATGTGTATGTATGTGAAAAATATTTGCATTTATTTTATTTACATTTAGAATAATTATTTATTTTGAAAAACTAGATTAAATATTTAGTCGCAATAAATAATAGATCAATTATTTGCAATATTTTAAAATATTTAAATATATTTCAAAAAGATACTCATTTGAATGCTTTGTCATTATTTGTTTTTATTATTTGATTTATTTATTTGATTCTAATTTAGGCCACATGAAAGAAGTGGCAGATACTAGTTTTAATGAGAGAATATATTTCGTTTCAATTATCTTGCTTAATTTTAGAAAATGGAATAAAGAGTGGGAAGGTCAAGTTATTATAATTAATTGTATTTTCTATTTTATTAAATATTGAACATGGATTCTCTGAAGAAAGATTAGAGTCTATAAAACTAGAAAATAAGGAGTGAATTAAAAAAAAATGGATAGAAAGCAATAGGTAGAAAGTTACAAAAAATTACTTTTATTTTCTAGTTAAAAATTTGCATCTTCTTCTTTCTACATCATGAGAATGAGGGAAAGAAGATTTGAAAGAATGATTTCAGATTCATGAGTAGAGGGCTAGGAAATTTGTTCAATCATTGTTGTCACTAGAGGATGCTTCCTACTTTCATTTACATATTCCATATTGAAGATCAATCCAAAAAAATTTAACAGGAATAGTTCACATTTATAAATACTATCAATATATTATTTTTTAAAAATTAAGTTGTTTGTGTGATGTTTATTTATTGGGAGAGTCACTAATGTAACTTGATCTATGACCAATAATATTTATACATGGTGAACAGATGTTAATTATTTTAAACTATGATGTGTGTACGCATGAGATAGTGAGTCATACATCTAAAGTTAGAGAGTTAATATATGGGAATGAGAGGAATGATGTGTAATAAATGAATAATAATGGTGAATCTATAGGGATAAGTGCAAATAGTGAAGAGCTAAGATCATATTTGTTGAAATATGTATGAATGGGGATGGATGAAGGATTGGGAAGTGGGCCTAGATTTGCATAATTGATTTGTAAAAGATTGAGGTTATGCCTTTAGTCTTCACCAAATATGGACCTTTCTAGCTCTTTCAAGACAAACTCTTCATTTCCATTATAATATCTACACAAAGTGAATAGTATAAAACTATCTATAATTTCTTGTAAACTAATGGCAAACATGAAAAAATGAAAATAAAACTCAGACACACATCAATAGAGATGCATACATGAAGATGCCACTACAAAAAATGATAAATGGGTGAAAAACTCTAGAAAGAGTGTATATAAACAACTCATGTCACTATCTTAGATGCTTATATAGGTATTACATCACCATACACTATGAGAACCCTAACTTTATCCAAACTAATTCACTAAATGAATATAAAAAACTTTATTCATAGAGCCAATATGTGCAAACATGTGGTCATCAAAGATATAGATTCCATATAGCCTCCCATGACACCTAGGAAATAAAAATAGCCAAGTAGATTACTATTTTCACCTAAACATTTCAAATTCTACTCATTGCTCATGATAGAGAAAATTCATCAATTGGCTAGTACATTATTTGCCACTTTGTGATGAGTTTTCCAATAGGGTTTGCATGTTTCTCAAGGTGAATAGGCTATTTCCTACAACAACTAATCTGTTTACCCCTTGTGTAAGCTCCTAGGTAAACTTGCCAAAATGATTTTTATAATTGTGTCTAATTTTAATAATTGAATAGAATACAATGGGGATATTTTGAGTTATCTTTAAGATCTTATTGTTGAACTTGCTTAGCCAAGATTAGCCAAGAAGAACTAGAATCACTTCCACAAAGCTATAAGTACAAAATAAGCCTAATTGATATATTCAAGAGATAAGTTAAAATGTACAATATTTTTTGTGTAAATAGGCATGAGAGAGGAGGTAGGATGGTTGAACACAATGACTAACTAATCTTTCTACTGATGCGACACTTGTGAGCTCAAATGACAAGTGCTCATGCAAGTGGCAAGTAAACATGTAAGAGGTGTCTTAGAAGGATGAGGACACATGTATCAACCAAATGAGATAAGAAAAACTCCTAAAAAGTCTAAAAAAGCTTAAGTAAACTTAAGCTAAGTGTGAATAGGTCAATATAAGAAAATGTGATATCCTAACTAGATACAATATGACCTTATTTACACTAACACCCCTCTTAAGTACAACTTAGGGAGAAATGATACAAAGATGATGGGTCTCAGCTACTAGGCTTTGCTAGGTACACATGTATAAATAAGTTTCTCATAAGTGGGGTAAAGGAGAAAACCCAGTGGGAAAAACCCCTCTCCAAAAGAGAAATGATACATGATAAATTGTACAAGTTAATAAGAAGAAGGATAGAAGGAGGACTCAACATGACCCCCAAAGGACTACTTCTAACACTAATGTACAATATATGTTCCCCCCATAGGAGAGAAAAGATGAGAAGGTCAATGTGACCCCCCAGAAAAAGTGAAGGAATGAAGTCCATGTGAAGAGATGCATCCTCCCAATACTGATATGAGAAGAGAAACCATGTAGCCTCCCCTCAAAATACCTCTTGTAGTGTTGGTAGATACTCAACGCTAGATGTTGAAGATGATCCATGAACGTTGAAGCACATTTCTCCCTTTAGAAAGAAAAAGAACCATGGAAGTGTGCAAGTGATCTTCCCATTCCAGATAGGAACATGTAGGAAGAAGAATGAAAGTCTCTAAATTGTGCACAAAATCCAAAGACATAAATGATACCCATGATGTCTTCATAGGATGCTCAAGTATCTCCAAGCCAATACCAACATGTGACAAATGTTGATAACATGAATTAGGTAACATAAAAGATTTAGGAATAGGGACAATGGATGTATGTTGATAATTGGACCAATGAGAATCTGATACTTCTATAGAGGATGTCAAAATACATGATGACTGAGTTGAATATGTGGAATCATGAATATCTGCAAAATCTATCACTATAGAAGCTAATGTAGGAAAAGTAGGAGCAATAATATCTGAAGAAGACAATAGTGATGCAGCTTCATCAAAGATGTCATCAAATAGAAGATAAATGTCCTCAATGGTGTCTCCCAAATCTGTAATGTGGGACTCTATAAATAAAGATGAAATGTCTGGTAGATATGCATCCTAATGTGGCAGATCTAGAAAGACGATATCAAAATCCTAGTGCATAGAATCACTGCAAGCCATACATGATTCAAATCTAGATTTGAATGTAGAATTAGGTGATGGTGGAGATGAGATCTTAATGCAAGATAACCAACTAGATTGTTCATCCCCAAAAGATAGTGTCTCAAAAGATGTCTAAGTGAGACTAGATGATTTTCTACAAGTGCTTTATAATGATCTATAACAATACTATAATCATGAAAAATTTATCTCATTTCATCCCCTTGATGATAAATACATTCTTCTATTGTATGCATTTTCATCCCACAATATCCACATTTGATTTTCCATTTATTATGAGGCTTATTGAGAATACTCAAGTGGAAGGGATTGTGTGTGAGAAACATGATCAAATTTGTAGCAAGATCTAAGAAAAAAATTAAGTTCCCCCCAAAATGATCAGTGTTAAAACATAGGCACCCTAGAATAATAGACAAGGAAAACTTACAATTGTGCAAGTTTGGAAGCCAAATCATCAGTTTATAAGACACATATTGTTTTACAAAAAAGGGCTATCGAAAAATAATGTTTACTTGCACTAATGAATTCCTTGTGGAATTTTGATGGGTGTAAAAAAAATTATGAATTTTTTATAACCGAGGTGAAAGTTATGCCCCATCAAAAATTATTCTTACAATTGACTTTTGAGGCCTAAAAAATAGTCAAAATAACACAATTTTTAATTCATCTCAATGCCATGTCAAAGAGGATGGAAACACCTTTCTATTGGCTATAAATTTGTCAAAAGACACCTCTGTAGATTAAAGTTATGGAAAAATAAAAAATAAAAACATACTTTAGGCACTTTGAATGAACCTGGTGGTTAGCCTGGCATAAAAATGTCAACTCTTCAGTGGTTAATTAACCACAAAGGGTTATAAAAAAGTTTCATGGTTACAATAAGTTTTTTGTAGTTTCATCAAATGCTAATGTTGACTTTATATGTTGATTTTATATGTTAACTTTAAATGTAATGTTTAAGTGAGTATGAAACTCACATAACCAACCTCCTAAATAAGTGTTAGATTGACATATAACATAGAATTCTATGTTAATAACAATAATGAAACTAGAGGATGATTTATACAGTAGACATAATTTGTTGTAACAGCAAATGTAAGCAATGTTTGGAATCATAGGTTGATCCTGAAAATAAACTTTTTCTAGAGGGTGAAGAATCACAATAGGATTCTAACCCTTGACAATCTTCAATAGATAGCTTACAGTCTACTATTAGACTTAGGTGAGGATAACTTTTGGTGTAAAGTTTGGAATCACAGCTTGATCCCCAAAATAAACCTTTTTTGGTGGGTGGTGAATCACAATAGGATTCTAACCCTCGACAATATTTAAAAGTGGGGTTCTAACTCCCTAATATATGTATTCTATGCCAAAAATAGGAGGAAATGATCACTCATTTACTCCTTTGAACTATGACTTTGCTAGGGATGTATGGGATCAAACTATGCAGATTTTGGGCATTGATTGGGTCTTGAATCAGAAGATGGCTACTTTTGTTATTGAGTGACATCCCCTCTTCTCCTACCTAGTTGTTAAGGAGATTTGGACATAAATACCCCCATTTAGGATGGAGTATTTGGAAAGAAAGGACCAACATAATCTTCAGAAATACTGCTAGGACCCCTCTTGAAGTATTCCATGCTTTCTCTAAGATTGTTTTGGAAAACTTGTCCACTTGCAACATAAAAACTCTATAAGCTCTCCCTAATCCTCAAGAGGTTAGTATAGTGAGAAAGTGGAATACTTCTTTTGATTTAACCAGAGCGGATAGATCTAAATAGGTTGCATGCGATAATATCCATTGGCAACTTCACCTAGCTAGATGGTGTAAGTTGAATTTTGATGGGGCTACCAAGGGGAATGTGGGTCCTGCTAGTAGTGGGGGTATTATAAGATTAGATAAGGGTGACTTCTTTCTACTTTTATTGGGGGATTAGTTGTAAAGTCCAATAATGAAGCAGAGGCTATGGCCATGCCTTGGGGAGTCAAAATGGCACTTTCTTTGGGTATCAAGAAACTCCAGGTTGAAGGTGATTCTAAACTTATGGTGGATGTGGTCTTGGACACTACTAATCTAGAGTGGCAACTTGTTGACATCAACAATGCCATTAGGGGTCTCTGAAGTGGTTTGGAGGAGTTTGAAGTTTCTCACATTTTCAGAGAAGATAATATAATGGCCAATGCCATGTCCAACGTTGGCACTAACCTCAACTCATGGCATTGTTGGAGGAATGTTGGGAATATCCCTTCCAATATTTAGACCCTCCTTTCTATAGACTTGAACCCTCATGGAATATCTTGATTGGAGTTTTTTGGGCCCCTCTGCTTATTAATGTTATCCAACAATATTAACATAAAGGGGAATAATCATGCTAAGGTTGACTAGATGACCAAGCCAATGATGTGGACAAATGTTAAGGTGACTCAGCTTGACAGGGTGGACTTAGCTCTGTAAGATAAAAAATGAGAGCCTAATCAATTATGCATTAAGTATATCAATCTTTTCTATCAAACATTATAACACAAGCCGACAAAGACTTGTAGGCTTGGCAAAAGTTCTCAAGGGAGAGCCAAGTAGTTCGAGCTCTGTTCTTTTATTGTAATAGTGGAGATTGATTTGAGAATAGAAAGATCTAGGGTTTTAAGTGACCTAATTGAAAAAATGAACAACATACAGGTGTTACAGATCAATCGTGCAGAAAAAGAAAACAAATTGAGGAGTAGGGAAGACAAAGATTGTAGCCAGAAACAAGGGCAAATCTAGGAGGACTTGGGTAGTGGGCACCTTAGTCCTAGGATTTTTTTCCATAACAAAGTCTGTGTGTGATGATATCTACTACTTCCATCCTCTTGTTGCCTGTCAATGCCTGAAACTTTTGATTTGGATCTGCACACATAAAAGAGGGAAAATGGTTGTGTTGTATGGGGGCTTGCCTCAGTTAAACCTTGTGTGTGGTGTTCCCACCTCCACAACAAAAATGATGGATGTGATAGAGAGTGTGTTCTAGCGATGAGTAGATGTAAAACATATGATAAAGAATGTAATAATGAAATAGATTTACTGTGAGCATGAAATCTTATTTAAATGGATGTCGCAATCCAAAAGGAGTTGATGGAGAAGGAAGAAACTTCCTTGTAGACCTGCAAGGGTTGGTACATACAACAATAATCTTCACAAATAGAAAGCTTGTAGATGTATATAGAGAGAGAAAGCTTGTTAGAGAGAATCATCATAGAAAGAATCTAGTGTAAATGAGTGAGAGAGACTTGTTTATATATGAATCCCAATTACTTTCTGAGGGCCCAATTGAATTGAGGCTGACAAGGTGCATCACTTAAGTCAATAAGCCGACTTTCAAATATTATCTTTTGGGGCCAAACTAGTAGGACCCAAGTGCTAGGCACTCTATTCCTGGTGATTTGGGCTCTTCAAATGTCATATGTTAGAGGAATAAGCCTTGTATCTCAAAAAATTAGTGGAAATTGCATATTTAAACATAGATGAACATACAAGATAAAAGCGGTGCCAAACCTAGCGTGAAATTGTAAGTGTGCATAATTTTTGACACTACATTTAGCCCCCACTTTAGTGAGGGTGTGAACTTAGGCTCATATTCTCTCTAAAGTACAAAAAAGGAAAATCTCTTCACCAAAAAGTTGAAGTCATAGAATGTTGCTAAGTTGAGAGTTGTGCTAGCCCCCAATCTTAGGTGTCTATGAGTTTACAATGCTTAAATAAAGAGGTTACACATACACAAGACACTTGGCATAAATCACACATATACACAAAGCATAAATGGGGCATACATGGAAGACATGAAGGATACATGGAAAACACAAAGTATACATGGAAGACACAAAGCGTACATGTAAAACATGAGGCATACATAAAGCATAGATGAATCATACATAGAGCATATATGAAAAATAGAAGCATAAAACCATGAAGTTAGTGAAACCATGTCAGCAAACACATAAGAAAATGAAAGAGAAATTTTGAGTCAGCAAAGTAAAGAGACCTAGTTATGAAAGGTTGTCTCAATACTTTGCATCATCCCCAAAATAAAAATAAAAGTAAACCCAAAATAGAGGAATTCAAAAAAGGAGATAGAAGAATGTAATGATTTGATCAAATGCATTACGGAGAGAAGACATAAAAATAGATAGGGGAGAAATCAATACAAAAAAGGAAGAGTACAAGACACTGGCACTAGCTTGCTCTCTCACTAGGCATCATGTACATTGAGATATCCTCATCGATCACGGGATAGCAAGTTGTGTAATGCTAGGTGACCATGAGTGCAATAAGATTAGGTCATATGAAGAACACAAGCTAGCAAGTTATGTTATGCTAGGTGGATCATAGACTATACAGATCACATGCTAGCAAGTTGTGTTATGATAGGTTACCATATACTACCAATACCTCATGGAGCATAAAAATAAACAATGCCTAAGAGACTGTAAAATAAACAACGCCTTTGGGAGCATATTGATAACCATGCCTCAGGGGGTGCCATGAGAAGCACCACTATAGGGGGGCACACCAATAAGCCAAAGTTTAGGGGGAATGAATGAATAAGGGTACATGTATGGATGCACATGTGAATAGGCAATATATGCCCCCCCTTAAAATATTTTCATGTACAATATGTAAATGTTTTAAGGAAAAGATGAGGGGAAAGGATAAGAGGAGGGGATATCCATAGAAGGAATGCCGACCCCTTGAAGAAGTTGTCCTATTTCCCCCAGAGTACGAGTGAGAACAACCATGAAAAAGAGAATTGTGTTATTAATAAAAAGTCATGGAGTCTATCATAATGTGATGACAGAGGTGGCTCGATGTCATAACAATGGAGAATCAATCATAATTATGTAGAGAAAAGAATATTTATTATGTAAAATGGATGATGGTGATTCTCACCATTGCTTATTATTTGAAGGAGGAAATTCTATAGTAGAAGAGAAGGTGTAAGTGCATGCATCACAAAGGTGTTGAATTTGGTCACGCAAGGCTTGGTATTCACTAGTGGAATGGCCTAGCACTTGATGATATGTGTAGAAGGGAAGTGTTGATTAACTATTTTGTGGAAAGTTTTTGTGTTGGAAAAGGAAGAGTGGGAACATCAATAAGCCAAATTTTAGGAGGAATGAATGAATAAAGGTGCATGTATGGATGCACATGTGAATAGGGAATATATGGCCCCCTTAAAATATTTGGATGTACAATATGCAAATGTTTTAAGGTAAAGAAGTGGGGAAAGTATAAGAGGAGGGGAGATCCATAGAAAGAATGCCTACCCCTTGAATATGTTTTCCTATTTCCCCCAAATTACGAGTGAGAACAACCATGAAAAAGAGAATTGTGTTATTAATAAAAAGTGGTAGAGTCTGTTGCAATGTGATGAAAGAGGTGGCTTGATGTCATAATAATGGAGACTCAATCATAACAATGTAGATAAAAGAATGTTTATTATGCAAAATGGATACAAATGATTCTCACCATCGCTTATTATTTGAAGAAAGAGGAAATGCTATAGTAGAAGAGAAG
Organism: Cunninghamia lanceolata; assembly: GCA_027924645.1. NCBI lineage: Eukaryota > Viridiplantae > Streptophyta > Pinopsida > Cupressales > Cupressaceae > Cunninghamia > Cunninghamia lanceolata. Next base: position 1,720,727 of record BSBN01001054.1, read on the forward strand.
GTGTAAGCACATGTGTCACGAAGGTGTTGAATTTGGTCACGCAAGGCTCAACATTCACTAGTGGAATGGCCTAGAACATGATGATATGCATAGAAGAGAAGTGTTGATTGACTATTTTGTGGAAACTTTTTGTGTGTTGGAAAAGGAAGAGTGATCAAGCAGTTGTTGAGTAGATGTAGAAAAGTATACTCTTGTTGAGATAGAAAAGAAGAAGCGGGTGGAGTAGGAAGCAACCTAGTTTTTTGTGGAGAGAAGTAGATTTCAGAAAAAGAAGCCATAGAGACATTAGACAATGATTGAGGGGATGCAAGCATAGGTGAAGGCCGAAAACCTAAACCTACTTTAGAAAAGTATGGTGTCTATCTCACAGGAACCTTAACTCCTTGTTCCATACACCCTAAACCATTTCCATTATATCCATGCTTAGAAATAATTTTGAATCCAAGTCCGTAACATGTCTCCAAATTAGATAGAGGAGGAGAAGCCACATTACTAGATTTGTCGAGATGAGAAATGTGATCACATGTTGAAGAAGTTGTAACAAAATTGATATGAGGAGGAGGATTGATCCTTTTGTTAGAATTCAAGTCATTGTTAAATGTGGGAATGTTAGGGTGAGAAAGGTCAACTTTATATTCACTAGGTCCATGAGTGATGAAATCTAAAGAGCCCCAATTGTCATCAAGACATGCATTAGAAGAAGAAGGTACATCATCATGAATAGAAGGTGGGCAAGGTGTTTGATAATTTGTTGAAGTATAAGAAATTTGAGTGGTGAGTTTAGAAGAAGGAATAGATTGTGTAGAGTAAATCTAAGCCATCTTCAAAATCTCAGGTTTAGATTGTGAGATTTTGTATTATCTGATAAAGGAGGGTGTAAAATCTAGTGGACCCCAATCATCACTAAAAATGTACTTAAAGGAAAAGCACTATTCTAATAATAACTATTGTTAGTAGTAGAGAATAGTGGGTTAGATTTTTTTGAAGAAGGAATCAAAGTGTTGAGACATTTTGAGATAGAAGGTTGATATATGGCTTCTACTTGTGAGAAACTTTTCCAATTCAGATCACCCTCAACTGTATAGAGTTTCTCATTATAAAAGAATTTCATTGAACAATGAAGAGTAGATGGAACTGCCCCCATGGCATGAATCTACGGACTACCAAGAAGAATATTATATGAAAGAGAATTAGGCATGACATGGATAAGCATAGGAAAGGTCACAGGTCCAACATCAACTAGTAGTGTGATTGTACCTAGTGACTATTTACCAACATTATCGAATCCGTGAATAGAAAGAGTATTGGGTTTGATGAGAGATGTGTCTACACTGATTTTGTGCAAAAGGTCTATCCTACAAACATTAAGACCTAATCTATTATCAATTAGAGTATGTTTTATTCCATTTCTATTAATTATGACCATAATCAAGAGAGGATCATATTATTTTTGAATTTGAGAGGAGGTAACTCATTTTACTGAAAGACAATATCCAAACATGTCACATGCATAAATTATAACAAGGATGCTATTTCATTTGGTCAAACAAATGGTGGATTGATCACCTTTTATAGAGCCTCCTAGAGCATCTTGTGGTATGTAGGTGAGGTTTGTATTGATTCCTAGATTGAGATCTTAACTGGAGTAGTGCGAAGCTCCTCAAAAAGATCATATTCTCTGCTAGTATGTTGAGAAAGATGAGGTGGTGGAGGAAGAAAAGGTTGAGAAGGTGGAAGAGAAGTAGTAACAAGCAAAGCTTGTTTATTTTGTTTGTTGTTGCAAGTTTTGTATGTCTAAGCAACCACGTGGTAACAACGTTGTTGTGACACATTTTAAACAAGTTGGTTGTTTTGAGCAAGTTGTTTCACAAAGTTGAGAATGTAACTAGGAGGTTGAGGTGGGTTTAGAACACCTCAAATAGAGATCATAGGGTTTGAACGATGATGTACAATGATTTTAGGTTTCACAGGTTCTTTTTGGGAACCAAAAACATTAAAATGTGTTGGTTTGGTTTTTTAATTCTTATGTCATAAATTGTGCTCCTTGGTTATGCAAGCACAATTTAAATATGTTTAGATCCTCCCTTTAGTGATCCCAAGCCTATTTAATTTTGAGGTCCACCTTAAGGTCCTATGTGGGCCCCATTTATAGAAAATGTCATGATTTTGGTTAATGTTTCGTCATAACCTAGAAAATAATTTGAGATTTGGAGTTAGCCCAACATTAAATGTAGGCTTGAGGCTTAAATTTCCCAAAGGACCTAGTGTGCCTGAGTGCCCTAGTCCTTCCTATATTTTTAGGGAGGCAATTTAGGTCTACAAGTTGGTTTTAGTGTTGGTTAGGCTAACCCTAAACTCAAATTTACTTTTTACCGCATGATGTCATCTCTTTAATTCAAATTATTCTTTTCTATAGCCTTGCATAAAAGTGACTTATCTATTTTGAAACTAGACATGATTTAGATGTGATCTTGATACAAGATCTCTATGCAAATATTGTGCTCTCTATGTTATTGAATTATTGTAGGTTTCTATTGATCAAGTGAATGATTTCACTCTTGGAAGGATCTGTATGAAGGCTAGGAAGTGAGATCTTGAGTCTATCTCATTATTCCTAGGTTGAAGCAATTTACAGGATTGGAAGAACAGTTGGAACCACCAACTTCAGATTGGCTTGAGTACCCTCCAAGCCTGTATGGCTGCATCGCCTTCTTATTCAACAAACCTTTATTGATTCCTCATCCTTGAGGTGAAGTTGTATGTTTCCTTAAGTGAAGCATACCTTTGATCATCTTATTCCTATTTTCTTGAGTCATATATAAGGCTATGGTTTGATATTATTTGATTAGATTTTGTATGTTACTACTCACACTTAGGGTTTCTGAGCACACACAACATCTGGTTCTAATCTTGGCTATCCTTGAGGTAGGAATACCAAAATGGAGGCTTGACTAATGAAAGCTCCTATATAGCCACAAAATTTTTATTTCTTTCATACATGTAGGTTGAAGAAACAAGTTTCAAGAGATATCAATAAGGGAGAAAAAGATCTTGTAGGTGTTGCAAGTATGTACTAATCGGTATTGTCATTGATGTCAACATGCTTGTGTTGTCATTGGTGTCAACTGTATCTTCTAAGGTTCATGTTGTTGGTTGATTGAGTTATTGTGTTAAAGTGATTTGAATGGTTTACTAAAGTGTTGATTATGTTAATATATAGTTCTTATTGTTGGGTTTCCAAGTGCTTTTGAGAAATTTTGATAAAAACTGAAGACAATGTTGTGAAGAAGTATTCTGGTTTGCAGGATACTATCCAAGTTTTTTCTCCACATTCCTTCTTTATTGAAGACCAGAGTGAGTTTTTGATATGTTTTAGAGAAGTTGTTAAAGATGTTAAATCTAGAATTTGAAGCTCCAGAACGCCATGGATTGATAGTTATGTTCACCAGTTTGAAGATTGTACCTGGCAACATTGTAGTGTGACTGGGAGAAAGTATTTTTCTCCACATTCCTCCATATTTTGTTTTTTGGTTTTGCATATCTATATGAGTGTTCCTAAGATCCATATCTATGTTCCATCCAAAGGAATTGTGATTTGGTGCTCTGGAATGTAGTTTTCATGAGTAGAAGAGCTTGGCAATGTTGGTTGTGAGCAGTCTGTGATCTGTCTTCAAGTGAGATTTGTTGTAGATGAATTTGTTGACTCCCATGTGGGTTCATGATGTTTGTGGATGTTTCTAGACTATGTTAAAGGCTTTTTCTTGATCCACAAGTCATGGTTGTGCTCTTGGAAGCATGTGCCTAAGTGTTCTTGGTGTTTGCACAAGTTTGGCTGACTTGGGTGCTAACACTAATTGCAGATGTGCTTCGTGGATTGAAGAAGAGTGATGAATCATGTGAAGATGTATTTAGGTTTGAGCTAAGCTGCGAAGTGTTCTACCTTCATTCCTTTCCACTATAGGAATATTTAGGTCCAGACCTAATTTGAATTTGGTTAAGATTGAAGGTTGTACTGACCTTGGAGATTATTTCTAAGGATGATGTTAGTATAAATAAGTGTTGGATCTTTGAAGATTGGGTGAAATGAAGTTGATATATGAAAGAGTTATGTGAGATGTCTATGTGATGCAAATTTGTGAAGAGTAGTAAGGATTTTCATGCGTTAGGCTACTAGATGCAGTGAGCAGAAGGTATCTATAGTTTTTTCAGAAATGCTGTGGATGTTGTGAGTGTTGCTGTGGTGGATCTTCTATTTCTTTGAGATATCTTCTCATTGTAAATTTATTCTTCTATCTTCTTTCATTTTTGATAGTGAGCCCCTTTTGGTAGTGAGCCCTTTCTGGACAATGAGTCCTTGGTAGTGAGACTTTTTCTTTTGGGCAGTGAGCCTCTTGTAATTCGATATTGCTACTACTTTATATTGTGAGCTAATCCTCACCATATTTTTTTCCTTTTAGGGTTTTCCACATAAAAATCTTGTGTTCTCTTGTGCATGGTGTTGATGTTTTTAAGTTTAGAAGTATGCATTTCATGTTTAATCTTCATAATAGATTAAGGGTTTAAGTGAACTGATGTGGATGTGGTTATGTTAATGAGGGTTTGAAGTTTTTGATACAAATGATTCACCCCCCCTCTCAGTTGTCTTATGCATTCAACAGTTAGTATCAGAGCGAGGGTTCCTTGGATGAAATCCTAATAGCTTAAGGTAGATTTGGGATGGCACACAAGGACATTCTTTAGTTTGATGGATCTAACTATGCCTTCTCGAAGGTAAGAGTGCAAATTTATCTTATTTCTCTTGGTCATAATGTGTGGAGAATGGTTCAAGAAGAATACACTATACCTAAAGATGGTCTGGAGACTGCAATGGAGATTAGGGCTTATGAGACTAATGGTAAAGGTAGGAATATCCTACTAAATGCTTTATCTAACACTTAAATATCAAAAGTTTTGGATCTGAAAACTGTGCATGAGATCTGGTAAAAATTGAAGAATATCTTTGAAGGTGATGATTTTGTCAAGAAAGCCAAGTTGCAAAATCTGAATTCAAAATATGAAACTATGCGTATATTTGAAGATGAGAACATAACAAGCTATATGCAGAAGATTGATGAAGGTGTCAATGGTATCAAAGATCTTCGTGGAAACTTGGATGACAATGAAGTTGTGAATAAGATACTCGGAACTCTTCCCAAATATTATAGTCATAACATGTCTTCCATTGAAGAATTGTTAGATATAGGTAACATTTCAAAAGATCAATTGCTTGGTAAACTGATTGCTTTTGAGATGAGAGAATTTGGTACTACAGATGGCCCTGTGAAAGTTTAGACTACTTTTAAAGCCAAATCAGAAAAGACTGTTATATAAGATAAATATATTGTGGAATTGGATGAGGACTTTGATGAGATTGAGGAAAACTTTGTAAATAGAATGAAAAAGGGAATCAAAAAGTTCAGAGGTAAGTTGGGTAAGTGCAAAAAGATGGGGGGCCAAAAAGTGGCCAAATGGTTTTAAAAAAAAATACATAATGTGAGCACATTATGAACCACTATAAATAAAAAAAGGCTTGTCATTTCATTTCATTTATGTTTTTCTCCTCTATCCCTGTGGCTTGCAAACCCTAGGAAGCACACTTGCGTTTTGGAAAAGCCAATTCAACACCAAAATCTTGTTGATTCATCGCCAAAATACTGCCATGACGTCGAGCACACCAAAGGAGTGAGTTTATTTGTTTTTTTGTTTGAATTTGCTTCTAAATAGGTAGGTTTGAGTTGTTTTTTTATGTATATTTCATTAATTGTCAGGAAATGTTAATGCACCTCCTCATCCTCCTCCTCCTCAAAATCTACAAAATCTTGTAGAACAACAACCTCCTCCATCCATTCCTCGACATGCCCCTGGAACACAAGAAAATATAATGGGGCAAATTAAAAACAACAAAAAAGAAATTAAAGATATAATTGCAAGGTTGAAAGATCCTTCCACTTCAACCTTGCATAGGTCCACGCTTGTTGAATCTCTTGAATCTATGTTATCAAATGTAGATTCAATTAGCAAGCAAATAACTAGTTGGACGGATAAGAGGAGAGAGTTTAGAGATTATTATGCAGACAAGCTATCATACCAAGATGTGAAAAAACTACAAATCACAAAATTAGACTTGTGTTTGATTTTCACAAACCCACAAACAAATCAACCTCCACCCATTACATGCAAGAGGTTCCCTATCCATTGGTGCAACAACGATAAGGGACAATTTTGGATAGAGGTGGTGGATGGTTTTTGACCATCCTCCATGCAATAATAATGAGGTCCCACAATACTTTTTGAGGAAACTCTACTACGAGTTTGTCCTCAATAAAGTGACAAACTATTTTGATATGCGGGACTTCTAGGGTAGAGGTGGGGGGTCAGCACAAGATAGACCAAGGGCACGTCTTGGCCCACAGCGGGTAGTAAGACGAGTAGTTAGCAGACCAGCCCACGAGCATGTTTCTATCTCTTCCATTGTGAAGGAGAGTGTTGAGATTGATACACTTCAGTCCATTAGTGCCTTGATCCAGAGCATCATAGAGCATGCCGGTCCTGTAGCACAGAGTGGGTTGGGAGATAGTACGAGGAGTAGGGTCCCACCCCATGCTTGTCAGGCTTGCGGGTCAGCCTATGGTTATGACCCCATAGATAGTCAGGACGCAAGTGCAAGGCTACATCTACAGCTGAGCAGATGGTGATGACAGATACCCTCCTGAGTAAGACTTTTGGCCTTGATACTCAAGAAAATATTAGCAAGCTTATTGAATTTAATTTATTAAATTTTATTTTTGAAATGCAAGATTAACTAATTTAAATTGATGATTTTAATGAAATTTCAGGGTCATAGCGTCGATGCAGTTTTCAGTGGTTCACCACCTGCATTTTACACTAGATTATCTACTGTCGGGGTATGTAACTAGTAAACAATTATAAATATTACATGTGAATAGCATCGTTATATGAATGGTATTCTAATATCTAATTTTGGATGTTGAATAGGTTAATATTGTAGATTTCACAGCAACACCTGCCAGCGGTGGTGGACTTCAAAGATTTACAGAGGTAATAAAATAAATAGTTTAATGAATGAATTGTACTTACTAGATTTTTGTATGTGACTTGTGTGCTTTATTGTGTGTACTTCCATGTTTAGATGAATGCGTGTGTATGTTAGGAGCCATGATTTGCATCACTATTATAGTTTTCATAATTGAATAATGTTGTTTTATTTCCAAATGATGCAGGCTACGGAGACACCTCCCCATGTTCAGAGGGCAATGGAGCATGGTGTGGCCTCTGCGATTCATAGCTCCATGGCATTGACAGGGGTATGAGGCAGATTAGTAAATTTCAATTTACATTCATTGTTATAGTTGTCTGTTTTTGAAAAATCAAAAGATTATTGATTTGAAGTGTAATTTCTATCTAGATGGTTTCTATAGGACATGACATCACCAGGGCCTATTCCTGCTACTAAGGCAAGTGAGGAGATAGATTATATGTTAGCAGTAAGTGATTATTTTGTTAAATGTTTCATTTTTTATAACATGTAATTTCTATATATTAATGTCTATACTTTTTATTGTAACAGCTAAAGATGCAGGAAGAACTAAATAGGAGGAGTAGCCCTCAGCTTCATAGTAGACCACCCACATGCGCATCTCCATCCCCTAGAAGATCAAAGGCTGCCCGTGATCTATTCTCTTCACCAGCCAGAGGGGAATGACTTTTTATTGTGTTCCTTTGTTGTATGCCTATATGACATTTGTGGACATATATTTTGTATTGTATATAGTTGACATTGTGTGCATATATGGCATTCTTGTAAGCCTATATGGCTATTTTGTATATATGTTATACTTATATCGATAGATATTGATGTATGCCTATATGGATATTTGGTTAATACAAATCTTTTTTATTGATGGCATCCATACCTGCATTATAAATCCATGTTTGAATGGATATTTGTAGATGGCTACTTCAAATATTTAAAGTCCAATTGTATTACATAGGATGTTTGTTGATCCAATAAGCTATCTATTGTTATTCAAGTATCACCTAAACCTCATTTTGGAACTAAAAGATAAAAGTTGTATTAAAAAAAAAATGAATCATCATGTTGAACAGAAAATATTAATATTCTTTATGAGTAGCATAGAATGTCAACTATATGCAATACAAAAAAATGAATCATCATGTTATTCTTTATGTTTGAGATCCTAAAAATTGACTAAGTCTAGTAGCCTGATATCCTGAAACACTAGGATGAATATCCAAGTCATTAGGATGAGTGCACCTTGAGAAAAAGTCATTAAGATGAGCATCTAAAGGAGACTTTCTTAAACATTCAAACATTGAGCAATAAGCATGAAGGGTTAAGGTGCAATTTGCAACTCATAAAGCCTCAAAAGGGTGCCCAACTTAGAGAGAGCATTCATTTAAGACAAGGTGCCCATTGACACCTCTTCCACCATAAAAGTGCATCTAAGGTGGAAGGAGAACAAGCCTCTAGTAAGTGAAGCGCACCTATTGTCTAAACCACTTCATTATGGCACCCTAGCATGAGGAGGAGTATATAAGTCAATAGAAATGACACCTAGAATGCAAATGAAGGACCATTTTCAATAAGCATCAATTCACCTTGAGCTTTCAATAAATACATCAAATTGAGCCCCATAAGCATAGGCACCCTTTGCCTTCAAAAGAACCTTGTATCGACATCAAGAGTTGGTCATATTGGCGTATCAGCAGACCTTGGTTAGGTTTCACCGATAGTGGTCTGTCTTGTCAACAAGTGTGGTTCGAAGTCGAAGACATCGGTGTATCAGAAGATAATCCCATCGGCACATCGGAAGAGTAGTTGAGAGCTTCGCCAATGAAGGGGGTCACACCGACAGTCGAAATCCATCAGTGTATCAGCCCAACAAGATTAGAGTTCACTGATGTTTGGAGTCTCACCAACGGGTGTGGTCCGAAGGTTGTCATTGGTGGGATCGGTGTGTCGGCAGAAGAGATTTTGAGTGTACTGATGGTATTAAGTCCTACTGATAGGCGAGAGACTTAGAGTCTCATATCGGAGTGACAAAGACATCAGTGTGAAAGGATATAAATTCACCGATAGCAGTCTGTTTGACCGATAAGAGTCAATGATGGGATGTTTGTCAGAAGTGAAATCAAACAGAGTCATGGTGGCATCAGCCTATCGGCTGATGAAATTTTAAGCTCGCCAATGGTATGTTGTCTCACCAATAGTGAGTTTGAAGGTTCAAAAGTTGATAATTCTATGCTTCTACTGTGTGCTCTGCATTAGACAATTATCCCTACTACAATCTAGCATTCTCTAGTTGTGTTCTCCCCTTTGTTTTTGTGAACGCCTCTAGAAGTAATGTTGAGTTACTTGTGATGTCCTTATTGACTGGTGTTGTTTTGGATTCATGTGTAGTCCTTGTTCCTTATAGTCTATTGTCTACTTGACTATTTGTTGTAACTTATTAAACCACTATGATTTTGAATATTTAGATTTAGAGGGCATTAGACACCAAAACTTCTTGACCGTTAAAAACCCAACCTAGGATCAATAGATTTTTGTCCATCCCAACTATTCTAGTCAAGACAAAGCATGTTGATTCTCATTCAATCCAAAGTTCATTAACATGATTATCTTATCATAATATTTAGGGAAATGACAACCTATATGGACAATGATGTGAGCTATCTATAAAGAAACTTGCAAGAAGTATAGGAGACATGAGAATCCCTCCATGTTGTTTATCAAGTTGAATGATCTATGACACATCATGTATCATTAGAAAATATTCTTGAAGAGAAAGCAAGTGAAAATATTCAAAATAACCCATAACAAGGTGGAGAAGTTTAAAGGATGGAGGTTGCAACACTTTCCAACCTCATAGCCACACTAGTCCAATGGATCAGGATGCTAAGGCAAGAGGTGTTGAGAAACCTCTAAAGGACAAAGCTATAGAAAGACCAAAAGTTGAAATGAATCCATTCAACACTAGGGTTGAGAAAAACTAGGGGGCAACTCAATCTTCCCTATCTAATTTTTTTTTTTCAAAAAACTAGTAATGACACTTTCCCACATCTTCAACAACCTAGTGGAGCTTATGCGCCACAAAATTATGCAACTCCCATAGTGTATCATCCCATCACTATCCAACCAATGTATCTAGGATATCAAAACAAATTTGTAAATGAAAAATCAACTTAGTACACAAGCCCCATCCATGGGTCTCATGTTCATAAGAACTCCAACTTCTAAAGATTCCTTTTTAGGAACCTACTTAGACTATTTAAAAGAACCTCTTGACTTAAAATTCGTAATATGTTATTATTACATCCCCTCCCAGATGTACCAAAATTCAAAGGGGAAGGGAACCCAAATTCCCACATCAAGGCATATATGATGACTGTAAGAGAGATCTTCCCTTGGGACATAGTTGTGGCTAGGATATTTCCCAAGACCCTTGAAGGAATCATGTTAAATTGGTACTATTACCTTCCAAAGGTCTCTATACATTTCTTCATACAACCCATTGGTGATTTTGTGATATCTTTCAATATGAACAAATTGGTCAAGGCAAGAATTTGAGAGTTCCTAAGTATGAAATAAAATGTTTAGTTATTGGTACTTTTTTAGAAGTCAGAGGCAAGTCCTTTATTTGTCAACTAGTGCCCTAAATATGGCCCATAGAGAAATCTATAACCTCTTTTTACATTTTGTAAATAGGGATACAACGGAGGAGGTTTAGAAGTTACCTTATAAGTCTTATGAGGAATCTTTAGAAAGTGCATTAAGAATTGATCAAGCCACAATTAGTAGTGGGTAAAGGGTTTACAGAATAAATGGATGGTTGATGACTTCCCAAGCTAGAGATAATAGTGAAAACAATCCTTCCACCATCAAGATATTGAAAAATAATCATAATGTAATGATATATGGGATAACTGACATACCCCTTGTGAAAAGTGATGATCATAACAAGAATGGTCACCCCAACTTAATGCCCAATAATTTTAATTCTATCAAGCATCCACATAATAGTAGATAATCTTATCAAAAGTCACAGAGAAATTTCTAAGGACCATAGTGTTATCCCTATGACTTAACACATACTGCTTGTTTCATAAAGCAAAGGGACATGATATATATATTGTTGTTATATGGAGCCTAATCAGACTCAGAAGTTAAATTTACCTAACTTTTATCAGCGTGGTTGCCCCCCAAATATTTTCCTACTAGTTTGGCACCTTGAAGTCTAAGTGCATGAAAATCATTCTGAGTTGGCAACCTAATCCAATGACTTGACACGGATCCAAAAACCACCTATTGGACCAATAGGATCCTAGGTTCTCACCTCATGCATTATGATTTCTAGGCACCAGTTTGATGCTCCATCACAAGGAAAGTGCACCCACACTTGCAAGTGTTTTTCTTCAGGATCTAGGCACCAGTTGAAGATTGTAGTTGCCAAAAAGAGTGCCTAGCAAGAGGAAGTTTTTTGGAGTCTCCAAAACACATCAAACACTTGACTAACAACAAGATAACTTTTTCAAAAGTTAGGCACTTCAAAAGGGAAGTTAAAACATGAATAAGCGCCAACTTGTCTAGGCGCAAACTCAAGCTTGTTGAGGATACACATGGCGCCCAACATTCCTTGGTGATTTCACAAACTTCAAACACTCAGAACTATTCAAGGAATGCCCAATGCCCCTTCTTGATGATAGGCACCAAAGTGAGGGTGGAATTGCACCTTGATGGCATTAGGCTCTATCTAGAGTATGCTACTCCATGGAAATGCACCTTCTTGCTTAGAGTAATTCAAACACTCCAAGGTCTTCAATGATCAATTCCCCAACTTATGAAATGTCCTCCTTCATTTTAAAACACATTGTAATGCTCCAGAGAGATGACTATACCTAGGTGTCAATCTGGGTTAGAAATGCCTCCAAAGTGCGCCTTCTCTTTCAGAATGCAAAACAAGGTCCAAAGGTGCTAATAAACTGAAGTACTTCTTTGGAAAAGTCTCGAAGGTTAAGATGTGCCTTGTCTTAATGAGGTGCAACTCTTGGGTAAGAAAGCTTGTAAAGTGCACCTAACTTAGTGAAGAGGTTGATAACTTCTAAACCCTTCTTGGAACTTACATTGCTTCGATTGAAGATCATCTTGCACCAATACATCACCAAACTTTCAATCACAAGATCAATTCAAACTTAGGCGCTCATTAAGAGTCTTTCCAATGTTGGTGCATCTGAGAGGTTGAACTGGTAAGAGATGGCGCCTAGCTTCCTAGACCTTGTTTCAATATGTTTGAGTTCCAAAGTTGACTCAAAGGTATCAAGATGGCACCATAGAGTCTTTGGACTAGTTCCTTAGAGTTTCAAAAATATTCTGGCTCCTTGAAAATTCCTCCTACATGCTTGGGCACCATTTCAAGGTCCTGGAACCATGATGTAGTGTCTTATTGCTCTAGGCACCCATTCATGATTGTGCAACTTGAGATTGGCACCTAGAGTGAATAGGCTTTTATCCTGACTTAATACACTGCCTCCTTCTGATGATTTTTGGGGCAGCAGAAAACCTTTCACCACGGCCAAATGTCTCAGAGAAATAAAAAACTAAGAGAGATGATTGTAGAGGCACTCTATGTGATCGTGTTGCCTTAGACATAATGTTTCTAAGTGACGCGGTTTTCAAGTAACATCTTGTCAAAGATTGCTGCCTTTTTGTAATTTTAGACTCTTTAGGGATATCGTCGGTACAATGTAGCTCAGACTGTTTCGACATGTTTGAGTGAAAAATAAGACCATACCTAGCGTAAATGTACCCATCCGTATGTGTTGGAATAGTGAGTTTGGTCACATCAGGACCAGGATGAAAGTTACACCCCTTTACAATTTTTACACTGCCTCCTTCTGACAATTTTTGGGGCAGCAGAAAACTTTTCACCATGGGTAAATGCCTCAGAGATATAAAAAATTGAGAGAGGTTATTGTAGAACTCTACGTGATCACATTGCATCAAACATAATGTTTCTAAGTGGCATGGTTTTTGAGTAACATCTTGTCAAAGATTGCTGCCTTTGGGCACTTTGGACTCTTGAGGGATATTGTCGATACAATGTAGCTCAGACTGTTTCGACATGTTTGGGTGAAAAAAAGGACCACACCTAGCGTAAATGTACCCATCTAGATGTGTTGGAATAGTCAGTTTGGTCACATTAGGAGCAAGACAAAAGTTACACCCCTTTGCAACTTTACACTGCCTCCTTCTGATGATTTTTGGGGTAGCAGAAAACCTTTCACCACAGGCAAATGCCTCAGAGATATAAAAAATTGAGAGAGGTTATTGTAGAGGCACTCTACATGATCACGTTGCCTTAGATATAATGTTTCTAAGTGACACAGTTTTTGAGTAACATCTCGTCAAAGATTTCTGCCTTTTTGCACTTTGGACTCTTGAGGGATATCGTTAGTACAATGTAGCTCAGATTGTTTCAATATGTTTGGGTGAAAAACAAGACCATGCCTAGCATAAATGTACCCACCCGGACGTGTTGGAATAGTCAGTTTGGTCACATTAGGAGCAAGACAAAAATTACACCCCTTTGCAACTTTACACTACCTCCTTCTAACAATTTTTGGGGCAGCAGAAAACCTTTCACCACGGGCAAATGCCTCAGAGATATAAAAAATTGAGAGAGGTTATTGTAGAGGCACTCTACATGATTGCGTTACCTTAGATGGAATGTTTCTAAGTCACATAGTTTTTGAGTAACATCTCGTCAAAGATTGCTGCCTTTTTGCCCTTTGGACTCTTCAGGGATATCGTCAGTACAATGTAGCTCGGACTGTTTCGACATGTTTGGGTGAAAAATAGGACCATGCCTAGCGTAAATGTACCCATCCAGATGCGTTGGAATAGTCAGTTTGGTCACATCAGGAGCAGGACACCCAAAATGCATAACATGATGATATAAAAATGTGTATATGTGTATAAATGCAACAGGAAATTAAAAAAAGACAAACCTTACAAATTAATGTGCATACTTACAACTCAATGTAACATGACTTTACAAAATCAATGTGAATACTTACAAATTAATCCAATGAACCATCCAGGTCTGCTCTACTCTTTATTGTGTCAAGTATTGCTTCATGGTCAGACTCATGCACCTTCCACAAGATTTTGTTCAAAGGTCTACCCCGATACTTTATCAAATGAACATTGGATGCCATGACAAGGTTTGAGTAATGAAGAATCTTCCGATGCGTATCAAAGTCTTGAAATAGCCAAACATTAACACTCTTATGTGGGTACCTTCTAAGCCATGTTCCAGTAATAACCACTGAGCCTGTAGGGTATTCGATGTTTTCTCCATCTGTAACAGGGGCCTCCAATTTCTTTTTGGCCTCAACATAATGACATAAGTAATAATCTATTCCCTCTTCATATCTTCATCTGTAATAACTGCATATATGTGCCCTACATTGATATGTGTAGCAAATTAGATGAAATTAGTCAACATTACAAAAACACTACAAAGTAAGATGACATTACCTGGTTGAACTAGATGAAATTAGATGCATATACGTGCCCTATATTACCTGGTTGAACTAAATCTGATATGTGGTCAAAGTCAACTGATGATTCCATCTGTGTTAGTTCCAGTGCCGTCGAGGGTTGATACGTGTCAAGTGGGCTAATATAACTTAACTGCCATTCGTCAACCTACTCCTTTGACTCACACTCATCCCAGACTTGAATTGTATAGGAAGAACAAAAGCGTGACATCTTTCACATATGGATACTCCATGAACTTGCAATTGAGCTTCTGAAAGAGTGCATCTCATTTGATCCTATCAGTGTACAACAGTCCTCATATGGTATAATGTTAGTATCATCTATCAACCAAAAAAATCTACGAACTAAAGATTTACCTTCATTACCTGGACCCATGGAAGCATTACACCACTTGACAATCAATTTTACATTTGTCAACTTTGCATTGTCTTTATACTTTAACTCTTCTCATGCTATGGCTCTTTTGATACATGCTCATACACCATCATGCTCCCCCTTTCCATGCCTGACCTCACAAAAGTTCCACATATGCTGAATACATGTAAAATTATGCCTCCTACTCAGTCAATAGAAATTCTGTGAGTTCTTGAATTGTTACACATAGTTATCCGACCATATGATATGCTGACTGAACGATATGCCCCTTCTATCCAAATCATTGTAGAACACCTAAAAGCAACCTTGCACGAACTTTGTAGAATGCGTGCGATCATCACTAATATAGAAATTATACTCCCTTATGATCTTTCTGTCATCCTCTATACTATCATTCACATGAATGAATGTGATGTGCACAAATATAGAAACCTGTGTGGATTTGTAATATTGTGATTGCACCTCACGTTGTGGCTGTAGACTGTAGTTCTCTACAAAGTTGACAACTGAAACAATGCTACCAACTGGAAATGTGTCCTTGCATAACTTGAATTGCAAGTCCAACGATTGAGCTTTATGGGCATGTCTTGCATACTCATACACTATGTTGTCACGAAATATAGGCATAAACTGATACACTGGAATCTTTTCAATAACCAATTCACACCTCTTTGCTTCTTTACCATCTTTTGTATTGTATGCCACTGTTTTATACTTGCCAAACTCTACTAGTTCATTTCCAACCGCATGTGTTATTTCCATATGTTCACATATTGGCAAATGTTGCAAGCCACCGCAACGATGACATGTGCCATCCAAGCATAATTTCTTGTAGAATATTTGACCTTCCTCTCTTTCACATAAAATTCTTGATATGAAGTCTCTTGAATATGTTGGTGGGGCACATATGGCACAACCCTGCATAATATTGTTAGTATGCATATCTAAACATATAGACCTATAAGCATCAAAATGGTTAGAAAATTCAATATGTAATCTACAACAACAAGTAGTGCGTGTGTGATTTATCTTGACATAGAAAGGTTTTAGCATTTCAAAATATCTTTGACAAATTTTAATTTGAGGATACTTCTCTAGAAATTTACCATAAAACTATGTTTGAGTCTCATTCAAAAAATGCTTTGGATGTGGATCACGATTCTGACTACCGATTCTCCTTCTTACCACATCCCTTTGATTCAGAGATACCCTTGTGTAATTCTTCCAAAAGTCTTCAATTAGTGATCTCAATGCTTCAACAATTGGTTTATCTTTTCGTGGTAGTCTCCCCAAGAACGCCCATAATTCATTGGCATTAGTGTCCTTAATTCTTTGGCATCTTCCAATGGCTCTTGATAAAGTTTTCCTATTAATTCTCAATTCTTGACTCGTCTTTCTAATGAGATGAGATTTTCTCGTTTCACTACTTACTATAGTCGATGTAATCACACACCGTGTTGTATTACTATCTTTTGTGCGTGAGGTGTTACCCACACTCTCATACGCACTCATTAGATTCTTGACAATAGATTTTTCACTTGAAGCCTCTGATGTTCTCAACCCAAGAATATTCATGATGGACCTATACTTTATACTTCGCATCATTTCAATGAATAGTTGACATCTTGCAGTCTCATTTAACTTTTCAAAGAACAATCTCCAAATCTTATGAGCATATCTTCTACAAGTGCATTTTGGAATCTTACCTTCCATTGGCTGCAAAATATTCTCATCAATTTCAATCAAATATTTTGTATTTCTATGCAAAATTCTAGGTGGTGTTAAGTTAGGTAAATTCATCTCAACATTAGGAATGTCATCAATATTTAAATGAGATGGGCTAGATGGCATATCTTTGATCGAAGATGGAATAGATGACATACCTTGAGGTTGAGGTGGGAATGATGGTGTACCTCCTTTATCAGATGTGAGTGATGATGTCCTCTCAACTTGAGATGTGGTAGATGGTGTCCCTACATGATGACTTGCGGTAGAGGACGTGTCTCTAACTATGGTATTCAAATCTCTTGTAGCACGAAGTTTTTGCATTCGTTCTCTTTGTGCTACCAATACCATATCTCTTTGTGATGGTTGTGGTTCCTCTTCAATTGGTATGTCTTCATTTATCGTTTCCAATTTCCTCTTCTCACGAAGTTCCCTCATAGCCACTACTTTCTTTGCATTCTTAGCTTCTATCTCTTCCTGTGTTGGTTTAGTTCTTGATCATTTCCTCGGCATGACGGAGAATTTGTCTATAGCATGATAAAGAGACTAATATTACTTCCTAAGAAATGAATACAAGATTAGTGGGATTGTATTTTTATTATGTTGTAAGGATTTATTCTTGTATAGTTTGACATCATGGTATGTTAAGGTCTGTTTATTACACATAATTATTAAAGAGCCCAAGTGTCAAAAATATACATGGCATCATGTGAGATTGTAAGCTGCTTTCTTGATTGGGAATGTGTCTATTTTATACATGTATGATAAAGAATGATAAAGTAATTCAATCCGAATTAAGGAAAATGTAAAGAACATGTATGTAAAGACTTGACATACCTAAAAAATGAAGATTCAAATGGAGAGAGTAGCCAATTATGTAGTGTTTTTTTCTTCTTGCATCAAACTCCTCAACAATTTGAGTTTTTCACCACTTGCTTCCTTTTCAATGTTAAATTGAATAACACTCAAATATAATTACTAACAATAATACTATTAACCAATCTGTAATGTTAAATTCCTAAAATTGAATCACAATTAACATTACAACACTAAAAAATTTGAAACTTGAATAGATATATATCAAACTTGGTGTGAAAACTATGTTATTTCCTCCTTCTCAAGTTGGCAAAGTAGAAAAGGTGGTGGAAAGATCATGCAAAGGTGGTACAATGTGTCAAATGTGCATGTGAACTTCCCAATAGCATGAAAGCACTTCTTTTTTGTCAGAGCACGCATAGAATCAGTATGAAAACAGAGCATGTGGGCCTGGATCACGGGGGTCAACACTTTTTTACCATTTGTATAGCAAGACAAAATGTAAGCACATTATGACGCGCTCACATTTTGTCCTGCTATAGATTGATCACATCTTATGCATTTCTCTTTCCAAACCTTCCCCTTCAGACTTGAATGACCACAAGGTTTTTGAGGGAGAACTTTTCCTATTTCCTGCAAGAGTTTGCTAGATGCTACACCATATGAGAGGCATAACAATGAAGGGGCAAGCCCTCATAATCAAGTTCTTGATAGAAAATGCCCATCGAGGAAGAAAGACAGATCTTCTTTGGAAGTAGAAGTTTTAGTTTGTGACAAATCCTTATCCAAGCATAAATAGTAGGGGTTCTATCAAGTGATTGCCAATCCACTTCCACAAAGTCTCCTGAAGACTTCCTGATTGATTCCAAAACATCAACACCCCAAAACTGAAGAGGCAATCAATATAATCAAACCCATAAATCTACATTTGACGATAGAAACCCTCAACACTATACCTTAAACCCTAATCCCTCAACCCTCAATCCTAATCCGTCATCCCTCAACTCTAATCCTTCATCCCTAAACCCTAAATGCTATCCCTATTCCTAAACCCTCAACAGACTTGATACTATACCCTAAACCCTAATCCATTATCCCTAAACCCTCCAACCCTATCCCTAAACCCTTGACCCTCGAACCTCAACCCTCAACCCTCAACATCAAACCCTAATCCATCAATCCTTAACTATGATCCCTCGACCCTCAACCCTATCCCTAAACCCTAAACCCTAAACCCTCAACCCTCAACCCTCAATGTCAAATCCTAATCCCTTGACCCTTCACTCTAATCCCTTAACCCTAAACCCTATCCCTAAACCCTCAACACTATACCTTAAACCCTAATCCCTCAAACCTCAACCCTAAACCTTATCCCTAAACCCTAATCCCTCAACCCTCAACCCTAATCCATCATCCCTCAACTCTAATCCCTCATCCCTATACCCTAAATGCTATCCCTATTCCTAAACCCTCAACAGACTCAATACTATACCTTAAACCCTAATCCCTTATCCCTAAACCCTCCAACCCTATCCCTAATCCTTATACCCTCCACACTCTACTTTAACCCTAATCCCTCGACCCTTAACACTATCCCTAAACCCTTGACCCTCGAACCTCAACCCTCAACCCTCAACGTCAAACCCTAATCCCTCAACCCTTAACTCTAATCCCTCAACCCTCAACCCTATCCCTAAACCCTAAACCCTAAAGCCTCAACCCTCAAACCTCATCGTCAAATCCTAATCCCTCTACCCTTCACTCTAATCCCTAAACCCTCAACCCTCAACCTTATCCCTAAACCCTAATCCCTCAACCCTCAACCCTAATCCGTCATCCCTCAACTCTAATCCCTCATCCCTAAACCCTAAATGCTATTTCTATTCCTAAACCCTCAACAGACTCGATACTATACCTTAAACCCTAATCCCTTCTCCCTAAACCCTCCAACCCTATCCCTAATCCTTATACCCTTCACACTCTACTTTAACCCTAATCCCTCGACCCTCAATCCTATCCCTAAACCCTTGACCCTCGAACCTCAACCCTCAATGTCAAACCCTAATCCCTCAACCCTTAACTTTGATCCCTCGACCCTCAACCCTATCCCTAAACTCTAAACCCTAAAGCCTCAAGCCTCAACCCTCAACGTCAAATCCTAATCCCTCTACCCTTCGCTCTAATCCCTCAACCCTAAACCTTATCCCTAAACCCTTAACACTATACCTTAAACCCTAATCCCTCAACCCTCAACCCTAAACCTTATCCCTAAACCCTAATCCCTCAACCCTCAACCCTAATCCATCATCCCTCAACTCTAATCCCTCATCCCTAAACCCTAAATGCTATCCCTATTCCTAAACCCTCAACAAACTCAATACTATACCTTAAACCCTAATCCGTTATCCCTAAACCCTCCAACCCTATCCCTAATCCTTATACCCTCGACACTCTACTTTAACCCTAATCCCTCGACCCTCAACCCTATCCCTAAACCCTTGACCCTCGAACCTTGACCCTTAACCCTCAACGTCAAACCCTAATCCCTCAACCCTTAACTTTGATCCCTCAACCCTCAACCCTATCCCTAAAACCTAAACCCTAAAGCCTCAAGCCTCAAGCCTCAACCCTCAACATCAAATCCTAATCCCTCTACCCTTCACTCTAATCCCTCAACCCTAAACCCTATCCCTAAACCCTCAACACTATACCTTAAACCCTAATCCCTCAACCCTCAACCCTAATCCATCAACCCTCAACTCTAATCCCTCATCCCTAAACCCTAAATGCTATCCCTATTCCTAAACCCTCAACAGAATTGATACTATACCTTAAACCCTAATCCCTTATCCCTAAACCCTCCAACCCTATCCCTAATCCTTATACCCTCCACACTCTACTTTAACCCTAATCCCTTGACCCTCAACCCTATCCCTAAACCCTTGACCCTCGAACCTCAACCCTCAACCCTCAACGTCAAACCCTAATCCCTCGACCCTTAACTCTGATCCCTCAACCCTCAACTCTATCCCTAAACCCTAAACCCTAAAGCCTCAAGCCTTAACCCTCAACATGAAATCCTAATCCCTCTACCCTTCACTCTAATCCCTCAACCCCAAACCATATCCCTAAACCCTCAACACTATACCTTAAACCCTAATCCCTCAACCCTCAACCCTAAACGTTATCCCTAAACCCTAATCCCTCAACCCTTAACCCTAATCTATCATCCCTCAACTCTAATCCCTCATCCCTAAACCCTAAATGCTATCCCTATTCCTAAACCCTCAACAGACTTGATACTATACTTTAAACCCTAATCCCTTATCCGTAAACCCTCCAACCCTATCCCTAATCCTTATAACCTCCACACTCTACTTTAACCCTAATCCCTCGACCCTCAACCCTATCCCTAAACCCTTAACCCTCGAACCTCAACCCTCAAACCTCAACGTCAAACCCTAATCCCTCAACCCTTAACTCTAATCCCTTGACCCTTAACCTATCCCTAACCCTAAACCCTAAAGCCTCAACCCTCAACCCTCAATGTCAAATCCTAATCCCTCTACGCTTCACTCTAATCCCTCAAGCCTAAACCCTAAACCCTATGCCTAATCCATCATCCCTCAACTCTAATCCCTCATCCCTAAACCCTAAATGTTCTCCCTATTCCTAAACCCTCAACAGACTCGATACTATACCTTAAACCCTAATCCCTTATCCCTAAACCCTCCAACCTTATCTGTAATCCTTATACCCTCCACACTCTACTTTAACCCTAATCTCTTGACCCTCAACCCTATCCCTAAACCCTTGACCCTCAAACCTCAACCCTTAACCCTCAACGCCAAACCCTAATCCCTCAACCCTTAACTTTGATCCCTCAACCCTCAACCTTATCCCTAAAGCCTCCAACCCTATCTCTTAACCCTAATCCCTTGACCCTCAACCCTATCCCTCGACCCTTAACCCTCAAACCTCAATGTACTCAACCCTCAACATCAAACCCTAATCTCTCAACCCTTAACTCTGATCCCTCAACCCTTAACCCTTAAAACTTGAACCCTAAAACCTATCCCTACACGCTCGACACTCAACACTATACCTTAAACCCTAATCCATCAACCCTAAAACCTAATCCCTCAACCTGTTGTGATGTTCACAACACGCCCCATTTTGCTCCTTAGCAAAACGAGGACCCCTGCTGATGTCTTGCTTTTTTTTTTTGCTTCTGCTTGTGTTTTTTCTGCTTTCTGGCGGTCTGGTAAAAATGGTCAGGTGCATCATCATCATGATATTGCATAAGGTAGGTCATCATCATGAGGTCTGTTTGTCAAAGTTCATATTTTGTTGCTGTGACTTCATACTTAGAAAGAGCTTGAAATTTCATGCAGGTTTGCCTTTTACTTCACTTGAAAATTCGTCCATATGTGGAAGTTATGCACGGTCAAAGTCTTGGTCAAACCTGATATTCGCAGGAGGATCATCATTTTTATATCCTAAGTCATGTTGACAGGATCATCATGATCTTGGTCTATCACCCGCTAAAAATCATGCAGTCGCAACATTCGGACGTCAATCTTAGGTGGTAGTGCTGTTTACCCGTCAAAAGGCCTTGTGCGCATCATCAGCATCATGATTTCCTTAGGAGCGTCATATTTTACAAACTCGGTTTTGCTGTATAAACATCATCATCATCATATTTGAACCCCCCCCGATAATATCCTGAGGTTCAAATATCATGATGACATCGGCTTTAAGTCAAGGTAAGTTCCCCCGTCGAGCGGTCTTTGTATCGCGAGTATCATCATGATATCCTTGTATCGCCTGATCTTAAAATATCATGCTGATGGTATAAGATCACCCTGACTTAACAAAATCCACCTTCGGCATATTTGCATGCGCACGTTCAAAACCTATCGCAAGGTCATCATCATGATATTTGCTGAACATTCGAAAGATGATGACGACGACTTCATATCCTCCTGGTCTCCCTTCGCAACATCATGATCATCATCCTGATCTTTCACATGAAGGTCATATTTGCTGAAATTCGCTAAGTGTTGGAGACATCATCATCGTAATTCGAGAAAGAGGATCATCATCTTCATATCCTCCTGATCTCCGGTTGGCGAAGTATCATGACGATCACCTTATCTATTCAGAGGTGGTCGATATTACATTTATCAACAGCATCATCATATTTTGTAATATCACCCTAGCCCGAATATCATGATGACCAACTCATCCTTGTGCTCCGAAAATGAAATATGATGATGACGTCATCATCATTCTTTATCCTGTCCTGATTGTCAAGATCATCATGATCTTGTTTGTTTGCCTAATATTTCGCAAAGTCCTCCTGCCGAAAATACAACCTTTTGAGAACATCCTGATGATCATCATCATCATATTTTTATCCTGATCATGATCATGATCATAACATTTTCCCTTCGGCAGGATTTTTTCTCAAACATGATCCGGTTGGCGAAATATCATGATGACGTCATGTTTCAAGTTTAACGAAGGCTCCAAATATCATGATGACGTCATCCCGATCTGATAAACGAAGAAGTAAATATCCTGATCATCAGCATCATCATTTTTTCTTTCAACAGGATATTTTCCAAGACCCGATCTGGTTCGCGAAATATGATGATGATGTCTTATTCTATGTTCGACAGAAGTAAATATCCTGATGATTATCCTTCATCATCATCATTTTTTCCTTCAAGCGGGATACTTTTTTTCAAACACGATCCGGTTCCCGATTATCATGATGACGTCCTATTCCAAGTTCGACACAAGCCGCAAATATGATGATGATCTTCATCATGCTGATTTTTCTCGAGAGGGTTACCTTGGCCGCAAAAGGGTCATATTCACTTCATCATCCTGATCATGCTCCTCAGGTAACCCGATATTGCAATTATCCCCCTGATCTTAACCAAACATGATGATGACGTCATCCTTAGCATTTCAATGAAGCCCGAATATCATGATGACGTCACCATCATCTTCCTTTCCTCGGCAGCATGATTATATTCATATCCTCCTATTCTTCTTAAACATGATGATGATGATGATGTTGTTCTTTTCTCCAATATGCAGAAGCGAAATATCATGATGACATTCATCTGGACCTTCAGGAGGGAATGCTATTTCCAGAATATCATGATGATGAGGTATATCGACTAACCTGTTTTTTGACGCACCGACAGGGATGATCATGCCGATGGGCGGGAAATGAAGCGGTGGAGTTTTAAAGTGTTTTTTTTGGCGCCTCTGGCATTTTCCCAGTCAGCGATGGTTGACCCATCAATTTTGAGCAGCTTGGGCGCATTTTTGACGCGTTTTGAGCGGATTTTGGATCTGATTTCCTCCATCTTGCGCTGTCACCTGGATTTAAACGCTTATTCTATTTTCATGCTGTTTTTTGTGATAAATGTGAAACTTATTGCTTGTCTTGTCTTGCAGGCTTGCAGTTGAGGAAGCAGCTAGAAAGTCAACACAGTGACCTCATGGAGGAAGAAGATCTGATCTCAGGAGCAAGAAGATAAGGATGAAGTGATAAAAGTCAAAGCCATTCAAGTGAAGAGGAAGGTCGCAGCTGGAGGTATTTTTTGCAAAAGACAAACAGAAGTTATTGCCCAGCTGCTGGAACTTCTCAGAAGGGGCAATATTTCGCCCAGATTTGACCACAGCTCAGAGATATTTTTGAGAACTGGTTCACCTGCATTTATTGCTGTAACTAGAGGTTTGAACCAGGGGTTTAGTTAGGTTTTTGCTGTAGTGAGGACAATCAGAATGTTATATATTGTGCCTCTCTGCACTGTAATACTTCACAACAGGGGCTACACAACAGGGATTTTTAGGGCCTACAACAGAGATTCTAGGAAAACACAGCATGATAGCTTAGCATAGTTTAGAAGTAGAAGAAGGAGGTCGCCTGTTTGTCTGCAGTAAGGTGCGCGTGGAATGTCTGGCTGCCTTACTGTATCTGTAAAGCTTGTAAGTTCTCTGTAGTATGATCAATGAAACTAAGAGTCATTCTTACATTGTAAATCATGTATGGCTATTCGTTTCTAATACAATAGAATCTGGAGTTCTGCATCTATCTTCTGAGTGTTCTCCTGCTCTTCTTTGTGTTTTGAAATATCTTCTTTGAGAGCTTGCAATTTTAAATGTATGTTTGTGAAAATGCTCAGGACTTACATTTAAGGTTTTTACTGTGGATTTGATCAAACTACTGTGGTATTTACATAGTGGATAACAGAAACAATTAGATCCTTCTGTAGATTAGATGAAGTGTAGATTAGATCTCTCTAACTTTTCCCAACCCATCTGAAATATTTAGCTGAAAACGTATGAAATCCAAAGGAAATTGTCTCAAATTTGAAGAAGCATGATAACAGAGCTATAAGTAGACAGTTTTCATAAACAGATCAAGAGGAAAGCTGCAAAAAATCCAAGAAAACCCTCTGAAACTTGCAGCCCAGTATCACTCTTATGCAAAGGAATGAAAAGCATTAACATATCTCATGACCTTTTTGCATATTCTTAGGCCAGTAAACCACAGAACAAACCTAAACTACGTAAGGCCCCTTGAACATTACAGCTTCACATTGACCAACTGAACTTGACCAACCGAACCATTGTAGACTTGGGATTAGTTGAATCACCAAATGATTCCTTCTTGTCTTTCAAGTATAGTTACAGTTCATGTCATGTGAATTTTAACTTATTGTTATGATTGCATCAAAACAGTCATCAACACAACCCTCAACCCTAAACACTATCAATAAACCCTCAACCCTCGACACTATACCTTAAACCCTATGAGAAAAGCTTTGCGTATGGCACGTCCATAGTGAGTAATTAACAATTGAAATCAAAAGGTGATCATTATGAGAAAAGATTTGCATTGGGGTACATCTATGTTTCTTGTTGTCCACCCCACACTTAGGGAAGGTATATTGTTATGAAATAGGCAAATAATCTCCCATTTTTTACTGGCTCTATCCACAAGAACTACTAAACTATACCTTAAACCCTAATCCCTCAACCCTAAACTTTCAACCCTAATCTCTCTACCCTTAACACTCTACCTTAAACCTAATCCCTTGACCCTTAACCCTAAACACTATCCCTAAAGCCTCAACCCTAAACCCTAATCCCTCAATGTCCTAAACTCTAATCACTTATCCCTAAACTCTAAATCCTATCCCTAAACGCTCAACCCTCAACCTTAAACCTTAATCACTCAAATCCTTATCCACCCCTCTCCTGCCCTACCTGGCTCACTCCCATCTCTACCCTCCTCTTCCCTCGACACTATACATACATAAATATAGGCATACATAGATACATACATACATACATACATACATATAGGCATACATAGATACATACATATAGGCATACATACATACATACATGATTAATAGACTTGAACAAAAAAAAATTTAAGGGGAACATAATGCAAGCATGCTATAATGTGCTCACGTTATGTCAAAAATGACAAACAACAGACTTGCCATAATACGAGCGCATTATAACATGCTCACATTATGTCTTACTTTGGGAATCCCAAGCCTTGGGCTTGGGATTTGCTTTGGATTTCCAACCCAAAGGCTTGGAGTGCCTTTTGAATAGTCACAGACATGTTTTTCCATATTCTTCAAGATTTCACACAATTTCATTCGTGTTAACCCTCAGATTTACACGTGTTTCAAGGTCAAACAAATCAAACACCTGGGTAATGTTAGGCTTTCTCTTAGCTATTTGACGATGTGATTTTTTTCACATTTTAACAATGGTAAGCCTTTCATCTTTAATTTCTTTTGTTTGTGTCTGTTTTTGGGCAAAAACCACTGTTTGGTCTTTTTTTCATTGTAAATTAACTATTCATTGAAATTTCAAAAAAATTACATATTTAGAAACTAGACTCCATTCTACAAATATTAAAAAAAGAAAAAATGATTTTCAATTATTTTTCAAAATTTATAGGGGTAGCACGGCCAAAATTCTATTTTTTAGGATGTGTCCACTTTGAAAATTAGTAAAAAATCAAATATTCATCAAAAAATTATTAGAAAAATTGGGCATAAACTACATGCTATTAGCTAATTTCTCACTAAAGCAATTTTCAAAATACCAAAAAAAAGTTGACCTTTTGAGGGAGCCACAAAACATGGTATGTTATGTTTTTTTGATAGAAACAATACCAATTTCTATGGCTCTCTCTTTTGAACCCCTTAATCTATGCCATTTTAAAAAAAATAGTAGTTTAGAAAGTAGACTCGAAGCACTACGAACATTGTTTTGGTTGCATCTCCAAATTTTGAGTGTAACTATGCTCAATTTCTCATCCAAGGTTAGTATTTCCTGATTTCAGAAAAAAAAAAGTGGCCACTTAAGACCCCTTTTTGGCCCCCCATCTTCTTGCACTTACCCAGTTACCTTTCAAATGTTTTAGTTGCGGTAAGATTGGTCATTATGCGTCAAGATGTCCTGATAGAACTTTAAAGATCAAGAACAAAGAAGGTAAGGGTAAGATGGTAAGGAAAAGTTACTATGTTAATGATGATGATGGTGTAACTGATGATGAATCTAATTTTGAGGATGGTAATGCTAGTGAATGCTTGTTTATTGCCTTGAAAGAAGAACCCATTTTTACTAACCTTGCAAGCTATGTGGAAGAAGGAAGTTCGGGAGAAGAAAAAGTGATTTCTACATTTCATGCTAGAAAGGATGAATGGATCATTGATAGCAGATGTTCAAATCACATGACATGAGATAAGAGTGAGTTTGTTAAATTAGAAAAGTATGATGGAGGACTAGTTAGATTTGGTGATGATGCAACTGGTCAGATTTGTGGAAAAGAGTCAATTACATTTGATGGCAAGCATAATATAGATGATGTTTTTTATGTCAAAGGCTTAGAGCATAATATTCTAAGTGTTGGATAAATGTGTAACAAAGGATATAATTGTTGCTAGTAAGAAGACTCATGGTAATGTTTATCAATTGAAAGGTACTAACAATTGTTGTTTGTTGGCTCGGGCAAATGAAAGCTAGTTATGGAATAGGAGAATGTGTCATATTAACTTTGATAATCTAGTGAGAATAAGCTCAGTTCAAGCTGTAAGAGACCTGCCTAAGCTTGTGAAGCCTGTTAATGCCATTTGCAAAGAATGTCAATTTGGGAAGAAAACAAAGACAAGTTTCAAGAGCAAGGAACAAACCTCTACTGGTCTATTGGAGTTGGTACATATAGACTTGTGTGGTCCTACAAGAATAAGAAGTCTACAAGGTGATAGGTATATCATGCTACTTATTGATGATTATTCAAGAATGACTTGGGTTACTTTTCTTAGAAAAAATTAGAAGCCATAGACAAGTTCAAGGCATTTAAAACAATGGTTGAAAATGAAATAGATTTGAGAATCAAGTGTTTGAGGTCTGACAGAGATGGTGAGTTTACTTCAAATGAATTTAATTCTTTTTGTGAAGAACATGGGATAAAAAGACAATTGTCTACCCCCCAAACTCCTCAACAAAATGGAGTAGTTGAAAGGAAGAATAGAATAGTCCAAGAAGTTGCTAACACAATGGTCAAAGAAGCAGACCTACTAGACATGTATTGAAAATAAGAATTTCACACTATTGTCTACATTCATAATAGAATCCAAGTCAAAGCAAATGGAACAAAGACACCTTATGAGTTGTGGTATGGAAGAACTCCTACTGTCAAGTATTTTAAAGTTTTTGGAAGCAAATGCTATATTAGAAGAGATGAAGAGTTAGGAAAGTTTGATGCTAGATGTGATGAAGACATATTCCTTAGGTACTCTACTAAAAGCAAAGCTTACCAGTGCTTCAACAAAAGGTTGAGGAAGATTGATGAGAGTGCAAATGTGAAGGTAGATGAAGATATTTAGAAAATCTCATAGCCAAATGGATATGAGTCAGATGAGTCTACTAATATAGAAGTAGTTGAAGAAGACAAAGATAAGGAAGTTAAGATTGATGAAGAAGAATCTCTGGAAA
Source organism: Cunninghamia lanceolata (assembly GCA_027924645.1). Taxonomy (NCBI): domain Eukaryota; kingdom Viridiplantae; phylum Streptophyta; class Pinopsida; order Cupressales; family Cupressaceae; genus Cunninghamia; species Cunninghamia lanceolata. The sequence goes on from BSBN01001054.1 coordinate 1,749,336, forward strand.
GAGTTCCTAAAACCCCCAAGTATGTGCAAAAGAATCACTTCAAGAATCAAATCATTGGTGACAAAAGTAAAGGAGTTTTGACAAGAAGAAGAGTTACAGAACAAGTAAATCTCTATTCACTTTCAAAGGTTGAACCTAAGATAGTTATTGAAGCATACAAAGATGAACATTGGGTCAAGGAAATGGAAGAAGAATTGATGAAAATTGAAAAGAACAAGACTTGGGAACTTGTCCCCAGGGCTGCAGATAAGAATGTGATTGGAACAAAGTGGGTTTTTAGAAATAAGTTGAATGAGAATGGAGAAGTGGTAAGAAACAAAGATAGACTTATATGTAAAGACTACTCACAAGTGGAAGGAATAGACTATGAAGAAACATTTTCTCTGGTGGCAAGGCTGGAAGGTATTAGGTTGTTTTTGGCTTATGTAGCACATAAAAATTTCAAAGTATATCAAATGGATGTAAAGTCTCCTTTTCTGAATGGTGAGTTGGAAGAGGAAGTATATATAGAGCAACCAGATGGATTTCAGTTATCAAATAAACCAGATATGATATGTAGATTGAAGAATACATTGTATGGACTGAAGAAATATCCTAGAGCTTGGTATGTTAGGTTAGACTGGTATCTGTTGCAACAAGGATTCAGTAAAGGGTTTGTAGATAGTAATTTGTATATCAAGGTAAGCAAAGATCAAATCCTGATTATTGAGGTCTATGTGGATGATATAATCTTTGGTAGAAATGAAGGTATGTGTAAGAACTTTGTAGATGAGATACAAAAAGAATTTGAGATGTCAATGTGTGGTGAGATGAGCTTCTTCCTTGTGCTGCAAATTCATTAGATAGATAAAGGCATTTTCATTTCACAATCAAAATATCTCACAAAATTGTTGAAGAAGTTTGGAATGGAAGAATCTAAACCAGTTAGTACTCCCATGACAAGTGGTTGCAAGCTAAGAAAAAATGATGAATCCCCTAGAAGGATGATTAGAGAAAATATAGATCAATGATTGGAGGGCTGCTATACCTAACTGCTACTAGACCAGATATCATGCATGCAGTTTGTCTTCTAGAAATATTTCAAGAAGATCCTAAAGAGTCACATGTCATGGCAGTAAAGAGGATATTTAGGTATTTGAAGGGCACTCTAGACCATGGTTTGTGGTATCCTAAGAACAATGACTTCACCCTAAGTGCCTACACATATGTAGATTGGGCTGGATGTGTAGATGACAGGAAAAGTACAAGTGGTGGTGTGATCTTTCTTGGAGACAGAGTTGTGTCATGGCAAAGTAAGAAGTATGATTCAGTATCATTATCTACTATAGAGGTAGAGTACATTGTAGTAGCATCATGTTACACATAGTGTTATGGATGAGACAAACTATGAAGGATATCAAAGTTGAGTATGATGATCCAATTCCTATTTTCTTTGATAATACCAGTGCCATTAAAATTTCAAAGAACCCAGTGATGCATTCAAGGACAAAGCATATTTCTATCAGGTATCACTTTCTCAGAGAGAAGGTTGCAGAGAAAGAAGTGAAGCTTGAGGATGTACCTATAAAAGATCAGGTTGCTGACGTATTCACCAAGGCTCTTCCTAAGGACAAATTTGTGTATCCCTGGGAGAAGTTAGGGGTTATTACCCCTCCCTTGTTGAACTAGATGCATAAGGAAGTGCATCAGTCTAGTGTGATTCGAGTAAAAGCACAAACCTATGTCACACTTTTATAAAGGAAATGGCCAACACTAATCTAACTTTTTGACTTGAATCACTACAAAGTGACGTATATGTTATGAATTTTAAAATGATGTAAACTAGTAAAATGTAGATTTTTTAGTGTATTTTATGTTTCTATTTTTTTAACAGAAATTAAAAATTATTTAAATGTAGTATTTTATAAAATTGACACTATAATTTAGTTGCTGATAAAATGCTGCAAAATAATGTTGAATGGGACATCACACTTTATATAGTAAATTTCATTTATTTTCCTTCTATATTTTTTTGTGTATTCATAGCTCAAAAATTTAGTGCATGGATTATTTTCTTCCCCAATTTGATAAATATATAATATTTTAAAAAAAATATTGGAAGTTGCATGTAATGAAACACAACTATTTCTATGGGACGTCAACTTTTGTCTTCATTATTTATCCAAAATAAGAAAAAATTTATGTCATCTTGACAAGGAATCTCTCCTCTAGTGCATCATTTTTTTTCATTTTTTTTATAAACTTTACTATTTTCTATTGAGAGGACAATCATCACCATATTCTGGTGCTGAATACCTACTTTTAGTAGAAATAAAAAATTAAATATAAGCACTAATTGAAATGTTTAAAAATTATATTTTTACCAATTAGATTGATTGATCTACAAAAGGGTATTTTTAGATTCTTTTAAAATGATTATTTGCACAAGCAGGAGTCATCAAAGCATCAAGTTTTTCAAATAATTTTATTTTTTTGGTAAATGAGCCCCAAAGTGATGCTACATATGTTTTTAGTGAATGGTTCCAATTGGAAAAGTTGTGGTCTAGATCTAATATACCTAGAATGAATCCAGATAGAACATAAGTTTCACCAAAATTGACTTAGATGGAAATACTTAAATTCATTTATGTTGATAGATGAAGGAGTCATTCTTTTCTGGACTGATGATGGAGGCTACCTCTCAGGGGGAGAAGGTAGTGGCATTTAAGAGTGTTACAATCAAGGGGAGGTATTCAGAGTAGTTAAGAATAGTGCAAGTATGTGTGGTATCATATTCAGGGTGAGAAAAGTTGAGAAAGGTGTCACCCTTTGCCATTGATGTCAAAGGGGAAGAGAGTTCATGTGAAAAACAAAGGGAGAATATGATGTATAAAAGAAAGGGGGAGAGTGAGGTCAGTACAAAATTGCATCATGATGGTTTTTCACATCATATTTTACCATCAATGACAAAGGGGGAGATTTTTACAAGTATGTGCTAATCAGTGTTGTCATTGATGTCAACATGCTTGTGTTGTGATTGGTGTCAACTATATCTTCTATGGTTTATGTTGTTGGTTGATTGAGTTATTATGTTAAAGTGATTTGAATGGTTTGCAGAAGTACTGATGATGTTAGTATATAGTTCTTGTTGTTGGGTTTCCAAGTGCTTTTGAGAAAATTTGATAAAAACTGAAGACAATGTTGTGAAGAAGTATTCAGGCTTGCAGGATACTGTCCAAGTTTTTTCTCCACATTCCTTCTTTGTTGAAGACCAAAGTGTGAGGTTTTGATATGTTTTAGAGAAGTTGTTAAAGATGTTAAATCCAGAATTTGAAGCTCCGAAACGCCATGGATTGATAGGTATGTTTACCAGTTTGAAGACTATACCTGGCAACATTTGCAGTGTGACTGGGAGAAAGTATTTTGCTCCGCATTCCTCTGCAATTTGTTTTTTGGTCTTGTGGTTCTGGATGAGTGTTCCTAAGATCCATATCTATGTTCCATCCAAAGGAATTGTGATTTGGTACTCTAGAATGTAGTTTTCATGAGTAGCAGAGCTTGGTAGTGTTCCTTGTGAGCAGTATGTGATCTATCTTCAAGTGAGATTTGTTGTAGATGATTTTATTAACTCCCAGATGGTTTAATGTTGTTCATGGATGTTTCTAGACTATGTTAAAGGCTTGTTCTTGATTTGCAAGTCATGGTTGTGCTCTTGGAAGTGTGTGCCTAAGTGTTCTTGGTATTTGTACAAGTTTGGCCAACTTGGGTGCTAACACCAATTGCGGATGTGCTTCATGGATTGAGGAAGAGTGTTGAAGCATTTAAAGATGTATTTAGGTCTAAACTAAGCTATGAAGTGTTCTACTTTCATTCCTTTCCACCATAGGAATGTTTAGGTCCAAACCTAATTTGAATTTGGTTAAGATTGAAGGTTGTGCCGACCTTGGAGATTGTTTCTAAGGTTGATGTTAGTATAAATAAGTGTTAGATGTTTGAAGATTGGGTGAAATGAAGTTGATAAATGAAAGAGTTGCATGAGATGTCTATCTGATGCAAATTTGTGAAGAGTAGTAAGGATCTTCATGCACTAGGCTATAAGATACAATCAACAGAAGGTGTCTACAATTCTTTCAGAAATGCTACAGATGTTGTGAGTGTTTGTGTGGTGGATCTTCTATTTCTTTGAGATATCTTCTCATTGAAACTTTCTTCTTCTATATTCTTTCATTTCTAATAGTGAGCCCCTTTTTGGCAGTGAGCCCTTTCTGGATAGTGAGTCCTTATCAGTGAGCCTTTTTGCTTTTGGGAAGTAAGTTCTTTGGTAGTGACCCTCTTTTAATTTATTATTTCTACTACTTTATATTGTGAGCTAACTCTCACCATAGTTTTTCCCTTTTAGGGTATTCCACGTAAAAATATTGTGTTCTCTTATGCATTATGTTTATGTGTTTAAATTTTTCTTACATGCATTTCATGTTTAATCTTCATAATAGATTAGGGTTTTAAGTGAACTAATGTGGATGTGATTATGTTAATGAGGGTTTGAATTTTTTGATACAACTAATTCACCCCCCTCTCAGATCTCTTATGCATTCAACAGTAGAAACAGGTCTAGTGAAAGTCTCAGTTTCTGCAAAAACCTAAAAAGGGTGTAGGGTACCTAAGTGCCCTAGGACTTGTGGCATTCTGACTCTAGGTTCCTATTCTAAACTATTTTCTCATCTCTTCTATCCATTTATATTTCTCTTTGTATTTCTAACAGTCATCTATAGCTCAATCTTTCTCAATAAGGGTTTGATCATTTGCCCTAGCTAGATTGGTTGAATTTGGTTTGACACTCATCTATACAACAAAGAACTAGAACCCCTATAGTTTGGCTCTCCTTCAAGGGTAGAAGCAAAGCTCAATTCATGTCTCAATGTCAGATACAAGAGAGTTTGACTTGGTTTACCTTGTTAAGCTAGGTCTCTCTTTTCTACCAAACATTTTTGGTGAACTCGACTCTTCTTACACTCTTGCATCCTTCTTCAACTAAAAAAGTGTGTTTTTTGTCATAGATCTAATTTAGATTAAGTTAATTCATCATTTCCTTACTTACATATAATAAGTTTTGCATTTAAATTCATCATTAGGGTTACAAAATCCTTGCATTTCATAAAAATCTAATTAGTCTTGAACCTAGGGTTTGTAGATTAGTCTATTCTTTAAGATATTTGTAGCATTATTAGGTTGATTAAAGTGAATTCATTTGGTGTACCCTATCATTCTTTGTTTTTACAACATTCTTTGCATCTTTACATGTGAAATTTGAAAAACAAGCATTTGATTTAGATTGAAATAACCTATACTCGTGATATTGATTTAGATCATCATAGTACAATATAAATTTCTGATTTGATGCTTTAGATATGATTATTGAAGACAAGAGAAATCTAAAAGGTAGAAACACAACTAAAATGCATGAAAAAACACACAAATTATACCTCAAGATATTCCTTCTCCTTTATAAGGTTGAGAGCTTAGCACCCACAAGCTCTAGCTTCACCCATGACTATGTTCTCAAATGTGAAATGCTCTCAATACTAATGCAAATCAACATAGCCTAGCTAAGATGGAGAGGATGAGAGAAATTTGGGCATAATAACATTACTCAAAAATTGGATGTCAAAATGGCTTGTGGAGGCTTGTATTTATAAGCAAATTGGAGAGGATTTTGATCCAACGGTTGAGATTGATTGTGAGATGGAGGGCTAGGATTTGATCAACAAATTTGGAGAGTGGAGAAGAAAAATGAATCTTTTATTCATTTTGAGGAGGACTTAGCATTAAATCTGATTTAGATGGATGAGGAAATTTAAAATTAATTTCCTTGGGATGAGTTGAAGTTAAAATTTTTATTTTATGTGGAGTTGTGAGAGACATGTGACACATCCACATTTTTGGTCTCTTATGTTTGTAAGATAAAAAAGAGAAAGATGTTTTATCATGAAAATGGTAAAAATGAGTTGGAGTATTTATGAATATTTTATAATTTTTAATTTGTGGGTGTGGGAGAAGGTGTTAATCATGCTTTGCCCAAGTTAATCAAGGTGATTAACTTAGTTAATGTCGCTAGAAAAAAATAGTGGATGAGGTAATCAGGGTTTAAGATTAATTAAATAATGATTTATTTAATTAATCCAGGTCTAGAGATCATGTAGGCTAGGGTAGCTAATGGCTACTTAATCAACTAGGTTAGGGGTAGGCTAATTAGTAGGCTTGATTAATTAGATAAACATGATTTACCTAATTATTTAGGTTTAGGGAAGTGGAGAATTTAACCAAATAAATATTTGTCATATTTATTTAATTAATTGAAAAATTGTTAGAAGGTGTGACTATTGAATTAATTAAATTAATTCAATTTTAGGGATGAATTGATGGGGGATGAGTGAATGATTTATGGAGTAGGGTGAAATAATTAATTAATTAATAATTTAATTAATTAATTGGATGAGGAATTGGTGTTGTGAATGATGTTGGAGGATAGTTAGACAGTTAAGATATTTTTAGGTGTCTGCATTTACCCCTCTTTGACGTGGCATCATGACCTAATAAGAATATGGTGTCAAGTCAAAGAATTTGCCCCAGCTACCAAGAAGGAATAAAATGGATGATGGATGCCCCCTTGAGAGGTCGGGTGAAATTTTTTTTTGGTGATCTCTCGAAAGGAGGAAATGGTGGTGAAAAATGGATAGAGGATGGAAAAATAGGTTGACAGGAAGAAAAATGAATGAAAAAGGTTATGTTTTGCACCTTGAGCAGAGAAAGGTGTGTTGGAAGATGATATGGCATGCTATAAATAGAAAATGTGGGCCCAAAGTGCCACATTTGCACACATTGAGCTTATTGGACAAGAGGAGAGAAGAGGAGATGGTGACACAACCACCGTTCCCATGCTACGAGCATTGATCTGAGCAAGGGAGTACTTACCTGAGATCACCCCTAGCGGACCCATGGGTATGTTGCCTAACTTTGATTTTGTCAATTTAGGGTTTTGGGACATTTATTGCACGGGAAAGGGGTAGTTTAGGTGGTTTGGCACCATAACATAGTTGTTTGGTGCCATTCGCAGTCAGTTTGGTGCCATCCTCTAGATTGGCACCATAGGCCAATGGGGGATTTGGGATTTTTTGGCACCTTTTTAGATTTTTGTAGCTCCATCATCCGGTTTGACTTTGTGTCGAAAATATAGTTTTTCAGTGAAATGGCACCATAAATTATTTTTGTAGTGCCAAACTTTGGTTTGGCGCCTAGAGTTTAGTGCCTTAGGTTGAATGGTTTGAGGATTAGCTCCATCTTTTGGCGCTTTGGCGCCATTGTCTGGAATGGCACCAAATCTAGGGTTTGTGGCACCATCCTTTGGAATGGTGCCCTGGGTTTTTCAGGTTTGAAGACATTTTGGCATGAAACTATCATTTGGCACCAAACTTGGGATATGTGGTGCTATCCTCTGGATTGCCGCCAAAACTAAGAGATGTGGTGCCATCCTCTAGATTGGCACCAAAACTGGAAAATGTGGTGCCATCCTCTGGATTGGCACCAAAACTGGAAAAAGTGGCGCCATCCTCTGGATTGGTGCCATATGGGTTAAAAATGGCGCCAAAGTTTGTTTTGGTGCAATAGGCGCTAGGACTAGCACTATGGAAATGGATTAGAAAAAAAAAAGTTTTTTGATGATTACTTTGTGGACGTAGATTGATGGGCATATTATGGCTTCGCGGGAGCGATGAGTTCCCATAGTTATGGGGCTATTAGATGGCTTTGATCAGGCTACATTAGCCAGATTAGGGAGATTGGGACTATGGGTAGTGGCTAAGATGCCCATTATATGGGCTCATAGGCCTATGATGATAGCTCTAATGGAGTGGTGGAGGAGTGAGACATCCTCCTTCCTACTACCTATAGGTGAGATAACTATCATCTTGGAGGATGTGTGGAGGATTCTAAAGTTACTGATTGCTGGAGTGAGGCCAGTATAGGGCATTTGCCTCAAGTTACCTAGTTCTGACAGCAAATTAGTGGCAGATGAGCTATGCTTTGATGTTGGCAGCTAGAGTAGATGACTTTACACTAGTTTTGTGTGCAGTGATCAGGGGACTTGTGATGCTGGATTGATGTGTGCAGGGCTTCTCAGTGGGTTGGGGGGAATAGATTGAGCAGATGGTGTAACATGAGATGATGTATGCATGGGGGCCATGTATGTTAGGCCAGTTGTACCATGAGATGCATACCATTGTGTATCACTTGGACGAGACTTTGTCTACTGGGGTGACATTGCTTCATGTATGGGCCTTTGAGCACATAGATATCACAAGGCCTCAGGGTGCTCTATTTCAGGGACAGTTTGAGGTGTATGTATTTTTGTATAGGGCACCACACTAGTATTCTTATGTTGGGCAACTGTGATATTGGCAATGTATTTTTTATGCTTTGGTATGTATTGTGTGGCGTCCCTATATTGGAGTGGAGGCCTAGGTGGATGATCACATCCATATACCATATACATTCTAGGCTAGGTACTTGATAGGCTGAGGGGATCATACCATTGATATGTATCTCCCCTCATGGGTGCTAAGATAGTTTGGATTGTGAAAGGACTTTCCATAGGTGATGGTAATTTTTGGGAGGTCGCAACAGGATGTCAGATGGCCACCAAGGATACAGCCTCAGGTGTCTATTTAGGATATTGTGGGACTATAGCCTGTGCAATGGGATTGGGATAGTACTGTGGTAGATGCAAGGACCACCCAAGACTATGATCGGTGGTGTGAAGTGTGGAGACTGATCTATTTGACAGATCCTACTGTAGAGCCAGATATGACAGTAGAGGAGGGAGAGGAGGGGGACAAGGTAGAGGAGGAGATAGTGCTAGAGGAGGTGGAGGTTGATGAGGATGATGTAGAGGAAAACTAATGCATTGTAGACTTAAACAAAATTTAGGGGTAAACCTATCTGAATAGTCCACTCTATCATTGCATTCCTACATTGAATTATCGACTAAGGAGCGTAAGCTTATGATGATGCCCGCATTATGTATGCCTTCAAGACTCATTTCTATCCTAAACTAACTCATACAAACTTATTCTAATTAATCTAATTTACTAAAGTTCACATAAATGTAAGAACAACAAAAATAGTTTAAAATCTAGTTGCTATGGGTAACTTCAGCATAAGCTGAAGATAACTATATTCAACAGAGAATTGCAAAACTAACTCAAAGTACACAGAATGATAAAATAATTGACACTAACCTCCGGAGGACTTCAAATGTGCATTCTATTCATGAATCACAATGACTAGAAATAGCAATCAAGATATCTTCCACAATGCAATTTTATAAAATAACATGAAACAGTTTTAACTAGAGATGCATAAATAAAGAAGGAAATGTACGAAGTGAGAGTTAGTACCTTGAGTGGCCAGCTCAGGGAACTGTCTCACTTAATCTAGAAACTAAAACTACTTTAGATTCTCATAACACATAGTTGTATTTACTTCATATCAAAGAAAAATCTTCTCAAATTGTATTCAATAAAACATGTCTATATCATCCAACATAAAAATAGAGTAACCATTGAGCAACTGTAAAAAATAAATTAACTTGGAAAGAAAATCTATAACTTTCCATCAAACTCATCCCTCCTAACTTATACAGAAATGGGAGAGTACGATGTAACTACCAACTAAATTGATCATAAATTCATCCCTAGATATCAGGGTATAGGTTTGAGATCAATTTATTATTCTAACTAAAACAAAGGAAGCAGAGTCCTACTCAAACAAAAATTCCTACACAATAGTTCATGAATGAAAACACATAAGCTACTATTAGAATCCTAGAACAAGTCTTCTTCTTCTCTTGTATTATTCATCCATGATGATCACGTTCAACTTCAGTTAGTGCTTAACTGTGATTTCCTTCAATGCTCTATCTTGCAATGTGCTACAAATTGTCCTCTCCTTAACGCTACCAACTTGCTGCTACATAAGGTTAATCCATAAAACATATGCATACAAAATAGCCTTCATAATTAATCTACAAAATCCCATTTATATACATACATACTTATGTCTAACTGATGTAATTGACAAATATTATCACCATGTTTCATATTGGGAGATTAGGTACAAGGTTTGCAGAATATATATAAAAGACAACATATTATGGTAGTAATGTCTTAGAAAAGTATCTAAAACATCATAGGTATAAAATCTGGAAGCATAAGAAATAGCATAAAAGAAGTCAACATTTTAACCCGTCATTTCCCCCCAACTTAGACTTTTCTTGTCCTCAAGCAAAATATTTAATAAAACACCTAGGGGAAAAGGTTATAATGCAAATTTATTTGCCTCAGATCCATATCTTCTTTGACCCCCTTTCTTTGTTTGAGATAGAATCCATTGTAGCATGCAAGTTTCTCCAACCTGATTAATTTAGCATGCCTGCACTCATTAGCTCTTCCTCCTGCCTAGTGTGGCACTGGATAAAGAAGAATAGGAGGGTGATAAGTAAGGGGTGGCCATTCCACTCCTTTTTTCTCTAAGATCTAGATATACCTGTGCAACCTCTCAAACATATTCATAAAGTTGTGGATGAATGAGGCTCTTTCTTCTGCAATTCTAGGGTCAAACTATCCCATCTATTCTGCACATACCTCTTGCAATTCTGAATGATAGATACTGCCAACCATTGTATTCTTCTATAATCCTTGAGTGTTAAATCCATAATTACCTTACCTGGACCCTTATGAGAAAGTAGTGTTAGCCATTGGGTAAAGATTACTTTAGGATCTAATGCTTCTTTCCTAATCTGTAGTGGGACTTTCTTCTCTTGTTCCCCATATCTATCCATTAGCTCTCCTCTAAGCTGCTCATTTCTTAGGTAAGACATTAGTGCTTTGACTTGAAGATCACCAACATAGATCAAGGGGTTCCACTCTATATCTTATTCCATCAAATAATTGTGTAAACAGTATTCACACGACTGATCTTGTTCTTCCAAACTAACTCCTTGAAATAACTGGAAAAAATCATGCCTTGAATAGATAGAAATAGACTGATCATTGATGAATCTATTGAATTGAAAACTAATAAACTTTTCTTTGAGAAATAAGGCATAAACTTTTGGTGGAGGTCTGCATTCTATGATTTGAATTGCCCTGTCAACTACCTCTGTTAGCTTCCCTTCCAACCTTTTTTAACTCAGCATTTTAACTTTCTACTAATGCATTAAGAATTTGCTTCTCCTTCTCCCAGTTTTCTTTATCTTTCTTGAATTCATCATTGAACTTCATCAATTCAAAACCCATAGATAGAACAGTGAGGCATGTTGGAGGTCTTATTATAGGAGGCTACATGATTGGAGCTTCTTTTTCCTCATTTTCCATTTTACTCTCAATCACTTGTGCTAAGAGATCCATGTTAGAGCCATGACCATATGTCTGAATTTTCTCTTCTAATTCTTTTATTCTCATCTCTTCTCCCTATCCTTTTCCTCATACTTCTTCACTTGTTCTTCTAATTGTTTAATTCTATTAAGGCCTTCCTAAAGTTCTTGCCTCATATTTTTATCTTATATCAACTCTTTTTCTTGCTCAACATCAAAACCTTCATCCTTATTTTTAGTAACATTAAAAATTTCTCTAATAGGGCTGCCAGGAACTATTTTTCCCATTTTTCTTGCAATGAAAATATCCTCTGAATCTAAACTAGAGGATGAAGAAACATACCTTTTACGTTTGGTAGGTATACTGACATCAGTAGGAGTATTCCTGGGGACATTTCCTTCCTTCTTTGAAGTTGTGTCCAACAATGTTGGATCTTGATGCTATTGTGCTTCCTCCTTTTCTACTTCCCCTTGTCCCTCATCAAATCTTTTTCCTACATTCTATCTCCCTAGCCTTCCTGAATGCCTAGGTGTGATAGTTTCTAGCTTATCCTCACTTTTTCTCTTTTTCTGACCTCTCCTCTTCTTCCTTTCCCCAAGACCCTTCTCTTTCTCAATACCCTTATGCTTCTCTACATTCTTCTTACTCTTCTTCTTCTTAGAAGAAGTAGAAGCATCACTTCTCATAGTTCCCCTCATGGGTTTAGGGTTAGGAATTGAAGTTTCTTCTACTATCACTGGCCTAGTTTCTAGAGGAATTTCCTCCTGTGGTTCTTCTTGTTCAGGATCAATTTCAGGTTCAACCTCGTGTTCAACCTCTGGTTCAACATTTGGTTCAACATTAGGTTCATCTTTTGGTTCTAGCTCTTGTTGAGGCTCATCTACTTCCAACAATTTAGAAATATCCTTGCATTATTTAATAGCATCCCAGCTAACCTGTGGGTGCTGGATTCTCAAACTTCTTTTAACCAGTAGAACTACCAAACAATGATGAGACAATGTAGTCTCTATTTGTCTTTTCTAATACTGAAATGCCATTCTCTTCAACATATTGTACAAATAATTGGGAACATTAACTAGTTTGTCATGGCGCAGGTGATTCGACAATTTAAAGTGTGCAGTATACAACAGGTTATGTCTACCATCACAAGTGATATATTTGATAATATATGAAGCACATTTCCCCCAAAAGAAAGGAAGGGATAATGTTTTTGTACCTTGTGTGGTCCAATCTAGGTTCTCACCATGTTCACAAAATTCCTCCTTCGCTGCTACTGCATCAGCACGGGCTGGATACTCAGACCCTGTTCATGGTAATTCGGTGACTTCGGCAATAGCTATTTCAGAGGTGTCCATAACTAATCCCCTCACTGTCACTTTGTCATACTAGAGAGTTGCTACAAAATCCCTTGCCGTATCATTGTCATACTCTGTTAACTTCAAAAAAATAGTCTAACCACCCCAATCTAGTAAAGAGTGGGAGAACCAATACATCTTCCAATATCTCCTTATGCACCGATGGTTCTCTTCTGATTACATCACCCCCCATTGCACCTATATTCTACACTCTTATCACTTCTCAATTCTATCTAATTTCAATTTTACCATCTCAAAAAACTGCCTGTTAATACTTTCACCCCCCAACTGTAGGTTTTAGAGTGCTTTGTTAGTAGAAATTTGAAATTCAGCTCACTCACAGGGAAATAACAAGCTCACAATTCAGGGCAGGTCGACTATCATAGAAAATGGCATAGGAAAACCTTGACAATAGCTTAAAGAAAATTTGATTCATGGTAAAAAAAATAAAAATGAACCATATACCCCTCCCCCCAACTGAAAGGTGAAGTGACCACACTTCATGAATGAATGTACAGGGATGAAAGAGTAATGATTACATGAAAAGTCTGATATATTGCCGCATGCATGAGATAAGAACTTAGTAATAATGAATATGAATAGAAACTTTGAAGATAATCATTAAAAGGTTACCTTATGTGCATTGATTATGAAGAGCATGGAGCAGATTGCCTTGGAAAAAGAGATCAGTATGTTGGCATTGATTTGACACGAGCAGAGTAATATGCATAGAGAAAATGGGAGGGTGGTGGGTATGTCAAAATTTATTCAAGTTGGCAGATCACAAAAGTTGATGTAACAGTCGGTTAATACAATTTGAACAAACATGCCGCAACAATTGGATTATTGAAGGTGATTGAAGCATGTGGAGTAGTAAGGAAATGTGCATGAAGAAGAATGAAATGTGTGCCGAATGGTTGAAAATCTCTACATACACTCATTGCTATAGGTACCTGTAGCACAGGTCTTGACTGAATATGTTCAAAAAGAAGAAACTAGGGCCCAACTGTGATAGGTCCCTATAAAATTGACAGTGGTCATCATGTACAATGTGTTGTGTGTGCATGTGATTTTAAAGAAAAGAAAATTATGTTTCAGCAACAGGAGTTGAGTATTTTAACTCAACCTCCACATCACTGGACAGTCTTGGTGGATCAGTATCTGAATGTGTATCATTTGGTGTCGCATCATTGTTATTAGGAGTGTCAGGAGGACCATACTCAATAGCTAGAGAAACAAGAAACTCATCCTCCTGAAGTGGGTTTTTATACAGTTTTAGCCTATGCCCATTTACTAGCAGTGAAAACTGAACTACATCAATAGTCTGCAATTGAATTGTACCATTAGGAAAGACTTGCTTGATCTCATATGGCCCTAACCAACATGACTAAAGCTTGCCCTTGAAATCCTTATATCTTGAATCGTAAAGGAGTGACTAGTCACCTGCAGTGAATTCCTTTGTCTCGATGTACTTGTCATGTCATTTTGCTCTTTATTTCTAGATGACCTCTATGTGATGAATGGCCTCCAATCAAATTTCATCCAAATCATTCAAATGTTGTACCCTATCTTGTTGTGTTGTCGTCAAATTCATTCCTATCTACATTGTTGTCCTGAGGGTTTTAAGTTCAAATTCTATAGGCAGGACTATTGTCTTACCATAGACCAACTAATAAGGTGTAAACCTTGTAGTTGTCTTCCAGGTTGTTTTGTATGCCCAAACAACTTCAGGGAGCCTAGAAACCTAATCTCTTTTGTGAAGTTGCACTATCTTTGTCAAGATGTTCTCAATCTCCCTATTTGTGACTTTCTGTTAGAATTAGAATAGACAACTGAGAGGGGGGGTTGAATCAGTTGTCCAAAACTTTCTTCTAATTAATCACTTAAATCCTTTCTTAATTCAGCAGCATTATAATAAATCAATCATGGAAATATAATGCAGTAATTCAAGAACAAAAACACATTAACACATATGACACCAATATTTTTGACGTGGAAAACTTGGTTAAGGGAAAAACCACGGGGTGACTAACCCAAGATTGTATTCTCTATTAGAAGAATAGAAAGAACAAAATGGCACATGCTAATTAGGGCTCACTACCTGAGCACACTACTCACAAGAGGCCCACTACCTACAAGAGAGACACTGTCTACAGAATAATAAGTATTACATACTTGAACTGAAGAATAGCATCTTTACCATGCTTGAGTCAGTCCCATTTAAGCCCAATATTTCTACTCTACCTTTCTCTCCTCTACTCTCTACCACACTCTCATCACCACCAGACACTTTTGAAATGACTTGACAATTCCTTATTTATACAAGACATCGACTTAGGGATAATCATCCAAGTCAGCAAACATTACAGAGCAAATACATAAATACCACATAACTAATTACAAAAAGACTTCACGTGGATCAACACACTGTTAGCCACACAGATCTGAGACTTCAATCTTCCTTTAGGAACACGCCAATCTTCATACAACATCTTCAAGATCATCCGCAGGATGTGTAACTCATTCGGTCATCCTGACTTGGGAAGAACATCATCATCCGGAAGTAATTCTTCAATTGTGAGCTCAATCTTTAATGTGGACCTTCAACATGAACTAGACATAATCTAAAGACCTCCACAAGCTTACCTAAATCACCAAGAACATCCACACTACTTCTACTTATTGAAATCATTCTCTCCTTCTTCTAGAACCTCAAGAGCACAGTCTATCATCACTGTCATATTGGAATAGATGCTTGCGGACCTCTAGACCATGAACCAATTGAGTTGTCAATTCAAATTGACTTCATAGACACTCCATCAAATCCGCACAACAAGATATTTCATTTCTGGATCTCACCGGACCTATCTGTGTCACTCTGTCACCTCTGAACACTTTCTGAACCAGTTTTACTTAAGCAGCCATAACTTCTTCAGATCTTCATGTGGACTTCTAAAATCTTTACTGGATCATCTTAAGACACATATCTACAAACCCTTTGATGTGCATCCTCTGGTCTTCATCTTAGCTAGAATCTTTTCCTCACTGTCTTCACTATTCTTCTCTGTTCCTGATAGGACTAATTTTCTCAATATCCTTAGCATACAGCTCATCCAATTCTTATCATCAATGCAACAAGAGTATGTTGACATCAATGACAACACCGGTTAGGCCCATACTTGCAACAATCTCCTCCTTTGTCATTGATGGCAACATATGATGTGAAAAACTGTTTCAACCATCAAAACAAGAACTTCTTCTTACTAACACACCACCCCCTATCAACAACAACCATTCACATGTCTTCTCTTCCTTTACTGCTCCCCCTTTGATCAGCAACCACTTGTTTTTCACATGTCTTCTCTCCCCCTTTGACATCAATGGCAAAGGGCACATGCTTGCATCACTTCCACCTAACCATTGGCTTGAGGATGGTAGGGAGTGGATTTCTTATGTCTGATATGATATTCCTCAACCAATTTGGTGATTAAATTAGATGTAAATTGTGGTCCTTGGTCAGTTACTATCTCCCTTGGAACACCATACCTAGTGAAGATGTCTTCATACAAGAATTTTGCCACATTGCCATCTCTAGCAAATTGTAATGCCTTCACTTCAATCCATTTAGTTAAGTAATCAGTACATACCAAGATCTACTCTTTGTTATTGGATGTAGGAGATATAGGACCCACAAAATCCAATCCCCACTTTTCAAAAGGAACCAATAAGATCTATGGTTGTAAGGGCATCTCATCACTTCTTGTAGACCTCCCCATTCTCTGACATCTATCACAGCTCCTAGTGTACTTGATAGCATATTTATGAAGTGTTGGCTAGTAATGCCCTATTGTTAGTATCTTGAAGACTGTCCTCTTGGTTGCAAAATGTCCCCCACAAGGTTCATCATGGCAGGCCTTCATTATAACAAACACTTCATCCTCCCCGATACATCTTCTCATAATATTGTCTGGGCCAGTGTAAAATAGGAATCTAGAAATCCAAGAGTAAGAAAAACACTTGTGAACTAGCTACCTCTTCTCCCTTGGAGGGAAGTATCCTGGAATCTTCCATGTAACCAAATAATTGGCTATATCTGCATATCATGGAGTGTGTATAGTGAGAGAAAATAGATGCTCATTAGGAAAAGAATCATTAACCACTCCTTCTAGAGATTGTGTAAGTAGTCTAGATAGAAAATCAGCAACTACATTGGCCTTGCCTGGTTTGTCAATAATTGTAATATCAAACTCATGTAACAACAATAACCATCTTACAAGTCTGTCACCCACTATTGGCTTGTTCATCAAATATCATATGGTTGCATGATCAATATGTATGAATACCTTGTAACCAGTTATGTAGTGCTTGAATTTGTTAATTGCATAAACAACTACCAACATCTCTTTCTTTGTCACAGTGTAATTTAACTCAGCTCCTTGCAGATTTTTACTTACATAGTCAATGGCATATTCTTTGGTTCCTTCTTGTTGGCCTAGGAATGCCCCAATGGTAAAATTCAATGCATCTGTATGGATGTCAAAAGGTAGTGACCAATTTGGAGCTTTGAGAACAAGGGCTTGTGTCAATGATGTTTTTATCTTTTCAAAAGAAATCTAACAATCTGATGTCCATTCAAATTCACTATCTTTGGTTAGCAGAGTAAACAGAGGTGCAACAATCTTGCTAAAATCTTGAATGAATCTCCTGTAATATCCTGCATGGCCCAAGAAGCTCCGTACATCCTTCTATCTTTATGGAATAGGTAGGGTAGATGTGACCTCAATCTTCTTTGGGTCAACTTGGATGCCTGCACTTGAGATGAAATGTCCCAAGACTATTCCCTATGTCATCATCAAAAAACAATTTTCATTACTCAAAGAGAGGTTGTGCTCTGTGCATCTTTTCAACACATTCTCCAAATTGTGTAAGGATTCATCATATGTATCACCATATGTGGTGAAGTCATCCATATATATCTCCATGCTGTCATGGGTAAAATCAGAGAAAATACTAAGGATTGCTTGTTGAAATGTAGTAGGAGTGTTGCACAAACCAAAGGGTAAGACAAAGTATGCATATGTCCCCCAAGCGCAAGTAAACATTGTCTTATCATGATCCTCTAGAGCAATCTTAATCTAGTTATAACCACTAAAACCATCAAGAAAGGAAAAATATTTCTTGCCTACTAAAGAGTCAAGAACTTGGTTAATAAATGGCAATGGAAAGTTATCCTTCCTGGTAGCAGTATTCAGTTCCCTATAATCAACACAAACTCTCCATTTGCCACCTTTCTTGGGCACTATGACCAATGGTGAAACCCATTCACTATCTGAAATGGGGTATATAAAGCTTGCATCCAAAAGCTTTTGAAGCTTGGCTTTTACAATATCTTTGAGGGTGGGGTTCATTTTCCTTTGCTGCTACCGAATGGGTCTATAGCCATCATCAATATATATTTTGTGCATGCATAAGGTAGGATCAATGCCTTTCATGTCACTATGATCCCAGGTGAATGCTATTGAGTGTGTATGCAATATTTCGTGCAAAGATTGTTGTTATTCATCAGTTAATGTATTCTTAATATTCAACATCTTACCTAACTTGATTTCTACTTGTTTAGATAGTTCTTGCACAGAAGACAAATCAAGGCTGGGTAACTATGGTAAGCATTGCTGGGGTAATAAAGCATGAAATATTTGGGATACCTCCTCTAAGGAACTACTGGGTATTATGCTACTCAAAGGGTCTTGTAAGCAAGATAGGTAGTCTTACTGCTATGGGTGCCTCCCACAATTATTTTGTATAACGTGAGCAATTAATTCATCTTCATCTGGAATATTCAATAAAGGGCTATGTTTAATAGTCATCAAGGTTTGTAGGGAATAGGTGTCCTCATCCTCTAGGCTAGGCCAAATGGTC
This sequence comes from Cunninghamia lanceolata, assembly GCA_027924645.1. Taxonomy (NCBI): domain Eukaryota; kingdom Viridiplantae; phylum Streptophyta; class Pinopsida; order Cupressales; family Cupressaceae; genus Cunninghamia; species Cunninghamia lanceolata. The sequence continues at coordinate 1,768,018 of BSBN01001054.1, forward strand.
TGCTCAAGCTTATGGTATGGATGGGTTGGTGGATATAAAACCAATTTCTTGGTCACAGTCCCATTGGAGATGATCATGTTACCAGACTTGCAACCTATAAATGCATCAGCAGTGGCAAGCCATGGTCTACCTAGTATAAGAGCATAACTAACAAGATTAACCTTTGGCTGCAATACTATAAAATCAACAGGGCATTCCCAAGAATTTAATGCAATGAACAAATGTTCTATGACTCCCTCAGGTTTGACTATAGACCTATCAGCTAATTGCAAGACTATCGGAGTAGGCCTAAGGTTGTTCAATTGGAGTGTCTACATTGTCTCCTTGGTCATGACATTAATTACAGTACCTAAATCTATCAAAGTATTCTTGATCAGAGTCCCATTGATCTTGACATCCACCACTGGACTACCTGTGTCTATATATTTTGGACCAATTATATTACCCAACATGATATCGACAAGATTACCTAAAACATGCACTGTCTGAGGGTCTTTTCTCTTCCTTCTTGACTTCTTTATGTAAAGATCCCTAATAGTTTTGGTGTAGATAGGAATATCCTTGATGGCTTGGATTAAGGGAATCTTAATACTTATATCTTTTAGTTGGCTAAGAAGGACAGTATCAGTTTGGACTGTTTGCTTCTACATGGCCAAGCGCTCAAGGAAAGGAGGAGGCTTCTGTTGTAAGGTAGTTTAGGCATCTTGGTTTGATTCAGGTTCCAAAGGTGGTTTATTGGAGGCTTCTTCAATGGGTTCTTCATTTTCAAACTCTATAATTTGAGGAGATGAAGGCCCTACAAGTTTCTTCCTTGATCTAAGATGAACATTAATCACATCCACCCAATAGGTGGGATATTCCATTACCTCATTAGTATAAGCCTACTAGACAGGCTTGTTGTTAGGGTTAGGTGCGAGTTGGGTAGGGATTTGGGTAGGTCTAGGAGGTGGATTTTGAGGTGTTGATGGGGACATTATGGCTAGCTATTGTGGTTGAGATGGAATCATAGGTTGCTGAAATTATGCATTTTGCTGCCATTGTTGGCCCTTGTTCCACTAAGGCTGCCATTGTTGCTGCTGAGTAGGCCACTAGGGTTTATAGTTGGGACCTTGGAAATTTTGTTGAGGCCATGGATTTGGTTGCTGTTGGTTCCAACCAGCTTGTGGAGTAGGCCATTGTGGGTTTTGCCATGCATTTGGGTTACCAAGTCATTATTGAGTATTCCAAGCAGAGAAATTCTAGTTTGCAGCAAGAAAGGGAGAATTAAAATTAAGTGGATCAGAGGGCATACCTTGCCTTTATTGCCAAGGTCTCCTTTGAGCTATGAAGAACAGTTGCCCATCTTCTCCTTCAAATGGCTATAATTTTGGCCTTTCAATATTTTCTTGTTGGATACTGGCCACCCTTTTGCATTTACAATTGACCTTCCTCTGTCTACAACTGGGGCAGTATTTAGTAAGCATTGCATCTGCCACTTCTTGTTTCTTCTTGATATAAAGAGTGTCCAGCTATGTAGCCATATGGCTAATAATGTCCTCCTTCATGTTGGTCAGCAGGTTACTAATTTCCACTCTTAAAACTCCATTAGTTGCCTTACCTATGATGGTTGCTCTTTCTCCCCTTGGTTTTCTAGAAAAGGTTCTAGAATCACTTCTGCAAGCTCTACAGACATCTTTAAAGGGAAGTTGATATATATCCCTTGTTCCAATGAGATTGAGCCTGCACCCATGTAGTCATCATTAACTCCCCTCAAAAAGACCAACTTCAGTGATTCTTCAAACAATCTATTTTGAGGGTTTTTCTTCAAGGCAAACTAGAATCTTTCAACATAGTCTTCTAGTGGTTCATCCTCTTTTTGTGACATCCTAAAGATATCATCTCTCTTCCTATCATGTCCTTTACAGTAGTCTTTATATTTTGCCAGGAACTTTATCTTCATGGTTTCCCAGTCTGGAATGACATCTTTCCCCAACCGCATAAACCATCTTAAAGCAACATCTTTAAGTGTGGTAGGGAATAGCTTGAGTCTGTAAGGATGAGTGGTGTAGTCATAACTCCTACACAAGACATCAACCTTGAATAGGAAACTGTCAAGATCTTCAGTCAGCAAGCCGTAGAAAATAGGCAATGCAGAAGGTGGTATATTTTTTAGAGTAGCATCCCATGCTTGGTCTGGGATAGGGAATTCATTGCTTGTCCTAGAGGATCATCTACTACAGCATCTCCCATTGTTCTAAAAGTCCCTTCTGTAGCAATGGAGAAAGCTGATGGAGATGTAGATAGTGTTGATGAAGATGTAAGAGGAAACTCTTCTTCAACACTTTCTACTGTATAATTGATAAAGTCAGTTGTGTCCTCATTATCCTGAGAAGTCGAAGGGAGGAATCTACCTCGGTGATCTCTCTGCCTCTACATACAGTAATTTGAGCTTTATGTTTTAGCGGTCCTGTACAATGTTAGTAGAATATCTGGTGTTTCCTGAAGAAAAATAAATTCATTAATTCTAATACTAGAATCAAAATTTAAACTATGAAAGCAAATAAAAACTAATGAGACTATGAAGAGAACACCATCCCCAGCAATGATGCCAAAAATGTAGAGGAAAACTAATGCATTGTAGACTTAAACAAAATTTAGAGGTAAACCTATTTGAATAGTCCACTATATCATTGCATTCCTACATTGAATTATCAACCAAGGAGCGTAAGCTTATGATTATGCCCACACTATGTATGCCTTCAAGACTCATTTCTATCCTAAACTAGCTGATACAGACTTATTCCAATTAATCTAATTTATTGAAGTTCACAGAAATGTAAGAACAACAAAAATAGTTTAAAATCCAGTTGCTACGGGTACCTTCAGCTAAGCTAAAGATAACTATATTCAACAAAGAATTGCAAAACTAACTCAAAATACATAGAATGATAAAAGAATTGACACTAACCTCTGGAGAACTTCAAATGTGCATTCTATTCATGAATCACAACTACTATAAATAGCAATCAAGATATCTTCCACAATGCATTTTATAAAATAATATGAAATAGTTTTAACTAGAGATGCATAAATAAATAAGGAAATGTACGAAGTGAGAGTTAGTACCTTGAGTGGCTAGCTCAAGGAACTATCTTACTTAATCTAGAAACTAAATCTACTTCAGATTCTCATAACACATAGTTGTATTTACTTCATATCAGAGAAAAATCTTTTCAGATTGTATTCAATAAAACATGTTTGTATCTTCCAACATAAAAATAGAGTAACCGTTGGGCAACTGTAAAAAATAAAGTAACTTGTAAAGAAAATCTCTAACTTTACATTGAACTCATCCCTCCTAACTTATATAGAAATAGGAAAGTATGATGTAACTACCAACTAACTTGATCATCAATTCATCCCTAGATATCAGGGTATATGTTTGAGATCAATTTATTACTCTAATTGAAACGGAATTAGGGTCCTGCTCAAACAGAAATTCCTACAGAATAGCTCATGAATGATTACACACAATAGCTGCAATTAGAATCCTAGAACACGTCTTATTCTTCTCTTGTATTTATTGCTCCATGATGAGCACATTCAGCTTCAGTTGGTGCTTAACTGTGACTTCCTTCAATGCTCTATCTTGCAATGTGTTGTGAATTCTCCTCTCCTTAATGCTACCAACTTGGTGCTGTGCAGGGTTAATCCATAAAACATATGCATACAAAATAGCCTTCATAATTAATCTACAAAATCCCATTTATATACATACATACTTATGTCTAACTCATGTAATTGACAAATATTATCACCATGTTTCATATTGGTAGATTAGGTTCAAGTTTTCCAGAATATCTATAAAAAAATATCATATTATGGTAGCAATGTCTTAGAAAAGTATCTAAAACATCATAGGTATAAAGTCTGGAAGCATAAGAAATAGCATAAAAGAATTCAACATTTGAACCCATCAGATGATGCTATTGGGATGTTGGTTGCAGCAGCAACATAGTAGGTTTTGGGGAGAGGTCGAGGTTAGAGGCAGCAACAACAAGGACAACAGTAGGCACCTGAGTAGGTACCTATGCAGTAGGGACAAAGGAGATAGATGCCACCATCGAGAGTACCACATTAGTACTAAGGTCAGAGGCAGGTATCTCCCCAGGCACCACCCCAGGCATCACCCCAGCAGCAGGCTCAGAGGGGACATATGCTGCCGCCATGTGTACCACCATAGTAGCAAGGTCCTAGGTAGGCACCACCGTAAGTACCTCCCAAGGCACCACCCCAGCAGTAGGTTAGAACATAGATGTGTGCACGACATGTACCTGTAGCTCAAATTAGGCCATTACACGGGTTGGGGCTACAGAGGCCTAGAGTTCAGGGATAGGGCTTGGTCCTGCCCTAGGTACTCATAATGTGTGTCGAGATACTCAAGATGATGATGAGGAGGATGCTGAGACCTTATGGGTCCAGGTGGCCAGTTTGAAGGACCTAGTGACTTATTAGAGGTAGGAGCTTGCCTAGTTACAGGGAGCAACTGCTTTGCTGGATGGAGGGAGTGGGGGAGATGGAGATGGGAAGATTAATGCAGTACATGCATAGATAGGGTAGCTGTAGACAAAAGTAAGGTAGTTGTAGGCACAGGTGGCTGGGGTCACCTTAGAGAGAGACACAGAGAGGTCCCTGTGTTAGGTTGCAGATGCACAGGTGGTGGCTTTACTGGCTGAGGTTACCTAATTGCAAGGGATGGTAGCCGAGACTAGTATTGGCTAGATTTACTTAGACTCCCAGTAGCATATCCAACAGTTGCAAGATTAGCTCTGAGAACAGTGTTCAAGAGTCGAGTATTATTATGCTGCTTATTGTGTAGTGGTTCCTGAGGGTTAGTGAGTACTTGGCTATAGTGAGAGGAGGAGATCGAGGATGTCTAGATCATACAAATCTAGGAGATCCCAATAGTCTGTGCAGCAACCACAGGCACCTCCATAGTAGCCACCTCAGAAGTAGCACCAGCCACATCCTAGGTCTCCTACCAACTTTGCTAGGGGTCATCATCCCAGGGTTGATAGTTTTTTATCTAATGTATTCTGGCCCTTGTGGTATTTTTGTATCATGACATTGTATTATTTTTGAGCGATGTATATTTTTGGTGGCGATGTACTTTATGAATATTTATGATATGGTGGTTTATGCATTTATGGATGTTTATGGTATGGTGTTGATGATGTACTTATGATTATGATAGATGTTTATGGATGTGATGGATTAGGCTTTTATGGGTATTTATGATTGTATTTATGATGTGATGGATATTTATGATGTAATTAATGTTATGGGTATAGATGTAATGTTATGGATATTATGGATGCATTTATGGATGTGTTATGGATTACATATATAGATGGGTTTATGCTTTATAAATGGTTATGGATGTTCTTTTGTTATGGATGCATTTTCTGTATGTGATGATATAAATGGGATATATGATCAAATTAATAAACATATATTATATATGATGAAAAATGAAATGGGTATGTAATGATTATGTATGTGATGGATAAATGGTTAGATGGATTATTTAATGATTTAATGAAATAAATGATAATGGATGTAATGATGAATGGATGAGTAAGTGGTTAATGGTAAAATGGTTATGGTAAATGATGAATAATATAATGATTAATGAAATGGTTAAATGATGAAATGATTAATGAAATGGTAATGATAAATGTAATGGTAAAATGATAGGTGACTATGATAATGCAAATGGACAAATGAATGAAATGATATTGGATAAATGTAATGGCCTAATGATAAGTGACTATGATAATGCAAAATGGACAAATAATTAATGAAATGATAATGAGATGGGATGGGTTAATGTTATGGTTGGATGCCACGATACATGTGATGTTCTTTACACCATGGGCAATAGGGTTGGCTTGTTGGGGTAGGTTTAGGTAGCATTGGGATAGGTTTAGGGATGGTTCTGTCACTTTAGACACCATATTATTAGAGGGGTTTTGTTGGAATTGGTGAGGTATGTAAAGTGGAGTGATTGATTGTGGGGGGGGGAATGTTAGATTAGGGGGGTATGTTAGAGTGGATGAGTGGATGGGGATGAATCATTTTTAAATGCTAAGTCCATATAGTGTGTTGAATGGTTGGTGATAGAAAGGGGGATAGATAAGATATGTAAAGTACTTGCATTAACATTATTGAGAGCATTTCTAGGTTTATTATAGCAAAAGAGGATATTTTTCACCAAGGTACGAAAAGACCAATGTGATGATATATATCTATTTTTTTGAATGGACTAGACTCACAAATAATATGTTGACCTCATGCATGCCCAAGGTAGTATAACCTTGCCTAGATGACGGAATGGGACTCATAACATAATTTTTTTTAGTACATAGAATGTATGATTAACCTTATATGTGAATGGGAAACACTATGCTAGAACCGACCCTACATCATCAAGATATGAATACCATTCTTGGAGTGATGAAATCAACCCACAAGCACGGCATACAAAACAATGACCATGTCCTTTATAGGTGTTTTCTGCCACTTACCATGATATAGTGAGATCAAGGTAGCTTTGGAATGATCCCTAGAACAAGACAAAAATAAAAATTAATAATAAAAAAGACCAACAAATCATACAAACAACCATTGTATCTCTTGCCATGATAAGTGTTGATAAGATGTTGGATTCTGCCTATTGTAGGAATGATATATCCATTAAGGTGAGAATCAGTTGGATATTGGAAGATAGGGACCATCCAACAGGTTGGATGGGTGCATCTTATATACCTGAGGACTGGATACTTCCTTCGTATTCCAGACTACCTACATACCCTGTGTCCACGGGATCAAGGTATTTTAAGATGCGGGTGAGATGAATATGTAGTTCTGGTTTGACTTGATGATGTGGGAATGGTTCAGGATAGATATGATGATGGTGGAAGATGATGTGCTAAGTGGGATTGTTTTTGGAATTTTTGTAATTTTGTGATTTTTATGGAGTTTTGGATTGTTTTTGGATTTCTATTTTTCCTAATGTTTTTGGATTTTGATGTTTTGAGCTATACAAAGGAGAGCATACAAGGATCCTTATTTCATGGATTGGCTTTGGATGGGATAATGTAGGGTGGGTGATTTGATGTTTTAGAATTCCAAGCCATGGGATGTGTGTGATGTGGAATGTTATTATGGATGAGAGGGCTTATTAGATGGTAGAACTGGCCACTACACATGGCGCCTAAGATAGGTTTTCACCATGGTACTTATCCAAGGCATCATCAAAGTGATTTTCACCATTGGATGACTTTATTGCACTTGATTTTTTTCTTGATTTTTTGATTTTTTGATTTTATTTTTATTTTTTAGTATTTTTTTATTTGGGATACTCAATGGGTTATGCATTAAACCTTTTTAGGTGCATGATGTTCATAGGCTCATCTAGAGGTTGCCCCTCCGGTGTTGTAAGCTGATATTCTCCTGACCCATAGCTGGTTGTGATGATATATGGTCCCAACCAATTAGGCTCAAACTTTCCTTTCTTGTGATGCTCTTGTAGTTTTCTCTAATTTGCCATAAGGATAAGGTCACCTATCTCAAACTTGTGGTACTTGATCTTTTTAGTATAGCTTCTACGTAGGTGGTTTTGATAGGATTCAAGGTGATTGAGAGCAGTCAAGCATTTCTCATCCAATAACTCTAGCTCATTTAGTCATGCAAATTGGTACTTGTCATTAGTGATTGTATTCTGCAATGAAATCTTGAGTGAAGGGAGCTCAACCTCAATAGGCAAAATGGCTTAAAAACCAAATACTAATGAGTATGGTGTGGCTCTTGTGGGCGTGCGAATGCTTGTGCGATAGGCCCATAGGGCGGGGTTGAGCTAAAGGTGCCAGTCATGGTCGTCTTCATTAACCATCTTTTTAAGGATGCATAAGATGGCTTTGTTAGAAGCCTCAGCTTGACCATTACCTTGGGGGTAATATGGTGTGGAAAAATGATGTTGGATGTGAAATTTCTCACACAGGGTTTGAACTTCCTAGTTTTTAAATGGTTTCCTATTATCTATGATGATGGAATGGGGAGCACCATAATGAAATATGATGTCTTGGAGGATGAATTTAGTGATTTGAATGTCAGTGGTAAAAGTGAGTGGAATCGCTTCAACCTACTTGGTGAAGTACTCAATAGTATAATGATAAACTTGTGGCCATTAGATGCGGGTGGTTGAATTTTGCCTACGAGGTCGAGTCTCCACTGTGAAAAGAGCCAAGGAGTTGTTATCAGTTGCAGCTCCTGTGAAGGTGCATGGATGAGATCAGTGTGTTTCTAACATGGTAGAAATTTCTTCACAAAGCGGTAAGCGTCTTGTTCATGGTTGGCCAATGGTACCCTATCCTCAGAATTTTCTTTGCTAAGGTAGGTCCACTAGAGTGTACCCCACAAATGCCTTTGTGTACCTCTTGTAAGGCCACTTCAGCTTCCCTAGAGTTGAGAGATCGTAAAAGAGTACCATCAAGACTTCTTTGATAGAGGGTATCTCCTATGAGGGTAAAATAGGAAGCTTGGCGGATGAAGGTTTTACATTGTGCGAATGATAGGTTTGGTGGGATGATGTTTTCATGAAGGTACATGTAGGTCTCTTGATACCATGGAGATAAGGGACCAATAATGTTGCACACTAGCTCAAATTGTGGTACATTGTAAGCCCGTATTGGAAGCTCTTTGATCAAGAACTCACTTTTTGCTATCCTTTTTCATGTCAACCAAGGATCCTATAGTGGCCATAGCATCTACTACTTTGTTGTTTAACCTTGGAATTTTCTCAAAATGGATATCATGGAAATAATCTTTGAAATCATCTACCATCCTTTTGTAGGGCAAGAGTTTTTTGTCCTTTATCTTGTACTCATTGTTAACCTATCTAATGACTAATTGGGAGTCTCCATAAACTGTCAGCTTCTCAATTTCCCACTGAATGGCCATGCAAAGTCCTATGATGAGGGCCTCATATTCTGCTACATTATTTGTGCATGGAAATGTGATTTTGTAGGATTTAGGGATAGTGTCTCCTTGAGGGGTGACAAACAAGATGCTTGTCCCCAAGCCATAATGTGTGTAGGATCCATCAAAATACATTTTCCATGTATCTATTGTTGGAGCTATTGTCAATATGGACTCATCTAGAAATTCTGCAAGTAGTGGTTGTTCTGTTAAGATAGGTGCATCAGCCAATTGATTGGTGATCACTTGTCCTTTGATGGCTTTCCTTTCTATGCATTCAATGTCACAATCATTTAGGATCATAACCCACTTAGCCATCTATCTTGTGAGAGCTACTCTATTCAGTAAATACTTGAGCAGATTGATCTTGGAAATGAGCTTGGTCTTGTGGTTAAGCATGTACTGTCTTAACTTTTGGGAAGTGAAGACAATGGTGAGACATGATCATTCAATAGGAGTGTAATTTAGGTCATAGGTCACCTAGGTGCGGCTGATATAGTATATTGTTATCTCTTTTCCTTGTTCATCATGTTGTCCTAGCAAGGCTCCTATCACTGTTTCTGCTGTTGAGATGTATAAAAGAAGGGGTTGCCCTTGCTTTGGTAGAATAAGGATGGGTAGGTTAGCAAGATATTCCTTATCTCTTCAAAGGTGTTCTGACACTAATTATCCCATACAAAAGCTATTTTTTCAAAGAAGATGTTGAAATGGTTGACACTTGTCTACAAGTTGTGTTATAAAACAGCAAATGGATTGAAGTTTCCCTTGTAGGCTTCAAAGTTGCTTGAATGTTTTGGGTGGAGGCATCTCCACTATAGCCTTGAATTTGGTGAGATCAGCTTCAATTCCCCTCCTTAACACAATGTATCCTAGGAGTTTTCTGGAGGTGACCCCAAAGACATATTTCTTGGGATTTAACTGCACTTTATATTGCTCTAGGCTGTCAAAAATTTTAGCCAACACATTTAGGTGGTCTTCTCTAGTTTTGGACTTTCCTAGTAAATCATCTACATAATCTTCCATTATGCTATGGAAAAGGTTGTGTAAGATGACTGTCATTGCCCTCTGATATGTAGCTCCTACATTCTTTAACCCAAAGGGCATCATAACCCAACAGTATGTTCCTAATGGACATATAAAGGAGGTCTTATGTTGATCTTCTTTAGCTATCTTTATTTGGTTGCACCTAGAAAATCCATCCATCAAGGATAACATCTAATGTCCTTTGGTGAAATCCATGATGATGTCTATGTTAGGTAGCAAAAAGTCATCTTTAGGGAAAGCCTTATTAAGGTCTCTAAAATATATGCAGCAATGGCTGCCCCCAGTGACTTTTGCTACTGGTACAATGTTTGATACCCATTCAAGATAGTCTATAGGGTGAATGAATCCCACATCTAAGAGTTTCTTGAGTTTCTCTTTGACAAGGAGTGCCACTTGGGGATTATTTTTCTTAGCTTCTACTTTACTGGCTTCGCATTAGGATGCACTCCAAGGTGGTGTATAACTAGAGTGGGATCTAATCCTAGCATGTCAATATATGTCCATGCAAAGTTCTGACTCCTCTATTTGAAGAAAGATAAGAAAGCCTCTTGTTCTTTCATTGTGAGGGATTCTTCTCAGAATGTGATTTTGTGTGTCTCCTCTATTCCAAGGTGCATCTCCTGTGATGCTTCAACTAGGATTGGTGATCTTTCTTGATATAGCTCTGATACTTCAGGGAGGTCCATTCTCTCATCTCCTAGCACCTTGTGGAGGTTTTCACTAGATGATACGTCCTTTATTTTGATTTTTTCTTCATCCAAAAGTGCTACAAAGTGTTTTTCACTAGGGGATGTTATTTTTATTTTCATATTTTTATGACTAAGAGCTGGGATGTCTCTCCGAAGTATGCAGATGTGTTTAGTTCCATGATGTAGCTGGCCCTATGATCTCCAAGGGGAAAGTGATCTCTAACCCCCATCATTTTGGTTATTGCTTCATCATTTTGTGTGACATCAAGGACGGGAGGTCCTTGTTGGTCCTAATCTATGATTTGGGGGTAAAAAAGAGGTAGGTCATTGGATGTAGATGACATGCTGGTTAAGGTGTAGATTGTGCATATGGATGATTCTAAGAGCTCGGTGAAATCATTGAAAGAGTCTTGATGGTCTTCTTCATTGATGTTGTCCACCACGGGGAAGGCCTTAGCAACCTCACTCAAGATATACTCAATATCAGTGGGGATAGACTTTTGTTTTCCATACCCTAACCCGTGAAGATATGGATTCCTTGTTAGTTGGATAGGCTCTACAATTCCTTGTTCATGAAGGTCTATTCTGCTTTGTCCATTGTAGCCCATATATTTGATAACTTCGAGACCTTTTCCGTAGATCTCGGTTGGGAGAGTAAGAGCTTCTTGATTCTCTTCTTCTTTGTATAACCAAGAAGCTATATCTTCGAGAACATCTTGTTCGAGGATGTGCTTTTTTTTGAAGGTAGGCAATGGTTTGCACTTGATGACCAATTTAGAGACTTCCTCTTCCTTAGGAACACCAAATGTCTTAGGAGATGGTGGCAATAGTCCCACACAAATTGTGGCGTGTAGGTCATATTCACCACATCCCATATCACTTCTCTTGATCTTGACCTTGGGAGGAGGGGATGTTTATGATGTTGTTGCCATGTTGGAGGGATCAATGTATGAGGTGGATGCTTTGGTAGCATTATTTTAAGGGTAAAAAGTGTGGTCATGCCCTTCTAAGAAACTACAATATTGGAAAGGATGAGGGTTGACATAGATGGTAATTTTTGTGTCATTGTGAGGGAATTTTAAGCATTAATAGAAGGTGGATGGGATGGATTGCATAGCATGAATCCATGGTTGGCTGAGAATAATATTATATGGGAGGTCAAGATCAAGTACTTGACATTTGGTTTCCAAGATCTTTTGTCCTACTTGAATAGGAAGCTTGATGGTGCACTCAGATAATCTTTCAGTGTCATCATATCCTTTGATGGTTATACATTCACTAGAATCCACAACCACATCGAAGTATCCCAAATGTTTTAATAATTTTAGATTGCAAAGATTTAGGCCGGAGCCACCATCTCTTAAGACTCGTTTGATGGTATGTTTGTGGGTTAGGACTTTGATGTGTAGGGATTTATTGTGTGTGGTATTGGATGTATGTAGATCTTTTTCTGAAAATGTGAGCTGGTGAGGTGAAGCGATGTGGCCTACGATGGCTTGGAATTGGTCAACATTCAAATTGGTAGGGACTTGGGTTTCCATTAAGGCTTTGTCAAGGACTTCCTTATGGAGGGGAGATGTGCATAGCAATTCGAGGATGGACATTTGTGCGGGGGTTTTTCTGAGGTGATCTAGGAGGTTGTACTTGTGAGCGAATGGTGGATTGGTAGGTGTAGACGTAGAGGGTTGATCATTGGTAGGGGCTCTGTGGATGGAAACATGGCCATGATGAGTAGTAATGGTGCAATTTGGTGTTTTATCTCTAATGGTGATGATGTTGACATGGTTGGAGTGATCTTCTATTCATCCCACAATGGAGTTGAAAGGAGAGGGAGGTGGTAAAACATTATATGTTTGGTTGGAAGATTTTGTTATGGTTGGGAAGGGGATCCTTGTATGCTCCTAAGTTGGCATTAGGTGATTGTCTTGGAGGTTCATCTATGGTTATATCACCTCTATCAATAAGGTTTTGTATACAATGTTTCAACCTCATGCAGTTAGATGTCTTATGCCCTTTCACATGATGATATTCATAATAGGCATTCACATCAAACCAAGAGGGTTTTAATTGATTTTCATCATAAGGTCAAATAGGGTGAAGTGTGATCATATCCACCTTCACAAGGTTATAAAGGAAATTTTCAATAGGTTCCCCTAAAGGTGTGAACTTCCTCTTAGGGTTGTTTTATCTCTGTAGTCCCCTAGGAACATTGACATTATTATTCATGGATGTATTTGGTGGGGTGAGATTTTGTACATTTTGGATGACCTTCACATCCATGACACCATTATTGAGGGTATTATTTTTTTACCCCAAAAGTGAGGTTTGTTATTGGATTGTGCATTGTTGTTCATATTGGAAGCGTTGGTGTTATTATTGTTGACTTTGTTGTTGTTGTTGTTGGTCTTGTTGTTGTTGTTGTAAAGGTTTATCAATCTTTAGCAATAAGGGCTCTTTTGATGGTTGTTCCTTTGTCTATAACCTCCTCAAAGGTTGATGCACATTGGATTTGTAAATGGAACCCCATTTCTTGGTTAAGGTTAGTCACAAACATAGTGACTAGTTGTTTTTTGAGAATTGGCCAAGGGAGTTTACTTGCTAAGCCTCTCCACCTTTGCAAAAAGGTGGCAAAGGATTCCCCACTCTTTTGTTTTTTGTTGCAAAGGTTAGTTATGGATATTTCATGCTCAAAATTATAGGAGAAATGATTCACAAATTTCTCCATGAGCACATGGAATGTCTTAATACTGGGGGGAAGATGGTCAAACCATTTGGTAGCTTGACCACCGAGGCTTCTAGTAAATAGTCTCATCAAATAGGTATCTTCATATGATACTTCTAGACAAGCTATGTAAAACTCCCTAAGGTGTTCCCTTGGGTCCCCCCTTCCTTTGTATTTGTCAAATTTTGGTGTCCCTAAATTTTTAGGAAAGGGGGACATGTGTAATGTTCTATCAAATGGATATGGGAAAATATCCTCAAAATAATATTGCTTTCTTTTGTTTCCATGTTGCATGTCATCAAACTTTTAGATCAATGATTGCACAATACTAGGTAAATCTTTGGTAGGTGGTGGTTGTAGAAAGTAGTTTTGTTGGTTTTGGATTAATTGTTGGAGGAAAGGTGGGATTTGATTAAGGGGTGGATTTTGATTTTGTGAGATTTGGTTTTGACTCTGATTTTGATGGGTGAGGTGTTATTGATAGGCAAGGAGTTGTTGTAAAACATGTGGTGAAATTTGTTGGTTTTGGTTGGGATTTTGTTGTGAAGTTTGGATAGAATTTGTGATAGGTGCTTGGGAGGTTGGATTTGTATATACGTGAGATTAGTTGAAGAGTTGTTACATGGATTGTTGTTAGGAATGTTGGATGTGTTGTAAGGTGGTTGTGAGAATAATTAGGTCATGAAATCTATGGTGTTAGCATCAAGTTGGGGAGCACTTGTGGAAGTACTTGTGTGCATGGTGTTGTTAGGAATGTTACAGGTGATTTGTGGTGTAGATGTAGTGATGGTGGATGTCGACATGGTAGAGACATTTGGTGTAGTTGATGTGGTGACATTTGAAGCTTGGGATGTGTTAGGGATATTATGGGATGTGGATGGTTGTGATGATGTGGTGACATTAGGTATGGTGGCCCCATTTTGAAGGAGGAATTAAAGATATCTATTGGGATCTAATTTTAGTACTCTATCTAGTATGTCCATGGAATCAATGTCTTGTATGAAATCTAGGACATCTTGATCTACATTGTTGGTGTTGGTTGGTTGGTTAGGTGGAAAAGGATTTATCATAGCATTGTCATCAAATGTCGGTAGTTTTTGGATTGTAGGGATATTGTTTTGGTCGGTTTGAGGCATCCCTATGCTAACATTGACTCTAAAAGGTTCCATGTCCTTGTTTTTCTTAGCTTGAGACCTTGTCAAGGGCATAAAATGGATTTGAGTGTGGATTTGGTTGGATGGATGAAGATTGAGACCTTAAAGAATATATTTCAAAGTATTGGACCCAAGGATAGGTGATGGTGAAAATTTGGTGAAAGTGAAAAAAGATTTAACCTTAAGAGAATAAAATCTCAAAATTCTAAACCTAAGGATGAATAATGATATGGATATATTACGGTTTGGTATAGGTTTAGGATTTAGAGAATAAATCTCAAAAGTTACAAACCTAAAGATGATTAATGATATGAATGGATGAGAAACCTTAGAGGTTAAGACCTCAAAGATAAATGGATGAATTGATTTTCAAAAATTTTGGACCAAAGAGGATGGAGGGAATAGATGAAGCAAGATGGTTCTGGGATGTAGGTGAAGAATGACCTTAGGATGAATTTGAAAGGGATGATGATATAATCTTAAGATAGTTTGGATGATAATTAACCAAGGAAAACCTTAGATGATTTGGATAAATAGATTTTGGATGATAATCAACTAAGGAAAACCCTAGATGACTTGGATATTTGGATGTCTAAAGATGTTGGATAGATTTTTATGATCTTTGAAAAGAATTTTCAAATCAAAGGTAAGCTTGAATAAATCTAGATCTTTGGATTATAAAAAGGATTTCCCTCCTTACTTAAGGTAGACTTATGACCTTAGGCAGAAAGGGGAGGATTATTTTACTTGAAGGTAGACTAATGACCAACAAGCAAAATGGGATAGGATGGTAAGATCTAGATTTAATTCTTGCACAAAATTGATTTGAGGTATGGTTTTGGATGTTGATTGATGTTTTGATTTTTGGATGATTTTGGATTTTGGATAATTTTGATTTTAGATTTGATGGATAGAATTTAGATAAGGTTGGGTGAATGTTGGATATCAAAATGAATTTTTTGAATGGATGAGTTAAAGGTCCAAATCTAAAAATCAAAATGTAGGATTGAAATGAAATGGTTAATGAGTGAATAGGTTATGACCAAAGATCAAATATCAAAATAATATTTATCCACAACCAAATGGTATGAATTTGGACAAAAGGTTGGATTATGTGGAGATGAGAAAGATGGATTATGGTTGGACTTGATCATTGATTAATGATATGAGATGAAGGGTCCAATGGTCATAATGATTTTTCTCTAAGGTCAAAATAGAAGTATGGTCGAAGGTGAATTTGCATTTTGATAGATTTTGACAAGGTGACCACAGATTTTGACTAAGTAGGACTCAAGGATTTTGGGACAATTTACCAGACATGTGTGGGATCTAGTCTCCAGATGACGCCAATTTTTAGTGATAAGGCATCAAAACAGAGTGAAATGGCACCAAAACAATGGATTATGGCATCAAAGGAAATGACACCATAGGGGAATTTTAAGGCACCAAAGAGAGAAGTTATATCACCAAAATAAGACAGTGTCTAGGATTTTGTTTAGATTTTTGACAATTTTTGGCAAATCTTGGATTTTTGGACTCAAACTTTTGGATTTTGAAGGTCAAATGGTTTATTTGGAAGGCTCAAATGTTCAATGGTTTGATTTTTGAAATGGTTCAAGTGGTTTTGGATAATGTCAATGAGATCTCTTGGCAAGTAGACAAACAATCAAACAAAAGAACATAATGGCCAAATTTTGGATATGAAGTGTAAGTGTTATGTGTATGTTCAATAGCTCCTCAAGGCCAAAATTTCCATGGGTCTAGATACAATCAAATACACTTGAAAACAATGCTTAGTCTACCTATGGTCAATGGCCAATGGCAACTTGTTCAAGCCCACAACTATTGGAAACAAGGTAGATAACTAAGAGGGCGAGTGAATCAGTTATCTTAAATAATTTAACTTTCTATTCTTCTTTAACAACTAGTGCAGCATCAAAACATATATGCATGCATAACCATGATAGGAGAAATAAAATCAATACACATAACACAATGATTTTGACATCAGAAACCCTATTAAGGGAAAAACCATGGGGTGACTAACCCAAGATTGTATTCTCTATTAAAAGAATAAGAAGTACAAAATGGCACTTGTCATTTAGGGCTCACTGCCCAAGCACACTGCTCACAAGAGGCTCACTGCCTACAAGAGACTCACTGTCTATAAGGTATATGTAAATTAACTAGGTACTTGAACTAATTAGGGCATCCACATATGCTGAGGTTTAGTTCTGGTTAGGCTCAATACACTGATCTGCTACACTTCATTCTTCCTCTGCTTAGTGTTGCTATTCTGTCACATACTGGATTTGTATAACTACTTCCACACTACTCTCTGCTTTTCTTCACACTACACAAAACACCACACACACCTTCATATCAAAATCCATCTGGTATATATATCCGCACCAAGGATTTCAACATCTTTCTAGTCGGCATCTGGAATACTCAAGATTTTCCCAAACTCTGGTCTGTCAGCTAAATCCTTCCTTACTAAGTGATGCATATCAAAAAGATAGCCATAGAAATCATCAATCATGTCGGCCAACCATGAATGATCCCTCAAGAAACTTGATCACCATCAATATCTCATCCAGATTAAGGTTTGATGCTCTGCCGGTCAGTTCTTCCTTAGTCTGCTCCACCAAATAGGAACTTAACATTTAGGAGCTCATATCTTTTCACTCGTTCATCACCGGAGGCTCAATCTCTGGAATGTAGTAGTCATGGTACTCCTCTTGACTTCCCCAAGTCCGTACTTTTCTGAGATATATCCTTTGAGAGATCTAGACTGATTGTCAGACCTTGTTGCATGCTCTGTTCTTATTCACCAGACCAAAACACTCTTCAATCTGACTTCCAGTATAGACATATCATGTGTTGCGGATGTGTGGGATGGACTTTGTTGCCATCAATGACAACACTCATGAAGCCATAGAGTGTCTCTTGCCAACAATATCCCCCTTTGGCATTGATGGCAACACTTAGTGAAAAATGAATGAGTGTCATAGCACACTCCCCCTTGGCTGATGCTCTATTCTTATGTACACTTTTCCAGAGCTCCCCCTTAGCTAGATTCCACATTTTTCACTACTCCTTACTCCCCCTTTGACATCAATGGAAAAGGGTGGAATCCACACTCAAAATTTAACCTATACCTAGCCGCATAAGTATATATACAAGTGATACTTACATATACTTAAGTATATCCGTAAAAGTTGTTTTTAATTGGATAAATTTTGTTGCCCAACTCTGCTTCATCCTGTCCAAAATTGAGATATGAACACTTAGCAAAAATACAAAGGCTTTTGCCCTCTTTAAATCTACTAGATCACTGGTTCAGGCTGTGGTCTGGGCATTAGTTAGGACCTCATGCATTGCCTCTAACTTGGGGATAATTATCCTTCTTAGTTCACTTAACCTGCTTATTCTGTTCTTCTTCTCCTTTTCAAGCCTCTTTATTTCATTTATAGTGGCAATAGTCTGGCACTCTTGATTCATTATGGAAGAGGTGAGAGGATCAAAAATTTGAGATAAACTCGATAGTTTTCTTTCTTGTTCTTCCACCTTCTTAGCAATGTCTGCTGTCACGGTGGACCAAGATAGACAAAATTTATATAAATCTCTGCCATCTTTAAGAGCATTTTCTAAGCTCTTTATCCCAATATCCAAATTTCTCCTATCATTTGTTATTAGTCCCTGCACCTTAGAGTATTTCTTTCCAAAAAATTATTTCCAGACTTTCTCTTCTGCTGACTTCTCCAAAGAATCAAAATGTGTGCTAATAGAATTAACAAGAGATTTCAAGTTACCAGATGAAGAGGCCGAAAGATCCTTCTAGAAGGACGGCATGATCTTCTCCAATGCACTGTATGTAATCTCTATTAGCTCACAGTCTTCCATGTGAGACTTCAGAAGCTTTTCTTTTGCTTTGGCTTGAGCAAAAGATGCTACCTTCATTGTTTGGACCGGAGAGAGAAAGTCAAAATTGAGCGGTCCTTGAAATAGCTCCGGTTCATCTAATTCCATCATTTCCTTGGTCAGGAAGTCTTTGACTACTTCTGCAGTGTCTTTTGCCAAAGATAGAGTCTTCTTTCCTTCTGTACCCTCAGAACTATCACCTGAGGTCTTCTCTATTTGGTCTTCTTTTCTTCCCTTTTCCTCTTCTTCTTGACTAATTTCCTCTTCTTTTCTTTCTTCTCCTTCAATTCTGGAGTCTATTGGGGGATCCAGAAGAGAGATATTTACTTCTTCATGAGCTTCCTCTTCTAGAATAGAGGAATCTAGGTCCTTAGTCTTCTCCTCACCTATCTCCTTTGACTCTTCTATAATTTTCTCAGTAGAGTCTTCCTTTGATGCACTTAATCCTTCGACATCAGAAGGTTCATTACTTATGTCCTCTATAATAGGAATATTGAATCTTTTGTATGCATTCTGGAGGATGTCTTTAGTCTCTTTTGCCACCTGATCAGTCTCTCCAAGCATAAGCTTGTTCATTCTGGATTTGCTCTGGAACTCATCCTTGCAATCCTTGAAGATCATGTTCATTTGTTTAGGAGTGATGGGAGGATAGAGTTGAATAGCTATCTATTCCCAGATCTCCATATCCTTTTCCTTAGCATTGTTCTTTCTCATTTCAAGTTCCTTCTCTAGGCTTATAAGAATTAGAGATATGATTTTAATGAATGCTTTATTATAGATGTTTAGATACTTGACTGTAGCATCTCGCATGATCTTCTGGTCAGCTTCACTATATTCATCATAGAATTCTGTCATTGGTTGTAGATTTCCATCCACAGTGACTGCATTGATGACATCATCAATGGAGAGAGTAGGCCTTTCAACAAATTCTTCTACTTCTTCATTTTCTTAACCTCCTCACCTGTCTCTATCTCTTCATCATCCTTGTGGCTTGTGTATAACCTTGTGGCCTTTGTTTTTGTTCTCTTCTCTCCTTTTTTGGATGTCTTTGCTTCCAGTTTTGAGGCTTTTGAGCTCTTAAAGGTGGTAGGTGTAGAGCTCTTTGAGGATCTAGTTGAGGAGGGGGCTTGCATTGGAGCACTTTCTTTTTTTACTTCTTGCCTTTCTTTCTCTACCCTTTCTACCTTCTCTCTATTGGCATCAACTACCTACTTTGATATCCCATATTTCTTGGCAACTTCTTCTACTTCCCTTCTCACTTTTCTCTTGATCTCAAGCTATCTCAGTTCAAGATGAACTTTTACACTCAACTCTTGGAAGGTTCCAAACCTTTTTGCCTCAGGATCCTTTGGTTGACTAAGTAGGTGTAGGACATGTAATTCCATAATTTTCTCATCCACCTCATAGCCCATTGGCATAATCTAGACTATTCTGGGCTCTACTGCCTCCATTAGGCATTGATCAGTGTCTACCATGAAGCACATTGTGTCCTTGTATTTTTCAACTAGAGATTGGGGGATTCTCTCTTTGGCCTGCACCATGCCTTGAAAGTTTTTGAAGTAACCCCACAGTGCTATATTTTGTGCCTTGGCATCACCAAGCCCATACATATAATTTCTGATTTGTATGGCAATAGGTCTATCACTTTGCCATATCCAACCATTAGTTTCGGGTAGCTCATTCATATAGTAGAAGAATAGACAAAGTATCAAGCCACCGTATTTAAATGAATTCTTTTTATCCTTCTTTATTTTCTACAAATTCTCTAACAGTTGGTTTAGGAGAAGCTCACAAAGATCATAGTCAGCATTTTTCCTTAGCATTTCATATGCAGTATATATAGCAGTTTGGAATATTGAATTCTCCCTGCTAGAGTGATAGATTTTGTAACTAATTATCATAGAGGCAAACTTGATATTCGGATCTATGATGTCTTCTATTGTCATTGCCCTCTTATCAAATTTTGATCCGGCAGCCTCACTTACAGTTTGATTTTTGACTGATTTGAGAGCAGGCAACCCATCAGATGAGTGCAATCCAATTACTGCCCTAATGGCATCTTTTGTGATCTTAAATGGCCTCATCAACCACATGAAGTTGTCATGCATTCTGCTCAGAACATACCTGACCCATTCATCTTCTACAAAATAGGGGAAATGGATGCACTGTCCAAAATGCTTATCCTGAATGACCTTGTATTGGGGTTTAAGTTCAAATGTTTCATCTACTAATTGCTTGTGATAGATATCCATCAGTTTGGACTCCCCAAATTCCTCAATGTTGGCATGAATATATACCCTAATATCTTCTACATGTAGAACCCCATGTGGAATGCTAGAGAATGTACCTAGGGGATCAACTTCTAGGGATTTGTAAGGATGTTTCTTGAACTTAGGGCGCGGTCTATCAGTGATTTTAACAACATTTGGAGTAGCCATCTTTCAAAGGATTCAGAGAGAGATATTCAAGAGTGTAAAATACCTTTTACGCTTCTAGGGTTCACGATAAGAGTCGAAAAGATCACTGGTTGAATCAAATTATGTGGTTGATCCTTGAGAGAGTTGAAGCAATCTTATTGCATAGCTCTATCTACCTTCTCAAATGCAAATGTGCAAATGATGAACAAAAGAACCCTTTTATTTCTGCACAAACCCTAATTCTATTTTGTAATAAATGCACAACTTAAGTTATTCCAGTTGCCTTAATCTTCTTGTCTTGAGAGATCTTTCCAGATCATAGAGATGCACTTAGAGCTATTCTTGGTGATTATTGACAATCTATCTTCCTTTCTCCAAGCATTCCATTTATCTGCAAATCAAGATACCTCAATTTTTGAATCATATCGGATCTAACTGTGAAAATACTGCTCTTACCGGATGACTGTTAAACTGGATCAATCTTGGATGATTAACCTCTTCAAAACTTCTTGCAAATCTTTTATATTTTTACCAAGGGTTATTAAGATATCTCTTTGAGAGCTCTTTAATCTGCAATACTCCATGTGCCAATTTTAGGCACCAATTGACTGGCTAGGGGAAATTGTTTTCTTTTTGTGACTCCCCCTGAGCCAGAGCTCATCCATTTAGTTTCTAGAAGGAATAGTAGCACCAGATTCTAGTGCGGATGCATCCCCAACATTTTCTGTACTTCTCTTCACCCAAATCTTGTTCATCTCCCTTTGAATTTCATCCACATTCATTTTTCGTTTTCCTTTGTCTTGATTTTGATTATGATGCACCGGACCCTTGTTGTCCTAATTCTTACTTCTACAGAATTTGGCAATATGACCAGATCTATTGCAATTGTAGCAAACAATATTTCTTTGCATATTTGACTGATATCCTCTAGATCTGCATTGATTAGCCATATGTCCCATTCTATTGCATGCAAAGCATCTACCATTGAATGAATTGTTTATTTGCATATTTCTACATTCATGAGATTTGAGGCCATACCTTTTGCAATTAAAACACTATCCGGAGAAGGATGAATTAGTCTAATTCATTCTTCTACACTGATTTTCTTTATGACCAAAGTTATTGCAATTGTGGTAGTATCCATTGAAGGATGGATATCTTTGAGCATTTGGTTGCCTTACTAGAGGTCTTCTAGGCATGTTCCTTGGATTACCTGATCCAGAGTTCTTCTGACCAGATCTGGAGCTTTCACCTTTCTCATACCCCAAGCCTTGCTTGTCATCTACCCTTTTTTGGCTTTCAAGAAGAACTTCAATTTGAGCAAAGCTTATCTTGAATTTCTTTTTGTATTCATTTGTTGTTTGAAGATCCCTTTTGAGAGTGTCAATCTAATTCTCAAGTTGTTCTTCATTATCTCTATTTTCTTGAAGATCAGATTCTAGATGCCTAATTATTCTATCCATTTTGTGGCAGTCTTCTGACTTCTCCTTGAGAGATTCTTTTAGATTATCTTCAATTTTTCTCTTTTCTTCAATTTCTTGGGTGAATTTCATAACCCTTGATTCCATTTCATGTCTTACCATAATGACCTCTTTTGATAGCTTTTCACATAACTTATTCTTCTCATTCAGATCTTCATGAGTATCATTGGCTTCACTTTGACTTGCTAATTGTTGAAGTAGTTCCTTTCTCTAGAGATACTCAGTTTCTCTTTTTAGTTCATTTATGAAATCATCAGCTTGTTTGAGTCTTTCCCTCAAGTTATTGACTTTAGAGTGAGATTTCTCAAGATCATCTAGGGCAGACTGAAGTTGTTCCCTCATACCATACATATCCATTGAGATTCCTAGATCTTCCTCAAGCTGTTAGGCTCTGTTAGGAGGAACTTAGCTTTGATACCAATTGTTGGAAACAAAGGTAGATAACTGAGAGGGGGGTGAATCGGTTATCTTAAATAGGTTAACTTTCTATTATTCTTTAACAATTAGTGCAACATCAAAACATATATGCATGCATAACCATGATAGGAGAAATAAAATCAATACACATAACACAATGATTTTGACGTGGAAAGCCCTATTAAGGGAAAAACCATGGGGTGACTAACCCAAGATTGTATTCTCTGTTAAAAGAATAAGAAGTACAAAATGGCACTTGCCAATTAGGGCTCACTGCCCAAGCACACTACTCACAAGAGGCTCACTGCCTATAAGAGACTCACTGTCTACAAGGTATATGGAAAGTAACTAGGTACTTGAACTGATTAGGGGCATCCGCATATGCTGAGATTTAGTTCTGGTTAGGCTCAATACACTGATCTGCTACACTTCATTCTTCCTCTGCTTAGTGTTGCTATTCTGTCACATACCGGATTTGTATAATTGCTTCCACACTACTCTCTACTTTTCTTCACACTACAAAACACACCACACACACCTTCATATCAAAATCCATCTAGTATATATATCTGCACTAAGGATTTCAACATGTTTCTAGTCAGCATTCGGAATACTCAAGATTTTCCCAAACTCTGGTCTGTCAGTTGAATCCTTGCTTACTAAGTGATGCGTACCAAAAACATAGCTATAGAAGTCATCAATCATGTCGGCCAACCATGAATGATCCCTCAATAAACTTGATCACCATCAATATCTCATCTGGATTAAGGTCTGATGCTCTGCCAGTCAGTTCTTCCTCAGTCTACTCTACCAAACAAGAACTTAACACTTAGGAGCTCATGTCTTTTCACTCTTTCATCACCAGAGGCTCAATCTCTAGAATGTAATAGTCATGGTACTCCTCTTGACTTCCCCAAGTCTGCACTTTTCTGAGATACATCTTCTGAGAGATTCGGACTGATTGTCAAACCTTGTTGCATGCTCTATTCTTGTTCACCGGACCAAAACACTCTTCAATCTGACTTCCGGTATAGACATATCATGTGCTGTGGATGTGTGGGATGGACTTTGTTGCCATCAATGACAACACTCATGAAGCCACACAGTGTCTCTTGCCAACAACAACTTGGAATCTCCTTTGATGCAAATGTAGGGACACCTAAAGTGGGTGTATACACTTTTGTATTTGCAAGAGAGGACAGGTAGGGACCTCCAGGGCTGGAAGGATGACCTAATCACTGTCTCCTCATCAAGCTAATGAGTGGCTTATGCTAAGATAAGGATTTATGTCTCATCTTAGGGGAGCCATATGGTGATAATCTTCAGAGAATGTGTTCTCTTACATTGAACAAGGCACCAAGAAGTCAATAGGATAGGCTTCTAACTTAAGGTGTCTAGTGAGTATTTGGGGACTTGATGCTTATTAATATAGCGATGACTCACTTAAGAGACTATCCTAGCCATTTACATCAATCCTTTTACAAGGAGAGAACGGAGTTGATGTATCACACACACAAGTGTATTGATACTAGGGAACTATTAGAATAAGAATACTTCACCAAGAAGTCTTCAACTTTCGCCTAAACCATTTATATAGTGGACCAAATTGAAAGCACCGCTTAGGGTCATCCCTTGGGGTGAGTACCTCTTTTCCCACCAAGGTAGGCTCTCCTAAAAAAGAAAAGAGAAGATAGAACAAATTCTCTTACAACCAAGATCCTTTAAAAGGTGAGGGGAGAGGATACTTTTGTTCTACCTTGGTATCTACTAACAAGATTGTGCAAATGCACCAAATACAACAAACACTTGTTCTTTTAGAGCACCAGATTGAAATGTTCCTACTTTAAATACACAAGTTCATTTTAGATGCACCAAATCAAGTGTTCCTATGTTAACATGCAAACACACAAAGAAGGAATCCTATAATGAAATGTGTTAGTAGTTTGATTTTCTATCTTTGACCAACGTTCTTATCATCTACAAAAACCTTTCAGCTGCCTACATAGATCTCAAAATTAGTTAGCTAGATAGCATCAAAGAAGAAATAAATGGCAGTAGAACTCTGTAAAATGGCATTAGAAATATCTCAGATGGTGCTAGAAATTAGACAAATGGTGCTATAGAAACATAAGATGGCGCTAAGATTTTCTAAATCTAAAATCAGATTGATAACTGAACCTAAAATGAAGATGGCACTACAAATAAGGAAGATGGCACCAAAGCACAACTGTTGGCAAGAAAAACCATATGGACTCATGAATGTTATCATTGATGGCAACAAAGGTTATCCCACACATCCACAGGACATGATGAGTCTTTACCGAAAGTCAGATTGAAGAAGTGTTGAGGTTAGGTAAGGAAGAACAGAGCAGTCAGTAAGGTCTGAATCTCTCAGAAGAAGTATCTCAGTGAAGTGCAAATTTGGGGAAGTCAAGAGGAGTACCTTGACAAATAGAATCCAAGGATTTAGCCTCCAGTGTTGTAAGGATGAAGAGATATGAATACTAGAGTGTCAGGTTCCTGATTGACAGTGCGAACAGAGGAAGAACTGACTGGCAGGACATAAGACATTATTTCAGATGTGTTACTAATGATGGTAAAGGTTCTTAAGGCATAAGTTATGATTGGCCGACATGATTGATGACTTCTACAAGTATATCCTTGATCTGCATTCATTGGTATGCAAGGATTCAACTGACAGAGTAGAGTTTGAGGAAAATATTGACTATTCTGGATGTCGACTAGAAAGGTGATGAAATCACTTTTGAGGATATATATACATGATTGATTTAGATGTGAAGTGTGTGAATATGAAGTATTGATGCAAAGATAAGTAGCAGAGCATAGTAAAGATAGAAAAAGAGGTCTGGAATGTGATAGTACAGCTGCATCAAAAGATTGTAAGAATGAAGTGCAGCAGATCAGTTTATTGAGCTTAACCAGAACTGAATCTCAGCATGTGTGGATGCTTCTCATCAGTTCAAACATTGAGTTACCTTCCTTTTCTATAGATAGTAAGTCTCTTGTAGGTAGTAAGCCTCTTGTGAGCAGTGTGCTCAGGCAGTAAGCCCTAATTGGCATGTGCCATTTTTGTATCTTCTATTCTTCTAACAGAGAATAATATCTTGGGTTAATCACCCCATGGTTTTTCCCTTAACCGGGCTTTCCACATCAAATTCACTGTGTCATGTGTGTTTCCTTTTCATGGTTATGTTTGTTCAATTGATTTGATATTGCATTAACTGTTTCACCCCCCTCTCAGTTATCAGCAACAACATGGTGTCAAAATCTTAGGAAATGGTGTCAAAAACATATTTTACCTGTCTTACCTAGCTCCCTAGTCAGATGGTGCCATTTTGTGTGTAGATGGCACCAAAATGGATCATTTCCCCTAAATCTGCTAAAAAAAGTTTGTTATCTTGAAATGATTAGATCATTGAGGGGTTAGGATGTCTTCTATCTTATCAATAAACATCAAGCATTAGATAAAAACCAAATAATAGGTGTTATGAAGTGAATGATAAAATTTAGTCTAAAAATCCATTCCAAACACCCTAGAGAAATTTTTTCATTACGACACCTTGTACCTGTGTATTTTCTGCTAAAACAGAGAGCATTAAGACCCTAAGACTTGCTAAAACCTCTAAAAAGCACATTAATTTTTTTTCTAAGCTTAAAGGTCGTCAGAAAATGTTGCAAAATAGAGGAAAATGGTGCCACAAATCAAGCATATGGTGCCAAGCCACTAGAAGATAGCAACGAATTGAGGGATTTTGGTGCTAAACTCCTATAAGTCCTATCTACTTACAAAAACTCAAGAAAACAATGTTAAATAGGGACCATGGGGTCCCACCGGGCATGCCAAATAAAGACAAGAGAAATCTAAAAGGTAGAAACACAACTAAAATGTGTGAAAACCACACAAATTATACCTCAAGATCTTCCTTCTCCTTGATAAGGTCGAGAGCTTAGCACCCACAAGCTCTAGCTTCACCCATGACTATGTTCTCAAATGTGAAATGCTCTCAATACTAATGCAAATCAACATAGCCTAGCTAAGATGGAGAGGATGAGAGAAATTTGGGCATAATAACTTTACTCAAAAATTGGATGTCAAAATGGCTTGTGGAGGCTTGTATTTATAGGCAAATTGGAGGGGATTTTGATCCAATAGTTGAGGTTGATTGTGAGATGGAGGACTAGGATTTGATCAACAAATTTGGAGGGTGGAGAATAAAAATGAATCTTTTATTCATATTGAGGAAGACTTAGCATTAAATGTGATTTAGATGGATGAGAAAATTTAAAATTAATTTCCTTGGGATGAGTTGGAATTAAAAATTCCATTTTATGTGGAGTTGTGAGACACATGTGACACATGCACATTTTTGGTCTCTTACATTTGTAAGCTAAAAAAGAGGAAGATGTTTTATCATGAAAATGGTAAAAATGAGTTGGAGTGAGTTGGAGTGTTTATGAATATTTTCTAATTTTTAATTTGTGGGTGTAAGAGAAGGTGTTAATCATGCTTTGACCAAGTTAATCAAGGTGATTAAATTAGTTAATGTGGCTTGAAAAAAATAGTGGATGAGGTAATCAAGGTTTAGGATTAATTATATAATGATTTATTTAATTAATCCAGGTCCAGGGGTCATGTAGGTTAGGGTAGCTAATGGCTATTTAATCAACTAGGTTAGGGGTAGGCTAATTAGTAGGCTTGATTAATCAGATAAACATGATTTACCTAATTAATTGGTTTAGGGAAGTGGAGAATTTAACCAAATAAATATTTGTCATACTTATTTAATTAATTGGAAAATTGTTAGGTGTGACTATTGAATTAATTAAATTAATTCAATTATAGGGATGAATTGATGGGGAATGAGTGGATGATTTATGGAGTAGGTTGAAATAATTAATTAAATAATAATTTAATTAATTAATTGGACGAGGAATCGGTATTGTGAATGATGTCGGAGGATAGTTGGATGGTTAAGACACTTTTAGGTGTCTACAATTATAATTGAGTTTGATATTAATTCTTTAGTTACACATCTTGCATCCATTCATATATATTGATTAGGGTTATCTAAAATCTCACTTTATGGTAATTCTATCTTAAATCTAACTGATAAATTTTGAGTATGATTTAGCTAGTTATTGGATAATATAGTTAAAGCATTTATGTTCATAGCTTGGTATATTTCATATTTTGCATAAAGAAACTTCATTTTATTCCCTCTTCTTTGCTTTATCACTATAAAGTTTGAAAGAGTAGGTTATGCAACTATGTCAGACTTCTTTCTTCAAGATTTAAATGCATTTGATGAGACATTTAGTAGTGATGATTTTGATATGTTAGATGAAACCTTGGATGACTTCATCTCTACAAAATCATCCTCTACGACTCCTAAACAATCTCTATTTCAAAGAATCATCAATACAATTTATGTTTCTAATTCTCCAAAAGAGCCTAGGAAGCTGAAAATTGTTGCGCATCTTCATAATGATGATCCCCAATCACAATCTCTCACAATAGAAGGTTCTCTAAAAACACCTGGACCTCTTGGTTATATCTTAAATTATGCAGAACAAATCACTAAAATTAGTCCATTCAATCATAGCAAACCATTCATCATGAAGTTTCTCATAGGTATAACACTAGAAATAATAAACAAAAGAAACAAATACAATTTGTTCCTGCTTCTCTTCCACCTTCTCAACTTATTCTTCCTCAAGCACCTCATCTTCCTACTCATAATGGTAGAGATTATGACCTTCTTGAGCAACTTTGAGCTACTCCAACAAAGATATCTTTATGGGATTTGATACAAACATCACCTACATACCATAGAATGCTCCAAGAAGCTTTACAAAAGGTTATTGTTCCACTTGCTATTAAGTCAAATGATGTAGCAGCTATATTAGATTGTATGAATATGACAAAATCAGATATTATTTTTTAACCACATGAATTACCTCTCATAGAAGTTCAAAACCAATATGAGTCTCTTATGATATTTGTCATTATTAATAAAATGAGACTTACACATACCATGATTGATGGTGGATCAGGTCTTAATGCTTATGGCATAGACTTGTTACATAAAATCAATGCTGATACCTCTCTCATTAAACTAGATAAACTCAACATTCATGGCTTTGATAATGTTGGTAGACAATCATTGGGTACTATTACCCTACTTGTTCAGGCTGGCCCTATGACATTGCCTACCATTATCCATGTCATGCCTAATTCTCTTTCATATAATCTTCTTCTTTGTAGACCTTGGATTCATTCCATGGGGGTAGTTTCCTCCACCCTTCATCGATTAATTATTTTTTTTATAACAGTCAGCTCCAGACAATTGAAGCTGATTTGATTCTGGAACATTGTTTACAAACTGAGGCTAAAAATAGATAAAATTTTAATCCTTTACTCTCCCTTCTCTTTCTAAATTCAATTCGTCTTCCTCTCCCATGGAGGTTATTGTAGTAGAATCCATTTTACCTTCAAATACATTATTTTGGCGATGCTTGAAGTTTGTTAGACTTTACACCTACCTTTGTGGGGGAGTATAAAGTCTCACCATCAAAACTAGAAAGTTCTAAGGTTACTTCAATTTCTACTCCTACGAAACCTAATATTTATTTGAAAAGTAATGATGATAACACTTATTATTATACTATTGAATATGAAACCTACGGGGTGCCTCCTTCCTCTGCGGAAATGACATCTATTTATGGTCAAGGTTTTCAAATCCTCTCTCAATGTGGATACAATGATAATGGTTGTGGTATAAAGGAGCAAGGTATTAAAGTCCCTTTGGAGGCTAATCTATATTAGTCTTTGTTTGGACTTGGATATCATCCTTTACAGCCCACTAAAGTTGTTTTTTTTCCTAATCTAAATGTAAACACAATTTATTCATCTACAATTAATTGTATATCTAAACAAATTGTGATTTTAAAGATGTTCCTCTGTATAGTTTTTCAATGGATGAAGCTTTGGCTGAATTCTTAGGAGCTTATGATCACTTGCCCCATTACCATCATGATCATGGATCTCCTTATTGTTTAAATGTAGAAGCATACTTTGGGAAAGACACTTGTTTATCTGATGGTACCTTGGCATCTCTTGAGTCACCTATGGAATCCCTTCATCCTCCTAATGTTCAAGATCATAGTACTCTCCTTAGTGGGAAAACTATTGATGTTTTGATGGATAAAGATGACCCTGAAAAAGTCATCCCTATTGTAAATTGTCAAAATACTAAAAAAATAAGAACTTACATCTCTCTTACATGAATATCCTTATCTATTTCCTTGGACATACTCTGATATGTTAGACATTGAGCCTAAGGAGGTAACACATAATATTGTCATTCATCTTGATGCTAAACTGGTAAAACAAAAGATACATAAGATGAATCCTAAGGTGGCATTGTTGGTCAAAGCTGAGATAGAGAAGCTTCTAGAAGATGACATTATCCACCCTATTGACTACTCACCTTGGATCTTGAATATTGTGGCTATTGCTAAAACTGACAACTGTATTCAAATTTGCAATGATTTTTGAGATTTGAATAAAGCATCTTTGAAAGATGATTTTCCTCTTCCTAATATTGATATGATTGTTGATTCTATGACTGGCCATGTGTTACTCTCCTTTATGGATGGTTTCGCTGATTATAATCAAATATTCATCAATCCTTGGATCAATATAAAACAACTTTTATAACTCCTTGGGGAACATTTTGTTGGATTTTAATGTTGTTTCGGATTAAAGAACATTGGTGTGACTTATCAACATGTTATGACACCTATCTTTCATGATTTCATGCATAACATCTTAGAAGATTATGTCAATGATATTCTAGATCACATCAAAATTCTCCTTCAAATATTTAAACATATACATAAATACATGTACTTGAATCCTCGTAAATGCATCTTTGTCATTGATAGCAGTAAGCTATTGGGATTCATTGTTTCACATTGTGGTATTGAGGTGGATATGAAAAAGATTGAAGCCATTGTAATCATGCCACCTCCTAAAAATGTTTTACAACTTTGTAGTCTACAAGGGAAGATATAGGCCATTCATAGATTTATTTCACAACTCATAGATGAGACTCACTCTTTCACACACTTACTCAAGAAAGAATCTAACTTTAAATGGGATAAGGATCTCCAGAAAGATTTTGATGATCTCAAAAGTTATCTAGCTAATCCTCCTATTACAACTTGCTATCTCTAGACGACTATTTATTCTCTTCACATCAACATATCCTAATTCTCTCGTAGCTTTGTTAGCACAACATGATGATGATGGAAAATAAAGTGTTGTATGTTATATCAGCTAGACTTTCCTCAATTATGAAGTGAAATATTCTATGAGAGAAAAGAAGTTCCTAGCTCTCATTTTTGCAACAAAAAAATTGAGACATTATCTTTTAAATTCTAAAATTAATGTAATTGTAAAATTCTATCATTTAAATCATCTATTTTCTAAAACAGATCTTTCAGGATGCTTCACAAAGTGGGTAATGTTGTTAACAGAATTTAACCTTAAGTTTGTCTCTCAAAAGACAATTAAGGGACAAGTGTTGACTAACCACTTAGCAGAAGTTCCTTCCCTATTTTCTATTCTGAATCAAGAATCTTTCCCTGATGATCAAATCATTTCCCTGGATGTTGATGACAAGTGGAATCTATTCTTTGATGGGTCTAGATGTCAAACTGGCTCTAGTGCTAGTGTTACAGTAGTACCTCCTTTAGGTAAGTTGATTCCTCTATCTTACCGTCTCAATTTTCTATGTACCAACAACATTGCAAAGTATGAAGCCCTTATTGTTGGCTTATGTGCTGCTTTGTCTCTTAACATTAAACACATTTACATATTCAACA
Organism: Cunninghamia lanceolata; assembly: GCA_027924645.1. Taxonomy (NCBI): domain Eukaryota; kingdom Viridiplantae; phylum Streptophyta; class Pinopsida; order Cupressales; family Cupressaceae; genus Cunninghamia; species Cunninghamia lanceolata. The sequence goes on from BSBN01001054.1 coordinate 1,799,794, forward strand.
ATTCTTAATTGATCATAAGACAAGTCACTAGATCTGATCAGGAAAAGAAAGATAAGTTATCTCAGTATCGAGACTTGGCTCTATCTTTATTGAATAATTTCTCATCTTTCATAATGAACACAATTCCATGAAAAGATAATTAACATACAGATGCAATGGCAAGTGCTGCTTCCCTTATATCCCTTGACGATTCTTTTGGGAAATATCAATTTATCATCCATAATCTCAAATCACCTTCAATATCTAAAATATCTAAAATTGCATTTTGTGATAATATAGATTCAAGTCAATGGTACTCCCATATTTGCATGATGGTACCTTTCCTTAAATAGCATCCAAAAGTACCTAAATTCACATACACAAACTCGCAGCATGCTATATCATTTTATCAAATATTCTATATTGACAAAGCTATGAAGGTCTCCTCCTTCATTGCCTTAATAATTTTGAGATTTCAATTGCCCTAGAAGAGGCATATTTAGGTGCTTGTGGAGGACATTTCAATGGGAAATCTCTTGTTCAAAAAATACTTCATATGGGTTACTACTAGCAAGACATGGAACAAGATTCCTTTTCCTTTGTCAAAAAGTTCCTGCAATGTCAACAACATAACAATCTCATTCAAGCTCTTGCCCAAGAACTTTGTGCTCAAGTTTCACCTTGGCCATTTTTCATGTGGGGCTTGGATCTTAGTGGAAAATTCTCTCCCTAGGTTCTTCTCAAGGACACAATTTGATAATCACAACTATCAATTACTTTACAAAGTGGGTCAAAGTGTTTCCTCTTTGATCCATGACTGCTGAAGTAATTTGTCATTTCGTTCAAGATAACATAATCTCTCAATTTAGCATTCCTTCCACTTTGGTTTTAAAAATGGTGCATCATTTAAGAACAAAGATGTCAAGAAATTCTTCAAAAGATATCATACTCAACACCACTTCTCTACTCCATATTATCCACAATCAAATGGACAGGCATAATCTTCTAATAAAATAATTGGACAAATTTTTCCAAAAATTGTTAACAAACATCAAAAGAATTGGCATACTCAACTATCATACACATTATGGGCTTACAAAACAAGTGTTGATATGGCTATAGGTACTACCTCATACAACCTTGTGTATGGTGCTGATGTGATCATGCCTTTGGAGTTAGAAATTCCTTCATTGCGAGTTTCTCTTAATGGCATTATCGATGAAAATACTCAAAGAGAACTATGACTTAAACAACTTGAGATGCTCGATGAACAATGTATAAACACTCTTGAACATCTTCAAGCTCATCAAAAATCCATTCAACACTTGTACAATGAATGAATTATTAATCATTTATTAGAGGTTGGAGATCTTGTACTCTATGAAAATTAGTGCAATTTCAATGCATCTCCTAGCCAAAAAAGGGAAGTTTAGCCCGAATTGGCTAGGACCTTACATCATCACTAAAGTCTTTGGATCAAGTGCATATAGACTATCTAATATTCATGTAGGTTTCTTAGTTTAGAGAACTACCTGGTTGTTAGCATACAAAATGATATATGTACACCATGTTTAATAATCATTGTCGGATCTAATTTAACAATGTTACAATGTTGTTTCATTGGATCACAATTGAATTACTTCATCATGTGTATACATCTTGTCTAATTAAACATATGTATGTTTCATTAGAACATGTATCATTTAAATCATTGTTGCATTTGTTAAACAATTACACATAGTTGTTTACACAAATCACTTTTTGCATTTAATTTGACATACATGCATAAAATAAATCTAGATCTTTGTTGTATTTACTTCATAAGTATATCAAAAATAGAATCTAGCATAAACATAATAAATCATGAATCAAAACCACATATATATAAATCATAAGATTTTTCATACATAAGTTAACCACTACATCAAAATGTGGCGAATCATAACACAGTACAATAAATATCATCAAGGTGCTTGACCATGACATCAAGATCCCTTGAGACATGGTGGTGCCTGATTAACAGATCATGAGTGACTCTCAGAGATACTCCATGATTGTAAGCCCCTAAGCTCACCTCTATTCTCTCCCACCTCCCTGTCGCATCTATGTGCATCTGCTGGAATTGATGTCTCTCAACTCTTAGCCAATCTATCTTAACCTGTAGATAGCTCAGAAGGCCATATTTAGTCCCTAAAGTTACTACAACTCTATGCTAATCTAGTTGTGTCTAAAGAACATCTTGTGTCTCCTCAGCACTCAATTCTCTCTGGACTACCCAGTCTCTCTTGACTACTAGCTAATCTTTCTCTATATATCCCTCCTTGAATGTTCCTCTCAGCCATGCAACAAGATCAAATATATTTGCATGTTGACCTATTGTGAGTGGTGGCCTACAAGAAGCCTACACTAGCTATTGCATTAGCTCAATGGGTACCATTTCTGTTATGAATTGACTCACAAAGTCACGCCATGCACTGCTACCAACTGCAGAACAAAATAATCATCATGTCAACACCTCAATCAAATTAACATTATGCATCTTAAACTAACATAAGTACAATAGAAAACTCACTAAGGTCACCCTCCTGTCATGATGGATCAAGTGAAACAATGACTGTGTTGATATTTGCAGTTGTCTCTGCTATTGGGGGCATCATAGTGGCACCACCAATCAACTCCCCATGCTTGAAGCAGTGTTGTAATACTTTGGTTGTGCACCATGGTTGTAGGCTACGAGGTTGAACCCTAGGTCCCTCCTTGCCAACATCTACACCCTCCACTCCCTAGTGTCATCTCCCTCTTGTCATTGACATTAGTGGATCCTCATCGTCGTCGTCATCATCATCATCATCATCATCATCATCATCATCATCATCTCTAGCATAATTTGATTTTCACTAAGGTTGTCTTGTTCAAATAAGGTCTTTGAGACCATTTACATGTTGTTATAAGGCTTGAAAGCCATATTTGTAAGGGACCATGTTCATTTAGCTAGGGTCTATTTTGCATGTTTGCTATAGTCTTTATATACACCTTTTTAGAAGCATTTAGGACAGTTTTTAGTTTTAATGTTTGTATAGGTTAGTCATTTAAGTCTTCTTGTTTGTAGCCTTTTAAAGGCATGTCAAAGGTGTGTAGATGTGTTAACACCTTGTTAAAGGTTAGGAGGTGTTTAAAACCTTATTCAAGGTTAACCAAAAGTTAAAACAAAGCATTGTTTAGTCAAAAACAGTCATTGCTGTCCTAAAGAAGATAGTTTCTATTTGTGACAGTTAAAAATCAAGAAAGAAATCGAGGGTTGGGCAGTTTCTTCGATTGCATGAAAATATTGAGGCTTATTTTAAGCCTACCAAGATGTATTGGAGGACATTCAATAGATTGGAAAAATATAACAAAAAACTATCTTTTTTCTATTTTTTCCTTTTTTTTTCTATTTTTCCTTCGCTGTTTTCTTAGAAATCCATACCTATACGGAATAGTCTTGGCATGTGTTTGGAATGGAATGAGAGAAGACTGAAGCACCTTTGTTTTGAACCTTATCTGAAGTCTTGACATCAATCTTGGTGAAAAAAAAAATTGGTTATGCTCTAAACTGTTTTAAACCCACTGTGACAGTCAAGGAAATCGTAGTTTTCTGCATAAAATCGTACCTGTACGGCTGTCTCATTGCCCAAGTTTGTAATGTATGGAAAGAGTGTTGAAGTAGCTTGGATTTGATTCTTGTTTGGAGTCTTGACAGCAAACTAGGAGTGAGAAAACTATTGGTTTGTACTAAGCTTTCCTAAAACCTAGTTTAGGCTTCTTGTGACAGTCTGATGGATTTTTGCCCATTCCATTGACATTTTTCTATCTTTGCCCAATGGAATGGGTTATATGATAGTTAGGGCATGGCCTTGTAAGGAATGTGGAGGTAGAGGAATGGTGTAGGTGAGTTTGGGCATGAGAAATAACCCTGCAGAACCTTGTGTTTGAGATTTGTTGAAGGATAGCAACAGCTGAGTGACTATCCTTGTCTGTATTCAGTGATCAATCAGCAAATACCATGCCTTGTGATCAATACAAGGAGTCCCTGATCTAGCAATGATCCTGTGGTAAGGAGTAGAGGGATATTTCTTGAAGTTAATAGTCTATTCTGCCTCATGCTGACCTTGTCAGTCCTCTTTGAGACTGTCACTACAAAGGAGGTGATCGATTTGGTTGTTATGCTATTGTTTTGTCAATAAATGCATTAGGTATGTATGCATGTTATAGATTGGATTGTGGTATGGGATTGAGTATATCTCAATAGAGATCATCACAAAGAGGATGCGGTGACTATCCTCCTCATGCAGTAGTGAGGTTGTGACTGTCTTTGGAAGGTGTGGTAGGATGTTGTTGTCCTGAAGATCTGTGTAGAGGAGTTGAAGGATTGTTAGATGGAGTTAGGCATCTTGGAAGGTGTAGAATGAAGTTATTGGGTCAGAGACCATGTGTTGGTCATGTTGAAGTTATGAACATGCTTCTGCTATCATAGATGCTCTGCATCAATCATTTAGATCACTCAACACCACATATAAGATGGTAAGCCATGCCTGATCACGAGGCCGTGCCTTGTAACATGAAGACCTCATGTAGAACAGTTGTGTAGTAGGAACTCCTTGCACTCGTTTGAACTTCCAATTAGTCTATCATAATAGAGTGCAACTACATTGCAATCTGTGTGACCGGTTAATAATTGATCCCTCTACATCCTCACTAGCTACCTCATCTATCCCATCCATGGTTTGCATCCCTTATATGGTCTCCACATGATGACCTCTGACTATAGCCTATCTAACACAACTCTCTAATATAATAAATCACATCTCCATGGTCACCTTAGCTTGTAGGCATGTGCTCATCAACTTTTCCTGATAGTCTTTATCGGATAACCCACCAGCCTCATGTATGTAATATGCTCAAATGCCCACACCTATAGGAGTATGCACAGGATCAAGTTGTGTGCCTCATAATACACATAGAAACCCAGATCATAATATAAATGAGTTAGCATACTCTATCCCTAGGAGTATACAATCCTTTGTTCCTCCATCATTATAATACCATGGACTAGGCCCTTGTGTAGGTGAGTGCCTTGCCAATCTGGTGTAACAACTAGTGTGATGATAGTGATCATGATGGGATGTATGATCAGTGTAACAACTACACCCTACTTTAAGAATCAAATGTCAATGTGTCCTTGATCTCTCAATGACATTGTGTGCCCAAGACAATATATCTAGCTTACCTAAGATTAGTCCTCTGACCTCTACTCTATTCAATGACCATGACTATCTCACCACACAAATGTAGTTGTAGTATCATGTACACATCCTCTAAAGTAACAATCATCTTTCCTATCAGAAGATGAAAAGCATATGTATCTGAGCTCCACTGCTCCATGAGTATCATCAACATTGTACAATGTTATGTCATTGTATGCATAGTATACACCCACCATAATCCAACATCCCACAAATGTCCCATCTTTGCATCTATAAGTATGCCCAAATGACTACGCAGTAATGTGTACAAGTGGTCGACGACATGCTCTTACATCCCTAGGAGATCCTGAAACATGATAAACAAAGTGTACATCAGACTTCAATACCAATAACTCCATCAACAATCACAAAAATCAATCAAAGCCTTGATCCTAGACTAGAGCACCTAGACATGTCTAGGGCACTCAGAAAAGACATGGGTGGTCAAAAGGGTCTAGGGTGCCCTAGGAGGACAATGGCACCCTAGGTGGGCATTGAAAAATGTCCCCTAGGCCCATTTTTGGCTCTTAAAATGAAAAAAATACATTAAAATAATGACATAAATGAAAATTACAAGTTGGGCAAAAGCCTACCTCATGCTCGACTAGTCCCTAAGCTACTCGACACTGTAGTGCATCCATCCTCAGTTTTTGATATGGCCTTCAACTCAGCATGATCACTCTCCTACTTGCTCTATCTCCTTAAAGATTAAAAATGATAATAGAATGGTAAAATGTGAGAACTTCTTTTACTCTTTATAGTAAAAAGTTAAGGACTCCTTATTACTATCTATGGTCCAAGAAAATATTTTCCTTGACCTTTATTAATCTAAACATTGATAAGTTAGGTTATCGAACTTGGATTAAGTGTTGTTTGTTGCATCTAAATCCTAGTTCTGTCGTCTCTACAATCCTATGTTTTGTGTCATGGCATTATTCATTAGAATGACCCTACCAAAGCATATTCATCGAGATTTTTCTATAAATTTGAAGTAGAAAGATCACCACCCTATTTCTACATCCTCAAGTAATAAGAAAAAATAGGGGGGATATATCTACCCATGAATTTCACTTTAATCATGTCTCATCACCTTTCCCCTTTAGAGTTTTGTACTAACACGTTTGCATCTATTGGTTGTAGGATGATTTTATCTTGCTAACAACTCTTGTTTGCAGGTAGTGATTGCCTAACTCTATGGTTTTGCAGGATGAGAGACTGGGGTCTCCACCCTCTTGCTAGGTGATGATCTACGTCCTCTATAGTGTCCTTTTTGATATCCCTTTGCAATGTTTACTTTCCTATCCTTTAGCTTGCATATGCATCTAGTGTTATATGACTGCTAAAGTGGGGGCTAAATGTTATGTCATAAATTTGTATCCTTGGTTGTGCAAGCACAATTTCACTATCTTTAGTTCTTCCATTAGTGATCCCAAGCCAAGTTAATATATAGGTCCACCTTAAAGTCCTGTTTGGGCCCCATTTATAGAAAATGTCATGATTTTGGTTAAAGTTTCATCACAACCTGGAAAATAATTTGAGATTTTGAATTAACCCCACATTAAATGTGGGCTTGAGCCTTAAATTTCCCAAAGGGCCTAGGACACCCAATTGGCCTGGTCCTTTCCATGTTTTTAGGGAGGCAATTTAGGTCTACAAGGTCAACTTTAGTGTTGGAACCCTAAACTCAAATTTCCTTTTTGGTGCATGATTCTGGCTCTTTAATTCAAACTAATATTTTCTATAGCCTTGTATAAAAGCAAGTGACTTATCTCATTTGAATATAGACATGATTTAGATGTGATCTTGATACAAGATCTCTATGCAAATATTGTGCTCTCTATGTGGTGCAGGAGCTCCCTATTCTAGTCATCTTTTTGATATGTCATGTTTTGTTGTCATGTTATATTGTTCTTCCTAAGGCTTTGAAAGCCATTTTCATGGGTTGTAATAAGGACTTGGTCGATTTGGTCGACTTGTCCAATCTAGACCTTAATATGGTCGATTTGAATGTAATTCCACTTAAGAAACATGTGGTTTCTTGTGAAGGAAGTCATACCCAATGGTTAACTATCCTTGGAGAGCAATTGTATGGTTAGTGGAGGAGGAAAAACAGCCTTCAAGACTTCAATAGGTAGTTGAATGTAATCACATGCGAAGAATAATGAGAATTAGAAGTTTTGGAGTGTAAAAACTGTAAATTCCTACATTTTTCTTGAAACAGTCACTCAATACGGCTCTGTATGGATAGTAAGGAGTCTAAAACTTGGGAAATGTGTTAGTGCTTTGAAATAACTTTCATTTGAGTGTAGTTAGGCCTCTTGAAACATCCTGTGTTGTGAGAACCAAATCAATTTGTGCAAACTGGTTTGGAAACCCTCAAAACTAGGGTTTTGTGGAAAAATGAGTGATTTCTCCTCTATCCTCTGAAAGGCATCAACCATTTTCAGTAGGATGGAGGGAGATAGAGTAGATTTCATGTTTTTGTTGCTTGTTAGGTTTGGACTCCTCACTCCAAGGCACTTGGCATGATTCTAATTAGTCTACATAGTGACTAGTTAGTGTGCAAAAAGTGGAAATCAGTGTGGTTTCAAGGAACAGTCAAGAGACTGACCAAATGGAGAATGTATTTGGTGCTTGTAGATGAAAACGGACCTATGCAGGTGTTTGTCTAGTCTTGAGCAAGTTAATGTGACACATTTCCTTTGTAAAGACCCCAAATTAGGCCTATTCCCTAAAGAGAAGAGTTCACTGTCATTGGATGCCTGGAACAGAGTACGGCCCTACAACTTGGTAGATGATTGTAAGTCCATAATGGGTATTTAAATGTGTAAAGAGTCTAGATTGTCCTTTGGAGGTTTGAGGAATTATCCTTGGATTAGCCGATCTCAAGGGCTATAAGGAATAGGTCTCTTTAGGCACTATCATAGTGCAGTCATACTGTAGTTTGCTGTCCACTGTCCTTGAAGGTACAGAAATGAGTTATTGGGTTAGAGACCATATGTTGGTCATGTGACAAATTTGTGTTGGTTGTAGTGTGAGATCCTATTGGTAGGGATATTGGTAGCTTGGTTTTGGCCTAGAAGGTAAGTGTGTGTGTTGGTTGGGTTGAGTAGAGACTCCCCAAAAGAGAGTTGAGTAGTCTATGTGGGTGGCCACTAGGGTGTGGTCCTAGACTAGATCAGTCTCTTGAATAGCCTTGTATAGGCTTGTGTTACAAAGGGTTTGAAAGTTCTTGTGAGGGAAACCTTGAAGTCTAGGTTCATTGTGTGAATAAAACCAAATAGTACTAATACCTCTGCATCATATTGGTATCAGAGCCAATATCTAATTAGAGCAATGTATGTCAGATGAGGAGATTGAAACTAAGGCTAGTACAATGCCTCCCAAGACAATGAGTCAAGAAGCCATCAAGAAGTTGATGGAAGAGATGGTTGAGGCAAGATTGCAAGAAGAAAGAAGGTCTAAGGGCAAGACCAAAGAAGATGGAAGTTCGTCTGACACAAATGATGAAGAAGAGGTAGAAGAGGGTCCTCAAGGGTAGGACATGTCTATAGATCAGAAAGCTTTCTTGAATGCACTTAAGGGTGCTCATGGAGACAGTGGTGATCCTAAGATGGATGTGCCTACATTTCATGGCAAATTGGATGGTGATGCTCTCACCAATTGGATAGAAGCCAGGTGTAACTACTTTGATTACAAGGAGTTCAATGACAGCAAGAAGGTTAAATTTGCCAAGACAAGGCTAAGAGATTCTGCACTTGTGTGGTGGAACTACATGCAAAGTGAGAGGGAGAAGATTAGGAAGAGCCCCATCACTAAATGGAGTAGAATGGTGGCTATGCTCAGAAGCAAGTTCATGCCACCTGACTATGAGATCCAAACCATTAGGAGATTCCATAATTTGAGACAAAAAGACATGGATGTGGCTGCCTACATAGAAGAATTTCATAGACTAAGTATGAGAGCCAACCATAATGAAGAGGAAAAGCAGATGGTGGCTAGGTACCTAAATGGTCTGAAATACAATTTACAAGATGAGATCAGTTTAGTGATTCCTAGAATAGTGGATGAATACTTCTTATTGGCCTCTAGAATAGAGGAAAAGATGAGAAAGAAGGGTGAACAAAGTGCCAGAGGAAGAGGTGGTAGAAACCAAAGAGGAAGAGGCAGTTTTGGCCGTGGATAGTCCAACAAAACTGAAAATAACAGTCAGCAAGAATCAGAGACTGAAATAGAACATAGAGGAGGCTTTAGAGGTTGGAGAAGACCTAATGGTAGGGCAGAAATGGTGGAGGAGGTAGAGGACCAGGATTCTTCACTAGAAGGTGCTATGGCTGCAACCAAGTTGGCCATACAATGAACAAATGCCCAGAGAAAGCCAGCAATTCTCATGACAGTGGAAGGAGAAATCAGTTAGTGAAGGATGATGACTGTGAGAGTGTGAGTTCACCTATGGGAAGTGCTACACCTATCCTAGAAGGAGAGAGTATGATGATTAAAAGGTCTATGTTGAAGATGCCTTTGAAACAAGAGCCCCCTCAGAGAAAGAATCTTTTTAGAACCCAAGGCATAGCCTATGGGAAACTTTGTAAGATCATAGTAGATTCAGGATCTACTGAGAATGTGGTATCCACTGAGATGGTTGAGAACTGCAAGTTGAAGAGGCTGCCTCATATCAGTCCTCACAAAATCTCTTGGTTGAACAAGAACCAAAGTTTCATGGTGGAAGAACAAACTTGGGTTGAATTTGCAATCGATGACTACAAGGACAAAGTGTTATGTGAAATCATCCCTATGGATGCATGTCATCTACTTCTTGGCCGCCCATGGCAATATGATGTCAAAGCACAACATGATGGTGAGAAGAACACCTATGTCATCACCAAGAATGGAAGACCATACAAGATGGATCCTATGTCAGAGCAAACTGGGGGGAAGAATAATGATAGTAGTGTCATGTTGGTGAATGGCAAAGAGTTTTTGAACCTCTTGAAGGAGAAGGATACCCAAGGGTATGCCTTGGTCATGAAGCCCAAAAGTGGATCAGATCAGCAAGATCAAAAACAGAAGGAGATTCCATTGGAAGTACAACAACTTCTAGACAAGTATCAAGATCTTGTGGTAGAGGAAGTCCCCAACTCCTTACCACCCATGAGGGAGATAAGTCATCAAATTGACTTAATACCTGGTGCTACATTACCTAACAAGGCTGCCTATAAGCTGACCCCATAGCAAAATGAAGAGGTGGCAAGGCAAATTCAAGATCTCTTGGAGAAAGAGCTGATTAGGAAGAGTTTAAGTCCTTGTGCAGTCCCAAGTGTACTTGCTCCTAAGAAGGATGGAAAATGGAGGCTATGTATGGACTCAAGGACCATAAACAAGATCACCATAAGGTATAGGTTCCCAATGCCAAGGATTGAAGATCTTTTAGATTATCTTGGAGGATCATGCTATTACTCAAAGATAGATTTGAAATCTGGTTATCATCAAATCTAGATCAGACAGGGAGATGAATGGAAGTCTACCTTCAAGACTAATGAGGGTCTTTATGAATGGCTTGTTATGCCATTTGGTCTTAGCAATGCTCCAAGTACATTTATGCGCTTGATGAATGAGGTATTACTTGAATTCATTGGTAAATTTGTTATTGTTTATCTTGATGACATACTAATCTTCAGCAGGACAAAAGAAGAGCATGTGAACCATGTTGGTTAGGTGTTGGAGAAGCTACATGAGCACAAGTTGATGATCAACTTATACAAGTGTGAGTTCATGAAAATTGAACTTGTATACCTTAGATTTGTCATTTCCAATGGCTATTTGAAGATGGATCCCTCTAAGGTTGATGCTATTCTCAGTTGGCCTACTCCAAAGACAGTGGGAGATGTGAGAAGTTTCCATGGGTTGGTGACTTTTTATAGGAAGTTTATCAGAGGTTTTAGTCACATTAGCGCTCCCATCCTCAACACCATCAAGGGTGGAGTCAAATGTAGATTCCAATGGACAAAGGAAGCCGATGTTAGTTTTGAGTTGTTGAAAACAAAGGTGGCTGAGTTGCCTACTTTAGTACTTCTTGATTTTGATAAGGTGTTTGTTGTTGAGTGTGATGCATGCAAGCAAGCAAGCTATTGGTGTTGTTCTCAGCCAAGAAGGACATCCTGTGGCATTCTTCTCAGAGAAGTTGAATGAAGCTAAGCAAAGGTACTCTACTTATGACCTAGAGCTCTATGCAATGGTACAAGCTCTTAAGAAATGGAGACATTATTTATTACCCAAGGAATTTATTATGTTTACTGATAATCATGCTTTAAGCTTTCTAAACAATCAAGAAAAATTGAACCATAGACATGTTAAATGGATGGAACAGTTACAAGTTTATACCTTCACAATTAAGCACAAAAAAGGTGTTTCTAACAAGGTGGCTGATGCTTTAAGTAGGAGGTCACTTATTGTTCATGAAATTTAGTTAGAAAGCATTGGCATTGACTGTTTGAAGGAGTTGTATAAAGAGGATTCAGATTTTAAAGAGGCTTATGATGTTTGTGTGAACTTGGCTAACACATTCCATGGAGAATATGCAGATTTTGTATTGAAGGAAGGCCTTTTATTTAAGGGCAATTTGTTTTGTATCCCTAAGTGTTCCATGAGGGACAATATCATTAAGGAGAAGCATAATGGCTTTTTGGGAGGATATTTTAGCTTAGACAAGACATTAGAACAAGTTACAAGGTTCTATTTTTGGCCAAGGGCGCAATCCAATGTTCGAAGGTATGTTGCTAGTTGTGCAATTTGCCAAAGGGCCAAAGGTGTGTCTTCAAATGTAGGTCTATACCAGCCCCTTCCCATTCCCAACAGGCCTTGAGAAAGTATAAGCATGGATTTTGTACTTGGGTTACCTAGGACAGCTAGAGGGGTGGATAGTGTGTTTGTTATTGTTGATAGATTTAGTAAGATGGCTCATTTTGTGCCATGTAAATGCACAAATGATGCATCTCATGTTGCAGGTCTATTTTTCAGAGTGGTAGTGAGAATACATGGTTTACCATTGTCAATTGTAACAGACAGAGATTCTAAGTTTGTGGGTCACTTCTGGAGGACCTTGTGGAGAAAGTTAGGCACCCAGTTGTCCTTTTCATCAACCTACCATCCACAAATTGATGGTCAGACTGAAGTGGTTAGTAGATCACTTGGAAGCCTTCTAAGATGCCTTACAAAACAGCATGGTTTGGCATGGGACTTGGTTATCAGTTAGGCTGAATATGCTTACAATGATTCAGTGAATAAGAGCACTAGTAAAAGTCCTTTTGAGGTAGTTTATGGCTTTCATCCAAGAGGGCCACTTGAATTTAAGGATCTCCAAGGATGGGATAAAAGGAGTGCACTTGGTGAAGATTTTGCTGCCTCCATGAAAACAGTCCATGATCAAGTCAAGTTGCAATTGGAAAAAATAGTCACAAAGTACAAAGAAAGAGCAGATTTGAAAAAAAGAGAGGTACAATTCAAAGTTGGAGATTTAGTTATGGCATATCTAAGGAAAGAAAGGTTGCCAAAAGGCCAGCCAACTAAACTCTTGATGAAGAATATTGGACCATGCAAAATAGTGCACAAATTCGGTCCAAATGCATATGAGATTGAGTTGCCATTCGGTCTTGGTATCTCTCCAATTTTCAATGTTTGTGATCTTTTTCCTTTCAAACCCCCATTGCATGGTGAAAGTGGATCAGATGTGGTGGATACAAATGTTGATTGGATCAAGGATTTGCCTCCAAGAAAACCTTTGCAGTTGGAATGTATTCTAGATTCCAAAATTGTCAAGAAGACTAGGAGAGGTGTTACAAAGACTACTTGGTCAAATGGAAGGATCTTCCTGACTCAGAGGCCACTTGGATGACTGAGGCAGATATCTTGAAGCATGGAATGACACTTCAATAATTGGCAACTCAAGGGACTTGAGTTCTTCTTGCAGGGGGAGTATGGTGTAGGAGCTCCCTATTCTAGTCATCTTTTTGATATGTCATGTTTTGTTGTCATGTTATATTGTTCTTCCTAAGGCTTTGAAAGCCATTTTCATGGGTTGTAATAAGGACTTGGTCCATTTGGTCAACTTGTCCAATCTAGACCTTAATATGGTCGATTTGAATGTAATTCCACTTAAGAAACATGTCGTTTCTTGTGAAGGAAGTCATACCCAATGGTTAACTACCCTTTGAGAGAAGTTGTACAATTGGTGGAGGAGGAAAAACAACCTTCAAGCCTTCAATAGGTAGTTGAATGTAATCACATGCGAAGAATATTGAGAATTAGAAGTTTTGGAGTGCAAAAACTGTAAATTCCTACATTTTTCTGGAAACAGTCACTCAGTACGGCTCTATACGGATAGTAAGGAGTTTGAAACTTGGAAAATGTGTTAGTGCTTTGAAAAACCTTTCATTTGAGTGTAGTTAGGCCTCTTGAAACATCCTATGTTGTGAGAACCAAATCGATTTGTGCAAACTGGTTTGGAAACCCTCAAAACTAGGGTTTTGTAGCAAAATGAGTGATTTCTCCTCTATCCTCTGAAAGGTATCAACCATTTTTAGTAGGATGGAGGGAGATAGAGTAGATTTCATGTTTTTGTTGCTTGTTAGGTTTGCACTCCTCACTCCAAGGCACTTGGCATGATTCTAATTAGTCTACATAGTGATTAGTTAGTGTGCAAAAAGTGGAAATCAGTGTGGTTTCAAGGAACAGTCAAGAGACTAACCAAATGGAGAATGTATTTGGTGTTTGTAGATGAAAACAGACCTATGCAGGTGTTTTTCTAGTCTTGAGTAAGTGAATGTGACATATTTCCTTTGTAAAGACCCCAAATTAGGCCTATTCCCTAAAGAGAAGAGTTCACTGTCATTGGATGCTTGGAATAGAGTACAATCCTGCAACTTGGTAGATGGTTGCAAGTCCATAATGGGTATTTAAAAGTGCAAAGAGTCTAGATTGTCCTTTGGAGGTTTGAGGAATTATCCTTGGATTAGCCGATCTCAAGGGCTACAAGGAATAGGTCTCTTTAAGAACTGTCATAGTGCAGTCATACTATAGTTTGTTGTCCGCTGTCCTTGAAGGTACAGAAATAAGTTATTTGGTCAGAGACCATATGTTGGTCATGTACTTGACAAATTTGTGTTGGTTGTAGTGTGAGATCATATTGGTAGGGATATTGGTAGCTTGGTTTTGGGCTAGAAGGTAAGTGTGTGTGTTGATTGGGTTGAGTAGAGACTCCCCAAAAGAGAGTTCAGTAGTCTATGTGGGTGGACACTAGGGTGTGGTCCTAGACTAGGTCAGTCTCTTGAATAGCCTTGTATAGGCTTGTGTTACAAAGGGTTTGAAAGTTATTGTGAGGAAAACCTTGAAGTCTAGGTTCATTGTGTGAATAAAACCAAATAGTACCAATACCTCTGCATCACTATGTTATTGAATTATTGTAGGTTTTGATTGATCATGTGAATGATTTCACTCTTGGAAGTATTTGTATGAAGGCTAGGAAGTGAGATCTTGAGTCTATCTCATTATTACTAGGTTGATACCTTTATATTTAGATAAATTTCATTGATTCCTCATCCTTGAGGTGAAGTTGTGTGTTTCCTTGAGTGAAGCATACCTTTGATAATCTGATTCATATTTTATTAAGTCATATAGGGCTAAGGTTTGATATTATTTGATTAGATCTTGCATATTAATTCTCACGCTTAGGGTTTCTGAGCACACACAACATTTGGTTCTAATCTTTACTATCCATGAGGTAGGAATACTAAAATGGGGGTTTGACTAAGGAAAGCTCCGATATAGCCACAACAATTTTTCCTTCTTTCATGTGTGCAAGTCGAAGAAACAAGTTTCTAGAGATATCAATCCAGGAGAAGATAGATCTTGTAGGAATAGGTCTGGTGAAAGTCTTAGTTTCTACAAAACTTTAAAAAGGGTCTAGGGCACCCAAGCACCCTGGTACCTATGGCATTTTGACTCTAGGTTCCCATTCTGAACTATTTCCTCATCTTTGCTATCCATTTAGATTCTTTCTTTATATTTCTAATAGTTGTCTATAGCTCAATCTCTCTCAATTAGGGTTTGGTCATTTTCCCTAGCTAGATTGGTTGAATTTGGTTTGACACTCATCTATACAATAAAGAGGCATAACACCTATAGTTTGGCACTTCTTCAAGGGTAGACACTAAGCTCAGTCCATGTCTCAATGTTAGATAGAAGAGAGTTTGACTTGGTTTACCTTGTTGAGCTAGGTCTCTCTTTTCTACCAAACAATAATCATCTATTCGTGTGGGATCCAATGTGAGCTTTGATTATTCATTTATGAATTCTTCATTGCTACAATTGAGAACAATGAAATTAAGAGTAGGTAAAGTAATTTTGAGAAACATATCTATGGTTGTACCTTTAGTGATGTCTAATGGGCTTGAACATGTGACCAAAGGAGGAGGAAAAGAGGTCTTTACATCCTTAGTGATATCCAAGGGACTTGAACATGCAACAAAAGGACAAAGAGAAGAGGTCTTCACATCCTTAGTGATATCCAAGGGACTTGATCATGAAACCAAAGGAGGAAGAGAAGAGGTCTACACATCCTTCGTTATATTCAAGGGACTTGAATATGCAACCAAAGGAGGAAGAGAAGAGGTCTTCACATCCTTAGTGATATCCAAGGGAATTTAAAATGCAACCAAAGGAGGAAGGGAAGAGGTCTCAAAGAATCTTGGGATGCATTCAAGAACAAAGAACATCTCCATTAAATATCATTTCTTGAGGGAAAAGGTTATAGATCAAGAAGTAAAGTTGGAGTATGTCCCCACACAAGATTAGATTACAGACATTTTCACAAAGCCACTTGCCAAGGATAATTTTGAATATCTCAGATGGAAGTTAGGAGTTATTGCTCCTTTTCTCAAGCAGAAGTACAATTGTAACAATTGTCTAGGGAGAGCAACTCAAGGCATATCATTCATCCTTGTTTTGACAATGACTACCTCTCAGGGGGAGTAGGTAGATAGATGGAAATAGTAGGTTACTATCAAAAAAGAGATTGATTACCTCCCTTTTCCATTTATGACAAAGGGGGAGAGTAAGAGTAAGGGGGAGAAATGTAGAAGAGTAGTGTTATTGTAGAAGAAATAGAGTAGCACTGAGGATTGATTTTTCATAAGTGTTTCCATCAATGAAAAAGGGGGATATTTTTAATATATTATCATTGATGTCAAAGGAATTTGTTGAGGTGTAAAGATGCAAAAATTTCTAAGGTAGTTAAGAGATAAGAAGAAATAGTTTCTAAGTTATCGGCAAAATGGTCAGTTGGCAAACTGTTCAAAATGTGAATTGGTTCGCCAGTTTCAGAATTCTCTAATTCACTGACAAAGGAAAAGGGTAAATGTTTTCGATAATGACTTGGAAAGATAGAAAATCTTGAAGTCTCGGTAAAAGTCAAGTTTGTGAGTTATGAATTTCATCGGTTTGTCAATTTGGTATTCGTCGTCTAGGCAACAAAGGGCTCAAGGGTAAGTTTGTGGTTTTATGCTTTTGCTAATAAAGAGAAAAGTAGACAAAGACTTTGTTGGGAAATGTTTTGGTTTGCAGAAAGATAAGATCGCCAAGAACGAAGTTTACCAATAGGCAACTTTACCAATAAGGGAGAAGGCTTTGAAGACAAAAGTCTTAAAGAGATAAGTTTGCAAAAGACATAATTCATCGATAAAGAAAGACATTGAAGTTGAAGGTTGAGTTTGAAAAAATGAATATTCATTGATAAAAATGACAAAGAGTAAGTTCTAAAATAGTGATATTCACTGATAAAGGGTTAAAGGTCAAAGTTTGAAAAAGATATATTTCATCAATAAAGCAGCTTAAGGCCAAGGTTAGTGAGATGTTAATTTTGTCAATAAAGGAGTTTAAAGCAAAGGCTAGTGAAATGATAAAATCACCGATAGAGAATGAAGATCGACGAATCAGGTTTAAAAGGTATAAATAGCTATTTTTGGGTGTGTTAATTGGATGGCGATGGCAATGGATAAAATCACATAAATGCTAAGTTGTTGCATGTGTAAAGATAAGTATAGAAATGTGACTGTGGTTGTTTTTTAATGATGGATAAACAACATAAAAGTGGATTTTTTTCTTGCACAAAGCCACATGCAGAGTGATCTTTTCTGTACATGCAGATGCATGAAAGTATAGACATACAAAAAAAGCTAGAGTGCAGACATACAAACAACCTATATATATATACAAACAACATATATATATGTATATATATACGTTGTTTGTATATATATATATATATAAATGTATACATACATACATATATATATACAAAGGGATGTAGAGCTTTTTACCAGACAATCGTTCCAAGAAATTCTCTGTACCAAAAACCTTCACCAACTTCTAGAGGCCAAGACCCTCAAATAACAGGATATACATCCTTAGAAACAACAAGATGGATCGTACAACATGCCACAAGCCATCATCAACATCTTTTCAACCTTAGCATAGCTTAATGTCTCATCATTCATCTTAGTGCTTCTAATTCCCATCTTAATATTTCATCATTCATCTTTGTGCTTCTAATTCCCATCTTAATATTTCATCATTCATCTTTGTACTTCTAATTCCCATATTAATATTTCATCATTCAACATCTTTGCTAACCATAACATGCTAAAAAATAACTTAACACTGATCAGGGCATGACATCCAACTATGAACATCATGAACATCACTGTGTCTCACTACTTTACGAACCACAAGCATGCTCAAAACAACTTGACATGACACTGATTAGGGCATGACATCCAACCATGAACATCAGCAACCCACTATGAGCATCAAGAGCATCACTAAATATCAGCAACCATGAACATCAATACTATCATTGCACCTCTGTTACTATACTGGTATATCATCATCACAAACTAAGTGTTGACCTTACTCTAAGTTTTGACATCAATGACAACACATATTTCCAACACAACTTTGATTCACATTACACCACTTTACTCTCTGTGCATCATACATACATCATTCTATTATAATTTCTTTATATATATATATATATATGGTGTAATGTGAATCAAACTTGTGTAGGCAATACGTGTTGTCATTGATGTCAACACTTAGAGTAAGGTCAACAGTATAGTAACAGAGGTGTAGTGATAACACTGATGTTCACGATTGCTGATGTATAGTGATGCTCTTGATGCTCATAGTGGGTTGCTGATGTTCATGGTTGGGTGTCATGCTGTAATCAGTGTCATGTCAAGTTGTTTTGAGCATGCTTGTGGTTCACAAAGTAGTGAGATGCAGTGATGTTCATGATGTTCATGGTTGGATGTCATGCCCTAATCAGTGTTAAGTTATTTTTGAGCATGCTTATGGTTAGCAAAGATTTTGAATGATGAAATATTAATATGGGAATTAGAAGCACAAAGATGAATGATGAAATATTAAGATGGGAATTAGAAGCACAAAGATGAATGATGAAATATTAAGATGGGAATTAGAAGCACTAAGATGAATGATGAGACATTAAGCTATACTAAGGTTGAAAAGATGTTGTTGATGGCCTATGGCATGTTCTATGATCCATCTTATTGTTCCTAAGGATATATATGCTGTTATTTGAGGGTCTTGGCCTTTGGAAGTTGGTGAAGGTTTTTGCTATAGAGAATTGCCTGAAACGATTGTCTGGTAAAATGCTCTGTATTCCTTTGCATTTAAAGATATGGTCATGCAGTTCATAAGTTAATTTAAGCATGCTATAAAGGTACTAAATCCAAAGTTTTAGATTATTTGTCCCTCCATAGTGAAAGTTATGAAAGACAGAGTTTCAGTCTGTTCTCTGACATAATTAAGTAATGATGAAGATTGTTTGAAATGTTCTAAATTCCTCCATAGTGACAGATTTGGCTATGCAGTTTTGAGGATATGTTTGTAGTAGTTTATGAGTGCATTCACTTGAGTTTCAAGTGTTTTGGAGGTATGCAAGCTCAGTTTTCAGTTGAAATTTGTGATACAAATAGTTCTAGATGCCTCGCTGTTCTTAGGACATATGCTAATAATGTACACCAACTTGTTGTGGCATGAAATGGTACATAGAATAATGGAAGATGTCCTCAATGATATTGTGTTGTCTTAAATCACTCTACAAGGTGTTTTTCTACTCTCTTCAGAACTAGTTGTGGTCCGGAATGATGGTTTCGCTAGGCTATGCATCTGTCTAGTTGACTGGAGAATGTTGAAGGTATGTGCCACCATGTTGTTGATGTGTGGAGTTCAAGGAATATTTGGAGACATTGTATAGGCCCTACCAACTCATTTGGAAGAAGAGAAAGCAATGTTCAATCACTTATGAGTACTGCCAAGTTGAAATAACCGTTGTGCTACAAGCTTCATGTGTTCTTGCTTAAGGGTGACCTAATTCAAATTTGTGTAGCATGTGGATATTATTCCTTAAAGAATGATGTTGTGAAATATGTTTAGGACTAGAATAAGCTTGTATGGGGATCCACAAGGTGTGTGTTCCTTCTAGAGTAATGTGTAGTTCATGATAGGGCTTGCCCATGTTTCATGTTGTGTGATCTCTGGCCAACTTTTAAAATGTAATATCCATGTTGTATCAGCTGACTTGTAATGAAATCAATATAATGTCATGTATATATTGTAAACCTAGTTGATCTAGGTGAGGTATGATTGCAAAGACAAAAATATGAATGTGTAAAGAGAAGAGCGTGAATATTACAAGCATTATGATGTGTGACTAAAAGAGAAAGAGCAGAAGAGTTAGAGGTTGTCTTGATTCATCTTGAAAATATTTTTATGATAGGAGGGAAGTGAAGAGTATGCCTAACTGATCTAATGATCAAAAGAAAGTGTAAAGAGGTAGAATTGCAATCATCAAAGGTTTGAGCTTCAATGTCAGTTCTTAGACAGTAGAAGGACTATCATGCTATAATCTTTCCTGAGTTCATTCTCAGTTCAGGGAGTAATTGCTTGCTTGGGTTTTAGCCCTAAAACAAAGTTAGCAAGGAGTTGTAACTTCCTTAGGAGTGACCCTAAAGAAAAGTTTTTAGGGAGTAGTAGATTCATTGGTTTGTATCCCTAAAACAAAGTCAGTAGGGAGTAGTAACTTCCTTGGGTTGTACCCCTAAAATAAAGTTGTTATTTTGAGCTTCATATATTGTGAGTTAATCCTCACCATGGTTTTTCCCTTCTTGGGTTTTCCATGTATATTTGGTGTCATGTGTCGATGTGCATTGAGTTGATCTTTCATGTTTATGTTAATGATGTAATGCTTAAGTTTTAATCTTCTCCTAAGGATTTGAAGTTTGTTTAGATACTGATTCATCCCCCATCTCAGTATCCTGGTGTGTTCAACAATTGCTATCACAGAGAAGTTACTCAGAAGAAAATTAACTACTTGAGGAATGTCCAATATGGCTCCTAATGGATCTCACAAGGTGCCTATGTTTGATGGAACAAATTATTCATTTTGGAAGCTAAGGATGGAAAACTATCTATCTTCTCTAAGGTTTGGTGTATGGAAAGCTATTATGAAGGGTTACATCGCTCTTGGTTCTGAGTCTATAGATGCTGATGAGATTAGTTTTTATGATGAGTGGACTGGCTGATACAAAACTTTGAAAGATAATGAGTTGCAAATATACCAAGGATGTATGTGTAAAACTTGAAAGCATTTATGAAGAAGATAATAAAGTGAAGCAAGCCAAGATGCAAATCTTCAAAAGCAAATTTGAGACCTTGAGGATCACAGAAGATGAAGACATTGTCAATTATATGCTTCAAGTGGATGAAATAGTTAATGGCATCAGAGGTCTTGGTGGTGAAGTGAAAGAAGATGAAATTGTGAAGAAAGTACTGAGAACTCTTCCCAAATCTTATAGTCATAAGGTATCTGCTATTGAGGAGACATGGGATTTGGATATATACAGTAGATCAATTTTTTGGCTCTCTCACAACTTTTGAAATGAGAGAATTTGACAAAGGTGTTCCAAAGAAGGAAGTAACATTCAAAGAAAGTAAGAAGGTAGTTCAGATGAAGCAGCAAATCAAAATGATGAATTTGATGAGGTAGAAGAAAACTTTGTAATAACATTGAAGAAAGGCATAGGAAAATACAACTTGGTAAGTTACCTTTCAAATGTTTTAATTGTGGAAAGATTGGTCATTTTGCTTCTAAATGTCCTTTTAAAGAATCAAGGGGTAGCAACAAGGGAGACAAGTTCAAAATAAGCCTATATTCCATAGAGAGTAGTTGTTTCTCAGAAGATGCGGATCATGATGCTTCAAATGATGAAACACTTTTCATGGCCTTGAATGTTGATAACACAAAATGATGATACTGAAAAATGTGTAAAGACTGACACCTTGCAAGCTGACTAAATCAATGATAGCTCAATGGTTATATGGACTACCTTTCATGCAAAAGAAGAATCCAAGGCTTGTGTAATTGACAATGGTTTCTCTAACCATATGACTGGTGACAAGGAGAATTTTATTAGCCTTGAGAAGTGGAATGGTGGAGCTATTAAGTTTGTTGGTGATGAGTCAGCACAAATCTATGGAAAGGGTACCATAACTATTGATGGGAAGAACATGAATGAGGATGTCCTCTATGTTAGAGGGCTAAAGCACAATCTTCTCAATGTCAATCAAATGTGTAGAAAAGGATATAATCTTACCTTTCATGCCAAAGGTTGTGAAATCAAGAAGGCACGGTCTAGAAAGATGGTTGCAGAAGGCATCAAGTCATATGGTGATATCTATCATTTGAAGGATGTAAATGGAAGAACATGGCTATGGGCTCAATCTAGTGAATGTTGGCTATGGCACAAGGGAATGGGACACACCAAATTTGACAATATAGTAAAAATTAGCTTTATTCATGCAGTGAGAGATATACCCAAGATAATCAAGCCTGCAAACACTTTATGCAAAGAATGTCAAATTGCAAATTAGACAAAGACAAGTTTAAAGAGAAAGGTGTACTCTTCTTCAATGCCAATGGATTTGATTTATATTGACCTATGTGACCCTACAAGAGTAAAGAGTCAATAAGGTGAAAGGTGGTGTAGGGCACCTACAAGCATTTTGATAGCATTTTTGAAAAGTTGAGGTTCTTGTTTAGTATGTTTGTAATAAGGCTTTCTAGCCATGCTTGTAAGGTCCACTTTGTATGGTCAGGAAGTTTGGGGTAACCATATAAACCTCAAATCATTCTTAGTCCATTTGGACCCTAGTTGTGTCACTTAGACCTAGTAGGTCTAATGATGGTTTTTTTTTAGTCTATTTATTAGTTTTGGTATTTTAGCATGTTTTAGAGAGTATGGTGGTTGTTTGGGCTCCATTGGACAAGCTAAACCAATCGAGATCCTTGTGTTAGTGCAAAATGCCATAGTGTCAAATGGTGTCAATGCTGTCATGACACATTTGGGCAGTTGCAACTCACTTTGGATAGTTCAAACTATTTTTGGGAGTTGCCTACTAACTTGGATCGGTTGATCATGTTGTCATCTCACTCCAGTACGGCAGAGGAGATTCTGTACAGAGATTTGGGCACAAAAATCAAGAAAAGTGACTATTTTTCCCTAAATTTCTGTTGTTGTATAGACTGTACGGATTGGCCAAGTGGATCGATGTGGTTTTTCTGAAACTAGGTTGAGTCTAGATTCCAATGCATCAAGTTTGAGGTCTTGAAGTGATTTGAGTAGGGAGATATTGCATTTTTAAGTCAGACTGGTCTAAAATCCTCATTCCTAGGGTTTGTCATACAAAACTTGCCCTAGAATGCATTCTAACTAGTGAAACTTCATGCCACTCGGTGAAATGTAGGCTAGGGATGTATACTACATGATTCCAAAAGCATTTGGTTGGGAAAGACTGTCCTCAATTTTTGGAGTGATGCCCTAGGTCAAATATCTCTATGTATTTGACTGAAATTATGCAATTTGGTGATGTAATTGATAAAATCCTAATAGGGTGAGTGAATGGATGGTGGTTTTGAGATGTTTGGGTGTTGTGGAAGTAAACCAAGTTCCTATCCCAATTTTATGATCCCAATTTAGACCACTTGCTTTGTAACCTAGACCTAAACTGATCAATTAGGCCTAGAGACCTAGTAGGTGTGTTGAGTTGCAGGAGTAGAGTTGGAACTAGAGAATTGGAGCCCTGTTAGAGTTCCATAAAGGGTATTAGAATCCACCATTTGTTTTCCTAACCTTTAAGGGTTTTTGAAAGTTGTGTAGTGAAAACCGGATTAGGAGGGCTAGTAGCCTCACTAGGCCAAGTAAGGGTTGGAGAGTTGTGAGAAGTTGGGGATCAAACCAACTATGGGGAAGGTGTTTGTAGGTCTATCTTAAGGTGTGGAATAAGCCTTTAGGGTTGAACAATAGTCTGGATAACAAATCTCTAATTTGCCCTTAGAGTGTGACCTTGGTTGGATGAAGACTAGGTGAGGTGGGTGAGTGGGCAGAGAAGAATAAACCTTGTTGCTTCCCTTGTACCACTATGCATCAGGTGGTATCAAAGCCATTAAAGAGATGGGAGATAGAGAAGAAGAGGAGGAAGTTCCTCAAAGGGTGACTAATGCCGAATTGAAAAAGATAGTGAGAGAACAAGCAGCCAAAAATAAAAGGATGGAGGCTGAGATAGAGAAGTTGAAGAAGCATAAGGATAAGAAGAAGAAACCAAAGGTCATCTTAGATTTAGATGAAGAGGATCAAGATGAAGAAAAAGGAGTGCCTAGGGAAGAGCCACAAGGAGGCATGTCAGAAAGACAATTCCTAGATGCACTTGGAAAGTTGAGTAGGAAGGACAGTAAGGTGGATGAACCTATGTTTTCTAGCAAGATGAACCCAGAGGAGTGCCATGATTGGATAGAGGCAATGGAGAACTATTTTGAGTGTGAGGAAGTGGCAGAAAAGTAGAAGGTGAGGATTGCCAAATCTAGAATGAAAGGGCCAGCCTTGAGTTGGTGGAACTTCATTCAAAATGAGAGGATAGAGGATGATAGGAACCCTATCACTACATGGAGGAAGATGGTACTTGAAATAAAGAAACAATTTGTTCCTGAGGATTATGAAGTCAACTTACACAAAAAGTTATAAAACTTGAGACAGAAGGACATGGATGTGAGCACATACAGCAAGGAGTTTCACAAGATTTCTTTGAAAGCCAAAATGCCTGAGAATGAAAAGCAAAAGCTTGCAAGGTATCTAAATGGTCTTAAGTTCTCCATTCAAGATGAACTAAGTCTCTTTAACCCTGAGACAGTACAAAAATGTTTTCAAATGGCATTGAGGATTGAGGACAAATAGAGAAGGAGAGGTGATTCAAACAGTAGGAGTAGAGGCAATCTAAATTTCAGAGGCAGAGGCAGATTTCAGAACAGAGACAACTTTTCTAGATCCCAAAATGGTAGATCACAAGAAGGTAGTCAAGTGGCAGCTGACAGAGACAGTGCTGATAAGGGTCAGTTTAGAGGGAGAGGTAATGGTAGAGGAAGAAGTGGAGGCAGGGGTTCCAATGTGTTCACAGGAAGGTGCTTTTCCTGCAATCAAATAGGATATCAGTCCTTTAGATGCTCAGAGAATCAGAGAAATAATTCTGCAAATCAGAAAGACAGGAGGGTGCAGCTCCTTCAAGAAGATGACTGTCAAAGCACCACCTCCTATCAAACTGCCTCTTCCAAGCCTGCAGCACCAGAGAGTGGAGAATGCATCATGTTTAACCGGTCTCTCATCATGCTTGCCACCAAGGAGCAACCCCAAAGAAACAATCTATTTAGAACCACTTGCAAGGTGAAAGGGAAAGTTTGCAAGGTAATTGTTGACTCAGGTTCTTCTAATAATTTGGCTTCTAATGAAATGGTGAATAAGTTAGGATTGCAAAGGATACCTCATACTAACCCCTATAGGGTCTTTTGGCTAACCAAGGACCAACAAATTGTGGTGAAAGAACAATGTTGGGTTGAATTTAAGATAGGTGAATATTGTGATAGGATTCCTTGTGAGATAGTAGACATGGATGCATGCCACCTTCTTCTTGGAAGGCCTTGGCAACATGATACAAGTGCCCAACATGATGGTAAGCAAAATGTGATTCATTTGTCTAAAAATGGTGAAAATTTCACAATGATTCCTTTGATTGATGACTGTAAGGAAAGGATCATTCCTAGCTTAGTTATGTTAGTAGGTGAAAAGGAATTTTTGGCTAACCTCAAGGAGGAGAAGGTGCCATGTTTTGCATTGGTCATCAAGCCCAAGTATGCAAATCTTAAGAAGATCTAAGTGCAGTAGCCTCTTAGGAGGATTAGACCAAAAGAAGTGGAGGAACTATTGGAGAAGCTTCATGATGTGATAGCTGATGAAAGTAAGGATGCCCTTCCACCAAAGAGGGAGATTAGTCATTGCATTGATCTCATCCCTGGATCCACCCTACCAAACCAAGCAGCCTACAAGCTGACCCCAGAGCAAAATGATAAGTGGCAACATGAATCCAAGACTTGTTGGATAAAGGGCTTATAAGGAGGAGTATTAGCCCATGTGCAGTACTTGCAGTACTTACACCAAAGAAGGAAGGTACATGGAGACTATGCACTGATTCCAGGGCCATCAACAA
The DNA here is from genome assembly GCA_027924645.1 of Cunninghamia lanceolata. Taxonomy (NCBI): domain Eukaryota; kingdom Viridiplantae; phylum Streptophyta; class Pinopsida; order Cupressales; family Cupressaceae; genus Cunninghamia; species Cunninghamia lanceolata. The sequence continues at coordinate 1,825,725 of BSBN01001054.1, forward strand.
GATCACTATCAGGTATAGATTTCCAATGCCAAGGATAGAAGATTTAATGGATTGCTTGGGTAGGGCTAAATATTTTACCAAGATGGATCTAAAAAGTGGTTATCACCAAATTAGGATAAGGGAGGGGGATGAGTGGAAAATGGCCTTCAAAACCAATGAAGGGCTATTTGAATGGGCTGTGATGCCTTTTGGCTTATCAAATGCACCAAGCACCTTCATGAGGTTGATGAATGAGGTGCTAAAACTTTTCCTTAATAAGTTCATTGTTGTATATTTGGATGATATATTGGTTTTTAGTGACAGCAAGGAAGATCACATAAGACATATCCATCAAGTGCTTAGGAGGCTTCAAGAGGAGAAGTTGAGAATTAACCTTGACAAATGTGTCTTCCTACAAGAAGAATTGACATTCTTGGGGTTTGTCATCTCTAAGGGCAGCCTCAAGATGGATCCAAGCAAGGTGGAAGCCATTCTTAATTGGACCACACCTACTACAGCCTCTGAGCTAAGAAGCTTCCATGGTTTATGCAGTTTTTATAGGAAGTTCATTAGAGGGTTTAATGCTATTTGTGCTCCACTTGTTGACACTATAAAAGGGGGTAGGAAGTGTGTATTTGTGTGGACAAATGAGGCCAATCAAGCCTTTGAACTGTTAAAGAAAAAAATATCAAAACAACCAGTACTTGTGCTGCCTAATTTTGATAAGACCTTTGTTGTTGAGTCTGATGCAAGTAAGAGGGCTATTGGGGGAGTCCTAAGTCAAGATGGGAGGCCTGTAGCCTTGTTCAGTGAGAAGTTAAATGAAGCAAAATAGAACTATTCTACCTATGATCTAGAGTTATATGCAATGGTCCAATCATTGAGGAACTGGAGACACTATTTATTACCCAAGGAGTTTGTTGTTTTTACTGATAACCATGCTTTGAGCTTCTTAAACAAGTAGGAGAAGTTGAACCACAGGCATATCAAGTGGATGGAGTACATCCAAGCATATACTTTCTCAATTAAGCACAAGAAGGGAGTGGCCAATAAGGTTGTTGATGCCTTAAGCCGGAGGAATCTTGTTGTTCAAACCATTAAGTTGGAAAGTACAGGTATACATGCCATTAAAGATCAGTATGCAGAAGATGAAGACTTCAAGGAACCTTACCAAGCTTACAAAGCCATGACAGGTAGGTATAACACTTATTTTTGTGATTTTTTGATACAAGATGGCTTTCTTTTCAAGGGCAGTCTATTGTGTATCCCAAGAGGGTCTGTTAGAGAGAACATCATTAAGGAGAAGTACTGTGGCAACATGGCAGGCCACTTTGGCATTGATAAGACCCTAGACTTGGTTAGAAGAAACTACTATTGGCTGAAGTTACCAACTGATGTAAGAAAGTTTGTAGAAACTTGTCAAATTTGCCAAAGAGCCAAGGGGCATACATCAAATGTAGGTCTATACACTCCACTACCTATTCCTTCAAAGCCTTGGGATTCCATAAGCATGGATTTTGTACTTGGTTTGCCTAGGACCAAGAATGGACATGATAGCATTTTTGTGGTTGTTGATAGGTTCTCTAAAATGGCCCATTTCATTCCATGTAAAACCACACATGATGCCTCACATGTTGCTGGTCTTTTCTTCAAGGAAATAGTTAGATTACATGGTTTGCCTTTGTCAATAATCTCTGATAGAGACCCCAAGTTCATAGGACACTTCTGGAGGACACTTTGGAAACAACTAGGTACCAATTTGTCATTATCATCAGCCTATCATCCTCAATCTGATGGTCAGACTGAGGTGATTAATAGGTCACTTGGCAACCTTCTAAGATGCCTAACTAAGGAGCAGGGTACTAGTTGGGATTTAGTTTTGGCTCAGGCAGAATACTCCTACAATGACACTGTGAACTGGAGTACTGGCCTGTCACCTTTTCAAATAGTTTATGGCACTCACCCAAGGGGTATTTTGGAACTCAGAGAGGTTAGAGGACTGGAGAAGAGCAGTGCATTGGCTGAAGATTTTGCCCAAGTGATGAGAGATATCCATGAGCAACTAAAGGAGAAATTACAATTTACCTCTGTAAAGTACAAACAGTCTGCTGATAGAAAGAGAAGGGATCTTCAGTTCAAGGAAGGGGATTTGGTCATGGTACATCTGAAAAAGGAGAGACTCCCTGCTGGTAAATACACCAAGTTGATTATGAAGAAGATTGGGCCTTGTGAAGTGCTAGGGAAATGTGGAGAAAATGCCTACAAAGTCAGGCTACCCGATGGTATTGCTTTGTCACCAATCTTCAATGTATCAGACCTCTATCCCTATAAGGGATCTGATCCTCAGACAACTATTGTAGAGGAACAAACTGATCAGACACTTCAGGACCTGATTCCTTCATTTCCTGATCAGATTGAATGCATTTTGGATCAAAGGATTGCTAAATAGACTAGGAGGCACACCTATTATGAGTATTTAGTGAAGTGGCTCAATAAGCCTTAGGTGGATGCCACTTGGATGAGTAGAGAAGCCATTAAGAAGGCAAGATTCACATTTGACCACATTCCCACCTCAAGAGACTTGAGTTCTGTTTGACAGTGGGTGTATGGTGCAAGGCACCTATAAGCATTTTGATAGCATTTTTGAAAATTTGAGGTTCTTGTTTAGTTTGTTTGTAATAAGGCTTTCTAGCCATGCTTGTAAGGTCCACTTTGTATGGTCAGGAAGTTTGGGGTAACCATATAAACCTCAAATCATTCTTAGTCCATTTGGACCCTAGTTGTGTCACTTCGGCCTAGTAGGTCTAATGATGGTTTTCTTTTAGTCTACTTAGTAGTTTTGGTATTTTCACATGTTTTAGAGAGTATGGTGGTTGTTTGGGCTCCATTGGACAAGCTTAACCAATCGAGATCCTTGTGTTAGTGCAAAATGCCATAGTGTCAAATGGTGTCAATGCTGTCATGACACATTTGGGCGGTTACAACTCACTTTGGACAGTTCAAACTATTTTTGGGAGTTGCCTACTGACTTGGATCAGTTGATCATGTTGTCATCTCACTCCAGTACGGTAGAGGAGATTCTGTATGGAGATTTGGGCACAAAAATCAAGAAAACTGACTATTTTTCTTAAATTTATGTTGTTGTACAGACTGTACGGATTGGCCAAGTGGATCAATGTGGTTTTTCTAAAACTAGGTTGAGTCTGGATTCCAATGCATCAAGTTTGAGGTCTTGAAGTGATTTGAGTAGGGAGATATTGCATTTTTAAGTCAGACTGGTCTAAAACCCTCATTCCTAGGGTTTGTCATACAAAACTTGCCCTAGAATGCATTCTAACCGGTGAAACTTCATGCCACTTGGTGAAATGTAGGCTAGGGATGTATACTACATGATTCCAAAAGCATTTGGTTGGGAAAGATTGTCCTCGATTTTTGGAGTGATGCCCTAGGTCAAATATCTCTATGTATTTAACTGAAATTATGCAATTTGGTGATGTAATTGACAAAATCCTGATAGGGTTAGTGAATGGATGTTGGTTTTGAGATGTTTGAGTGTTGTGGAAGTAATCCAAGTTCTTGTCTCAGTTTTATGATCCCAATTTAGACCACTTGCTTTGTAACCTAGACCTAAACTGATTAATTAGGCCTAGAGACCTAGTAGGTGTGTTGAGTTGCAGGAGTAGAGTTGGAACTGGAGACTTGGAGGCCTATTAGAGTTCCATAAAGGGTATTAGAATCCACCATTTGTTTGCCTAACCTTTAAGGATTTTTGAAAGTTGTGTAGTGAAAACCGGAATAGGAGGGCTAGTAGCCTCACTAGGTCAAGTAAGGGTTGGAGAGTTGTGAGAAGTTGGGGATCAAACGAACTATGGGGAAGGTGTTTGTAGGCTGTCTTAAGGTGTGGAAGAAGCCTTGAGGGTTGAACAATAGTCTGGATAACAAATCTCTAATTTTTCCTTAGAGTGTGACCTTGGTTGGATGAAGACTAGGTGAAGTGGGTGAGTGGGCAGAGAAGAATAAACCTTGTTGCTTCCCTTGTGCCACTCTACATCAGCTGGTATCAAAGCCATCAAAGAGATGGGAGATAGAGAAGAAGAGGAGGAAGTTCCTCAAAGGGTGACTAATGCCGAATTGGCAAAGATAGTGAGAGAACAAGCAGCCAAAAACAAAAGGATGGAGGCTAAGATAGAGAAGTTGAAGAAGGATAAGGATAATAAGAAGAAACTAGAGGTCATCTTAGATTCAGATGAAGAGGATCAAGATAAAGAAAAAGGAGTGCCTAGGGAAGAGCCACAAGGAGGCATGTCAGAAAGACAATTCCTAGATGCACTTGGAAAGTTGAGTAGGAAGGACAGTAAGGTGGATTTACCTATATTTCCTTGCAAGATGAACCCAGAAGAGTGCCTTGATTGGATAGAGACAATGGAGAACTATTTTGAGTGTGAGGAAGTGGCAGAAAATTAGAAGGTGAGGATTGCCAAATCTAGAATGAAAGGGCCAGCCTTGAGTTGGTGGAACTTCATTCAAAATGAGAGGATAGAGGATGATAGGAACCCTATCACTACATGGAGGAAGATGGTACTTGAAATAAAGAAACAATTTGTTCCTGAGGATTATGAAGTCAACTTGCACAAAAAGTTACAAAACTTGAGACAGAAGGACATGAATGTGAGCACATACACCGAGGAGTTTCACAAGATGTCTTTGAAAGCCAAAATGCCTAAGAATGAAAAGAAAAAGCTTGCAAGGTATCTAAATGGTCTTAAGTTCTACATTCAAGAATTTTATTAGCCTCTAGAAGTGGAATGGTGGAGCTGTTAAGTTTGTTGGTGATGAGTCACCACAAATCTATGGAAAGGGTACCATAACTATTGATGGGAAGAGCATGAATGAGGATGTCCTCTATGTCAGAGGGCTAAAGCACAATCTTCTCAATGTCAATCAAATGTGTAGAAAAGGATATAATCTTACCTTTCATGCCAAAGGTTGTGAAATCAAGAAGGCACGGTCTGGAAAGATGGTTACAAAAGGCATCAAGTCATATGGTGATATCTATCATTTGAAGGATGTAAATGGAAGAACATGGCTATTGGCTCAATCCAGTGAGTATTGGCTATGGCACAAGGGAATGGGACACACCAAATTTGACAATATAGTAAAAATTAGCTTTATTCATGCAGTGAGGGATATACCCAAGATAATCAAGCCTGCAAACACTTTATGCAAGGAATGTCAAATCACAAATTAGACAAAGACACGTTTAAAGAGAAAGGTGTACTCTTCTTCAATGCCAATGGATTTGATTTATATTGACCTATGTGACCCTACAAGAGTAAAGAGTCAAGAAGGTGAAAGGTATTTCATGTTACTTATTGATGATTATTCTAGAATGACTTGGGTTACTTTCTTAAAAGAAAAATTAGATGCCTTTGATAAGTTTAAGGTTTACAAAGTTATGGTTGAGAATGAAATGGATACTAAGATCAAATGTTTAATATTTGATAGAGGAGGTGAGTTTACTTGGAATGATTTTGATAAGTTTCGTGAAGATCATGGTATTAGGAGACATTTGTCTACTCCTAGGACCCCACAACAGAGTGGGTAGTAGAAAGGAAGAACATGACTGTTTGAGAAATGGCTAGGGTAATGTTGAAGGATGCAAATCTACCTAACATGAACTGGAAGGAAGCAGTTCAAATTGTTGTCTATCTGACTAATAGAGTACAAGTGAGGGTCAATAGCACTAAGACCCCTTATGGGCTATGGTATGGAAGACCTCCCACTGTCAGATACTTCAAGATCTCTAGTAGAAAATGCTATACCAGAAGAGATGAAGAAGACCTAGGAAAGTTTGATTCTAGAAGTGATGAAGGGATCTTTCTTGGTTACTCAACCTGAAGCAATGCCTATAGATGCTACAAAAAGAGATTGGGGAAGATGATTGAAAGCACAAATATCAAAGTAGATGAAGATTTGTGTCAGATCTCATAAGAACCAGAGGACTTCGGGTCTGATATTTCTCCATGCATTAAAGAAGAAGAAGAAGAGAAAGAAGAAAAGGAACAAGAACTAGAGCAGATACCCAACACTCCAACAATGTATGTTCAAAATAATCATTCAACAGATCAGTGTTGAACACAATGAGATGCTGAGAGGGGGGTGAATTAGCACATACAAAAATTTAAACAAATACTTGTAGAACATAACTGAATTACTTAGAGAATAGAAAGGAAATCATGCAACATATAAATGAACACAAGGACACTAGAATTTTTTCATGGAAAACCCTAAAATAGGGAAAAACTAGGGTGAGTGTTAGCTCATAATATATTATGCTCATTACAAAAATATTACAACTTTGTTTTGGGTTGCAAGCCAAGGAAGCTACTACTCCCTGTATTTTTTGCTCATTGCAATTACAAATTTGATTTAGGGTAAAAACCAAAGGAATCTACTACTCCCTAAATATTCTACTCATTGCAATTAGGATTTACAAGAATAACAAATATATGGACTGCTGCAAAGTAAACATCCAACTTATGTTGATAATACAATCCTCCTTTTTACTAAATCATACTAATTTTGTACACTTCATACCTTGCACTTTGCTCTATCTTATTCTCATGCACATCTACACATCACAAATGAATTTGATCTTCTATATATATCCTTTGCAACAATTCAAAATATTGACTAGGTCAGCATTATAAGCACCATTAGATGAAACGTGTAACTCTCCCAAAGTTGGCTTCAATACATACAATATGTTAAGGAAACTTGTTCCAGACCTTAGGGTTTCATGAAAGGGATCAAGCTACATCTCTCCATACCTTCCAAAGTTAAAGAAATTAATTAGGATCTATTGTACATACCAGAGACTTAACCCGTTGGCTCAAACTACTTAAAACTACTAACTTTTCATCTTCACACTATTGGGAAGAAGCCAAAATCTTCATGCAGACCAAGAATTCAATCATGTATGATCTCAACATCATCTAATCACCTTTCTTCTAAAGTATCACATGAATCTATGCATCCACAAATCAAGTGACATGACAAACTATAGGAAACAAAGCATTCTGGATCACATGTAATTCATTATAACTCAAGATATAGCATTGCAGTACATTACAAACCCTGAAGTGTTTAGGAATTAACTTAAAAATCATTATATGCTTCTTCCAAGATCCACACATCCTCATCTAACAATTCTAGAGGAATACCAAATCTTTGAGGAATATTGGCATTCGGAGAATAGTTATGCTCAATTCTTCCTTACTTAACAACTTGATGTAATACAGGGAAATAAGAGATATTAGCATGCGGATCAAACCTAAGATGTATTGGAATATGTAAGATCTCCGCACAACCTTTTATGGCTGATCTACATACATTTCATCTTCTAAAAAAGCTCAAACATGTGTATTTAGGCTCCGTAACAGTCTGTATTGCCTTTGTCACTTGATTGCTAACTTTACGGACTACTAGACCACTTGACACATCGTCATAGTATGCCTTATACATATTTGATCCTTTCCTTAGAACCACATGACAAAATAATGTCTTTCAAAAGAATACAAAGCATTCCATTAAGTCTACATCATTGCTTTACCTTGTCTAAGTAGTAACTGGTACTCTATCCCTTGTAACATTTTTTGGGTGAAGATGTGAAGATCTAAAAAATTGGATATATCATTTCAATACCTAGATAAACTTATCTTCAGAACCACAAGATCAAATCTTGCTCTGCGGAGAAATGTAGACAAAAACAATGTGACTCTACCTTAGGATATGCACTATGAATGCCTTAGATTTTTGTTTCTTATCACAAAGTGTGGTATTCCAAGCTAATGAGATATACATGTAGGAACACTAAAAACATATTAGGACATGAGTATTCACATCTCTATCATGCTTAGCCACAAGACTAATCACCACATCATTTTTCTTCCAGACTAGTTTGCCTTGACCATTCTGACTCCATTGTTCATCAACTTCTTTTTCTATACACAACCTATGTACAAGTTTGTCCTTATATTTCCATATACTATGTTGACATCAATGACAACACATATTGCCAAAAATCTCCCCCTTTGTCATTGATGTCAACATGTACTCCCCCTTAGATATATATTTCTCTCTCCCCCTTTAACATCAAAGACAAAGGGCTTGATATCCTATGCTTGTATCAATTCAAAAACTATATAGACTCCCCCTTACAAAATGATTTCTAAAAAATTGTACTCCTGGGTAAAAGTTCAAAGCTATGTCACACTTTGTGCCAACTTTGAGTCTATGAATGGTTATGACACCATCCTATCTAGGGAGTTTGTAGACACATGGAAGGATGGACATGTTTACATCAGAGGCATCACTTTTCGTGTCTCTGAAGAGCTCGTTGTTAAAGCCACTAGTATAATATCAAAAATGGAATCTAACACTATAATCCAGTTTTACCATGAAATAAAATTCAAAGAGGTAAAAAGGTTAGTAAAAATTATTCACTTTTTCAAACGTTGAAGTTTAATCTACAACTTATTTAATAATCATCTTGGTACTATGATACATAAAGAATCTATTCATTTTCAATAAATCTACAATGTGATATTTACATATACTATTCATAAAGAAAAAATTACATAATAAAACTCACCAAGAGATCACTGCAACTCGATTGTCGACCTCCATGTCACAACCCTTGGCTACCCTCTGGCTGAAGAGAGAGAGAAAGTATCTTCAGAGAGCTTTACCTCCATCCACAGACCGACGGTCTCCCGCACACCTTCCTTACCAGAAGTGGCCCTACCCTTCATGAAGAGTATAGACTTAGGATGTCCTATGGTATTTGCCATCAAAGTACTAATGGTGTATCCTATGTAACATTATTGATCATACAACCCTAGATACCCTCTAGCTAAGTATGATCATCCCAATAGGTTACATCATCCCAGATATGGTGAACTATGTTTATATTTATAGTTTTTCAATTCTAACTCAATCTTTCCATCTTCAACCGGTTTCCAAATATTGTTTAGATTCTATAATCCTTACAGATTAATTTTCCATACAAGGATTCCCATTACAACTTTGCAATACCCAAAATCCAAGACTTATCGACACTTAAAGGAGTTTAAGTCGATTCATTACAACTAAATTGGTTACTTTACCTAGGTTAAGCATCATAGTCAAGGCAATTATCTCTTTTCACAAATAAAATCAAATAAACATAAATAGGTTCCTTACCCCTTCATTTAGTTATATTAGACACAAACTTGTTTAAATGGTAAATCCATTCCAGTCAATCTGACTCAGATCAATCCTTAATCTAGAATATATTTACAATATGAGTCCATTAAATTCATATAATTTCATTATAACACTCAATACCATCATTCTTGAAACTTTATAAACAATCTTCTAGGTTTCCCCCAATAGAAAATGTCATCCTATCATTCTAACAACATCCTGCTATTTTTAGGTCAATATCCTACGAAAATCATAGAGTATATACTCCAATAGTTTGGGGAGGTAAAGTCATCCACTAAGTGGTCTTTAGTTTCCAAAAGGATTATTTGATATTTTGATTGACTAATGTCAATTTTGGTATTTAAATATGACATAGTTATACAATTGTTAAACATAATAGGGTAGTATGATACCAATGGTAAAAACCCATTTTGAAACCAACACAAAATATACAAGAATAGCTACACCATTACTATTCAAAATTTATAACAATCCTCAACTGGTCATAAGAAAATCAAATAATAGTAATCAAGATAATCTTTCATGTGATTGGTTTATATATGAACCAATATCTATATATAGATAATCAACGAGTGGATTAATTCCACCTGTAAGAATGCATATGTGGATCCATCATAGTCATCAAGTAAAAATTCCTCACTAAGATCTATAATGTCATCATGTTATAAAGAATAAGGAAACTGAACAAATAATAAAATTATCATGAGTGGCTAATCATATGTCAACAATATGTTTACCATCATCATGGAAGGTAACATAACCTATTGAAACTAGCCACTTGTGTAAATTACTTACGAAAGGCTATCAAATGGAAACATCAATAGTTGGGAACAATAATGTTATGCCCAAATGACAATATTTTAAATAGTCAAGATAAACTTATTTCTCACTATCCATCTTTATTTAGTTCTAAGAGTAAGAATATAAGTAAATCTTGAAGAGGTATTAACTTTTGTCAATAAGAGTCTACTAGTCTAGTTGTCATTATAATACTTTATTCTCATCAAAAAAACCTATCAAAGTATCTTTTTTTTAAGAACTCTTTATTTGGCAATACATATATATTTCTATTAAATCACTGAGTAGCTATTCCTCATGGCATAATGATCTATGTTTTATTGAGTTCTGAGAGTATGAGAGACTATCACTATTACATAGTGTCTTAATGGCATAACATATATTAGGGTTAAATAAATAACCCTCAGGCATATACCAATCTATAGTATAGACTATTGTCATAGAGTCTTTTATGATCATAATGTGCATAATATCATGTTATCATGAAGATTGTTCGTAACTTAGATAATACAAAAATCTTTCAACCTTCATAAAACTGGTGGCAAGACCATGGTTGCACAATATTATAGCCGACTATATCAAAATTACTCATGATTTAAACATTTGTTCAATTTTTAGTTGAAAAGTGGCTCGTATTTTGGCAATATACTCAGGTTTAGATTCATGACCAGAGACATTATTGGCTCACACTAAATATTGCTTCTATAATATACTAATTATCATATACTTTGGCAAAACTGACTGTATTCATTTACTAGCATGTAACTATGAAACAAAGGCCTACATTCTGCATTGAGTTGATGACATTAAAGTTTAAAGAAAGTATTAAGACATTTAATAACACTTCTAGAAATGATTTCCTCTCTATGTTATTGAATTCAATATCAACATTTTATGGAGAACAACATTCAATATTCTATTTCTTAGCCGATGATACTTAGATTTCATATTTAAATGGATGCAGAGTAATCAAAAGAGTGTGGAACTTGGTATCGCTGAGCTACAAATTTTCGTACTCTAGCTTCTTAGCTCACTTACTAATGCTCTATCTTATACCTCGATCACGTCTCTTTTCTTGTTTTCCTACTCTAACGATGATAATCCCCTCTCCTCAAGACTCCCTCACTATTTTAAATGATATGGGTGAATAACCGATTTTCAAAAACCCTAACTAACTTCTAGTCTTATCCACTTATCCTCTGATAAGTTTTTACATTGCTCGATTCCCTATTTGGCCAATATGGCAAACCGATTGCTAAATCATCGAGTTCTCATTTCATTATGTTGTCGTGGCTATCCAAAAAGGTGGCGAATTCAATAATTAGGATGGCATCAAGAAATGTTAACTTATAACAAGGCCTTTTTGAACCAAATCCCAATTACTTAATAACACTTAATAACCTTTATTTTCTTTTTGGTGATTAATATGTATATATATTTTTATTTATGCCTTGCCACTAAATGTTATAATTGATGGTATATCATATAACATTCACATAGGCTTAAGACATCTTTTAAACCAATCGAGCGATGATAACTTAATAAGAATAACTCTACATTCAACATTATCCCAAAATACATCTATTTACATTGTGCCTACATAAGAGTTATGACAACGATGATTTGGAGCAAATACGCAACTGCAATGATGAAGTTTACAGTCAACATTTAGGGGTTGAGTTCTATCTCTCCCTCTACAAAATATTGTTGACGTTTTAATTTGAATAAGCTTAACAAAGACATATCATATGACACATACCCAAAATATATCTATCATCCACATTTGATGACATGAACTCAAAGGATTACGATGCAGATGTCGATTGACAAGACTCATCGTGACAATGACATTTGGAAAGACAATGTTATTATTTCACAATGACAAAATGAAGAAGTGACTTATTCCTAAAGTCATTGATGACCTTGTCAATAACTTGACTTAACCAAAATCAAAACTTACCTCAGAATAACTAGGTTTCATTGTCTGATGTCTGTACTCAGTGGCAAATACCTTTTGGTGATCCAGGGTCTATACTTCCCTTCCTCAAAGATACCTTCTCTCCCCTTTATTTCACGGAGAGTTTGACCTACTTGTTCCTGTCAAAACATTCTCACATACAAATTGTGGTCAACATACTGGTATCCCAGTCAAAGCATAAAATAATCATAACATTTCTCTTTTCCATATTGAAAAAGGCATTTTAATTCGTATCATCGAATTGATAATATTCAAGAGATTAAAAAACATGATTCCATAAAATTAATACTTCTAATCATAACAGTGTTTCTCATGAACATAAACATATTCACATGTCTATTTCTATCTGTGAAACAAGTAAAACTAAATAGTAAAAAATTGTCCAAAAGAGGGATGTAACAACTGGGCTAAATTTGGATGGGGCTCATATTTCTAAAAGAGTCAAGGGGAATTATAAAGAGGATATGTTGAAATTCCTGCAAGAGGGTGAGAGCATCACTAGATTGTAGAACGGTTTCAATAGAGAGGACCTGCCGGGCATATAGAGGGAGGTGGCTGAAGTGCTCATGAAATATGTGACTTTGGAAGGTAGGTACAAAAGATTCCATGCCTATCTCTTTCCTCTATTAAATCATTTTCCCCATAATGTCAAAATTAATTTCCCCTACTGGTTATATACTTCCCTGGAAGATTCAGTTCAGAAAGTTTTGCTGGGAGAGAAAGTTCTTCCCCTACATCAAAGCCTTATCTACGCCCTGTATAGATTTGAGTTGGCTTTAACCCCTGCCTTTGGTTTTAGACCCAAAATATACAACCCTCAACTCATTGAAAATTTACATAAGACTCTTGGTAAGAATAAGGAAGGTAAAACCCTTGTCAGGGGTGAGGGTTCTTAGGGCAAGAAAAAATTAGAGGAGGCTTCTTAGGGTAAGAAAAAATTAGACAAGGGTTCAGGGTCCATGAAATCTATGGGGTAGGGGAAGCAGGGGAAAGGGATAGAAGTGGGTTCCTCTTCTAAATTTGTTGAACTTGAACACACCAAGACCCTGAAGGATAATACTACCTAAACTATTATTGTGAAAATGGGAAAGATGGTTCTACACAGCATGAATATTCCTCAACTTGCCCTAGTTGAAAAACCTATAGGGGATGTACATGTTAGAAAACCCTATCTTAGGATCCATAAGGAGTCAATTGGTGTGGGGGTTTCTCATCATACTGGGCCTATGATTTTTCAACCAACCAACAACAAAGGGAAGAGTTTTGGGGATGATATAACTCAGAAAGGTGTTTTAATTTTGGATAGTGATACTGATGATATTGTTCAAGATGTTGAGGAGAAAGACAAAGGTGTGTTGAAAGGTTTGATGCTTTTTTATAAGGGTAAAGGCATTCTAAATGGTCCTAAATGTAATTCCTCTGACATACATGATGACCCCCCCCTCAAGAAGCATAAGATGTCTAAGGAGAAAACTCGAGAGGACTCAAACAAAGAATGTAACACTTGAGCCAAACTTATGGATAGGGTTGCCACTCTATTTCAGGATCTAGACCTTCAAAATCAAGTGCTCAAGTGGTAACTTGCCTAGCTTCATCATGCTAAGAAGAAAATTCAACAACTTGAGCGTATTACCCAGCTGGAAATGGAGGAGTGGCCTAAGGAAAGTAATGATGACTTGTGGGAAGAGGTGCAAAAGATGGCTACCAAGTTCAAAAAATGGGAAAGGATGGAGGAAGAATTGGGGTAGATAAAGAGAATCAGACCAAGATGGATAAGAAAGTTTCTGATCTTGTCAATTATAGCAGGGAGACGATCAAGAACTCTGCCATGACTCTCTATGCGCTGAAGGAAGAGTTGGAAAAAAGGAAAGCTATGATTTAGGGGACTGATGGTAAGGATAAGAAGCACAATCAAAAATAGGGGAAGACTGGGCAGACTTGCAACTACAAGGCCAAAGATGGCAGCAGCAAAGGCAAACAGGTGAGTTTTCAAAGCCATGACAGAGATCAAAGGGAAGGACAAGTAGGAGATCCAAGCCAAGTAGGGCAGTGAAGAGGGTGATAATGATTTCTTAGAGAAGCTGAAGTTTTTATTCAGGGAATGGCAAGATATAAGTAGCCTTGAGACTATGGCTAGGCAGTAAGATGGTCGGTTTCTAGTCCTTTTTCTTTTGGCTGGTCCTACTGGCCAGTCCTTTTTTTACTGTCTTTTTGTTGCTCTCTAGTTTTACCGCTTGTAAACATCATTCTTTTTTGCCTTTTTGGCCTCTGTATATGGGTTCGGGCCCTTCCCGGTTACTTTATCAAAACTTATCAGCATAAACAGATTTAAGTATTTCCAACTGAAAGTCAATTTTGGTGAAACTTATGTTCTATATGGATTCATTCTAACTAAATTAGATCTAGGCCACAACTTTTCCAATTGGAACCATCCACTAAACACATATGTAGCATCACTTTGGGGATCATTTACCAAAAAAATGAAATTATTTGAAAAACTTGATGCTCTAACAACTCCTACTCATGGAAATAATCATTTCAAAAGAATCTAAAAATACCCTTTTGTAGATCAATCAATCTACTTTGTAAAAATATATTTTTTTAAACATTTCAATTAGTTTTTATATTTTATTTTTTATTTCTACTAAAAGTAGGTCATCAACACAAAAATATGGTGTCAATTGTACTCTTAATAGAAAATAGTAAATTTTATCAAAAAAATTGAAAAAAATATGATGCACTAGAGGAGAGATTCCTTGTCAAGATGACATAATTTTTTTCCTATTTTGGATAAATAATGAAGACAAAAGTTGGCGTCCCATTGAAATAGTTGTGTTTTCATTACATGTAACTTCCAAAATTTATTTAAAAATATATATTTATCAAATTGGGGAAGAAAATAATCCATGTACTAAAGTTTTGAGTAATGAATACACAAAAAATATAGAAGAAAAATAAATGAAATTTACTATATAAAGTGTGACGTCCCATTCAACCTTATTTTTCAGCATCTTATCAGTAGCTAAATAATAGTGTCAATTTTATAAAATACTACATTTAAATAATTTTTAAATTTTTTTAAAAAATAGAAACATAAAATACACTAAAAAATCTACATTTTATTAGTTTACATGATTTTAAAATTTAGAACATATACGTCACTTTGTAGTGATTCAAGTTAAAAAGTTAGATTAGTGTTGGTTGTTTCCTTTATAAAAGTGTGACACAAGTTTGTGATTTTACCCTCCCCCTGAGATGAAGATTCCTCAAAAATAGATTCTATGTAGATGGTGTGATTCTACTATCCTCTACAAGATTATATACATAAAAAATGGTCTTATTTACATTACTCTTACAATTCATTTGGATGGTATAATGGACTTGTAGATTACCTTGAGTTGTTGAAGAGTTGCTATTCAGTTGGCACTTTTTGAGGCAAGTATATGGTTCTAGCATTCACATTGCATGAATAGCTCCTCAGCATCCTCTATGTTGCTTGGGGTTTTCATCTTTTGATCTATCTTTTCTACTTTCCCTAGTAGACCAGACAATGAAGCAAGTCTTAGATTCACTGCCACTCTCAACTAACCAAATTGTTTCTTCACATTTTCTCTTCGGTCTTGCAGTTGAGATAACTGAGCATGAATATTTTCTAGTTGTGCCCTTGTTGCTCCATCTTTATATTTAGAAAGATCATACACACCAACCATCTGAATGATTTGTAGCTCAATGGTATCCATTTGAGCTTTGATATTCTTTGTTGAGTTTGGTCATTTTAGGTAGAACATATATAATGTGGTGGCCTCATCAATGCAATATTTGAGCTTCTTCCATTTTTCTTTAAATTTATTATGTACATTAGCAGATTTATCAATCATCTCAACCATTCTCTTATCATTTATTCTTTTTTCTTCCTCTTGTTCTGCTTTTTACTCTATGTACGAAGAATGATCTTTGAAGGAATCCATTAACAACTTAATCTTTTGCTCTTGAGGTAGAGAGGGGTCAATGGTTACCTCTGGTAACCCTTCTTGAATTACTTTCACAGTATGTGCTACTACATTGAATTTCTTTAAGTTCTCTTGTAAAAACTCTTTCCTTGCAAAGGCATATAGTATATCACCAAGCTATAATTTGTGAAGAGGAGAGATATTTACCAAGTCAATCTACCCTTCATGAGTTGGAATTTGCAGAAGTTGAGGAGTGATGATAGGTTGAAATTGTATCTTTAGGTCTAATAGGTCTTTAAATGAATCTATAGTACTTTGACCTAAATCTTCAACATTTTCATTATCCTTTCTCTCAGTTTCTTCCTCATCTATTTGTTGTTCCTCTATTTTATCTTCTTTGTTCTCCTTATCCTTTTCTTCTTAATTTCCTTCATTTTTCTCTTTCTTTTCCTCAGCACTTTCTATATTCTCTAGAGGAGAATAATCATGTTCTGCAACAATATCCTTTATAGGAGATGTACTACCAAAATTTTGACCCTCTGTTCTTTGTTTCTCAACAGTTTTCAAAGGGGTAGACATATGTCTTGCATCAGTTTGAGACACATTCTATTCCGTCTAATCTTTTAAGCTTTGTTCTACAGTGCTATGAGGAGGTAAATTTACCTCTATGTTTACTACTCCTATATCCTTTGGAGGAGTAGCCTCGTCACCCTTCTCAGTCTCATTATCTTCAGAGGAAGATTGATCAAATATATCTTCAATAATTCCTACCTTAGCTTTCATTTCTTTAATAATTTATGTTGTCTTCTTTAGAGTCTCCTTCTCCAATCTCTTTATTTAATCCTTATCCTTTGACATCGAAGTGTTTAACCTTATTTTTTTCCTAAATTCTTTAGCATGTAGTTGAGACACTTCAGTCTTTTCAATCTCAGAGATCGAGGGACAAACCTTTTCAATTGCTCTTTTTCTCATTTCAACTTCTCTGCTCATAGCTTCATTTCTCCTCTAGGTAAGAACTTCAGCAATACTCTCAAGCAACTAATGACTGATTTCAATCAAAGCTATATTTAAGGCTCCCATACATCTGACTATTGCCTCCTCATTAGTAGATTTGTCATTTGATGACCTTTCATCATAGAGTTCAACAACTTCTTCCAGAGCTCCATGTTCTATGATTGCATTAACTATTGCTTCAAATTGCAAGGGCACATAATCAAATTTATTAACTTTCTTTTCCTTTCCTTTACCCTTCTCCATTGAGGACTTTCCCTATTCAACTTCTTCACTTGTGCTTTTCTTCTTTCTTTCCAAAGCATCAATATCTTCAGTATTTACAGGATTTATGTTGCTTCTATCTAGGCTTCTTCTTCTTAGTGGTCTAAGTCTGCATAGGAATCTCAAAATCACTTCTTTTGACAAGTAATGTTGATCAGAAGGGAATTGAAGATGTGGTTGTACTCTCAAAATCGTGACTCCAGTTGCCTGGGGCTATTGGGTCAGATTTCAGCATGCACACGGACCCTTCCCTCCTTGCCACGGGAAGATCTGCCATGTTACTCTCACTCACATGGTATTAGCCAGTCAAGAGGAGGTGAGACACGGTGGGGGTTTGGCTCATTGGAGAACTGGACTTCACAGATAGGGGTCAGTAAGTACTATAGCCTTTTGTGTGCTAAGTTGTATGTTTCATTTGATTATTGTTGTAGTTGAGATAACCCTATGACCTGAAGGGTCACTAGTTTCTCTTCTTATATTTGGGTTTCTAAGATTCCACCTCTATGTGGGTAAGCGATTGTTCTCGTATCTTTGTATGCATTGAACAAGTTCTTGTTATATCTGGCATTGTCTAGTTTCTTCTAACACCAAGAGGACGAATGGGTCTCCTTGTGCTAAGACAAATGTTTGTTGTTGAGATCTTGGATGAATCTATTGGATCTTCTCATGGATAGCCCTCATCCACACCCCTCTCACTTTGTGAATTAGGATAGAGGTAAATGTGTGATTACTAACCTTAACCAAATCTTGGTTTTTGACCTAGGGTTTGACTTGTGTTTTGACATTGTTTTTACCTTGTGGTGAAATCAAAGTTTTGTTTGAAATCATTTGAATCATGATTACCTTGTGATGGAATTAAGGGTTTGCAATTTTGTCTATTATAGGGTATCTAAATGTATGCAAGCTAAATGATATGCAAAACATTATGTTTGGTATTTTTTAGAGTATTTTGGAAATAAAAGTGCTTCTAATCTATGAAAGGGAAATATGTATGCAATTCTATATGACTTTTTTAATGCAATGTTAACCTATGTTTTTCTTGTTTTTGATATTTTGAATGTAATCTAATCTAAGAAAAGGGGAAAATGCTTCTAATAAACTAGATCTAGAAATGAGAAAGTGTTTAACCTAACATGCAAGATCTAACTATCAAAGAAAAAGCAATGTTTTACTATTCCCAAGAGCAAATTTGATTATCTAATTACTATGAATTGAAATGAAAACAATGAAGGAACCTAAGAGAAATGAAGATTTGTGGACTCCACTTCCCTCAGCAATCCTTGTAATAGGCAACCTCGAATCCTTTTGTGGTAGCAGGTGATCCTCTTGACAACAAAATGACCCAAAGAAGCAAAAAGAAGCTTTGATGAAACTTGTATGAGTTCGATGAGAGATTTGGTTGAGCACAATGGCATAGAATGAAGCAACAAGATGCTACTTGGTTGAACAAATAAAGTAAAAGGTACCTTCACCCTGTAAGAGCATTTGAATGCTAAGTTAGAGAGCAAAATTTGGCAAGAGATGTGTGCACAATGAATTTGCCTCCACGAAAGAGCTTTGAAGCTATGCAACAATGAAATATTTGAAGATTTGGAAAACTAAATGAAAGAAAATAATAAAGAGGCTCAAAGGCCTATGAAGAAGCTTGATAAAGCTTGTGAAGATGAAAAGAGTATTCTCTAACTTTCTCAACTTGGAAAATAATGAAGAGGTGAGGGGTATTTATAGGTTAGAAGAAGCGATGAGAGGTGGAATTGATTGAGAAGTTAACTAATTTGATTGATGAGTTAACAAGAATAGATTGGGGAGTTCACAAGGTTGATTACCCAGTGAACTCAATTGATTAGAGAGTGATGAAGCAATGATAGCTTATCACTAGAGAGAAGATGGAGGTGAGGGAATGCATGCGATTGATTGAAAAGTTAATTTGAGATCAAATAGAGCTAATTATGCATGTGTGGGTGCATGAAATAGTTAACTCTATATCATGGATCAAAAACCATGCAAACAGAAAGAAAAATAGGTAAAAATGGAGCAAAAATGAGAGAGAAACTTGATTTTTTCCATGGCTACAAAAATGGTAGGGTCGTCCCTTTTGCCAATAGGGTCACCCAAGGAGATCTGGGCTGGACAGGGTCAGATGCAGAAAAATAGGCTAGGTGATTGTAGAAGAGAGGAAAAGGATAGGTTCTGCATCAGGAAACAGGTCAATCATGTGGAAGAATCCAAATCTCCACTTGCGTCAATAAGATCTCTTGGGGGAGATTTGGAAATAATAGGGGGAGATTTGGATTGGTTTGACAAAACTAAAAACTGAAAGCGGTAGATGGACAAGGGGACCTCTAGAAGGCTTCTAGGAGGTGTACTAGAGGAAAAACAAAGGGGAGAGGTGAAAACTCACCTACAAGACTCTCACAAGGCTTAGGATCAAGGTCAAAAGATAGAAAATGCAAGTCAACAAGTGTCGCAACAAGTGTCGAAAAGCGTCGCAAATGGGGAGAGAGGGAAACTGACAAGGAAGAAACAACACAAGATAAGAAAAGAGGACACGTCATCAAGAGGCCTACTGCTTAAAGGACATTATTTCATGCTTACATGTATGTGACAAGGATTTAAATCATCATAGGGGTCCTCGTGGAGGTAGTGCGTGATTTTTGTGCTTACATATTTGCCCCCTCAAGGATGGTAGTCTACATGAAAGGTAGGTACCATTCTTGAACTAGGCCTTACCTATTGTTGATTTTCCTACAATTTGTACCTGTAATAACTAGTATTAGTCTAACATTTGAATATATCAAAATGAATAATGAAAACTGAAATGACGAACTTACCATGGATCGTTTGAGTTAGACTAGTTGTTTGCCTTTGTTGGTTTGGACATGTAGGGATAAAAGAATGCAAAATGATGCATGAAATGGATGCATAAAAGTAAAAGAACACATGCTAAGCTAGAAAGGAGAATAGATTCTCTTTTTTATTGCAGATTTTGAAGAACATATTTGAATTTTTTACGGATTTTTTATGTTTTTACAATTTTTTAGGTTTTTAATGTTTTTATTTATTTTTTTTATTTTTCTAATTTTTATGTTTTTGTGAAGAATTTGCAAAGGTTTGATTTGATGATCCTTGAGGTCTTTGAGAGACCTATATTTAAGATATTTCTACCCTTGTCCCCTTGCATGGCGAGACTCGCATACTTGATTACACAGGTTTGCTCTTTTGACTTGTTAGAGGAGTGACTTATGCTCAGACATTATTTTACACTTATTGTGACAAGACCTAATTTGATGAGATCCATACATAGCTTTAGTTGACAAATTGTATTTCACTTTCCCTTTTGTGCATATGGTTGGCTAGAGCTTTTATTTTTCTTATGAGAATGCATAGATAAGATGATCACATATGGATGATGCAATTTGTTTTTGTCTTTTTGAGCATATATATATGAATGCAGGTGATGATATGCAGATGCAATAACACAAGAAATGTTGTAAATGAGACTATTACTTCTATTTAATGTCATGAGATTTAACATTTGACTTTATTGCTTTGAGACTATTTTTCTAATTTTTGGTATGAATGCAATGTGGAACAAACAATGTGACTACTCTTAAATACGATTTTCAATTTAGGGGATTGCAGGTTGTCTTGATATAAGAGACCTATTCAAGGCTATGAGATGGGATTTAGGGAAACTCAAGTGGGGAGTGCGAGTGAAAAATGGACCATTTCTGACTTCTAGACTTCTCTAAAGGCTAAACACTGATCCTTATCTAGATAAGGCAAATTGGTAAGCTTTCCACTTAGACAAGCGACAAATTTTACTGGTGTTTGCTAGACTTAGATCACAGATGGAAAGCAAAGTAGACCTGGGGTAAAGGATGTATGGGAAAGAACAAGGGTCCCTAGATAGAATATGATCCTAGAGACTACTAGACTCTTCAGTTTTGCTTAGCTTAGTGCATGTGTGTGCTTAGTACATCTCTTTCTCTGTTAGAATGCCACCCTTGAGGCTTCTAGCTTAGACTGATCTCCACCCAAGAGTACAAACATTGAGCAATCTTCTCTCTTTCACTCTTTTTTTGTATCTCTTTTTTTTTCTTCTTTTTTTGTATTTTCCTCACTTGATTCTTTTTCTCATTTTTTTAGTTTTTGACTTGTCAAGAAATGAATGCTTTTGATGTGTAACAATTTTGATCTCTCAGTGCTCTTATCTTGATCACTCATTTTCTTATTCACTCATATCTTAGATTGCTTCCTTCAGAGTTTTGATCTTCCTAACATTTTTGGCCAAGAAAGATAAGGGGTTGAGCGCCACCTAAAGTTTTTGTAATTTGGTTGGACTTCTCTACTACTAGGGAACTTGCAAGCTTCCTTTGAACATTGTAGGTTTGAATACATACTTTGTTTAGACCTAACATATTGACTCATTAAGACTAGGATCAGTGTAAAGCTAAGAGCTAGGCTTTGATTAGAATCATTAGAAATGAAGGGGGATAATGGTGATTGTGAAAAATGGGGGATCTCTAGGTCTCAAAAGGATAACATATATCTAGGCAACATTAGATTCTTTACTGAAAAGAAAATAGTACAAGAGCAAGTCACTGACTGTCATGCAAGATGAACAGAATGAAACCAAAACGCAAGGAACAAATTGTTTTTGATATTTTTGATATTTATATTTTTTTTGTGTTTTCAGAATATTTGGTTTTTTTGGTATTTTTATGTTTTATGATTTTTATGAGATACTAAACTCTTCTCCTTCCATAATGTACAAGAGGTAGAGTCATTCCTAATGTCTTCCTTAACTATGTGTGGACCTATCCAATTTGATCTAAACTTCACTTGAAAGTATTTGCAAGGACACTCGAAGACTTGGTGTAAAAATGTCCTCGTATTTAGTGAGGAGTTTTGTGTACTCTCATGTTTCATTGTTTGATGATTTGCCCCCTAGCTTTACCATTATATGTTCTTATTGAGATCCCTAGTTTGTTTTGAAATTTTGAAGGGCAATTGGAGTTGGTGTTAACTCTCGTAGTTTTTGTGTGGATTCTAGTTCTTATTCTTCAGTCATGATTTCAACCATAGGGATGTCTATGTCTGGTTCAATTGGAATGGCTATTGAGTTGAATGGAGTGTAAGACTTTGTTAAGTTGGGATCCAAGGGGAATTCTCCTATTGCCCCCTTTCCTATACATTTTGAGGTTTTGTTTATGTTTGCAATTTGTTTTGATGTCTCTCCTTTTCCAAAAGTGTTAATTTTTGGGTCACTAGTGGTTTCCATGGACTTTCCCTTTTTTTTGACTTGTTCAACTCTATAAAGGCTAAAAGGATCAAGCTCTCCGTTGATGACGTGGGTTTGTCCCATGTATGAGAAGTGTATTTCTTGAAATAATGTGGAGGGAATGGCCCTCATCCTATGGATCCAAGGCATTCCTAGGATCATGTTGTAAGTGGTTTCTTCATTGATGACATAAAATTTAGTTGAGAGGGTTCTGGGACCTAATGTGATTTGAAGATTGACCTTACCCATGGTTTGAATTTTTGGGTTATCATGAATTCTAAGTATGGAAGTTTGTTTTGTGATTTTAGTTCATCATAACCCATTCTTTGAAGAAATAAAAAGGAGAATATGTTAATTGCAGACCCATTGGCGATCATTACACATTTAATGGAATAGTCTTGAACTTGACTATTAGATGGAGGGGGAGGTCTCCTTGTTTAGATATGTCATTGTCTAAGGGTAACCTTTCAAAATCAAATGTTGAAGAAGAACATTTTTCACTTGGAGTGTTTTGAACTAGATGGCCTAGATCTAAGGCTTTGAGGAGAGAATTCTTGTGTGTAGGAGAACTCTTGATAAGCTCTAGCATGTGAGAAAAATTTGAATTGTTGGTGTCATCTAGTTGTTCTGGTCCTTGTATGACACAAATTTCTTTACCTAATTTGACAAGGCCTAAGGTGTTTTGATCAAAGGTGTTGGGACTAAGTTCATCTTGTGAGAATGTGTCCATGAATGCTTTTTGTCGATGCTTTGGGAGGTTTGATATGAAGTGGTGGTACCCCCAACATGACTTGATCTCATGCCCCCTTCTCTTGTGTAATGAGCAATATTTATCATGATTACGATCTTGAGGTTTATGACAATTGTTGTAAGACTTATTGTTGATTCTCGGGGGATAGTTGTTGGCATTTTCATTTCCCAAATTTGTATGACTATTGTAGTCACAATTGTAGTTCCCTGTGTTAGCGCCTGAATTGACTGGTAGTTTTTTGAAAAATTTTCATTCAGGCACTCTCCCTAAGTATCCAAAAAATGTTCTAAGTGTTGGACCTCCTCAGTATCTCTCAGCTACAGCATCATTTTTTCTTTGAGGAGGAGGTCATCATCATCATATTTTCTTCGATGGTGGTCAGCGTCATCATGTCCTCCGTCGACCGGTTTCTCATCGTCATCATCATATTTCAATATCGGGTGATGTTTGGTTTTTATCCTGATGATGATGCTGATGAGCTACAGTGCGCCCTAAGTTGCTTGCGGGGGTGATATTTCTAAATATCCGGTTGTCTTCCGAATATCATGATGATGTTAATATGATGATGACGTCATCAGGGTCCCGGGGGGGTCATATTTCTAACACTGATCATCTTAAGGAGATCCCCTGATATTTGCAAACATGATGATGACGTCATCCGGATATGAGGAGGTGCGCAGTAGGCAGATATGATGATGACGTCAGCAGGATATGATGATGACGTCAGCAGGATATGATGATGACGTCATCAGGATGTTCATCGGCCAGACTTTTGGTATAGGCTCAGCAGGAGGATGTTCCTCCGATGGATCAGGTTGTGCCGATTATCATGCAGGTTATATTTCAAATATTATGATGACGTCAGGGTGATATTTCGAACAACAGGATATCATGCTGCTGGAGGATGATGATGATGAAGTCTTATACTAGTGTCGTCAGGAGCAAAAGCACCGACATGATATATGCTCATGACCTAGTATATAAAGTGTTATTGAGGTCATCGTGGGGTGCATGTGGGATATTGATATCCTGCATTTTCAAATATCATGATGATGAGTCTCGGCGGGAAATGCTTGCGAATGCAGAATTGATGTTCTTCCCGAGGCCGCGGGTTGGTGCGCCATCAATGGCGATTGTTGCAGAGGTATGGGCGATGGCGTGGGCTGATCTGGTACCCGATTGAAGGTGTACATCAGTGGCGCAGGGCTCGAGAAATCTTCCTGTCTCCTCCCCTACCTGCTGCATTCAAGTTTGGGTGCCAATCTGGTTGTGTTTGAGCGCCATTTTTATGATACTGTGTATCTGGCGGGATTTTTGGTCAACCTGGTAGTTAATGCTGAATACACCCTCTTGCTATATAATGCAGATGGTGTTATTCATTCAAGGTTGTTGAAAGTTATAGATTTTTGGCTCTGTAATCCATAACCAGCTGATCTGGTTACTCTGTACAGTTTTCTTGTGAGTTTATGTATCTCCTGTTGTAGGACTTGGCATGAATCCACTGGTTTCATGGTTGATCTTATATGAGTAATGCTATCTTAGCATGTGTTGTGTTAATTCTGTCTCCAGTATTGCATGTATCCTTCTTCTGGATCTGGATGTTTGCTTATGTTTAGATTCTAGAGCATAGAATTCCTATGTTGAATGTCTGATCTTTTAACCTCTGCTCAAGGGGCAGATTAAACTGTTTTCAGGTTGAACATTGGGAAGGGTATACTGCAGTAGGGATGCCATAAGTAGAGATAGCTCAACACTCTATATTGGGAGATATCTGTAGGGCAGATATCATGTGTATCCCCCTGAAATCCAGTTTTAGCTATTCATGCTGATCATTCACAGGTGTATGTCTACCGACTCCAAGCCCTGGATAGGCACCAATCATGCTGTGTTTTTGTGTTATACACCATGTCCAGCTTTGCATCCAAATTCATATCAAACCATTTCATACTTCCACCTGTTAGTTGTAGGAGTAGGATTAGGAACCCCCTGCATGCTCTCATACCCAACCAGACATCATGTCCAAGAATGTTGCCAGCCTTGTGATCTATCATACAGATCTTGGTCCATACATGAGAGTATTCTGCCTGTTGTTGTCAAGTTAGATCCTTCTATCTTTGAGCTAGTCAAGGTTACATCTTGAGTTATAGGGATACCCCCCTTGGTGCGGCAGAACCAGAAGTGAAGGGGAGGAGCTCACGCAACCTCCTGTATTCAGTTGGCCTGAATCTGCCTGTGCATTAGAAGTGGCAAACCCTAATGCTAATTCAGAAGAAATGTCAACACCCTGATGGTGAAGTGTTTGTTGACCCATCTACATCTTGATCATTTGTCAAGGATTTGTTATTTGTATCATGGTTTATCAACCTTCCATTTGCATCATATTCCCTTCTTCCACTATCAATAGCGGCTTGGTCAATTCTAAGGGCACTTTCAAGTGCTTCTTCATATGATTTGTAAGGGAGTTTTTGGACTTGTTCTCATATGTCATTGTTGAGAGCATGTAAGAAGAGATCACAAAGTTCTCTATGATCCATGTTTGGTGTGCTAGTTGAAGAATAGAGAACTTTTCTCCATCGTGTGATAAAATGTGCAACCGACTCATTGGCTTCTTGGTTGATTGTTAAAAATTCTCGTATTCCTATCCTGACCAATTTGTTTATGTCAAAGGTAGCCACAAATTGATCGATGAGTTGCCTAAAAGAGTGGATCGAAGCTTCTGGAAGTCGATTGTACCAATCTAGAGCAATACCCTCTAAAGTTTTTGGAAAGATCTTTGCTACCACCCCATCCCAAGGAAGGAGTTCTCACGCTACCATGATGTAAGCCTTGATATGAGAGTTGGGATCACCCTCTCCTTTAAATTTTTGAAGCTCAAGGAGGGGCTGTGGTAGTATAACCTGACGAATGTTGTAGTCAAGAGGCTCCTTTAAATACTCAAGGTATGTTCCTAGGAGGGAGTTATGTGTAGAGGATTTTGTTCCTCCAGATATTAGACCTTTGAGTGGAGCTTGTTGAAAGGGAATACAAGATTGTTGATATCCTAAAAACGTTGGATGACTAGATGGTGTCATGTTTATGTTTTGAACATTGGGTGGGATCATTTGTGGTTGATCTTGTGTCATAGGAATCCCACCTATTTGATTAAGACTTGTCATGTTTGATTGTGAGGGCAAGGGAGGCCTAAATGCTTCATGGAAGTTTAGATGAGGGGGAATTTGGGTTGCTCCCTAGTTTGATTCAATATTATCAATGGAAGGATTTCCCTGTGCCCTAGGTTTTTCTTGAATTTCTCTTTGACAACCATTTCTAGCTTTAAGGGTCTTGATTCATTCAACCAAATTTACTATAAGGTTTGTGAGTGAGTCTTCCTCCATTCTTTGAGCTTTACAACCTTGGAATGGATTACTTTGTGTTGGGGTTTGACTGACCCCACTTGTTCTTTTTGATGACATTTCACATGTCATAGACATTTTATCTTGATATACTACATGGAGGGGTTTTTGTGCCCCCCAAGCTTCTTGTAAACTTTTCTTTTGATGGCCTACCTCATTGCCCATTTGGGTGGCCATTTTTGTATCATTAGTTATGGGTTGGTCTTGCTGATGGATCTTAGACTAAACACACACTTGGCATGTTTTGATTTGGTCAATGTTGTGGGGATCTTGTTGGATCCCCTTTGAGTCTTTTGAGTTTGATTAATTTGAGATTGAAGCTATTGGATCTGAACATGTGCTAATTTCATTGGAGGGGAAATTCCCTTGAACTTGGTGTGATTTTGTCCTAGTTTTGGGGTGTAGGAAACACCACAAAATGAACAAAATGAAAATGGACGTGAAAGATGAGCATGCAATGAAAGAAGCACATGGAAATGCAAAAGATCCCATCAAAAGATTTTGTTCTTCACATCAGGTTCACAAAAATATGTATGCTCAAAATAGTGACTCCAGTTGCCTAGGGTTGTCAAGTTAGATTTCAGAACACACATGGAGTCATCCCTCCTTGCCACGGTGTGATCTACCACGTCACTCTCGCTCACGTGGAATTAGCCAATTGAGAGGAGGTGAGACATAGTTGGGGTCTGGCTTCTTGGAGAGCTAAACTTTGTGGAGAGGGGTCAGCAAGTACTGTGGCCTTTATTGTTGTGTGCTAAGTTGTATGTTTCATTCGATTGTTGTTGTAGCTGAGATAACCCTATGACCTGAAGGGTCACTAGTTTCTCTTCTTCTATTTGGGTTTCTAAGATTCCACCTCTGTGTGGGTAAGCGATTGTTCTCGTTGATGTCCTCTTGTCTTTGTATTCGTTGAATAAGTTCTTGTTGTATCTGGCATTGTCTAGTTTCTTCTAACACCAAGAGGATGAATGGGTCTCCTTGTGGTAAGACAAATGTTTGTTATTGAGGCATTGGATGAATTATTTGGATCTTGTCATAGATAGCCCTCACCCACTCTCCTCTAACTCCTAAGAACATTCATGAATCAGGATAGAGGTAAATGTGTGATTACTAACCTTAACTAGATCTTGGTTTTTGACGTAGGGTTTTGATGACCTAGGGTTTGATTTGTGTTTTGACTTTGGTTTTATCTTGTGGTGAAATCAAGGGTTTGTTTGAAATCATTTGAATCGTGATTACCTCGTGATGGAATCGAGGGTTTACAATTTTGTCTAATCTAGGGTATCTAAATGTATGCAAGCTAAATGATATGCAAAATGTTCTTTTTGGTATTTTTTAGAGTATGTTGGAAATAAAAGTGCTTCTAATCTATGAAAGGGAAATATGTATGCAATTCTATATGACTTTTTTAATTTAATGTTAACTTATGTTTTTATTGTTTTTGATATTTTGAATGCAATCTAATATAAGAAAAGGGGAAAATGCTTCTTCTAATAAACTAGATCTAGAAATGAGAAAGCATTTAATCTAACATGCAAGATCTAACTATCAAGGAAAAAGTAATATTTTACTGTTCCCAAGAGCAAATTTGATTCTCTAATTACTATGAATTGAAATGAAAACAATGAAGGAACCTAAGAGAAATGAAGATTTGTTGACTCCACTACCCTTGGCAATCCTTGTAATAGGCAACCTCGAATCCTTTTGTGGTAGCAGGTGATCCTCTTGACAACAAAATGACCCAAAGAAGCAAAAAGAAGCTTTGATGAAGCTTGTATGAGCTCAATGAGAGCTTGGGTTGAGCACAATGGCATAGAATGAAGCAATGTGACAATACTTGGTTGAACAAATAAAGAAAAAGGCACCTTCATCCTGTAAGAGCATTTGAATGCTAAGTTAGAGAGCAAAATTTGGCAAGAGCTATGTGCACAGTGAATTTGCTTCCGTGGAAGAGCTTTGAAGCTATGCAACAATGAAAGCTTTGAAGCTTTGGAAAACTAATGAAATAAAATAAGAAAGAGTCTCGAAGGCTTGTGAAGAAGCTTGAAAAAGATTGTGAAGATAAGAAGAGTATTCTCCAACTTGCTCAACTTGGAAAATAATGAAGAGGTGAGGGTTATTTATAGGTTAGAAGAAGGGATGAGAGGTGGAATTGATTGAGAAGTTAACTCATTTGATTGATGAGTTAACAAGAATAGATTGGGGAGTTCACAAGGTTGATTACCCAGTGAACTCAATTGATTAGAGAGTGATGAAGCAATGATAGCTTATCACTGGAGAGAAAATGGAGGTGAGGGAATGCATGATATTGATTGAAGAGTTAATTTGAGATCAAATAGAGATAATTATGCAGGTGTGGGTGCATGAAATAGTTAACTCTATATATGGGATCAAAAACCATGCAAATAGAAACAAAAAACAGGCGAAAACGGAGCAAAAATGAGAGAGAAACTTGAGTTTTTCAGCAGCTACAAAAATGACAGGGTCACCCCTTTTGCCAATAGGGTCTCCCCTGGGTGATCTATTGATGTATGATTTTACACATAATCAACTTGAGTTAAATTCACAAAGGAACTCAGTCTCTCTTGAAAAGTATGGAGATTTATGCAAAGATAATTCTCAACTCCAAGGCTCTGGTAGTTAGTTCTTGACTATGTTGGACAGTTTAGTGGTTCATTGTGAGCTGTAATTTTCAAGGGGCCTTACTCAAATAAAATGATCTGTGCTTCAATGGACTTATTATATTTGTGCAAATAACTACAAATTACACTAAAATTAGTGATCCTTTGCATGTATTTACCATTTTAACGCAAAGCTTTACATGAATTCCAATAAAACAAACTTTGCCTTTCAAGTTTATATGAAAATCAATAAAGATCTTTCCAATTCCTCATTCTTCATTCAAATATATGACAATTTTGTTCATATTTCTATGTGCTTGCTAATTATTTATGATTTCTAGGAAAAGTTAGAAAAGCTATGGTTTAGAAAACTTAACTTTGCAGGAATTAATTCTTTGTTACTCATGTATACAAAGATCAATCAATTGTAATGTTTCAAAAGAGTAAAATCCATGTATGCTTATCCTAAGCAGTATCATGAATGCACATACATAAATGTGATCATCAAAGGAAATATATTAAAGAACACCTGAATCTAATGCACGCTGGAATAGACGCAGCAACTAGATGTTTGCATTCATTAATATATGAAAAGTCTAAAAATTACAATATATTTGGACTTCAAATTTTCTAAAAACATTAACAACTAATCAAAACTCACATACATTTTCATAGATACAAGGAGAGACTAAACATTCCACATCATCTCACTATAGACACAGGCGCATTCCACTTGACATAAAATTCTGCTCAAAGTCTATTACTTCTCTTGCCTAAAGGTTACATATGTCTTTCTTAAAAACTCTATGTAAATAAAACACTAGTAGAAGGGTTCTTTATATGGACTTGAATTCCCCCTCACTACGGTTACAAAATTAATCCATGGTTCAAATTCAAATTCATAAGATCAATGGTGAGAATCATTTCCCAACTACCCTCAAAATTTCTTTGGGAATATTCCTTTTGGCACAAAGGATGCCATTAGGATCTTTCAAATATGGAATCTTTTCTTTTCCATTTGCTAGGTCCACAAAAAGACAAAACTACAAACACCAAAGCATTTGAAACATCCCAAAAAGGAAAACTACCCACAGCTGCTAGTGCCTAACTTTGCATCTTTTTCCTATCACTTCAGATACTATGTATATCTGTCTATTAAGGCTACTATAGAAGCATGAGTGCTTCTCTGACTTTTTTTCCATGTGTGTCATTGTAGCTCAAACTTCTCCTATAATACTTTGGTTTGCTGCTCTATATCCTTAGCTTGTAATTCCAAGATGGAATCTATCATCTCCACACTTAGATAAGTTAAAGGGTCCTCTAGACATGGTGAGTATTTGTCTTTGAATTCCCGTACTACCCTACCTAAATCAATTACTAGAATCTCTAAGAATTCATGCCCAATAATCTTCTGAATTATCTTTATGTTCTTTCTTACCATGCCATCCACTTCTTCCTTCAAATCTTGAGTACCTTCTATTCATCTCTCCAAAATATCCTCTTCAAACTTCAATTCCAATTTGTATTTCACTATTTGATGGGTCATCTATGTCGTTATCACTCCTTCATTTATCAATTCCTCTACCTTCTCATTCATGACCTCAATTTGTTTCAACTCATTGCTATTTTCTCTTATTCTGGACTGACAATGATGTAAAAGAATATTGTAATTATTCTTCTCTACAAGGGCAAGGGCCCAATTGTTAATTGCTTGTTTTATTGTGCCTTCTCCTTTCTGCATAAATGTATTGAACCATTCTTCAAAAATGCTTGCTTCCACTTTTTTATTTTCCATCTCAGTAACTTGGTCCCTTGAAAGAATAGTCAAATCAACAGGTAAATCAGGTATGCTAACATTAGGATCAAACACCCCTTGTATAAACTGTTGCAATTGGATAATGTGTCCTTTTAGATAATCATGTTTATCTTTATCTTTTTTCATCATCTCCATGGTGACCTTTTTCATATCATTCCACTCAGTAATGTGTTGTCCTCTTGTCACATGTCCCAGATCTATATTAAGCAATTGGTAATCCTCAATGCTCATTTCACCTTTCGGATTTCTCTTGATAGAAGACATAGTTGGGCTTTTCTTCTTTCTTTCTATGACTGCCCTTCCAATAAGCTCTTTATATCTATCGGTACTAGCTATACCTCTGTCTTTTCTCTCCTCACTTCATAACCCATCCAAGCAGGTGCTTCTTTGTTTGTCTCTACCCCTTTCTCATTTATTACCTCTTCTTAAGGCTTCTCTGCATCTATTTTCTCTTCTTCTTGTTGTTGTAGAGGATTTTGATTTAAAGGTGGATTTTGTTTTGATGGAGGTGATATATTACCTTGATGTTGCATTGACACATCCTCTTCATTTCCCTTTTCTTCTTCTTCTTCTTCTGTATTTCCCTCTTCATCTTGCTCTATATTTTCCTCATTGGAGCTTTCTTCTTGTTTATCTTGTTCACTTTGTTCAACATTAACATCAAGAATATTTGCAGCATTAACATCAAAAGCTTCTATTGACACTATTTCCCCCGCTTGTTCCTCATTTTGAACTTGTACCCTTTCTTCATCATTTACCTTCTCTTCATGTGATGGCTGATTTGCAAATACATCTACTCCTTCTGTAATTTTTTCTCCTTTTTCTTCCTTCTCTTCTGCTACCTCTGATTCTGCCACTTGTTGTGCAACAACTTGCACTTCTTCTATAATCTTAGGTGGCACTAGTGTACCAAAAAGGTCCACTGCCTCTAAGTTTTCCTACACATTTTCATCTTCTCTCCTTGGGCTATGTGCCTTCTTCAACTGAGCATCTTGTTCTTCTATTGTAAAGGAAAACTTTGATATTTCCTTTCCCTCTTTTGTCCTATTACCAATTCTAACTTATGATGCATCCTCATCATCACTATCTTCAATAACATTCACAATATCACTTACTTTCCTGACTTCTCAGCCTGTTGACTCTTGCAGCATTTCATCAGTCAACTCCTATTTGACTTTTATGTGGCTTAACCTTCTTTCTTCAGGTGTAAAATCTTTCGATACACGCTTTTCTCTTACTCCAACCAATGGAGTATCCACTATTATAGTAGGTATTTGTGCTTTTCCCCTTGGTGTATCTATGATCACATGTTTAATTATAGGTTGTCCTGAGGGTATCTCTTTCCTTTGCATTGGTTCAACAGTGACCTTTGGTGTTTGTGCATGTTTCATATTAACCTTCTGACTTGATGGTCCTTCCTCCATAAATGTACCAATAGGAATAGCAACTGTGACACCCAGAGCATAAGGATCCAAGAGTGTGGCATTGGGATCTTTGTCAAGGATAGTAGTTTCTACAAACTTTCTTATCTTTTCATTAAAGCACACTAACTCATCCCTATGTTCTCTTTCTCTTTTCCTCCCTTTCTTCTGATAAGTAGCCACAACACTTCAGGCTTTAAGTTCCTCCATCTTATCTATCAACCATGTTTTAGAAAATAGAATAACTGGTTTAGATATTTCCTCTAAAGACATCTCTGTTGGTTCTTCCCAATTAGGTTCATGAATGGGTAATGATGCTACTCCCTTACTCTCATAACTTTGTGTTGGCAAGAGACACTATATGGATTCATGATTGTTGTCATTAATGGCAACAAAGTTCATCCCACACATCCGCAGGACATGGTGTGTCTCTACCGGAAGTCAGAATGAAGATTGTTGTGGTTCGGTAAATAAGAACAGAGCATGTGGC
Organism: Cunninghamia lanceolata; assembly: GCA_027924645.1. NCBI lineage: Eukaryota > Viridiplantae > Streptophyta > Pinopsida > Cupressales > Cupressaceae > Cunninghamia > Cunninghamia lanceolata. Next base: position 1,858,747 of record BSBN01001054.1, read on the forward strand.
AAGGTCCGACAGACAGGTCCAGATCTCTCAGAGGAAGTATCTTGGTAAAGTGCGGATTTGGGGAAGTCAAGAGGACTACCTTGAGTGGTATATTCCAAGGATTTAGCCTCCGGTGATAGATGAGGAAAAAGATATGAATAGTTGAGTACCAGATTCCTGAGTGACAATGTGAACAGAGGAAGAACTGACTGACAGAACATCAAACTACTTTCTGGATGTGTTACTAATGGTGTTAAAGGTTATGAAGGAATGAATCATGTTTGGCGGACATGATTAATGATTTCTAAAAGCATACACTTGATCCACATTACTTGATGTGCAAGGATTTAGCCGACAGATCAGAATTAGTGAAAAGATTGACTATTCCAGGTGGTGACTAGAAAGGTGATGAAATTACTTGTGCAAATATATATACACAATGGATTTAGTTGTGAGAAGTGTTGTTGTTGTTAGTGATGTGCGAATAAAAGTAGAAGAACAGAGTAGAAGCAGTAAAGAAGGTCTGGTATGTGAAAGGAAAGAAGCAAAAGAGAAGAGGAAAGATGAAGTGCAGCAGATCAGTCTACTGAGCTTAACCGGAACTAAACTCCAGCATTTGTGGATGCTCCCAATCAGTTCAAGTATTGTTTAACACTCCTTTTGTAGACAGTCAGTCTCTTGTAGGCAGTGTGACTCTTGTGAGCAGTGTGCTCAGGCAGTGAGCCCTAATTGGCAAGTGCCATTTTGTTTTTCTATTCTTCTAACAGAGAATACAATCTTGGGTTAATCACCCCGTGGTTTTCTCCCTTAACAAGGTTTCCACGTCAAAAATATTGTGTCATGTGTACTTCCATTTTCATGGTTATGTTTGCTTGTTTGAATTAATGCTGCATTGATTAATAAGAAAGTTCAGAAAGAAGAAATATTAGGATAACTAATTCACCCCCCCTCTCAGTTATCAACAATTGGTATCAGAGCCAAGTTCCTCCTAAACAGAGTCTAACAGCTCGAGGAAGATCTGGGAATTCAAATGGATACATATGGTTTAAGGGAGCAACTCAAGACTGCCCTTGAGGATCTTGAGCAGTCAAACTCTGAAGTCAATGAATTAAAGGAAAGACTCAAACAGGTTGATGATTTCATGAGAGAACTAAAAGACAAATTAAGTCTCTTTATGAAAAAGAGAAAGGAATTGCTTCAGCAATTGGCAAGACAAAGTGAAACAAATAATGCAAATGAAGATCTGACTGAGAAAACCAAGTTATGTGAAAAATTATCAAAAGAAGTCATTATGGTAAGACATGAAATGGAATCAGGAGTTATAAAGTTTAGCCAAGAGATTGAAGAGAAAAGAAAAACTGAAGACAATATAAGACAATCTCTCAAAGAGAAATCAGAAGATTGCCACCAGATGGATAGAATTATCAAACATCTTGAATCTGATCTTGAAGATGCTAAAGATAATGAAGAAAAACTTGAGGATCAAATTGTCTCTCTCAAAAGGGATCTTCAAACAGCAAATGAATATAAAGAGAAATTCAAGATAAGTTTTGCTCAACTTGAAGTTCTTCTTGGAAGTCAAAAGAAGGTAGATGACAAGTGTGGCTTGGGATACGAGAAAGGAGAGAGCTCTGGATCCGGTCAGAAGAATTTTGGACCAGAAAATCCAAGGAACAGGCCTAGAAGACCTCCGATAAGACAACCCAATGCTCAAAGATATCCATCCTTCAATGGATACTGCCACATTTGCAATCACTTTGGTCACAAAGCTAATCAGTGCACAAAGAGAATGAATCAGACTAATTCATCCTTCTTCAGATAGTGTTTTAACTGTAAAAGGTATGGTCATAAGTCTCATGAATGCAGAAATATGCAAATGAACAAATCATGCAATGGCAGATGCTTTGCATGTAATAGAGTAGGTCATATGGCTAATCAATGCAGATCAAGAGGATATTAGTCAAATATGCAAAGAAATGTTGTTTGCCAAATCTGCAATAGGTTCGGTCATAGTGCAAAATTCTGTAGAAGCAAAAATCAGGACAAAAGAGGTCCGATATATTATAATCAGAATCAAGATAAGGGTAAACAAAAGGTGAATGCAGATGAAGTTAAAAGTGAGATGAGCAAGATTTGGGTGAAGAAAAGTACAGAGAATATAGAGGTTGGATCCGCACCAGACTTTGGTGCTCATATTCCTTCCAGAAATTAAAAAGTGAGCTCTGGCTCAGGGGGAGACACAAAGAGAACCTTGTTCCCCCAGCCAGTCACTTGGTGCCAGAACAGGCACAAGAAGAGTTACGGACTGAAGGGTTCATAAGGGTAGCACCCAAACAAACTGTGGTTAAGATTTGGAAGATCTGCAAGATGTTTAAGGACCAGGGTTGGTCTGGTTCTTCAAGTCATCTGAATAAGGCAAACCGAAATAATGTAGGTCGAGCATTTATTACAATCTGATATTAGGGTTTGCGGAGCAATATAAGAGTTTTTCATTAATCACTTGTTCATTCTGCACTCAAGAAGAAACAAAAAGTGGAGCTCTGCAATGAAATTCCTCAAGTTCATCGAAGGTCATTTGCAGAAGTCATTACTTCCAGAAATCAATCCGACTAACTCCGTGAAACTAAAAGGTGCAAAAGGTATTTTCCATTTTCAAATATCTCACTGCAAATCTCTTGATAATGGGTACTCTGAATATTGTAAAGATTTCTGATAGACCTCGCCCTACATTTAAGAAACATCCATACAAATCCTTGGAGGTAGATCCCCTAGGTGTATTTTCCAGTGTTTTGCATGGTGTTTTGTACATCGAAGATATTAGGGTTTATATACACGCAAATGTTGAAGAGTTTGGGGAATTCAAACTAAGAGATATCTATCACAAACAACTGTTAGATGATTCATTTGAGCTCAAACCCCAATACAAGGGCCTCCGGAACAAGCACTTTGTACAATACATACATTTCCCCTGTTTTACGGAGGATGAATGGGTTAGGTACATTTTGAACAGAATACATGACAATTTCATGTGGTTAAATGGACCATTCAAGATCACTAAAGATGCCATCAGGGCAGTTACCGGACTACACTCATCCGGTGGGATTCCTGTTCTTAAATCTGTAAAGAACCAAACTGTGAGTGAGGCTACTAGATCTAAGTTTGACAAAAGAGCAATGACAGTAGATGACATCACTGATCTGGATGTCAAGTTTGCTTCTATGATCATTGGATATAAGATATACCATTCTAGCAGAGAAAATTTTGTACCTGGAACTGCCATCTATACTACTTATGAAATGCTAAGAAAGGATGCAGACTATGATCTTTGTCAGCTTCTCTTGAACCAACTCTTGGAGAATCTGCAGAAAATCAAGAAAGACAAAGAATTCATTCAAGTATGGTGGATTAATTTTGTGTTTGTTCTTCTACTTTATGAATGAGCTTCCCAGATCTAGTGGCTGGGTATGGGAGAGTGATAGGCCAGTTGCTATCCAAATCAGAGATTATTTACATGGACTTGGTGATAACAAAGCACAAAATACAGCTATGTGGGGATACTTCAAGAACTTTCAGAACATGATGCAAGCAAGAGAAAGGATTCCCTAGTCTCTTGTTGAGAAATACAAAGACACAGTCTGTTTTATGGTAGAGACTGATCAATGCCTAATGGAGGTAGTAGAACCAAGGATAGTCTAGATCATGCCCATGGGGTATGAAGTTGATGAACAGATTGTGGAGCTGCATGTTCAACACATGCTTATTCAACCAAAGGATCCAAAGGCAGAAAGGTTCAGAACCTTTGAGGAGCTGAGTGTAAAGATTCATGTGGAACTCAGAGAACCAGAAATGAAAAGGAAGGTGAGAAAAGAAGTAAAACATATTGCCCAAGGCCTTGGCATCTCAAAAGAAGCACTTGATGCCCACAGGGAAAAGAGACAAAAGGCTAAGGAAGAGAAGAAAGAGGCAGAAAAGGGAAGCAAGGAAAGTGCTCTGATAGAAACCTCAACCTGGACCAAATCATCTAAGAGATCTACACCTGTCACAGCCAAAAGCTCTAAAACATCAAAACCAGAAGTTCAGGCATCTGGTAAAGGAGAGAAAAGGTCAAAGACAAAAGCCACAAGGGCTTATGCAAGTCAAAGGAATGAAGAGGAAACTGAATCAGATCAGGAAACTAAAGAAGAAGAAGAAATCATCTGGTAAACACTCTACCGGTCAAGGAGAAGAAGAGAAGGAAGAGGAATTTGTTGAAAAACCCACTCTCTCCTTAGATGATGTAGTAAAAGCAGTCACTGTGGATGGCAACCTGCAACCCTTAATAGAATTCTATGATGATTATAATGAAGCAGAAAAAAAGATTCTGGAGGAAGCCACAGTTAAGTTTTTGAACATTTACAATAAAGCTTTTATTGAAATTATCTCTTTAATTCCTAAGAGCCTAGAAAAGGAGTTGGAAATGAGAAAGACCAATGCCATGGTAAAAGACCTTGAGATCCGGGAACAAATAGCTATTCAGCTATATCCTTCAATCGATCCCAAGACAATGAATATGGTATTCAAGGATTGCAAGGATGAGCTCAGAAGCAAAGCAAGGATGAATCAGCTCATGCTTGGTGAGACTGACAACATAGCCAAGGACACTGAAGAGATTCTTCGAAAAACCTTCAAAAGATTTAATCTTCCTATTATAGAGGACTTGGGCACTGATCCCTCAACCACAAGTGTTGCAGAAGAAACTACTGAGAAAATGACAGAAGAGGTGGGCTCTGAACAGACTAACATTTCTCCTCCGGGTTCCCCTACAGTCTCCGGATCTAAACGAGAAGAAAAATTACAAGAGAAAGAAGTAGAGGTGAAGGAAAAAGAAGATGACAGTGCTGAGGTTGTAGAAGGAGATAAGACTTCAATAGAGAAGACCACAATTGTCAGTGGTGAGAATGTAGGAGAGAAAACTCCAAAGGACAGCTCCAAGATTGCAGAAGAGAAGAAACATATGTCTCCGGCAAGAGACACTGCACAAACTATCCAAGAATTCTTGACAAAAGCAACTATAGAAATTGATGAACCGGACCTACTAAAAGGACCATTAGATTTTGACTCTCTGTCACTAGTGCAAACAATGAAAATAGCCTCATTTGCAAATGAGAAGGTCAAAGAGAAACTACTGAAATCTCACATGGAAGACTGTGAGCTTATGGAGGTAGCATCTGGAGTACTGGAAAAGATCATGCCATCTTTTCAGAAGGATCCCATAGCCTCCTCTTCTGGTAATCTCAAAACCTTAGTCAGCAGTGTTAGTACACATTTTGATTCTCTAGAAAAATTCAGCTGAAGAAAAGGTCCGGAAGGAGTTTTTGGATAAAGGGTTCTCCAAGGTACAGTGTTTGATCATTAATGATAGGAGAAACATGAACATTGGGATAAAGAGCTTAGAAAATGCTCTTAAGGATGGCGGTGAAATATACAAATTTTGTATCTCCTGGTCCAAAGTAACAGTGGAGATTGAGAAGAAAATAAAAGAGCAAGAGGACAAATTACTAAGCTTGTCTCAAAGTTTTGATCCTCTTTCATCCATAATAAATCAAGAGTGTCAGACTATTGTAATCACAAATGCAATAAAGAATTTTGAGAAGGAAAGGAAGAACATAATTAACTGGATGGGTGAACTTAGAAGGATTATTATCCCTAAGTTAGAGGCCATGCATGAGGCCATAAATGATGCTCAGATTACAACCCGGACCAATGATCCGATAGATCTTAAGAAGGCAGAAGCATTTGCATTCCTGTTGAGCGGTCACATCTCAATTTTGGATAGGATGAAGTAGAGTTGGGTGATGGAAGTTATATAGTTGAGGAATACTTTTTCAGACATACTCAAGTATATGTAAGTACAACTTGTATATATATACTTATGCGGCTAAGTATAGTTAAACTTTTGAAAATTTTGGTATGTGGACCCTACCCTTTTCCATTGATGTCAAAGGGGGAGTGAGGAGCAGTGAAAAATGAGGAATTCAACTAAGGGGGAGCTCCAGAAAATGTATATAAAGATAGAGCATCAGCCAAGGGGGAGCATAGTGTAAACACTTAGTCATTTTTCACTAAGTGTTGCTATCAATGCCAAAGGGGGAGATTGTTGGCAAGAGACACTATATGGATTCATGATTGTTGTCATTAATGGCAACAAAGTTCATCCCACACATCCGCAGGACATGGTGTGTTTCTACCGGAAGTCAGAATGAAGATTGTTGTGGTCCGATAAACAAGAACAGAGCATGTGGCAAGGTCTGACAGATAGGTCTAGATCTCTCAGAGGAAGTATCTTGGTAAAGTGCAGATTTTGGGAAGTCAAGAGGACTACCTTGAGTGGTATATTCCAAGGATTTAGCCTCCGGTGATAGATGAGGAAAAAGATATGAATAGTTGAGTACCGGATTCCTGAGTGATAGTGTGAACAGAGGAAGAACTGACTGATAGAACATCAGACTACTTTCCGAATGTGTTACTGATGGTGTTAAAGGTTATGAAGGAATGAATCATGTTTGGCCGACATGATTAATGATTTCTAAAAGCATACACTTGATCCACATTACTTGATGTGTAAGGATTCAGCCGACAGATCAGAATTAGTGAAAAGATTGACTATTCCGGGTGCCAACTAGAAAGGTGATGAAATTACTTGTACGGATATATATACATGATGGATTTAGTTGTGAGAAGTGTTGTTGTTGTTAGTGATGTGTGAATAAAAGTAGAAGAGTAGAGTAGAAGCAATAAAGAAGGTCTAGTATGTGAAAGGAAATCAGCAAAAGAGAAGAGGAAAGATGAAGTGCAGCAGATCAGTGTATTGAGCTTAACCGAAATTGAACTCCAGCATTTGTGGATGCTCCCAATTAGTTCAAGTATTGTTTAACACTCCTTTTGTAGATAGTGAGTCTCTTGTAGGCAGTGTGCCTCTTGTGAGTAGTGTGCTCGGGCAGTGAGCCCTAATTGGCAAGTGCCATTTTGTTTTTCTATTCTTCTAACAGAGAATACAATCTTTGGTTAATCACCCCATGGTTTTCTCCCTTAACAAGGTTTCCATGTCAAAAATATTGTGTCCTGTGTACTTCCATTTTCATGGTTATGTTTGCTTGTTTGAATTAATGTTGCATTGATTAATAAGAAAGTTCAGAAAGAAGAAATATTAGGATAACTGATTCACCCCCCCTCTTAGTTATCAACACTTTGATGTAACAATTTATCATCCTCTGTAATCTCTTGGGGCACATTAATTTCCCCCATAGTCCTCATTTTCTCTATTGTTAGTCTCTGATGAGCTCTTTTCCTTACTTCTTGCCCATTTCAACAATCTGACCAAAAATGCTCAATGTAGATTTGATGTTTATACTTTTTATCAACATAGTTCTCTATTATGTGAAAGGATCAAACTGTCTAACCAAGTCAAACTCTTCAAATGCATAATACCTCAGCTCCCTTTCAAATTCCTTAGCAACATCTTTATTAGAACATGAATAATTCCCAATTATGAGGGGGAACTTGATGTTTCCTCTGTTAAATTTGCTTTTATACGTTCTGTATACATTAAGAATCTACCTGGAGAATTCTAATACAATCAGGGAATCTGAAGGATATCTTAGTAATTTGAGTGGCTTTCCCTCAAATCCTTCAGTCTTGATATAAGTGAAAGTAGGGAATTGTATAAACCAAGAACTAAACAGACTTATGGAATTTATTACCTCCTTTGTTAATCTCCTATCTTTATCTCCTCTTAGAATCCTCACCAAATAGGTATAAAAAACATCATTCACCCTTGCATCATTACATAATGCATTCTCTTCTTGTAGATCTGGATAGTGATCATACACTAGTTTTTGGCCTAGGCCACTTCCCAAGGTATCTACTACTTTTATTCCAGTTAGTGGGGGCATTTCAACTGCACATGCATAGATCACATAGGAAGACATATTAAACCTTTTGTTCTTCCCGAATGCCATGACTTGTCTGTATATTTGCTGTACTAATGGCTTTAGCCCAATGAATAGTCCCCTCCTCCTTTTCTCTAATGTACTGGATGATGTGAAAAATTAATGGCTTAAACTTTGTTGCCTCCTTCAATCCATCCATCCTACTCAGCATTGTATTCATTAAGTTCACCTCTTCCTTGAAGTCAATCCGATACAAATTCTTCGGTACCCTTATAGAATCTTTTGGCTTATTCTTAGCTGTATACCATCCATAAAATATAGTAGTTTTACAATCTCTTTCATTTTTAATGAAATCTTCAGTATATTGGTCCATATCGATATCCAACATCTATTCCTTAATCTCTAACCCAAAAGTAAGAGCTATACCCTCTATGGATAGATTTGCAACAATCCTCCCATTATGCATTACCTTCCGAGTAGTCAAATTATACCGATCAAGGCATTCCATCATTAAATCTTTGGCCTCCATGGCCAATGGAAATCCAGCCGCTTTGTATAATCCTATTTCCCAAATTTTACTCATGTCCACAGTGGCATCCGGCACTATAACCCTCTGTAGCACTTCCTCTACGTCATAATTACCAAGGGCTGTATTTGTAGTCATTATTTCTATAGTGGATATCAGTGATGTATATCCTCGGACTAGTGGCAACTCTTCTCTAATGATTTCCTTCGTCAGTTTTCTCTCTCTTTTTACTTTGTCTCCTTCCTTAGCCATATCTACCTTCTTTTGTCTAGGGGCCATCCTATCATAAAATATACATTTTTTACCTTCCTGCTTGCAATATAGTTCTTAGGGTTTTTACCACGGTTTCACATTTTTTACAATTTACCCTAGGATTACTTTTTTCCATTTCTTTCTTAATGAAGATTTCCAAATTTAACAATATCAAATTATCCTTATGCACAATTAATCTATAGTAATGACTAACCATTTGCATTATTTTTTCAATGAAATTACTGTAATTAACCCTAATTTTGCCTAACTACAATTCAATGGCATTTCATGTACATACATATAATTTGCAACCTCTTGTTGATAATGATTTATCATTTAACCTTTAACCGTTGACCATTTCATTCCGTTTCATTCATCTTCTGAATCTCATTTTCTTGGCTAAGCGAACCTCTCTACAATTTTACTCTTGAAATGTAATTGTGAAATAACCCAATCAAATTTTACCTTTATCCCAATCAAAATTTACCTTTATCCCATTCAAATTCTACATTTTAAGGTTAGTTGTGCATTGAATACAACAATTAATGCATAAAATTCAAATTACCCCCTTTTCCATTTAGTTTTGCATTTTAAACTTTGCATACATTAGTTCCTACATTCGCTTTCTTTGTATTTTGTATTTTGCATACCTCTTTGTATATCACTTTTGCATATTACACTTATATAATCTCCCAAACATATAAATTTAGATTCATGCGAATTTATAAAACCCATTGCATTTCATTTCACGTCCCACTTTGCATTTGACTTTTTGTATTCCGTAATGTACATGTGGTACATACATTCAAACATACAAAGTCAGAATTAAAATTTGTATCCATATTTCTTTGATCTCGTAACCATTCCAGTGTTGTACCTTTACCTTTTTGTATATCATGCCTACTCGATACATACAATTTAACATACATACAAAGTGCAGAACCTAGTCTATTATTCATCATATTTAAAACCTTGTCAGGTCTGCCCTTGCATATGTTAATGTATACTACCGTTTTGCATACTAAATACCTCATACAATAATTCACCTATGGGGCCCGCCAAACCTTAAATCACTTTTTACTTTCTTTTGAAATCCGTCATTGCATCTGTATCTTAAATGCAAACATTTATACATACAAATGACTCTTAACACTCATTTTGACTCCAACCTTTATAAACTTGATTGCATATTTCTTTCGGGTCCAGACTTGTATGTTAAATTTTGTATATTTGAAATGCATATGTAAAGAATGAAATACAAAACCTAATTAGACTTTAATACAACAATGATTAAGCATCTCACATGCAAATAAATTTGTACATGACATACAAACTTAACTTAACACTGTATTTCCTCAAAACCTTCATACTTTGTGATATACTAGGAATTTCCAAATGGTTCAAAAAGCAACCCTTGATCATTTTTCACATAGTATTCACTAGTACCTCTTGCTTTCCTCCAGACTAGGTATTTTTTATTTTCAAGCACTTCTTACAATACTTACCCTTTTCCCTTACCACTAAGCAAACCAGACCACAACAAAATAAAAGAAAACAAGGTCCTCTTTTTGCTAGAAGGTAAAATGGGGCATGTTGTGAACATCACAACAACTAGCAACCAAATAAAACAACCAAATTCAAGCCATTAAAGAAACAAAATGAAGTAAATTCATAACTTCCAACTTCCTAATATGCAAAAATGTTATTCATCATAAAAGAAATGTATTCAATATTGTGCTTGAACCCTCTCAAAAGAGATTAAAGTGTGTGCATTTGATTAATAACCCTCATCTTGAAAATGAATTCAAAACACTAGTGACTGGTACTATACTACATAATTGAGTTCATCCCTCATAGCCAACTGGATAGAGCCTTGCTACCAGCAGGCATCTATAGCCCCGACAAGGTTATCGTTGCAATTCTCCTAAGTAGAGCCCCACTACTAGCAAGCGTCTATAGCCCCGGTAGAGTTACTTAGATTGCTTAATCTAGATTTTCAGTATAATCCCCTTTTTTTGTATGATATATAAATTCATGAGATATTATCATGTAAGTTCATTGTGCAAAGTATGGTCTCTTACTACTTTAAGCTGAGAATTGCAATGGTAGCAAGGGTTACCTCTAATTTTTCACTTAACACCTACACTAGCATGTTCAATAAACCCAAGGCTGCTAAGTGTATCATTGTAAAAATCTCCTTGAATGTTTCCATTTACAGCTATTGAATAAAAACCTTTACAGAATAAACAACATCTCCCATTCATGAAAGTTTAACAAGTTATGCATAAATTTCATATGATTTACCTGAATATACTAAATTTTGCTATTTTTAGTGGTTGCCAATCTGCTCCTGCATACTCTAAAACAAAACAAACATCCCAACAAAAGAAACAAAATATCACAACCCAACACCCCAAAACAACAAACAACACAACAAATAGAAAGAACAAACCAACCAACACACAACTGTACATTATTTACACTATGGTACACAATAGGAATAAGTCACACTTTAAGCTTGGAAATAGTGCTTTAGATGTTGACCATTAATAGGTAATGGCACATCTTCAGTTTTTAAAGTTTTAAGCCTAAAGGTATTGTCTTCTATAATTTTTGAAACATGTAGTGGACCTACCCACAATTTATCAAACTTTCCATGTTTTCCTTTCTTCTCATGGGCTTTGTCCCAACATAATACCAAATCTGATATCTTGAATGTCTTCACTTTTTCTCTCTTATCAAACCATCTTTTAACTACAGCTTGATGTTTTGTGAACTTATCAATAGATTGATCTCTTTTCTCATCTAATTGTAATAGTTAGACTAGCGTAGCCTCTCTATTATCATCAAACCCTAGATACTCATTGGCAAATTTCCATGTAGGAACTCTTAAATTTACTAGGAGTATAGGATCAGTCCCATACACTAAGTGATATGGTGCATTTCCTAAGGCTACCTTATCCTTCATCCTGTCTACCCACAATGCATATTTTAACAATGTATTCCATTCCTTGGGGTTTTTTGCAATCAATTTTTTATGATGTCTAGCAAGATTTTGTTAGTAGATTCAGCTAACCCATTACCCTGAGGATAATAATTAGAAGAAAACTTAAGAACTATTCCATGTTCAAGCGCCCACTTAGAAAATTTTAAAGAAGAGAGAGTGGGGCCATTGTCACATACCAGAGAATAGGGAGCCCCAAACCTTGTGATGATGTTCTCTTCCAGGAATTTAATGACTACCTCAGTAGTGGAAAACTTACAGCATGTTGCCTCTATCCATCTAGTACAATAATCTGTACCGTCAATATGAACTTGTGTCCAATAGATGATGGAGGATTGATAACCCCAATAAAATCTAGTCCCCATTGTGCAAATGGCCTAGATTCTATAACTAGCTACAATGGATGAGCCTGATATCTCCCTTTGTCTATTGTAATTTGACATGTGTGAAAACTTTTGATGTGGTTTTTTGTGTCCTTAAATATTGTGGGCCAATAATACCCTAACCTCAGAATTTTATGAGCAGTTCCATATTTATCATGCAGTTCTAACAGTACCTTATCTACTTCATCTCTGTTCAAACATCTGAGATATATGCCTTCATGAACCTTCTTGAACATTAAGCCTCCTTGCACCATATACCTCTGTGCTTTAATTTTCAATACTCTCCTTTGAGAAGATTTCATCTGATTAGGATACCTTCCAAATATGAGAAATGTATTCAGATCATCGTACCAACCGGGCATATCATTAGTGTTCAATACATACTGTTGTTTTACCAAATTAGGATTAGTATTAGCTATTGTTTGTAATAAGGCTTGACCTCTGACTAGCTTCATAGGAATGATCTCCATATCAAACTCTTGTAACACTGTGATCCACTTTGCTCTTTTCTCCATAGGTTCATTTTGCATTAATAATATTTTTACTGTTGCATCAGGTACTATAGCTTTTACCTAGCTTCTCAGGATGTAATGCCTAAACTTTTTCATTGCCCGTACTAATGCAAAATCCTGCCTTTCTGTGTCTAAGTACTTCAACTATGCATCCATCAGAGGAGCACTCTTGAAAGCGATGAGTTTCTCTTCATTCTCTTCTCCTTTTTGTGTTACAACAGCTACAACTAAATGTTCAGATGCAAACGAATAAATGTAAAAAGGTTTAGTATAATTTGGACTAGCTAACACAGGACCAGATCAAAAATAGTCTCTTTAGTATCTTTAAATGTAGCCTTAGATATTGGTGTCCACTCTATCTTTGCATTCTTCTTTAGCATAGTGTTCAACAGTTGCACTATTTCTGCAAATCCTATAATAAACTTTCTGACAAAGTTAATTTTACCAAAGAAAGATTTCAATTCCTTTTTATTGCTAGGCAGTTGTAGCCTTTTAATTCCCTCTACTCTGTCTAGGTTAATGGATATCCCATTCTCAGAAATAATATGTCCTAACAACTTTCCTTCTGTTACACCAAATGAACATTTCTTTGGATTAAGCAAGTTTCCATACCTTTCACACCTTTTTAGCACTCTCCTTAAGTCTTCTGCATGTGTGGATGCATCTTTAGAAAATACAGTCAAATCATCCATGTAAATAACAATACACTTACCTGACAATCCATGGAATGCAATGTCCATGGCTCTTTGGAATGTGGCACCTACATTTATTAATCCAAATGGCATCCTCCTATATGCATAGTTACCCCATTTGCAAGTGAATGTTATTTTTAACCTATCCTCTTTGTCTACTAGCACCTGGTTATACCCTAAAAATCCATCTAGAAAATACATCATCTTAGCTCCATTTACTACCTACAACACTTCATCTATTAGAGGCAAAGGATAATTATCTTTTTCAAAGGCCTTATTTAAGTTTTTGAAATTGACACAAAGTCTAATATCCCCATTTTTCTTCATTACATGCACTAAATTAGCTACCCAAGTCGAATGCCTCACTGGAAAAATTATCCTAGCTAACAGTAATTTCTTAACTTCCTCATCCCAAGATACATCAAGTCTTTCCTGTTCATCAATGATTTGAATTTCAAACACCTCATTACAAGTGAGAAAGTCCACAATCTATTGATCTCCCTCAAATACTTGAAAATGACTAACATTATCGGGTATACTTGGTACATTTACCAGTTTTACTGCAAATCATTTTAAACTTGATAATGTTAAGGGTTCTAAGGTGCTAGCAGCAACTGTTAATGCATTTGGTCTTTGATTTAGCTCCCTAGGGATATGTTCAATGTTAAAGGCATCAAAAGATTTGATCAAGTCCCATATCCTATGTCTGTAACTAACCATTTTCTTGTAACTACATGCATACAATTTCCTGACTTATTTAACCACTAACTCAGAATCAGAAAATACCTTGATCACTTTTACCTTTTTCTTAATTGCCATAACAAGTCCATATATTAGAACCTCATACTCTGCTACATTATTAGTTGAAGGAAATTAGAGTCTATATGCTACCAAAAAGGATTTACCATTTGGATCAATGAGTTTGACTCCTACTCCTGCCCCTTGCTTGGATTTAGATCCATCACATTTTAATGTCCAGATGCCACCCTTGTTCTCTTGACCTTGACGTTTTACTTTAATAGGAATAACTTTACCTGTCATCTGTCTTGCAATAGCATACCTATTTTCATGTGTATCTATTTGAACCATAGATATACCTACATTTTCAGTTTGTTTATGTAAGTCAGAACAATTGACGATTTTTACTCCTACCTCTTCATCTATATTTTCATGGAAACACAATTCAGGCTTGTCAGGAATAGACTCTCTCATTTGTTGTTCCATCCTTTTTATACATTTTTCATACTGATATTCTATTATATCCCTACACAATCCACAGTTTTCTTCAGGATGAGCAATGTTATGAACTCTACATAAACCTTTATACAACTTACACTAAATCAGAGCCTCCTGTTGAATGCATTTCTCCATCTCTTGTGTTATGGTTCAACCAAAACTACTTACAACATTATCTTCCTCATCAAAATAGTTACCATCTGACTCAATAAACACAACTATTTCATCATTAGTAGGCTTTGTCTTAAAATCCAGGACTAAGATCTCCTCTATTCAAACTCCTCTGTTTGAAACTCTATAAACACCTGGTTTAATAGAAGCATACAATATTTCATTTGTTCGATTGTATTCTGTAATCATGTGCTTCATTCTAGGTTCTACCTCTATTCTAATCTAATTTGGGACACCTCTCCATGGTAACCACATGTGCAAAAAATTAGTTGCCATGTATCCATTTAAAGTCTTAGACCAATCTTGACTTAGCAACATACTGTAATTGACTAGGATATCTACTACCTGGATGTCAATAAATTGGCTTACCCTGGGATCATATGCTAACTACATTTGGATATGCATTAGCTCACCTACCACATTAACTTCTGATTTGTCCAATTGTGTAACAACTTTAGCAGATTTTGTGGGAATAAGTCCTAAAGTTTTGCATATTCCTAGTGACATAACATTAGCTGAGGCTCCTAAATCCACCATACAATTATGTATATTTTTCCCAAACATTCTTATGGTTAACAAAAAAGGAGGAGCTTCCTTCTTTTCTGCATACATGACGACATTAGTGTTTGATGGTTGTTTAGTTTTCTTAACCTTATCTTTGGACTATACATCCCTACTATGAGCATCTATGTCAACTGAACTCTCTTTTGGGGCTAACTCATCTAAGGATTTTATAAAGGCATTATGTACCCTTGGACTTTTCAATAATTCATACAATGGTAAATTAACCTTGATCTTTCTTATCTCCTCAGACAAATAGTTCATTAATTTTGTTGTTTCATTAAACTCTATTTTCCCTACCTGAACCTTTGGTTCCACTGTCCCACCAGTGCCATGATAATTAGCTTTTAAGGGCGTTGGGTTGTTACTAGCATGTTGATCAGGTGGGGTATTGAAGTTATTAGGAGTAGAAGTGGTGAAAGGACCTCCAGGCTTACTATTGCTTCTTAGATTATAGGTGTGGTTTTTATTAGATTGTTGAAAAGCCTGCACTTCTTCTGGGTCATATAACACCTCATTTTCAGTCTCAAAGGGAAATTGAAAGGCTTCTAGTACTAAGGCTGACTCTAGATACAAGTTCTCACAATAATAAGGCTCATTTTCTATTATCTAGTTTTCTTCTTCCTTAGTTGTGAAGGTAAAACTTTCTAAGACCATAGCAGACTCAAATCCTGAATGTACTATTTCATTCCCCTAAGGAATTAAGAACTCAGACGTAGGGGCTTGTACTTCCACATTAAAAATACTGGCAGCTAGATGAAATTGAGAACAATTAAGTTCAGCATGTACATTCGTGTTATGAATCCTGCACCAATTTTTCAATGCTACATTAGCCATTTGGATTCTAGCTGGCTATTTCAACTCATGAATGTCTGGACTCTCAAATGGAGAGGCTAGGGTACCATTGTTTGGTCTTGTATTCCACATCTTAGAGGTTTTAGGATGATTTGGATTTCTATTGTTGTTGCCCCATGCCTTGTTATCTCCATTATGTCCTCTATTTTGTGTTCCCTGTCCCTAATTATGATTCTATCCTTGGTTATGATTTTGATTTTGATTTGAACCCTGACCTTGACTATAGTTCTGATTCTTGTTATAATTTTGATTCTGGTTCTGACTTGGACCCTGAGTATTTCTACCATAAAAGTTTTTATTTCTCAATTGAGTCATTTTAGTCATTAGTCTCCTTAAATGTGCAGTAATTTCCTTTATTTCCTCCCTATCATCTTGTGTTTTGGCCATAAATGTATCTTGCAGAGGTTGAAAGAATGACTGACCACTAGTCTGATTACTATTAACACTATTACCTGTATAAGGAACTATAGCCTAAATGGGGGCTGGGTTATACACTGGTGTATAAGTAGGAACTAGATTCAATAATGGAGTATGATGCATTGGAACACCATTCCATGGTTGTGCTTGGTTTGGACTTCCAAGATTTCCTACACTCAGAAAAGGATTGTATGTCATTTGTCTCATCTCTTGGTTCACTACAACTACTTCCTTGTAAGCTTTTGACAAACTATCTATATTGGCTTCTCTCTTAACAAACATTGTAGTCAAAGGATCTAAAGCAGCATAATACATTGCCAATATTGCTTCAGGAGTTACAACTTATAAGGAGAACCTAGTTTAGAATATACTTTCTAAAACCTATCATTAAAGTTATCTATTAGTTCCCCTTCACCTCTTTTAATTGTTGCTAATTTGTGATACAAAGTAGATGGTTCAACTAGTCCTTTAAATCTAGACAAGAATGCCTCTTCCATGAGTTCCTAGGTAGTAATATAACCATTTGGTAAGTTGTCATACCAATTAGAAGCCTACTCATTAAATGTGTATGGGAACAATCTACACACTACATCCTGATGCTCTAATCTTGCCCTAAAGCAAGCTTCCTTAAAGATTCTAATATGATCTTCTGGATCCTGATGCAATTGGTACTTAGGGCAGATCTTCTCAAGATTCTTAGGCATGTCATGATAGTTAGCAAATAATATGGGGGAATTGACATTAAAATATGCCATGACTAGACCTCTAGGTGGACTAGGACTTTTTGGACGACTTGGATTTACAGGTGGACTAGGACTTCTAGGAGGACTTGGACCTCTAGAGGGTCCTGAACCAAGATTTAATTATTTGAATGTAGAACCATTAGGACTCACTATATTATGTATACTAAAAGGTGATCTAGGGGTAGTCCTTGATGAACCTCCTACCTGCAATACTATGGGATTCCAAATTAAAGGACTCTTATTCTGCCTTCTGTCAGGTAGTTGTTTGAAAATATCACCTGAATTGGACCTAGACCTAGTCACTTGACCACTATTATGAGCCAACTTTACACAAATCTTACCTTAATTCCAATCAGGCCCTCCTTCTAGCACCAAAACTGTTGATGTATGTTTTTACACATAATCATCTTGAGTTAAATTCACAAAGGAACTTAGTCTCTCTTGAAAAGTATGGAGATTTATGCAAAGATAATTCTCAACTCCAAGGCTCTAGTAGTCAATTTTTTACTATGTTGGACAGTTTAGTGGTTCATTGTGAGCTATAATGTTCAAGGGGCCTTACTCAACTAAAGTGATCTGCACTTCACTGGACTTGTTATATTTGTGCAAATAACTACAAATTACACTAAAATTAGTGATCTTTTGCATGTATTTACTATTTTAATGCAAAGCTTTACATGAATTCCAATAAAACAAACATTGCCTTTCAAATTTATATGAAAATCGTCAAAGATCTTTACAATTCCTCATTCTTCATTCAAATATATGACAATTTCCTTCAGATTTCTACATGCTTGCTAATTATTTATGATTTCTTGGAAAAGTTAGAAAAGCTATGGTTTAGAAAAATTAACTCTGTAGGAATTAATTCTCTGTTACTCATGTATACAAAGATCAATCAATTGTAATGTTTCAGAAGAGTAAATTCCATGTATGTTTATCCTGAGTAGTATCACGAATGCACATATAGAAATGTGATCATCAAAGGAAATATAATAAAGAACACCTGAATCTAATGTACTTTGGAATAGACGTAGTAACTAGATGTTTGCATTCATTAATATATGAAAAGACTTTCAAATTTATTGTTACATCCCCAAATTTTGTCTTGCTATACTTTTACTTTTTACTTGGACATAAGTAAATTTATTATGATGTTTAGATTAATGACAAGGAAAAATATGGATTATACTGAATATCATTTATTGAAATTAATTTAATATTTGTATTATGAGATTTGATTTATTATTTGAATTAATTGAATAATGATGCACTAATCACATATTGTTTGGTAACAAGTTGAAACAAGATTACAGGTTACCAGATGACTCTCGAAGAAAAGAGAGAGAGTATCTTTCTAGGAGAGAGATATAGACCTCAGGTTACGAGTGGGTTATTTGCCAAACTGAGTTATAAGTGTTTAATGAAAATGTGAACCAATGTGTCATAAGAGGTAAGCCTTGTCTTGTCAGTTTACTTTTAAACGTAATCGATAGGTAGTCGATATTGTTTTACAATCTTTCTAAGTTGTATTAAGTCATCTTAGTCATTAATAATGTTAACAATGTCATTTGAGTTTGATTTATGACTATTTACATTTAACATAAATATTACAACGTTATAGTCATAAAATGGGTATCATATTACTACTAAGTCACTTGAAGTGTTTTAACCAATTCTTAACGTTAAGACTTTATCGTCGAGTTAAGATGACATGTTTTGTCGATGGATCCTGATGAGGAGACTAGCTCAACCCAATCATGTTATCCGTAATTCTTGTTTTAGTATTATCCTTTTATTGATTAAATCATAAAATCAAATAGAGATGATGATATGTAAATAATATTTGATTTAATCAAATATAATATATATATATATATAAGTCGAATGAGGTAATACCTCATCATAGATTATTATGGTTTTTAAGTTCAGTAACCTTAGGCATCTATTGAGGAATGCCTTAAATGTTAAAAAGATGATGGATTGAATTACTCATTAAGAGTAACTGATGGCTCAAAGTTAGTTTATTGAGTTGGTAGCCTCTTATAAGAGGAGTGGCAAATAACTCAGATGCCATCGCTTATCTCCTCAAATGATGTTTTCATCATCAATATTTGTCAATGTTTGCATATTTATAGCTGTGTTTGGAATCAAACCATAAAGCAATACCATTGGTATTACTTGAGTTTTGGAACTGCTTAGAGTGGGAGTGAACAGTGAGGATGACAAATTATGAGTCTATTTTGAGCTCTTAAAGCCACGACTTGGATAGTTGAAGGCATATCTTTTGGTGCATATGTTCTTTTTACAGAGTCTGGGTAATCAGAAAAAGGGAACTCATGGTGGGCAGTAAGGAAGCAGGTAAAAGTTAAGTGAAGAACGTGGTCGTCTGAGATGAACACAAAAGCTTACTACCTGCCCATACACCTCAATAAGCTTATGTTCTCAGGTAGATAATCCTACAAGTTATGTTTTATAAGATAAAGATAATCATAACGAATGTTTGTTATGGACAATCATTTATCTGAGTTTGGTTATCCTATCAGTATTTTGTATAAACTATGCAATGTGATAAGCTGACTATGTCAACTCGAATACTATCGATATGACTTGTTTGTCTGAGTCGATGGTGTATGTGTATGTTTTAGTATAACCAAAGAAGTGTTGTTTAGCCTGAAGAGGCCAATGCAAGCTTTTGCAAATGATATTAGTTTTGAATTATCATATTGAGTCGATATTACATCTGTCTTAAAATTGATAGGTAGACCCTTCTATTGTTCAAGAAATACATGAACTTTCTTTAATGGAAACTGTTATAGTCTTCTAATGTTTAGAAAACCAGTTGCTCAATTGAAATGAGCAATCATTTTGAAATAAGTCAAATACCTTATCATAGGATAGATTAGTATTAACTCTCATTGAGATTAGTGTAAATGGTATTCATTTTAGAAAACTTACCAACCAAGAGTATTATGGGATAATGTATTTAGTGGTGTCAATATTATTTTGAAACCAATCTTGTTTTAGATCCTATACTTTGTCTAAACTATATTTTATCCAAAGAACCTAGATTCTTGGTGGTCTATGGTGTAACCTATGGAATGGTAGAAGAACTAGGGATAGTTAGATAAACGGGATAAAATGTCAAAAGATCTTCTCATGTCTATACTAGAATCTTGATGAGTTCAGCCTATAGTAAACCATTATGTAGTAATAGACTATGTCTATATAGAAATAACTTTGCGTAAAATCATATACGAGTATATATATGTAGTGATGATAAATGACATCACGTAGATTTTAATTGAATTGGTATTCATATTATTTTTGAATAGAAGTTAATACCTTAACAAGATTTATGGTATACCCAACTATGATTGAGTTAAACCAAAGGTCTATTATGAACCTTAGCTTGCAAGAAATGAGATATGATAAATATAGAAATATTATATTATTCAAGGGTTGTTTTAAAACCCTAGAGTTGAATATGAACCAAATGAAGGTTTATGTCATTTAGACTTATCAAAGTCTAAGAAAACTATTATCATGACAAGATGATTTAACCATTTACGTAAAGATAGTCAGGGTGAATAACTGCAAGAATATGATAGTATCCAAGTCGAGTAGGGGTGGTTGAACACAACGATTACGTTCATTATGAACAATATTGATATTAAAAACTTTGGCCAAAGTAATGTATTTGTTTTCTGCATGCATTATCAGTTCACTATATTCATATTGCTCATCCTATTGGAAATCATACTTAGCTAGAGGGTATATAGGGTTGTATGGTTGATGGAGTTGGGTAGAATACAACACTATGTACTCAGGAAAGGCAAATTACCACTGGTCACCTAAGGTCTATATTCCTCGTGAAGGGTAGGGCCACTTCCTATGTGGAAGATGTGTGGGAGACCACCGGTCTATTGATGGAGGTAAATCATTAGAAAGATGCTCTCTCTCCAAGTAGGAAACATGCCAGGACTTGTGATAAAGATGTCAGATATTCAGAAGCAATACTTATTCCAAATTTCTATATGTAATGGAATTACATTTGTAAACATTGTAAATGAGAAAGACAATATGGTTTATTGTATTTTGTAAAAGAATTCTTGTAATTGTAGTTACTTGATTATTTGTTGAATAAAATAAAAATTTTCTCTATCTCATTTTTACCTTGTTGAGTTATTCTATGGTAAATTTCTAGTTTTACTATGTTTTTAGAACATGGATGTTACATACGGTATCAGAGCTACCATGTTCAACACTAGGGCTTATGAGACCACTATGCTTGCCTGTAGTCAACATTATGCAGTTAGCTAATGTTTGAAAATTTTTGTGCCAGGATGGTTCGTTTTAAAAAGACAACAGAAAGTCTTGTAACTTGAGTCAACTTTTCCTTAAATCAAAAAAGTGAATGTGAGGCCATTATCAAAACCTTTGAGGGAACCAATGATGAGAGTGACATTTGGTTAAGTGATATAGAAACTGTAGTGACCGCCTTAACTCGAATCAAGCGAGTGAGAAAGGAGTACTTGGAAAGGGTTAAAGATGAGGAAATAACTATGGTTAGGTGAGATCTTTGCATACCCTCAACTATTGAGATTATAGAAGTTAGGTCCGATAGTGAGTCAGAGGGTTCTATACCTCAAGATTATGTATCTGAAAATGAGTTTGAGGGATATACTCCTCTTGATCATGACTTTTGAAATCATTTCTTGTAAAGGGAAGGAAACTCTTTACTTTTGAAAAGAAATAAATAAATAAAAAGAGTTTTTTTTGTGCCAAACTATTGTTTAAATTGAGTATTATGTTTAGATTTAATGGGTTACATTATAATCTTGAACTAATAGACAACTCAATATTTTCAGGTGTGAGAAATCGATAAACATGGTGCAGACAAGAACTAACCAAGGAGAAAGTGAAGATGAAAACCACCCACCAAATAATAAGTTGGACCAAATCATAACCATGCTTGAGGAAACCAAGAAAAGATTGGGTGATTTGGAAAAGAAGGTGGATGATAAAGGGAATACTAAGGGAGGAGGTGAAAACTCTCATGGTGAAAGCGGAGAAAATCATGAAGATCAAAGTAAGAGTACTGAACCTCATAAAGAGGCAAGGGGTAGATTGACCTTGGAGATCTCAAAGGATATGAAGAAGGCTTTTCCACCAAAATTTGATGGGACAGAAACTAGAGATGCTACAAAATCTTGGTTAACAGAGATGGAAAAGTACTTCGAGATAAGAAATTACTCAGAGGTGACCAAGGCAGTATGGGGAGCATTCCAACTGGCAGGAGAAGCATCCACTTGGTGGATGAATAAAAAGATGGAATTGAATTTGAGCTCTTTGTGGGTAACTTGGGATGAGTTTGTGGAACCCTTTTGCAAAGGATGGTTACCACAACTCTATTTTGATCAGAAATTGATTGATTTTTAGAATCTTCGACAAGGAGATATGACAGTGGTAGAATATGGAGAAAAATTCACTCAACTCCTAAAATATGTCCCACAGTATCAAAAGGATGAGAGATTCAGGATTAGAAAATTCATCATGGGCCTAAATGCTCAAATTGGTGGTGAAGTGGATGTACATGGTCCCACAACAATGGATCAAGTGTACGAGAAGGCAATCAAGCAAGAGAAAATGTTGAAATCCATCTTGGCTTATCATGATAGAAGCTGCAAGAGGTTTAATGGAACTCCTAAAATTCAACCCTACAAGAAAAGATATGAAAAGAGCTATGATAACAAGAGAAAAGATAAAGGACCTCAGAAGAACAAAGGTGGATCTCGTAATGAGAAGAAGAATGGCAACTACAAAAGAAATGAGGATAACAATGGTAAGACTTTAGATAAGAAAGGACCCATTGGAGGATGCTTTACTTGTGGGGCTGACCATTATGCAAATTGTTGCCCTAACAAGAATCAAAATGGTCAATAAAGAGGTACTGCACTACCTACTCAGCAAGAAGCATTCCAGCAAAGGATTCATGCATCTCTCGACAACCATCAAGAAGAGTATCAAATCACACCCATTGAGATGATAGGTACTTTGTTTGAAGTCCCTATATCTATTTTGATTGATACAAGAGCCATAGAAAACTTTGTTTTTCATAGAATTTTGAATAATTTTTCTAGAAAAGTTGGTTATATGTCCAAACCCTAGTCAGGAAGAACATCAACGGCACCTGCAAATTGTTCTGTAAAGGTTAAGAGAACATAAGTTATTTGGGAAACTATCTAAGTGCACATTCTTTTAGAAGGAGATTCAACACCTAGGTCATATTATATCAGCTAATGGAATATCTGTTGATCCTACAAAAATCATAGCTGTTCTAGATTGGATGGTACCAACAAATGTGCATGAGGTGCATAGTTTCATGGGCCTAGTAGGCTATTATGGAAAGTTTGTTCTAAATTTCTCTAGTATTGCTAGTCCAATCACTTCCCTGTAGAGGAAAGGAAAGAGATTTGAATGGATAGACAAGTGTCAGGAGGCTTTTGATCTTTTAAAAGAAAAGTTAACTACAACTCAAATCTTGAAAGTTCCTAACCCCGAAGGACAATTTGAGGTAATCACAGATTCCTCTAGAGAAGGATTAGGAGGAGTGTTTATGCAATATGGAAGAGTCATAGCATATGAGTCACGGAAATTAAAATCCTATGAGAAAAATTATGCACTGCATGATCTAGAATTGGTAGCAGTAACTCATGCCTTACAGATGTGGAGACATTATTTGTTGGGAAAGACTTTTGTACTTAAATTAGACCATCAAAGTCTTAAATATATTTTCTCACAACCGTATTTGAATGCTTGACAAAGGAGATGGTTAGAATTGACATCTGACTATGACTTTGAGATAAACTGCATCAAGGGAAAAGAGAATAGAGTAGCTGATGCTTTGAGTCGTGGAAGACATATAACTTCTATTATTTCTATTTGTGGAAATTTCAAGGATTTGGTATTGCAAAATTTGTTTGGTGATGAGTTTTATGAGCAGGTTAAGCAGGCTTTGAAAGATAATCCTAAAGATCCAAGATATGATGGTTTTCTGTTTGAGTCAGATGGACTATTGAGGTATAAAGATAGAATTTATGTTCCTGATTCAGCTAGATTAAGAGATCTAGTATGGAAAGAAGTTCATACTGCATCGTATTCAGGACATCCAAGAGTGACCAAAATTCTATCAGATGTTAAACCTCTTTATTTCTGGAAAGGAATGAAGAATGATGCTACAAGATTTGGAGCAATCTGTTTAGGATGTCAAAGGGTAAAAGAAGAGCATCATCATCTCACAGGATTGTTGTATCCACATGATGTGCCAGAGTGGAAATGGCAAGTTATTAGCATGGACTTTGTTCAAGGTCTTCCTATGTCAAGGAATCGACATGATGCCATTTTAGTGGTAGTTGATAAACTCACAAAGGTAGCACATTTCATACCAGGGAATTTGACTGATGGAGCACTTGTGTTAGCCCACAAATTTATGCAAGAGGTGTTTAGATTGCATGGCTTCCCAGAAAATATTATCTTGGATAGAGATGCGTGAGTAACATCAAGGTTTTGGCAAACTTTGTTTTCTGTGCTAGGGACTAAACTCAATGTGAGTATGGCTTACCATCCTAAAACTGATGGGCAAACTGAGAGAGTTAACCAAGTCTTGGAAGACTTGTTGTGAATGTATTGCATGGATCAACAATATAAGTGGGAAGAATACTTACCACTTGTGAAATTTGCTTACAACATTTCCTATCATTCCACTATTAAGATGGTGCCATTTGAACCATTGTATGGAAGAAGATGTTGAACTCCTATAAGTTGGGATTAGATAGATGATAGGATTGGCATTGGACCAGAAATGCTAGTTGAAATGGAAGAGAAAGTTAAGCTGATTAGAAAAGGATTGGCAGAAGCTAATGATAGGCAAAAGAGCTATGCGGATGGAAAATGTGTTCCAAGGCAATTCTCTGTTGGAGAAAAAGTTCTTTTGAGGGTTAAACCTCAAAAAAGTTCTATTAATTTTGGGAAGTCTTCTAAGTTGGCCCCTCGATATGTGGGACCCTTTAGAGTGCTTGAAGTAGTCAATCCGGTTGCCTACAAAGTTGCTCTACCACCAACCTTATCTAGAATGCACAATATTTTTCATGTGTCTTATTTGAACAAATATATTGCAGGTAATAATCATATTTTGACTTGGAATTCTTTACAGATGCAAGACCTAGGGGTGGTCACAATCGAGGCACTCAAGGTGTTAGAAATGAGCAAGCTCCACTTGCATAATAGAGAGGTCTTGCAATACAAGGTCCAATGGGACCAATATGTTGACCTGAAAATGCTACATGGGAGGATTACCATGAATTTTATCAAAAATTTCCTCATTTATTTAATAATGTTACTAGTTGAAAACAATGAACTTGCTTTTTAGATACTTTTTAATACCTTATATCATCGAGGAAGTTGAATCTTTAGGAGAAGGATATGTTACATCCCCAATTTTTGTCTTGCTATACTTTTACTTTTTACTTGGACATAAGTAAATTTATTATGATGTTTAGATTAATGACAAGGAAAAATATGGATTATATTGAATGTCATTTATTGAAATTATAGGAATGATTATGTTATTATCGATTTAATATTTGTATTATGGGATTTGATTTATTATTTGAATTAATTGAATAATGATGCACTAATCACATATTGTTTGGTAACAAGTTGAAACAAGATTACAAGTTACCAAATGACTCTCAGAGAAAAGAGAGAGAATCTTTCTAGGAGAGAGATATAGACCTCGGGTTATGAGTGGTTTATTTTCCAAATTGAGTTATAAGTGTTTAACAAAAATGTGAACCAATGTGTCATAAGAGGTAAGCCTTGTCTTGTCAGTTTACTTTACACCTAATCAACAGGTAGTCAATATTGTTCTACAATCTTTCTAAGCTGTATTAAGTCGTCTTAGTCATTAATAACGTTAACAACATCATTTGAGTTTGATTTATGACTATTTACATTTAACAAAAATATTACGACGTTATAATTGTAAAATGGGTATCATATTATTACTAAGTCACTTGAAGTGTTTTAACCAATTATTAATGTTAAGACTTTATTGTCGAGTTAAGATGACGTGTTTTGTTGATAGATCATGATGAGGAGACTAGCTCAACCCAATCACGTTATCCGTAATTCTTGTTTTAGTATTATCCTTTTATTGATTAAATCATAAAATCAAATAGAGAATGATATGTAAATAATATTTGATTTAATCATATATATATATATATATATATATATATATATATATATATGAGTCGAATGAGGTAATACCTCATCATAGATTATTATGGTTTTTAAGTTGAGCAGCCTTAGGCATCTATTGAGGAATGCCTTAAATGTTAAAAACATGACAGATCAAATTACTCATTAAGAGTAACCAATGGCTCAAAGTTAGTTTATTGAGTTGGTAGCCTCTTATAAGAGGAGTGGCAGATAACTCAGCCACCATTGCTAATCTCCTCAAATGATGTTTTGATCATCAACATTTGTCAATGTTTGCATATTTATAGCTGTGTTTGGAGTTGAACCATAAAGCAATACCGTTGGAATTAATTGAGTTTTGGAACTGCTTAGAGTGGGAGAGAACAGTGAGGATGACTCATTATGAGTTTGTTTTGAGCTCTTAAAGCCACAACTTGGATAGTCGATGGCATATCTTTTGGTGCATATGTTTTGTTTGCGAAGTCTGGATAATCAAAAAAAGGGAACTCACGATGGGCAATAAAGAAGTAGGTAAAAGTTAAGTGAAGAACATGGTCATCTAGGATGAACACAGAAGCTTACTACCTGCCCATACACCTCTATAAGCTGACGTTGTCAGGTAGATACTCTTGCAAGTTTTGTTATATAAGACAAAGATAATCATAATGAATGTTTGTTATGGACAATCATTTCTCTAAGTTTGGTTATCTTGTCAGTATTTTGTATAAACTATGCAATGTGATAAGCTGACTGTGTCAACTCGAATACTATTGATATGACTTGTTTGTTTGAGTCAATGGTGTATGTGTATGTTTTAGTATAACCAAAGAAGTGTCGTTTAGCCTGAAGAGGCCAATGTAAGATTTTGTAAATGATATCTATTTTGAATTATCATATTGAGTAGATATTACATCTATCTTAAAATTGATAGGTAGATCCTTCTATTGTTTAGGAAATACACTAACTTTCTTTAATGGAAACTGTTATAGTCTTCTAATGTTTAGAAAACTAGTCACTTAGTTGAAATGAGAAATCATTTTGAAATAAGTTGAATACCTTATCATAGGATAGATAAGTATTAACTCTCATTGAGATTAGTGTAAATGGTATTCATTTTAGAAAACTTACCAACCAAGAGTATTATGGGATAATGTATTTAGTGCTGTCAATATTATTTTGAAACCAATCTTGTTTTAGATCCTATACTTTGTCTAAACTATATTTTATCCAAAGAACCTAGATTCTTGGCGGTCTAAGGTGACTACGGTGTAAGCTATGGAATGGTAGAAGAACTAGGGATAGTGAGATCTACGAGATAAAATGTCAAAAGATCTTCTCATGTCTATACTAGAATCTTGATGAGTTCAGCCTATAGTAAACCATTATGTAGTAATAGACTATGTCTATATAGAAATAACTTTGTGTAAAATCATATATGAGTATATATATGTAGTGATGATCAATGGCATCATGTAGAGTTTAATTGAGTAGGTATTCATATTCTTTTTCAATAGAAGTTAATACCTTAATAAGATTTATGGTATACCTAACTATGGTTGAGTTAAACCAAAGGTCTATTATGAACCTTATCTTGCAAGAAATGAGATATGATAAATATAGAAATATTATATTATTCAAGGGTTGTTTTAAAACCGTAGAGTCGAACATGAACCAAATAAAGGTTTATGTCATTTAGACTTATCAAAGTCTAAGAAAACTATTATCATGACAAGATGATTAAACCATTTATGTAAAGATAGTCAGGGTGAATAACTGCAAGAATATGACAGTATCCAAGTCAAGTAGGGTGGGTGAACACAACGACTACGTTCATTATGAACGATATTGATATTAAAAACTTTGCCCAAAGTAATGCATTTGTTTTTTGCATGCATTGTCGATTCACTGTATTCGGATTGCTCACCCTATCAGAAATCATACAAAGCTAGAGGGTATCTAGGGTTGTATGGTTGATAGAGTTGAGTAGAATACAACACTATGTACTCGGGAAAGGCAAATTACCACTGGTCACCTAAGGTCTATATTCCTCATGAAGGGTAGGGCCACTTCCTATGTGGAAGATGTGTGGGAGACCGTCGGTCTGTGGATGGAGGTAAATCACTGGAAAGATGCTCTCTCCAAGCAAGAAACATGCCAGGAATGTGATAAAGATGTCTGATATTTGGAAGCAATACTTATTCCAAATTTGTATATGTAATGGAATTACATTTGTAAACATTGTAAATGAGAATGACAATATGGTTTATTGTATTTTGTAAAAGAAATATTGTAATTGTAGTTACTTGATTATTTGTTGAATAAAAGAAAAAAATTCTCGATCTCATTTTAACCTTGTTGAGTTATTCTATGGTAAATTTCTAGTTTTACTATGTTTTTAGAACGTGGATGTTACATTTACAATGTATTTGGACTTCAAATTTTTTGAAAACATTAACAACTAATTAAAACTCATAGACATTTTTACAGATACAAGGAGAGACTAGACATTCCACATCATCTCATTGTAGACACAGGCACATTCCACTTCATATAAAATTTTGCTCAAAGTCTATTACTTCTCTTGCCTAAAGGTTACATATGTCTATCAAAAACTCTGTGTAAATAAAACACCAGTAGCAGAGTTCTTTATATGGACATGAATTCCCCATCACTACGGTTACAAAATTAATCCATGGTTCAAATTCAATTCATAAGATCAATGTTGAGAATCATTTCCCAACTGCCCTAAAAATATCTTTGGGAATATTCCTTTTGGTACAAAGGATGCAATTAGGATCTTTCAAATATGGAATCTTTTCTTTTCCATTCACTAGCTCCACAAAAAGATAAAACTACAAACACCAAAGCATTTGAAACATCCCAGAAAGGAAAACTACCCATAGCTGCTAGTGCTTGACTTTGCATCTTTTTCCTATTTCTTCAGGTACTGTGTATATCTAGCTATTAAGGATACTATAGAAGAATGAGTGCTTCTCTAACTTTCATTCCATGTGTGTTGTTGTAGCTCAACCTTCTCCTTTAATACTATAGTTCGCTGCTATGTATCCTCTCTACTTTTCTGGTATTTCCTTATCTTAGCTTGTAATTCCATGATGGAATCTATCATCTCCACACTTAGATAAGTTAAAGGGTCCTTTAGACATGGTGAGTATATGACTTTTAATTCCCATACTACCCTACCTGCATCAATTACTGGAATCTCTAAGAATTCATGTCCAATAATCTTCTGAATTATCTTTATGTTCTTTCTTACCATGCCATCCACTTCTTCCTTCAAATCTTGAGTACCTTCTATACATCTCTCCAAACTATCCTCTTCAAACTTCAATTCCAATTTGTATTTCACTATTTGATGGTCCATCTATGGCATTATCACTCCTTCATTTATCAATTCCTCTACCTTCTCATTCATGACCTCAATTTGTTTTTTCCCTCATTCTGGACTGGCAATGATGTAAAAGAATACTGCAATTATTCTTCTCTGCAAGGGCAAGAGCCCTATTGTTTTGATTTCTCTTGTCACATGTCCCAGATCTATATTAAGCAATTGGTAATCCTCAATGCTCATTTCACCTTTTGCCTTTTCTTTTTGGGGAATGGCTAGCTCCAATGTCCTAGATCCAGA
Source organism: Cunninghamia lanceolata (assembly GCA_027924645.1). Lineage (NCBI taxonomy): Eukaryota > Viridiplantae > Streptophyta > Pinopsida > Cupressales > Cupressaceae > Cunninghamia > Cunninghamia lanceolata. The sequence goes on from BSBN01001054.1 coordinate 1,888,916, forward strand.
CGGATTTCTCTTGATAGTGAACATAGTTCAGGCTTTTCTTCTTTCTTTCTATGACTACCCTCCCAATAAGATCTTTATATCAATGGGTACTAGTTGTACCTCTATCATTTCTCTCCTCACTTCACAACCCATCCAAGAAGGTTCTTCTTTGTTTGTCTCTACCCCTTTCTCATTCATTACCTCTTCTTGAGGCTTCTCTACATCTGTCTACTCTTCTTCTTGTTGTTGTAGAGGATTTTGATTTAAAGGTGGATTTTGTTGCGATAAAGGTGATATATTACCTTGATGTTGCATTGGCACATTCTCTTCATTTCCCTTTTCTTCTTCTTCTTCTTTTGTATTTCCCTCTTCATCTTGCTCTATATTTTCCTGATCAGAGCTTTCTTCTTGTTTATCTTGTTCACTTTGCTCAACATTGACATCAAGAACATTTGCAGCATTAACATTAGAAGCTTCTATTGACACTGTTTCCCCTACTTGTTCCTCATTTTGAACTTGTACCCTTTCTTCCTCATTTATCTTCTCTGACTGTGATGGCTAATTTGTAGATACATCTACTCCTATAATTTTTTCTCCTTTTTATTCCTTCTTTGTTATTGCCTTTGATTCTACCACTTGTTGTGCAACAACTTGCACTTCTTTTATAATCTTAGGTGGCACTAGTGTACCAAAAGGGTCCACTGCCTCTAAGTTTTCCTGCACATTTTCATCTTCTCTCCTTCGGCTTTGTGTCTTCTTCAACTAAGCATCTTGTTCTTCTATTGTAAAGGAAAACTTTGATATTTCCTTTCCCTCTTCTATCCTTGTAACAGATCTAACTTGTGGTGCATCCTCATTATCACTATCTTCATTAACATTCACAATATCACTTACTTTCCTAACTTCTCAGCTTGTTGACTCTTGCAACATTTCATCAGTCAACTCTTGTTTGACTTTTATGTGGCCTAACCTTCTTTCTTCATGTGTAAAATCTTTAGATACACACTTTTGTCTTACTCTGACCAATGGAGCATCCACTATTATAGTAGGTATTTTTGTTTTTCCCCTTGGTGTATCTATGATCACAGGTTTAATTATAGGCCATCCTGAGGGTATCTCTTTCCTTTGCATTGGTTCAGCAGTGACCTTTGGTGTTTGTGCCTATTTCATATTAACCTTCTGACCTAATGGTCCTTCCTCCATAAATGTACCAGTAGGAATAGCAACTGTGACACCCAAAGCATCAGGATCTAAGGGTGTGGCATTGGGATCTTTGTCAAGGATAGTAGTTTCTACAAACTTTCTTCTCTTTTCATAAAAGCACATTAACTCATCCCTATGTTCTCTTTCTCTTTTCCTCCCTTTCTTCTGATAAGTAGCCACAACTCCTCGGGCTTTAAGATCCTCCATAGTATCTGTCAACCATGTTTTAGAAAATAGAATAACTAGTTTAGATATTTCCTCTAAAGACATCTCTACTGGTTCTTCCCAATTATGTTCATGAATGGGTAATGATGGTACTCCCTTACTCTCATAACTTTGATGTAACAATTTATCATCCTCTGTAATCTCTTGGGGCACATTAATTTCCCCATAGTCCTCATTTGCTCTATTGTTAGTCTCTGATGAGCTCTTTTCCTTACTTCTTGTTCATTTTCACAATCTGACCAAAATTCCTCAATGTGGATTTGATGTTTATACTTTTTATCAACATAGTTCTCTATTCTATGAAAAGGATCAAACTATCTAACCAAGTCAAACTCTTCAAATGTATAATACCTCAACTCCCTTTCTGATTCCTTAGCAACGTCTTCATTATAACATGAATAATTCCCAATTATGAAGGGGAACTTGATGTTTCCTTTGTCAAATTTTCTTTTATACATTCCGTATACATTAAGAATCTACCTGGAGAATTCTAATACAATCAGGTGATCAGAAGGATATCTTGGTAATCTGAATGGCTTGCCCTCAAATCCTTCAGTCCTGATATAAGTGAAAGTAAGGAATTGTATAAACTAAGAACTAAAAAGACTTATGGCCTTTATTGTCTCCTCTATTAATCTCTTGTCTTTATCTCCTCTTAGAATCCTCACCAAATAGATATAAAAACCATCATTCATCCTTGCATAATTATGTAATGCATTCTCTTCCTATAGATCTGGATAGTGATCATACACTAGTTTCTAGCCTGGGCCACTTCTTAAGGTATCTACTACTTTTATTCCAGTTAGTGGGGGCACTTCAACTGCACATGCATAGATCACATAGGAAGACTTATTAAACCTTTTGTTCTTCCCAAATGTCATGACTTGTTTGTATATTGTTGTACTAATGGCTTTAGCCCAATGAATAGTCCCCTCCTCCTTTTCTCTAATGTACTGGATGATGTGAAACATCCATGGCTCAAACTTTGTTGTCTCCTTCAATCCAGCCATCCTACTCAGCATTGTAATCATTAAGTGCACTTCTTCCTTAAAGTCAATCCAATACAAATTCTTCAGTACCCTTATAGAATCTTTTGGCTTATTCTCAGATGTATACCATCCATAAAAGATAGCAGTTTTACCTCTCATTTTTAATGAAATCTTTAGTATATTGGTCCATATCGATATCCAACATCTGTTCCTTAATATATAATCCAAAAGTGTAGCTATACCCTCTATGGATAGATCTGAAACAGTCCTCCCGTTATGCATTACCTTCTGAGTAGTCAAATTATACCGATCAAGGCATTCCATCATTAAATCTTTGGCCTCCATGGCCAATGGAAATCCAGCTGCTTTGTATAATCTTTTTTCCCAAATTTTACTCATGTCCGCAGTGGCATCCAATGCTATAACCTTCTATAGCACTTTCTCTGCATCATAATTACCAAGGGTTGTATCTATAGTCATTACTCCTATAGTGGATATCAGTGATGTATATCCTTAGACTAGTGGCAACTCGTCTCTAATGGCTTCCTTCCTCAATTTTCTCTCTCTTTTTACTTTCTTTCCTTCCTCAACTTTATCTACCTTCTTTTGTTTGGGGGCCATCATGTCAAAAAATATACATTTTTTACCTTCCCACTTGCAATACAGTTCTTACGGATTTTACCATGGTTTCACATTTTTTACCATTTACCCTAGGATTATTTTTTTGTCATTTCATTCTTAATGAAGATTTCCAAATTTAACAATATCAAATTATCCTTCTACACAATTAATCTATAGTAATGACTAACCATTTGCATTTTTTTTCAACAAAATTCTTGTAATTAACCCTAATTTTTCCTAACTGCAATTCAACGATGTTTCATGTACATACCTGTAATTTGTAACCTCATGTTGATAATGATTTACTGTTTAACCTTTAACCATTGACCATTTCATTCTATTCTATTTAGCTTTTGAATCTCATTTTCCTAGCTAAGTGAACCTCTCTACAATTTTACTCTTGAAATGTAATTGTGAAATAACCCAATCAAATTTTACCTTTATCCCATTGAAATTCTGCATTTTAAAGTTAGCTATGCATTGAATACGACAATTAATGCATACAATTCAAATTACCCCCTTTTTTGTTTAATTTTTCATTTTAAACTTTGCATGCATTAGTTCCTACATTCACTTTCTTTGTATTTTGCATTTTGCATACCTCTTTGTATATCTCTTTTACATATTACACTTATACAATCTCCCAAACATACAAATTTGGATTCATGCAATTTTATAAAACCTATTGCATTTTATTTCACGTCCCACTTTGCATTTGACCTTTTGTATTCCCTAATGTACATGTGGTACATACATTTGAACATACAAATTTGGACTTAAAATTTTGTATCCGTTTCGCTTTGATCTTGTAACCATTCTGGTGTTGTATCTTTACCTTTTTGTATATCATGCCTACTTGATACATACAATTTAACATACATACAAAGCACGGAACCCAGTCTATTATTCATCATATTTAAAACCTTGTCAGGTCCGCCCTTGCATATGTTAATGTATACTACCCTTTTGCATACTAAATACATCATACAATAATGCACCTGTGGGGCCCGACAAACCATAAATCACTTTTAACTTTCCTTTGAAATCTGTCATTGCATCTATATCTTAAATGCAAACATTTATACATACAAATGACTCTTAATACTCATTTGGACTCCAACCATTATAAACCTGATTGCATATTTCTTTCGGGTCCAGACTTGTATATTAAAGTTTTTATATTTGAAATGCATATGCAAAGGACAAAATACAAAACCTGATTATACTTTAATACAATAATGATTAAGCATCTCACATGCAAATAAATTTGTACATGACATAGAAACTTAACTTAACACTGTATTTCCTCAAAACCTTCATACTTCGTGATATACTAGGAATTTCTAGATGGTTCAAAAAGCAACCCTTGATCTTTTTTCACACAGAATTCATTAGTACCTCCTACTTTCCTCCAGACTGGGTATTTTCAATTTTCAAGCACTTCTTACAATACTTACCCTTTTCCCTTACCACCAAGCAAACCAGGACACAACAAAACAAAAGCAAACAAGGTCCTTATTTTACTAAAGGGTAAAATGGGGCATGTTGTGAACATCACAACATGACCATGGGTCACCCGAGGGGCGACCCTAGGTCGTCTGGGGGAGATCCAGGCTGGACAGGGTCAGATGCAGAAATACAGGCTAGGAGATGGTAGAAGAGAGGAAAAGGACAGGTTCTGCATCAAGAAATAGGTTAGTCATGTGGAAGAATCCAAATCTCCATTTGCATCAGTAGGATCTCTCAGGGGAGATCTAGAAATAATAGGGGGAGATTTGGATTGGTTCGATGAAATTGAAAACTGAAAGTAGGAGATGGACAAGAGGACCTCTAGAAGGCTTCTAGGAGGTACACTAGAGGAAAAACAAAGGGGAGAGGTGAAAAATCACCTACAAGAATCTCACAAGGCTTAGGATCAAGGTCAAAACCTATAAAATGCAAGTTGACAAGTGTCGCAACAAGTGTCGAAAAGAGTCACAAATGGGGAAAGAGAGAAACTGATAAGGAAGAAACAACACAAGACAAGAAAAGATGGCATGTCATCAAGAGTCCTGCTTCTTAAAGGACATTATTTCACACTTACATGTATGTGACAAGGATTTGAATCATCATAGGGGTCCTCGTGGAGGCAGTGCTTGATTTTTGTGCTTACAGTGGCTACAACTGACATTGACTTGTGTTTTCTTCTTGGCAATTATGCAGAGGAAAGTACTTGTGCTTCACTTGTAGATCCTTCAGGGATTTAAGTATATTTTCTAAATCAGATTTCATTTTCTCTGCCTTTGATTTTATCTTTTCTACCTTCTCCTTTACATCTCTTCTAACTGATTTGTTAGTGATTTCATCATATGTGCCAAATATTTCAGTAGAAGGGTCCTTAGGTTGGCTTAGTAGCATATCAACAAAACCTATTGAATCAAACTTTGAAACCCCATATGCTAAGGTTGTAATCCAAAATGTCCTTGGCTCAACAACCTCCATCTAACAATTATCTTTGTCAAACATAAATGTTATATGATTTTTATATTTGTTGACAACTTTTGATGGGATTCTTTCCCTCATTTGCATAATTATTTTGAAAAGTCTTGAAAAAGCCCCAGAACATTGTGTCATAGTTCTTATGATTCAAAAAGATAAGAAAATAATTTTTAACTTGATGAGCAACCAGAGTATCTATTTTCTAGGCCACACTCTTCATGCGAGGCAATTCTTTAAAAAAGTAAAACATGAGATATATAATCAAAGAGCCATACTGGAATTTGTACTTTGATTCTTTTGTCCTCTTCAAATTGTCCAATAGTTGTTGTTGTAGGAGCTCACATAGGTCAAAATATTTTCCTTCTTTGAACATTTGGTAGGATGTGTAGATTGTTACTATGGTGGTTGAGTTCTCCCTTTTGGTATAGTAAATTTTGAATGCAATGTTCATGGTTGCATACCGGACCCCCAAGTCCTCAATGTCATTTACTGTCAATTTTCTCTTGTCAAAATTTTCTCTAGTGAGCTTCATCACTTCTTCATTCTTAACTAATTTCAAGACATGTACTAGTCCAAAGGAGCATAAACCAATCACAACTTTTATAGCATCCCTAGTGATCAAGAATGGCCGATCCAGATAGAAGAAGTCTCTATGAATTTGACTTAGAGCTATTCTAACCCAAGCTTCTTCATATCAGAAGTTTGGAAAACCCTTCCAGATATCCAGGTGCTTAGCAGCAATGTTGGCAAATTTAGGTTTCAACTGAATGTCATCTCCCAACAAATTATCATTCCTGAACTATTCAAGTTTCAAATGATCATATTCATCTATCGGTGAATGAATATATCCGAATGTCTTCAATATGCAAAACATTTGCAGGAACATGTGAGAAGGTTCCATTTTCATCAGTCTTGGTGGACTTGAATGGATGCTTCTTAAATTTTTGCATTGGCCTCTCAACCACATCTATCACAATTGGTGTCACCATTACACTATCTTCAGGAACTAGGGTTTTAATCAGTGAAATCAAGAAATACCTGAAGATGTGGAGAGTAGGGTTTTCTCAAATGCTTTACTGAGAATCTTCTACTCTTGTTTATCTATAAATCACATAGCTTCTTTCAAATGAGATCAAGAATGATCAAACATATATAGCCCTTTCACCAACCAATTTTTCTCCGCATTAACTGCCTTCTCAGTTTTAACCTAGTTTTCCCTTTTCATATGGAAAAACCAATAATCATTCAACAATCCTCCTTAAATTAACCAATTACTCTGAAAATTTGACCAAACCTCTTCATATCATCATCTAAGTATGTTCATACCAAATTTCTATAGCCAGAATGCTAAGGAATTCAACATCTTATTCATTCAAGTGTTTGAAGTAACTTGCAATTGTAACTTCCCCTAAATCATTACCTTATCCTTTTAGTTACCAGAGGATCCATCTATAGTAGGTAGAGGTCCAAAAACTTCACATTCTTCCTTCTTCTTCCATGCTTTGATCATTTCCTTCTTTTTCTAAGAAATATCAACCTTCTTTTGAGGAGCATGCCTTACATTCTTTCTAGAATGCCCTGTTTGTTTGCACTTATGATAGGTGAAATTTGATTGCTAAGCATTACCATTTCTCCTCACCTTAGATCTACAATTAGCTAACTTGTGGCCAAACTTGTTCCAAGTGTAACTGTATCCATGAAAGGGTTCAACATTATCCCCATTGTTCCTTAACATTTTACTTCTGCTTTCATTAGCCTTATGTCCCATCTTATTGTAATCGTAACACCTCATAGAATTCTAATTTAACTTGCTCCTACATTTAGCAGCTTTGTGACCAATCTCATTCCAAGAATACCACCTCACAATATTTTGATTCATCTTGTTTCTACAATCAACAACTTTGTGACCAAACTTATTGTAAGAATAACAATTACCATTGAATCCATGAGAATACCTAATAGGAGCAGTTTGTTTAGGTGTAGGCTTTCTAAAATCTTCTTCTTATTCTTCCCTTGTCTTTGGACAAGAGTAAATTTATCTTCTTTTCTATCTCTAGGGGAATTCTTCTTAGGATCTTTAGTGTATGCCTCTTCCCTTTTTGTTTGAGACTTTCCTTCTGATTAGAAGTTATCATATAAGTTTGTAGAAGCACCGATCATAGGAGTTTTCCCTTTTTCAAAACCAAGGCCTGATTTTTCTTTTGCTAGCTTTTGAGAGTCAATTATCTCATCAAGAATTTCAGATCCTCCTTTTAGTTTTAGTCCTTTGTCAATCTATTCTTTTGTCTTTTCCAGTTATTTCCTTAGAGTGACAACTTCTTCCTCAAGTTTTGAACATTCAGCTACTTTCTCATTAAACTTGATAATGAAGCAATCTACAATCCTCTTACCTTCTTCAACCATGACCTTCAACTTGGAGATCATTTCTTTTTCCTCGTTGAACTTTATATCACCCCTTTTATCTTCTCCTATTAGAGTTTTTAGTTTGCTAATTTCTTCTTTTGATTATTTGGCCTTTGTCTTCAACTTGTCAATTATCTCCTTTGCTTTCTCAAGCATGTCTTCATATTCTATGTTTCGTTCTCTTGCTTCATCCAGTTCATCAAGGGTTGAATTGAGTTCTCCTTCAAGGTCTACTTCACACTTATTTGGATCAAGGTCCCAACCTTTAGGTTCCACTACTTCTAGATCTAGTTTTGGAACAAATACATCATTATCCATTGCCTCAAATTCCATGTGTTCAAGTACAGGATCTACCTCAATTGTTAGGCTTCTCCAAGGAACTTGGCTCTAATACCAATTGTTGAACACAGTGAGGTGTTGTGAGGGGGGTGAAGCAATACATATAAAAATTTAAATAAATACTTGTAGAACATAACTAAATTACTTAAAGAACAAAAAGGAAAACATGTAACATACAAATGAACACAAGCACACCTAGATTTTTACATGGAAAACCCTAAAATAGGGAAAAACCACGGTGAGTGTTAGCTCACAATATATTATGCTCACTACAAAAATATTACAACTTTGTTTTGGGCTACAACACAAGGAATCTACTACTCCCTGAATATTTTGCTCACTGTAATTTTAGGATTTACAAGAATAGCAAATATATGGACTGCTGCAAAGTAAACATATAACTTATGCTAATAATATTGTCCTCCTTTTTACTCCATCATACTAATTCTAGACACTTCATACCTTGCACTCTACTCTATCATATTCACATGCACATCTACCCATCACAAATGAATTTGATATTCTATATATATCCTCTGCAACACTTCAAAAGATTGATTAGGTTAGCATTATAAGCACCATTAGATGAAACGTGTAACTCTCCCAAAGTTGGCTTCAATACATACAATATGTTAAGGAAACTTGTTGTGGACCTTAGTATTCAATGAAATGAATCAAGACACATATCTCCATACCTTCCAAAGTTAAAGCAATTAATCAGGATCCACTGCACATACCAAAGACTTAACCTGTCAGCTCAAACTACTTAAAACTACTAATTGTTCATCTTCACACTATCAGGGAGGAGCCAAAATCCTCATGCAGACCAATAATTCAATCATGTACAATCTCAACATCATCCAACCACCTTTCTATTGAAGTATCATATTAATCTGTACATCGGCAAATCAAGAGACATGATGAACTATAGGAAACAGAGCATTTCGAACCATATGTGATACTTCATAACTCAAGATATAGCATTGAGTTACATTGAAAATCTTGAAGCCTTTAGGAATTAACTTAAACATCCTTGTATGCTTCTTCCTAGATCCACACATCCCCATCTAACAATTCCAGAGGAATACAAAGGCTTTATTAAGGAATATTAGTATCCGGAGAACAATTATGCTTAATTCTTCCTTACTGACTTAACAACTTGATGTGGTATAGGGAAATAAGAGATATTAGCATGCGGATCAAACCTGAGATGTATTGGAATATATAAGATCTTTGCACAACCTTGTATGGCTGATCTACATACATTTCATCTTCTGCAAAAGCTCAAACATGTGTATTTAGGCTCTAGAATGGTCTGTATTACCTCTGTCACTTGATTGTTGACTTTGTAAACCACTAGACCACTTGTTACTTCATCATAGCATGCCTTAAATGTCTCTAAGCATGTCCTCATAACCACATGACAAAATAATGTCTTCTAGAAGAATACAGACAATTCCATTAAATCTCCATCATTGCTTTGTCCTATCTAAGTAGTAACTAGAACTATGTCCCTTGTAACTTTTTTGGCTGAAGATGTGAAGACCTAAAAACTTGGATATATCATTTAAATACCTAGATAAACTTGTCTTCAAAACAAAAAGATCAAATCTTTCTTTGCAAAGAAATGTGGACCAAAATAATTTGACTCTGCCTTAGGATATGCATTGTGAATGCCTTAGATTTTTGCTTCTTATCACAAATTGCGGTATTCCAAGCTAATGAAATATACATGTAGGAACACTGAAAACATATTAGGACATGAGTATTCACCTCCACATCATGCTTAGACACAAGACTAATTACCACATCATTCTTCTTCTGGACTAGTTTGCCTTGACCATTCTAACTCCACTTTTAATCAACTTCTCCTTTTCTATACACAACCTCTGTACAAGTTTGTCCTTATATTTCCATATACTATGTTAACATAAATGACAACACATATTGCCAACAACCAGATCACTGGGGACAAGAATAAAGGTGTGTTGACTAGGAGAAGTCTTGTAAAAGGATATGAGTAAGTAAATGTGTGTTTGTTATCAAAGGTAGAACCCAAAGCCTTTGCTAATGCTAGAAAAGATGATGGATGGATAGAGGAAATGGAAGAGGAATTGAATCAGATTGAGAAGAATCAGACATGAGAATTGGTTCCCAGAATAGGCAATAAAAGTGTTATAGGAACAAAGTGGGTGTTCTAGAATAAGTTAAATGAAGAAGGTGAAGTTGTGAGCAACAAACCAAGATTGGTGTGTAAAGGATATTCACAAGTTGAAGGCATTGACTTTGAGGAGACCTATGCTTCGGTAGCCAAGATGGAGGCAATCATGATGTTTATGTTGCAAGTATGAGGTTAACCAATATTGTCATTGATGTCAACATACTCATATTGCATTGATAAGAAGGATTGGATGAGTTGTGTGCTGAGGTTATTGAGGAAATCAGTCTCAATCAGGAACAGTGATGAGAAGAAGGAAAAAGTACTCAATAGGTTGAGGATCAAAGGATGTAGATTAAAGGGTTTGTAGATATGAGTCTTGAGATGTTCCAGTTAAGATTTCAGAGGTCCGCATGAAGATATGAAGAAGTTGTGATCAATCAAGTACAACCGGTTCCAGGAGATGCTTCGGAGTGATAGAGTGTTACAAAAAGGTCCGGTGAGATCCAGAAGTGCATTGTCCTATTCTGTGGATTGGAAGGAGTGTTTGGGATGTCCTTGTGATGTGTCATCTCAATTTGTACATAGTTTGCAGGTCTGAAAGCACCTTTTTCAGTATGACAGTGGCGGTAGACTGTGTTCTTGAAGTTCTGGATGAAGAAGAGAAGAGATTCTAATAAGCAAAGGAAGTGCGGATGTACCTAATCATTCAAGCAAGCCTGTGAAGGTTCTTGGATCATTTTGAGGTTGTGTTGTCGGTCCGCATTAGTGTTAGAGCCCAAAATTGGAGATATACTTTCGGATGAAGATGTCCTTGTTCAGACTAGTCAACCGGATGAGTTATTCATCTTGCAACTGTTCTTGTGGTGGCCAACTGGATGAGTTATTCATCTTGCAAATGTTCTTATGGATGATTGTTCCTAAGTCGATGCCTTGTATAAATAAAGGTTTGTGAATTCATTTCAAAGTGTGTTGTGGAGTGGATGAGTGTGATATAGCGGAAGAGTGAAAGGCAGAGCAGGTGTGTCTTGGGCTTAAATGGAACTGATCCAGACATGGTAAGGATGTCAATCTCCAGTTCAAGTTTGTGATACTTATGGTCTTGTAGACAATGTGTCTCTTGTAGGCAGTGTGCCTCCTTATGAGCAGTGTACTTGGGCAGTGAGCCCTATTGGCATGTGCCATCCATTTTTCTTATTCTTCTAACAGAGAATAATCCTTGGGTTAATCACCTCGTGGTTTTTCCCTTAACCAGGTTTTCCATGTCAAAATCTTGGTGTCTAATGTGTTGATGTTTATTTGCTCTGGTGTTTATGCTTTATGTTTTCATGAATGGTTAATTGATATGCTGTTAACTAACAAAGAAGAATCAAGTGTTTGAAGTAGAAGCAAGTTTTTGTACAACTGATTCACCCCCCCTCTCAGTTGTGTGCCCTAGATCTAACAATTGGCATCAGAGCTAAGTTCCTCTAAAAGGAGTTTAACCGCTTGTGGAGATTCAAGATGTCATCATACAAGAAGGATAGTCTGAAGTTTGATGGAACCAACTTCTCTCTATGGAAAGGTCGCATGAAATGTCACTTGGAGTGTATGGGAAAAGCATACTTGTCCATGGTCACAAAAGCATATGTACCTCCACAAGATGGTCTGACAACTCTGAATGAAATCACAGATGCTGAAAACAATCTGCAGACCAAAGAAGCTCTTCTAAGCACATTGACTGACTCAGAACTCTCAAATGTTATTGACCTACCAACTGCATATGAGATCTGGGTTAAACTGGAACTTCTGCATGAAGGAGATGAGTTTGTTAAGAGTGCAAGGTTGCAAAGTCTCAAAGGGAAATTTGAAAGATTGAAGATGAGAGATGATGAAAATATCACTACCTTTATGCCAAGAGTAAATGAGCTGGTGTGTGGAATCAAGAATGCTGGTGGAGTTCTGGATGAAAATGAGATTGTTTGCAAAATTCTCAGATCCCTTCCTGCTGCCTACAAAATCAAGGTTGCTGCCATTGATGAATTCAGAGCCCATACAACTATCACAAGAGAACAATTGGCTGGAAAATTGGCTGCATTTGAAATGACCAAGTTTGGAGATGATCACCCCAAGACTAAATCTACATTCAAAGCTAATGCCTATGTGAAAGGAAAACAAAGATTTGATCCGGGAGAGAACTCTTCAAGGAAGCTATCATGGTATGATCAAGCAAGGAAAGACATGGAAGAGGAAGAAGCAGAAACAGCTCAACTTGAAGCCCTCATTGCAAAGAGACTGCCAAGAGGATCCGGTAAGTATGAAGGAAAATTACCCTTTAAGTGCTTCAACTACAATAAGATTGGTTATTTTGCTTCAAGATGTCCGGAAAGATCTGCAAGGTCAAATTCTAATAGATAAAGGTTCTAAAAGAACTGTTAATATGTTCATGAAGAAGATGATAATGAAGGTGTAACAGATGATGAATCAGAAATGAATGGGTGTTTATTGCCATCAAGGAAGAAGATCCAATATCCTCTGAATCTGTCAATCATAAGGTTGTAGAAAAAGCTTTGGCTGCCCAAGTTGAAGAAAAGGATGATTGGGTTATTGATAGTGGATGCTCTCATCATATGACAGGTAACAAAGACAAGTTCCTAGACTTGGAAAGGTATGAAGGAGGAATGGTAAAGTTTGGTGACAATTCTGCTAGTAGAATTAGAGGTAGGGGAACTATCTCTCTTGATGGAAAGAACAAAACCGGTAATGTACTATATGTTGAAGGATTGAAGCACAATCTTCTCAATGTTGGTTAGTTGGTAGACAAAGGTTATGATCTCCGGTTTAAGAATGGAAGATGCAAGATCTTTGAAAGCTCCAAAACTGAGATTGCATCTGGTACTCAAACAAAAGGTAATATATTCCATCTAGTTGGTTCTAATAAAAGATGTTTGTTTGTTCAAGTTGATTAGAGTTGGTTATGGCATAGAAGGATGTGTCATGTAAATTTTGGTAACATCATCAATATAAGCAATACTCAGGCTGTAAGAGATCTTCCAAAATTGGTGAAACCTACAAATAGTTTGTGCAAAGAATGTTAGCTAGGTAAACAAAGCAGAGTCTCTTTCAAAAGCAAGGATCAGTCCTCTACCAGATTATTGGAATTAGTTCATACTGATCTATGTGGTCTGACAAGAATCAAGAGTATGCAAGGTGATAGATATTTTTTGTTACTGATTGATGACCATTCCCAAATGATGTGGGTTACCTTTCTAAAAGAGAAATCAGAAGCCTTTGAGAAGTTCAAAATCTTCAAAGCTATGGTAGAGAATCAAACTAGATTGAAACTGAAATGTTTGAGGTCTGATAGAGGTGGTGAATTCACATCCGGTGAATTCATAGACTTTTGTGAGAAGCATAGTATAAAGAGACAGTTGTCTGCTCCTAGGACTCTACAGCAGAATGGAGTAGTTGAGAGAAAGAACTGGACCATCCAGGAAGCATCCATGACAATGATGATGGAAACAAATGTTGCCCAGATGTTTTGGAGAGAAGCTGTCAGCACTACAGTCTATACTCTCAATCGAGTTCAAATTAGAAGCAATACCGGTAAGACTCCTTATGAACTTTGGTTTGGTATAACTCCTACTGTGAGATATTTCAGAGTATTTGGTAGCAAATGTTACATTAAAAGAGATGAAGATCTAGGAAAGTTTGATGCTAGAAGTGATGAAGGAATCTTCTTGGGTTACTCCACTCAAAGCAAAGCATACTGGTGTTATAATAAGAGATTGAGAAAGATGATAGAAAGTACAAATGTGAAGGTTGATGAAGGAATTGAGAAGCCCTCAAGGTTTTATGAATGTGATGAAGATGATTAGAATGATTCTCTGGTGCAAGGAGCTCAATCCTCCTCTGAAATTCAGATTCAGACTGATCCGGTAAATCAGGAAGAAGAGGTTTGTCTGAATGAGCCTAATCAAGAAACAGTAGAGCAAGAAACTCCCAAAGTTCCAAGGTATGTAACTCTAAACCATTCTGAAGATCAGATCATAGGTGACAAAAGCAAAGGGGTACAAACAAGGAGGAGAATTGCTCAAAATTCAAATGAATACTGTCTGATTTCAAAGATTGAACCTAAGACAATTAATGAAGCTTGCAATGATGAAAACTGAACCAAAGCAATGGAGGAAGAGTTGATGCAAATTGAGAAAAATCATACTTGGGATCTTGTTCCCAGACCTAGAAACAAGAATGTGATTGGAACCAAATGGGTCTTCGAGAACAAACTAAATGAAGTTGGTGAAGTAATCAGAAACAAAGCCAGATTGGTCTGCAAAGGCTACTCTCAAATAGAAGGAATTGATTTTGAAGAAACCTTTGCTCCGGTGGCAAGAATTGAAGCAGTCAGATTATTTCTTGCATTTGCTGCCTTCAAAGACTTCAAGGTATATCAGATGGATGTCAAGTCTACCTTCCTAAATGGTGATTTGGAAGAAGTATACATTGAGCAGCTGGATAGATTTCAATTGTCTGATCACAGTGATATGGTCTGCAAGTTGAAGAAAGCACTGTATGGATTGAAGCAAGTCCCAAGAGCATGGTATGAAAGATTGGATAAGCATCTTGTGCAGATTGGTTTCAACAAAGGTACTGCTAATAGTAATCTATATTTCCAAATAGATAATGAAAACATCTTGATTGTTGAAGTATTTGTTGATGATATCATCTTTGGAGGAAGAGACAGTTTGTGTAAAACCTTTGCAAATCAAATGAAAAGTGAGTTTGAAATGTCAATGCTTGGTGAAATGAATTTCTTCTTGGGTATACAAATTACTCAGACAAAGAAAGGCATCTTTATCTCTCAAACCAAATATGTGAAAGAATTGTTGAAGAAATTCAGAATGGAAGATTCAAAGCCAATGAACACTCCTATGGCAACCAGATGTAAGTTGAGAAAAGAAGATGACTCTCCTAAGATAGATCAGACCAAGTACAGATCAATGATTGGAGGACTATTGTATCTCACTCAGACTAGACCAGATATAATGCAGGCTGTTGGTCTTGTGGCAAGATTCTAGGCTGATCCTAGAGAATCTCATGTTATGGCAATCAAGAGGATTTTTAGATATCTAAAGGGGACAGTTGAGTATGGTCTATGGTACCCTAGAGATCATGATTTCTCTCTTCATGCATATACAGATGCAGATTGGATAGGAGATGTGGATGATAGGAAGAGTACAAGTGGAGGAGCATTCTTTTTGAGAAGAACGTTGGTTTTTTGGCTAAGCAAGAAACAAGAGGCAATATCCTTGTCTACAACTGAAGCAGAATACATTGCAGCAGCAGGTAGTTGCACTCAAATCTTATGGATGAAGCAGATGTTAAGAGACATTAAAGTAGAATATGAGGAGCCTATCACAATTTTCTGTGATAATTCAAGTGCAATAAATATTTCTAAGAATCCGGTGTTGCATTCTAAGACCAAGCACATATCTATCAAGTTTCACTTTTTGAGAGAACAAGTGAACAAGGATGAAGTTAGATTAGAGTATGTACCCTCCAAAGATCAGATTGCAGGTATTTTTACTAAACCTCTTCCCAAGGACTCTTTTGAGTATCTCCGGGATAAGTTAGGGGTCATGGCCCCTCCGGTGATGAACTAGGATGCACTAATGTGCATCAGTCTGGTGGATATCATAGTCATATCTTGTGATCCGGATTGATGATGGGGAGCTTCTACTAAGGGGGAGCAGCTGGTATGATTCTGATGTTTTAGAATTGCCAGTATGAGCCCTTTGCCATTGATGTCAAAGGGGGAGAGAAGACATGTGAAAAACAAGTGGTTGATGATCAAAGGGGGAGCAGTAAAGGAAGAGAAGACATGTGAAGAGTTGTTGCTGATAGGGGGAGCTTTGACAGAAAGGAGGAGTTCTTGTCTTGATAGTTTTTCACATCATATGTTGCCATCAATGACAAAGGGGGAGATTGTTGCAAGTATGAGGTTAACCAATGTTGTCATTGATGTCAACATACTCATATTGCATTGATAAGAAGGATTGGATGAGCTGTGTACTGAAGTTATTGAGGAAATTAGTCTCAATCAGGAATAGTGAAGAACAGTGATGAGAAGAAGGCAAAAGTACTCAATAGGTTGAGAATCAGAGGATGCGGATTAAAAGGTTTGTAGATATGAGTCTTGAGATGTTTCAGTTAAGATTTCAGAGGTCCGCATGAAGATATGAAGAAGTTGTGATCAATCAAGTAGAACCAGTTCTGAGAGATGCTCCGGAGTGACAGAGTGTTACAAAAAGGTCTGGTGAGATCTGAAAGTGCATTGTCCTATTCTACGGATTGGAAGGAGTGTTTGGGATGTCCTTGTGATGTGTCATCTCAATTTGTACATAGTTTGGAGGTCCAGAAGCACCTTTTTCAGTATGATAGTGGCAGTAGACTGTGTTCTTGAAGTTTTAGATGAAGAAGAGAAGAGATTCTAATAAGTAGAGGAAGCGCGGATGTACCTGGTCATTCAGGCAAGCCTGTGAAGGCTCTTAGATCATGTTAAGGTTGTGTTGTCAGTCCGCATTAGTGTTAGAGCCCAGACTTGGTTATATACTTCCGGATGAAGATGTTCTTGTTCAGACTAGCCGACTAGATGAGTTATTCATCTTGTGAATGTTCTTGTGGTGGCCGACTGGATGAGTTATTCATCTTGCGAATGTTCTTATGGATGATTGCCGACTTAGATGATTGTTCCTAAGTCGATGCCTTGTATAAATAAAGGTTTGTGAATTCATTTCAAAGTGTGTCATGGAGCAGATGAGTGTGATATAGTGGAAGAATGAAAGGCAGAGCAAGTGTGTCTCGGGCTTAAATGGAACTAATCCAGACATGGTAAAGATGTCAATCTCTAGTTCAAGTTTGTGATACTTATGATCTTGTAGACAGTGTGTCTCTTGTAGGTAGTGTGCCTCATTGTGAGCACTGTGCTCAGGCAATGAGCCCTATTGGCATGTGCCATCCATTTTTCTTATTCTTCTAATAGAGAATAATCCTTGGGTTAATCACCCCGTGGTTTTTCCCTTAACCAGGTTTTCCACGTCAAAATCTTGGTGTCTAATGTGTTGATGTTTATCTGCTCCAATGTTTATGCTTTATGCTTTCATGAATGGTTAATTGATATGCTATTAACTAACAAAGAAGAATCAAGTGTTTGAAGTAGAAGCAAGTTTTTGTACAACTGATTCACTGCCCCCTCTCAGTTGTGCCCTAGATCTAACAGTTTCATGCTCTTTCTACTCACAAGAACATTAAGGTTTATCAGATGGATGTCAAAGTTAGCATTTTTGAATGGTGATCTAGAGGAGGAAGTGTACATTGAGCAACTAGATGCTTTTTAGATATCAGAAGATCCAAACATGGTGTGTAGACTCAAGAAATCATTGTATGGTCTCAAGCAAGTACCTAGAGCTTGGTATGCTAGGTTGGATAAGTACGTACTTTAGCAAGGCTTCAAGAAAGGTACTACATAAAGCAATCTTTACATCAAGGAAGGAGATATGATATTGATAGTTGTGGTCTATGTTGATGACATTATCTTTGGTAGAGATGATGATATGTATAAAAGGTTTGCAGAGGAGATGCAAAAAGAGTTTGAGATGTCTATGATTGGTGAGATGTCTTTCTTCTTGGACATCAAATTGCTCAGCTAGATGATGGTATCTTTATTTCTCAATCTAAGTATGTCAAAGAGATGTTGAAGAAATTTGGTATGGAGGATTCAAAACTAGTGAGTACTCCTATGGTCATTGGATGCCACTTGAGCAAGGATAATTAGTCTCAAGAGGTTGATTAGACTTACTATAGATCTATGATTGGAGGATTATTGTACTTGACTTCTTTTAGACCTGATATCATGCATACAATATGTGTGGTTGCCAAATATCAATATAATCACAAGAAAACACATGAAAAGGTAGTGAAAAGAATATTCAGATACTTGAAAGGAACTCTAGATTATGGCTTATGGTACCCAAGAGGCAATGACTTTGATCTATGTGTCTACACTGATGTTGATTAGGCTAGCTGTGTTTATGATAGAATAAGTACGAGTGGTGGTCCTTTCTTTTTAAGAAGTAGATTGGTTTCTTGGTAGAGCAAGAAGAAAGATTCAATGTCCTTATCAACTGCAAAGGTAGAGTATTTTGTAGTAGCGTCCTGCTATACACAAGTTTTATGGATGAAGCAAACCCTAAAGGATATTAAGGTACTGTATGATGAGCCTATTCCTATTTCTTGTGATAATACAAGTGCTATCAATATTTCCAAGAATCTAGTGATGCATTCTAGAGAAAAGCATAGAGCAATCAAGTATCATGTTTTGAAAGAGAAGGTTGCATATAAGGAAGCAAAGTTGGAATATGTTCCAACAAAGGATCAGATTGTAGATATTTTTACAAAGGATCTTGCAAAGGATACTTTTGAAGATCTCCAACAGAGGTTAGGGGTGATTGCCCCTCCTTCTTGCTAGAAGCATAGTGGTGCATCTATCTAGGGGGAGTTCATGTTATATCTTTTTCCTACACTGATGGTGGCTACCTCTTAGGGGGAGAAGGTAGTTGTGCTTGTTGATAGAGGATGCCTTGAAGAAGGGGGAGAGAGAGAGAGAGAGAGAGAGAGAGTGTGCACCTTAGGAGGAGAGTTTGTGCCCTAAGGGAAGTAGTTGCCCTTTGTCCATGATGTCTAAGGGGGAGAGAGAAAAATGCACATCTAAGGTGGAGTGTGTGTTTCCATCAATGACAAAGGGGGAGATTGTCGGCAATATGTGTTGTCATTGATGTCAACACATAGAGTAAGGTCAACAGTCAATTTGTGATGATGATACACTAGTATAGTAATAGAGGTATAGTGATGATACTACTGTTCATGGTTGCTGATATTCAGTGATGCTCCTAATGTTCATAGTGGGTTGTTCATGTTCATGATTGGATCTCATGCCGTAATTAGTGTCAAGTGAGGTTTTTTTGAGCATGCTAGTGGTCCGTAAAGTAGTGAGATGTAGTGATATTCATGATGTCCATGGTTGGATATCATGCCCTGATCAGCGTTAAGTTATTTTTGAGCATGCTTATGGTCAACAAATATGATGAATGATGAAATATTAAGATGGGAATTAGAAGCACAAAGATGAATGATGAAATATTAAGATGGGAATTAGAAGCACTAAGATGAATGATGATACACTAAGCAATGTTGAGGTTGAAAAGATATTGCTAATGGCCTGTGGCATATTGTATGATCTATCTTGTTGTTCCTAAGGATGTATATGTTATTATTTGAAGGTCTTGGCCTCCATAAGTTAGTGAAGGTTTCTGCTATAGAGAATTGCCTAAAAAGATTATCTAGTAAAATGCTCTGCATTCCTCTGAATTTAAAGATATGGTCATGCATTTTGTAAGTTAAGGATGTTGTAAATGTGCTAAACCCAAAGTTTTAGATCATTTGTCCCTCTGCAGTGAAAGTTATGAAAGACAGAGTTCCAGTCTATGCTAGATGACATAATTAAGTAATGATGAATATTGTTTGAAATTCTTTGCATTCCTCTGCAGTGATAGATTTGGCTATGTGGTTTTGAGGATATGTTCACAACAGTGTATGAGTGCATCCACATGAGTTTTAGGTGTTTTGGAGGTCCGCAAGCTCAGTTTTTAGTTGACTGTTGTGATACAGATAATTCTGGATGCCTGGTTGTTCTTAGGACATATGTTAATAATGTGCACCAACTTGTTGTGGCATGAAGTGGTACATAGACTAATGGAAGATGGTCCTGATGATATTGTGTTATCTCCAATTGCTCTGGAAGGTGTTTTTCTGCTCTCTCTAGAACTGGTTGTGGTTTGGTGTTATGTCGTAAAATTTCCCCCTAAAACTTTTACCTCCTATGTTTAGCTCCTAAGTCCCTTAGGATTAATCATGCATGTTTAAAATGAATCATGAGGCAAAATCCCCCAAAACCCATGTCAAATGGGACCTAGGGGTGGATCCTAAATCTTAATTAGGCCCTAAAATATGTCCCTAGACAAGGGCACCCGCGCCCTTGTTTAGCCCTATTTTTTCGAGGTCCCAATTTTAAATGACCACAAAGTGACCATTAAAAGGTCTCCCTTTGTCAGCCTATTCAATTTGAATTATGAATGTCTAGAAGGAATGTATATTTACGTAGATTAATGACTTCATTTTACAACTAGATGGATAATGTAAACTTGTGATCTTATGCTAAGGATATTCAAGGCTTTCATTGTGTTGTAGAGTAGTATTGTGTTGTGTTTGTTCATGTTTTTTGTAGATTTGTCTTCATCAATCCATCTCCTCATGGCATGAAAGATCTTCATCTCTGAGGTGACATTTACTTTGTGTTTCAATCATTTATCATATCATTGTTTTTCCTCTATCCTATAAGGACACACACTCTCTATCTAACAACAGTGTTGGAAGGCTTGAATGCCATTCTGAGGCTTGACTGAGGCAAGCTCCTAAACACCACAACCCTAAACCCCTCTATTGTGATTTCAGGTGATAGGCATCAGATCTTGTGGAGAGGAGTTGTAGAGGGACATTGTAGAGTAGAAGGATCCTAGATTTGAAGAAAAAGGTAGAAAATATCACAAAAAGTTCAAGGGTACCCGCTCTTTTGACCCTCAGTTTCGTAATGCAAAGAATCTCTAAAGTGGTTGTAGTCTATAGTAAGTTTTGTCCCAAAGCCCTCTAAAAAAGTAGTACCTATAAGAGTTGGGTAGATAGGAGCCACCCAAGATCTAGGACTTCATTATATCACAAGAGAGACAATATGAAAGAATAATAATCTATTCTATCAATGAATACAAAATTGTGTATATTCCAATGTACATAAAGAGCCTTGCTTATAAAGATAAGGATGAGAGCTAAGATGTTGTAGTCATGTGACAAGTGTCTTAATCCTATGACATGTGACAACTATAGCACATGTGTAGGATAAGACAACTATCAACAACAAGCTATAATTAGACACAACTAGAATTATCTAGAAGACTCACTAAGTCAACTTAACATGTGAATTATGTGATAGAATATTATTTAACTAATAAATAGTTAAATAATATGAATTATCCTCACACAAGGGAAACTAGATATAAAATATCCCTATTTACACTAACACCCCCCTTAAGTGCAACTTAGGGAGAAGCTGACTAAATGCAAAAATGCAAAGATGAATGGGTCCCAACTACTCGACCATGTCAGGTACCCATGTACAAACAAGTCTCAAGTGGAGTAAAGTAGAAAACCTCATGGGAAAAAACTCCTCTCCAAAAGTGAGAATGCATACAAAACATGTACAAGTGATGGAGTGATGGGAGAATCAAGACCCACCAAATACAATATCCATCACATATATACAATCAATAACCCCATCCCCCACCCCATAAGAGGGAAAGAATGAGACAAGATGTCCCTTCATAATGAAGAAGCTCCAATGCCAATGGTGAATGATTGAAGAAGAAGAATAAAGAGGATCCAAAACCTACAAACAACATTCATCCCCTTGGGAAGAAACCAATCCATTGGTGTATGTCAAGAAAACTTCATCTCCAAAGAAAGAGACGAGGAAGGAAGTCTCATGAAATATATTTTTTCTAAAAATTGTTCTTGTGTCTCCATGTCGATGTTGAATGATACCACAATCAAATCAGGAGTCTCAGGCCTCACTAATGAAAGTGACATTGCAAGATCAAGTGGAAACTTAAAATCATCAAGGTCCAAAGACAAAGATGGGTTGACAACAATTGTGCTATGACTATCATCAAAGAGGACAGATAACCCCTCAAATGTGTCTTCTAGATCATCAATGTGAGACTCCACAAATAAGTCTAAAACACCTGTCAAGTACTCATCCCACAAAGCTGTGTCTAAAAGACAAGAAGCATCCTATTGAACTGAAGCACTGAACTCTGAAGAAGCATGAGGTGGACAAGATGGAAGTGTAGTACATGTCTCAAGAACTGATGAAGAGGCAAGAATATCAAGGTTCAAGTGACCAAACTTCTCCTCTGAAATATGATTCATACAAGGAGTGTGTATGTCAGCCAAAGGATCTGAATTTAATCATCAAGAGTGAAACCATAAAAGGTGTATAGCTGAGATGCATGATTAGCCACCCCAGTAGAAATTATCTATGTGCTTTCCAAGTCTCTAATAATAACTAAATCAGGTGTGAACTCCACTATCTTCCCTGTACCACTATGAGTAATCTAATATATGGAAAGAAGATTATTGGTCAAAGAAGGCACACAAAGGACACCATTAAAGGTACATTCACCAATATCAATGGTTCCCTTCCCAATTACATTCATGTATGTGTTATTACCCATCAAAATAGGTGGCATATCACATGGCTAAATTGAAGAAAACATATCCATGGAAGAAGCCATATGATGAGAAGCACTTGAATCAAGAAGCCATTGACCTGATGTAGAACTTGTACTTGCACAAAGTGCTTTACCTTTATGTTTGGGTTCCCTAGTTTTTCTTGCATGAGATTCAGATAGTACTGGATGTGTAAATGTTGAAGAAGGAGTAGAAGGAGAAGATGAACTAGATTTTATGTTTGAAGGCAATTGAATATGGTTCTTCTGAAGAAGATTCTTCAACTCATCAATCTATTTCTTATAACAATTATGTTCATCATGTCTAGTTCTCTTACAATAAGCACAAACAACTTTCTCCTTCTTAGACTTATCCTCTTTAGAAGAGGTGGGAGTCTCATTAGGTGATTTTGGTTTTGTCTTAGGAGAAGATTTATTCTTACCTTTGCCTTTTGATGATTGAGCTACTAATGCATGATTCTTAGGGAGTGCATTGAATTCAACTAGCTTAGCATGATCTCTAGTCAATCATTCAAAAAACACCTCAAGAGTAGGTATAGTAAATGCATTACCTAGGGAATCCATGGTGGAATAAAAGGTAGAAGAGAAAACTACATATGGTCCTTTCAAATTAGACAAAATCAAGAATACACATTCATTATTAGATTTATCTTTCCCATAGCCTGCCAATTGAGATCTTAACCCTTTAAACTTAACCAAATAATCCTCAATGGAAGGAAATGCATCAGGAGAAAGAGAAGTCAATTCTACATCTATTTGCAAAGCACAAAATTCACTAATTTTCCCAAATAGATCATAGCACTTTTTCCATGCTTGCTTATGTGTGTTACATCCCTCAATATGAAATAACAAACTATCAGAAACATGTAAGGCAATCAATCCCATGGCTTGATCAATTTTGTTCGTAAATTCAAATTTCTCATATTCTTTTGTGAATTTAGGTTGTTCATCATCCAATGCTGACTATAAACCCTTAGATTGAGGCAAATGATGCATCTTTTGTTTCCATGAATGATAGTTGTGAGGTGTGAGTAGCTCAAATGAATTTGCATTAGCCATGTGTAAAACAATCCCAATAGAGAAAAACTAAAATGTAATCTGATATGAAACCTCCCAAAATCTGAATCAATACTAAAAATGAAGCCCCCTCAAGCAAAATAATCACCAATTTCAACTCTTTTTTGAATTAATGAGTGTATTTACCCAAATAGCCTCAAACTGAAAATCTGATGTAAAAGGCAAAATATAGAAAAATGGCATGGACAAAATTGAAGAGCACAGAATTACCTTTCCAACACCTATAAGAAGTTGAAATTTTGATGAAGTGGGCGAACGTTATGGGCTTAGAAGTGCAAAATGCAAGTTCTGACTTCAAAAAACAAAACCTAGCATCAAACTACAAAATCTCATAAAAATACTTGCACCAATACAAATTTCATGGAACCATCTTTCGGATGATGTTTTATTTTCCAAAATCTGACATCGTGATGAAAAGTTATGGCTCCCGGAAAAAATCACCCTATTAGGGCTAAAAGGGGGCCAAAGGGGGCCCTTGGTGATGTCACTATTGATGTAGTGCTGACATCAACAATACCCTATCACTGGAATATGTTCCCCTAATGGAATATTTTCTGTCAAAAAATGAAAACAACCAGTCTGATCAGAAAACCATCCTATTTGTACAAAACCACCTTGCAAAGGTCTGAAAACCACCTTAGAACAAAGAAAACCATCCTCGGGACTCAAAATCACCTGTTAAACCTTCTTTTGATAGGAAAAACTGCCCCGTGGTAAAAAAATGCCTGACAGAAGGTCAAAACCACCTTCGTACAGAATAAACCACATGTCTATGAGTGTTTGTTTGACCACTGAAATTGCCTGTCAGCAGGGAAGAACCACCTATTGACTGTGCCAAACCACTTGTCAGAGGTTAAAAAAACCACTAGCTGAGAGGGTAAAACTAATAGTTTAAAGGAGAAAACCATAGTTGATTTGGTGAAACTACCCTTCTCTAGCAGATACCATCAACTAATACAGTTGAAACCACTAGTTACTGGTGTGAAAATTGCCTGTTTGCTGATAAAAACCACTGTTAAATGAAAACCACAAGTTTTTAACAACTTTAGTCGACAAAGTTTATACAGCTAGAATATTTTTTGTATCTATAGATAAAAGTTTATAAACTACAAAATTTTTTGTCTAAAGGGCCGAAGCTCATTTTGAAAGGGCCAAGCCCTTTATGGCTACGAACCCTTAGGGTCCCGCATGGGGGGTTAGACCCCTCCACATTGCCCAAAGAGGGTATGGAGGGTCCTGCTTCTCTGCAGCCCTGCACCAATAAAGGCACCTCTTTAGATCCGTATGGGGCTGATAGGGGTTAGTACCCTATCGGTACCTTGTCAGTACCCTATGATTTTTTTTATTTAAAACAAAATTTGTAGATATCAAATCTAACCAGTGAATAAGTGATAACTTTTACCTTATGGATTTTTGACCTGTACAGGCTATTCACTAACGCTTACATAGAATCCACCTGCACAAGCAATGAGGCCTGTAGAATATTCTGTATGGCCTATTCACAAAAAAAAATTGTCTTTCATTCTAACTTCGTCTGATTTGATCAATTTGACAATCAATCTATATGTTTTTGGATGTCCTAAGCATGATGGAAGGGTCAATTTTTGCCCAGACTGCTATGAAATTGTAGCTACCTCCCAAATCAGGTATTCATTCCCCAAATTGAAAACCTCATAGATTTGGCCTCTAGTGTCTAATCTTGACGAAACAAAAGCCGATCTCGACTATCTCAGAACTCTTGAACATAATGGTGTTTAAATGAACCTACATTGTAAGGCACAAAGAGGAAACCCTCACAAATCTAGTTTTTTCATCAAGTCTTTCTGGTTCTCCAGGTCATCATTGGATGCAAGAGAAGAGCATACTCAACTATCAAGATCCACCATGAATTTGCATTCAAATCTCTCAATAATTTGACTAATAAGAAGAGATTCCTAAGAGTTGGCTAGATAGGAGCCACCCAAGATCTAGGACTTCATGATAGCACAAGAGAGATAATATGAAAGAATAATAATCTATTCTATCAATGAATGCAAAATTGTGTATATTCCAATGTACATGAAGAGCCTTGCTTATAAAGACAAGGATGAGAGTTACGATGTTGTAGTCATGTGACAAGTGTCATAATCATATGACATGTGACAACTATAGCACATGTGTAGGATAAGACAACTATAAGACAACTATTAACAACTAGCGACAACTAGAAACAACTAGAAATATCTAGAAGACTCACTAAGTCAAGTTAACATGTGAATTATGTGAGAGAATATTATTTAACTAATAAATAGTTAAATAATATGTATTATCCTCACACAAGGGAAACTAGATAGAAAATATCCCCATTCACACTCACAGTACCTTGGGCTTGGGCGTGCGCCCCTTCAACTCTAAATTTTCTACATTCCAAAACCCAAAATATGGTATGTATCTGATATCTATTTAGTGCCTTTATGTAGAAGAATTTATCATGTTTCATCTATTTGCTTACGATTTTGCATAATTAGAGTTTTAGGATTAATTAGGCTAAATTTAAAAAATCAATTAAAAAATTCTAAATTTCATTATCATTCCAAGTGACAACAGACCTGATAGCTAAGTCCTCTTGTAAAAGTTGTGACTTAGCCCGGTTTAATGTCTTTGAATGTATGTAGTGAAAGGATGATCTAATCAAACCATCAACCAAACTTATCTTCCCTCTTTTTCTACATAACATTTTGGTGAACCCATGTTTTGGTGAACATTGCATCTTGTTGAGTGTTGTACATCAGATTTGCATTCATACATTTCATTTTCATCATTATACATTTGAAAATCTTGCATAAAAATTGAAAATTTTGAAAAAATCAAGAATCCTACGCTTAGTTTGCACTAATTTCATTGCATTTCATCTAAATAATTTAAATCTCTGATAATTACATCATATCTGACATAAATTACAACAATTATTCATTTCATAATCATTTACCTTGCATTTGCATCTCTCATTTGCTAGGGTTCGCTTGACATTTTGCATTTTTCATATAACCTAGTAATTTCAAAAGCTACAGTTTGTAATTAAAATCTTGTTTCAGATTTTATTGCTCATTTTCACACTTAGTCAAATCTGATTTTGGACTATAGTGTTTCATCATATTGCATTTTTGCATTTACACTTCAAAGTTTGCATTCACACATTGTGTATTTCAACAAAAATTAACACATTCATTCATTTTTCCTTAAAATTTCACTTGCACCTTGCATTGTAGAAGCTTTGCATTATTTTCAAATTTGATCTAAGTTATTTTTCATAGTAAATCTTATTATATTTCATTCATTCATCATTTTGCATATTTTCATACCTTAATTTCACCATTAGGGTTTCAAAAATCCTTGCATTTTCACTACATTTTGGCTAATCTCTCACTTAGGATTGCAAGATTGGTGCATTGTGATAAATTTTTCTGCATTATTGGACCAATTAAAAGGTTTTAATTTTCTTCCCATTATCATTCTCCTAATTTCATTACATATTTTGTACATTTGCATTGAAAAAAGTGAAAAAATTAAGCATTTTTAGTGCATAAACAAGCATAGATTGGTGTTCCTTCATTACATTGTTCTTAGACATATTGAATTTCAGATCTTGCACTCATATTGAAACATACATCCATTGGTCATTTGAAATTTTTGCATTAATTCATAGCATTTCGTGAAAATTGGCACATTTGTTAAAAATACACGTTGTGTATCTCAACACTAATTGTTCACACACCTTTCCAAATCTTTTGATCAAAACCTCTCAAATCATCAATTAGGCCTTGTTTTGTTGTATTTTTTCCTTCTATTCACTTTGGTTTTTTTTGGGCTTTGTGTGTACTTTTACCCGTTTCCCTCAAATAAGTGCTTGGGTGCGAAATAGTCTCACATCCAGGGTGTATTATCATAAAACTTTGCATGTCTTGTCTTACTAGATCTTATTGGACATTGATGTTTCAAGAAATTTCATTATGGCATCTCCATCTCATTGCTCTTTGGTATCTTTACATGTATATATCAAAAATGTTGAGAATTTCTACAAATTTCTTAATATGAACCCTCATGTTCTCACTTATATACAAGTTATGTATCATAAGGATATATTTAAATGCTCTTCATTTGAAATCCTTGATTATGTCTCTGATTTTGAAAACGTCATAGCTTTCATGAATACAAACCCTTCGGTAGTAGAAGATCTAACAAAATACATTGAGAATGATGAGTGTGAAAGTTCTTCTATTAATTCTTTGGAACTAATAGCTAAAATATATGATGACGATGATGATTCCATCGATTATCCTACTCCTCCTATAGCTGAATGTTCAAGAACCTTGGATGAGCAGATTATGGATAGCTCTACTTTAAGTCCCTTAGACATCATTAAAGATACAATCATCAACAATTCTCTCAACAACACCTTACCTTCCTTTCCTTCTAATGCTCTCCCTAGCCAAGATGAAGCATTGGCGGATGAAGAAAGGTCCCTCACATTAAATCATTTAGGGATAGATGTTGAGCTTAATCATAGTAAAAATAATGTTAATGCAATCATCACTAATAAACTTCTTTAACCTACTAAGGGGATAGCGAATAAGTATACTAATGTTCCTAAGATGATTGTGAATGGGGCACCTAGTGCACCTTCTAGCTGAAAACCGGTGATTATGGTTCAAGGTGATCGAAAACCACCCCGACCTCCAAATTACATTCTAAATTATGCAAGACAAATCACTCAAAGAAGTAAATGTGTTCAAAATGTGCCACAGCATCCCATGATTGCCCACACATACAACACCCATAATAACAAGTAAAGTAAGAAAGCACCCCATGTGCCTGTCTCTCTTCTATGTTCTCAACCTATGCTCCCTCCACCACCTCATTTTACTCATAAAACTGGTCAAAAATATGATCTTGTTGAACAAATTCACACTACTCCAGCTAGGATCTCTCTTTGGGATTTAATACAAACATCACCTACATACCTATTGATGCAATTATTAGTCACAACAACAGGAAATAAAAGTTTATACAACAAACCTTTATCATCTTGAAAGATACGATAAATTCATAATGAATTTTTGATCCCAAGTCTCTATTAGTCAGGTCTTGACCTTCTAACAATCACTCAAAGGTTTGATGTGATAATTTTGTTAATAATATTGGGGCCTTACATCTTGATTTGAAGAAATCTTATACATATACTTTCATGTATACCTATTCTACATGTATCTAAACAAATTGCATCAAATATGATAATCCTTAGCTAGGATATGCATGTATTCATGGATGTTTATCATAATTTTTATCAATTCTTCTATAATTTACTCCAGCTAAGATTATTCATGATGATTCTTCTAACTTTGATTAGTTCTTTTGTAATTCTCTTAATTTGAACTAATCTTTACTTCTCTACTTCAAATTCACTCAAATATGCTAAAAATATGTGATTATTTATGTCAATTCTACATATTCACTCTGTATTGTGCATAAGTCAATGCTTACAAGTATGTGTTTAGAACTACAACTCATCATCATATTACCATGTAGGCCCATGTGCATGTTTAGTGCTTACAGCACCTGAGTCAATCAACCACGTAGTACCACCTACATGAGTGGTCAAGGCTACAATAAATGTGTCTCTATCCTTCTTCTTGAACTCAAAATTACAATCTTTCTTCTTCTTCTTTTTCTTCTCTTCTTTACAGTCCTTTCGAAAGTATCTAGATTTTCCATAGTTCTAGCATATTGCCTTGGACTTACCAAGGGATTTTGATCTCCCATTATTCTTGGACTTAGAATAACCATGCTACTTGTTTTTCTTTCCTTGTTCTTTTGGTCTTCCTCAAACACTTAAGGCCTCTTTGGAATTCACAGAGACCTTCCATCTCATTTCCTCAAAGAGTAGAGAACCAACAATATCCTCCATCTTCAAGATAACTAAAGTGCTCCAAATGGTGATGACCAAGCTATCCCATGAGTCTGGCAATGAACACAATAATGTTTGGCACCTTTCTTCTTCATCCATCTTCCCCCAATTGAATCACCACATGTTGAATGTTTCTAGATGCTCATAAATCCATCTACTTTCTTCCATTATCAAGAAATACAACTTCTTCGTCAATAAAATCTTATTTACTAGAGATTTGGCTTGATATATCTCACCCAGCTTCTGCCATGTAGCTTCTTCAAAGTGGATTCTTCATGGAAATTTATCAAAATCAAGTTTGCAATGCACAATCTTATGAGACCTTTAGCTTTTCTTTCCATTACATCATAGTTTTTAGCCAAAGATCCATATGTCTCTAGACATTATTAATAACTGCATCCTATAAATCTTGATCAATCAACAAATATCTATCTTTAGCTTCCACATTTTAAAATTCATGCCAGAAAACTTCTCTACCTCAATTCTCTTAGATGTGCTCACTATCTCTACTCCTCCAATACAAAACATGAAATACTCCACACAAGCTTTCACTCAAATCTTGATTAGCTCAAAAAACCCTATAGCCAACAAATAAAACCAAAACTAGTCAATCTATGATACCACTTGTAAGGAAGCAAAGGTGTGTAGAAACACTTCTTATGCTAATCCTAAGACGATGGTTATGCAAATTTTGATTCAAGTATTATGAAGATTTCAAGAAACACATGAAATAGCATACATAAAATCAATGAAACCATAACATAGTGAATTTATGTGTAGAAAACCCTTTCAAGAGAAAAACCCCACACTTCAAAACATGCACAATGTATCATCATATCAATAGAGGATTACAATACACTTGCAATGCAAGTCTTTACAGGAGTAATACACCAACATTCAAAGATGAAGTAATTTCTATAGCATTCCGACTACATCTGTGTACTTGCAAACTCTCATCACACAAATGACTCTTCAAGCACTCAATTTACAGGAGTTTCAACACCTAGTAAATCATAACTAACTCTCCAAACATGGAATTCCATTTTTGACTCCTAATATCATGCAATTGAATCCACTCTTTAAATGATACCGTTTGTTAAGGGTTTGATATAGTATAATGGACCTTCATTTAGAAAATAGAGCTTGTGTTTTTATAGAAAAAAATAATATTAAAATAAAGTTGATAATATATTTCATAATTTATTAATTGTTAATAAATATTATATTAATCTAACAAATAAACAACAAATTTACACGCTCCCTTGAATTTCCTATCGGTGTATCCCTCACACCCCAAAAGGTACAAGTGCTTGTTTAACCACATTTAACCATCAAATTTGCACCGCAATAGTCGATGAACGAAAAAAATTACAAGCCGAAAACTCCGGAGCAACACTACCTCAAATACGTAGATCAATGGTCCAAATTAAAAGGACTACTATGAAAGAGATCTTAACCATTGGTTTTTTTTCAAACAAATAATAAATGTTAGAAAACCAAAAAAATATTAATCAAAGACAAATGCAGCAGGGGCACATGGGTATGGGTTTCCACGATCAACTGACAATAAATAAGCGCTTTAAATTCATCTGACTTTTTGGCTGAGATTTGATGGCAGGCCAGAAGACTCGAATCCAAGTTAAAGATATTTGATCCAATCCGTACGTATGAGGTGTGCAAGAATTCGAGTCTTCTGGCCTTCTTCTTTCAACTAGGTTGGAAGTGATTCTCCTTCACTAGGTTTTTTGACTCCAGGGGTGGAGAAGAAGCAAACTTGATGTGGAAGGCGTATCAAGGAGAAGACTAGTAGTGTTGTGCATGGGAAAGAACCAACCAGCACCTAGAAAGAGCCCAATCCATGGAAGCTGCACAGATCTTATCAGCTGTTCAAAACATTTGTTGTTTCAGAATCTCAGGCCGTGAAATATTAAAGGTCTAAAAAATCAAATTCAAGCAGAGGCAACGAGAGAAGGAGAAAGAACTTAAATCTTGTTGTGTGCAGATTATGGATGGACAAGTGGTTTACTAGCGTGTGAGTGCTACAAATAAGTCATTTGAAGGCATTGTCTGCTAGTGTGGCTAAGCGTGGAAGCATGACACAACCCCAAGCATGGGAAATTCACTACAAAAATGCATGATTTAGAACCCTAGACTGAATCTATTATGGTAAAAGGTACTTTTTAGCCAATAGGCTTTCTCTATGGGAGCTTTGCTCCCTGAAACCAGATAGTGCCTAGGAAACTATTCAGTAAGGTGGGAAACCAGTTAGCATCACTCGCCGGAATTGTCTGATCCAGGGATGGCATTGAGAGCTCCCACTTCTCCTTCACTAGGTATTTTTTGACTCCCTTCTTGGTTGGTTTCCAAGATTGGGCTCTCTTAGTTCATTATGATTTTCTCTCCACAATCGACATTAAGGAACTGGATGAGCTTATTGATGATAATTATGCCATCATGTGCATTCAACATAATTACAAACCCAAGACTACCACAAAAATGGATGGTGTGGTGCAGACTAGCTACCCAAGGAAGAATTGGTCATCTATGTTGTATAAATGTGAGCACCCCAAGAACAAGGTCCTTTCGCCTTCTGTAGTCAATTCCCAGCCTCGAACATTTTTGCACAGGTTTCAATCTCTTCAACTAGAATTTCCTTGTGGGTAACAATGAGGTTGATCCCAAGGATCCCACTACATATCCCAAGGCCATTCATTATACATTAGGTGATCCTTGGTTCGAGGCTTGGAAATACTAACCATTTGTAGATCTCTGGCTTCACATTATCCCCGCTCTGCAGAAATTGCTCTTATTTTATTTGCAAGAGAATTTTTTGACTGACACAGGAAACGGATCTAAAGAACCTCCTGTTGATGCCTAATTGAATATGGGGTTGCATGCTAAAAAGAGATAATTGGGTTTTCATACTGATGGTGGTCTCCAAAGATATGCATTTGCCATGCTAAGCAATCACAGTATGTTGTAGAGACACCAATCTGGAGCTATGACCCACTTGGCTTTTTCAATTGCATTTTTTTCTCTGTATTCCACAGAAATTATAGATTGTTGTAGGGATTTATTATGGAAATTGAATATGATTTTTTCTTGTTACAAGTTACCTCTGCTTGAAGTCTAATCAAGATTGGACCCCTTTATTTGAATGCCCAAAATGCAATGTGCCACTAGGATTAAATCTCAATCCTCTTGATTGAAGTGATTATAGGCTATTAAATTTGGCCAAATCCAAGTATGGCATATCTTTGGAAACCAGCATCAGTAAGATCCTTCTCAAGAGCACCTTGAAATGATTAATAAGAAATACTTCTTACATATGTAGTTTTGGTGTAATTGTATCTCTTTTATCTAGAGGCTTTTGATCTAAACATTATAGATAGTTGTTTTTCAATGGGCTTTTAATGTAGCATTCTAAATCATAACTAGGCTACTTTGTTTTTGTTGAGCTTTCATGGTTGTTCCTTCCCAAGTTTCTTTGCTTTTGTGCCATTGCCTGCCTTTGGTGGCTTTTCCCTTAATGGATTTATGTAGGAAAGGATTTAAACCTCATAACATTTTTTCTTTCTACATTTACTTTCGTTGATTCAATCCATAGTTATTTGTAGTCTAGTGGATTCTTAAGTTTCTTTTAAACATGCGTACTTACTCAAATTAGTTTATGTATAGTTGTACACAATAAGATTTGATAATATGTATCATCTGTCAATGTGCCTCTTGTTTGGGTTAAGAATTTTGAACAAGGTTGGATTTTGCTTACTATTGAAGTTTTACGGGAGCTAAAATAATTAAAAATGTGTTGCTCACATAGTATATGAAAATATAGTTGAACAAGGTTGGATAATATGATGAAGTCTGTTGTTGTCAAATTAGTTATATTATAATATATCTGGCCAAATCAAAAAGTAGATTTTTTTCATTTAATAGAAGTTCTAAACAGCTCAAAATACATGATTTGACGCCAACGATCACAGAATCGCTCCAAAATACTTTAATATTTGGCTTTTAATATGCATTGGAAAATAAAATTCAAAAATATATAATATCTCTACCCTTCTTCTATATAATCTAAAATTTACTAGAGGCCAAAGATCAAATATGTCGAGTGTTTTATTTCCTACACTTATAATTAAAGGGTTTCCAAATAACATATATATTGTTTTGTATAGTAAAATTTTTTGAAGTCTAGCTAATGCCATTGACCAAAAATGGGTATGCTGATTTTGACAATCTTCCATAATCCATGTGTTGTATACTAAATAAAGAGAGATCTTGTTCTACAATGTCATACATAGTTGGCTTGATACGGCAAAATTCGAAGGCTGAAATGAAAGGAACATCATCTTTATTTTGAGCAAGACACATTAATTCACATCTGGATGTTAGACACCTAAATACCATATCATAATAGATTCTTACCAACAAGTGAATAATACACTTTCATTTGGCATATAATCATAGAATAGCATTTGTTGGTCATTTTATTAGCAGTAACCAAGTAGGATCACAAAATGTGTATGGTGTATGTGGTATAGCTATTGTACCTAAATGTGAAGAAAGAATGTTTCATCCAAGTGTAGTGCCCCTCCATTCTTAGAGTAGATGTGCATCTTAATGCTCGATCTGGGTATACTTCTACCAATTGCATTTGCAGACCGGTTGCCAGGATTGGAAACATTATGTCCAGATCTGCGCCGTGACAGATGGATGTTTAGCAAATGGCCCGTGACAATACAGAATCTGACATCCCTTGAGTCATTTCCGCTCCCAAAATAGGTACTCTAGCATATCGAAATTAATCTTAATAGTATTAGATTTGATCATTATTTTAGGGATAAGGTATTCAAATTTTCACCAGTTTATGTTGGCGTTTTATACACATCTGTCCTTTACGATTATTTGAAAACAACTCAAAGAGTATATCAGTTTTTGAGACATGTATTTGTTAGATAATTTCCTTATATGTTTTCAATGGATGTTTAAATGATTGTGTTATCTTTTAATGCAGAAAGAACGAGCGCTTTTCATCTGGAAAAGTTTTATTAAACGTTTATTTTTAGAGGCTAAATTTTAGGAAGAGATCTTCCTGAATTAGAAACCGAATCTTGAATTAATGGGGTGTTATGATAACTTTGGGTTGAACATTTAGTACAGGGAGGATGCTACCGTCTATTGGGCTCAATTTACTTGAATGGGAAATTTGCATAGCCTCACGATTGGAGGAGAAAACACTCTCGGTAGCCGAGAGCTTATGCTATGGCCTTGTCGGGGATTTCATCTTCATCGCTTTTAGTTGGGTATGGCCAATATACTTTAGGGATTGGAGTATGAAGTGATCAATTGACACTACCGCGCTGGTCTTCTTCATATTGGGGTTTCCAGGTTAAAAAAACATTCCTAGGTATTTGATTTTGTTTGCACTTGATATTGTTATCATTGTTCATGCTTCATTTCCAACATCACTTATTGACTAATTTTTTTTACACAAACTATATTCGATATGTTGTGATTTCAAGTTTTGTTCAAGTAGGATCGGTATAAAGATTGCATTCGTCTTCTAGCATGTAGAAACTTGATAGACTATAGAGCCCTGTTTGCACAGAGTGCTAAAATTATCCACAAGGATATTATTTGCTCTGAGCTAAATAGCTACTTCCATGACAAACGATTCAAAATTAGAAATTGAATGTGGTGGCTGCACCAGATAACTGCACTACAAAATGTCTGTTTGCTAGAGTCAAGGTGCGTAATGTAAATAATTTCAGTAAATGGGGGTTTATAATAATTGCTTATAAAATAATCCAATTTTTAGTATACAATTGTGCATATCCTGTAGTTATAAGGATTACATTATACCTTATTTTCTTAAAGACGTCCTATCATCATAGCTTATGTGTCTTTTGGCGCTTCCACATTTTGCATATCTGTCTATCAAAACATTCGTAGTAACAACCCCCAGACAAAATCTGTTGTTCCATCATCTATCGATGGATCTCCATAATCGGTTCCAAATTCCCAAAGTATGATGGCGAAGGAGGACGAGTTCGGCTCTACTCTTCTAAACTTCATTTTCTTAAAACCTCCGGAGTGTCTCCACCAAGCCCTTTTGGTGTGTCTCCTGCAATCATTGCTTTTGTTGAGGAACCTAGTCAAATCATAAGTGTGTTTTCATCTATCCTAGAGAGTATCCTATAGTATGTACTTTTGGTGACATTCATGGCCTTCTTAGCAGAATTACGGAAGCAACGTGATAGATTCTGTTATATGATAAGTTTTCCCAGCTGCAGCTTCCTTGTGTGCATGGTCTTAGTCTGTGGTTTGTGTCATTGTCAGAGGTGTTCCTTCCTTCGCAATAAATTAATTCTCCTAAGTCTATCAACCGCCATTCTCTCTGTGCCTTGTATCTTTATTGTCGTAAAATGGAATCCTATAAAAAATGTTTTAGAATTCCTAATAAATAGGTCATCTCCATTGTTGATATTAAACCTACCTTTATGGAAAAGCTAATATATATAAGTTTCTTTAGGATCTGGTAAGTATTAACTATTAAGAGATGGTGGTGCCGTTTAGAGTGGAGTGTATATTTTTACGGACTGCAGTTGTTATATGTATTCTTCAACAATATCAATATGCCTCTGCCTGCAGCATATTCTTATTAATTTCATAGTATATGTATTTAGATGGTATCTTTACATAATCAAAACTTAGACTGTATATAAATCTCATGATTTGATCTGAAGTTTTGAATATTCTGTAATACACAACTTTAATAGCAACATAGCAGTGGTTGATATCATTTATGTTGTTTTAGATTTAGATAGGGGTTAGACTCTTATAGACTTTCTATTTATAGGATAGTTGGAAGTAAGGTCTCATATATATTGCTTTGAAAATGCCATAATAATTGTCATTTCATGGTATTGAAACTTCCTTACATTCATGATTGAATGTTGTATTAGCATATACTCTTGTTATTTATTATGTTTTGCTTATCTTTCTTGTTGTTTAGTTATGCCATACACCTATTAAATTCGTAGGTGTTCTCTCTCCAGCAATGACCATTTATTTATGTGCAACTTCAAATCATTCCGTCATGAGAGTAACTTTTACTCTTCAAAATTTAGTTTAGGGTTAATGGTTTTGCCCTAAGGTGATTTAGACTGTTTCATTTAGCTATGAGGGTTAGGTTTACTAATGGAGTATATTTATTTTAGATAATGATATAAATGTTATCAGCCTTATTAAATTCTTGAATCTAGGAAACAAGTAATAATTCTAATTGTAATTGATAAGGCTTCAATATTTTCAAATCTCCTTTAGTAATATTTAAGTAGAGTTTATTGAAAAGAATGCATTTCGGGATAAGCTATTATCAGTTCAAGATTTTGTTTAGTGGTTAGAATAGGTTTTATTTTAATAGGATACTCTTGAATTAAATTGAAAATTTTTGTGACAATGTTAAAATAGTATGTGGCTCCTTGATCCATAGTAAATGTTTTGATAAAACAACTATATGTGGGTTTTGTTATTCTAATTACAATAATGTGAACTAACCTAAGGCATAGATTAATGTGATCATAAGTGCATTATAAAATTAGAACTAGTTTAACTTGGCCACTTGTTATATTAGCAAACTCAAAGAGATTCTATTGGTTACTCTTTGTAAGATGACTATGGAATTGTTAGTACATCAATAGAAAATAAGTGTCTTGGAACATTATGGTTTTCTTTTGATTGAATAGTTACTAGTTTTAGAATATAATTTGATTGCTTGATTACCTTTATTATATGATCTTAAGTTTCTAGTAGGTATAGCCAATGTAATGATATTATGAGCTAAGCTTAGGAACTATAACACATGTCAAACTCTTTGACTCAAGTTCAGCTTATTTTATAGCTTATTAGTGATAGATAACTATTATACCTTTTTACTAAATTTTGTTTTCCATAATGGTGATGTAATTACTATATGGCTTGTGTAGATGAATCAATGCATATCTTTCTATAACACTAAGTTTTGGT
This sequence comes from Cunninghamia lanceolata, assembly GCA_027924645.1. Taxonomy (NCBI): domain Eukaryota; kingdom Viridiplantae; phylum Streptophyta; class Pinopsida; order Cupressales; family Cupressaceae; genus Cunninghamia; species Cunninghamia lanceolata. The sequence continues at coordinate 1,926,758 of BSBN01001054.1, forward strand.
TATATGGAACACATCGTTAGGCAATGTTCATGTTGTGTTTTATATGTTAATTCCTTTTAAGATCTTGAGTATATGAGCTTCTTTTGTAATTGTTAACCCAATTTCCTATAGATGGTACATAACCATTTTGTAGTTGCAAGTTTAAGCCCCGAACTATGAAGTCTTTGCACTACATGTACATAGGCAAGGCCATCTCGAATGAGCCCCTGAGACTTTAGGTCGTCCCTTAGGGCCTTAGGTTATCACTTCATGGAATTGATTTTTGGGTAATTATTAATCATACAAGACTAATGTTTCTTTAGATGTGCAGTATGAGACTTTTAGCCATGCAGGACTCAAAAGCTAAGGAAGCACCTTTCCAATTGGCATATGGATGATCACCTGGCACCAGGGTAAATGGGTATACATATGTATAATTTAAATTTGATATATTGTATCTAACATTTCAATTACGATGAATGTGATATACTGTGTTATGTAATCTGAGCTTTACTAAGTTAAGATTTGTAAATTGTATCTATCACGCAATTAATTTCATTATTGTTATTTGTCAATATTTTCAGGGATAAGCATTACAAAAAGTGTGTGTGTATGTGTTCAATTGATTCATTTAGACTTAGAACAAACCATGGTTATTTTGATCATGTTCGTGTGTAGTAATGCATTTTTATATATGGTTGAATGTTGCTTAATTTCAATAATGCAGTCATGTTATCCCTAGAGATGTCAGTTAACTTGTTGAATCAGACTATGTTATAGTTTGTTAACATTATTTCTATTTTAAAAAAAAATCTACCTTTTTATTGCTTTAGTTGACTTATCTCTAGGGTTGCATGGCAGGGCATTACATTTGGTATCAGAACAGGGTTTCAGCACTGGGATCTCTAGTTAATGTTATCGCCCATGTTTAGTTATAGTAATTCTTTTTATGCATGTGGTAGGAACTCTTGTGTTGGACACCATGTTTTAATCTGAACACCTAGCTTGATGTATTGATACTGACATTCTAAATCATGCGGTATGTAGAAAAGTAGAGTGGAAAACTAGATAAGGGAAGTGGATAATAAGTAATGTTATGATAATGCAAAGGGAATCACATTGGTTATGGAAATAAATGTACTTATGGTAGTAATGAAATTGTGTATGAAAATATAATCTCCCTGTATAAATGTGGAAAACCAGTAACTATGCATTGGTTGAGTGTTGTGAATACCACGTACATGCTTTGTGTGCCCATAGGATGGTGATACTGGGTACCCATCCATGGGGAAAGTGTGTATTTTTGGTGTGGGATTAGCCATACCATTACGTGTGTTTGTATGTTTGTTACCCTATTGAGGACCAACCCTTGTGTGGTTGAAAATATATATATAAAAGAGTAGCCAAAAGTTAGATTCATAGATTCTCTTCTTTTGGTTCTCTAGTCCCTCAGTTTGTGAAGGGGTAGTAGTAGCCACAAAATTCCTTGGGTGGATTGTGTAGCATACACTTATGATGGCGCAGAGTGGACCCTTGCTCAACCGAACCTGAGGAAATGTACTCACTACTTCCCCTTATGATGGATCAGGGTACCTGATCCATATGTGTTAGCCTAATCCCCATAGTTTCTGAGCATCTGGATGGTATTTCTTGGAGGATCATTTACATGGTCTTCATGAAAGGTATGATATGCCACATGAGTTGTCAATTGGGGGTTGGGGTCTAGGACCTGCATGGATAATGCAACTGGAACTATGTGATGACATGAGTCATCACTTGGGGGCTGGGGTCTAGCACCTACATGGATAACCCAAGTGAGACCATGTGCCCCATGTATATTTTGAGGTCCAACATGTGGAGGGAGATTTGTTACCCATGCTAAGACAAATCCCGTATCTACACATGTTCTGACATGATGCAATAGGTATGATGCCACACCCCACTGATGTTCTGACACAGTGTTGGTGATGATGCCATGTTGCTGATGGTAGCGAGCTGGGCTTGAGGACATGATGCCACGTGCTTAGACTCGTGAAGGTGCACTATGAGATTATGTTATAGCCTACTTGTGTGATGAGCATAATGGGGCCTCGCACACTTGTAAAGGGATACTCATGTTTGTTTCAACAGTGTTTGGGTCAGTTAGCATATCGGTATGTCTTAGCCATGTATACCTCTTGCTACAGTGAGTAACTACATGTGTCTTTTCCATGAGGTGTCACTATGCGGGGTGTGTTCTGCATGTGCCTACTTCCGCAGAGCCACAAACACATTTCCATGTGGTATATGGCCAGTATGTGCCTTCTCTGGCTAGCATATGACCATGTCGTGCTGAGATGTGATGTAGGATGTGGCCGAGGTGTACATTCCATGTAGGAAGCCAAGGAGTGCGTGGGCCACTTGGCTAGTCCATGTCGCATGATGAGGTGATGCAGGGTGTAGACGAGGAGTAGACTCTAAGCCATGTGGATGGTGTGCTTAATCCACACCACATGAGGGCTACTGCTATAGCCTGATGTTGTTCCCTCCTTCATCGTTTGGTGGCTAGTCTCTAGTCGCATAGTGTTGTATAGTGTAATTTCAAAGATTGTGGACTTTCTCTATGGTTATTGATGACTTTCTATTGATTGTGAAGGCCAGGACTTTGTTTCTATTTGATTGTGATGGTTTGGCCATGCCTTGTGATCTTATTTGCAAGTAATCCTCATGGTTACAATTGATTTAGTGTTGGATCTGCGTGCATTTCTCACTTTATTATCGAAATTGAATTTTTATTAAATCTTTCTTTATGACTTGGTGGCTAAACTAGTTTATCCTTATTATTTTTGATGTTAGCTATGTGTCACATTGTTATTCCTCTCCAAGGACGTATGAGGTGGACTTGGTGAGTGTTTATGAGGAAACAGACGTAGGGAACCTTGAGGATGGGGGTATGTGAGGTTGTTATATAGCTAGGACCCACTACCCACCTATGTGAGATGACTATCTCTTGGAGGCTAACCACCTTATACAATGAGAGGTCATTATGGCTTGCTTGGATGATCTCACCCTATGTGTGTGGCCTAACACCAACAAGCCACTGAGTGTGATGTTTGGATTATGTGAGATGGATTTTGGCTCTTGGCTCGTGGATTATGTATCATGGATTAGTATGCTACTTCTGGTATCTAGATGGACCCTTGTGTAGCCTTGTGATATGATTTCTGGTGATGTGAATTTGTGTGTATGTGAAGTATGTATGATAAATCATGAATATATTACTTATGAAATGATAAATTGTGTTTGGATTTAGTATGGTACAATAATTAAAAATAAAATGTCTTGTTATAAATGATGGATATTTTATGAAAAATGTGTGTGTTATGTGTATAAATAGATATTGATATTTTGTAAAAATGTGGCATTTTGACCTATTGATTACTTAACAACATAGTAGAAGAGGAATTACAGTGATGGTGTGTTTGAAAATTGAATACTTTATATGTTTATAATGTAAGGATTTTGAGTGGTTTAGGTATTATGGAAGTATTTTTGAAATGGAAGTTTGATTGTATTACTATTGTGGTCATGAAAACTAGAAGGGTAGATTATGTTCGAAATGGAGTATATAAGTTTATATTTAAATGAGATAAATTATTTCCATAGGCAAATTAGTGTATGTTACTTTTATGAAATGGATTAGCTTTGATGTAGGTACTAATGTGTTATGTATCCACCCTAGTTTACAACTTCCAGGAGGAAGTCAAGTTTTAGGGGGGGAGGATGTAGTGCCCCTCCATTCTTAGAGTGGATGTGTAGCTTAATGATCGATCTGGTTATACTTCTACCAATTGCATTTGTAGAGCGGTTGCCAGGATTGGAAACAATATGTCCAGATCTGTGCCGTGATAGATGGATGTTGAGCAAATGGTCCATGACATTATAGAATTTGACATCCCTTGAGTCATTTCTGCTCCCAAAATAGGTACTCTGGCATATCAAAATTAATCTTAATAGTATTAGATTTGATCATCATTTTAGGCATAAGGTATTCAAATTTCCACTAGTTTATGTTGTCGTTTTATACACATCTGTCCTTATGATTATTTGAAAATAACTCAAAGAGTATATCGCTTTTTGAGACATGTATTTGTTAGATAATTTCCTTATATGTTTTTAATGGATGTTGAAATGATTGTGTTATCTTTTAGTGTAGAAAGAGTGAGCGCTATTCATCTGAAAAAGTTTTATTAAACATTTATTTTTAAAGGCTAAATTTTAGGAAGAGATCTTCTTGAATTAGAAACCGAATCTTGAATTAATGGGGCATTATGATAACTTTGGGTGGAACATTTAGTGCAGGAAGGATGCTACCATCCATCGGGTTCAATTTACTCAAATGGGAAATTTTCTTAGCCTCACGATTGTAGGAGAAAACACTCTTAGTGGCTGAGAGCTTATGCTATGGCCTTGTCGAGGATTTCATCTTCATCACTTTTAGTTGGGTATGGCCAACATAGTTTAGGGATTGGAGTCTGAAGTGATCGATTGACACTACCGAGCTGGTCTTCTTCATATTGGGGTTTTTGTGAAAAATCTATTACAGCTACTGATTATTAATTTCCTATCTTATAAGATTATTTGGCTGCCAAAAAATTAAATAATTTACAGAAAATATTAAATAATAACACAGCTGCAACTTCACGGAAAAATCACGGAGATAGAAAAATAAAATCAACACAACATTTTGGACAAATTGTCCCTGGAAAAACCCCGAAGGGAAAACCAGTCAGCAGATATGAATTTTATTCAACTACAGAAAATCAAGAGATACAAAATTGCTTGCCTCTTACTAGCAGAGCTCTGGAAATTTCTTTCCTATAAATTCCCTTCCCTCAATTGTTCCTGCTGAAATTGCTCCAGCAATATTTTCCTTCTCCGGCAATTCCACTGCTCTCCAATGCTATCCTGCGCCCTTTGCTTTCACTGCAAATCAATTTGCTATCACCGCAAATTTATTTATTTGCTATCGCTGCAAATACTTCTCGGATCTGTGTTTTCCAAATGCCTATTGATCCTCTTTTATAATCCCCTCATTGGAAACCAATGGCCATGATTTAATTTTAATCAATGGCTAGGATTAATTAGACTCTAAACCCTAATATCTAGAAGTCTCTCGAGAAATCAATTATCTAGGTATGGAGATAATTATTCCAGCTGTGTTTCCAGCCTCGTAATCTCCACCTGAGACTAGAACACCTGTCCAAGCTACACAAAAATTAACACTCCCTCTTAGCGAGGAAGGTGTTCTGCATAACACCCAACTTACCTCTGAAGAAGATGAATTTTGCCTTCCCCAATGCCTTTGTCAAAATGTCTGCTACCTGCTGATCTGTAGGTATATACTGTAGCTGAACAACCCTCCGCTGTACACAATCCCTGATGAAATGATATCTGATGTCTATATGCTTAGACCTATCATGAAACACTGGATTCTCAGATAATCTGATGCAACTCTGATTATCACAGTGTATCACTGTAGTCTCAACCCTCTGACCAAACAAGGCTACCAGCAACTTCTGAAGCCATATAGCCTCACATGTTGCCATGCTAGCTGCTATGTATTCTGCTTCTGCAGAACTCAGAGCCACAGACTTTTGCTTCCTGCTGTACCAAGAGACAACTCCTGATCCCAAACTAAAGCAGCACCCTGAAGTGCTTTTCCTGTCCACCGCACTACCTGCGCAATCTGCATCAGTATAGCCTATCAACTTGATACCATCACCTCGAGCATATCTGATCCCATACTCAATTGTACCACGCAAATACCGCAACACATGCTTTGCCGCTATCCAATGCACTCTCTTCGGCTCAACCATGAACTGACTAAGAGAGTTTACTGCAAAGGATATATCTGGCCTAGTGTTGACCAAATACATGAGAGATCCAATCAACATCCTGTATAAGGTGGGGTCTACATCCTTTTCCTTGGATGTGTCTACCTTCTTCCAATTCGTGATCATAGGTGTAGACATGGCTCTGCAATCTTGCATCTCAAACCTCTTCAAGATTTCAATGCAGTATTTCCCTTGTCCAAGGAAAATCTCTCCATCTGTCTGCCACACTTCCATGCCTAGAAAGTAGTGCATAAGCCCCAAATCCTTCATCTCGAACTCTGCTGCAAGGTCCCTCTTGCACTCCTCTATAAGCCCCAGTGAACCTGTTAAAAACAAGTCGTCCACATATAGAACAAGAATGAGAATTTCACCCCCAACCACCAAGTAGTAGAGGTTAGCATCCGCCTCACTCTTCACAAAGCCTATTCCCTGCAAGTATCTATCAATGCGCTCATACCACGCCCTGGGAGCCTGCTTGAGTCCATACAAAGCTTTCTTCAATCTGCACACGTGGGTTTCACTGCTGTGTGCTACAAAGCCCTCTGGTTGTTCTATGTATACCTCTTCTAACAATTCACCATTAAGAAATGCCGTCTTGACATCCATTTGATGGATCTGCCATCCCATATGCGCTGCAAGTGAGATTACGGCTCGTATAGAAATATACCTGGCCACTGGAGCGAATGTCTCCTCATAGTCTATTCCCTCCTTTTGAGAGAACCCCTTGGCCACGAACCTAGCCTTGTATTTTTCGATGCTACCATCTGCACCATGCTTAATCTTATAGATCCAACGTGATCCAACCACTGCCCTATCTGTCGGTCTAGGCACAACCTCCCACACATCATTCTGCATTATTGAGGTATATTCCTCAACCATCGCATCTTGCCACACCTGTTGCTGTGCAGCCTCTTGATAGCTAGAAGGCTCACTATCTACCAACTGACTAACCAATGCCACATAGTCATTATACCTAGCTGGTTGTTTTCGCTGTCTATTACTCGTCTTAGGAGCTCCCACAAACTCCTGAGTATCCTTATGTGTCTGTTGAACCTCACGGTTCCTCCTGTCAACTATAGAGGATGAAATATCAAACTCCATATCTTCTTGATGCATCTCTTGGATTTGCTGTATCTGTTGCTCCATACTCTGCGAACTCTCAGCACCTGAGCCTATGCTTGTACTAGTAACTGTACTCGTGCTTCGCTGCCCCTGTTCTGGTTGAACAATCCTTGGAGCTTCTGTTGGCTGCTCATTCTGATCATCTGCTGGCAAATCTCTGGACCTCCTATATGCCTTGTCCTCCATGAATTTGACATCACGCCTGACTATAATCCTCTTGGTCCCTGGAATAAATATCCGATATGCCTTTGAGGTCTCGCTGTACCCCACAAAGTACCCTCTCTCTGCAGTCTGATCTAACTTGGAACGTGTAGCCCCTGGAATGTGACAAAATGCCAAACTCCCAAATATTCTGAAGTGACTAACATCTGGCTTCTTCCCTGAGAATGCCTCCTCTGGTGTCATCTTGCCTAATACCTTATGTGGAACCCTGTTCTGTATGTATACTGCTATACTGCATGCCTCTGCCCATAAGTATCGTGGCATATCTTGGTCATACAACATAGCCCTTGCTGCCTCCGATATAGAATGATTCTTCCTCTCAGCAACCCCATTCTACTGCGGGTTGTAAGGAACGGTCCACTCTCTCTTGATTCCTTCCCTGGTACAGAACTCCTGGAACTCTTTCCCTTTGTACTCGCCTCCATTGTCTGACCGAAGAACCTTTACCTTCCTGCCTGTCGAATTCTCCACAAGAGCTTTGAACTCCTGGAAGTGACTGAAGACCTCATCCTTGGTCTTCAAGAAGTATATCCAGGTCTTCCTGGAGAAATCATCAATAAAAGTAACAAAGTACTCATATCCTCTGAGAGACTTCGTTGACATTGGTCCACATATATCTGAATGTACTAGATCAAGAACCCCCTTGGATCTGGTGTCACTCCTTGGAAAAGCTGCTTTCACAAACTTCCCCAATACACATCCCTTACATACATCATCATGCTCTGTGCTCACGTCTGGAACACCTGTCACTATCTCACGAAGCAATTTAAGTGCTCCATGATGTATATGGCCCATCCTTCTATGCCATAGCTCTCCTTGATCTCTAGGATTACTGCTACTCACTAGTGCCTTAGGAGTATCAAACTGCAACCTATAAAGTCGGCCGCTCCTAACTCCAATAGCTATGGGTGATTTCCAATCCTTATGCTTGATTAAAACATGCGCCCCTCTAAAGAGTACATTGTAGCCTTTATCCTGAAGGACAGATACGGAAATTAGATTCATGCCCAAGCCTGGCACATACAACACATCATGAATGGAAATAGGCTTGCCATTCTCCCTCTGAAATAGAACAGTCCCTCTCCCAACTGGATTGCACTTGGACTTGTTCCCCATCTGAATCTGGAATCTGATGTCCTCCTCCTTGTATCTGGAGAAGTACTCCCTAACTCCTGTCATATGAAATGATGCCCCACTGTCTATATACCAAACACCCTGTGAGGTTGAGCTAGTCAGGCAAGCTATGAGTACAAACTCATCCTCCATTCTACTAGAAAGCTCATCTACACTTGCTGAAGCTGCCGTCTGCTTCTTGCCCTTCTTTTCATTTTTCTTACTTTGTGGGCAATCGCTGACATAGTGGCCGAACTTGTGACAGCCATAGCATTTGATCTTAGATAAGTCCTTCTTCTTCTCACTTTTTGAATTTGATCCTTTGCCAGACCCCTTCTTCGCTTTCCCTTTTCCTGCTAGGGCAACGTTTTCCTGTTCCACCTCACTTTTCTGACTATTACTGCTGGTTCCATTGACAAGACTTAGTCTAAGCTCCTCCTGAGTGAAGTCACTCCATAGTCGATCCCAACTCGGTAAGGTGTCTCGTCCATTAATAACTTGAACAAAGACATCCCACTTCTTAGTAAACCCATTCAGGGCTATTCGTACTAGCTCATCATCCTTTGGTTTGTCTCCAACAGCTGCCAATTCATCCTTGACAAGTCTAAGTCTGGTGAGGTAACTTGTGACGTCTTCTCCCTTATTCATCCGGGTATTCCTTAACTTTTCTCAGAGAATCAGCTTTCGGTTAAGGGTAGCATTCTGGTACAGATTCATAATGGCATCCCACATCGTCTTTGCTGTATCTAACTCTGCAATATGCGGAACAATATGATTCTTAACACCGTCAAGAATCAGCCTCCTTGCCTTGGCATCTTCCTTCTTATATGCTATGAGCTGTGTTGCGTCTGTAGGTATAGGTACAACAGTGGTCACATAATCCTTGATACCATTCTCTTCCAGCAATAAAGAAATTCTGGCTTTCCAGACACCAAAATTTGAGGCTCCATCCAATCTGTCCTGATCTCTTAAACCTGCTGAGGCCATCTCAAAAGAAAATAATAATTTGAAGAGGTCAAACTGGGTTTTATAAACCCTAGATTATTTTTCCTTTCTCCCTATGCCTGTTCTGCACTCAGATCTGCTCTGATACCATGTGAAAAATCTATTGCAGCTACTGATTATTAATTTCCTATCTTATAAGATTATTTGGCTACCGAAAAATTAAATAATTTACAGCAAATATTACATAATAACACAGCTGCAACTTCACGGAAAAATCACGGAGATAGAAAAATAAAATCAACACAACATTTTGGACAAATTGTCTCTGGAAAAACCCCGAAGGGAAAACCAGTCAGCAGATATGAATTTTATTCAACTACAGAAAATCAAGAGATACAAAATTGCTTGCCTCTTACTGGCAGAGCTCTGGAAATTTCTTTCCTGTAAATTCCCTTCCCTCAATTGTTCCTGCTGAAATTGCTCCGGCAATATTTTCCTTCTCCGGCAATTCCACTGCTCTCCAACGCTATCACTGCGCCCTTTTCTTTCACTGCAAATCAATTTGCTATCACCGCAAATTTATTTATTTGCTATCGCTGCAAATACTTCTCGGATCTGTGTTTTCCAAATGCCTATTGATCCTCTTTTATAATCCCCTCATTGGAAACCAATGGCCATGATTTAATTTTAATCAATGGCTAGGATTAATTAGACTCTAAACCCTAATATCTAGAAGTCTCTCGAGAAATCAATTATCTAGGTATGGAGATAATTATTCCAGCTGTGTTTCCAGCCTCGTAATCTCCACCTGAGATTAGAACACCTGTCCAAGCTACACAAAAATTAACAGTTTTCAGGTTAAAAAACATTCCCAGGTATTTGATTTTTTTTGCTCTTGATATTGTTATCATTGTTCATGCTTCATTTCCAACATCACTTATTGACTAATTTTTTTACACAAACTATATTCAATATGTTTTCATTTGAAGTTTTGTTCAAGTAGGATTGGTATAAAGATTGTATTTATCTTCTAGCATGTAGAAACTTGATAGACTATAGAGCACTGTTTGCACAAAGTGCTAAAATTGTCCACAAGATATTATTTGCTCTGAGCTAAATAGCTACTTCCATGACACATGATTCAAAATTAGAAATTGAATGTGGTGGTTGCACCAGATAACTACACTGTAAAATGTTTGTTTGCTAGAGTCAAGGTGCGTAATGTAAATAATTTCAGTAAATGGGCATTTATAATAATTGCTTATAAAATAATCCAATTTTTAGTATATAATTGTGCATATCCTATAGTTATAAGGATTACATTATACCTTGTTTTCTTAAAGGTGTCCTATCATCATAGCTTGTGTGTCTTTTGGCGCTTCCACATTTTGCATATTTGTCTATCAAAACATTCATAGTAACAACCCCTAGACAAAATCTGTTGTTCCATTATCTATCGATAGATCTCCATAATCAGTTCTAAATTCGCAAAGTATGTTGGCGAAAGAGGACGAGTTGGGCTCTACTCTTATAAACTTGGTTTTCTTAAAACCTCCGGAGTGTCTCCACCAAGCCCTTTTGGTGTGTCTCCTACAATCATTTCTTTTCTTGAGATGAAACGTTCCTGAGGAACCTAGTCAAATCATAAGCGTGCTTTCATCTATCCTAGAGAGTATCCTATAGTATGCACTTTTGGTGACATTCATGGCTTTCTTAGCAAAATTACGGAAGAAGTGATATAGATTCTATTATATGATAAGTTTTCCTAGTTGTAGCTTCCTTGTGTGCATGGTCTTAGTCCGTGGTTTGTGTCATTGTCAAAGGTGCTCCTTCCTTCGCAATAAATTAATTCTCCTAAGTCTATCAACCACCATTCTCTCTATGCCTTGTATCTTTATTGTCGTAAAATGGAATCCTGTCAAAAATGCTTTAGTATTCCTGACAAATAGGTGATCTCCACTATTGATATTAAACCTACCTTTATGAAAAAGCTAATATATATAAGTTTCTTTAGGATCTGGTAAGTATTAAGAGATGGTGGTGTCATTTAGCATGGAGTGTATATTTTTACTGACTGCAGTTGTTATATGTATTCTTTGACAATATTAGCATGCCTCTGCCTACAACATATTCTTATTAATTTCATAGCATATGTATTTAGATGGTATCTTTACATAATCAAAACTTAGACTGTATATAAATCTCATGATTCGATCCGAAGTTTTGAGTATACTGTAATACACAACTTTAATAGCAGCATAGTAGTGGTTGATATCATATATGTTGTTTTAGATTTAGATAGGGTTTAGAATCTTATATACTTTCTATTTATAACATTATAGTTGGAAGTAAGGTCTCATATATATTGCTTTGAAAATGCCATAATATCTGTCATTTAATGGTATTGAATCTTCCTTAGATTCATGATTGAATGCTATATTAGCATATACTCTTGTTATTTATTATGTTTTTCTTATCTTTCTTGTTGTTCAGTTATGTCGTACACCTTAACCTGCCAGCTATTAAACCCATAGGTGTTCTCTCTCCAGCAATGACAATTTATTTATGTGCAACTTCAAATCATTCTGTCATGAGAGTAACTTTTACTCATCAAAATTTAGTTTAGGGTTAATGGTTTTGCCCTAAGCTGATTTAGACCATTTCATTTAGCTATGAGGGTTTGGCTTACTAAAGGAGTATATTTTAGATAATGATATAAATGTTATTAGCCTTATTAAATTCTTGAATCTAAGAAACAAGTAATAATTCTAATTGTAAAGCATAGCATCAATGGGCAAATATGCGAATAAATGGAGATAAGGAGAAAATGGTCTACGGGGGCTGGGCTCCCCCTCCGCATCTTCCTGATGAACAGGGCTAGCAAATGGTGAAGAGCAGAAGGTGGCAGAGGGGAGTTAGGGCAAAGGCAACTTTAAGAGGAATAGATCAAGCCAGAGGGTCAGGAATTTGGGCTATCCCAATTACCACAACCACTCCAGCATTTGCAACAGGAGCAAACTGTACCATTTTAGGTCGAGAGGAAAGAAGCTGCAATGCTCGACAACCTCCTGCTGCCTCCTACCCTGCTAATCCAAGACAAAGTTATGCAGAGGGTTTTTTGAAAACTATCCCCCAGAATCACATATGCAAAGGCAAATCCCCATATAGGTAACAAGGCGAACTTTAGGGCACCCTACCAAGGGCAAATCTAGAAGAACCCTAAATCCGACAATTTAGCTCCATACACTCACGGAAAATTAAGGACCTGGTAACAATTTGTGATTAGGCAAACCCCAGAATCCAGCGATCAAATCCATGAATTAGCCCAAGGTGTCAACAAACTTCGAGAGCACAGGAGAAGAGGGCATCAATAGATATCAGAAATATCTATACAAACGGTTTGGGGATGCATTGTAAAACTCATGGCCTCTATGTTTGCTGGGGTAGATTAGGGCAATCAGTAAAGGATATTACGAAATGGGTCCAAGGCCTGTACAAAGACCAGGTAAGTACCACTATCACTGCTGAAGATTTCATTTTCATTGTTTGTAAAAGCCCAAACCTAAAAGAAGAAATCTTAAACAATAGAAGTTTGTTTTATAAGGGTCATGGTTTTGAGTATCAAGATTGGATACCCAATTTTGATCCCAGTAAACTTAAACTAAAAATAGTTAGATGGGTCAAGTTACCAAATTTTCTAGTTGAGCTCACACATAGCAAAATCTTAAAGGAAATTGGTAATCACCTGGAAAAGTTCATGGGATTGGAGAAAGATTTCTTGTCTCACTCTGATGTGCTCCTATTAGTCAAAATAAATTTAGGCACTAAAAACTTGGAACCCCTGGAAATAAACACTAATCTGGCCAAATACTGCATCAAGCCAGCCTTCCACCATGGCCCCTTGGGGATAAACACTAGCCACAGAATCCCAAAGAGGCCTGCGGAGATGAAATCTAATCTTTAGCATGGGGGGTCAAAATAAAATTCAATGAGAATACTGGCAGTTTTATAGTGGATTATCATAAGACTAGCGATCCTCCTATTAAAAAGCACTCCAACACTAATAAGGATCTATCTAGACAAGATCAGACCCTAAAGGTGTTATCAGCTCAGCCTAAGAAATGCCAAAAACCAAAGGAAGTTTCCCAGAATCACAACGTTAAGCTAACCACACATGAGATGAACCATGCACAGGCTAGTTCAGGCAAAGAAATTTTTACTGCGGTTAGGCCTTTGAACCAGACTAATGAAACACAATTTGTTAAAGAGAAATTGGAACTGGAGGACGGGGAAGTATTTTTAGAAGTAGGCAAAAGAAATAACCCAACAGACATAGAAAGAAGTGTAAACCTAGAGGTCTTAGAGACCCTTGAATGGGTTCCAAACACTTTTGAATCAAGAGGAAACCATAAATATTTTGAGCACCAAAAGGAACTTACTGTTAAGCACAACCATTTGGATCTAGAAAGGCTTCGCGATGAGATCCTCGATAAGACAATAGAGGAAGAGGTAATTGAGGTAGCCAACAAAGAGAAAGAAAAGCTTATCTCTAAGATTCTAGAAATTGAAGAATGGGAGAAAAGGCGGACAGAGGACTCAAAAGATCAAGGAGACAAAGTGGCAGATGAAGCAAAACTGCGGCTGGGCATTGCCATAACAGACTTCAGTAAGGATACCCTAGACTGTGCTGAAAGCAACAAGAAAAGGGGAAGGAAATTAATATTGGAACTAAGAGAGAAAGCAGCAGAGGATTTTGATTAGACCAAGATCACCATAATGCTCTATGTAGGAAAGGGGAAGTGCCTTCCCACGGCGCCATGAGAGTACATACTTGGAATGTTAGGGGTCTCAATGCCCCTAACAAACAGCGTATCATAAAACGCTGTCTAACCAACACAAACCCAGACATACTAATGATCCAAGAAACCAAACTAAATAAAGATGAGATAGACACTCTAAATAGGAAGCTTGGAATATAGGAACTAGCAGGAGTCCCATCAGAGGGTGCTTCAGGGGGCCTTGGAGTAATTTGGGATCCTAGAATGGTTTCATTCTCAGTAATAAGTTGCAAAAAGAACTGGATGGTGGGAGACATTAGAAACATAAGAAGTAATCTACAGTTGGGTAAGTGCAGGAAGATGGGGGGCCAAAAAGGGGTCTTAAGTGGCCACTTTTTTTCTGAAATCAGGAAATACTGGCCTTGGATGAGAAATTGAGCATAGTTACACTCAAAATTTGGAGATGCAACCAAAACAATGTTCGTAGTGCTCCAAGTCTACTTTCTAAACTACTATTTTGTTTTGAAAATGGCATAGATTAAGGGGTTCAAAAGAGGGAGCCACAAAAATTGGTGTTGTTTCTATCAAAAAAACATAACATAGCATGTTTTGTGGCTCCCTCAAAAGGTCAACTTTTTTTTGGTATTTTTAAAATAGCTTCAGTGAGAAATTAGCTAATAGCATGTAGTTTATGTCTGATTTTTCTGATAATTTTTTGACGAATATTTAATTTTTTACTAATTTTCAAAGTGGGCACATCCTAAAAAATAGAGTTTTGGCCGTGCTACCCCTATAAATTTTGAAAACTAATTGAAAATCATTTTTTTATTTTTTTAATATGTGTAGAATGGAGTCTAGTTTCTAAATATGTAATTTTTTTTGAAATTTGAATGAATAGTTAATTTACAATGAAAAAAAGACCAAACAGTGGTTTTTGCCTAAAAACAGACACACAAACAAAAGAAATTAAAGATGAAAGGCTTAACATTGTTAAAATGTGAGAAAAATCACATCATCAAATAGCTAAGAGAAAGCCTAACATTACCCAAGTGTTTGATTTGTTCGACCTTGAAACACATGCAAATCTGAGGGTTAGCACGAACGAAATTATGTGAAATTTTGAAGAATATGGAAAAACACATCTGTGACTATTCATAAGGCACTCCAAGCCTTTGGGTTGGAAATCCAAAGCAAATCCCAAGCCCAAGGCTTGGGATTCCCAAAGCAAGACATAACGCGAGCGCGTTATAATGCGCTCACATTATGTTTTGCTTTGCATTTTTCCTTTCCTACAAGTCTGTTGTTTGTCATGTTTGACATAATGTGAGCATGTTATAACGCGCTCGCGTTATGTTCCCCTTAAAATTTTTTACGTTCAATGCTATTAATCATGAGGGTTAAGGGATAAGGGATAGGGTTGGAGGGCTTAGGGATAAGGGATTAGTGTTTAAGATATAGTATCGAGCCCGTTGAGGGTCTAGGAATAGGAATAGCGTTTAGGGTTTAGGAATGATGGATTAGAGTTGAGGGATGACAGATTAGGGTTGAGGGTTTAGGGATAGGGTTGAGGGTTGAGGGATCAGAGTTAAGGGTTGAGGGATTAGGGTTTGACATTGAGGGTTGAGGGTTGAGGTTCAAGGGTCAAGGGTTTAGGGATAGCGTTTAGGGTCGAGGGATTAGGGTTAAAGTAGAGTGTGGAGGGTGTAAGGATTAGGGATAGGGTTGGAGGGTTTAGGGATAAGGGATTAGGGTTTAAGGTATAGTATCAAGTCTGTTGAGGGTTTAGGAATAGGGATAGCATTTAGGGTTTAGGGATAAGGGATTAGAGTTGAGGGATGATGGATTAGGGTTGAGGGTTAAGGGATTAGGGTTTAGGGATAAGGTTTAGGGTTGAGGGTTGAGGGATTAGGGTTTAAGGTATAGTGTTGAGGGTTGAGGGTTTAGGATTAGGGTTTAGGGTTGACGGATTAACATTTAATGTCGAGGTTAGGGTTAGAGTGTCGAGGGTACAGGGATTAGGGATAGGGTTTAGGGTTGAAGGTTTAAGGATTGAGGGTTGAGGCTTTAGGGATGAGGGTTTAAGGCTTAAGATATAGTGTCGAGGGTGTAAGGATAGGGTTTAAGTTTTAAGGGTTAAGGGTTGAGGGATAGGGATTAGGGTTTAAGGTATAGTGTTAAGGGTTGATGGTTTAGGTATAGGGTTTAGGTTTGAGGGATTAGGGTTTAGGGTTGATGAATTAGGGTTTAATGTTGAGAGTTGAGGGTTGAGGGTTGAGGGTTGAGGGTTGAGGGTTGAGGTTGAGGGATAGGGTTAATGGTCAAGGGATTAGGGTTAAATAAGAGTGTCGAGGGTGGAGGGATTAGGGTTTAAGGTATATTATCGAGCCTATTGAGGGTCTAGGAATAGGGATAGCGTTTAGGGTTTAGGGATGAGGGATTAGAGTTGAGGGATGATGGATGATGGATTAGGGTTGAGGGTTGAGGGATTAGGGTTTAGGGACAAGGTTTAGGGTTAGGGTTGAGGGATTAGGGTTTAAGGTATAGTGTTGAGGGTTTAGGGATAGGGTTTAGGGTTGAGGGATTAGAGTGAAGGGTTGAGGGTTTAGGGTTGAGGGTTTAGGGATAGGGTTGAGGGTTGAGGGATCAGAGTTAAGCGTTGGGGGATTAGGGTTTGACATTGAGGGTTGAGGGTTGAGGTTCAAGGGTCAAGGGTTTAGGGATAGGGTTGAGGGTCGAGGAATTAGGGTTAAAGTAGAGTGTGGAGGCTATAAGGATTAGGGATAGGGTTGGAGGGTTTAGGGATAAGGGATTAGGGTTTAAGGTATAGTATCGAGTCTGTTGAGGGTGTAGGATTAGGGATAGCATTTAGGGTTTAGGGATGAGGGATTAGAGTTGAGGGATGGCGGATTAGGGTTGAGGGTTGAGGGATTAGGGTTTAGGGATAAGGTTTAGGGTTGAGGGCTGAGGGATTAGGGTGTAAGGTATAGTGTTGAGGGTTTGGGATAGGGTTTAGGGTTGAGGGATTAGAATGAAGGGTTGAGGGATTAGGATTTGACATTGAGGGTTGAGGGTTTAGGGATAGGGTTGAGGGTTGAGGGAATAGAGTGAAGGGTTGAGGGATTAGGATTTGACGTTGAGGGTTGAGGGTTTAGGGATAGGGTTGAGGGTCGAGGGATCAGAGTTAAGGGTTGAGGGATTAGGGTTTGACGTTGAGGGCATTTTCTATCAAGAACTTGATTATGAGGGCTTGCCCCTTCATTGTTATGCCTATCATATGGTGGAGCATCTGGCAAGCTCTTGTAGGAAAGAGATGTGATCAATGCAAAGGATGTGATGAATCTATAGCAGGACAAAAAGCAAGTGCGTTATAACGCGCTCATGTTTTGTCTTTCTATTGAAATGGTAAAAAAGTGGTTAACCCCGTGATCCAGGGCCACATGCTCTATTTTCTTACTGATTCTGCACGTGCTCCGACAAAAAAAAAGTGCTTTCATGCTGTTGGGAAGTTCACATGCACATTTGACACATTGTACCATCTTTGCATGATCTTTCCACCACCTTTTCTGCTTTGCCAACTTGAGAAGGAGGAAATAACATAGTTTTCACACCAAGTTTGATATATATCTATTCAAGTTTCAATTTTTGTAGTGTTGCAATGTTAATTGTGATTCAATTTTACGAATTTAACATTATAGATTGGTTAATAGTATTGTTGTTAGTAATGATATTTGAGTGTTATTGAATTTAACATTGAAAAGGAAGCAAGTGGTGAAAAACTCAAATTGTTGAGGAGTTTGATGCAAGAAGATAAAAACACTACATAATTGGGTACTCTTTCCTTTCAAATCTTTATTTTTTAGGTATGTCAAGTCTTTACATGCATGTTCTTTACATTTTCCTTATTTCAGATTGAATTACTTTATCATGCTTTATCATACATGTTTAAAATAGACACATTCCCAATCAAGAAAGCAGCCTACAATCTCACATGATGCCATGTATATTTTCTACACTTGGGAGCTCTTTAATAATTATGTGTAATAAACAAACCTTAACATACCATGATGTCAAACTATACAACAATAAATCCTTACAACATAAAAAAATACAATCCCACTATTCTCTTGTATTCATTTCTTAGGAACTAATATTGGTCTCTTTATCATGCTACAGACAAATTCTCCATCATGCTGAGGAAATGATCAAGAATTAAACCAACACAGGAAGAGATAGAAGCTAAGAATGCAAAGAAAGCAGTGGCTATGAGGGAACTTCATGAGAAGATGAAATTGGACACGATAAATGAAGACATACCAATTGAAGAGGAACTACAACCATCACAAAGAGATATGGTATTGGCGGCACAAAAAGAATGAATGCAAAAACTTCATGGTACGAGAGATTTGAATACCATAGTTGGAGACACGTCCTCTACCACAAGTCAACATGTAGGGACACCATCTACCACATCTCAAATTGAGAGTACATCATCACTCACATGTGATGAAGGAGGTACGCCATCGTTCCCACCTCAACCTCAAGGTATGTCATCTATTCCATCTTCGATCGAAGGTATGCCATCTAACCCATCTCATTTAAATATTGATGAAATTCCTAATGTTGAGATGAATTTACCTAACTTGACACTGTTGACTTTTTCCCAGACTGGATGCTTATTCCCAGATTTCCCTACAAGGTAGCCATCAGTGATCAACAGGATCTCTGGGCCAGGGGGCCAACAGTATAGGAGATAGACTCTATATTTTATCTCCTCTTCTTCTTCAGGCTCTGCAAGACCTAGGGGGTATTCCCTACTCAACATCCATGAGGATATGCATACAAGGCTGGGATGCTGACAGAAAGCAGATAGTCCTCTTGTAAGTAGACCAAAACTGAAAGATAAGAGCAAAGGGGCTAGCTTTGGGCCTATTAGCAGTTGTAGACAGAGGACTGAGGATCCTAAACTAATTCTAATGTCCTAATGTTTGTTTTAGATTTTGATTTGGATTTTAAGTTTGGATGCAAAGCTGGACATGGTTATAACACAAAAACAAAGCATGATTGGTGCCTATCCAGGGCCTGGAGTCAGTAGACATACACCTGTGAATGATCAGCATGAACAGCTAAAACTGGATTTCAAGGGGATATATGTGATACCTGCCTTACAGATATCTCCCAATACAGAGTGTTAAGTTATCTCTACTTATGGTATCCCTACTGCAGTATACCCTTCCCAATGTTCAACCTGAAAACAGTTTAATCTACCCCTTGAGCAGAAGTTAAAAGATCAGACATTCAACATAGGAATTCTATGCTCTAGAATCTAAACATTACCCAAATATCCAGATTCCGAAGAAGAATACATGCAATACTGGAGACAGAATTAACACAACACATGCTAAGATAGCATTTCTCATATAAGATCAATCATGAAATCAGTGGGTTCATGCCAAAAACATACAACAAGAGATACATAAACTCACAGGTTAAGCCGTACAGAGCAACCAGATCAGCTTGTTATGAATTACAGAGCCAAAAATCTTCAACTTTCAACAACCACAAATGAGCAACACAACCGGCTTATAACAGCCAGGTAGGTGCTCAGCAATTAATTACATGGTTGACCAAAAATTCTGCCAGATACACAGTATCAGAAAGATGGCGCTCAAACATTACCAGATTGGCGCCCAAACTTGAATGCAGCAGGTAGGGGAGGAGACAGGAAGATTTCTCGAGCCCTGCGCCACTGTCCGCTGATGTACACCTTCAATCGGGTACCAGATCCGCCCACGCCATCGCCCATACCTCTGCAACAATCGCCATTAAAGGCGCACCAACCCGCGGCCTCGGGAAAACGTCAATTCTGCATCGCAACCATTTCCCGCCGAGATTCATCATCATGATATTTGAAAATGCAGGATATCAATTATCCCACATGCACCCCGCAGCAACCTCTTTAACACTTTATATACTAGGTCATGAGCATATATGATGTCGGTGCTTTTGCTCCTGACGACACTAGTATAAGACTTCATCATCATCATCCTCCAGCAGCATGATATCCTGTCGCTTGAAATATCACCCTGACGTCAGCATCATATTGCAATATAACCTGCATGATAATCGGCACAACCTGATCCATCGGAGGAACATCCTCCTGCTGAGCTTATACCAAAAGTCTGGCCGATGAACATCCTGATGACATCATCATCATATCCTGCTGACGTCATCATCATATCCTGCTGACGTCATCATCATATCTGCCTACTGCGCACCTCCTCATATCCGGATGACGTCATCATCATGTTTGCAAATATCGGGGGATCTCCACAAGGTGATCAGTGTTAGAAATATGACCCCCCCCCGGACCTTGATGACGTCATCATCATATTAACATCAGGATGATATTCGGAAGACAACCGGATATTTGGAAATATCATCCTGATGCACAAATATCAGGTTGCACTGTAGCTCCACTATAAGATCGGGGCGATAGACGAATATGATGATGCTTGAAAAGATCACCCCCACTAGATAATGCACGAAGCCGGCAGGCGGATATTTCCTTGATATCAGCATCATCATGACGCTGGAACAAACATACACCCGAGTGATATGAAAATATCATCCCCTCCTTCAGAAATATCATGATGCAGATAGGCAGAGAAATAGATATCACCCTGATATAAGGATGACGTCAGCATCACCAGGATGATAAAACAGCGAACATGAAGTGATACAACATCATCAGGACGATATTGACTAGGATCATCCTGACGTTCAAAATATGATGACCCCAGTGAATATCGGGTCGCACTAAGAACTCTTCAACAACATCATCAGGATGATCATAACCAAGATCACCCGATGATAAAAATATCACCCCGGCGAATCATGAAGGCAGAAAATATGATGACCCTCGCAAGCAACACGGTGATAACTAGAAATATGATGATGATGATGACGACCCTTAAGAAAAAACAAGTCAGGTCGAACAACTTAGAGAATAACCCCTTCAGAATATCGGGGCAACATCATCATCATGTTTGGGCAAGGTGATAAGTGCAAGATCACCGGATACTTTGAAAAATCACCCTCGCAAGCAGATCAGGGCGCACTGTAGCTCATCAGCAGGATCAGGATGATATCCAGACATCACCCGATATTGAAATATGATGATGACGATGAAAAACAAGTCGAAGCAAACATGTTAATGCAGACCATCATCGAAGACAAGATGATGATGATGACCTCCTCCTCAGGAAAATATGATGCTGCAGCTGAAAAAATGCTGAGGAGGTCCAATACTTAGGAAAAATGGGCAAGAAGATAAAGGGTTCAAATGAAGAGACCCCCTGATCATGAAAAATCAACCCCAAGTCAAAATGAGTGCTAACAGTGGCTCCGAATGGGGACGTGCAGGTGAAAACCTGCAGCGAGAACCAGATCTCCGGGCAGACCAGACAAAAAGCCAAAAAACGCGAGCTGTACAAGGCATTTACACTACATACATATTTTTACAAATGTGCACAGCAACCAGTCATTTATGGAAAATAGAACTTAAGGAATTGGCCATGCACAGGCAATTCCAGAATTTCACCATCTAGGGCCTGGAGGAAATAAGAATCCTCCCCATGAGTATTGCAAACCTGATATGGGCCCATCCATAAGGGTTGAAATTTACCATGTTTACCCTTTTCCTGACCTTTAGCATTCCAAATGAGCACCAGATCATTGACTTGAAACTTCCTTTTTGTAGTTCTCCTGTCAAACTGATATTTCACATCTTGTTGTCTTTTGAGATTGACCTGGTGGGCTTTCCTTCTGTCTTCATCCAATGCAACCAGCTGATTCACTCTTTCTGTCATGGAATCTTCAATCTCCTCATCATTTTCCTGAATGAATCTGTAAACTGGTAGGAGATTGTTTATGGGCAGTCTAGCTGATGCACCATATACTAGCTCAAAAGGTGACTTCCCAATAGCCCTTTTCACTGTCACTCTGTCAGCCCATACTGCTAAGTTCAACTTTGAGTCCCAAGCTCTCTTGTTCTTGTCCAGTATCCTCTTGATAATTTTGATGATGCTCTTATTGCTTGATTCAGCTTGACCATTTCCTTGTGGGTGATATGGTGATGTATATGACAGATTTATCCCATACCTGTTGCAAAAATCAACAAATTCACCTGATCTGAAGCACATAGCATTATCAGTGATTATCTTAAATGGTACTCCAAACCTAATGATGATGTTTTCTAGTATGAAATCTGTCACCACCTTACTTGTAGCTCTCTTAGTTGGAATGGCCTCAATCCATTTGGTAAAGTAATCAGTTGCCACCAAAATCCAACTGTGTCCCCCACTTGATTTGTCTGCAATTTCCCCTATGAAGTCAATTCCCCATTGCTGGAATGGAGCATCCACAGGTACAATTCTGAGGGGTAAAGCACCATCATATTTCAGCTTTCCTGAAAATCTTTGGCAAGGGTCACACTTTCTCACTAACCTTTGTGCATCTGAAAAGAGAGTAGGCCACCAATATCCTGCCCTGAGAATTTTATGAGCTGTTGTTTGGGTAGTATAATGTCCACCACACAATCCTTTATGCATGTCAATCAAAACATTGTTAGCCATATCCTCACCCACACATCTCAGCAGCATACCATCAGGGTTTTTCCAGTATAGCTCACCTTGAACAATAACATACCTGATTGCATGTAACTTTAAAGTCCTCTTTTGATTGTCACTGAAATGGGAAGGACAATTCAGATTTTGCAAGTAATAGATAATATCCTTGTACCATTCAGATCCTGATACATTTACACTCTCATCTTGGACTGCATTAACTTGGCATGCTTCCAAGTTTGACTGTGCCATCATCTTGGCTAATCCTTGTCCTCTTATCAACTTAGTAACTTGTATGTCTATGTTGAACTCTTGCAGTTTGTTTATCCATCTGCACCTTCTTCCAGTCACCTCCTGCTGAGTGAATATGTCTTTGACTGCTGCATGAGGTACATATGCAATTATATATGACCCTACCAAGTATGGTCTGAAACTTTTGATGGCTCTAACTAGTGCATATGCATGTTTTTCCATAATATCATACTTCAACTCAGAGGCCTGTAGGGACATACTGAAGAAAGCGATGGGCTGTTCAAAACCATCTTCGTTTTTCTGTAACAAACATGCAGCAACAGTATGAAAGGAAGCAAATGAAAATACTTGGAATGGCCTAGAAAAATCAGGAGATTTAAGAACAGGGGCCATCTTAATTGCCTCTTTGATATTCTGAAATGATTCTGTTGCTTCCCTTTCCCAGTTGACAGTTGCATCCTTCTTCATCATCTTGGAAATGTTCCTTGTGGTTTCTACAAAGTTGGGAACAAATCTTCTAACAAAATTTATCTGTCCAAAGAAGGACTAAACTCCTTTCACAGTTTTTGGCATTTGAATCCTGTCAATAGCAGCCACTCTCTCTGGATCTATCCTGACTCCATCCTTGGAAACAATATGTCCCAGAAGCTTTCCTTCAACTACCCCAAAGGCACACTTCTTTGGATTTAAAGAAATACCATATTCTAGTGCTCTTGTGAAAATCTGCTCCAGATGCAAACAATGCTGCTCTTCTTTCTTCGAGTAAGCAGTCAGGTCATCCTGATATACAGCCAGGATTGAATCAATCAGCCCTGCAAAAGCAACATCCATTGCTCTTTGAAATGTAGCACCTGCATTTGTTAGTCCAAATGGCATTCTAACATACACATACGTTCCCCATGGAGTGGTAAAGGCAGTCTTATACTGTTCTGATTCCTTTACCTTCACCTGATTATATCCTAAAAATCCATCCATCATGGATAGGAGTTCACAACCAGTCACTCTCTGCAACATAGCTTCCATATTAGGCAGTGGATAGTTATCCTTCAAAGAGGATACATTCAAGTTCCTGAAATCAACACAAAGCCTAATATCACCATTCTTTTTTCTGACTGGGACAAGGTTAGACACCCAAGTTGAATGTTTGATTGGCACAATTATTCCAGCTTCCCTGAGCCTTTTGAGTTCTTCTTGCATCTTGGGAGCTAAGGTAGGATTAATAGGTCTTTGCTTTTGTCTAAATGGCTTAGCTCCAGGCTTCAATGGGATCTCATGCTGGAACAAATCTTCCCTATAAGCTTTTAGGTCCTCATATGACCAAGCAAAAACATGTTTATTTTTTCTCAGTAATGCAATCAGCATACTTCTAATGTGTGGTTTGAGCTGTTTACCAATGTATACCTTCTGAGGGGCCTGAGATGTCCCCAAATTTATTTCTTCTAAATCCTCCTTATTTGTGGGGGATGTCCTTGTGACCAATTTGTCTCTACTGTCAAAGGCTCTTTCCAAAGCTACTAACCCTCTAGGGATCTTGTTAGTCTTCAATTGAATGATCTCTTTTCCCACAAGGGTTTCTTTTCCATTTACAGTCTCTACAAAAGCTTGGAAATCAATTTGTTGATTCTCGTATTCATCTATGCAGTGCAAAAATTTCAACAAATCCCTATCATCATTAAACACTTGCCAACTGCATATATTTTCTGGTACTGCAGGCCTAGTTTTAATTTCTACATTTGTAACACCTGACAGAGTGATGTCATCTGGCCTTATTGCAACATTGGCTAAGAAATCAGCCATAACATTTTTTGACCTTTCTACCCAGCCTATTGAAAATGCATCAAATAATTCAATGGTATCCCAAACAGCATGCTTGTATTGTTTCAATCTTTTATTTTTTGTAGCATACTTATTTCTGATTTGGGATACAATCAGCTCAGAATCCCCAAATACTCTTAACATCTTAATCCCATGTTTGAGAGCAATATTTAGGCCTAAGAGTAAAGCCTCATATTCTGCAATATTGTTTGTGCAATCAAACCTCAGCAAGAAGAGAATTTGAGGAGCTTACCAGTTGGAGACAGGAAAACAACTCCAGCTCCAGAGCCTTCTTTTGCACAAGCTCCATCAAAAAACATGGTCCATAAGCCTTGCTGATCCAGCTCTTCAATGCAGACATTTTTCTTTTTATCTTCTGTATCATCTGAGACAACCTTGAAGTTATCACAGTCAGTGTCTACAAAGCATACTTGTTCCTCTGCTTCTTGGTCTTCCACTGTCTCTGATGATCTTTTCTCTCTGATTAGCTTGACATCCCTGCCATTCATTGGAATCATGGCATATGACAGGTCCAGCTGCATACTTCCACCAATTAGTGCTGCCCATCTTCTTGACAACAACATACCATATTGTGGCTTGATGTCAACCACTGTTATATTCATTTTATATCTTTTTTCAGGAAATGCTGCCAGTTTGAAATCTACATCCTTCATGATTCCAATAACTGGTACCTCTCTGGCATCCATGGCATAACATTTTCCACATGCCTTGTTAATTTTCAATCCAGTTTGTTGCATGATGGCCAAAGGCATGACATTTGTGGATGCTCCAGAGTCAAGCATACAATTTCTAATTATTTTTCCATTTATAACCAGGGAAACATAAAATGGTTCCACCTGTGAAGGACACTTTGTCATAGTCACTCCTAAATAAACTTCAGGAGTCTCATCTTCTTCATTACACATGACATGTTTCTCACCCTGGGTCTGAACATTTTGTTTAGCTTGAAAAGGTACCCCTGAGATTAGGGATATTGTCCTATTCTTGATCTCTTCCACTTTCATGAGTTCCATAAGTGGAACAGAGACTTTTACCTGCGAGAGGACCTGAGCTATATCAAATGGAGCATAGTTTTGTACAACAGTTGTAGCTTGCTCCACAATCTTGTTTTTATCCTGAGCTGATTTAGCTTTCACTTTCATAGTTCCCTGATCATCATTCTTGTCTTGGGAACCTCTACTTTGATCTTCAGCCTGAGGGATTTTGTTTTTTGGTCCTTGAGATTCATGACCTGTTCTGTGTCTAAAATTCTGTTTATTATTTACCCACTACCTTTTTTGTGGTTCAGTTCCTTTATGACCATGCACTAGCTGACCTGCAGAAATATCTTCTGGCTGATGTGGGCTGCCTACTTGATTTTTACCTCTGAGATTGTAGTTGCTTTTAACTTGAGCAACTGCTGCAGCTGTGAAGGCTCTAATTTCCTCATCAGAAGGTCGTTGTAGGTTACTCAGAAAATTGTGTGAGTTCTGAGCATACACATAGTTATCCTTATTATCTTCATCATATGGGGACTGTTGGCAGGCCTGAATTTGATGATCTGTATTGTCATCAGCATCATAAAGAGTGTATCCATTGCCTATGGACATCATATTAACATCATCATCCTGCACATGATGTGGCTCATTGCATTCATTACAAGATGTAGCATTATCATACAAGGATTGAGCAATCATACACTGTGACTGTGAATGTGGCATCTGACAAATTATACACCACGGAGCATCATCAGCAATATTTATAGTTTTCTTTAGGGGATCAGGAGTTTCTTTGACATGTTGAGCCCTCTGATTTGTGTTGTTACGTGGGAATACAGGCTTACCATCATGCCAATTGGTGTTATAAGGCATATCATGTAATGATGGCCTCTTTTCCTGCCTTTGATAGACTTGCCTATCAGGACCCATCCCTTTTTCACTTCTAGCTATTCTATAGCTTAGGTCCTTAACAACATTTGTCAGTTTGTCTATCTTATCTTCAGGAGCAGATGTACTACCTTGAGTGTTCTGAGGCTTGTTTGGATTCTGCAGAATTTTTATATCATCCCTTCTATTTGTTTTGCCCGATGCTTTCCTATTGTTTTCAATATTTACTGCAATTCTGAAAGCATCCCTGAGAGTGGCAGGACCTTTATCTCTTAGTCCATATGCAGTCTTTGCATCAAAGGCATTGATATACAAAATTATGCACATTGGTTCATTTGGCCTCATGTGATGTGGCAATTTGTTCAACACTTTAGTAAATCTTGTATTAAAGTCTGCAACCTGCTCATTTGACCCTTTAGTGATACTGGTGAACTCATTTACAAAAAAGCTAGGGTCAGTTTTATCACCATATTGCTCCTTGAACATCCTTTTAAAATCATCCCATGATGAAATACTCCGGTCAGGCAGATTCCTGTACCATTCTCTTGCCTCATCTATTAAGGATTGCATGAATGACTTCATGAAAACATCCTCATGCTCAACCTCAAAATTATCCATGACATTTTGAAAGGCCTTTAGATGATCTTCTCCTGACACTGTGTTGTTTCCTGAAAATTTAGGCACTTGCAGCCTCAGATGCTTGTCAATGGGGTTAGGATACCCAGGAATACCATCAAACACCAGTTGCCTGAATCTATCTAGCTGCATGGGCTGTCTGTTTAACTGATTAACATTAACATTTCTGTTTGCATTCTGGTTTCCTGTATGGTTCAGTGGTATCCTAGCATCATTCACATTTTGTCTCTCATCATGATGCTGATGTTGCACTTCATATCTTTGCTGATGTCTTTGCACATTTGCATTCTCTAGGGTAGGAACTGAATCATTTTGGGCAGTTCTTAAGGCTTGCACTTTCTGCTTCATATCATCTCTGATTTTCATGGCTTGTAGGTATTCTAGTTCTGCTCTTAGACTTCTGATTTCTTCAGCTAACTGTTCATCCTTAGGTCTGGAGGTAGATGGTCTCATACCATTCTGGTCATCATCTTCATCATCCCTCAGAGACTCTGCCTCTTCAAACCTTTCACTTGGGTCTAGAAAAGGGCGTTCTTGGAACACCTCTGACCTCATTCTCATGCTACCACCCTGTTGCCTCTCATATGCACCTTGAATATCAACTTCTGCATTTGAAAAATAAGGCGCATGCTGTCCTGATGGCCTAGGGTTATCTTGTATATCATCACCTTTTCTGGGGGAGCTCTCATGACTAACTGAGACAGTTCCCTTTCTTCTGTACATCATTCTTTTTGTTAATGGTAACTCTTCAAATAAAGGATTTTGTTGGGATCTTCTCCCCTGCATATAAATTTTACTTTGACCGGTTGGGAGATTACTTCAGAGTCGCCACCTATTACTAGGAACTGTTTTCTTCTGAAAACCAGGGTTCTTTCACAAGGTTCCCCAGCGGAGTCGCCAATTTCTGTTGACTTTTTCCCAGACTGGATGCTTATTCCCAGATTTCCCTACAAGGTAGCCATCAGTGATCAACAGGATCTCTGGGCCAGGGGGCCAACAATATAGGAGATAGACTCTATATTTTATCTCCTCTTCTTCTTTAGGCTCTGCAAGACCTAGGGGGGTATTCCCTACTCAACATCCATGAGGATATGCATACAAGGCTGGGATGCTAACAGAAAGCAGATAGTCCTCTTGTAAGTAGACCAAAACTGAAAGATAAGAGCAAAGGGGCTAGCTTTGGGCCTATTAGCAGTTGTAGACAGAGGACTGAGGATCCTAAACTAATTCTAATGTCCTAATGTTTGTTTTAGATTTTGATTTGGATTTTAAGTTTGGATGCAAAGCTGGACATGGTTATAACACAAAAACAAAGCATGATTGGTGCCTATCCAGGGCCTGGAGTCAGTAGACATACACCTGTGAATGATCAGCATGAACGGCTAAAACTGGATTTCAAGGGGATATATGTGATACCTGCCTTACAGATATCTCCCAATACAGAGTGTTAAGTTATCTCTACTTATGGTATCCCTACTGCAGTATACCCTTCCCAATGTTCAACCTGAAAACAGTTTAATCTACCCCTTGAGTAGAAGTTAAAAGATCAGACATTCAACATAGGAATTCTATGCTCTAGAATCTAAACATTACCCAAATATCCAGATTCCGAAGAAGAATACATGCAATACTGGAGACAGAATTAACACAACACATGCTAAGATAGCATTTCTCATATAAGATCAATCATGAAATCAGTGGGTTCATGCCAAAAACATACAACAAGAGATACATAAACTCACAGGTTAAGCTGTACAGAGCAACCAGATCAGCTTGTTATGAATTACAGAGCCAAAAATCTTCAACTTTCAACAACCACAAATGAGCAACACAACCGGCTTATAACAGCCAGGTAGGTGCTCAGCAATTAATTACATGGTTGACCAAAAATCCCGCCAGATACACAGTATCAGAAAGATGGCGCTCAAACATTACCAGATTGGCGCCCAAACTTGAATGCAGTAGGTAGGGGAGGAGACAGGAAGATTTCTCGAGCCCTACGCCACTGTCCGCTGATGTACACCTTCAATCGGGTACCAGATCCGCCCACGCCATCGCCCATACCTCTGCAACAATCGCCATTAAAGGCGCACCAACCCGCGGCCTCGGGAAAACGTCAATTCTGTATCGCAACCATTTCCCGCCGAGATTCATCATCATGATATTTGAAAATGCAGGATATCAATTATCCCACATGCACCCCACAGCAACCTCTTTAACACTTTATATACTAGGTCATGAGCATATATGATGTCAGTGCTTTTGCTCCTGACGACACTAGTATAAGACTTCATCATCATCATCCTCCAGCAACATGATATCCTGTCGCTTGAAATATCACCCTGACGTCAGCATCATATTGCAATATAACCTGCATGATAATCGGCACAACCTGATCCATCGGAGGAACATCCTCCTGCTGAGCTTATACCAAAAGTCTGGCCGATGAACATCCTAATGACATCATCATCATATCCTGCTGACGTCATCATCATATCCTGCTGACGTCATCATCATATCTGCCTACTGCGCACCTCCTCATATCCGGATGACGTCATCATCATGTTTGCAAATATTGGGGGATCTCCACAAGGTGATCAGTGTTAGAAATATGAGCCCCCCAGACCTTGATGACGTCATCATCATATTAACATCAGGATGATATTCGGAAGACAACCGGATATTTGGAAATATCATCCTGATGCACAAATATCAGGTTGCACTGTAGCTCCACTATAAGATCGGGGCGATAGACGAATATGATGATGCTTGAAAAGATCACCCCCACTAGATAATGCACGAAGCCGGCAGGCAGATATTTCCTTGATATCAGCATCATCATGACGCTGGAACAAACATACACCCGAGTGATATGAAAATATCATCCCCTCCTTCGGAAATATCATGATGCAGATAGGCAGAGAAATAGATATCACCCTGATATAAGGATGACGTCAGCATCATCAGGATGATAAAACAACGAACATGAAGTGATACAACATCATCAGGACGATATTGACTAGGATCATCCTGACGTTCAAAATATGATGACCCCAGTGAATATTGGGTCGCACTAAGAACTCTTCAACAACATCATCAGGATGATCATAACCAAGATCACCTGATGATAAAAATATCACCCCGGCGAATCATGAAGGCAGAAAATATGATGACCCTCGCAAGCAACACGGTGATAACTAGAAATATGATGATGATGATGACGACCCTTAAGAAAAAACAAGTCAGGTCGAACAACTTAGAGAATAACCCCTTCAGAATATCGAGGCAACACATCATCATGTTTGGGCAAGGTGATAAGTGCAAGATCACCGGATACTTTGAAAAATCACCCTCGCAAGCAGATCAGGGCGCACTGTAGCTCATCAACAGGACCAGGATGATATCCAGACATCACCCGATATTGAAATATGATGATGACGATGAAAAACAAGTCGAAGCAAACATGTTAATGCAGACCATCATCGAAGACAAGATGATGATGATGACCTCCTCCTCAGGAAAATATGATGCTGCAGCTGAAAAAATGCTGAGGAGGTCCAATACTTAGGAAAAATGGGCAAGAAGATAAAGGGTTCAAATGAAGAGACCCCCTGATCATGAAAAATCAACCCCAGGTCAAAATGAGTGCTAACAGACACCACCTAGAATTTTGCATAGAAAGCCAAAGTATTTGATTGATATTGATGAGAATATTTTGCAGCCAATGGAAGGTAAGATTCCAAAACGCACTTGTATAAGATATGCTAATAAGATTTGGAGATTGTTCTTTGAAAAGTTAAATGAGACTTCAAGATGTCAACTATTCGTTGAAATGATACAAAGTATAAAGTATAGGTCTATCATGAAGATTCTTGAGTTGAGAACATCAAAGGCTTCAAGTGAAAAATCTATTGTCAAGAATCTAATGAGTGCGTATGAGAGTGTGGGTAACACCTCACGCACAAAAGATAGTAATGCAACACAGCGTGTGATTACATCGACTATAGTAAGTAGTCAAACGAGGAAATCTCATCTCATTAGAAAGACAAGTCAAGAATTGAGAATTAATAGGAAAACTTTATCAAGAGCCATTGGAAGATGCCAAAGAATTGAGGACACTAATGCCAATGAATTATGGGCGTTCTCGAGGAGACTACCACGAAAAGATAAACCAATTGTTGAAGCATTGAGATCACTAATTGAAGACTTTTGGAAGAATTACAAAAGGGTATCTCTGAATCAAAGGGATGTGGTAAGAAGGAGAATCGGTAGTTAGAACCGTGAGCCACATCCAAAGCATTTTTTGGATGAGACTCAAACACAGTTTTATGGTAAATTTCTAGAGAAGTATCCTCAAATTAAAATTTGTCAAAGATATTTTGAATTGCTAAAACCTTTCTATGTTAAGATAAATCACACACGCACTACTTGTTGTTGTAGATTACATATTGAATTTTCTAACCATTTTGATGCTTATAGGTCTATATGTTTAGATATGCATACTAACAATGATTTGCAGGGTTGTGCCGTATGTGCCCCACCAACATCTTCAAGAGACTTCATATCAAGAATTTTATGTGAAAGAAAAGAAGGTCAAATATTCTACAAGAAATTATGCTTGGATGGCACATGTCATCGTTGCGGTGGCTTGCAACATTTGCCAATATGTGAACATATGGAAATAACACATGCGGTTGGAAATGAACTAGTAGAGTTTGGCAAGTATAAAACAGTGGCATACAATACAAAAGATGGTAAAGAAGCAAAGAGGTGTGAATTAGTTATTGAAAAGATTCCAGTGTATTAGTTTATGCCTATATTTTGTGACAGCATAGTGTATGAGTATGCAACACATGCCCATAGAGCTCGATGGTTGGACTTGCAATTCAAGTTATGCAAGGACACATTTTCGGTTGGTAGCATTGTTTCAGTCGTCGACTTTGCAAAGAACTATAGTCTACAGCCACAGCGTGAGGTGCAATCACAATATTACAACTCCACACAGGTTTCTATATTTGTGCACATCACATTCATTCATGCGAATGATAGTACAGAGGATGACAGAAAGATCATAAGGGAGTATAATTTCTATATTACTGATGAT
Source organism: Cunninghamia lanceolata (assembly GCA_027924645.1). Classification (NCBI taxonomy): domain Eukaryota; kingdom Viridiplantae; phylum Streptophyta; class Pinopsida; order Cupressales; family Cupressaceae; genus Cunninghamia; species Cunninghamia lanceolata. The sequence continues at coordinate 1,959,110 of BSBN01001054.1, forward strand.
CGCACGCATTCTACAGAGTTCGTGCAAGGTTGCTTTCAGGTGTTCTACAATGATTTGGCTAGAAGGGGCATATCGTTCAGTCAGCATATCATATGGTCGGATAACTGTGCGTCACAATTCAAGAACTCGCAAAATTTCTATTGGCTGAGTAGGAGGCATAATTTTACAGGTATTCAACATATGTGGAACTTTTGTGAGGTCGGGCATGGAAAGGGGGAGCATGATGGTGCAGGAGCATGTATCAAAAGAGCCATAGCATGAGAAGAGTTAAAGTATAAAGACAATGCAAAGTTGACAGATGCAAAATCGATTGTCGAGTGGTGTAATGCTTCCATGGGTCCAGGTAATGAAGGTAAGTCTTTAGTTTGTAGATTTTTTTGGTTGATAGATGATACTAACATTGCACCATATGAGGATTGTTGTACATTGACAGGATCAAATGAGATGCACTCTTTCAGAAGCTCAATTGCAGGTTCATGGAGTATCCATACACAAAAGATGTCATGCTTTTGTTCTTCCTGCACAATTCAAGTTTGGGATGAGTGTGAGTCAAAGGAGTGGGTTGACGAATGGCAGTTAAGTTATCTTAGCCCACTTGACATGTATCGACCCCTGATGGCACTAGAACTAACACAGATGGAATCGTCAGTTGACTTTGACCACATATCATATTTAGTTCAACCAGGTAATATAGGGCACGTATATGCATCTAATTTCATCTAGTTCAGCCAGGTAATGTCATCTTACTTTGTAGTGTTTTTGTAATGTTGACTAATTTCATCTAATTTGCTACACATATCAATGTAGGGCACGTATATGTAGTTATTGCAGATGAAGATAATGAAGAGGGAACAGATTATTACTTATGTCATGTTGAGGCCAAAAAGAAATTGGAGGCCCCTGATACAGATGGAGAAAACATCGAATACCCTATAGGCTTAGTGGTTATTACTGGAACATGGCTTAGAAGGTACCCACATAAGAGTGTTAATATTTGGCTATTTCAGGACTTTGACACGCATCAGAAGATTCTTCATTACTCGAACCTTGTCGTGGCATCCAATGTTCATTTGATAAAGTATCAGGGTAGACCTTTGAACAAAATATTGTGGAAGGTGCGTGAGTCTAACCATGAAGCAATACTTGACACAATAAAGAGTAGAGCAGACCCGGATGGTTCATTGGATTAATTTGTAAGTATTCACATTAATTTTGTAAAGTTATGTTACATTGAGTTGTAAATATGCACATTAATTTGTAAGGTTTGTCTTTTTTTATTTCCTCCTACATTTTTACACATATGTACACATTTTTACATAATCATGTTATGCATTTTTGGTGTCCTGCTCCTGATGCGACCAAACTCATAACTCACCCTACTTCCTCTAGACACCATTTGATGATCTCTCCAACACTCTGGATCTAGGGCACCCAATCATGATGATGACCTATATACCATTCTCCCAAGGCGCTCATAATGAATGAAAAGAAGACCAAGGGCGCCCAAGCTTAATAGACTTATTTCTTTCAATTTTGATGATCCAAACTCTTGCAATATGACATCCACTTTCATGCCTTTAGATCTTCCTTCACATACAGGGCGCCAAACTAGATGAAAGGAGACATGAAATGCACCTTAGGACTCCATGCTAAGGTTTGACCCATTAAAGTCTCTTGATATTAGGCGCTCATGATGATAAAACTTAGAGCTTTTTCCTTTCCTATGCGCTCATCTAAGATGTTTGAATGATAAGGAGCACCTTGACCTCTATAATGTACATTGGGCACCAAAATTAAGGTGATTTTAAGTCACTTTGAGTCATTTGAGGTCAGTTTGAGTCTTTGAGTCATGTTGCAAAAAAGTGTCAATGTTGTCAAGTTGCACAAAGTAACTTTTGCATTTTTGGTGTCCTGCTCATGATGTGACCAAACTGACTGTTCCAACACATCTGGATGGGTACATTTATGCTAGGCATGGTCCTTTTTTTCACCTAAACATGTCGAAACAGTCTGAGCTACATTGTACCAACGATATCCCTAAAGAGTCCAAAGTGCAAAAAGGCAGCAATCTTTGACGAGATGTTACTCAAAAACTGTGTCACTTAGAAACATCATGTCTGAGGCAGCACGATCACATAGAGTGCCTCTACAATAATCTCTCTTGATATTTTATATCTCTGAGGCATTTGCCCGTGGTGAAAGGTTTTCTGCTGCCCCAAAAATATCAAAAGGAGGCAGTGTAAAGTTGCAAAGGGGTGTAACTTTCGTCCTGCTCCTGATGCGACCAAACTTACTGTTCCAATGCATCCAAATAGGTACATTTACGCTAGGTATGGTCCTATTTTTCTCCAAAACATGTCAAAACAGTCTGAGCTACATTGTACCGATGATATCCCTGAAGAGTCCAAAGTGCAAAAAGGCAGCAATCTTTGACGAAATGTTACTCGAAAATTGTGTCACTTAGAAACATTTTGTCTAAGGCAACATGATCACATAAAGTGCCTCTACAATAACCTCTCTCAGTTTTTTATCTCTGAGGCATTTGCCCGTGGTGAAAGGTTTTCTGCTGCCCCAAAAATCGTCAGAAGGAGGCAGTGTAAAGTTGGAAAGGGGTGTAACTTTTGTCCTACTCTTGATGTGACCAAACTGACTATTCCAATGCGTCTGGATGGGTACATTTATGCTAGGCATTATCCTTTTTATCACCCAAACATGTCGAAATAGTCTGAGCTACATTGTACCCACGATATCCCTAAAGAGTCCAAAGTGCAAAAAGGCAACAATCTTTGATGAGATGTTACTCGAAAACTATATCACTTAGAAACATTCTATCTAAGGCAACACGATCATGTAGAGTGCCTCTACAATAACCTCAGTTTTTTATATCTCTGAGGCATTTGCCCATGCTGAAAGGTTTTCTGCTGCCCCAAAAATCGTCAGAAGGAGGCAGTGTAAAGTTGCAAAGGGGTGTAACTTTCATCCTGCTCCTGATGCAACCAAACTGACTATTCCAATGCATCTGAATGGGTACATTTATGCTAGGCATGGTCCTATTTTTCACCCAAACATGTCGAAACAGTCTGAGCTACATTGTATCGACGATATCCCTGAAGAGTCCAAAGTGCAAAAAGGCAACAATCTTTGACGAGATGTTATTCAAAAACTGTGTCACTTACAAACATTCTATCTAAGGCAACACGATCACATAGAGTGCCTCTACAATAACCTCTCTCAGTTTTTTATATCTCTGAGACATTTGCCCGTGGTGAAAGGTTTTTGGCTGCCCCAAAAATTGTCAGAAGGAGGCAGTGTATTAAGTCAGGATGAAAGCCTATTCACTCTAGGTGTCTATTGTGACCAAATCACACATTGCGCCAGAGAATCCCAAACATGCACCTTGAACAAGTGATGCTAGAAGTGGTGAACAAAATGGGCGCCTTGAAGAATTGAGCCCTCCAAGACATCTTGCAATTGCCTAAAAGTCAAAAATTTACATAAGTGAGTTAAGGCGCCATTTTCCATCTCCAGAGCCTCCTTTGAGTGCCTTAACATGGAGTGAATGTTTTAGTCCATGAAAGATTGCACCTAAAGAATATAACAACCCCTTGAGTCACTAGGATGAACTAAGTTAACAAAATGAACTTCATTAAGGGAGGCACACTTTTGCATCTAGACAACTCTAGTTTAACACCTGAGAAAAAGCATGTTTAGAGACACCCCTCGAATGAACCCTCTAGAACCAATAACCATAGCTCAAGATCCATAACCATGAGAAGATAAAGCATTAAAAAAATTCATCTAAAGGATGGGAAATACCTCTTAGATGATAGTCTGCCAAGTAGACCAAGAGTGGGGAATGAGAATGCTCCTCAAAGATACACCAAGCCACAATGACTCTCTCCAATAAGAATCTTCTCTAGGTCCATAATTAACTCACACCCATATCCAAGTGAAAGTCTTCTTGGTCTTCCTGCTAAAACCTCTAAAGTGTAACCATCTCAACAAGTGTCTCTAATCCCAAGAGAACTCTAGCCTCAACCAAGTCTCAAAGTATGTATGAGAACCTACAACCAATCAATCCATGTTAAGCTCCAAATGCAACACCACATTATCATGAAGCTCCCAAGCACATGACCAATGTACTCAATACCAAGAGAACCAACAAGACCACTGTCAAAACTCCAACTACAAAATTAGGTATCCAAACATGACATCATGATCTAACATCTCCTCCTAGAAGATCACATGCACTAATACAGACATCCTAGTCTCAAGAGAACTTGTATCATGCTAATACTCTAATCTAGAATCAAGAGTCCACGAAGACACACTACCAAACACCTCTAAACCAAGGATCAACATCTACAACCACATGAAGATAACCATCTCCTAAAAATAGTAGCCAAGATGTCAAAGCACTCTCACTACAAATAATAATCATAATCCAAGAGTTTGTCCATTACACCCAACCACTATATAAGATCATCCATCACTAGGTGATGAATACACATCACTATCAAAGCTCCCACTGAACCATGATATGAACTACACATGGCATTGTGATAACCATCTCCTAAATGAAGATCACCATGGTCCACACACACTCAACTATAATACTAATAACTCCAAAGTAGAACCAAGATCTCCAATCTAAGAAGATCAACCATCATTACTGTCAAAAGCTCACACTAAACTATGCAACTAAGATATCCATGACATCATGATAAACATGCTACAAGTCCCAATAACCAACTATCCAATCATTCTCATCATCCATCCTCTCATCCGAATGCAACATACCAATGCGCAAATGAGCATAGACAAGGAAAAATAACAAAGTCTACATCAACACTGAATCAATCCTGTGGATATAGGCAATATGCATTCAAGTCATCCCACTACAATCAATGAGGTGTGCATCCCAAAAAAATGCATAACTTGTAGATCCCAACCATTGAAAACATGCAAAATCATCATCACATTAGTAACTTCCAAACTGAGATATCAAATAATATAACTTATAGACTTCACCAAATCAATCATAGATTCAACTTTCCAAACAAGTTTACAAATGAGTAACCATAGTCAAGGAACTAATCAAGCATCTAAGAGATAAGAACAATGTGCTAAAAGTAAACCACAACACCACCTGTAATCATGAATCAAACATCATAACCCATACCTATCAACTACAAACATGGTCAAGTCTTGCCAATGCTCAAATGTACCTACATATCCATGACACCATAATTATCATCATTTCTATACCTATGCTCAAATCCCACTGAAACAAGACTCCTAGTCTCACCATGTATCAACCATGTCCTCAAACCAGAATATTGCTGAGCCCATGGAGATTGATACACCCACTTCAATAGAATAGGCAATTAATGTACCTGATGTGTCTTCATTTCATAAACTAGTAAACATCATTTGCATCCATACTTAAACCAATCTTATTGTTGTGTTTGATGTGTCCTCTTTCAAACAAACATTTAACAAAATTTGAGTCCAAACAATAAACATTTACAACCATAAACATCTCAAAGTCCAAAATCCAAACATTCTATCATCCTTAATCATTTCCATCATGGACCCTTGGTTTGAAAAAATCATTATGCAAGATAAAAACCCTATGCCTATTACCTTGTGCGAGGCTCATGCAAAACCCAAAATCACAATCAAAATAGGTCCTCAAACCATGCATCCTTTAAATGAGATCTTTTATCCAAATCAATCAAAAAATCCCTTTGACAATGATGATGATGATAGTCTTGTAGATCAAGATGATATCAAGATGACAATAGCATTAACTATGAGATCATTACATGCAAACTTTCCATAAACCTTTATCTCCCACTCATGAACATGTAAGAATATTTCAAACAAGAAATGACTAGCACTAGCTATCATGCCAATCCTAAATACACATCTAATGGTCATCCTTATGGTACCTTTGGTAAGGGAAGAACCACTTTAGACCAAGGTCCTCATATTCAATTCATATCTCCAATCCCAACCACATGTGAGAAGTGTTTATCCTATGTATCCTATTCAAATCCTCCATCTCATAATCCTTCCATTCCAACCTATCCCATCAATCCAAACCCACTACATCCAAATCATCCTTTTTAGATTTCCTCCAAGGACTTCTAGTGGAGGAAAAATCTCAAACTAGAAATCACAAATTCAATTAGTGTACCTCTCCCAAGCCTATCCAAAAGTCATATAGTACCATGCCTATCCATCAAACACCACAATGCAATCAAAATCCTAACAACATGTCCATGATCCAAGATCAAGTGCAATCATGCAAAGATATTATCAATCACAAGCCTATTAAGAATGAACTAGAGTCTTCTAGTACCATACTTTTCCATCAAACACCATCATGTAATCCATGGCCTATCAAGCCTATCAAAGAAAATGCAAACATCCTATGTAATACAATTGGACATTAAATATTTGAAGTAGCCATCTAAAAATATCCATTCAAACGTGGATTTATAATGCAAGTATGGACGCCATCAATAAAAAAGATTTGTATTAACCAAATATCTATATAGGCGTACATCAATATCTATCGATATAAGTATAACATATATACAAAATAGCCATATAGGCTTACAAGAATGCCATATAGGCATACAATGTCAACTATATACAATACAAAATATATGTCCACAAATGCCATATAGGCATACAACAAAGGAACACAATAAAAAGTCATTCCCCTCTGGCTGGTGAAGAGAATAAATCACAAGCAGCCTTTGATCTTCTAGGGGATGGAGACGCGCATGTGGGTGGTCTACTATGAACCTGAGGGCTACTCCTATTTAGGTCTTCCTGCATCTTTACCTATTATAATAAAAAGTATAGACATTAATATATAGAAATTACATGTTATAAAAAATGAAACATTTAACAAAATAATCACTTACCGCTAACATATAATCTGTCTCCTCGCTTGCCTTAGTAGCAGGAATAGGCCCTCGTGATGTCATGTCCTATAGAAACCATCCAGATAGAAATTAAACTTTAAATCAATAATCTTTTGATTTTTCAAAAATAGACAACTATAACAATGAATGTAAATTAAAATTTACTAATCTACCTCATACCCTTGTCAATGCCATGGAGCTATGAATCGCAGAGGCCACACCCTGCTCCATTGCCCTATGAACATGGGGAGGTGTCTCGACAGCCTGCATCATCTGGAAATAAAACAACATTATTCAATTATGAAAACTATAATAGTGATGCAAATCATGGCTCCTAACATACACACACGTTCATCTAAACATGGAAGTACACACAATAAAGCACACAAATAACATACAAAAATTTAGTAAGTACAATTCATTCATTAAACTATTTATTTTATTACCTCTATAAAGCTTTGAAGTCCACCACCACTGGCAGGTGTTGCCGTGAAATCGACAGTATTAACCTATTCAACATCTAAAATCAGATATTAGAATACCATTCATATAACGATGCTATTCACATGTAATATTTATAATTGTTTACTAGTTACATACCTCGACAGTAGATGATCTAGTGAAAAATGCAGGTGGAGAACCACTGAAAATTATATCGACGCTATGACCCTGAAATTTCATTAAAATCATCAATTTAAATTAGTTAATCTTGTATTTCAAAAATGAAATTTAATAAATTAAATTCAATAAACTTGCTAATATTTACTTGAGTATCAAGTCTAAAAGTCTCACTCAGGAGGGTATCTGTCATCACCATCTGCTCAGCTACAGATGTAGCCTGTGCACCTGCATCCTAACTGTCCATGGGGTCATAACCACAAGCTGACCCGCAAGCCTGGCAAGTATGGGGTGGGACCCTACTCCTCACACTATCTCCCAACCCACTCTGTGTTGCAGGACCGGCATGCTCTATGATGCTCTGGGTCAAGGCACTAATCGACTGAAGTGTATCGACCTCAACACTCTCCTTCACAATGGAAGGGATAGAAACATGCTCATGGGCTGGTCTGTTGATTACTCATCTCACTACCCGCTATGGGTCAAGACGTGCCCCTGGTCTATCTTGTGCTGACCCCCCATCTCTACCCTGGAAGTCCCGCATATCAAAATAGTTTGGCACTTTATTCAGGACAAACTCATAGTAGAGTTTCCTCAAAAAGTATTGCGGGACCTCATTATTATTGCATGGAGGATGGTCAAAAACTATCCACCACCTCTGCCTGAAATTGTCCCTTATCGCTTGGTTGTTGCACCAATGGATAGGGAACCTCTTGCATGTAATGGGTGGAGGTTGATTTGTTTGTGGGTTTGTGAAAATTGAACACAAGTCTAATTTTGTAATTTGTAATTTTTTCACATCTTGGTATGACAACTTGTCTGCATAGTAATCTCTAAACTCTCTCTTTTTATCCGTCCAACTAGTTATTTGCTTGCTAATTGAATCTACATTTGATAACATAGACTCAAGAGATTCGGCAAGCGTGGACCTATGCAAGGTTGAAGTGGAAGGATCTTTCAACCTTGCAATTATATCTTCAATTTCTTTTTTGTTGTTTTCAATTTGCCCCATTATATTTTCTTGTGTTCTAGGGGCATGTCGAGATATGAATGGAGGAGGTTGTTGTTCTGCAGGTATTTCTTCCTCAGGATTTTGTGGATTTTGAGGAGGAGGAGGAGGAGGAGGAGGAGGTGCATTAACATTTCTTGACAATTAACGAAATATACATCAAAAATCAACAAAAACCTACCTATTTAGAAACAAATTCAAACAAAAAAATAAATATAACTCACCCCTTTGGCGTGCGGGATGTCGTGGCGGCATTTTGGCGACGAATCGATAAGCTTTTTGTGTTGAATGGTGTTTTGCAAAACGCAAGGCACTTTCGAGGGTTTGCAAGCCACAGGTAAAGAGGAGAAGATAGAAAGAAATGAAATTGGAAACCTTTTTTTTTAATTTATAGGAAGTCATAACGCGAGCGCATTATAACGCACTTGCGTTATGACTTAATTTTTTTTAAATTAATTTGGCCACTTTTTGGCCCCCCATCTTCTTGCACTTACCCAGTTCTGTCTTATTAACATCTATGGCCCCTCCCAAAACTAGGAGAAGAGACTAGTCTAGAAAGTAATAGCACAATTTTTGGGTACCTTACAAGATCAAGTTTGTGTTCTGGGTGGAGATTTCAATGCGATCCTAGACCCTAAAGAAAAGCTAGGAGAATCTGTCATGTTATCAACAGCAGCTATGGACTTTAAGGATTGGGTTCTTAAGAACAATTTATTGGAAATCAAAACTGCACGAGAAGGTTTTACTTGGAACAATAGAAGGAAGGGCTTTAGCAATGTTGCAGAAAAATTGGATAGATTCCTGATCTGGGGCAACTAGGCACAACTATCTTCTATTCTGAAGGCTGAGATCTTACCATACTCGGGCTCCGATCACTACCCAGTCCAGCTTAGTCTATCTGAAGACTGCCAACCCAAATGGTGCCCCTTCAAATTTGAACAGATGTGGGTCAAGGATAATAACCTTTTAACCTTAATTGAGCAATGGTGGAAAGAAACTAGAGTTTCAGGATCTAAACTTTTCTATTTAGTATCCAAATTAAAAACTATCAAATGTAAGCTTCTTAGCTGGAATAAGACTAACTTTGGCAATATCTTCGAAACCAAATCTAAGCTAGAAGAGGAACTTGAAAACCTCAACAAAAATGTAATAACTAAAGGCATGGATGCAAAATCTTATGCAAAAGAAAAATAGCTAAAAACAAAGTATGAAGATATCCTAGCCAAAGAGGAAATCTTCTGGTGACAAAAGTCCAGAGAGACTTGGTTGGAAGCGGGTGATAAGAACACTAAGTTCTTCCATAACAGCACAAAAGCACACAGAAATGTCAACAGGATCTTTAAAATTAAAGATGCGAATAATTTCTGGATCGAAGATCCTAAACAAATTGCATATGAATCGGTCAGGTACTTTGAGGACATTCTTAACAATCAGGAAGGATCAAATTGGCTGCTTCAACAAACCATTCTGAAATACATTCCTGGGATTATCTCAGAGGATCAAAACAAAAACCTCAATGGTAAATTTACTAAAATTGAGATTGAACTGGCGATCTCTCTAATGAAGCCGGACAAAGCTCCGAGGCTAGATGGCTTTCCAACATTATTTTTTCAGAAATCTTGGCACTTCATAGGAGACGAAATAGTCGATGCTTTAGAAGGGGTAAGAAATTCTGGTAGTCTTTTAAAAGAAGTAAATAATACATTTCTTTCTCTCATACCAAAAAAAGAGAAGCCAAAAAATCTGGGGGATCTACGACCTATCTCTCTATGTAATACTATATACAACATTCTAACTAAAACCTTAGCTAATAGAATTCAGACAGTTCTTCTAGACATTATAAGTGACGAGCAAACAAGGTTTGTACCTAGGAGATCCATATTTGATGGAATTATTATAGCCCAAGAAGCCATTCATTCAATACATCAAAATAAAAAGCCCAATATGCTAATTAAATTAGACATTAGTAAAGCCTATGACAAGGTCAATTGGCTTTTCCTCTGCAAAACTTTAGAAGCCTTCAGTTTTTCTAAACAATGGATAAACCTCACTTATGTATGCATTTCTAACCCCAAGTTTTTAGTATTAGTCAACAGTACACCTGAAGGTTTTTTTAGTACCTCAAGAGGATTGAGACAACGGGACCCCATCTCCCCTTTTCTCTTTATTATAATAGTAGAAGTTCTAGGGAGAATGATTACCAAGGCAAGGGTAGAAGGGAAGGTTTAGGGAATCAAAATCACCTCAGGTGTAGATCCTACAACCCATCAACAGTTTGTAGATGATACTATGCTCTTTGGTTCGGGTAGCATCGAAGAGGCTAAGGCGTTCAAAGAAATTTTGGACTCTTACTGTAAGGCCTCTGGATAAGAGGTGAATGCTAATAAATCAGCAATTTATTTCTTCAATACTAAGCTAGAAATTGAAAAGGAAATATGCAGAAATTTATCTTTCAATAAAGGGGAAATGCCATGTAAATACTTAGGTATACCTATGGGTGGAAGCAACAAGACTACTGCTCTTTGGGACCATATCACTTCCAAGATCAATAAAAAAGTAGAATCTTGGAAAGGCAAGTGGCTTTCTTCAACAGGCAAAGTCACAATGCTAAATTTGGTTCTCTCAGGTATCCCAGTTTATCAATTATCCTGTATGAATATGCCAGCAGAAAAATGTGAAGAAATCAACAAAATTTTTAGAACTTTCCTATGGCAGGGCTCGGAGGATAAGAAGAAAATGGCACTTGTTGTGTGGGATAAAGTATGTAGACCAAAAGAGGAGGGTGGCTTGGGTTTGAAAAATCTCAAGGACCAAAACAAGGCATTAGGTGCTAAACTTGTTTGGAAACTGTATCATCAACCTAATTTAAAGTGGGTCAAAATTCTTAGACACAAATATCTTAGAGATGAGGAACCGGCCCTCCTATTTAGAATGGCCAATCCCCCTAAAGGCTCTCGCCTATGGAATTTCATGATGGAATGCAGAAAGCTCATTATGGAAAAACTGACCTGGAATCTAGGAGATGGAAATCAAGCACATTTTTGGGATGACTCTTGGGGAGGGTTTGAGACAATAAGTAGTTTGGGTAACTTAGAGAATGTTAAAAGAATCCTAGAAGCCCAATGGGGAAAGCAAGTAAAAGGTTACATAGATTTCCCCAATAATGGGGAAAGCCGAGACTAGATTTGGAAATCTCTAGAAAACATGAACCTTCAGAATGATGAAAAAAAGAGATTGATAGACATCCTTAATAACAAGAAGGTTTCCTTCAAAAGAGGCTCAAATAGATTAGTTTGGGATGGGGCCAAATCAGGAAACTATAAAACTAAGGATGGTTATAAACTCTTAATCAAACAACAGCTCAGACCAAAATCAGAGATCCCAATGAGACTTTGTTGGGATAAGAACTGTCTTCCAAAAGTTGGGATGTTTGCATGGCTGGCCTTACAGAAGAAAATTTTAACAGCGGATAGGTTCACAAAGATGGATTTCGAAGGGCCTAGCAGGTGTCCCCTTTGTGAAAAGGAGCAAGAAACAATGGATCATATTCTTCTCGACTACCAATTCTCTAATAAATGCTAGTACTGGGGTAAATGCAAGAAGTTGTGTCCACTTAAGGTGGAAGTTTCAGAGTTAGAAAAAAATCCGAAATTGGGTTAACCAAAACGAGATCTCGCTTTTTATGAAACAAGATCCTGTTTTATTTCGGGATCCTGTTTTCTAGAAACGGGATCCCGTTCTAAGTTTCATAAAAGGTTAATATTTTAACCTTTATGAAATGGGATCCCGTTTCAAAACGGGATCCCATTTCATAAAGGTTAAAATATTAACCTTTTATGAAACGGGATCCCGTTTTAAAACGAGATCCCGTTATTTAAAATTTGAATTTTAAGCTCAGGTTTTGCTTTGTAACCCAGTTTGGGAAATGCTTTGGGGACCCAAACCTAACCTCTGGACCTGGTTTGACCTACAACTTGAAGGTCCTTGAAGGTCCTGTCGATGTCACAACAAAATAGTGACTTTGGGCATATATCTGAAGGTCTATTTTACAGAATATTTTGACCAAATTAAAACCCATTATAGATGAGACAGTGTAGATTCCAAATATATATATTTTTTTACAATTGGATTAATTTTTATATTTTTTAATCAATCTCTAATGAAATAGGTCCATAAACTTGAATTATCAGGGTTTTTTAGTATTTTAATAACTTTTTATTAAAATATTTTTTTGTAAAAAAATTGTAGGAAAACATACTTTAGACAATTATTTTCAATTTTAAAAAAAGAATTTAAAAAATGTTAAGTTTAGGTCATCTTATGCGTGACGTACACGATGATTTTTTAAAAGACCAAAAATGGCCAATAAAAAATTAATAAAAAAATATTCAATAAAAAATTACAAAAAATATGGAAAACGTGCTTCAGTGAATTACAAATATTTTTCCAAAAGAATTTTGAAAAATATGATTATTTAGGTCAAAATATGGATGACATACACGTACATGGTATAGTAAAAAAAAAGTGACTTTTAAACAGTGGTTTTTAGAAACACCTATTCAAAATCAATTTCTATCATTTGGGTATTGAAAAAAATTACATATTTGGAAACTAGACTCCGAGTACTACATTTCATATTTAGTGACTTTTTCCAAGATTCCACTTTTAAGTGCTTCAAATTTTTAGGTCAAATGTGACAAATTTTGAAAATCAGGGAAAACACTTCCACTTTTTGGCCAATAAGTGGACACAACTTCTTGCACACACCCACTGGCTAAACAATAAGTTGGGATGGATTACAACTCTTCCCAATAAGATATTAAATCTATTCCAGTGTTGGCTTGATACACACAAACAAACCATCTACAATATGTTATGGACAATTACCCTGTCAATTATGATATGGGAAATTTGGAAAGAAAGGAATAGAAGGATATTCAAAGAAAGTAAACTATCTTGTGAACAACTTATTAGTAAAATTGAAGCTGTTATCATAGAAATTGTCAATAGTAGGGTGCTTAGTAATCCTAAAAAAGATACCTCAATGTCTCACTGGGATGAAAAGATGCGTGGGAAGTGGATAGGATTAAAATTGCCCTCCTTCGTGGGACCAGGCAGCCTTAACACCACCAACAAGAGACAAGAATGTAAGTGGCAACCTCCTGAAGAAGGATGGTTCAAGCTTAATTTTGACGGGGCATCTAGAGGCAACCCAGGAGCAGCAGGTATAGGCTATATAATTCATGACTCTAAGGAGAAAATTATCGCAACCCTGGCCAAACCTCTAGGAGAAGCATCAAACAATATAGCAGAACTAACTACTCTGATTGAAGGTCTAAAAATCTGCAAAGACCTAAAAATTGAAAAAGTCAAAGTAGAAGGAGACTCAACCATTATCATTAACACCTTACGCAAAGGGAGCATGCCCAACTGGAGACTAAATTCCCTTCTAACTACTGCCCTAGACCTCACTACTTTTAAAAGGTGCACATTTAACCATATATACAGGGAAGGCAATAGAGAAGCTGACTCCTTGGCCAATAGAGAGGCAGATGGAATATGTATTACTACTAGAGGCTAACCATACAAAAGGATTTTAAAATCCCTCTAAAACTCTGCAGGAGGGCTGTACACTTGGCTATTTAATATTGCTTATAGTCTCACTAGACGGGTATACCTTTATGTAACCAGTTAATTTTTAGCATTAAAGAAGGTAAGAATTCCACAAGCATTTATCTAGGTTTGCTTATCGAAGATTCATTAATTATCTGATATAACGAAGATATGCACTGTAGGTTACACTTGTTAATATGCAAAGTTTCCTATTTTTTGGCTCGTATATCGCAAATAGGGCATAGTGGTGAAAACAGATCTAAATGTGAACGATTGATGTGATTGAACCTATTGTACTTATTAAACTAATGAACCTCTTTCACCTTGGAAGTGGGTGAACCCTTTGTACCAAATGAACCCAGTGAACCATTGAACCGGTTCAACCTTCGGCTAAACATATTACTGATGGCCTTCTTGCAGTCGGTGAGTATATGTTCATGGTGAAATCATACCAAAATTATGAACGACAGCTATGGTAGAACCCGTTGAACTATGTGAACCATTGAACCTCTTTCACCTTTGGATTCAGGTGAACCCTTTAACTATGGTTAAACTTTTGAACTTATGAACCGATGAACCTCTGTCTCCTCTAGAATCAGGCAAACCCATTAAACCAAATAAACCCGTTGAACCATTGAACCTTAAGATGAAGGTTCAACGGGCTCAAAAGTTTCATCGGTTCAATAGTTCATTAGTTCAATGGGGGCATCCAGTTCGAAGGTTCTCTAGATCAAAAGTTCATTGGAGCCCGAAGGTTCCACCGGTTCAAAGGTTCAACTAGTTCAATAACTTTGGAATCGGGCGAACGCTTTGTGAATCTACTGAACCGCTGAACTGGTTTAACCTTTGGTTCTCCCTGCGGGTTCAAAAGTCGAGGGAAGAATTAAAGGAAAAAAAGCGTTGAACCATTAAACTTTAAGATGGAGGCTTAACAAGTTCAATAGGTTCAATGGTTCAATAGTTCATAAGTTCAACGGGTACTTCCAATTCGTAGGTTCATCTAGATTGAAGGTGCATTGAAGCCCGAAGGATCATTGGAGCCCAAAGGTTCCACCAGTTCAAAGGTTCAACCAGTTCATTAACTTAAACGTTCAAGGTGGCCCAACGGTTCAATAACTGCAAGTTCAAAAGGTTCATTTGGTTCAATAAGTTCAAAGGTAAGATCAAAACCTTACGAAGTTGAGGGAAGAATTGTGATGAAGGAACAGACAAGCATTGAATCGTTGAACCTTAAGATGGAGATTCATCGGGTCCAAATGGTTCAATGGTTCATCAGATCGTAAGTTCTCCGGGTACTTCCGGCTCAAAGGCTCAACCAGATCGAAGGTTCAACCGGTTCAAAGATTCAAACTAGTTCAATAACTTCAACATTCAAGGTGGTTTAATAGCTCAATAACCATAAGTTCAATAGGTTCGTTTGAAGGTTCAATAACCGCTGGTTCAATGGTTCTACCACAACAATAGAGCAAGTTTTTTGACCTGTTTAAAATAGTTTTTCTACGCGCTCTATCTCTGAAGTTCTGCTCTCGCCGCTAACTTAACGTTATACAATTGGCCCTACTAATTCAAACTCTATTACACCAATTTGCCGTTATGATTCAACTGTAGTACTTACAAGACATGACTTGCTTCCACTGGATCTCTCTATTCCGTTCTGTTTGTTTTCAATGAACACAGACCCAACTATTCAAAGACTCTTGCTGGTAGATACACTCAGAGGAAGGCGAACTATCCAAAATGTGCTCCGGATTTAAGGTAACACTGAAACAAGTTTGTTTGTATAATTTTGATTAGCTTGGCAACAATCAAGTATTTTCTCTTCTCAAAGCAAAGATTTTAAGAACTAACAGATATTTGTAGTAGATTGAATGTTTTGATTTTGTATAGCTAACATGCGAAAAGAAATGGTAGCTTTATGTGGTTTCAGGTTAGACAGCAGAAAGATAGAAGATGCCATTTCAGTCATGAAGGTCCTCCCAGGAGGTGAAGTGCCTAAAACATACAAAATAAGGATATCTTAAGAAAGGCCATATCTGTATATCTTTCACAGCAATTGTAAAAGAATTATGTTTCCTTAAAGGGCTTGACCCCATGTATATAAATAATATGTACTGGGCTGCTAAAGTCCTGGGCTAGACCGGAGGTTTTCTTCGCTTTGTTCTTTCCTAACGGTGCCCGCACTAAACAAAGATGTATTTTTCGTAAATGGCTTTATATAATAATGGCTTCGGCCTCTTACCAATCAAAAAAAAAAAAATTCTAATTGTAATTGATAAGGCTTCAATATTTTCAAATCTCCTTTAGTAATATTTAAGTAGAGTTTATTGAAAAGAATGCATTTCTGGATAAGTTATTATTAGTTCAAGATTTTGTTTAATGGTTAGAATAGGTTTTATTTTAATAGGATACTTAAATTGAAAATTTTTGTGACAATGTTAAAATAGTATGTGGCTCCTTGATCCATAGTAAATGTTTTGATAAAACAACTATATGTGGGTTATGTTATTCTAATTACAGTAATGTGAACTAACCTAAGGCATAGATTAATGTGATCATAAGTGCATTATAAAATTAGGACTAGTTTAGCTTGGCTATTTGTTATATTAGCAAACTCAAAGAGATTCTGTTGGTTACTCCTTGTAAGATGACTATGGAATTGTTAGTACATCAATAGAAAATAAGTGTCTTGGAACATTATGGTTTTCTTGTGATTGAATAGTTACTAGTTTTAGAATACAATTTGATTGCTTGATTACCTTTCTTATATGATCTTAAGTTTCTAGTAGGTATAGCCAATGTAATGATATTATGAGGTAACCTTAGGAACTGTAACACATGTCAAACTCTTTTACCCAAGTTCAACTTATTTTATAGCTTATTAGTGATAGATAAGTATTATACATTTTTACTAAAATTGGTTTTCCGTAATGGTGATGTAATTACTATATGGCTTGTGTAGATGACTCAAT
Organism: Cunninghamia lanceolata; assembly: GCA_027924645.1. Lineage (NCBI taxonomy): Eukaryota > Viridiplantae > Streptophyta > Pinopsida > Cupressales > Cupressaceae > Cunninghamia > Cunninghamia lanceolata. The sequence goes on from BSBN01001054.1 coordinate 1,976,260, forward strand.
GCATATCTTCCTGTAACACTAAGTTTTGGTTATGTGGAACACATCGTTAGGCAATGTTCATGTTGTGTTTTATATGTTAATTCCTTATAAGATCTTGAGTATATGAGCTTCTTTTGTAACTGTTAACCCAAGTTCCTATAGATGGTATGTAACCATTTTGTAGTTGCAAGTTTAAGCCCCGAACTATGAAGTCTCTACGCTACGCGTACGTAGGCAAGGCCATCTCGAATGAGCCCCTAAGACTTTAGGTCAGCCCTTAGGGCCTTAGGTTGTCACTTCATGGAATTGATTTTTGGGTAATTAATAATCATGCAGGACTAATGTTTCTTTAGATGTGCATTATGAGACCTTTAGCCATGCAGGACTCAGAAGCTAAGGAAGCACCTTTCCAATTGGTGTATGGATGATCATCTGGCATCAAGGTAAATGGGTATACATATGTATAATTTAAATTTGATATATTGTATCTAACATTTCAATTATGATGAATGTGATATATTGTGTTATGTAATCTAATCTTTACTAAGTTAAGATTTGTAAATTGTATCTATCATGCAATTAATTTCATTATTGTTATCTATCAATATTTTTAGGGATAAGCATTACAAAAAGTGTGTGTGTGTATGTGTTCAATTGATGCATTTAGACTTAGAACAAACCATGGTTATTTTGATCGTATTCATGTGTAGTAATGAGTTTTTGTATATGGTTGAATGTTGCTTAATTTCAATAATGTAGTCATGTTATCCCTAGAGATGTTAGTTAACTTGTTGAATCAGACTATGTTATAGTTTGTCAACATTATTTCTATTTTTTTTAAAAAAAAAAAATTGCCTTTTTATTGCTTTAGTTGACTTATCTCTAGGGTTGTAGGGCGGGGCATTACAACAAGCAACATACATGGCATAGCTATATATCAAGTATCATGGTGGACAATAAAATTGAAGAAGGAATCTAAGAATGCCCTTTAGGTATTTCTCATATTAAACCATGTTAAATTTAATCTAAGTTTTTCACAGCATCTACTTGATATATCACTAGTACAACAAATTCCTTGGCCAAATTTGACAAACAAAATAGTTTATTTTCATCACTAAACAAATAGAAAATCTTAGACTTATCAATTGAACTACAACATGACTACCAATAATGTATGGCCATAAAAATGCACTGCAAGATCCATATCCCTATTAGATAATTTAAAAATATAAAATGTTAATGAGTACTTAACAATATATTGACCCCTCTACATGTGTTCTTCGTGTAACTAATTTGAACCCAACTTTCAATGTAATTGTGTAGTCACTTGTTCTTTAGAAATTTTAACAACAATAGACATTAGAAATAATGAATGTCTAGGAATCATCATCACAACAATGTCAAAAGTAAGAAGTTTGTCAAATCTATGAATATTCCTAAATTTTTCATTTCATGGATATAAATGTATGGAAAAAATATGTATGTAATCGTATGTAAGCAAGAGGAGGAATGTCTCAAAAAAATGTCTACAAAAAATAATACAAATCAAACTACTAAATATATATTTACAATGATTTTGTTTTTGTTGTCAACCTTTACCTCTAAATACCAATTACATGTTCTTAAGTTGCACCAAATATCTCAAATATAACTGTAATTGTTACTTTTGATATTACCATGTTTACAATAAATGCATAAGAAATAAAATTTTAAGTACATGGTTTATTTAAAAAATTTCACCTTTAGATTAAAATGACTACAATAAAAAACATCTTGACCATTGATTTCTTCAAATAATAGCATGGCAAGAAACAAACAAAAAAATGCCCACTTTACATTTATTCACACTTTAATTTATCTTTACTCTATTATCAACATTTTTTTAAAAATGGTAATTCTTTTTTTAATTTTATTTTATAATAAATCATTTTTTTTTGTAGAAAATGAAAAAAAAAAGATGTTCATAAAATGTTAAATACAATATTTATGAAAATTTGTAAATAAACCATATTCATTCAAATGGTTATATCTCATTATAAAACTATCGGTGTAAAAAAATGGTTGTCAGGAAATAAATACAAAAACCTATTTGTGGAAGATGGAAGAAGTGGGGAAGGTGAAAGGACTAGAAATAATTTTTAATTCTGCATGACTCATTGTAAGAGTCATGCAGAATTAAAAATTATAAAATGTTGAGTAGTGCAATAGTATTTATAAGAAGCATTCCATTGTTCAAAAACTTCAATGCTTTTGGTGGTACTGTGTCTCTACAAGATGTTGGTAGTTTTTGCTTTCATTTTGGTTTCTCTATTATCTTTTTGTTTTTCTAGAAAAAAAAATTTCAATGCAAGATATTTACATTGCCTCATTTTTTTAATATGCAAATAAGATTTCAGGTGAGCTCAAGGAGAGTGCCAACATAAAACAAAAAAATTAGGAGGAATCCATCCAAGGTCTGGAGGAAGTTCTTCAATCTCCTCTTTATATTCATCCTTCAATTTCATTCTTATTTGTGCATATTGTGGCTTTGCATGTAGTTTGCCCCTGCTAGGTAAAATCTCTTTGAGTTTTTCCATTGGTGCCACTCCTCTACTTTGGAGAAATCTGTAAAGCCTATTCGTACTTTGGAGAAATCAAATCAAACCCTACTACTATTACTTTTATTCCTTCATATTTAAATCCAACTTTCATCAAATCCCTTCATATTTTCATTCCTCCACAAGAAAACAATTAGAGTGAAAATGAAAAAATAGTGTAGAGTAAGTTTCTTTATATGTCATAGGTTTTGTTCTTTTTTAAATGTTTAAAACTTAATTAAAGCAGTTTACTTAGGCTTTTTTTTTTAATTTACTTTTTGTTATTTAATATGACTTTGTTTTGTGTTTTTAAATGTTTTTCTATTTAGTTTAATAAATTTAGAATAGAATACAATATAAATTTAGTTTTTTTAATATTTAGTTTTTGATATTTATGATGTTTAAATAACCGTAATACAATACAGAGAAATATACTAGAGTATAATATAAATTTAGCCTTTTTTATATTTACTTTTTTTATATGATGTGTTGATAATCTTATATTTATAATGTTTATATTCAATTCTATTATAAATTTATATTTAAAATATTTATATGTATTCTTTAGTTTTCTATATGCCTTTTGTGCAAGTTTTAATATTTTTTTAAAATTAGTGCTCCACCACCTAAATTATAGCTTAAATTAATGCTCCACCACCTCCTAAATTATTATTTTTAAATAAATTATTATAAAATAGACTTTTTTAAATAAAATAAAACAAAATACATAATTAAAAATAAAATAAAATAATTAAATTTTCAATTAAAAATAAATACCTTATAAAAAGGTGCCGATGATGGCGTGGTTCGGTGGTTAAGTCTCTCGGTTGTAGTGGCGGCCACCAGAGTTCAAACCCCCACTGGGCCAACGAGCTCGCAAGGCTTTACGCCTTCGCTAGGCCAAAGAGCTCGCGGGTTTGAAGTGTTCTTGCTAGGGGATGAGGTCCCCCATGTTGTGGCCTCACCGGTTCATTGCTCCAGGCAAAAGCATTCGCGTGGAGCCGGAGGGTGTGTCGCACCAGCGTCGCCGATCACGTTAAAAAGTTTACCAGGCGCATTTTAAAAAAAAAAAAAAACCTTATAAAAAGGCTGCAACCTATTTACACAGACTCTTAAAGGCCACGACCTATGTAAAGTAGGTCATAGCAATTTCTTATGGTTTAGACCTTATTAACTTTAAAAAATCATTTTATTATTAAAACTAAAAACTTTTCCTTTAAAGATTACATTTTAAACTTATTAATATTATTATTAGGTATTAGTAAATTTTATAACTACCTTTTAAACATTTAACATAAAATTTAATAATAGATTGCATTCACCTACATGCAAAATTTTTACTTCCCCTATTTTATTGTAGATCCCTGTTATGTAGTGCACTAAACCATGTTTCTTCTTCCTCTGCATGCAAACCAAACCCTACTACTAAACTCCAGCAAGAAGAGATTTTGGAAAAACCATGTTTCTTCTTCCTCTGCATGCAAACCAAACCCTCCATACCAACAAAAAAAAATTTTAAAAAAAAGAAAAATACACATAGGGTTTCTCTACAAATTGAAAATAAATAAATTTATTTTCCAATCTATCATAAATCCATCTCAAAATCAAATTATTTATTCCTTCATATTTAAATCCAACATTCATCAAATCCCTTCATATTTTCATCCTGCACAAGAAAACAATTAGAATGAAAATGAAAAAATAGTTAAAGAGTAAATTTTTTATAGCAAGATTTAATATGTTTGCATTGGTACAATGAAAAAGATAATTATTTCTTTATTTATTATTTGTAGTTAACTTGAAGTTATTTTAGTAAGGGATTGTTTTATTATTTGTTTAGATTGTGTTTTTTTTAAATTTATGAAGTGTAATAATTAAATTAGGATAAGGTGTTTTTTATTTTTTTTATTTTTACTTATTTGCCTTTTATCCTTTATATTTAAGATCAATTTTGATTTTAGATTAAATAAACTAGATTATGGACTTAAATAACATTAAATTAAAGAATTATATAAGATTTATATAGGATATATTCATACAAATTCATGTAAATAAGAAAATACAATTATTCTGTTATCCACCAATTTTGTTCTCCAGCTTCAATGCCCATCTATACCTGCACATGCATGAATAAGCAAAGAGAGGATGATAAAAAAAATTTAAAAAAATAATAAACCCAAGGAAAAGAATGAAATGAGGAGGAAAGATAAAATGAAGAATTAGGTTCGTTTATTCTATAGCTTCAAAGCCTATCTGTACCTACACATGCATGAAAGGAGAGGATGATAAAAAGAATAATAATAATAATAATAATAATAATAAACCTCAATGAAATGAGTTTCATAATACATTATTTGCAACTCCAAATGCACCATTACAGAGCGTGAGCACCATTCCATTTTTCCATCATTGTATACTTCCTCTTCAATTTTATAATCTTCCAATTTTCCCACCCTACAATGCCTTTACCCTTTTTCTCATTTCATGAGTGAAAGGCTTAAATAAAAAAGATTTAAAAGATTTATGTTATTTATTTGAACTGCCTTTCCATGAGAAGTATTATAGCTTATTTAGTTTTTTTCTTTATTGCATAAACTTTCACTTTTATTTTTGGAAGGTTTCATTTATTTCATGAAGTCATGTAAATCTTTAAAATTGCAATAAGATTTTAGTAATTTATTAAAGTAAAAATATGTTTTTTTGAATAATGGATAAGCCCTTCCAATGAAATATGTATGGCATGTAAATCTTTAAAATTGCAATAAGATTTTAGTATTTTATTAAAGTAAAAATATGTTTTTTAAATAATGGATAAGCCCTTCCAATGAACTATGTATGGCTGTAGAGCTAATTCTTCTTACCTATTCTATAGTTGATTTCTTTAGAAGGTTGCCTTTATTCCTATTAAAAATTTGCTCCATGATTTTAATTTAAAAATTAGTTACCTTTATTTGTTTTAAAAATCTACTTTATGATTTTAGTTAAAAAAATTAGTTACCTTTATTTTATTTTTTAAAAATGTTATATGATTTGTGTTTAGTTATTTAATCATTAAAATATGTCAAAAAATATATGATAAAAAATAGAGTGTGACATAAAATTAAGCTAAGATTTATAGCATGAATATAAGAGATTTTATTAGGTTTTGTTTTCTCTTGATTTTTATAACCATTCATTTTTATTTGAAAATACCTTATTATGTATAAATGAATTGAAATTTATATGGTTATATTAAATTTTTTTTTAAAAATGGTTTCTAATGGAGAATGAAATAATTTTGGGGTTTTTCACAATAGGCTCAGTTGGGAAACTTGTAGGGCGAAAAGGATACAAGGGGGCTAGAGAGCTTCTTAGCTTCTCCAGCATAGGTGTAGGAAAGTGGAACTTTGAGATTGGTCATGCCGGTTGTCCTCTACAATTGTGAGGTTTGGGGGAGCAGCATGTCAAATCATAGGTGGAGATAGTTGGAAAGAATTCAAAAGCATCTTATCACCAGTAGTCTTAAAGTTAAAGCAATTGTTCCATATGAGATTCTTTTTGCGGAGGCTGGTACTTTCCTAATGGAAGCTGTTGTGATATCACGATTACTAAGTTACCCAAAAAAGATTGAAAACATGGGGAATCACCGGTGGCCCAAAGTGGTGGTGAACGAGGTGTTAGATCGGAGGAAGAAGACGTGGATAAAGCAAAACATCAAGTGTTTGGGAAAATGGGACATTAAGTTGCATGAGTGTCCTAACACCAAAGAGGAAATAAAAAAGTATGTGTTAGAAAAATTCAGGACTGCAATGTGGATAAATCAGACAAGGGCATAAAAAAATGCATTATATTAAAGAGTTCAATCCCACTTGGGAGCATAGGGATCAAGCATGCTTAAGTGCCAATCTTAAAGGTAAGGCTAGGCTCTTAGTGGCACAATTAAGGACCAGTTCACACCATCTTAGGTGCGAAACTAGTAGATGGACGGTTCCCAAGGAAAGGTGGGAAGATAGGACTTGCATTTTCTGTAGTGATAGAGTGGTTGAAACTGAGCGGCATGTAGTGCCCCTCATCTTGTCGTCTATCAGACTGATGTTTGCTTAGACTTTATGATAGTGTCTTAGACCATAGATGATGGATCTCTTGTTATCTTGTTACTTCATTATGTACCTAATCAGTAATGATTGTTGATGTTGGGTTCTGTTATTTTATGCTTTAGAATTTGACAAATAAACTAGATGTTACAGATGTTTTGATGTTAATTGCAATATTGGATTGTAGGAGGATTGAATGTTTTATGTTGTTGACTTGTATCAGATACCTTGTTCAACATAGTTAATCGTTTATTCATAAACATGAATGGAACAGTGTTATATTACTCGCTCTTGAGTACCCTACACCACTGCGATTTCCATTCACTATAGGACTGTATGTGGATATATATCTTGTTATGTTTAACCGTACGTTGTTGCAGGAATGCAGGTACTAGGCATCGACTCCACCTGATTACCAGGTCTGAGCATGCCTTCGCCAATGGATTGGTTGTTGGAGTTAACGTGAGGTCCCTAGTCCGTGTTGTCTAGTTGTTAGGTTATCCTTTTGGTCATTGTCTGTCATTCGATCATGACTTGCAGACAGGTAATATTGCACCTTGGAGTCTAACTAGGTTAGAAAGTGTCTAAGTGTGTAAGGTGTCGTTGTGCATTAAATAGAATTATATTACGGAAAGTATAATGTTGATAATTAAATGGATTGATAAAAGATAATATTGGGTATAATGTCGATAATTGTTGATTATTGTTGTAAATAAATTATTATTTTATTAGAAGTATAGTTGTTAAATATAGATTGTAAGAAATTTTGTATTATTTAATATAATATTATTTACAATAAATATTTAAATAAATAAAATAGTTGTAAGTTATGTTGTAATTAGTGATTTACAACTAAATTAATAAAATAAATTAATATATAGTTGTACAATTATGGATTGTTGTAATGTTAAAACTTTATTGAATAAAATATGCTTGGTCGGCTATAAAATAATTAAATGTTGTCGGAATTGTGTGTTAATATTTAAAAAAGGAATAACCTCTTGGGATTATTAAATTAAATAAAAGTCTATCTCGAGGAGGGAGATGCACGGGATCACGTGCCGAGTTCCTTAGTAGATGAGAGAGACTGTGTTATAAAAGAAAGGCTTGTTGAGGCAAAGAGGATAGCATTACAAGTGAAAGAAAAGAGTAGAAGGCTGGGAAAAGAAGCGTGGAACTTCAGCAATTGAAACGGACTCAGCGATTCGATAATCAAATCCAGGTTCCACTGAATGCATAATTCCTTTCTTCTGAATCTGAATCTGTGGGTGTTGATCGTTTCCTTGTTTCTAAATGGATTGTTTTGGTTGAATTTCTCCTTCAAGAGATATTTTAGTTTGCAATTAAGTTGTTTTCTGCATCCCTCCGATGTTTAATCTGAGATATATATCTTAACATTTCCATTAAATGGTTTATCACTAGTTTTTATTACTGGTTGCGGTAATGTTGTAGACCTAGTGCTCTTTTAGACTAGAAAGAATTGATTCCTCCGATTTTTCATACTCTCTGATCAATAAACCAACGCTGCTGTAACACAGTCAAGAGATCATCTGTAGCGCTTGGTTATATGTTTGCCTTGCTTGTGCCGATTTGTACATGCTTAAAAGTTTCTAAAGCCTTTTAACGAATCTATTCTGTGCATATCTATTCCAGCCATCTTATGTTTGAATTATGTCTGTGATTGCTGTGGTTTTAAATACTTATTTCTGCCAACCATTGTTGGCTGTGAGGGGACAAAAGTCTGACATTTATCAGACATATATTATTAAAATCAGACTTTTATTAAGTTCTAAGATCTTCATAGAATGAAATCGCTGTAGGGGTTTTGTATTGTTTCAAGACTAATTTACATTTGTAAATGGTGGGTAGCGAATGGCCAAATTGAAGATAAATAAGGTGAGGCCACTGTTTCTAGATGTAGATTGGTCTGTAATATCCGTGTCCTCCATCCGTTCGGTGTTTGAGGAGCTCATTGCCCAGTTGATGGGAGTCGGTCTGCATTTGTAGAGGAAGTGTGGACCCCAAATAACACTAAGATGTTAGCTGCTTCATTCATGTTTTGGCTTGTGAATAAAATCTGAAAATACCAAAATTTGTAGAAGAGTCATGGATTTCATGGGTCCATCATAGAGGAGCAAATATCCTATCGAAGACTTTGATTTTTATAGAAGACTCCACGATATCGTGGGTTCCAGGTATAGAAGATAGCCGCTGCCTATTGAAGAAGAATTCATCAGTTTGACGGAATGGTTTTTCCAAGGAAATCATGTATTCATATCTGTATTTTTGCGGATCACAATAGGGCAGTATAACAACATCAAGGTGGAGTGAATCCCATTAAAGCATTGTATCATCAAATATTTCAAATTCATATGGTTCGCATTATATATCAGACTTTCACCGCCTGAGGCATCAAATAGTGTTTAAAGTAAAAGAAGCGTGGTATTACTGCAAGTACCGCTCCTTTCAAATCACAAGTTGCAGCTAGTAAAGGAAGTTCGTGGGTTATCTCAGGTCTGCGTAAGGAGAACGAAGAGAATCAGCCTAAATAATTCTGGGTTTTAGGATTTTAAAGAGTGAAGAGGGAAAATGTGTGGAATGCTCGCAGTGTTGGGTTGCATTGACATGTCACAAGCCAAACGAGCTCGCATAGTCGAACTCTCCCGAAGGCTAAAGCACAGAGGTCCAGACTGGAGTGGAATCTCTCACCATGACAATTTTTTTTCTTGTGCACCAGAGACTGGCCATAGTGGATCCAACATCTGGGGATCAACCATTATATAACGAGGACAAAACAATAGTTGTTACTGTGAATGGAGAGATTTACAACCACAAGGAATTAAGGAAAATGGTACTCAAATCCCGCAAGTTTAGGGCTGGGAGTGACTGTGAAGTTATTGCCTATCTTTGGATTTCAGGATACTGACTACTGTTACTCATGTGGTTTGAATACATTGATAGTATGAAGAATATGGTGAGGATTGCGTCAACATGTTGGACGGAATGTTCTCTTTTGTTCTTGTGGACACCCATGACAATAGTTTTATTGCAGCTCGTGATGCTATTGGCATCACACCCCTCTATACAGGCTGGGGCCTTGATGGATCAATATGGTTTGCATCTGAAATGAAAGCTTTAAATGACAATTGTGAACGTTTTGAATGCTTTCCTCCTTGACATTTATATTCGAGCAAAGGAGGAGGCTACCGAAGATGGTACAACCCACCTTGGTTCTCAGAAGATATTCCATCAGTTCCATACGATCCCTTGGTTTTGCGACAAGCATTTGAGAATGCCTCCATAGCAGTCTTAATATTCCCACTTAATATTATTCATCGGTCAACAAGATTATCCTTCCTCCGTGTCATGAGAAATATTATTTTGTCACTATTATACAAGGTACGCATTTCATTCAAATGTCTCACTCAATTACATTCACTAAAAGCACCACAAACTGTTAGTAATAAGATTAGAAGCAGTCTTTGCGTAGGGACAAATCTAGCAGCAGAGGACAAATCTGTGGTTGCAGACGCAACCCTAGACAGCTCACCAACTCTGCGCGGAATCTGATGCACTTCACTAAGAAGAAGTCACATTTTGGAGGCAGAAACAGAGTCTTCTTATTTACTTTCCATGCATTAAGATTTATCGTTTCAATTCTAGTCTGCAGAAACCCGTCATTGTATTCTAGGGTAGTTGTGCTTTCTTGTATGCATTTCATTTGATTGGCTTAGATTAACCCTAAGGAATGTTTATTTTCTTTACAATGTGTTTGAATGCATGTGTGTATTAATAGTAGTACTATTAATATCAATGTTATTATTAGTATCATTATTATAATTATAATTATTATTATTATTATCATTTCAAAAGTATAGTTGACTGTTTAAAAGCCAAATTAAATTGGGAATTTAGAATAATGTTGCCAATATTTATTTGATTAAAAGAAAATCGTTGTGATTACATATATTATGGTTAATGAAATTTAATTTAGATTGACATTGGTTTTAATATGGTTTCTTCATTTTGTTAAGATAATGGTTTAAGGAGTAGGTATATAATTATTGTATTGGAAATTTGATTTAAAGGTATTAGATAATTAGTTAGTGTGAATTGAAATTGTATGAAATGGTCAGAGTGTATGTTGTCAAGGGTTCATTTCCAGAGGCCAAGGTTGTTGTGTTCGACTTCATGTAATGTGTTGATAAGTGTCCTGAGTTATTGAAGTCATGTCGCCTTTTGTCATGTATAAAGAATTTGGTTATGGCATTGTGAAAGAATGTAAATATTCTAAATGCATCATGATGTGTAGAAAGGCTCTTCATGAATGTTGTGATTTATCTATTTATTTGTTTGGGATGTTGTGTTGGATTAGGCAATGGGGAGACGTCAATATTCATGAAAAAGTATTTTTCTTATGAGTTACTTCATTGGAAGCCATGGAAAATGTATTAAGAGTATGTCCTTGTAATTGAGATGATATGCAAGAAGGTAAATGCCTTGCATTATTACATGTATATGTTCATATCAGAATAATGGTTATGGAAGATGGTTAATGCCTTGCATGGTTTATGTATCATCGTCGTCATGATGATGTTTGCTATGTTGTTGAGTAGGGTCTTCTAGATGCAGGTAGGGGAGTGGCTTTCAAGGTGGGGCTGGCGCCCAAAGTGGCAGTCAGGATAACCCGTTGGAAGTAGATTAATCAAGTGATAACCTAAATAATGAATTAGGGGGTTGGGTAGTTAAGCACACTAAACAAGATAAGTGGATGCCTCACTCATGGCTCAAGTGCTTGTTTAGGCTTGAGATGAGATGAGAAGGCCTGGAATGGCAAGATCAACTACCTTGTCCTCATGAAAGGTATGTTGATTCCGCATGAGCGTTGTATGGGGGCCGCGAGTCGGGAGAGGCTGCCAGGACAACCCAAGATGGGGGCCGGGGCCTAGGAAGGCTTACCAGGACAACCCATGACAAGCCATGTGATGACACTTCTCCCTACTGCAGCCTAGCATTCCCTAGTTGTACTCTCCCCATTCGTTATGTGTTGCCTCTGGAAGTTAAGTTAAGTTAAGTTAAGTTAAGTTAAGTTAAGTTAAGATAAGTTGTGTTGTGTTATTTATGTTATTGCCATGTGTTGTATTGGCATTTGGTCGTCCTTTGTTCATGTTAGTCTTGTCTACCTAACTGTTATTGTTTGGGACCTCATGTTAACTCCTAGCTCGGGGGGTGGACCTTAGGGTTCCACATGGTCGGGTGGAAGAGCTATTATATCCATTGGTTACTCTTGTCGAAGTTCATGTGCAGAAAAGATTTACCCCAGTTTCAGACAATTGTACTTGTACCAGTTGATGAAGATGTATGTGTATAATCTTGTACCAGATTTGTGTAACAGATCAATCATAATGTATGTGATCCTGATGTAGTCTAAAAATGGCAATGTAATGATGCCATGATGTACTTATATGAAAGCATTTCAGTTATGTATTTAAGCATGTAGATTGTATTACTTGATGGCATGTAATGAATATGAATCAGTTATTCAATTGTGCATTGGATTTAGATCAGTTACTGATGAATGTTAAATTATGTTAGTTGGTTTGTAAAGTAATGCAGCCTTGTATCCTTAGAGAATATGTCGTAATTAGTTATGTTAACATTTCTTTGTTATCTTAATCATTTTAAAAAAAAAAATGTTCCTGTTTCATGTAGCATAAATGTGTATTTCTTTAAGGTGTTCAAGGCGGGCGTTACACGGCACTTCAATAGGGAGTGTGATGTGTACAAGGATATCCATATGTACCAGGATAACAATGTGAATGTTTACAGTTTTAGTGAATTATTTGAGGAAGAGAGGCTTCACAACACGATCTGACTGTTGGTCAAGATTCATAGGAGGTGGGACGACATCGAAAGGAACTTGAAGAAATCCTAGTGCATTTGGCACTTGGTCCCATAGACTATTTGATCTCGTGGACATTATTAAAACTCATTCATTCATTCATACTGTAATTTTAGTGAGCTAGATTTTTAATTACTCATTACTCACTAAATTTATCATAATCCAAACTTTATATAAGAATGTACCATTTGTTGATATAAATTTGGGTTGATAATTCATATTTCTATTGTCAAATGTTTTGATTAGAAATAGGGTTAGATTGTGTAACCACTTATTATATTGGTTGGATTAAATTATCATTTTGGATGAAATACAATTGACTAAAATTATGTAGTATGGAGGAATCATGAGATAAAATAAGGAGAAACAATTAATATTTTAAATTTGGAATATTAATTACTCACTAAATTTATCATAAAAATAATATTAAAACTCTTTTTAAAAACTCTTTTTAATATATATCTTTTCCCCTCCTTTGTAATTTATTATAAAATAAAAATAGAACTTTTTTTTTTTAACTTTTGTATTTTTCTTAACTTTTTATTACATTCTAATGTATTAAAAAGATAGTAGAGAAAAAATAGTTTAAGAAATCAAATCAAGATTTATATAGTAGAATTTTATATTATATGCCATAATATAATATATGCATTCTTTTTTTTTTTAAAGATAGCATAGACAAAAAAAATAGTTTAAAAGATCAAATAAAGAGTTATATATTATAGAATTTTATATTATATATTATAATATTATATATGTATTCTAATTTTTTAAAAGAAAAAATATTTAAAAAAAATAAAATGAAGAGTTTTTTTTGGTTATATATATATATTATATATATATCCCCCTCCTTTATAATTTTTTAAATCCATAGCATAGAATAATTACATATATATGTGTATGTGTGTGTGTGTGTTTTCAATATCATTTTGGTAAGTTTTAATATTTACTAAAATTATAGCTCTACAACTCTTTAAAAAATAAACCTATGATTTTATTTAAATGTTACTCTATGTAGTTATTTTATACAACTTTTTATTATTTAACTTATTAAATAGAAGACATTTAGGAAAATATTCATCTTCATAATTGTAATTATGGATTGTTTAGAAATTAATTTGTGTTAAATTGTGTTATATTAAATTATTTTATTTTAGTTATATAAAGGGAATCTTTGTATGCTTCTCATTTACCCCTCTTTCTCTATCTTTAAATTTTCTTAAGAGGATGGCTACTTCCAAGCCCACTCATGTCAAGTAAATATTATTATTAGTAAATATTGTGATTGGAGTTGCTTAAATTTTTTCTCTTATTATGAATTTCCTTACAATTAAACTTTTTATAAGACTATTTAATAATGAAATATGTGATGAGCTAAAATTAATTAATGGTGTTGATATTTTAATAATATCATATGTTTATTTTTCCTAAAACATTGAATTGGTTTTAATAATATAGCTGGAAATTGTATTTATAGTTTATTTTATATTGAAAAGAATTACTAAATAAAAATCAATGATATGATATTTTTTTACATGTTTTTAATAAAAAAATGGTAGAAAGGAAAATAAATAAATAAAAGAATTACTAAAGAAGGTACCTACAAAAGGTCAAGATGAAAAAGATACAAAAATAAATAAATAAAAACAAGCAGACCTTTAAGATCTACTTGTTTAAAACTCTCAAGCAAGTGCACTCAGGTATCAATATTTCAAGAAAAGCTATGGTAATTACAGACAAATTTATCAACAAGATGTTTGAAAAAATTGCAACCGAGGCAGCCTACTTTGCTTACCACAACAAAAAGAATATCATCAACATACGAGAGACTCACATAGCTGTGAGGGTTTGTCTTCCTCAAGTGCTTGCATAGTGTGTAGTTGCTCGCTGTCAAAGATAGTTGCTGAGTTCATGAAGGCTTGATCTTTTTGTCTCTATTTTGAATTATGTTTTAGTTTGTGTGAAGGGTTATTATCCCTAACTTTTGTATAAGGGAAGTCTCCATAAATAATTTATGAAGGAATTTTTGGTTTTAGATTATTGAATCTTTATATTAAAATTTCATATTAATCTTTCAAATTATGTCTTACTTTTTAAAAATAAAACTATAATTTTATATATTTCCATTTCTAAATTAAATTATATGTAGGCTTAAAGTAACACGTGATTGTTTAATTTTTAAATAATAATATATATTGGTTTGTGTAAAGGTGTTAGATTAAGATTTTTTAATAAATGCTCATAAAAGCTAATATGAGAAAGTCCTTTAAAGGGCAAGTATAGATGATACTACATATTAAAATTCCTCAATATAATCTTATAGTTATAATATTTATTTTATAGGGCAAGTAGAGATAATTACTTGGTCTTAATGAGACAAGATTACTTGGTATTAGTTGGTATTAATCTTATCATGGTTTAATAAAAATTCAAAGATATAAAAATATGAGTAGAGAATTACAAAACAAGTCCTAAAAAGGTAAAACTAGAGGTAGTAGTTTCATTATAGATTAAAAAATTAAGCTCTTAATTGCCATGGAATTGCCAAAAAGCCCCTATAATATGCATTAGAAAATGACACCATCTAGACCAAAAGAAATATTGTGGACCTTAAATGAAAAATATAACTAAGCATGTAATACTTTATCTACTTCCAACTATTGAAAAGAGATCAAATAACTTCCTCACTTAAGGCATAAACAATTTAGATAGAATAACTTATAGCTACCAAATTATGTAATGTTAGGGATACAATTAGGGTTAGGGTTATAGCTACATTTAGGGATAGGGTCTACAAATAGAGTTTAGGTCAGGAGTAGGGTTAGAATTAGGGTATTCAAAATGTATTATGTATTCAAAATGTAATATTATTCTAAAGATCAAAAGAAGGTAAATAAAGAAATTATTTGAGGATGATCATAGATTCATAAAGCCTTAAAGCTCCATACTTCATACTATTTTCAAAGAGGCTACTTAGAGGTTTATACTAAGGGTTAGAGTTTATAATTTTATTTTTATCTTAACATAGATTTAATTTCTAATTTTACAATATGATTTTAAGGTGATGACAAAGTTCAAACATATTCTTCATATAAGCAAATTGGATGGCAATACACAAACAATAAATAACTCAAGTCCAAGTGAATGTAAAATTTAGTTTAGTCACACACACAAAGTGAATGTGAAATTTAGTTCATACACATCTTACACACATAAAGTGAATGTCAAAGTTCATTCACATAAACATGTGCACACATAGTGAATACCAAAACTAACTTTCAAACCTACCCATCCACACACAATGAAAACCATAGTTAATCTACACACATACACTTGACACAAAGTGAACATCAATGTTTTTGTACCCACATAGAGTGAGTGGCAAAGCTTATTCACACACACACACACACACACACACACAAACACTTCACATGAAGTGAATACCAAAGTTAACTTTCAAACATGCACACAATGAAAGTCAAAATTTATTCAAACACACAAAGACTCACAATGAACATTATTGAAGTTTGTTTCTAGACACATTTCACAAAAAAGATAAAATGAAAGTTTATTCATACATCACACAAAATGATATCCAAAGTTCATTCATACACACACAAAAAAAGGAATGATAGTTCTTTCAAGCACATTCCACATAAAGTAAATATCAAAGTTCATTCATACACTCTACACAAAATGATATCCAAGGCTCATTTGTACACACAAAATAAAGAATTTCAAATCTTTCAATTGCATTCTACATAAAGTGAACATCAAAGTTTGTTCATACACTCCACAAAATGTGATAGTTGAAGTTCATTCACTTCACAAAATGTGTTACCTTAAGTTCATTCATAAATAAAGAAAAACTAAATGTAAAAGTTCTTTCAAGCTCACATAGATACACAACAAATTTGAATGTTGGTTCAAACACATATACCACACAAAGTGAATACCAAAATTATTTTTTTTAAAACACACACCACAAAGTGAATGCCTAAATTAACTTTCCCACACACACAATTTACATAAGCAAAAATTGAATATGCCAATGTTCAAACATAATTCATGTTCACACAAATTTAGTATAAGCATGCATTAACACTTAAGTTCAAACATTCCAAACTCTGAACACACTTATAAAGTGGGTGCCAAATTTATAAAGCAAGGTAAAGTTCAATTACACACACTAGACAAAGTGAATGCCCAAATTAAATTTCACACACACAATTCACACAAAATGAATGTCAAAGTTAAAACACACACTTTACACATATAGAAAGTGAACATGTGCCAAATTTTAAACATGATTCATATACAAAGTTAGTTCAATCACACACAAGTAAATGCTCGAGTTCAAATATGCCAAAGAACAAACACATACAAAGTGAATGCCAAAGATAAAGCACACTCTTCACACAATGTTAGTTCAATCACTTCACATAGTTGATTAAAACATACACTTCATACATATATGTTTTTTAAAAGTTATTTTGTGTAATACTTGGTCAATAGGAAATTAGTAACATGGATTTTTATTATCCTACATTATTTAAGTATTGCACGGTTCACCTAATCTCTTGATTGCTTAGAATTTATTTAGTTCATTCATGATTTACATCATGTGCTTATTCATTTAATACTACTCAATTATTTTTATTTGCAAAAAAAAATTGAATTTCTTATTGTATTTATAGCCTTGTCTATCAACAACTACATGTAATGACTTTCCATAAAAATAAAAATCTAAACTATTTAGTGATAGGCCTATAAATATTTGTGCCTATCAGCGATTTAATAGCACCTTTGGTGCTTTTACTAGTTTAACCACATTTAACCATCAAATTTGCACCGCAATAGCCAAAGAACCAAAAAAATTACAAGCCGGAAACTCTAGCATCATGATGACACCACATCTCATATCCACAAGATTTAAAAAGTAACACACTTTAAGTTGGTCATTACTGGAATCCACACCCCCCACAAAGATATAATTACGACACAGTACAGCACAATGAGCAACATAAATGTTGACAGAATCTTGTCGGACTGTAGTAAATGAGTTATTGTCAAAATTGAATTCTTTCATGATTATAAACCCGCTTGTATTACTGAACCTCCCAGAAGCCGGCACATTTCTCCACTTGATCGAATACAACCTCCCAAAATTTGATACACAGTTAAGAATGTATTGACTATTAACGCCAGTATTATTCTTATTTTTTCCCATAGTCTTGTGTGAGGATCGTAAACTTGAATGCTCTGCCTGTGAGTGCAGAGTACATACAACTTGTCATCAATAAAAGTACCAAACCAGCAACACTGACACTAATCAGGATTCATGCGAGGAAAAAAAGTCCCGCTTGTTTTTGGCTACATTGAAAACATAGTTTTCTACTAGATGGGGATTGATAGCTTCTCTTGAATTCTTATCGAGACCACTGGCAATATAGACAAGACCTTCGAGCGATGGTGACACTGCACATGCAAAAGAGTGTTGACGAAAGGCAGAAATGGTGAATGAGAAATCATTTCCCATAATGTTGTATATTTTTTGGGGACTGAAGGCAGTCTTTCCCACCATTTCTCAAAGGGGTAGTAGGGGGAAAAGACCGAATAGGTGTGATAGTTCCAATGGTTGGGAGGGTAATTGTCATAATTTGATCCATTAGTAGAGCGTATTTTCATTATTGCTTAAATATAAAAATATCAATAAAAGTAACTTTTTGTATTAATAACTATTGTTTTTAAACATGTCAAACATGTATCATTGATAATGTCAAACATGTATCATTGATAAACCAAATTTTTCCAACTACCCATTCAATAGTACAACATGAACAAACATCCCTTTTCAACTTTTAACACTACATGGAACAAAAGATAATATAATTTATCCTAAATAAAATTCACATCTGAATTTATAACAAAACTATTATTAAATATTATGTTCAAAATTGTACAATCTTCCAATTACTTTGTCCACCTATAGACAGATTCTTGTTAACATCAATACATGCTTCTTACTCTATATAAAATATTAAATGTGCAACTACTGGATCCTCAACCAATTAATCCGGTATTGTAATGAACAATGACAGGTACCCAACTTGACATAATTACAAAATATTATTTTTAATAAATCAGTCCATCTCTCCCAAATATTGTGCAATAAATGCCCAATTTGGAGACTTCAATAACCAGATTCGAGAGTACCTGTAAAATAAATGAATAGATGTGAGGCTCCCCATTTAAAAAATCAAATCACAAAATTGATGACACCAAATTTCAAAATGTATAACTTATCCGTGCCCATTTCAAATGAAAATCAAATCACACAATTAATAGATCAAATTTGAAAATTGCCTCTCTATCCATGGAACGCTGAATTTCAAAAAAATGGAGGGAATTAATCTATAAAATGAACCAATGATTCATATCATCATTTTCATTCTAATGAGTCACAAAGAATATCAGACTTGCAAGAAGTATCAAAATAACAGACCTGCAAACTGCTACAAGGCTTAGGTGGCACATTGTCTTCTTCTCAAATCAAATTTTTATATTTATTTCTATAATATGTTCTTATATTGATATGTTACCAAGCATTTTCTTCTTGGAAGACAAAAAGTTTATGATTCCTTTATGTTATGACTGCAAGTGGTTTCATGTTATAACAATAGACAAAAATATAGTTGCTATGTAGGAATTATAGTCCTGAAACATCTTTTAGCAACATTTCAGAGTGGAACATTCCTTGTTCATATTTAACTTGGTGTTCTTGATATTTCAGTGCCCTTTTTAATTTTAATGATATATGTATCTACTCTCAGCATGTTATTCTGCTCTGTTAAATGTTATAGCTCTCTGTGTCAATGGTGGAGTCTAAGTATTTTGATTAAAGAGGTGGAGTCCAAGTAATTTGAACTAGATAAGGAGTGCAAGTCTGTGAGGAAGAATAGGAATTTTTTTGAGTTTCATTGTAATGCAAGACCAATGAAATCTATATTTGTCCATTTCAATTGACAAATCTTATTTATGTGTGGTTACTCCGTTATGCATGGATGCTCATTGAGCTAGAGAAGCACAACAATTCTCAATATTGTTATAGTTAAACCATCAAAAGAAGATGAGGTTGAAAATAATCCTCATGCTATACAGAAAGGTCTAGGAAAGATTCATATTAGTATGATGTGTGTCAAAAAAAATCTTCTAGTTGTATGTGGATTTCAACAAGAACTTGTTGCAAACAATTTGGATGGCCAAAGCATTTCATGCTATGCAAAGATTACTTATGATGAGAATGATATCACTAATGCCATTGAGATCTATAATAGTCCAAGTGGTGCAACATAGTTCAAGACCTCAAATAATGATTCTATTGTTTGTGTGTCTGATCTGGGATGTTAGAAACCCAAGCTTGCCATTTTCAAATGAAACAAAGCCAGTGAACTATGTATGTTGTTCTAAATCTGCAACCAAAGGTATTGGCTTGGATAAATTATGAAGCCAATAGATTGTGCAGATCAAACGACCCTCAGGATTTTATAAGGTTCTGAGGGTGTTGTTAGAATAGAGAATAGTGTGATTGGTTGCATTGACCAACTTAGCAAAGGCGGGGCTTGGTTTCGTGTTGATTAAAGGTATATAAAATAATGAAGCCTGTGGTTTTATATCATGGCCTTTGCCTTAGCAAATGAAATAAACCCTGCTCAAGTTTTCACCAAGCTTTTTATTTATTTTCTTATAACATTTTACCAACATGTTGAAATTCATTTTTAAAATTGAACAATGTTGAAATTGCAATATTAAAAGATTAACCAGAAAGACTTTAAATAAACAAAAATACTAACTTAAAAGAAATATTAATATACATATAATTGTAATAATCATTAAAAAACCATAATCATAGTTTACCATTTCATGTTAAGAACAAGGAGAAAGTTGGCATAAAGTACATAGTTTTTCTCATTTTTAAATTCTGTGAAATGATATTCAATGTGGACTTTTCTTTCCGTATAGAGCCCCTAAGAGATCCACATACCAATATATGATATTGGCAAAAAAAATTCCACACTTGGAATGCATCTTTTAAATGTCAGTCTCTTACTTTGTAATTTGGCAATTCAAATGTCTACTCTTAACTTGGTGTTCTTGATATTTCAATGCCCTTTTTAATTTTAATGATATACGTATATATTCTTAGCATCTTATTCTGGTCTGTTAAATGTTATAGCTCTCTATGTCAATGGTGCAATCCAAGTATAGGTCTGAATCTACTCCCCATGATACATGTTCAAGTGTGGAACAATGATCAATTTCATCATGTTAGCAAGAACTCAAATATTATGATGTACACATTTTTTTGGGCCTTGTGATATGTAGTAGATACGCTAGGTCACTATTTTCTAAGTGTCATTCTTCCTTTGTTTTTTTTTCTGATATATATATAACATATAACATGTAACATGTAAAATACTATAATGTACATCATGTATTAGATTGAAAAAAAGCTTATGAAAAAAGTTATGTAATGATGTTTCAGAAAGAAGCTTTTTCAATTCAATCTTTTCATTCTAGTTATTTCAATTTCATCCTTCTCATTATGCATATATGTAATGAATTTGTACCATCAATGTTATTGACCACCATCCATGATCCATGATCCATGATGAAGAGACATATGATAACATAATTTTGATTTGAATACTTTTGAATTTAATTGTGTTCAACTTTTTTCCATACAGAAGCATTCAAATCAAATTTATTATGCACTCTAGAAATCTAATGTTCATTGTCATGAAGGATCATGAAGTTTGATGTATAACATTTAGGGTGGACATTCATTACATGTTTTTGCTAACAATTATTAAATGACATCATTTTATTTAGGCATTATGGTAGCAGGAAAGAGAAGATCTAGAAGAACAAGTCAAAGGCCTAGGACTAGGTTGCCAAGGGGAGTCAAATTGAATGCAATTGACTCAGGTGATGCTGAGACTTCAATCAACCCACCTAAAAATAACACTGATTGTAGTCCAGTTAATGATAGTACAGTTAACATGGATGTTTCTACTAGTTCTGCTCAAAAACATGGAATGAAGGCAAAAATGAAGAGAGGGGAATGGACAGAACAAGATATGGATGGTGCAATCAAGGATGTCAAGGACAATAAGTTCTCCATAAGAACAATTGGAAAAAGTGGGGTATCCCTTGCACTAGTTTGGCAAATTGGTTGACAGGAATAACAATCACGAAAACAAAGGGACCACCAAAGGTTTTATCAATGGAAGAAGAGATGGAAGTTGTCAAATGGTGCAAAGATTTGGCTCAACTTGGTCATGGTATGGAGGTTGCTCAGTTGAAGTCACACATTGCACAAATTTGTCAAGGAAGGCCAAATCCTTTCACAAATGGTTTACCAGGTAGATCATGGTGGACTGGTTTTCATAGATGTCATCTAGATTTGACAATAAGGATTGCTGAGGGTCTTGACTAGGATAGAGTAGTGATGTTGCATCCAAGCATTGTGGTAAATTTTTATGACAACTTGGAAAAACTTTATTATGCTAATCATTATGGCCCCCAACAAAGATATGGAAATGTGATGAAACAGGTGTTCAAGCAAGTAGAAATTGTGGGTTGCGAGTTATTGGAAAGTTGGGCAGCAAAAGTGTGCCACAAATTCTATCAAAAAGCAGAGAGTGGATAACCAATTTATGTTGTATTAATGCAGCAGGGCATAGTATACCTAGGTTTTATCTTTTCAAGGGCAAAAGGCAGCTAAAAAACTATATAGAAAATTATGAACCAGCGGCGTGCATGGCAGCCCAACCACATGCTTGGATGACCAAAGAGCTCTTCTTGAATTGGCTGCACCATTTTGCTAAATTTGTCCCTAGTGGAGCTTCAACCACAAATAGACATCTACTCATTTTTTATGGACATAGAAGCCATGTGGCTTACAACATAATTCAAGAAGCTAGATCTTTGTGCATTAAACTTCTTACTTTGCATGTGCATACCAGGCATAAACTTCAACCTTTGGATGTTAGTGTCTTTGCACCATTCAAGTCATACTTAAAAAATGAAAGGTCCAAGTAGATGGCAAAAAAAACCCCACATTGAAATAAGGAGGGCAGAATTGGCTGAACTAAGTAGCAAAGCTTTCAAGCTTGCCCTTACATCTGAAAATATCATATTAGGTTTCTGAAGGATTGGAATTTGGCCACTAAATAGAGATGCTCTTTCCAATGACATGAGACCAAGTGAATCTTTCTTTGTTGAAGAAGAAAATGAGGTTGCAGGTATTGCAAGCATTTTAAGGTTGGCTGGATATGAAGAGGTTGATGTGTAAAATTGTTTGGCACAAATGGCAAGGAGACAATCAACACTAACAAATGAAGTGAATGACAACATAAGTTCAACTACTCATGTCATTCAAACACAATAGTCAAATGAAGAAGAGGATGCCATGAGCTTGCCAACACAAGTTAACCCACCAAATTGGGTTAAAGAATCTACCAACAACCTTGGAATCCATATTGATTTTGAAAATGAAGAAGTGTCATTATCCATGCCTTCCCCTCCTCCACTTCCAACAATCAAGGTTATTCATTATTATGCAGATACCACATATTGGGAAACTACAGATTTAGATGCTACTGATACAACATTGTAGCAAGTGAAATGTAATGAACGTTCATTGAAGAACTTTGAAGGTAATGAAATAGAAGACCAACAAGTGAGATGCAGTCAAGGCTCTTTAAAGAACTTTCTCAAGCTACCAATTGAAATGGTTCATAAGAGACCCAATCCCCTAGATGACAGTGCACTGAGGCTAGGTAGGCAGTCCCATATTCTTACCACAGATGATTATCTAATCCTGCATGAGCAACAAGAGGCAAGGAAAATAGAACTTGAGGAACTAAAAGAAAGAAAAAACAATAGGTAGAGGTAAAGAAAATCTGTCTAATTGAAGAAAAAAAAAGAAGGGAAGAGCAGAAGCTTGAAAGACAATTAAAGAGACAAAAGAAGGAAGAAGAAAAGCTGCAGCAACGAAGGGCGAGAGAATTGAAGAAAGAACAAAGGCAAATGGTCAAGGATAGGAATTCAAAACATGTTGCAAGAAATTTAGGGCATTTGAGTACTCCATCAACCCCTCTACCTAAACAACATCATATTCTAAGGGATATGTACAACATATTAAGCCCTGCTTATGTTGCCCTTACAGACCAACAAGTGACTAGAAATACAAATTCAACACATGAGGGAAGCAGTTCAAGGTGTTTGAGTACTCCATCAACATCTCTACCTGAACATCATCAAATTTTGAGGGATATGTACATCATATTAAGCCCTGCTTATACTACCTTTAACAACTTCCAAGTGACTAGTCACAGCCCCCCTCATTCCCCTATAAAGCAATTCCAATTTTCTTGGCTTTTAGATGAAACAATGTTTCATCATCTTGTTCCTATCACACCTCATGTGGAATCAGCTCCTCCAAAAAATACTTCAACAAATAGTCCTATAAAGGAGCTAGAGCCATTCCCTGGCTTTATGGTAAACTAGAAAATTAGGACTTGATGTCAAGTTATTGCTAGAGTTTTTTTGATCATCTAGTCAGCAATGCATTTGGGACATTGGAAGTAAAAGATGACAATTTTGTAATGTTTTATCGAAGTTGTATTACCGATAAACTAGAAAATTAGGATTTGATGTGAAGTTATTGCTACAAGTTTTTTGAATCATCTAGTCAGCAATGCAATTCAAACATTGTAAGTAAAAGCCAACAATATTATAATGTTTTGTCAAAGACTGTCTTACCGCATTATGCAACTAGCAATATAATGTTTTGTTGTTTTTGTAAAGCAAGTACCAATATGCATGTTTTGTTATTTTCATCAGCAATGTAATGTAATATTCCAAGTCAAGATTTTGTTACAGTGCAAGGAATGTGTCTAGAATTTTGTGGACTATGCAGCCAACAAAATGAATGTATGTATATACAGACACAAACATGTGTATATATGCCTCTACACACACACACACACACATATATATATATATATGAATGTATGTATATAGACACAAACATGTGATATATATACACACACACACACACACACACACACACACACACACACACACACACACATATATAAACATAAGTAAATATTTATGTATGTATATGTATATAAATTGCCTTTACACACACACACACACACACACACACACACACACACATATATCAATTTTGTGCCAGATGTTTGCATGTTTAGAGGATGAGATCATAGGTACAATCTAATCAAGGTTTATAAATGTCATGATAATTGATTTATGAATGTTCTAAATTGGACTTGATACAACATAATAGAGTGTGAGATTTAGGTTTGGGGTTAGTGAGTGCACCAAAAGATCCTAATTATGTGCTAAGACAATGCATTAATGACTACCATGTACCAAGTGGCATAAAAAAATGTATGTAGTTATAGGTATGGAAGAAGAATTCAATCATAGGCCATAGAAATGGGAGGAGTACAAGTAAGCATGAAGGTTGATTTAGAAACTAGTGGAAAACTATGAGAAGTATGGTTAGGATCTAATGATTGGGAAAGGAATGGAAAGCTATGGCTCACCATATGAAAATCTTGTGTATCATCAATGATTTTCCCTATAGTTGTATGTGTATCCATATCACATGTAAGAGTCAATGAAGATATAATGGATTGATCAACAATGGTTTTAACACCATCTCCAAATAAGCCAAGTAATGATTGAAAGATATCACCATAAGATTCATCTTCTTCATGTATTTCTAAGCAATGTGTTTGAGCATGTTGCTTAATGGGATATTCTTCTAACTGTCGATACTCAATTGGCCATCAGATTGGGTTTGTTGAGGTCACATGATCCCTCTACTATATATATCATAGCTTAATTCATCCTTTTGAAGAGTATGTGAGGAAGGTTCCACCACAATGTGAATTGTGGATGTATTTTTCTATATTGTGGTCTTTTGTTTCTGGCCTTGTTCTCAATTCAAATCTATAGTTTCTAATCTCAATTGGAATGGTTTTAGAGTGATAATTTGGAAAGCTGCCTTCTACTAACTAGGCCTAGTGGAAACATTTTCCTGGCCCAATTGAAATCTTCCTTTTAACTTCTTGTTCTGTTGTGGAACAGAGTAATTTAGTAAGGTGGCCTTCTGCCTCACCTGGTATTCCCCTAATTTTATTAGCAAAAGTTCCACAATAGAGTAAATCTTGGAAGGAGTCTTTCACCATGTAGCCTTTGCTTTCCCTTCATATCAAGGCCAGCAAATATATCCTTACACACCAGATATGCCAAACACCAAAAAGGCCTCACGTCCTTATGCCTTTTGCATTTCTTTATCTCTACGACCTCTTTTGTTTCAACCCTGACCGGATCAATCCTCACAAAATTTGTTGACTTTCCAGAACACTTTTCCCATAAAATTTGTCTTCTTTCTCCCCACACAATCCACTCTGGGTGTGGATGAAGAAGTCTTTCTAAATTCTTACAGCATTTGCAATTTGATCAATTCGATCTTCAAATTTGAAATCAAGTAGAGGGGATTTCACCAACAAGTAAGTTTCTTAGGAGAGAGCATTTGATCTTGAACAAGGTGAACCACCTCTGATAACTAATCATCCTAGATCTAATCTCTAATTGAGCCATATTTGTTTTACAGGTTGTAATCAAGAGGACAATCTAATTTCAATCTTAGCCATACCCATTTAAAGCAAATTAGTGGAAACCTAATTAAATATTGATTTTGTTAGGTCATCAAGACATGGAAATTTCCCAGATCAAATCTTTGATTCTGGCTACCATATTTTCTACAAATAATAAATAGTAGCAACTTGATGATCTGGGTCCCATAATAGATATTTGTAGGCTTTTTCTATCACAGAACATACCCATGTCACCAGCTGATTAATCTAGAGAAAAATCTCATCTTTATTCTCTATCACTTAGATGATATTTTCAGCCTCTAGTTTGGAAAATGTGGTCTATGTGTACCCTAGTTTAGTCATTAATTCCCATTCCAGAGTGTGTGGCAACATCTTGTGCAACTGGGGCCTTGAAACTTTCTAAGCACGTTTTCATAATTTCATCATGATAATTAGAATCCTTTTGCAACAGAGATGATATTTGATGATTTTTAAGGTCTTTTAGGCCACAGCAATCTGATGGGTCTTGTTATTTTAATGCAGTACACTTTCAAAATGATTTAAGGTTTCCTCGATCCACATTGGTCTGATGGGGTTTGTTCTTTTAGTGGGGAACTATTGTGAAATTAATTGTCAAAGCATAAAATTCTATTAAAACACACTGTTTAGAAGAGGTGTAAGACTAAATCACATAAGCTTATAATAGAAAAAAACAAGGGTCATTGTCCTAGTAAGGTAAAAAATGACCTCACCTATTCGTTTTCCTTCAAACCCTAGTAACAAAAAGCCATGGAAATTTGTTGTGTCAAAAGACACAATTTCTGTGAGTGTATGTCTGAGGATGGAATTGTTATGAGTGAAAATTTGTCCATTTGACTTGCAAATAAGTGAGATACATGAGCATTGAGAAGGTAATCAAAATAATCTCCTAAACATTCTTCTAACATTCATGAAATCTGCAAGACTAACCAGTACATTCCACAGCATGGCAAGCAAGCAATAACAGTCATGCACAGTAGAAGAGGTGGGAAATTGGGACTCTAAACCCACCAAGCCCCACCTTCAGTCAAAATAATCAGAATATAGAAATTATGGAAAAATTTTAGGAGGCTTAGTTTTCAGAAGGCCAAGCTTATTCAAAATATAGAAATACAAGAAATAGATTCATATTCATAGACTAAACTAAGAAAAGATGAAGATACAGTTGTAGAGGTCATTCAAAACCAAGGAAACCCTCAAGATGAATTCAATTCAAACATTTATATTGACGGAATTTCTCATTTTCTTAAAGTGCTTATAAAAATGAAGTAAGCTAGGTTGGTGTCTAACTATGCTCAGAAATTATTGTACCTATTGCCTCCTTCCACCTCCACGTTAATGGCCTCCCTACTTCCCACACCGGCAACCTCCTGTCGATCTCTATGCTTCCCACGTCGGCGGCCTCCATGGAAGCTGTGGGCTGGAGCAGCGGTAGCAATTAGGGTTGAGTGTGAGAAATAGAGTGAAAGAGATTAGTTTTAGGTTTAGGTTTTTTTAGAAATAGGATAATTTATTATTAGTTTAGGTTTAAGTGCTATTCAAAATAGCATGTTATCATATTATGTTTAGGGTGCTTTATGGAATATTTTTTGGTTAAAATTATTTAGTTAATAATATAATATTGTTTAGTATTATAGTTTTGTATGCACATAAGATATGCGTATAGATTTATTTTTTAGAGGATTCTATTATGGATTTGAGTGCTAATGTCCATAATATAAGAGAAAAAATGTTCACTCATTGGTGCAAATGTGTGCGATGAAGGGATGTGAGAATTGACCATCATAAGGTAGGTGTTCAAAAAGTGTTGTTTTTGACACTTTTTACGACTACATATAGATCTGGCATCAAAATTGATTGTGTGGTCCTGAAACCTTAGTTATAAGTAGTCGACTAAACAATGAAGTTCTTATCAAGTTTTTAAACTTGTTCGACATCAGCCAGTATGTTTTTGAGAGGCACGGAGTTACGGTGCACAACTATTGGGTCTTTTCCCCTAAATAACTATTTCAAAAATACAGGTATAATATTGCTCATAATAAGTTAAATTGCACGAGCACCGTTCTTTATAAGCAAGAGCTATTCCCTCCTCGCACTCATTATAGCATTGTTGCTCTTTGTAGAAGTCGGGGCTACTCAGCGCAGTGTTCCAGCTCTTGGAGACAGTCCTAAGTTCCTTGTGGAATTTGTATGGAACCTTTACTAGGCATTGCAGCGTAAATCTTCTACAAGACTCGGAATTATTTCCATTTTAATATAACTATCCATTCCCATTTTAAAAAGCCCTCAATCAATATATACACAATGAAAGGCAATGTCTATCCAGCATTATTGATGGACATTTTACTTAAAAAGAAAAAAAATCTATCCAAGTTGTTAAATCCAAAATTATCCAATCGTATGTGTTCTCAAATTTTATTAGCCGATAGGCTTCTTAGTGGGAGCTCCCGGAAAATCGTCATTCTGCTGCGGAAAATCTCGCCATTTTCTACCTTTCGAACTGTTCCGTCCGCTGTTGTTGCCGGGATGTGGGAAAATATTTTATGTTTTCATGAGCGAATGCTTGACATAAGTTCATAACCATCTACTAAATGCCAAAATTTTCAATAGAATTATATTGGTTGTTTACACGGTGGTCCCCAACTCCCCATTAACAATACAGCAATTATGTTGGCAGCATTATATAAATGAACAATCAATTAGTATACAATTAAAAAACACAATAAAATCAAAACACAAATCCTGGCCTTGGTAATCACGCGGACGAGTGTATCCAGGAGTATGTATTGCATCACTACATCTCATGATGGATGCTTGGACAAGTGTATCCCAAAATATTTTTAGGATGAAAATTTATTAATAGTATTTTTTATTGTCAATATCCTTTTTTAAAGTTTATAATTCCAACACTTTCCCTAACATTTCAGACACTCTGCATAAAAAGGCTTTTTCGTCGGGCTAAATACAAGGACCGGCTTTCGAAAACCCTAGAGCAACTTTTGGCAATAGGAAACATAAAAAAGCTTTTCTTGTTTTATATTGTGCAGAATTTGGGAGTCATGGCTAAACACCACGTAGGTAAAAATGATCTACAGATGTTTAGATAATTTTGATTTTTGATTCTATTGTTTTACAGTTTCTAGAAGGTGATTTACTTGGTGATATCAAAACTCTTTTTTAATATTTAACCTTTTGTCGGTGCTTATGGCAGTTTGCAGGTTGTTTTTACTTCCATGGACCGCTATCCCTGGCACATTGTGTTTCGCTACAGATGTCTATTTTAGGTTTAGGAAATTCTTTCTCCTTATTAAAAGTGGATGCCTTTGATACGCTGTTATCATTTTCCCCTTCCCTGGTCAACCCCTCTAGCAAACGTGCTCTCCAGGTAATTTTTCTTTTTTAACTATAGTTTCTCTGTTTTCCTAATGATTTTCCTTTTTTTTTACTATTGTAGAAAGACAAATATTTCCTGTAAAATTTCAATGGCTTACTCTTTTATGTCATTCCTATTTCTTAAATCTTTTGGGTTCCAATTCATAGTGTTAATAATTATATGTAATTATGAACTCGAAGGTTTCTAAAGACTTTTCAACAAACCCACCTTGTGCATATCCTGCAATCATTGTTTTCCCTGAGATGACATCTTTTTCAGGCATTGTGTCAAACAGTTCACGTTCCTAGTCTAGGCTTCCACATTTTGCATAGATGTCTACCAGTGTTATTGCAACTAAAACCTCTGAGAAATTACTCTATGCATTATGCTGTGATGGATGTCCATACCCTGTTTTGAAGCTGACATATTGGCACAGAGAGTGAGGATGTTGACAAAGGTTTTAGAGTTTTATTAATTTTAATTTATTAAACACTATTTTAATCAGGATTCCAGGCCAGTTGCAACTATAACTTCTGAAAAAACTCCTATATCCTTTATCCATTGACGAATGTCCATATCTTATTCCAAGGCTCTGTTTTGGCACATGTTAGGAGGGTGATGGCAGATATTGTATATTCTGGCTTCACGCCTGCCAATTGCATTTGCATGAAAGTTTCTAAAGCCTTTTCAATAAATACATTTTGTGAATATCCTGCAATCGACACATTTCATGAGAGCACGTTTCTTTGAGGTGTTGTTAAGAAACTCACATGCCTTGCCTATGCTTACACATTTTACATATCCTGCAATCATGGCATTCCATGAGATGCTATCTCTTTGAGGTATTATGTCAAACAGTTCGCCTACCTTGTCTATGTTTAGCAAGGTGGTTACAACTAGAACATGTGACAAAATTCCTCTGTCCTCTATCTTGTGGTGGATGTCCACATCCTGTTCCAGGCCTCCTGTTTTGGTACAGGCAGGGAGAATGCTGGCAGGGGTTGCAGAATCTAGGTTTAAACCTGCCAAATGGATTTGCTTGAAAGTTTCTAAAGCCTTTCCAACAAACCCATTTTGTGAATATCCTGCAATCATACCAGTCGAGGAGACCACATTTCTCTGCACCATTCGATCAATCATGTAGACGGTTGCCTGAACATCAAAATGATATTAGTGGTTTTTTTGTCTTTCACAAGGATGGGGTTGAAAATTTCAATGTTGTAGCATTAAACTGTTGTCAAGCCTGCTATGTTTTTTGAAAAAATTTCACCTTGATAAATTCGAAGAAATACCATTTCTGAACCTGTCTTTTATCATAATCTGTTATGGTGGTTGTAA
This sequence comes from Cunninghamia lanceolata, assembly GCA_027924645.1. NCBI lineage: Eukaryota > Viridiplantae > Streptophyta > Pinopsida > Cupressales > Cupressaceae > Cunninghamia > Cunninghamia lanceolata. The sequence continues at coordinate 2,007,240 of BSBN01001054.1, forward strand.
TGTGTTCTCTATGTAAATTGTTTTTTGCATTTAATTGATTTATTTTCAAGAAATTTGAAAGTGACTTCTGTTTTTTTTTAAGAATGGACACCCATAGCCTAGAGACCGACACTGAAAGATGGAGGAAAATAAAAAATAAAAGAAACAGATTATATTACAGCCAGCATAGGGACCAAATCTGTGCTCATCACCGGTTGCAAAACCTGTAGAACAAACCATCAACATTTATACAAACATCGTTGACACATACAAAAGTGCCAACATTTGCAGAAACAAGTGGAGAGGTTGTTATAGCTGCAAACAATATAGTAGACCAAACATCCAACCCATCACAATCCAAAACATATGGGGAAAGGGATAAACAAGTAATAGGCAATCTCAACAATACAGATGAAATTATGATAACTGAGATTTTGTGTTCCAACCCTGGCCACATTCCAACAAGGGGAGAAACGTTTTAGGCAACGAATTAATGCATTATCGAACTTAAGAATGTGCACTGTACGTACAGAGGCTTATACTGGCATGTGCACTCGCATGCTTGGTGTACATACAATTTGTACTAGATGTCACACAGAGAAAGGAGTTCACCGGTTCTCTGCATCAAACAACTTAGATCCAAGCGAGAAACCAGCGGTATTAAAAGTGCTTACACTTGTAGAGGAGATGCTTATAGCCCATGTCACACCAATTTTACAAGTAAACCATGCCCGGGGAGGCCAATTGAATATAGTGGACACACCATAAGTTTCCCTCAAGATATTACAATGATTGCAAAACTCTTGCCATGGAGGTTAGATGCCATTGAAGTTATCATAGTTAGACGAACCAACAATGAAGGGAAGAACTATGATTGTTACGTAAGTAGAACGAATGTTCTAGATGCTCTTAGGTATAAAATAGAGAATGACCTATACTACAGAGATGTCCATATAGATATGGAATCACTATCCTTGCTACCTGAAACTAGCACATATGTTTCCCACATGCTGAGTAATTTCAAACAAGATACTCAACAACCAACAATGGCAGCGATTGAAACTAGTAGTGATGATAACAATGCTTATCATTTTGCTCATTCATCTTCTTTTGTTCCAAATTTGCCTAATCAAAAGCCAGAATTGGATGCGATAAAACAAATTTTATAGCTAAATAACACAGATCTAGACACTATTCCATGGCCTTCTATTGATTCCTCAACGATTAATGAGTACAACACTGAGGGATTGCTAGATATGGCTTTTCCTGTTAGCATAGTATAATTACATTGTTTAACCACTCAACGGTTATGGTTGTTTAGTTACAGGCGGTTCACAAGGGCTATTACTGTGGTTCACAACTGCTATTATAAATACCATATCTGTTCATCAAATTATAATCAATAAAATTGCTACCCCTTTATTTGGTATCAGAGCGCTCATTTGATCCTATCCTGGTGCAATCTCTGTGTGAAGCCATGTGAAGGGATTGAAGTCTATGAAGCGGTCATGATCCAAGGTGGTGCGATGGAGAATCATTCATTGTTTTCATGTGAAAGATTTGTTAGTTATACATTTTAAGCAGAATTATAGTGTTGTACAAAAGGTTTACGGTGCGTAGAAAAATCATGTGAGGCAAAGCAAACACATTTTGTTAAAGAAAATGGTAATCGATCTGTTTACTACTATTGTAATTGCTGTCACTAATCTATGGTAAGGTTTCAAAAATATGTTATGATTTGGTACATTATCCTATATTTGAAATCTTTCTAGATTTTGATTTGTTTAATAGTCAGCCATACATATTTAAAGGAAGGCATAATAAATTACAAAATCTTTTCATCAATCAATGCAAAGAGGAAGAATTATCGTCAGTTGCAGGGAATGAAGTAGGGTTTATACTAGTCTTTGACCATCTTTTAATCCAAATAGCGATCTCTGTGCAAAATGTTTGAGACACCAATACTTGGTTCTGGTAATGAAGGGTGGATGAAGAATGCAGATTTACGGAAGATATCATATCACTAAATCATTTCAAGTTATCGGGCTTCTGTAATGTTTGTTGGTCTTTCCTATTCAAGGTTATCATTGGCATTGGACTTGTATTGCTATCCACTTCTATGTCTGGCACGATTATATGTTGGACAACCAACACAGATATGTTAACTGTCCAATATCATCTGGTTACTTGTGATAATTATCTGTAATCTATAAGGCATCAGATATATACTGTCAAAATTTCTGGGCATAGTTTATAATCCACTTGTTGAGCATGAGGTGTGATATGTTTACATGATCTTTAAAATTAGTGGGCCGATTGAGACATACATAGGTGCTATTGGTGTATAATGCCAGATTAAGAGAGAGGGTGTAAAGAGGTTTGAAAGGCTAAAGAATTAAGAATGGTTCCTACTCTCAATGTTAGTCAGCAGCAGCGCATAGAGTATCTACTAATGAAGGTTGGAGAAAATTTATTCAATATCATGCAATCTTTTTGTACCATGGATGGAAACAAATTGGTTGTTCCTACTGACATATATTTGGAGGCTTTCGAGGATTGTAGTACTTCCTCTGGTGCTATCTTTGGAGGGTACTTGGACTAAGAGAGTCATATTGGAGGCAAGCGACATCGAAGGATGGAGGATTTTCCATCATCTCAAGTTAGCTTCTCACTTTAAGATGATGCTTTGCATGAGAAGCATTTTTGGTTTTGGTTGTTTTGCTTTTCTTTGTTGATGCTGATGGATTTGAAGAATGTATGTTTTGTGAAGATTGTGTTTTGGAGACAGGTTTGGGATTTGGTGTTGAACTCAATGTGGATTGTTGTCCAACGAGCTTCAAAGAGTATATGATCGAGAATTATACCCTTTCGCGGTCACTAGACAATGACAGAGATTTGTCGTATCTCTTAGGGTTCATTGTCGAATAATTCAAGACTTTGTGATTTGAGCGTTTGGGACTAAAGAGCTCAAGAACACAGCTCAAAGCTACACCTTTCTGGGGGTAGATGAGACAGCATGATGGAGCCCTGCTTGGTTTAGGATTTGTTCTTTGGGAGAAGATTTTCTATAAAATATGTATTCATATTATGTAATCAGATTTGTTGAGTATATTAGCATTCAAGGGGCTCCCTTGGTACTATTGCAAGAACAATGTAATAAGGGGGGGAATGTTAGCATAGTATAATTACATTGTTTAACTACTCAATGGTTATGGTTGTTTAGTTACAGGCAGTTCACAACTGTGGTTCACAACTGCTATTATAAATACCATTTCTGTTCATCAAATTATAATCAATAAAATTACTGCCCCTTTATTTCCAACACTTTTTCCTAGAGGAGTTGCACTCCCCCTCCAACTTAGGAGCAAACAGGTCCACATGCATGAATATGCTCTACATCTAATGAGATATCACGATAACAGATTCAACTAACATGTTAGGTTTCGCTATTTTCTATACAATCTCATAATGCGCCATCGCAGCCAGCAAGCTACCACAGTTTTTCTTAAAAAAACATAGAAGAAAATGTACCAACCACCATAGAAGGACTTCGACATCGTTTGCACAATTTGTTAGATGATTAATTGACTAACCAACTAATGTGTTTTGGGACTTCCTTGTGCAACACACATTCTTACTGGAACAAATGTCGATATGATCTAACCACCATGATCAACCAATTGGGTTTTCCAACATTGTTCTTCACATTGAGTGCCGCTGATATGAAATGGCCTAACCTTCATATACTATTTCCACGTAATGACCTTGCGCATTTGTAGTATGAGAGAAGGCAATTTATAGAAAATGTCATTCAAAACCCACACACAACCTCCCTATACCTACACCAATGGTTCTCAATATTTCGAGAAGAGGTTATTGAGAAATTGTTAGACACAAAATACTACTGGTATAGATATGAATCACAAAATCAAGGTTCTACTCATGTACATGGATTCTTGTGGTTAGAAAATGTACCAAACATGGACACACTTGATTGGAACAATCAGAATGATATCGAAAGAGATAAACATTTCTTCGAAAAGTATGTCTCTACTTGGAACCCTTGCATCCAATCTTAGAGAACTAAAATGGCCCACTAGTCTCCCTTAGACAACCCATGTTTTCTCGATACTTCCCACATATTTTCTATAGATGCCTTGGTAGATTACAAAGAGTTGACAAATACTATCCAAAGACACACAAAATGTACATAACAAACATGCTTAAGAAAAAGGGGTAAAAACACTAAGTGTTGTTACAAAGCTCCATGGAAAGTACAAATGAACTCAACCTTGAACTATGACAACGAAGGTAACAAATCTTATGAGCTAGCAATAAATGATGATAGATTGAATATCCACAGTCCTGAAATGTTAGAAATATGGTGTGCTAACATTGACTGCCAACTTGTCACTTCAAAAGAACTTGTTATCAAATACATAGCCAAGTGTGCATCGAAAGCTAAGAAAACATCTGAAAGCTATTTAGAAATGTTGAAACGAATAGCACAAGTAATCAACTGTAAAGAAAAGGCTTTCCTTGCATATCAAAAATTCATGATGGAAATAGTTGCAGATAGTGACATCAGTGCGCAGGTGACTTGTCATATGCTACAAAAATTGCCTCTTCTCTCCTGTAGTCGAACCTTTGTCTCTCTCAATGTAGGTTGAAAAGTACTACAATGTATAACAAGAACAACTGGTGAATATGAGTTGGCAATTACCTATATAAGATCCTACATGCAGAGACCTTCTGATTTGGAAACAACCTTCCTCATACATCTACGCAACTATACTCATTTTGTGCATGTCGCAATGGAAATAAATGGTGAAGGAGAAAAGAGAAGGCAATTGTCAATGTGTCACCTCAATTTTATAGTGTTCCAATAGAAGACAATGAACATTTTGAAACATTTTGTTGTAGTGAGCTACTACTATACAGGCATTTTCATGACATCCCAATAGACATAGGTCTCACCAAACAAGAAATAGTCACAAATTGGACATCCATGAAAGCAAACAATTACTCCCCTTGGCATGTCGATTGAACAATGCAAAACCATGAATTAGATGAAGAAGACCAAGACAAAGATGACGGGACACATATAGAAGATGACCATGACCTATACGAGTGGAAGTTACTATCACAAATTGGTGTCCCCACTAGCTTCACCATGGACAAATTAGAGGTTCTTGGAAGATGTGACTTTGACATGAACTACACATGGAATAGAAGTGTTGTATTGCCACATTTGCACGAACATGCTGCTCAATTCATATCCAGGGGTAAATTGTCAAATGAACATGTTTACTCTTCTACACCTTCAAATACAACAGCTTACCAGCGATCACCTAGACAACAACTGACATTAGACATCATTACTCAGGATCACATGCAACCATACCCGAAAGAGCCTTTACGCATTATCATTCGGGGAACATCGGGCACTAGCAAATCTTATTTAATAAACTACATTAGAAACACATTGAACGGTTCCAACATAAACCAAAAAAAAATCCTTGCTTTCACCTGCACCTATAGGAGTGTCAACCTACAACATTCGTGCCACTACAATCCACACATGCCTGAGGATCCCTATCAAAGAAATGTGACCTTTAAAAGGGCAATCACTCACATTTTTCCAAAAAGACTTGAAAGACATCAAATATGTACTAGTAGATGAAATGAACTTCATAGGGCTAAAGTTGTTATTCAAAATAGATACTCGCTTGCGTGAGGCATTTCCCGATCGACAACATCAGCCTTTTTATGGTCTATCAGTTATCCTTGTGGGTGACCTTGGCCAGCTACCCCCCATTATGGACAAGCATATATATGCATTGCATTCAATTGCACTAATGTTATGGCACACTTTTAATGTAGTCATCACATTAGAGACTGTTTTCTGTCAACAAGGTGAAAGTCAATCTCAAAGACAATTCTGTGGCATTCTGCAAAATATAAGAAATTCCCAGCCACTTCAACATGATTGGGAAATACTAATTAAACACACCAATGATATGTTACCACGATAGAAATAGACGAGTTCAACACATCCATGCATTTGTTTGTAACTAACAATCTAGCTTTGCTACATAACAGGAGAATGCTAAAACTTTTGAATGTTCCTATAGTGATTAGTGTTGCCTAGAGAACTTGACAAAACACAATTGATTATATTGATGATGAGCAACTACAAGAAGAAGTGCTTCTCTGCATAGGCCAGCAGGTAATGTTAACAACAAATCTATGGACTAAGACTAGTGTTGTAAATGGGTCATTGGGACAAATTACAGGTATTGTCTACAATGATGATTGTAGACCCCCAGATTTTCCATTGTATGTTGTCATTAAATTTGATAGCTACATTGGTCCAACATGGGATAGGGAGAATCCAAAAAAACATCCTTGTCCCACCAGTCACACGTGGCAATTGTAGACAACTTCCACTATCCATGGCTTGGGCCATAACAATCCATAAGTCTCAAGGCTTGACATTAGATAGAGCTACAATAAACATAGGAGAAGTTGAGAGACAAACACTTCTATTCACAACAATATCCAGAGTCAATTCTATGGAGAATCTTCGCATAGAACCTGCATCCTCTTTTGCATGCTACTGTAAAATGCAAAACTGTCAGTATACAACAATCAGGAAGAAAGAAGAGGCACGTTTACAAATACTATCTTGTAAACACATCTAGGTACATGTTTATGCTTATGTTTTAATTGACATTTCATGTTTCATGAATTCCTATAAGCTTGCCTCTTGTTTTCAATGATATGCAGATTAATGGAGAGCACGAAGCAGTCATGAAAAATAATCTTCCAAAATCCTACAACCTTCCTACCCTCTAAGTCTGTTGATACAAGTGGTAAAGGTCATCCTTACACTATTTGTTTAAATGACTATAGTATTTAATACATTTAAATTCGATGTTAACATATACCTTGAGAGTGATTTGTTGCATTTGTATCCTCTACAACCTTGCATCCACTTTACATTTTTTTCTTGGAAATGTAGATGATGGGAAAGAAACATTGTTGAATATACAAAGCATAATATACACAAATAAAGAGGCATGGATTATATTTTGCCAGATATCCTCTTGCAGCTCATGTACAACATTATGGGCCTATCTTAGAGGATGATATGTGTGCATTCTTCAACCAAATTAAAATTGGTTTCTCGCAAAGTGGAAATACTACATTCTCAAATCATCATAACCCATGCAAAAATGTCTCGTATTTTCTAGCATCGTCAAATTATAAATGGTGTATTACATCACTGACCTTCACCAAAGGCAAGTGTATAGTTTTGATTGTTCCACTGAATACTATTGTAGTACATCACATAAATGCATGTACAAGTCAGCTTTTGTTTATATCCTTGACTGTAATATTTTTTATTTTAGATTTGATTTGTACTTATATCCTCTAATGTAATATTCTACAGATGATCTTCTAAAGATTTGCATTCCTTTTCATTAAACTATGTATTATCCAATTGCATCATACATATGTCTCATACTTACAATGCTTTTTAAAATATGCATCTTCTAAAGAATATCCAATTGCATCATACATTTGGCTTATACCTAAATCTGCTAAAGGTTTGAATTCATTTTTTTTAAAACTATGTATTAATCCTACAAAAAAGTATAGTGAAAGACAATCAATAGCAGTGTTACAATTTGACTAGAGCTTAGAAGCATCAAGGTACTAAACAATATAGTGTGCAAAAATCTAAGCAGTCTTCACTAAACAAAGAAGAGGTTGTGCAGCTATAGAATTGAAGACCACTCTTTAGTTGAAATTGGGCTTTTTTGTTGGTGATCACAAAATAATTTAATGTGCTGAGTATTTTATGTCAAAATAATAACTTTAAAAGTTGTATATATAAATATGCTTCTAACTATAATGCCTCATGTGTTTAATGTATAGCATTTCATAAGACTACTAGCCAACACTGTATTGAGTAACCTGCATATTGAAATTTGAGCATTTGGGTGTTTGATACAACTTTTTTTGATGTAGATGATTCCAATGCTGCGCACTGGAGTATGATTTCATTCTGTTGAAGAACATTCTTCAGTTCAAACTGGGGTTTTTGGTCCACTCCGAGAATAAAATCATGGATTAGTAACTTCCAATAGTTTAAAGTGTATAATAGCTTTACAAGTTGTATAGATAAATTCCTATCGGCTATTCCGTTGTGCATAAATTATGTGCAACTGCTAGTGTAATTATTAGTTTATTTAAAAAGTGCATAAGTTTATTAATATGTATCTTTTGTAATGAATTTTTTTTAGCTGGCTATTATTAGTATGCACTATTGCAATGAGTTTTTTAATGAGGTAATTAATCTATCTAGAGTAAACCAATCAAACAGAGTATTATTTTTCATGTTGAACAAATTTTAATTTTTGGTAAGTTTACATGAGAAAATTTTCGTAGAATTTATTGGAAAAATCATTTGTCTGTGTTGTGATTGGCTCAAAATTTGAGCTCTTAAGGACGGATTTTACCAAAACACTATTTTGAGTAAAACAAACACACTAAAATCAAGGAGAAAATTATGATCAAACTTGTTTAATCAAATTTTGAATGGGTAAATTCTTGTGGAGAATTTGGTTATTGAACAAATAATATTTTTTTAATGTTAAACAAATAAAATTTTTTAATGTTAATATTTTTTTTATATAAAATAAAATATTTATCTTTTATATAGTATATATGTAAAAAAAAATTAACAAATAATATTTATAAAATAAATTAACACTAATTAATTCATATCTTTCAACTCTAATTGAATAATATTTATGCCGAAGGCGTTCCCTTTGTGAACAAGAGGGCTGACTTAGAGAATCTATGGTTGAAAATTGTCCACATTAGTGGCAAGATGATTGAAACTTCGTAGGCGTTCGATTTTGCCAGCCGTCGTTCGCCGTTGTTTGTTCCCCTTCGCCGATGGCATCGAGAGGCCTGACCTAGCAGATCGATGGTTAGTATTGAGCTACAGGCGTGCAAGACGATTGAATTGTCTTCCATCATCCGATTTTGCATCGCCTTTTTCTATTTTTGTTTCCCGTTTTCTTTTTCCTTCATCGGGCTCTCTTTCTTCGTGGTTGCCTTTTTCCGTTTTCTTTTGGCATTTTTTTGGCCACCTCATGAATATCCGGCCATCACTCGATATTGACGTAATTCTTTCATCTGTCAGTTATAAGGAGAATCATATGGAGATTTAGAGCAGCTAACGCAAGTTTTATAAAGATAGTATGTGGGTTTTGAATAAGGATTTAGGATTTTAGAATTTTGTTGTTGGCAACCAAGGGACAAGTCCTGACAGCGTGGGTCCCTCAAGCAGCTTAAACTTGTCTTTGAGATATAAGAAGTTATCAAGGTATTGTAGAGCCAATTTCAGATTTATTGAGTAATTCGTTGCTTTCTAAAAGGTCTTCAATGAATAATTTCTGAAGAGTTGAGGTGGCGTCATAGTTGCTAAGGTTGTGGGTCCCAGTAAAGAATTCATGGCAATTCAGAGGTGAGTTTAATATACTATTTGATCTTCATTTGTTTCATTAAAGATTAAATTGGATTAAAAGGGTGGTATTTGAAATAAAAGAAAGATTGTAAGAGTTGTGGATGAAAGGAGGCTCGCGTGAGGATTACAAATAGAGCTTCGTGATTATTAGATGTGTATGCAGCACTTAATATGTTCAGTGTTTACAACCTTTAGTCAGCACTTAAGAAGAGTATATGTGTTTTGATGTATTGTTAAGAAGGCTACAGAGTGGGAAAACACTGATTTGTGGCAGAACTGTGAATTCAACGACATTCTTAATGGTTTTATATGTTAGCTAGAAGTGATAAGAGAAAATACAGTGAGCTTGTTAGGGTGAGTTTGCTGGAAACAAAGGATTACACATAGTATATTTAGCTTTGGGGTAATGTTCAGAAATTAGAGTATTTCGAGTATGTTTATATTGAATCATATGTCTTGAATGATGAATGTAATTGATCATCTTAGTCTGACATAGACTGTATCAGCCTTCTGAACACTGTAATCAATAATGTTGCAATTGGATTCAAGTGGCCATTTCATCACATTTTCATTTGTTCTTCATTTGATGTATGTTATGTCTCACTTTCAAGCAAACATCCTTATGAATGTGCATCAAACAAAGCTACAAAACATTAAACAAATCACCCAGAAAACTTAATCAGACTATACTTGCAAAGTGTTTGACAAAATTCCAAGGTAGAGGAAAGTGAAAATTCAGGACAGAATTGAAGGGGATATTACAGTAAATAAAATGAAGACAATGGCAGATTTGAAAAGTGTCCTTTTCTCAAAAGAATTTAATGATACTTTTAATGGTGATCAGATAAGGGATTTACAAAAAGAAAAGGAAGTAGGGAATCGGCTTTATGTAATTGGATTACAATTGAAGTCCACAAAATTTCTTGATGATGTTCTCTCTAAGTTGGAGGAATTAGACACATATTTGTCCAAAGTAGACCAGTCAGATTGGAGGCTTTTGAATTGGGCCTTGCAACCCTCAATGCTTGCTTTGGTTCAACACAGGTTTGTGGAACATCCTTATGAAGAGGTGAGACTTGTAGTTGCTTCTTGTCATAGTGAGATCATAAGGATAACAACTCCTGGAGCACCCTATAATGATGACATACTAAAGAAGGTTCTATAGCTGATTGTGAAGAGCCTACATGGGGTACATTATGTCAAAGCCCCTAATTTTGGTAAGAAGGCTAAGATTTTAGAAAGCATGGCAAGAACCAGATCATTTATCATTTTGTTGGATCTCAGATGTGATAAATTGATTCTTCGAATGTTTCAATGCTTCTTAACTGAAATTAGGAAGCATCATCCAGACAATGTGAGGGCTTGTATGCCAACTATTATGTCCTTAATCTTAGATGAGGATGATGATATCTACAAGTGGTTGCAATCAGACTTGTTGGCCATTTGGAGGAAGGAGCAGTGTGTTTCCCCCACGGCTTATGCTTTCTCAAAAGGTTTGGTTAAACAGAAAATTGGGAGGTTCAAGGAACATATGACAGCTGTAGAGCTTATTTCTTTGGGTATATAGGTCCCAGGATCACCAAAAAGAGCAAGAACCAAATGAGGAAAGAGCAGATTTGTTTCACTTGTCAGGAACACTAGTCATTTGATCACATATGTGGAGTTAATAAGGAAAAAGAACCATTGCAGCCAAGCAGTATTGAAAACATACCAACAAATGAGGTTACAAAGATTGAAGAGGATGGCCTAACTCAAGAAGGGAGTATGTTTGAGTCTCAGGATGTCTCTAATGAATTGTCAGAATCTTCATATGATAAAGAGTTGCGTGGAAATGAGGACATGGCAGTAGCCTTAGCCTTGCATCTAGATCATTCCTACAAAAATTATAAGGCATCTACAAAAGGGTGCATGAGTCTCTTGGTGGGTGACGTAGAGATTATGATTGACAATCCATATGAAGGTATGGTTTCTATTGGTGTTCCTTTGGTTGATCACAAAGTGGAAGATAATGCAAACCTAGATCAGCCCTTTAGAGATATTGTAAACATAGATTTCCTTGAAGTAGAGCACGAGGTTGACATGGATAATGATAGTGTGGATTCCTGGAATGATCACAATGCATCTTCTAGTGTGATAGTTGATTCCTATGAGGGCACAATTCCTACACATGAAGAAAAATTAGAACAAAAGCTTTTGGTATGGGAAGATTTGCAAGACCATTTGATGGTAACAGAAGACAAAATTGCTCAAGCATTATCAAGGATGGATTCTATTCATAAGCACCTAGAGGACCTCATTCAGACAACCCAAAGGGAGGAAAGACAAAATGGAATGGGACTTGGAATTTCTCATATGCACTTGCATTCTTTCAAGAAAGCATTGAAGTTGATGAAAGAGGACTACCTGCAAATGCTTAGCGATAGGGACACAGTGGTCAAGTTGGTGGAAGATAAAGATATGGAGATCATGGATCTTTATTTTTAGTTGAGTATTTTTCATCATTCAATGCATAATTCATAAAATCAGTTCTCTATAGCAGTCCCTTCCATGATACAGAATGACAAAGCAAGGGGCACAGAAGTTGAACAAGTTTATGGAAGAATGGAAGAGCTTCACAAGGAAATACCTTGCAGCCTTGTGACATCAATTGAAGAAGAATTACTTGACACACTACCACCTCTAATCACATGGGAAGGACATGAGACAAGTTTAGAATTGGTGATGTTTGATGGTTCCACCGGAAGCAAAGAAGAAGATCCCAAAAGTCTGATTTGGGGCAGCGATAGCCTACATCCTCCTCTTGATATCATGGCACTTACACTTGAGAATACTTATGAAGACAATGTTGCAAGTGTTGGACAAGAAATTTTCAATGATGATAAGCTAAAAGGGATCAAAAACATGGCTCAAGCACATAACAATAATTCTGATTTGAATGACAACAGTTATGTTTTTATTTTTCAACAGGAGGTAATGACTTGGTTACATGAGGAGGATAGCATTATGGAATCTACCTATGATGGAACCCAAATTGTGTGTGATAACTATGGGGAATACAGGGTGGATTCAAGCCATCGTGGTATGGAAATTCCTCATCATTCCAAGGAAGATCGCATAGGCAAGGACACAAAGGTTGAAACCAGTCCTAAATTTTAGTTTGAGAACAACAGTGATATATTTCACCTTTCTCATAATGTTGCCACTAACAATCATGAAGAAAGTAAGGGTACAGTCTCACCTACTAATGGACTACAAAAGGCAAGTATGGTACATGATAATTTTGATGGTGTCTCTTTTCATAGGACTGAGTTTATACATTTTGATACAAATGATATAGAATATGCCCAAGCTTTGAATGAAAAATAGTTGGAAAGAGCTAAACAAGCTAAGATTGTGGTTCAACAAGCCAAGCTTCACTTTCAACATATTCGTGATATTCGCCATTCTTTTAATGATGAGAGACATGAATTGCCTAAGCTAGAGTCTCCAGTTGAGGTAGTTGATCATTCCCATGATGGTGATAGTGATTGGGTTGATGAATCTCTTAGTGGGCCAGCCACTCAAGTGTTGTCTGTGTTGAGTCGTGTTGGCATACATACTTCACTTTTGAGTTGGTTAACTGTTCCTCTTAATATGGCAGTGATATCTTTGTTGTTTGGTGACTTCATAGTCTTCGATCTCTTATGGACTAATGCCTGTCCTAGTTGGAATCATGTAGCACTTTCTGATTTTGCATTGGCTACATCAGTGATTCAACAGTATGGGAATGTTGAAGGGCAATTCTTTTGGGTTGAGTTGGAGTGTGGAGTAATTTTCCTTGATTGGCATTGGTTTGATGACATATTTGATATCATCTATGTTTCTAATCAGAGTTATGACAACGAGGTTTGGTGGCCATTTGTGCTAGTTTATGGACATATGGGGGTTCATCTTCACATTCGCTGGATGTCTTACATGCACGGATGGTTATGTAAGGGTGCTTGGTTGACAAACCTCATTTTTATCTCTTACAGTGGGTTCTACATCTTGGTTTGGGATCCGGGTATTGACACAATTGGTGCATTGTCTCTTATGGATTCCATGATGTTGCTTCACAGTTTGTGGTGTATGGTGTTTTTATCAAGGTGGAGCAGCGGGTTGGTTGATGATTGCTTGAGGGCAAGCAATCTCAGGAAGTGAGGACTGTAATGTCCCCTTTTCTAGCTTGCATTGTATGATGTTGTTGTTAGCCTATTTCTCCTTGGTACCGTAGGCTAACCAGGGCTTTTAAGGAATCTTGAGGATTTTTGGCCTAGGCAATTTTCGTTGCAGGTCAATTTGGGGCGTTTGGAGGCAGTTTTGATAAACTTACTATTTTTAGTAAGCCATTAATGCTATTAATAGTAATTCATCTGGTGGATCGTGATCTCTAGTGACAATGTCTTTTCAATGGAAAATTGGTTATTATCGTCAGATGATTTCAGCTCTATTAGTTTAATTCATCTCCACATTAATAAAGTTTAAATTATAAAGTTAAATTCAATTATTTAACTTTATTAATGTGAGTCAAAGTTAAGTGGGGAAATGAATAGTAAAAGGGGCCCCTTATTTTAAAATACATGAGACATCAAAAGGCAAAAAGGAAGTTTATGTTTTATCCCACATTGGTTAAAAGTGTGAGTGAGCTCTTATGAGAAGTTTATAAAAGTGTTGCAAGGGCTCACTTTCAGCTATGCTTGGTTTATGCTTGGTTATTATTTTCTCTTGGAGAATTCTGGGAAGCGTTGGCTTTCAGCAAGTTTGAGGACGGAAACCCTCGAGCTTGGAGGCAGTGGACGGAAACCCATTGTCTATTGGAGATAACTATTCAGGTGTCTCACTTTGTACTTCAAATTCATACTTCTGGTTATCCAATCTTGCTCTGGGTTGTATTCTAAATGGGTAAAGTTGTTGCTTGTCATGGTTTGGAGTTCATAATCCAATTGAAGCTTCATTTGGAAATGTAATTCATAATGCAGGGAATATCTCTAAGGTAGGTGCTATAAGATGGGTTGCAAATCATTTCCATCAGAACCATCCACTTTGGATTCACTACATCCAAGAAAAAGTAAATGCAAGCTATACTGAAGATCAGAGGAAGGATCTTATTATTAAGTGGGAAGACCATCTTGTCAAAACTATGAATCCTTTGAGACAAAATATGCCAAAGACCACATTTGGAATAGGCGAGTCAAATTCCAATCTACAAGTTGAGTTTAGCATGTGGAAATCAGCTGAGGATGTCATTAAGGATGCCAATATTACGATAAGTGAAGAAATATATTTGGCTATTAAGGAGGTTGGGAAGAATATTGTCTCCCAGAAGAATAATAGAAGTAGAATATTATCATTGTATAGGTTGATTGAATAAAACTGTTCCAAGTGGAAGGTGGTCAAAAGAATATAAATTATCATCTTTACCATTTGCAGACTAAATTATCATTTTAATTATTAATTATTGTAGTGCTTTTGGAAAAACTGCGTATTTCTTTTTTTACCTCAACATTTTGAATCACACTCCGTGATCCCTCATCAAGAGGAAAAGAAGAGAATGTAAATCCTCCTGATGATGGATCACAAAGTGTGATTCAAAACGTTGAGGCAAAAAAAGTAATACGCAGTTTTTCCAGAAGCACTACAATTATCAACATGGACTGTGGAAATATCATGTCTACAATTTTAATTACTATTAATAAACTAATAATTGTTTTAAAATTCGTTTATATAAAAATAAATTAAAAATTCCCTATTTCTCTATAAAAAGACAGGGCACAAGAAAAATTGACATATTGTTTCATAAAAAACATTTATTTTTATAATATTTATTATATAACATAAAAAGTTTGAAATGGTGTTATTGTTATTAGGTTGTTTATTCTAAATCCTAGGGAAAGCATAGCATCTAGAAGTGTCCAATACTAATCTTTACTTAAATGATTATCTTTACCAATATTGTGTTATTCAAGGAGATGGAATAGTTTATAGTGTGAATTGTTGGAAGGGGAGATCTTGGGATGACATGTAGATTCCAATTTCAAATGATTTGTTGATAGATCATACCTATTGAGAGATGAAGATGTTGAAAATCAAGAGACTTGTACTTTTGGTGATATTTGGGCATTAGACAGGATGGCAAAAGTAGGGATCTCACTGTACTAGACGCTATATGGAAATGTACAAGTTTTTTGGCCGAAATTGGAAATGTTTCTGTTAGTTGACAACACAATGAAATTCTATTAGCATGCATGTACAATTATATTAGAAACAGAGAAGTATTGATTTTGTGTTTGATTGAAGGAGCATATTGCAAGTGTCCTTCGAACTAATATGCCAATTTAAGATGTTCAAAGTATTTCCTTGAATTTCAACCATTTTTGTTAAATATGGTAAGGGAAAGTAAGTATCATATTTATCACCACAATGCACACCAGCTATCCTTGTTTCAAAAGCCACTTGCATTACCAAACCTATATATTGACTTGCATTAAGTATCATATTTATCACGATTTGAATTAATCTATAATTTAATATTGATTTTAATTTGACAACCCTATTTTTACATGGCAATGCCTATTTAGCAAATGCATCATGAATACAAGGATGTATGTGATAGTAATTAGTGATTTAAAAAAAAAAAAATTATATAAAAATTAAAGAGGCTCAAATAACTATTGTACTTTTAAGTATGTAAAGTTTTTATCTTACTCTTTTATCCATATAGGATATTAAAAAGAACTAAATTTGTATTAAATTTATTTAGGACACCTGTATTTCTGGTTATTGTCTTCTATATTCTTATACTACTGTAAAGTCGGTGTAATCAAGGGGGTCAATCTAGGAGAACACAACCCTTGCATTCTAGCAATCTCTCCAAGTTATTTTTCAATACTATTAGTCCTTATACATAAGAAACTTGTTATGTGCATTAGGGCATTACTATGGAGAATAGGATCAATCTTGCACAACACAAATTTGATTCAAGAGGAGTTTAGTATTTTTCACAATCCTGAAACATTCTTCAAATCAAGAGCATCTATTTTATAATACCAAGGTGATCAAATTGTATGTGGTATTAGGTTTATTTATTCATCATATTTTTGACATCTAGGTGCCCAATCCTTCTTATTTTATTTTTAATATTCATTTTAATTGCAACATTTATTTACCTATCTTTGATTAACTTAGGTATACACCCTTTGGTATACTATACACATAGTAAAAGTAAAAGTATGGTGGGCCTTGCTCAAACTCTTTAAGATTCCACTATCAACCAATGTAAGGTGACTTTTTTTCTAGATCGGTACCCTAAAAAAATTTAAAAATTTATCTAGGTGGACAAATTGTATCCTTATTTCTGTATGATGTTGAAATAACATTTGTGGATTCAAAGGACCTTTCAGTTTCAACTAGACAACATGGCTACATGCATAACCTTCCTATGAATAATTAGTCATCATGGGATTACAAAACTAAGCTTAACTACATAAACATAGTGGTGAAAAGTGTTTTGTTGTGTGATAGACTTGGGGCTTCGAGCAAGCATTCTAATGGAAAACCCTACATTAAAGATCAAGGCATGGTGCTTTTACAATGTAAAAATGGAGCTTCATATGGGTTGGTCCATGTCATTTAGCTTTGCTAGAGCTTCATGAAATGGTACTTCTCATGCCAATGGTTCAATGATAAAAAATAAAGAGAGTGAATTTTAATTGATCATTCCATGCCAACGATCCATAGATGGCAAGAGCTTTACTAGAGTGATGCAAGATGATTCAAATAATCATGCCAATTCATCCTACCTTGTACCTTCATTTGTACAAGTGGAAATCAAGGAGAACTTGTGGATTGATATTTTCCAACTATTTGCACCTTAGAATGAATAACACCTACATGTTTGAAAGCATTCATTACCTATGTGTATCAAATGAAATGCTAGGATTGAGTAGCAAAAGCCCACATTTTTTTATAAATGGCAGAGACTATGGAAAATGTTAAGGCTATGGATCCGTTGGCCAACATAGATGATGCATTTATTATAAGATGATGTCAAAAACCTGATATACTCTCTTCCAATGTTGCATAATGACATGTGCCATAAGGATACAAGACAATCATCATTTACTTAAATACATGGAAATTGAACTTCCACAACTCTTCGATGTATAAAATTACTTTGATTGAAATATAATATTATTAACGACTTGCATTAAATCAGTGAACAATAAATCAATTAATAAACTCTGTAGCTTTTCTCATTCAAACATATTTTCTCATTCAAACAACCCTGGGGTAAGTGCAAGAAGATGGGGGGCCAAAAAGGGGTCTTAAGTGGCCATTTTTTTCCTGAAATCAGGAAATACTGGCCTTGGATGAGAAATTGAGCATAGTTACGCTCAAAATTTGGAGATGCAACCAAAACAATGTTCGTAGTGCTCCGAGTCTACTTTATAAACTACTTTTTTTTTTGAAAATGACATAGATTAAGGGGTTCAAAAGAGGGAGCCACATAAATTTGTGTTGTTTCTGTCAAAAAAACATAACATAACATGTTTTGTGGCTCCCTCAAAAGATCAACTTTTTTTTGGTATTTTAAAAATTGCTTTGGTGAGAAATTAGCTAATAGCATGCAGTTTATGCCTGATTTTTCTAATAATTTTTTGATGAATGTTTGATCTTTTACTAATTTTCAAAGTGGACACATCCTAAAAAATAGAATTTTGGTCATGCTACCCCTATAATTTTTGAAAACTAATTGATAATTAAATTGTTCTTGTGTGCTGTGGATGTGATGGCGTAGGTGATGTTGGGTAGGTGCGTGTTTGAATCACAATGGGTGAAAGCGAGTTAGTTTAGAGAGATGGTGATCGAATTGATGGTTTTGGCCGGAGTGTTTAATATTGGTGACTTTGTGCCCTCCTTGGCCTGGCTTGACTTGCAGGGTGTGCAGGGCAAGATGAAGAAATTGCATGATAGGTTTGATGATTTCTTTGGAAAGATTATGGTGGAGCACTAGGTAGAATTGAAAAAGGATCTGAAAGAGAACCTTCGTTGCTTGCATGACAAACCAAGGGCGTTTTTCTTTCCTATCAAAGAACTGATTGTTAACAATGTAGAAGGCTCTGCTACATCCCTTTCAGTCAATGGTTATGAGGTACTGATTTATTCCCATTTCTAACAATGTAGAAGGCTCTGCTACAACCCTTTCATATCGATTAGGGCTTTATTTTAATCACAGTTTAATTGACTTTAGGTTTTGTTTTTTTCGGGTAGTGTTCATATGGGGAAAATCTGGATAGAATTTTTAGGGTTTGATCATTTTTTGCTTTTGGGAAGGGTTTTATTCTAAATGATTTTTTAAGAAGATGGTGTTGCGTTGGGTTTGTTTTCAGTTTAGTACTAGTCATTTTAGGTATCGAGGTCCAATTTGCCCCATGTTCAAAGGGTTTGATATTTTTCATTTGTCTTTGTTCCATAGATTCTATTTTTTTCCCGACTAGGTAATTGGTCGTTGAGGTTATGGTTTGCAGATATTTCTTAATGAATTATGTCCAGCCTTTTTGGGGTGGGGCAATTTCATCCTAAATCATGCAATTATAAGCGTCTCTCTTTACCATCACGCCAGATATATGAAGTTCACGGACAAGGTAAACAGGTCTGTGAACATATTGTTAGAAGTGGATTTGAAGAGTTCACGGATGTCTGCAATGCTCTTCTAACCATGTATTCCAAATCTGGGAGCTTAGATGGTGCATAGCTTATATTCAATAAAATGCTTGAGCGAGACAAAGTTTCCTAGACTGCAATGATTGTAGTTTATTCTCAGCATGGCCTTGGCGAGGAAGCCCTTCAAGTATTCGATGACATGATAAGTTCAGGCATGTGCGAAGATCATGCTACATTCATTGGAGTCCTCTCTGCTTGCAATCATGCAGGTTTAATAGATGAAGCCCATGAGTATTTTGATTCCATGATTAGGAATCGTCATATCAGTTTGAAAGTAGATCATTATTGCTTGCATGGTTGATCTTCTTGGTCGAGCTGGGCACCTGGATCAGGCAAAATATTTAATTGATACAATGCCTTTTGAACCTAATGCCCTCGTGTGGGGAGCACTTCTCAGTGCCTGCAGAACTCATGTCAACGTAGATCTAGGAAGAAGAGCTACAGAATTTTTTTTTATTTGAAGAGTGTCAAATATGTACGCTACCGCTGACACACCTCATCTCTTTTTCCCATTGGAAGCACTAGATCTGTTAGTTACCTTTGCTTAGACATTAATCATTAATTTAACGCTTCTCCATTTAATTTCAAATCCCTATTTCTTTTGCGGGAGATGAGAATTTTAGGGGTTTAAAGTTTTAATCTGCTTTTAGGGTTTTCAAACCAGTAGCAACAAGTCATACATACGAGAGCCAAGGGGGCCGATATTTTTCTCTCTTTATTGATTTTCCTTTTCCTTCTAGCAAGGAAGGGTTTGGGATTCGATCCGCATCTACTGTATTTTAGCTCTGTGTAGGAGCCGCGGTGCTGAGCATCGAAACAAAAAGAAAAGATGGCGGCACTGACCATCAAAACAAAAAATGAAACTAAAGAAAAGTTTTACCAAATAGTTTAGCAAAAAACTCAGTAAGTCGATAGATATGTCCGTTCTTGTTGATGGTGTTGATTTCAATGTTAAAATTGTCTGTTAGTGTAGAGATGTTGATATAGGTACATCTTGATTGGGTGACATTTGGCAAGTTTTTTATTGACTTGTTCAATTTTGAAAAGCAATCTATATCACAATTTTTCTAAAATATTGTTCTCTTTCCATTGTGGATTACAGAAGCTTAAAGCCTTAAGGTAATTGTTGTTCACCAATTTCTAGGGACTGTCTTATCAACTATGTACATTGTATATCAAGGTGGTCAGTTGAACAAAAGAAACAATTTAATTCTTCCTGAAACCTTTCTCCAGTATCTCAAATCCAACTACTTATTTTCCTTAATCAAATTTTTAATTGAATGTTGAAGTGAGCGGCGAGGGTTATCTTGTATTTGTATGCATGTTGGTCAAAACAGGGGATTTTAGGAGTATCTATTCTTAATCTTAAATTTTTTCTTCTGTGTAGCATTACAAGGTTGTCCATTTGTTGGGTTTACAATGGAGGCTATTCATTGACATTATATAGGGTACTAGCATTAATTTATTCTAAGGATTCCTATCCCTCTTATAAAATGTTTAAAGTTTGCTTACCTTCCCTTTCCTTCTTATTCTACTTGTATTTATTTATTCCCATTGTATGCATCATCAGTGGAATAGTTACATCAGTACTGTATTGACACCTTTCTGATGTGTTTGGTCTCTGATAAATCATTAGCTGGAAGGTTCTATTGTGGTTGCTCAAAATGAAAAAATTTTAGGTACCATTTTCCTTCTTGGACATATGTGCAGAAATTTTGTTTGAAACTTTCAATCACAACCTTATTATCCAATATTACAAAATACAAAGGATCACACATTTTTATATTTTCAGTTCATTGCTCAGTTGTATATATTTATTTTCACCTAGAATATGGCCATATTTACTGCCAAAAATGAACAACTCACTTTAAGTATATGTACAAGAGATCCATCAACAACTTCATTTAGATGTATAGAAAAGTTGCACTAGGCAACACAAGAAAAGTGGCAGAATCTTGAAAATAATATAGACAATGCAAGAAGTTTGTCCAATTGACTTCAATATGATGAATGGAAGGAATTACATGTTTCTTCCTTTTTACCTTCTACCATTCATTGTATATACACTTGAGAGAAATACAAGATTATAGGTTTGTATTGCTACTTGTGAGAGGTCATTTTCTTTTCATTTGGGTATACCACTTGATTATGTCATATCTACAAAAAAAAGCTTATCCTCAAAATTTTGGTGGAAAACCACATTAAAAGGGTAAATTGATTGAGGTAGAAGATGTGAAAAATTTGACAAAAGAAAGACTGATGAAGTGTAAATTTAGTTGGAGGTTTCGATATGATAATAGGTGGAAGCCCCTATATTAATCTAACAAGAAACAATAGGAACATAAGGGATGGGCTAGGGGGGAAGCATTCCTCTATTTCCTATGAATTTCCACAAATTGTGAATTATGTAAGGCATGGAATTCATTCAAGTGTAACTTGACAAAATAATGAAACCCTAAGTTTGTATTAATTTGGACTTTGATAGATTTTAAATTCCTTATTTTTCATAGCCAAGTTCCTACCCAAAATCAAGAGGCTACCAATGATACAAAGGAATATGCATATACAATTGTATGTGTCGTTTTAGGTTCACATACAAGGCAAGCATACAAAGGTGAATGTACATCGGCAATATACAAAGGCCATAAACAAAGGTGAATGTACATCGGCAAGGTACAAGCATCTTTCCTTTGTATTATTTTTCTTGTATATTTGGACATACAATGTGAATATACAACGACACATACAATTGTATATGCATATTCCTTTGTATCATTTTCCTTGTATATTTTCCTTGTATATTTGTCGGAAATGTATATGCCATTGTATACATCTTTGGATTGAAGATTAGAAAGTGAAAAATATATATTTCTGTACTCTTTCTTGATGCAAATTTCATGCCACAAATCTAAAATTTGCGGCCTAAGGTTAAGGCAAGTTTTGTCAACTTAAAGAGTCCTATTATTTCTCCAAAATAAAAAGAATGCCAAATTTCCATTAGCTCTTTGTTTTCCTAGCACAGAAACTAAAATCTGTTTCCTACAATTTCATTAAACACAGGAAAACTAAAAGACTACATACAATCACCAATACTACATACTACATATGTGGGTTCATTATTACGTTTTAGGTTTCTTGGACGTATAATCTTAGTAGTCTGCAGTTTCTGACTCATGAAGGGCTATGTAGTAGCCAAACCAAATCCTCCACCGTACACCAACCCAGTGGAACAACTTATTGACAACTTCTAATTGGCTTCTATGTTTATTTTTTCTTTCTTTTCAACTTGGCTTCATGAGGCAATAAATGATGGACAAAAGATAAAGCCTTGCAAAGTATGCAACTTTTGCCAACCGTGCTTAAAACTTTCGTACAAGAACACAAGATTGGATCATTTCTGGTGTTTTGTATTTTAAGTAGAGGTGACAAGTACAGAGTGAAGTTAACCAGGTGTATGTGAGGTAGGTGAGAACCATAAGTAACAATGCTATGGAAATTGCTAATGGAAATTCCACTGATGGCCATTGCCAAGGATGTCAGAATTAAGAAAAGACATCTCAAATGCAATCACTCCCATCAATATTAAAAAGAAAAAAGAATGAAGTACAATCTACCTTTCGATAAATTTTTTGCATGCACAAATTTTAGTTTGCTTATTGTTTCTTAAATCCTCCTTAAAAATTAGGTATTGCTTTTATATTCTTACGATTTAAGAATGTGATGGAATTTATTGATTCGAATCTACCTTAAACTTACATACTGCTTTTAAATCTTCCTTCAAAAGATATATTAACTCGCAATTCACTTTGCATCGTCCCCACTGATCATTGTACGATTTATTTCAGCATGTTCAAATTATTTAATGGTTCTAAACAATTCAGCCTAATAACCAAATTTAGGTCACTTCAACTTTCCACAGCGTACCCATTGCACACTACAGTGCAATTGCTAGTTTTAATTGTTATGAGAGTCTTCACATAAATCAAGAGATAATCATTATTAACTGCTCCTAAAGAGAAGTAAAAACTAATAATTATTATTACCTTGTTTTAAGCATGAGTACACTCCGTAATGATTTGAATCGTGTTCAAGTGGATTTTATAAAATTGTAAAGTTGCATCTAGCGGCGGTCAACAGCTAGTGCCTAGTTTTCTTTCATCTTTTTTATTTTTCCTTCCCTTTTTTTATGGTTGACATGTCAAAAATGCCTTGTTTGTTTGTACAAATCAAATCTTTGTCAGGATGCGTTGATCTTGGTTTACATGTTCAATGTTAGCCTAGTAAAGCTTAAGACATTCATTGCATACATTCGTTTAAACCTTCATTGTGTTGACGTGACTTCATTGATGACCCATCGATTGATTATGACCAAGGTCCTTCATGGTGGAATGAGAATGGTCTTAATAATAGTAGCTTGGAATCTGAGATGGGCATAGGCCCAACATATCCCGATACATACTATTATACAATAAGTGATGTGTTCATTGACTGTCTATAGGCTTGATAGTGAAGTTTTGTAAAGCATCCTCTAAGAAGATCTACGAATTATATACACTCTTGTTGAACATATTATTAATCTGTAAAATACCTTGATAGCTTTATAAAACCTATGGAAGTTTGATTGCATGTATTAATAATTAAGTTTCCTAGCATGACTATAGAGCCTATAATTTATTAAATATAAGAATAAAGTGCAAATTTGTTGAATGGACTGACTAGTACTACATCCTTGATTGATGTAATTAACTAAATAGAATATAATAAATTAGTTAATTATTTTAATGGTATACCCTTTTGTTATGTATGTTCTATATTTTTTGAATGTAACAAAGATGCATTATTTTAGAGATAAAATGGATGGTACTATTAGACATACCATAGAGGGGGCTATTAAAACATTAAATCATACATTTAGTGGTTCTCAACATTGGTTATGATCACATGCAAGGCACGTGCTAGTAAGATCCATTCTTTTGAAGATGTATTCAAATGTTTATTTTTTTTCACTTATAGAAATATTTAGAATATTCAATTTGATGTTCAATGTTGTTTTCAATAGGACACAGTAGAGGTTGCAAGGAGGACTTCACCTTGATTCAAGAGTAGAGTGGACATTGAGGCCATGTCTTTTTTAGTAACAAGATGTCAACTTGTAGTTATTATTTTGTCGTAACATGTCAATGTTGATGTTTTGTTTATCTATTTGTAAATATGAACTATGTAATCCACAAAATAGTTTTCACATCATATGTTTGATTAACTATAGGAGGATAAGTGGCCTAAGGATAAGGATGAGGAGGTGCAGGATGAGATACATGCTAGTGAGGATGAGGAGGTTGAGGATGAGGGGTAGGCTTATTTGACTGGTGACCAAATGAAATTGATATTGTAATTATTGTTCTATCTAAGTTATTAATTAAATGATCTATGTAGAATTTCTTTTTTGATTAAATATGTTATGTTCTTTTTCAAAATTAAAATTTGTACATGCCCATCCTCATCATAGAACTAGACACGTGGTAGTAGATTACTATATTGTTGTGAGTATGGTCCATGTGGCCTAGTTAGAGGGGTTAAAATTTTGAAACTAAAAGTGCAAAATTGGTGCAGGAGCACCTAGAAAATCATGTTTTCTTTTGTAATAAGGTCTATTGACCAATGCATTTTCATTTTAGTTTGTTGACCTAGCATCCCCACATGCTAGGGTTTGTTCGCAAGAAGTAAACTATGCGACGGTGTATCGACACATCGGCCAAAGAGTGCAGGTGTTCACCGACAGAATAGGTTACGCCGAAGGTAAACGCCATTGGTGAGAGGGGTGAGCAATGACAAGACTTAAGGAAGTCGTTCTGATGACGATTGTCTGGCCGATGGAGATGTATCGGCAGTTCACTTATCAAGCCTTGTCGACCGTAAGGATTTAGGGTCTGGTCTGCGTTTCCCGCTGTGCGCTCCCCATCATATTGGTATCAGAGCAAGAAAAAGATTTGGGCGGCAAGTCAAATTGGGGATTTGCACGAGTATTGGCATTGGGTGCTGTCTGTGAATGTTTATGTCAGACAAAGAAAGCGAGACAGAGGCGGGGAGGATGCCTCCCAAAAGTATGTCACAGGACACCGTTAAGAAGCTGATCAAGGAGATGCTTGCATCCAAGTTGGGAGAGTTTAAGCAGTCCAAAGGCAAAGATAGGGAAGATGAAAGTGACAGTGATGAAGGTGACACAGAAATTGGGGAAACTAGTAAAAAGATAGAGGAGATACCAGTAGACCAGAGGGCATTTTTAAATGCATTGAAGTCAGTCAATAGGGACACCATAGATGGGTTACCTATGTATAGTGGAAGTATGGAAGCTGAAGAGGTGATTGACTGGATTGAGGCATTGAACAATCATTTCGAATATAAAGAAGTCCCTGATGATAAGAGGGTTAAGTTGGCAAAGGCAAGATTGTAGGGATCTGCTCTTGCATGGTGGAATTATGAACAAGGAGAGAGAGTCAAGGAGGGGAAGAATATGATAACCTCCTGGGGAAGGATGAAGACCAAACTCAAGGCACAATTCTTACCCCTGGACTATGATGTACAGATGTATAAGAAATTATAGAACCTCAGATAGAGA
Organism: Cunninghamia lanceolata; assembly: GCA_027924645.1. Lineage (NCBI taxonomy): Eukaryota > Viridiplantae > Streptophyta > Pinopsida > Cupressales > Cupressaceae > Cunninghamia > Cunninghamia lanceolata. The sequence goes on from BSBN01001054.1 coordinate 2,033,120, forward strand.
GACCTTGATGTGAATGCATACGCACAAGAGTTTCATAAACTCAGTCTCAGATCAAAGAGACAAGAAGAAGAGTCAGAGAAGGTGGCCAGGTACTTGAATGGCCTAAGGATGAACATCCAAGATGAGATCAACATCTTAGCACCAGAAACAGTGAACAAGTGTTTCCAAATGGCCTTAAGGGCTGAAGAGAAGATAAAGAGAAAGAGTGAGCAGAATAATAGAAATAGAAGTGGAAGGAATTTCAGAGGCAGAGGTAGTTTTGGAGGAAGAAGTCCTAACCAGAGGCCTAGTGGTGAGTCTAGCCAAGAAGAGCAAGTTGGGGACTCCAGTAGCAGAGGGTGCTACTGAGGAAGAAGGCCTAATGGAAGAGGTGGGACAAATGGATCAAGTAGAGGATCCAAGTTCTCCAATATGAGATGTTATAACTACAATCGATACGGCACCTGACATACAAGTGTCCAGAGAAGGCCTCAACTTCTAATGGTGGTGAGAAGAGAACCACTTTGATTTAAGAAGATGCAAGGAGTGTGACATCTCTTGAAGTGAATCTAGCATCAGAAATGAGAGAAAGTCTGATGCTTAAGAGGATGCTGCTCAAGGAACCAGTGCAGATTGAACCATCTCAGAGAAGGGCTTTGTTTAGAATCAACTGCAAGATCCAAGGTAAGGTTTGTAAAGTCATTATTGACTCTGGTTCTATTGATAACATTATATCTTTGGAAGTAGTGAATAAGTTGAAGTTAGAAAAGATACCCCATAGCAGTCCATATAAAGTCAGTTGGTTGAACAAGGGGCAGCACATACTCATCAATGAACAAGCATGGGTAGAATTTAGTATTGGGGGGTATAGAGACAAGATTTTGTGTGACATCCTTCTAATGGATGCTTGCCATCTTTTGTTAGGCAGACCATGGTAGTTTGACAGAAAGACTCATCATGATGGAGAAAAGAATGCTTACTCATTCCAAAAGGATGGTATGACTTATGGGATACAGTCATTGGTAGAAGAGGATCCACAGCATGTAGGGTCTAGTGTAATGCTAGTAGGAGAAAAAGAATTCATGGATACACTAAAGGAAGGTGATGGAGTAGGTTTTGCTTTGATTGTGAAGCCTAAGGGGGAAAAGAAGGAAAGTGTGAGAGAAGTAGGGCCTAAAGAGGTTAGAGATTTGCTTGAGAGTTACAAAGGAGTGATTTCAAAGGATATACCTAATTCCCTACCACCAATCAGAGACATTATCCATTAGATAGATCTCATACCAGGAGCAGTACTTCCTAATAAGGCAGCATATAAGATGACACCTCAACAGAATGAAGAGATAGAAAACTAGATTCAAGAACTCCTAAACAAAGGGCTGATACAGAAGAATCTTAGTCGATGTGCAGTACCTACTGTTTTAGCCCCAAAGAAAGATGGGAAATGGAGATTGTGTACTGATTCTAGGGCAATAAATAGGATAACCATCAGGTATAGGTTTCCTATTCCTAGAATAGAAGATCTAATGGATTGTTTGGGAGGTGCTACCTATTTCTCTAAGATAGACCTGAAGAGTGGGTATCATCAGATAAGGATAAGAGAAGGGGATGAGTGGAAGACAACTTTCAAAACCAATGAAGGGTTGTATGAGCAGCTTGTGATGTCATTTAGTCTTTCAAAGGCCCCTAACACCTTTATGAGGCTGATGAATGAGGTGTTGTAGGAATTCATAGGTAAATTTGTGGTAGTCTACCTTGATGATATCTTTGTATTCAATAAGAGCAAGGAAGAGCACTTGAAACATTTGGAGATAGTCTTGAAGAGGCTGCAAGATCATAAGTTACTGATAAACTTGGAAAAGTGTGACTTCATGAAACAAGAATTGGTGTACCTAGGTTTTGTCTTCTCTAAGGGTGATTTGAAAATGGATCCTTCCAAGGTAGAAGCTATTTTGAATTGGCCTACACCCAGGAAAATAGGAGAGGTCAGAAGTTTCCATGGTTTGGCCACATTTTATAGGAAATTCATTAAGAACTATAGTGACATCTGTGCACCTATGTTGGAGACCATCAAGGGTGGAGGTGAGATGAAGTTTGTGTGGACGAAAGAGGTAGATTAGAGTTTTGAAATTCTGAAACAAAAAGTTGCTAAATTTCCTATTTTAGTATTACCTGATTTTAATAATGTTTTTACCATTGAATGTGATGCAAGTGGGTTGGCCATAGGAGCAGTGTTGAGCCAAGAAGGCAGACCAGTAGCCTTCTTCAGTGAAAAGTTAAATGAAGCCAAGAGGAAATACTCCTCTTATGATTTAGAGTTGTATGCTATGGTACAAGCTCTGAAAAAATGGAGGCACTATTTGCTTCCTAAAAAATTTATTGTATACACTAACAATCATGCTCTCAATTTTTTGAATGGACAGGAAAAGCTCAGTCATAGACACATGAAATGGGTGGAAAGTCTTCAAGCATACACCTTCATCATCAAACATAAGAACGGAATAACCAATAAGGTTGCTGATGCTCTAAGCAGAAGGGTGTTGACAGTGCAAGAAGTGTAGCTACAAAGTATGGGTGTTGAGTCACTCAAAGGATTGTATGAAGAGGGCCAAGATTTTTAGGAGATTTATAGGGTATGCAGTGAGTTTGCCATTGCTTTCCACAATGACTTTTCAGATTATACATTGCAGGATGGACTTTTGTTTAAAGGAAGCCAACTATGTATCCCTAAGTGTTCAATGAGGGATAATATTGTGAAGGAAAAACATAGTGGTGGTTTAGGAGGACATTTCAGGCTTAATAAGACCTTAGATCTTGTCAGAAGGTTTTACTTTTGGCCAAGGATCCAATCTGATATCAGAAGGTTTGTTGAGACTTGTATGATTTGCCAGAGAGCAAAGGGAGTCTCAACCAATGCTGGACTGTACCAACCTTTGCCCATACCAAACAGACCTTGGGAAAGTTTGAGTATGGATTTTGTGATGGGATTGCCCAAGACAAGGACAGGTTATGACAGTGTGTTTGTTGTGGTAGATAGATTCAGCAAAATGGCGCACTTTATTCCTTGTAAGACCACCAATGATGCTAGTTACATTGCAGGTTTGTTCTTTAAAGAAATCATCAGGATTCATGGATTACCTATGAGTATTGTATCTGACAGAGACAGCAAATTTGTGGGAGATTTCTGGAGAACCTTGTGGAAAAGATTGGGTACAAATTTGTCTTTTAGTTCAGCCTATCATCCTCAGACTGATGGCCAAACTGAGGTTGTGAATAGGCCATTAGGCAATCTGCTGAGATGTTTGATAAGAGAACATGGCAGTAGTTGGGATATGGTACTCCCACAAGCAGAGTATGCTTATAATGATTCTACAAATAGAAGCATAGGTTTAAGTCCTTTTAAAGTTGTTTATGGTAGTCATCCTAGAGGTATTTTTGAATTGCGAGATGTTCAAGGGTTGGACAAAAGGAGTGGACATGCTGATGTATTTGCACAAGCTATGAAAGAGATCCATCAACAAGTCAGAGATACTCTGCACCAGAACAATCAGAAGATCAAGGCTCGAGTGGATCAAAGAAGAAGGGATGTGTAGTACCAAATTAGAGATATGGTCATGGTTCATCTCAACAAGAACAAACTACCCACAAGAAAACACAGCAAGTTGATGATGAGAAAAATTGGACCTTGTCAAATTCTAGAGAAATATGGTTCTAATGCTTACAAAATTGAACTCCCTGATGATATTGCTATTTCACCTATATTCAATGTTGCTGATCTAACATTATATAGGAGTCCTGATACAGGCGAAGGGACAGCATATTTGTCCAAGACAATACAGAGTGGGTGCAGTATTTACCACCTAAGGAACCACCAAAGATGGAGTGTATCTTGGATAGCAGGACAACCAAGAAGACCAGAAATCAGACATATTTTGAGCACTTAGTCAAATGGCAAGGACTTCCAGACTCAGAGGCCACATGGCTGTTGGAAGCAGACATCAAACAGCAGGGTGGTGATTTGCAGCAGTTAGTCTCCAAGAGGACTTGAGACAACTTTCACCCGGGGAGTATGGTGCAGGAGCACCTAGAAAATCATGTTTTCTTTTGTAATAAGGTCTATTGACCAATACATTTTCATTTCAGTTTATATCTAGGTTCATTTTGTAAGTCCCAAGTGACTTAGGGGACATTTGTCAAATTGTAATCGCATAATACCAAAAATAGGCAGTAGTGTTTCCCAGCCGCTTGGATTGATCTCCCAGCTGCTTGGAGTCAGTTCGGTACTACTTAGGGCGAGTTGATAAATGCCTAGAGGAATGAACCAAAGAAGGATATATTGTAATTAGACCGAAGCAAAAGTATGATCGAATGTGACTGTGTATTGTTCTAAGGAGAGATAAAGATTATTCTATTCCGTCAGTGTGATTCCCATTTCCTGTAATTACAAATTGTATAGCTGTAGATTTCCATTCTCTCTGTGTTTTCCATTTTGTTGCTGTATGTTGTCATGAAGCATTCCACTAGTGAGATTTCTATTGAAATCAGTGGAATGGCTTCGTTGTATAAATATTTGTTTTCATTTTCTATTTTGTTCCATTATTCAACAGTGCAGAGGATACAGGTAGTGCGTTTCGCACAGTAGGTTGACTTAGCATCCCCATGTGCTAGGGTTTGTTCATAGGAAGTAAGCTATGTGACGGCGTATCGACGCATCGGCCAAAGAGTGCAGGTGTTCACCATCAAAACAGGTTACGCCGAAGGTAAACGCCATCGGTGAGAGGGGTGAGCAATGGCAAGACTTAAGGAAGCCGTTCTGACGATGATTGGCTGGCAGATGGAGATGTATTGGCAGTTTGTTTATCAAGCCTTGCTGACCGTAAGGATTTAGGGCCTGGTCTGCGTTTCCCGCTGTGCGCTCCCCATCATATATCTACACAAAATTCCTTTTGTTATGCCATAAAAGTGTGGGTGAAAGTACATGGGAAAACATCCACCTCTTTCCCCTAAAATAATTTAAAAGTATATGGACAAGAGGTAGAGTAATGTCTACCATTTCTTAGGATGTGCTATAATGTGTAGATAAGACATACAATTGAATAGGTATGCAAAGCATATGGAAAAGATTTTTGAACAACTCCCTAGGAAAGAGAAGAATGATGTTAATGCCACAATGTGGTCTTCTGATAGTCATGAGAAGAGAGATTAAAAAAGGGGAAATTCATAAGGTTGAAAGAGAAAAAGAAATTTAACAAAATGGTTGAAGAAACCAAGATCTCTAAGACAAATGATAGGAAATGAAAGATTGCAATGAAATACATAGCATATGATGCGGATGCAAGTCAACCATGTATTAAGCTGAAAAGCAAAGTGCATATAAGTGAGGAGGTTGGGTTGAAATAGGAGTCAACTCCAACACTCCACTAGATGTGTCAAGTTAGCTCCACAAAATCTACTATAGGCGGCAAGCTAGCTCAATCAACCTAGGACACCTAACTAGGCTTAATGACAAGTGCATTTACCCATGAAATGCAAGGGGTAGAATAATATACACTAACACCCCACCTTAAGCATAGATTTGCTGGTTAAAATAAATATGGGTCTCGGCAACTAGGCCTGATGAGGTACTTGTGTACAAAGTAATCTCTCACGAAGTGGAGAAAGGTAGAAAATCCTGTGGGAAAAACTACCCTCCAAAAGAGAGAAAAGATGCATGAAAATTATACAAGGAAAGAAGTACTACTTCTTTCACTGAGTACAATATATGTTTCCCCCCATAGGAGAGAAAATGATAGAGGGTCTATGAGACCCCCCCATAATATGTGTCTTTCTACAGTGAGGCTGCATGATCAACAAAGGATGCTAGGAACGCCGAGCAATTTTCCTCTCCTTGGGAAGAAATGAAACCAACTAAAGATGCAGGATATCTCCCCATTCTGAATAGGAATGTGTAGGAAGATATATGTATGTTCCTAAACCATACTAAAGTTGGTCCAAGGATGATGATGCCCATTTTGATGTCTTTGAAAACTGCTCAGGTGTCCCCATGTTGATGCCAAAGGATGCCATAATCATATTAGGTGCATGTCTAATAGATGAAGATGATGACAATCTAGAACCATGTCTAGATAGATGTAGAGCATGGATATCTGAAGAGGATAATGGTGATACAACTTCATCAAAACTGTCATCAAAGAGAAGAAAGATGTCTTGAATGTGTGCTTCCAAATTAGTAAAGCAGGACTCTACAAACAAACAAGCAATGTCAGGTAGAAATTTGTCCCAATTAGAAATGTTAGGAATATTGATATATATATTCTGCTACAAGGAAGTACTGGAAACTCTCAAAGAAGGGACTCTAAAAAAAGCAACAGTAGATGGGGTGATGATTTCCTCTATGTCAACTGGACATTTTGTATATGTATCATGATGTGGGATGTTATTTGTGATCACAGCAAGATCATGTGGGAATGGAGAAATATTTGAGTCTCCATATATCTCCCAAATTTTGATCCATAATGAATGTGGACATTCAATCTCCATGATGACATATAAATCAGCATCTGGTATATGTAAACTAATTAATCTAACAATATGACCATTAATACTGAACCACTTATTCTTCTGAGATTGTTTACCTGGTTCAAGGATAAGTCCATATAGATATGACATGAGATTATGGGACCTGAGATGTTTCAGGATGCCATCACACTAGGACTGATAATTACCCTTGTTTAGGTTTATTACAGAAGACTAAGTATCATATCTTATAGTTAAGAATAGGTTAACTCCTTTAGACAATAAAAATCAACACATTATGCAACCCCCATGATTCAGTATTAGGTGACCCCCCCAGTTTTGACACTTTATAAGTTAGTGTGTTATACAATGCAACAAGGTCTAATAGATGGGAAATGTGAAAATATGAACTTTTGAAAAAAATGGTACTTGATTTTGATCTACCAATCAAAAGTTATAACACAAACAAGTTTCCCGTAAAAATGGCCTATTTTAATACAGTTGCACTAGAAAGTAGAAAAATGCACTATGGCGAGATAAACCTAGCCTTCCAACCACTCGTTGGAGTCATCAAGGAGTGAAGAAGAGGATAGTTTAATTTTTTAGGGGGAATTGGCCTCCTGCCAATCCAAGCCTTGAAAGGAAACAAGGTATGTGGAAACACTTCTTACACCAATCTAATGAGGGGAATGTAGTGAAAATTTTTAGATCCTTACAATTACAGTTATGTTAAATATATAACATAGAGATTAAACAACATACACAACACATAGAATGCAAGAGACACAAGATACATACGTGGGGAAAACCTTTTTAGAAAAAAACCCCACACTCCAAAACCTGTACAATGTATTCTCAAATCTGTAAAGGATTACAATACACTTGCAATGCAAGTTCTTTCAAGAGTCTTCAAATGTCATTTTTGGAGTAATTCCGGTAGCATAATAGTACATGTAAAAACACTATGCAACTCCAACATCAAGTACTTCAAAATATATAGTATACAAGACCATCTTAGGAGGCTTCTAGAGATGGGCATCCAACTTGGCCTCTTGGTCAAAACCCAATGCCTTGGGACACTTGGATAACATGCAAGCAACCTCCATTCAACCATCATAACATGCAAATTTGACTTTCCCAATGTGGAGCACTCCAACCAAGAATAGGCTATGACAGATGCTCTTACGGATGTTCCAACTGTCATAGAATCTGCCAAACATAACAACATTTACGGTTGTAAGAGAATCTGTCATACAAGACTAATAATAACATATTCCTCTTACAACATGTCATAGTCAACCTTGGGCACTCCAAGAAGCCTTCCTCACATGCAAAGATACTCTTCGACACTTGTCTTCACTTGTCATAGGAATCTCTAATTCTGGCTCTTACATGTCATAGATTCCGTCATACAAAATAACTCCTTCCACATACCTCAAGATGCTGACACATGGCATATTAGTGCCACCTCAAATGGGACACCTAGTTCCTCATGTGTTGACTTGACCATCCAAGTCATATTACAAGTAGGATGACATGTCACAATGCCACCTCAAACTAAATGATAAAACATGATGTGCAAGCAAATACAAAATTAGGCCAATAAATAAATCAACAAATAAATATCAAATGCTAGGAATTTGCAAAGGTTGAGACACCTTAATTCCCAACATTCTCCTACTTGTCAAACACCTTGCAAGAGCCAATAGAATGACAAGGTTTAACTGCTAGGGACCAAGAGGCCCATAGACTCCGAACACCATCTGAACTTATATGTGTCCACAAGTTTCATCAATGCATCTATAATATTCTTCAAAGTGTCTACCTTCTCAAATATCACCTTCCCATCTTCTACCATATCACAAACAAAATGATACTGAACATCAATGTGCTTTGTTCTAGCATGGAAAGTAGGATTCTTTACTAAGAAAATGGCACCCTGACTGTCACAATAGATAGTAATATGTCTTGCATCAAAACAAATATCTAAACACAACCTCTGAAGACAAATGGTTTCCTTACAAGCATTAGTAGCTACCATGTACTCTGCTTCTGTCATGGACAAAGAAACCACAGGTTGTTGCTTACTCATCCAACTAATATCTCCACCAAACATAGTGAACACGTAAGCACTGGTGGATCTCTTGCTGTGAATGTCACCTACCCAATCAGAATCCAGAAATCCATGAATACCCATAGAATGTTGAGGTCCTATAGGATATCCATGATAACATAGGGAATACTTGGAAGTACCTCGCAAATATCTGAACACTCTTTTCACTGTATCCCAATGTACCTATCCAGGATTAGCCATAAACTGACTAAGGACTCCCACTACTTGGGCAATGTGTGGTCTTGTACAGACCATAACATACATCAAGCTTCCAACCACACTATCATAAGGTATTGTGCTCATATCCTCCATCTCAGAAGGAGACTTTGGACAATTACCAACAAATAACTTTGTCCCCATTGTAACAGGAACATTCAACAGTTTGCAATCCACCATACTAAATCTCTCCAACACAGTGTTAACATACTTACTCTGGCCTAACCAAAGTTTTCTGTTTGCTTTGTCTCTTTTGATCACCATCCCCAGAATGTACCTAGCTGCCCCTAAATTTTTCATTTCAAACTATGCTGACAATTGAGACTTCAAATTAGAAATCAAACTTTTACCATTCCCAATTAGCAACATATCATCAACATACAGTGCAATAATGAGAATGCGATCATTATCAAACTTGAAATAAACACAATGATCTGATTTCGATCTTAGAAATCCAATACTCAACACAAAAGCATCAAACTTTTGGTACCACATCCTAGGAGACTGTTTCAAACTATACAAAGACTTCTTTAACTTGCAAACTAGATTTTCTTTACCTTTCACCACGTAGTGCTCTAGTTTTGACATATAGATTTCCTCCTCCAAGTCACCATGAAGGAAAGTTGTCTTCACATCCAGTTGTTCCACTTCTAAGTCATAAGTTGATGCAAGAGATAATAGGAACCGAATAGATATCAACTTTGCAATGAGAGAGAAAATCTCACCATAATCAATTCCCTCCACCTAAGAATACCCCTTCGTAACCAATCTAGCCTTATATATCTTAACACTGCCATCTGCACCAAATTTCTTTCTGAACACCTATGTACATCCAATAGGTTTCTGTCCTACAAGCAAGGGCACCAAATTCCAATTTTTATTCTTTTCCAAAGAAGCCATCTCCTCTTCCATGGCCTCCTTCCAGGAACCTACATCTTTCATACCCATAGCCTCTTTCAGAGTTCTAGGCTCATCAGTGTTAGAAATCAAGGCAAAAATAGAACTAGAATCAAGCAATGAATAACCAAACCTCTCAGGTTGCTTCCTGATTCGTGTGGACCTCCTCACAAGCTGAGGTGGAGGTTCTTCTTCTTCTTCTTCTAAACTTTCAAGGCTACTAGAGCTCTCCTCATCATTAGGTCCAACATGGTCTTTTGGTTTAGTCTTCTCAAGGGTAGTGGGAAACTGAACCACATACTCTTTCTTTTCTTTTTCTTCTGGCTTGTACCCTTTCATGCCGACACCATAGCCATTGAAGATCACTTAACTACCTTGTTCTCCAAATTTGACCTCTTCTCCTTAGGCACATGCGCATATGCCTCACAACCAGAAACATGAAGATGTCTCAAAGTAAGCTTCTTACCAGACCACACCTCCATGGGTGTCTTTTCAATAAGTGTTGAAGTAGGAGACTTGTTAACCAGGTAACAAGTAGTGGCTACAACTTTAGCCCAAAACTTTTGTTCGAGGCTAGCTCCACTAAGCATACTCCTAGCCCTCTCCATCAACATTCTATTAATTCTCTTTGTAACTCCATTTTGCTGAGGAGTGTATGGAGTTGTCTTAAGCCTTTCAATCCCATGTTCTTTATAGAACTTATCAAACTCTGCCGAACAAAACTCACCACCATTGTTAGTTCTCAAACACCTAATCTTTTTACTAGTCTGATTCTCTACAAAAGCTTTAAACTCTTTGAACTGACTAAAGACTTCAGGTTTGCTTTTGAGAAAATAAATCCATGTCCTCCTACTATAATCATCAATGAATGATACAAAATATAACGATTTAGAAATTGAAGGAACATTCACATGACCAAACACATCAAAGTGGATTAGGTCCAACATAGCAGAAGACTTATGAGAACTAGAGTAAAATTGAACATGGTTTTACTTTCCATATACACAATGTTCACAGAATTTAAACTCAAGATTACAATCATTTAACCCCTCAACGAGATTTTTATTTTTCAGGGATCTAAGACCCTTCTCACCAATGTGACCAAGTCTCTCATGCCACAACATTGTCTTCTCAGTAGGAAGTTTCATTTCCAAAGCATTGGCACCCTTAGGCACCCTGAAAGTATGACCATTGAAAGTTGAAGCAACACACTTCTTCGCTGTTGGTTCCAATGGTGAGGATGAAGAGTATGAAGCTCTTTTCTTTGAAACAGAAGAACTATTGCACTAAACAATGCATGCATCTAGCTAAAACAGAGTACATCTCCGAGTACCCTTAGCAAGCACCATAGCTCCTCTTGTCATCTTGCATCCTCCACTAAGAAGACAACCTGCACACCCACATCATTCAACTTACTTATAGAAAGAAGGTTTCATGTTAAACCAGGGATGTGCAAAACTCCATTGATCCCCTTCACTCGTCCATCAGGGAATCGGATCAAGACTCTTCCATGGCCAACTATCTTTAGGTGAGAGTCATCACCTAGGTATACCTTCCCACCATCGTATTCTTCATAGTTTTTGAACCAACCTGAATGCAAGGTCATGTGGAAAGAAGCATCGAAGTCTATCAACCACACATCTTCCGATGCATGGGTGGCCAAGGCAGCAATAAAAGCATCACCATCACCTTGTGATTTGTCAGAATCTGAATCAGAGAAGTTCTTATTCTTTTTCTTCTTCTCCTCTCTACACTCCTTTCAGAAGTGGCCAAATTTACCACAGTTCCAACACAATGCCTTGGACTTTCCAAGAGACTTAGAACTCCTGTGGGATTTGGATTTACCCTTTTCAACTTTCTTGCCATTCTTCTTCCCTTTATCTTTGGGTCTAGCACGAACTGTAAGAGCCTCCATAGCTGACTCAAAAGACTTTCTCTGCATTTCTTCAGACAACAACATAGAAACTACTTCATCCATCTTGAAGGTGGTAGTAGTACTCCCAATGGCCATGACAAGGTGGTCCCACGAGTCTAGCAAAGAACAAAGCAAGTTCATACAATGATCCTCCTCCTCCATCTTCACACCAATGGAAGTTAACTATGCAACTAGCATGTTAAAGGCATTCAAATGATCTGCAACAGATCCTCCATCTTCCATCCTTAGAGAATACAACTTCTTCTATAGGAAAAACTTGTTTACCAGGGATTTAACCTGATAAACATCACCAAGTTTCATCCATAGCTCTTTCTCGGTCTTCTCTTCATGAACATTTAACATGATGGAATCAAATAAACAGAGTCTCACAAGACCCTTATCTTTGAGATCTTTGAGATCCCAGTCTGCTTGAGCCATTGCCATTGGTTTTGTGCTAGATATAGCTTCCCATAGATCTATATCAACAAGCATGTCTTCCATTTTGAGTTTCCACAACTCAAAATTGCTGTCATTAAAATTTTCCAATTATATCCTTCCAGATGTGCCTACCATCTCCTTCCTACAACAAGAGCACACAATACTCTACACAGACTACCACTCAATTGAATATTAGTACAAAAAAAACTCCTACCCAACAACTAGGATCAAAGGTGATCAAGCTCTGATACCAACTGAAAGGAAGCAAGGTACACAGAAACACTTCCTACACCAATTTAATGAGGGGAATGTAGTGCAAATTTTTAGATCCTTACAATTACAGTTATGTTAAACATATAACATAGAGATTAAACAACATACACAACACATAGAATGCAAGAGACACACGATGTACGTGAGGAAAACCTTTTTCAGGCAAAAAACCCCTCACTCCAAACCCTGCACAATGTATTATCAAATTTGTAAATGATTACAATACACTTGCAATGCAAGTTCTTTCAGGAGTCTTCAAATGTCATTTCTAGAGTAATTCCGGTACATAGCAGTACCTGTAAAAACACTATGCAACTCCAACATCAAGCACCTCAATATATAGAGTTTACAAGGCCATCTTAGGAAGCTTCTAGAGATGGGCATCCAACTTGGCCTCTTGGTCAAAACCCAATGCCTTGGGACACTTGGACAACATGCAAGCAACCTCCATTCAACCATCATAACATGCAGATTTGACTTTCCCAATGTGGAACGCTCCAACCAAGAATAGGCTATGACAGATGCTCTTATGCATCTTACATCTGTCATAGAATCTTCTAAACATAACAACATTTATTGTTGTAAGAGAATCCATCATAGAAGACTAATAATAGCATATTCCTCTTACAACATGTCATAGACCTTGGGCACTCCAAGATGCCTTCCTCACATGCAAAGATACTCTTCGACACTTGTCTTCACTTGTCATAGGAATCTCTAATTCTGGCTCTTACATGTCAGATTTCATCATACAAAATAACTCCTTCCACATACCTCAAGATGCCGACACATGGAATATTAGTGCCACCTCAAATGGGATGCCTAGTTCCTCATGTGTTGATGTGACCAACCAAGTCATATTACAAGTAGGATGACATGTCACAATGTCACCTCAAACTAAATGACAAAATAGGATGTGCAAGTAAATAAAAAATTAGGCCAATAAATAAATATCAAATGCTAGGAATTTGCAAAGGTTGAGACACCCTAATTTCCATCAAGCCTCACTCTTCGTCTTTGACACGTGAAGATACAAGACTAACTAAACAATTAATTCATCCTTAAAACAATTTGCCCCAATTTTTTGAATGACTCCCCCCCCTCCCAAATTTGGCACTATATATTGCATAGTGCTTTTTAGACAATTAAAATGCCTATTCTAACACAAAAAAAAAATTTCCATGTTTTTTACAGAATTAAAAAAACAAAATATTTTGGAGGCCCAAAATTACAAAGGCCAAATTAGGGCAAATTAGGGTAGGGGTGACCAATAAAAGCCCAAAATTAGGGCAAATGGGTGAAATTAAGCATGGGCAGCCAAAAAATGGCGGTTTGTACCTTTGCTTCATGCATTTAAGGGTTGAATGGTGTTTCTCTCTGCACAGGGCACTTGAGGCATGGGCCATGGTTTCTGGCCAAATAGGGGCGGCCGAACAGGGGCATTTCTCTATGCAAACAAGCCAAAGAGGGGTAGATGAATAGGGGCCCAGACAGGGCACGGTTTTGCTCTACCCAAATAGGTTGATACTACGCAAGGATTTGGGTCATATTTTCAAACTTGTCCCACCTTTTGTATGATAGGAAGGTTCAAACTAGGAAATAATGTTTGTGTTCTCCACATATGTTAGGGCTTAACCTTATTGGCAAGGTTGCAACAAGAGAAGTGGGAGAGGATAGTGATGACAAAGGTGTAGATGGGGAATGACATTGGATAGCCTTCTAGGTCGATAGTGTCTCAAGGCATTTGAGAGCTTCATTTCAAATTTTATAATCAATGTTTGATTTTCAATTTAATCATGACTTAACTCATGAACCTTTTGATTGTAGCCATCTATCCTTTAGGATGAGGAGAGAGGATGATGGCAACACCTTTTTCATTGGAGACCATGTGGACCTATATGGTAATAATGTCCTAGTGGGAAAAGACATTATATCCAATGTGAGAAGACATGCTTGTTGCCATAACATTCCACTTCCACCAAGTTGTGTGAGAGTGAATATTGTTGAGGCCATTGTTTTAGATAGAAGATTGCCTCATGCTAGTGTGTTTGTTAAAGTTGTCTAATTTTGTGAATTCATCTGAGATATGAAACATCTCAAACTTGAAACATCTACTCTGGTACAACTTAACAATTTATCACTTCATATATTTTTGTTTCCTAATGGTTAATTTTTCTAATTTAATTTTACAAGTTTGTTTCAGGACCAAGGAGTGTAGATTATAGGAGTCCTTAGGGCAAAAAGAGATGGTCATTTCTCCTGAACTTGATCATCCACCAACCTACAAACCCTTGGAATTACACCACTTTTAGTGCACAAGAACCCAAAGAAACATGTTAAGTTTTATGAAAACATGGTTTCACTTGCTCAAAATAGACAACGTAGGAGACATTGGCATGGCACATTATTGCACTTTTTTTACAAATGAACATATTGATATAATGTCAAAAATTGTATACCCTACAATTTCAACATCATGTTTCACACCCATTTTAGTGTCTGCATCCCCATAGTGGCCCTAGGGCCCAGCTAATCCTCCTTTCCAATCTTCTCCTAAATTTGAGTGCCCATTTGACTTTTTCATATTGATATACTGACATCTTAGCACTTTTCTATATATTCATGTCTTTCAACACTTCATCACCTATTCATCTCGCCAAAAAGTCATTATTTTGTGTCCAAAAGCGACTCTTTATGACAACAACTATTCATCTCGGCATGTTCCTTTGCCAACGCCTCTTTGGTGGGAGTATTTTGATTTTCTCATGTGATTTGCTTGCCATTCCAGTAGGCCATGCAGTGGTATTTTCTAGATACCATTTGTCTTCAAAAAATGCCTCTGTAAACAACAGATTGCATTATGAGCATGCAAATGGCTTAAGCAACATTCTTTATGTGCCTCATTTTTGGATAGTACTCATTGAATCTACTATTGTTTCGATTCATAAGGCTGCCATCTTTAATCTGCAGCAAATAAAAGAGGAGCAACTATATTCTTCGTTCATGGTGATGAAGATACTTCTCAAGCTTCGGTTCATTTTTGGGACAAGCAAACTACATTTTGGACAAACTTTGGAATTCTTCTTCGAATTTCTCTTGTTGCCTTCTAAAATTTGGTGATGTTGGTTCTTTACTTCTATTTTTATATCATTCACAGAAATAAATAAATCCCATTATTATTAATCCTGCCCTAGGCAGAACGTCTTAACCAGCCAGTGCTTGTAAGCGACCGGCTGGTCGACGTCAGGTATGGACAGTTGAAACAACAAAATAACAGGTACGACAAGCCCTCTACTGATTGAGGTTGAAGAAATCTATTGAAACCATACATAGAATTGGTCGACTGGTGCAGTCGGTGAGTTACAACTCACCGGCTGTTTACGGTTGGCGGCCGTAGGCAGGGATACTCTTGTTTTCATTTTTAAGTATTAGTTCTGCTTAGAAATCTGTGCGCAAAGAAAAATTTATGGTTTTCCTAAAGTTTATTTTTCAGAAAGAATTTTGTGGAAAGGAAATTGATAGAAGTTTATTTTCTGATTGGCCGCGGGCTATGTGAGCCCATTGGCATTGTTTTTTTTATTTGTTTAAATATTATTTTTTTCATGAAGTTTTAGATATGATTTCTAATGTTTTGTTTCAGATACTTGGCACATGGAGCAGGGAAAAAAATGTGGGATGTGGCATTTTGAAGATACTTCATGTGCCTTGTCTATAGTTCCACATTTTGCAGGCATGTCATAGTGACATTGCAGCAGGGGTAGCGCACAACTCAAATATGTGGTGAACAGGTATAACAATTCTGATATATTTCTGCATAACATGGTAATGACATTTTTTGGTTGGCATAAATCTGAAAAGACTTGATTTGTTTGTAAGAGCTTCTGGTTTTCACAGCTTTTGGACTAGGCAGTGTTGTCGATATCTCTCATTATATCTCTGTGGTGGTTAGCTTGTAGCAATTATATTTGGTTTTTCCCCGAATTAGACACTTTGAAACAAGACTCTTTCTGCATATGCTTTTTCTGCTTGTGGTCTATTGAAGCAATTGATAGGTCCAATAGAGGTTTCTTGCACAAAACTTTCCTTCTTGCTACTGTTCATCTCACCTAATAGTGGCTTGGGGGGCATTCAGTATAAGCTCCTCTAGGCAAACAATTTTGTTTAAGACACACTCTCTTGCTTTGTAGGTTTTCAACTTTGTGAGTGACAAGGCATTGCATTTTCTATGACTCGCCCCCTGAAGGAAATACCCTCCCTCAAGCAACTTGACCCTACTCTTTTCTTTGGAGCTCAAGCTTTCCAATCATGTATGGCTGGACACTCCAGGTAAAGTGTTCATTTGCCAGTACCAATCATATTTAAATGAGAAATAATGAGTCCAACAAAGAGAGAAGCAATCAGCCTGTTGGGGAAAATAAACATAAGTGTGAATCACCATCGAAATGAACTGCTGGATTTGAAAACATTTTAATTTTTTTTCTAATTATGTCTTTATTTTTGGAAATCATTGTGATGTGTTTTAAGTTTTGAATCTTTCAAGAATGCTAGGGATTTCAAAACACTTCTATGGCAGCATTTCTGCAGAGCAGTCATGGACGTTGTTATTTAGATAATTTCAAAATGATAATGACACACACAGATGCCCTATTTTGTAATATTTAAGCATAAAGAAAATTGTTTGACAAACAATTAGTAGTTGCCCTTAAAGAGAAATAAAATCAAACCCAAAATATCTACAAATGATTAAACTACGCTTAATCAGATATTGTTTTAGAAGATCCTTTTTCTCCAACTATTTGCTACTTAGATTATCCTGCTGACAATTGCCACATTCCTTACTTAGAAGATCTTACTTGCAAGACAAAATTACCATTACCAAGGTACAGTCAAGTATTTGTACCATGATCTACAAACAGGTTCCATCCTATAAATCAAATCAACCCATAGAGTCTCACATGTTTGATCTTCACAGAAACACATTGATTCAGTTGCTCTCTTGCAAGGAAAAGGTCACCCAAATATATGACAACTATATATTTCTCATGGCACAATCATGTTGCATCTAGTATCCTCAATAACGAGAAAAAAATAGTTCAGAGTTTTATCAAAATTACATTTACATGCAAAGAGTAGCTTGTGGCATTCATTATCACCAAAGCCCTCAACAACTTGCACTCACCTACATGTCAACTCAGAATGGATAACATGTTGTTCTCTCTACTGCTTTGTTGTCCCTGATGCTCAAACACACATGTTGGATGTTGTTTTGTGACACACATGTTGGATGTTGTTTTGTGGCTCTCTGCTCTTTCTCTCTGATGTTCTGC
This sequence comes from Cunninghamia lanceolata, assembly GCA_027924645.1. Classification (NCBI taxonomy): domain Eukaryota; kingdom Viridiplantae; phylum Streptophyta; class Pinopsida; order Cupressales; family Cupressaceae; genus Cunninghamia; species Cunninghamia lanceolata. Next base: position 2,050,791 of record BSBN01001054.1, read on the forward strand.
AAAAGTTGGCAATATGCAAGATCTTTCTCTCTGCTATTCTGCAAAAGTTGGTAATATGCAATAATAAGTTGACAATATGCAAATGCAAAAGTTGGCAATTGGCGGATTGTATAGGTTGCATAACTTTCATTACTCAGTAATATAGGTTTTTATACCATGCATCATTCTCTGTTTTTGGTGGCATTTGTCACTTACGTCATAGTCAAAGGGGTGGCATTTCATAATGTTGAGAGTTTGATAAAGACAACTGTTTCATAGTTTATTATGTTGTTTTATTGCAAAGGTGGTCATTGCTCATAATATTGATACTTCCTTGTTTCAAGCTTCGGTCAACAAGATTGCCTTTAGTCACAACATTATCATGCATATTAATGTTTTAATTGGTGTTAGGCTTGGGCTCTTTTCAAATATTGGACAATGCTAATAGTCTTTTTTACACATGGCAGCGATTCTATTTAAGGCCTATTCTTGCAAAGTGGTCCACCATGTAACATCTTCTATCCTTTGTGTTTCTTAGCGGCACATGTAGTTTGTTGACCTCCCGAACAAGTTTGCTAAGGCTATCTTTTAAGGTAAATGTCACCAGTTTCTCTTGAAGTTACTTGAAGCTCCAGTCACATGACTGATGGTAAAAGGGCAAAAGACATCATAGTGTTTTCATTTTGATACAAAATGTTTTTGTTTAGTGTTTCATACCCTGCGCCGTCATGATGAGAAGGAAAGGTTATTTTGGACTCAGCTACTGTTTTGTCCCGGATCTCATATCTTGCTCAGTAACGATGAAAAAGAAAGGATGCTTGGTTTTGTCAAATAGCTCCAGTTGACTTCAAGAAACAGGTGATATTGTTCGATTTTATTTTTGTTAGTTATGATTACATTTGGCAGTTTCACGTTGATATGAAAAGCTTAAAGAGGAAAATGTTTTTTCTTCTTCTTCCTATTTTTGAACACTATCATTGCTTCAAATAAGGTATATTGGGTTTTATTCATGGTTTATATTGAAGCAACCAACATCTTTTGATTAGGGTTTCATAACGGCATCATCTTGTTGTGCAATGGGTTATGTTTTGAACAAAGTTATAACAGTGGTTTCTTGTTGTTCAACTCCGGTTAGGGTTTGGTCAACTGTATACCAAACCTACTCTATTTCGGTTAAACAATGTTCTCATCTTTGTTGTATATTTGATTTCTCAGTGGATTCTGAGTTATGACAGTTAATGTTTTTATTTCCACAATGAAACTATGTAATAATGTGAGACGGATATGGAATCTTTAGAAAACTATTTCTGTTTTACCCAGATCACAGAGACAGAAAAAAAGAAAAAAGAAAAACAGTTATCTTCTTGTACTCGCAATATATAAATGATATTGTATATATAGTATAGATAATGTAGAATATAAAGGTGTCTTTATATGTGCATTATATATACTATATTGGGTGTGAAATGCAGTGACACAGAGAATCCCTCTGTATTTGATTTTTCTGTTCTTTAGATGTTTATATGAAAGATGCCAGTGAGGTAATACTGTAAATGCCAATGAGGCAACATTTTTAGCCAGTGAGACAATATTCTTTAGCCAGTGAGGCCTGTAAATCAGTGAGATTTTCTCTAAGTCAGTGAGGCATTTTTTTCGAGTGGTTTTACGCCAGGGGCTTTCCACTCAAGACAAACTATTGTGTCATTTTATCTCTGTGAAATGCTCTTGATATGCTATTGAATGTTTCAGTTTTCTCTATTCAATTATAGTTTGCTTTGTCTTGTGAACATACAGTTGATTCAATTAAAGATATTCTTTGCAAGTCAGAAACTGAGATTGTATTGAAAAGAAAAAGTTTCCTAGATACTGATTCACCCCCTCCTCTCAGTATCTACACCACTCTAACAAGTGGTATCAGAGCCAAACCCTCTATTGTTTAGGCCTAATCAACCTAAGGGATTCCTGGTTGAGTGGGAACCATGTCTTTTCAAGATGGTCTTTCCTCATCCAAGGCACCATTATTTGATGGTACAGATTATACATTCTGGAAATACAGAATGACTCGTCATATCAAAGCTTTGGGATATGATGTCTAGGAAGCTCTTGAAACTAATTGTACTGTTACTGGCAAACCATCCAATGTTGATGAAAAAAAGGCTCTTGATTGTGACTCTAAAGCTGCTAGTGCTATTTGTTGTGGTTTAACAAATGAAGTTCTAAATAAGGTTATGGAATGTCAAACAACTAAAAGTATTTGGGATAAACTTTCAAATATTTATGAAGGAGATGAAAGCATTAAAGAAGCTAAATTACAAGCTCTTAGGGAAAGATTTGAAAGAATGAGAATGAAAGATGATGAAAAGATAGCTGAATATCTTCAAAGAGTCCAGGAAACTATCAATAGTATTAGAGGATTAGGGGAAAAATTAGAAGAGATAACTGTTGTTAAAAAGGTCCTATGGACTCTAACCCCCAAATATGACTCCAAAACTTCTGTGGTTGAAGATAAAGATCTGAAAACCATAACTATTGATACTATACTAGGAGTCTTTACTGCATATGAAATGAGAATGGAAAATGAAAATCCTAATAAAGAGATTAAAGAAGTTGCTTTTAAGACTATGAAAAAGGAAACTGAAATTAGTCATGAAACTGAGAATGAAGAGGAATCTGTCTTTGTTAGTAAGCTCAGAAGAGGGTCTGGTAGATATAAAGGAAAATTACCTTTTAAATGTTTCAATTGTGGAAAAATAGGTCACTATGTAGCATAATGTCCTAATCTAGAGCTTGACAGTGAATAAGAAGATAACAAGAAACAATATAGGAAGAAGCCTTTCAATTTTAACAAAAGAAATACTTTCAAGAAAAGAAGTTTAATTGCTAGAATAACTGATAGTACGTTAGAAGAATCTTTTGCTAAAATAGATGAAACTCTTTTTATGGTAGCAATTATTGGTGTTTCAGAAGAAGAACAAGTAGAAATATCAGAAAATGAAGTTGATTTAGAAGGAGAATTAAAATGTGCTTTTAGTGAAATCAAAAGGTTTAAAAAGGAAAATGGATTACAAAGTAAATTAATATCTGATCAAGAAAACCAAATTTCTGATTTAAGAGTTAGTCTTAAAGAAAGCATAAAAAGACTTTCAAATTCTCAAGAACAATTAAAATCTAAGGAGGCTGAAATAGTTAAACTGAAAAGAGAACTTGAAATGTGCAATAGCAATGATAAACTTGCTGATATGCTAGGGAAACAAAAAGAATATAATGATATGACTGGACTAGGTTTCTCAAAAGGTCAATGCTCTAATAATAATCAGTTCACAAATAAAATGCCCTTTAAATTCTCTGGGTATTGTTTTTATTGCTATTAGTATGGACATAGAGCAACTGACTGCAAGTTTGTTTATAAAAGACAATCAAATTTTCTGCAACATAGAACTTTTAGTTTTCTGAATAGAATAAGATGTTTCAATTGCAAAAAACTTGGACATATTGCCAAGTTTTGTGACTCAGAGATTGTTTCTCTTACTAAGCAAATCAAAATGAAATGGGTGCCCAAAAATAACAAGGCTATGATAGTGGAAGTTGCATTTTATGCAAAGAAAAATGAGATCTGGGTTATAGACAGTGGGTGTTCACATCATATGACAGGGGATAGAGGTAAATTTATTTCATTTGTGTCATGCCCACTTTTTCCATGTGGTTATGACACGCATTACACACGTGTCATGTCCACATGCACCATGTGGTCATGATACGAACTATCAAAAATTTTCCCTTACTACTCTAAAAACCCCCTCGCATGCATAAGCGTGCTCGGCGGTGCATGCTTAAGGCGAAAGCAATACAGTTGACGACGGCGTGCCAAATACATGTGCGCACACCCTAGACAAGGAAACGCGTGGTTCCTTGACTTAGGTAAATCTCACGAATTATATTTGAACAAAGTTGTTTTAGGTGATAGATCATTTTTCAACAAAGCACGATCATTTGTTCATTTGGCCTCTCTTCCTTTTCTTGGAATTTAGTTTTGATTGTATTTCTATCATGTTCATTTTACCGTTTCTCTAAAATTTAATTTTGATTTTATTTCTATCTCATTTCCCTTCCCGTTGTGCAAGATCTTTTTTTTTTATCCTATTATTTTTCTTCATGTTCTTTATCGAACGACAATAACACTACATCGTTTACATTATTCCTAATTTCTTGGTAAACCAGATCACTTACACAGGATTGGCTAACTTCACTTGACTCAATTCACTTCAACTCTTAATTTCATTAATAAGTTCCTTAACTATAAAGAAAGTATAGAATAATTCATAAAAAAAAATTGAGCAATGAGTTAATTTTGTTTTTGCAAATATAAACATTATATTTCTGAATTGCAACTCTGAGTTTAAGCATCTATCCGATTCGTATTATACATTATGCATAAATCAATCCCACTTTCCTTGATTTAATATTTCTATTTCAAGTCAAATGTTTTAAACTACATATAGATTGCCTTCAAATGAATAGTGAAAAGTGAATAATAAAAAATAAATAGTGAATAGTAAAAGTGAATAGTGAATAGTGAAAAGTGAATAGTAAATAGTGAAAAGTGAATAGTAAAAGTGAATAGTGACAGTGAATAGTGAATAGTAAAAGTGCATAGTAAAAGTGAAAAGGTGCCCATCCTAGGATGAGACCCTCAAGGTGGTAGTAATTTCAAAAGTAATACTGCAACCCAAATTTCATTTATTTCATGGTGGGGATATTTTTTAACACTTTTACAAACTTAATTAGAACATCAACTAACTCACAACATTGCAAGTAGAAGAAGAAGGAACTAGATAATTTAATATTCTTTTAAAAATAAATTTTTTTTTCCTTTTTTTAATTCTAAATGGTAAAACTTAATGAACAAGAAAATTACAACTATCAGCCCAAGAAAAGAGAGAATTTCCTCACAACTCTAAAATAACAATTTATACAACAATAGGGAGATAATTTTCTCCTTTTAGAAAAATAGACAAGGAGGAGCTACTAAAAGATCAGGCTCTCCTTAAGACTTAAGGAAAACAAAATATTTTCTAAGATCCAATAATCTTCTCCAAGCTTCACAATAAGCTCCAAGAATACTTGCATAACACACAAAGAAAGAAACACCACACAAGCTGCTCTCCTCCCTACCATAGACCCGCAAGTGGGTCACCCCCGAGCTAGGGAGACCATCCACATACCTAGGGTAGAATAGATTTAAACACATCACAACATTGAATAACAACAACAAATCAAATAACACACACACACACACCCATGGTATACTCACATTACAATGAACCAGCTTAGGTGAGTTCAGGAGGGTAGGGGAGTAGACAATCTCTACCTCTAGGTGCCATCCTTTCACAAATTATCACAAGGCCTCAAGCCAATATAATCACAAGGCCTCAAGTCAACAGTATAATCTTCCACAAGGCCTCAAGCCTTCCAATGAATCAAGTAACCAAGGATATCCAAACAGGCTCTCAAAGCCAATAAGCCCTCAAGGCTAAAAACAGTACCAATTTGCCCTCAAAGCATATCATGTAACCAGAACCAGGATGACACCCGAGGAGGGTCACACCTCCCCTCGCTAAACATAATGAGCATTGCCTTCCAACTGGAAGGAGCTCTCTCTACACCCCAAAATAAAACCCAAAAAAATAAACAGAAAAGCTCAAAGAAGACATTGCAAGACTCTTTCAACAACCAAGATATAAACATGCATATCAACATTAGATCACACAAGAGGATAGAATTTGTTCACCAACCTTCCAAAGCCCAATTATGGAAGAATCTGATGAAGAGCTCCTCTCTACTTCCTTCTCCAAAATCTCCTTCTTTTTCCTTCAAGATCCAACCCCCCAAAAAATAATCTTTCTATGATCACAAGCAAGGGATAATGTATGGAGGATATAGGATGGCTAGAATAATTTCGGCATTATGAGGCTATGAAGAGAAGAATAGAGAAAGAATTGGGCATTATGAGGATGCCAGAAGAAGAATTCTTAGAGGAAATTAGGCATGATGAGGATGCAAGAATGAAGTCCCCCTGCAAGAATGAAGTCCTCTCCTGCAAAAAAAAAGAAGTCTCCTACAAAATTCCTGTCTTCTAATTGCTTAGAGAAGGGTCTCATTTATAGATTTTCGGAGAAGGGAATGGAAGGTGAGGATCAAGAGTTGAGATCAAGGGTTCACATTATTTGTGAATTTTAAATTCATAGTGGATGAATTAAAAATTTATTTTTTAAAAGATGTAATATTTAAATAACCCCACTATCCCAAGTGGAATTAATAAAATATCCCCACTATCCCAAGTGGAATTAATAAAATATACCCACTCATGAGGTCCCCCATTATAGCCCACATGTAGAAATAAAATACAATGAGAAAACTTAAAATAATATAGAGTGGGTGACACAACACCCACATAAAAGGGAACCCCACCAAAAGAGGCATATGGAGACAAGCCCTCCATAATGAGGGGGATCATGGAGTGCTCCATGACTTGGAAGTGGACATGAGTGGGGATTCGCCTCATCCCATGTCCCCCAATCTTCTAATTTTCGTCACATAACGTCACCCCCAAGTTGAGGTGACCCTATGGCAGTTAACCCAAGGTTAACCTAGTCAAAAAGGTCCCTAAACCCAAGGGGTACAACCTAGGGTTATTTTTACACCTAGTTAAGACTCCCAGAGTCAAATAAACACATGAAAAGGGTAAAAAATAATTAAAGTTAAAACAAGATTCAAAACATTAACTTATAACACTTATCATAATAAAAGTAATTCAGATAAAAGCCCTTATTCTCTTAACCTCATGCAAAAATAACACATTACGACAGTACCGCAATTTTTCAAAACAAGAGGTTGATCTCAGTTCCTCATTGAACTAGATCGGCTCACAAGGGAACAACATAGGTATGAGATGGTCTCCTGTATTTGTGGTTTTGTTAGAAATACCTGCACACTCAATTTCAAAGTTAATTCCACATATAAATATTATAGCCGAAGCAAATTTAATACATGCATTTCTAAAGCATATCACAGTTCTTATAGACATAATGAAATCACATGACAATTTTCTATCTAACATCACCCATTTAGTTTTCCTTTAACATAATAAGATTTTAATAGTTTGAAAATTCGAGAACAACAGTTCCATAAATATAAAAAAACCAACAACAGTAAGCTAAATAGTCACATGTACAAAAATAAAAATGTGTAGGCCTCACATACTCCCCCCCTAAGACTGTACTTCCTCTTGGAAGTCATCAAAGAGCTGAGGATAAAATAACAAGGCTGGTCCACACAACCAAGATACAAAAAGGTCTCCAAACAACCGAAAGAAATAATCGCAATCCAAGAAAGTGCACATTACATCACTATACTCCACAAGATACACAAGGGCGAGGAAGAGTCCAACATAACCCTCACCACCTAGACCAACTGACTCAAGAGGACAATCGACTAAGAGGATCACAACCACCACAAAACACAAGCGGAAGACTTTGATACTCATGTGACAAGGCCATCATGATGACAAAACAAGAGGATGGGTATTCCTCCAAGGTGAAGGTTAGTCGACAAACCACAACCTCACTCTCTCGCAGCTACATATAGTAGGACAAGGGTCAAACTATGCTCAACCCACTCCATGTCAGTCCAAACAACACGCAAACCCCAGAGCTCCCAATGTTGAAACATGTGCTCTGATACCAAATGTCATGCCCACTTTTTTCATGTGGTTATGACACGCATTACACAAGTGTCATGTCCACATGCGCCATGTGGTCATGATATGAACTATCAAAAATTTTCACTTACTACTCTGAAAACCCCCTCGCATGCATAAGTGTGCTCGGCGATGCACGCTTAAGGCGAAAGCAATACAGTTGACGACGGCGTACCAAATACATGTGCGCACACCCCAGACAAGGAAACACGTGGTTCCCTGACTTAGGTAAATCTCACGAATTATATTTAAACAAAGTTGTTTTAGGTGATAGATCATTTTTTAACAAAGCACGATCATTTGTTCATTTGCCCTCTCTTCCTTTTCTTGAAATTTAGTTTTGATTGTATTTCTATCATGTTCATTTTACCGTTTCTTTGAAATTTAATTTTGATTGTATTTCTATCTCATTTCCTTTCTCATTGTGCAAGATCTTCTTTTTTTTATCCTATTATTTTTCTTCATGTTCTTTATCGAACAACAATAACACTACATCCTTTACATTATTCCTAATTTCTTGGTAAACCAGATCATTTACACAAGATTGGTTAACTTCACTGGACTCAATTCACTTCAACTCTCAATTTCATTAATAAGTTCCTTAACTATAAAGAAATTATAGAATAATTCATAAAAAAAATAGAGCAATGAGTTAATTTTGTTTGTGCAAATATAAACATTGTATTTCCGAATTGCAACTCTGAGTTTAAGCATTTATTCAATTCGTATTATACATTATGCATAAATCAATCCCACTTTCCTTGATTTAATATTTTTATTTCAAGTCAAATGTTTTAAACTACATATAGTTTGCCTTCAAATGAATAGTGAAAAGTGAATAATAAAAAATAAATAGTGAATAGTAAAAGTGAATAGTGAATAGTGAAAAGTGAATAATAAATAGTGAAAAGTGAATAGTAAAAGTGAATAGTGACAGTAAATAGTGAATAGTAAAAGTACATAGTAAAAGTGAAAAGGTCCCCATCCTAGGATGAGACCCTCAAGGGGGCAGTAATTTCAAAAGCAATACTGCAACCCAAATTTCATTTATTTCATGGTGGGGATATTTTTTAACACTTTTACAAACTTAATTAAAACATCAACTAACTCACAACGTTGCAAGTAGAAGAAGAGAGAACTAGATAATTTTAATATTCTTTTAAAAATAATTTTTTTTTCCTTTTTTTAATTCTAAATGGTAAAACTTAATGAACAAGAAAATTACAACTATCAGCCCAAGAAAAGAGAGAATTTCCTCACAACTCCAAAATAACAATTTATACAACAATAGGGAGATAATTTTCTCCTTTTGGAAAAATAGACAAGGAGGAGCTACTAAAAGATCAGGCTCTCCTTAAGACTTAAGGAAAATAAAATATTTTCTAAGATCCAATAATCTTCTCCAAGCTTCACATTAAGCTCCAAGAATACCTGCATAACACACAAAGAAAGAAACACCACACAAGCTACTCTCCTCCCTACCGTAGACCCACAAGTGGGTCACCCCCGAGCTAGGGAGACCATCCACATACCTAGGGTAGAATAGATTTAAACACATCACAACATTGAATAACAACAACAAATTAAATAACACACACACACACCCATGGTATACTCACATTACAATGAACCAGCTTAGCTGAGTTCAAGAGGGTAGGGGAGTAGACAATCTCTACCTCTAGGTGCCATCCTTTCATAAATTATCACAAGGCCTCAAGCCAATATAATCACAAGGCCTCAAGCCAACAGTATAATCTTCCACAAGGCCTCAAGCTTTCGAATGAATCAAGTAACCAAGGATATCCAAACAGGCTCTCAAAGCCAATAAGCCCTCAAGGCTAAAAATAGTACCAATTTGCCCTCAAGACATATCATGTAACCAGAACTAGGATGACACCCGAGGAGGGTCACACCTCCCCTCCCTAAACATGATGAGTATTGCCTTCCAACTGGAAGGAGCTCTCTCTACACCCCAAAACAAAACCCAAAAAATAAACAGAAAAGCTCAAAGAAGACATTGCAAGACTCTTTCAACAACCAAGATATAAACATGCATATCAACATTAGATCACACAAGAGGATAGAATTTGTTCACCAACCTTCTAAAGCCCAATTATGGAAGAATCTGATGAAGAGCTCCTCTTTACTTCCTTCTCTAAAATCTCCTTCTTTTTCCTCCAAGATCCAACCCTAAAAAAAAAATCTCTCTATGATCACAAGCAAGGGATAATGTATGGAGGATATAGGATGGCTAGAATAATTTTGGCATTATGAGGCTATGAAGAGAAGAATAGAGAAAGAATTGGGCATTATGAGGATGCCAAAAGAAGAATTCTTAGAGGAAATTAGGCATGATGAGGATGCAAGAATGAAGTCCCCCTGCAAAAATGAAGTCCTCTCCTGCAAAAATGAAGTTCACTTGCAAAAAAAAAGAAGTCTCCTATAAAATTCCTGTCTTCTAATTACTTAGAGAAGGGTCTCATTTATAGATTTTTTGAGAAGCGAATGGAAGGTGAGGATCAAGAGTTGAGATCAAGGGCTCACATTATTTGTGAATTTTAAATTCATAGTGGATGAATTAAAAATTTATTTTTTAAAAGATGTAATATTTAAATAACCCCACTATCCCAAGTGGAATTAATAAAATATCCCCACTATCCCAAGTGGAATTAAAAAATAGGAATTAATAAAATATACCCACTCATGAGGTCCCCCATTATAGCCCACATGTAGAAATAAAATACAATGAGAAAACTTAAAATAATATAGAGTGGGTGACACAACACCCACATAAAAGGGAACCCCACCAAAAGAGGCACATGGAGACAAGCCCTCCATAATGAGGGGGATCATGGAGTGCTCCATGACTTGGAAGTGGGCATGAGTGGGGATTCCACTCATCCCATGTCCCCCAAGCTTCCAATTTTCGTCACTTAACCTCACCCCCAAGTTGAGGTGACCCTATGGTAGTTAACCCAAGGTTAACCTAGTCAAAAAGGTCCCTAAACCCAAGGGGTACAACCTAGGGTTGTTTTTACACCTAGTTAAGACTCTCAGAGTCAAATAAACACATGAAAATGGTAAAAAATAATTAAAGTTAAAACAAGATTCAAAACATCAACTTATAACACTTATCATAATAAAAGTAATTCAGATAAAAGCCCTTATTCTCTTAACTTCATGCAAAAAGAACACATTACGACAGTACCACAATTTTTCAAAACAAGAGGTTGATCTCAGTTCCTCATTGAACTAGATCGGCACACAAGGGAACAACATAGGTATGAGATGGTCTTCTATATTTGTGGTTTTGTTAGAAATACCTGCACACTCAATTTTAAATTTAATTCCACATATAATTATCATAGCCGAAGCAAATTTAATACATGCATTTCTAAAACATACCACAGTTCTTATAAACATAATGAAATCACATGACAATTTTCTATCTAACATCACCCAATTAGTTTTCCTTTAACATAATAAGATTTTAATAGTTTGAAAATTCGGGAACAACAGTCCCATAAATATAAAAATACCAACAACAGTAAGCTAAATAGTCACATGTACAAAATTGAAAACGTGTAGGCCTCACAATTTGAAAGTTGCACAAGTGGATCAGTTAAATTTGGAGATGATTATTGTTTATAGATTACTAGAAAATGTACAGTTCTCTTAGAAAATAATACACCTCTAGAAGATGTTTATTTTGTTGAAGGATTAACTCATAATCTATTGAGTGTAAGTCAAATTTGTGACAGTGGTTTTGATGTAGTCTTTACATCACAAGGCTGCAAGATTCTCAAAAATGCCAAACAGGTCATTGCATCAGGTTTGAGAACTAAAGGTAATATTTATAATCTGCATGGATCTGCTAATGAATACAAAAACAACTTATGTTTTATGAGTCAAATTGAAGAAAGTAAACTCTGGCATAGAAGGTTGGGACATATAAACTATGATAACTTAGTCAAAATCAGTCATAATAAAAATGTTAGACATATGCCTGCTCTTTCCAAGCCTAAAAATCTGGTTTGTAAAGAATGCCAACAAGGCAAACAAACAAGAAATGTTTATAAGTCTAAAGAGCAATTTGCTGTAGAACCTCTACAGTTAGTTCACACTGATTTATGTGGTCCAACCAGGACAAAATCCTTGAATGGTGAAAGATATTTTATGTTATTCATAGATGATTATACAAGAATGACTTGGGTCACTTTTTTAAAGCATAAATCTAAAGCTTTAGAAAAATTTAAGATTTTTAAAAGCATGGTAGAGAGAGAATCAGATCTAAAACTAAAATGTTTAAGGTCAGATAATGGTGGAGAATATACTTCCATTGCGTTTCTCTAATACTGTGAAAAACATGGAATAAAGAGACAGTTTTCAGCTCCTAGAACACCTCAACAAAATGGAGTGGCTGAAAGAAAGAATAGGACAGTAAAAGAAATGGCTAGAACTATGCTTCAGGATGCTGGTCTATCAAATGCTTTTTGGAAAGAAGAAGTTCATATAGCAGTTTATATCTTAAACAGGGTACAAATAAGAGTCAAAACCAGGTATACATCATATGAACTTTGGTATGGTAATACTGCTAATGTATCATATTTTAAAATATTCGGTAGTAAATGTTATATAAGGAAAGAAGATCATCTAGGCAGTTTTGAATCTAGATGTGATGAAGGGATTTTCTTAGGATATTCAACTCACAACAAGGCTTATAAATGTTATAATAAGAGGTTAAAGAGAATAGTTGAAAGCTCTAATGTTAAAGTGGTTGAGAATTTGCAGCAAGAATAACAACCACACTTTCAATAGGTTGAAGAAATCATTCAAGAAGAGTCAAATACAAAAGAAGAGTCAGAAAAATCTGAAGAAGAATCAGATCCTGAAACTTCACAAGGACAGTCAGTAAGTCCTCAAGTTGATACTCCTTCTAAAACCTCTATTTATACTCCTTCTAAAAGATTGTTACAAAAGAATCATCCAAGTGAACATGTCATTGGTGATTTAGACTCTGGCATACAAACTAGAAGAAAAACTGCTCAAGCAAATTAGCAGGTTCATATATGTTTAGTATCTCACCTAGAACCTAAAACCTATGCTGAAGCTAGTCAAGATGACTTGTGGGTTCAGGCTATGTTAGATGAGTTAGCCCAAATAGAGAAAAATAACACTTGGGAACTTGTCCCAAGGCCTAAAGATAAAAATATTATTGGGGCTAAATGGGTTTTCAGGAACAAATTTGATGAAAATGGAATTGTTGTCCGAAATAAAGCTAGATTGGTTTGTAAGGGTTATTCCCAGATAGAAGGTATCGATTTTGATGAAACATTTGCTCCTGTAGCAAGACTAGAAGCAATCAGAATGTTTCTTGCATATTCTATTTACAAAAACTTTAAAGTCTATCAAATGGATGTTAAAACAACCTTTTTAAATGGAGACCTAAAAGAGGAAGTTTATATGGATCAGCCGGAAGGTTTTGTTAACAAGGGTAAGCCACATCACGTTTACAGATTAAGAAAGGCTCTTTATGGCCTTAAACAAGCTCCTAGAGCTTGGTATGCGAAATTAGATCAACACTTACAATCCCAAGGCTTCACGAGAGGGGGAGATGATAGTAATTTGTATTTTATGACTAAAAATGATCACATCTTGATAGTAGTTGTATATGTTGATGACATAATTTTTGGCAATGATGATGCTAAACTCAGTTTCTATTTTCCACAAGTGATGACTACAAAATTTGAAATGTCAATGCTGGGTGAACTCTCATTTTTTCTTGGCCTACAGGTTTCTCAGCTCAAAGCAGGTATCTTTCTTTCTCAAACCAAATATACAAAAGAAATGTTGAAAAGATTTCAGATGGATGAATGTAATCCTATCAGTACTCCTATGGAAACTAGTTGCAAATTAAGTGCTGAAGGTGATAAACCTAATATTGATCATACTTTTGATCGATCTATGATAGGCAGCTTGTTATACTTAACTGCCACTAGACCTGACATAATGCATGCTGTCTGTTTAGTTGCTCGTTTTCAATCTGCTCCTAAGCAAGCTCATCTCAATGTAGTAAAGAGAATCTTTAGATATATACAAGAAACTCTTGATTATGGCCTTTGGTACCCTAGACATTCAGATTTCACACTAACAGCGTATACAGATGCTGATTGGGCAGGCAGTCTTGATGATAGAAAAAGTACTTCCGGTGGTGCTTTCTTTCTTGGTGGAAGACTAGTTGCTTGGCATAACAAAAAGCAAGATTATGTTTCTCTGTCTACAACTGAGGCTGAATATATTGCAGCTACATCATGTTGCACTCAGATTCTTTGGATGGTTCAGACTTTGAATGATTACCAGGTTCCTGTCTGTAAGCCTATTAGAATTCTATGTGACAATGTCAGTGCTATTAACATCTCAAAAAATCCTGTGATGCATTCTCGTACCAAGCATATTGATATCCAATATCATTTTCTTCGTGATAAGGTGCTCCTCAATGATGTCATACTAGACTATATTTCTTCTGCTACTCAAGTGGCTGATATCTTTACTAAGCCACTTCCCCGATCTATTTTTGAAGGTCTCCAAGATCAGCTTGGGGTGCTTTCTTTTTCTTCTCTGTCTTGATACTTCTCTGCTCTTGGTTTAAGGGGGAGTCTCCTTCTTTGTCCCCTGATTAGTTTTCTGGTTGCTCTATTCTTTCTCTACTTGCTCTATTCTTTTGTTTTCCCTTTGTCCTGATGATAAAAAGGGGGAGAAGGCTTTACTGTTCCTTATGTGTTTTGTTGTTTCTTATGTGCTGTGGGTGCTGTGGCTGTGTCTTTTTCTCATCATGGCCAAAGGGGGAGTATTGTTGTTCTCTCCACTTCTTTGTTGTCCCTGATGCTCAACACACATGTTGGATGTTGTTTTGTGACACACATGTTGGATGTTGTTTTGTGGCTCTCTGCTCTTTTTCTCTGATGCTCTGCAAAAGTTGGCAATATGCAAGATCTTTCTCTCTGCTGTTCTGCAAAAGTTGGCAATATGTAATAATAAGTTGACAATATGCAAATGCAAAATTTGGCAATTGGTGGATTATATAGGTTGCATAACTTTCATTACTTAGTAATACAAGTTTTTATACCATGCATCATTCTCCGTTTTTGGTGGCATTTGTCACTTACGTCACAGTCAAAGGGGTGGCATTTCATAATGTTGAGAGTTTGATAAAGACAGCGGTTTCATAGTTTATTATGTTGTTTTATTGCAAAGGTGGTCATTGCTCATAATATGGATACTTCCTTGTTTCAAGCTTCGGTCAACAAGATTGCCTTTAGTCACAACATTATCATGTATATTAATGTTTTAATTGGTGTTATGCTTGGGCTCTTTTTAGATATTGGACAATGCTAATAGTCTTTTTTACACATGGCAATGATTCTATTTAAGGCCTATTCTTGCAAAGTGGTCCACCATGTAACATCTTCTATCCTTTGTGTTTCTTAGTGGCACATGTAGTTTGTTGACCTCTCGAACAGGTTTGCTAAGGCTATCTTTTAAGGTAAATGTCACCAGTTTCTCTTGATGTTACTTGAAGCTCCGGTCACATGACTGATGGTAAAAGGGCAAAAGACATCATAGTGTTTTCATTTCGATACAAAGTGTTTTTGTTTAGGGTTTCATACCCTGCACCGTCATGATGAGAAGGAAAGGTTATTTTGGACTCAGCTACTGTTTTGTCCCGGATCTCATATCTTGCTCAATAATGATGAAAAAGAAAGGATGCTTGGTTTTGTCAAACAGCTCCAGTTGACTTCAGCAAATAGGTGATATTGTTCGATTTTGTTTTTGTCAGTTATGATTACATTTGGCAGTTTCATGTTGATATGAAAAGCTCAAAGAGGAAAATGTTTTTTCTTCTTCTTCCTATTTTTGAACACTATCGTTGCTTCGAATAAGGTATATTGGGTTTTATTCATGGTTTATATTGAAGCAACTGACATCTTTTGATTAGGGTTTCATAACAGCATCATCTTGTTGTGCAATGGGTTATGTTTTGAACAAAGTTATAACAGTGGTTTCCTGTTGTTCAACTCCGGTTAGGGTTTGGTCAACTATATACCAAACCTACTCTGTTTCGATTAAACAATGTTCTCATCTTTGTTGTATATCTAATTTCCCAGCGGATTCTGAGTTATGACAGTTAATATTTTTATTTCCACAAGGAAAATGTGTAATAATGTGAGATGGTTATGGAATCTTCAGAAAACTGTTTCTGTTTTACCTGGATCACAGAGACAGAAAAAAAAAACCAGTTATCTTCTTGTACTCGCAATATATAAATGATATTGTATATATAGTATAGATAATGTAGAATATAAAGGTGTCTTTATATGTGCATTATATATACTATATTGGGTGTGAAATGCAGTGACACAGAGCATCCCTCTGTATTTGATTTTTCTATTCTCCAGATGTTTATATGAAAGATGCCAGTGAGGCAATACTGTAAATGCCAGTGAGGCAACATTTTTAGCCAGTGAAGCAATATTCTTTAGCCAGTGAGGCCTGTAAATCAGTGAGATTTTCTCTAAGCTAGTGAGGCATTTTTTTCGAGTGGTTTTATGCCAGGGGCTTTCCACTCAGGACAAACTATTGTGTCATTTTGTCTCTATGAAATGCTCTTGATATGCTATTGAATGTTTCAGTTTTCTCTATTCAATTATAGTTTGCTTTGTCTTGTGAACATACAGTTGATTCAATTAAAGATATTCTTTGCAAGTCAGAAACTGAGATTGTATTGAAAAGAAAAAGTTTCCTAGATACTGATTCACCCCCCCTCTCAGTTCTACACCACTCTAACATAACAAACTTGATTTTTTATTGAAGTGAATCATAATTTTGATAGAAAGACAAACTTCTGTTTGTATGTGGACATCCATTTTGACATTAGCAAATACTAAGCCAAAAGATTCATAAATGAAAGATAAATTAAAATTACAATATCTTTCAAGTAACCAACTGCACCCCTAAGTGCCTTCCACAACTGAATGGCTGATATGAACAATTACAATAAGCCTCCAGCTATTTATCACTTCCTCTATCACTTAGGTACACCATACATCACTATGCTTGCAGCTTAATTCATGAAATCTAATTAATTTCCTTATTGACTTCTATGATATTCTGATTTCTTCTTAGAGCACATAAAGGAATGTAGTTATACTCTTGAAACTACTTTAAGTTTAATTTATTTGGTTAAAAATACAAATAATCTTAAGGTCAAATGAGGTGATTTCTTGTACCCCAACATTTACAAGCAATTAAGTGCATCATTAATTACCCTTCAAAATTCATCATTGTGAAGTAAAAATGATGAAACATGGCCTCCAGTAACCCACCTCACCTCTGTGAGAGACCAAGGTTGCTGAAGTTCCAAAACAGAGTGCTTGGGAATGTAGCCATTATCCTGAATATGAAAAAAGTTATCAAGACGTCAAAACATAAATAACTAAGTACTAGATAGTAAGATACATCTATTTCATTTGGATATGAAAAGACATAGCAATAAACTTACAGTGGCAGCCACAAAAATGACAGCTGAAGGATTTTGGGAACAAGAAATTGGGACAGCAGTTAGTGATAGCACTGAATGCATGCGCTCCCTCACTTGCTCGACGGTCATCCCAATGTTCTGTACCATGTCCCTTCTAGGCATCCTAGGCAGTGCCATACTATAAAATACCCTCACAAAAGGCTGCAGCAGCAGAGTGTGGAGCTAGAAAAGGCAAAGTAGCAATTGGAGTTGGATGTAATGAACCAGCCATTGCAGCATGCACTGCACCTATGATAAACATAAAACATTCCTATAGTTAGATATCTCTGGTGATTTAAAGCTACATCTAAATATAACAGGTAAACAAAGACCATGAAATCCTCTTGCCCATTCTCAGACCACAAACAATTGTCTTGCTAAATCCAACATCATTTTCTAGCCAGTATAGAAGTGTACGGGCTTCTTCAATGACAACTCTTCCCAGGAGAAGAAAATCACTCACACACAACAGCTTTGAACCATATTGTAGTCGAGGACGACACTACCCATATAATGGGCTACAATAAATCATTATAAATCAACCTATGATCGTTGATCCTCCAAACCTTTGCCTACTTTCACATAAAAGAAAATGGTCACATCCATACCTAAACATCCCATTTTCTTTTTTATAAAATATCAAAACAGACTTCGTACGAGCTAATAACCAAACAAATTATCTAAGTCCATCTCTAAATATTACAGACAAGCTTTTAACATTTCAAGCACCATAGTTGCAATGTTGCTTTTTTGTAATGGGCCACCCATGTGTAACCGCCATTCAAATGTATGGTCTTCAGTCCCTAGAAAAAAAGTTATTTTATAAATTTCAATCATGTAATCCTCTGACACCATATTAGATCATAAATCCAATGACCCATCTCCTAAACTACACACATGTAGCATAATAAAAGAATACATTAGCTCTGAGTTTATTCACGTCTAAAAGCTTCTAAAACATGCAGTTAATATAAATTTCTAATGCACACACTCCTTATGAAAACTGGAATGTCACAGGACTAAAGGAAATTAGTTGAATTTGAATATAAAGTTTTAGAGAATTCATGAGTGAATTTCCTTGATTCCAATGAAACGCCCAAAGTCGTTGGCTAATGGTTTTCATTCACTGAGAGACCAAAATCATTCCCAACATATAATAACTTTCATCATTAGCTTATTTTACTTATCCAAACAGAAATAAAAATTGCTAAACATCTGCACCACCAAGATATTGTAATGCATCTCACTTTAAGAATCAAAATCTGGAAAGAAATAAGCATGCTCGAACCTTTTTAACATACTATGCTAACAATCTCATACAAGATCAGAGAAAAAAAATTCATGATTCATATTAGCCTCAGGACAATACACTTGTACCCCAAAACATAGTTATAAACAAGCTTTTGGTAACAATACACTTGTTCCCCAATATGTGATTTGAGTTCATCGGTTTTGGTGAAAATGTAATCACATATGCTGCATATTGAAGAAGTTTGATAGCATTCCTTTGTGTAGTATTATGCACACAGATAATCTTAAAATTGATACACAAGTAACATATTCTTAAGATAAATTTGCAAGATCACCAAGACAATATATCTCACATAATATGGTGGTAATTCTAATACAAGATGGAGAAAAAAATGCATGATTGGCATTAGCCTCAAGACAATACACTCATAAGCCAAAACCTAGTTAGAAATAAGCTTTTTGTAATAACAAAACATCGATAGACACTTGTACCCCAATATGTGATTTGTGTTCATAGATTTTGATGGCAATATGTAATCACAAATTCTGCAAACTTGGGAAGTTTGATAGCATTCCTTTGTGCAGTATTATGTGCACATCTACACACGAATAACATGCTTTTAAGATAACATTTGCAAGATCATCAAGGCAATATCTCTATCATTATCAATTTATCATTTTATGTTTTAAATCTTACAACCAAACACGAAATTCTCTCTCTTGTGCCCCTCTCCTAACTTCAAATTTAATGCATTGCATACACTTACCACGTATCTTGCTAATAAAAGAACATGGTGTTATAGTGCAGCAAATATTCATCATGTTTGTTTTATGTACAAACATTAACATAGTGCAGAAGTTTGCCCTTCTATTCAATAGGCTCTAATTGAATACTCTGTGGTTTTTGGTACAGTCTTGCTTAAATAGAGTTGTTGTTTGTACATGGTTTTCACTTTATAGGCTCTAACTGCTAAGGCATGTGCTTTAGATAGACCACATCTCTTTGAGGCATTATGTCAAACAATTCTTTTGCCTTGTCTAGGCTTCCACATTTTGCATACACATCTACCAAGAAAGTTGTAACTACAACATCTAAAAAAAGTTCTCTATCCATTATGTTTTGATGGATTTCCATACCCTATTCCAAAGTTCCCATTTTGACACAGGTAGGGAGGTTGCTGGCAGAAGTTGTGGAATTTAGCTTTATAGTTGCCAGTTGCATTTTCTTCCACATTTTGCTTACATGTCTACCAGAGCAGTTGCAACTATAACATCTAACAAAAAATCCACCTTCTTTTGTCCTTCAATATATGTCCATGCCTTGTTCCAAAGCTCTCATTTTGGCACGGGCAAGCAGGATGCTGGCAAAAGTTGTGGAATTTGGATTTACACTTGCCACTTGCATTTTCTTGAATGTTTGTAAAGCCTTTTTAAAAAAACCAATTTGTGCTTACCCTATAATCATGGTAATACATGAGACCACATTTCTTTGAAGCATTATGTGAAATAATTCTATGCATTGTCTATGCTTCCACATTTTGCATACATGTCTACTAGAAAATTTCAAACTATAACATTTAACGAAAACCCCCCTTCCATTATGTGTTGATGGATGTCCATACCCTATTCCAAAGCACCCATTTTGACATAGGCAGGGAGGATTCTGGCAAAGGTTATGGAATTTGGCTTTACACCTACCAAATGCATAGTTTTCACCCCCCAAGAAATTTTAGTCACATCACATGGCTTATGTTTTATGATGTTGGCGAATCAAGTGATAATTGTCCACTGCCTAGGTTAGTAGACAAAAATCAAACTTGCAACTTGTCATACCAGACTGTAGCTAGAGAGCTTCTCTAATTTCTTAAAAGATAGAGTAGCAGTTCCTACAACATGAGCTAAATAGACTGATGCATACTACACCACCTAAAAACAAAACAAATTTTCCACTTGAAAGAGTTATGCATGTATTTCAGAAAGTCTAAGACTGACTTATATTATGATTTCATATTTTAGCCATGGAAATATGAGTTATTTTTTAACTGTTCCTCTGTGTGGTAAAATTTACTTTTACAAAAACTATCATTCTATCATTTTCATGTATGACCTTTCAAAAAATAAATGGTGGGGACTGCCTCCCTGCCTGCTTGACAATCACATATGTAGGTCAAGCTTTGTGTTGCCACTGGATAATGGTTTATGTGACTAAAATATACTTTGTTAGTATCACTTGTATGCTTGTTTAATCAAGTGGTGAAAACATGGCACTTTGAACAAATATAACCTAGATTTATAGCTTTAATCTCTGTCATAATTTGGGAAATAAAAGTATTTTGTATTTTTTTCTAGTAAATGATGTGCATCTGTATATAAAAAATTGACTTGGTTTAAGCATGAAAGCTTGAAAATCATTTATGAATTTAATATATTGACATTAGAGCTTTTTTCTACTTCATATTCTTTATCATGGATGTAGTCTTGTAGACTTTACATTTGCTTTTATCAAATGTCTGTTGCCAAACATTCATTTCAGTTGGAAATCAAAATATTTGGCAATAATGGCATTGCTTAATGGTTTTTTGGCTAATGATCGCATGCTTGCATTAGAAGAGAGCATAATTAAATTGATACTAGTTTCAAACCCACAAATATTACAAAAACAACCCATAAAATGAAAATGGGCCAGAGATAGAATGCCACTGAATATTATGATTAAAGACATTACCCGTAGAAAAGACAAACCATACTATATAAGGATTTAGGCTTGGATAAACCACCAAAACCTGTAACATAGATGACTCTAACATGCATCTAATGAAAGCCTCATTGTTATAAAAAAATAAAATCTTTAGATTGTAAGTTATCCATATAAATTTTGATTATATGTAATATAAAGCTATTCAGTGTTTGTTCAAAGAATTGCATATTGATGTTCAATCTTTCTTGTAGCTTCATTTGGTTTCCTTGCAGGTTTTTGCAAGCCTTCCATCATGGCTATAGTACTATGTTTCCAAAAGTCATTTAGAAATATCTTGGCACCATCCACACTTGGGAAATAAGTTGGCTCAAAATATATCTGAGTGAGAGCATCGAATGCACCTAAATACGTTGTTTGGTTCATTTCAGTGTTTAGAGCTGCTCATGACTGCAATTACCAATTGTTGATATTAGAAGAAAGACTTCTTCACTGTAGCTTCAATTGTTTGGAAGACCACTAGAAGATGAATAGTCCCACATGAAGTTTCTCTAATTGGGATTTCTCTTCTTGGGTGTCTATGAGAATGAAGCAAGTGCAAGGCTACTCCTTGAAGCTTAGGTCCACCCTTTGGATCAACCTCAACACCTTCTTGTATCTTCATTTACTTTCCCTACAGGTTTTTGCAAGCCTTCCACCATGGCTATAGTACTGTGTTTCCAAAAGTCATTTATGAATATCTTGGCACCATCCACACTTGGGAAATAAGTTGGCTTAGAATATATCTGAGTGAGAGGATTAGTTGCACCTAAATACATTGTTTGATTCATTTCAGGCTTCAACACTGCTCATGTCTACAATTACCAACTGTTGATATGAGAAGAAAAACCTCTTCACTACAGCTTCAATTCCTTGGAAGGCCACTAGAAGATGAATAGTCCCACATGAAGTTTCTCTAGTTGGGATTTCCCTTCTTGGGTGTCTATGAGAATGGAACAAGTGCAAGGCTGCTCCTTGAAGCTTAGGTCCACCCTTTGGATCAACCTCAACACCCATAACCTTTAGCACAATATTTCTTAGTTCCTTGCATGCATCTGTAAGGCTTCTTAGAGCAATAGATTTAAGGCAGTATGCACCTTTGAAGGTACTAGCGCTAGAAGCCCTATTGATGGACGATTGGTGTTTAAGGAAAAGAAAGTCATCTTGATCCACCAATAGAAACAGAATCTAAATGTCTAAAAGTAACTCCCAAATCTTTTCAATTGTTGAGCAGTCTTTGGATGCTCCTATCGAATCGTCATGGTCCATCCTTTGATGTATTCTCTTCAGCAATAGTTGGGCTACAAACAACTAGGCCTCAAAGATCTGATGGGTAGTGCAAAGCATGTGTTCCTCTGCATTTTGGAAGTGTGAGGATTGCCTGAAGGAATACATATAGCTTGGCTTATAGATCTTATCATATTCAAGAATAGGCTTGCCTAAAAGATTTGGTTTCCTAAGGGCTAAAGTAAAAGGAGTTCTCTGCATATGAGCTTCAATTACAAGCCATATTCTAGAAACCATATGTTCAGCCATTTTCCATGTACCCAAGCGAGGTAGTAAACTATGTTCACTTACTCTGCTAACCATAGGTAAACTTAAAGCCCTAGGCCTCTGCCATACCTCTTGGGCAACTTTGGTTGTAAGAACACCATCACTTATAAATGGTTGAACTATGGGGGCATCCTTATCACCTTCACAAATTACTGATACTAATTCAAGCTAAGAAGTAGTTAAGGATTTGGGCATTCTATTCCATTCTTCTTTGTCATTGTAAGGCCTTGTGTCACACAAGACTATTGAAATTAACCAAAAAGTCATTTCCAATGACTACAAGGCCGGTTTTACCAGCAACTCTGTAGGCCAACCATACCATTCTCTAAATTTTTAGTTTGTAGTAAGCTATAATAGATTCAGATATTGCTCATATGTTGCACACTCACTTCGAGATGCCTCTATAAATTCTTCAGTTAAGCAAGAACAATTTATGGGATGGGGACCTAAAGAATATAACATTCTGTTGTAACCCATGTCATAACTATCCTTCATCACTTCCATTGCATTACTACTAATACCTTATCAAAATGTCTAGTAGCATTGCTCATGGTCTATTTTATTTTTATTGCATTGTTTATTAGACTATTTTCAACCTATCTAATCAGATTTTGTTATTGTATTCGTCTTTTGCCATTTGGGTTGAGTGTGAAGATATATCCAACATTGCAGAACTTTTGTAGAATTATGAGAATGTTTTTTATCAACATTCACAAACAATTAGCTGACTTGGTTTATAGTCTGCTTCAAATATGCTTCTCTTAAAATTATATGTAATATAGCCTTAAAATAATATTTGATTTAGACATGTCTTCCTCCTAGTTGACAAAGCAATTAGATGGTTTTGTGCAGGGGAAAGCAATGTTTTTTACAGCCCAGCTTAAGCAAAATGTTTATGTACCCAAAATAGATATATCTTTTTCTCCGAGTTTGCAGCTTTAGGTAGGGACTATAGCTGCAAGGCAGCCCTTGTCTTTATATTTCATTTTATTTCTCTATCATCACATTATTATTTTGGCACTATTAGATTTGATTACTACCTTCATCTTCATTTTCTTTTTGCACACCTACACATTTACAGAGTAGTTTAGGATTTTAATTACTATTATTTCATATTTTACACATTAGAATATCAATAACTCATAGATCAAGTTATTGTTATTCACAACACTTTATTAACTTAGTCTAGATGTACTTAGGTTGAGCATACTCGTTCAAACACACAAAGAGGCATAAGCCTTAGTCCTAAACAATCCTAGGTTAAATGCACACACATTCCATTTTATCTTGACTACCTATGGAGGTCAAAAGACTAAAATAGGTACTAGACCACTTTGGTAGGCTCCTATGCAATCATTCACTTTCCCTTGTCCTAGATACAGATTGCTCATTGATTTAGCTTCTCTCAAGATTTGAAAAATTCACTCTGTCGTTGTGATGCTCCTAACTCCTCTTCATATTTTTAGTTATTTACTTTCAATTTAATATTCTAAATATTCTAGTACATTTACTTTGTTATTGCATTTCTATCTTGCAGGTATAGTGGATAGGTCTGTGCATCACACTACCTCGCTCCCTCTATCTCCACATCACATTTCGAACATTGTTTGTCTTCATTCTATTATAGATTTTTCCTTTATACTGATTCACTATTTTATGAATCCTTTGTAATTTGAAATGATTAATTAAATCATTTAAATCAACTTCTAATTTCTATTATGCTTCTTTCAATCTCATTCCTCATTTTTTTAATGTCATTAAATTCAGCTAAGTTAAAAATTTATATTACAGTTTGGTGAACTTGCCTATTCTATGGTAAAAAACTTCTCTTCCCATTAGTTCCATTATTGTCATGTATTTGTTACTATTTTGTAGACATTTGGATGGTTGTATAGATTCCAACAACCATCTACATCAGCTATTTGGGATTTGAATAGCAATCATTAAAATTAGGTGCCTTCTATCTATTTTCTATTTTGTATATTTTGCCTACAAAATAACTACTTATATTTTTGAATTTCATTAGATTAGAGTAGTTCTCTAACATCATAAATAATGAAACTTAAGAAATTTTTCTTTCCCTATTTTCTATTATTTAACTCTATCTAGGTTTTCCTATAGCTCTTTCCATTCCTCTTACTTCTCTCAATGCCTCTTTTGTAGATGCTAACTTCTCCAAATTGATCTCTAATCATCCTTTTATTTTGAAGAGTGTCCTTAACTTCTTTGAGTTGGGATTTTCTCCTACATCCATTAAGTTCATATGGCCTTGCCTCTCCCATCCTCATACTTTTTCTACCTTTCTTAGTGCCTATCCTATCACCTTAGTCACTCTTATGTCTTTCTATAATAATTTCTATAGTACTCCACCTTGTGACATAGGTGATGACATTGATTCTAGAATGCCCCTTCATTGTCCTCTTGTTCACAACCATTCACCTTTAGACCATAATGATCCACCCTTTTCCCTTTCTAGCAATAATATCACATCATTTTCATTTGAAAATGATGAAACCTATTTGAAAATAAATGATGAAAATGATACTAGTGATGATATTTTAGAAAACAAATTTGTTTTTGTTATG
The DNA here is from genome assembly GCA_027924645.1 of Cunninghamia lanceolata. Classification (NCBI taxonomy): domain Eukaryota; kingdom Viridiplantae; phylum Streptophyta; class Pinopsida; order Cupressales; family Cupressaceae; genus Cunninghamia; species Cunninghamia lanceolata. The sequence continues at coordinate 2,076,227 of BSBN01001054.1, forward strand.
AACAAGATTTGAATGTGTTTCTTTCTTCCAAAGATAATAGTGCTAGGCATGTTATACTCTCTTTCCCTGCATCTATAGAAGTGTCTACATTTTTTAATGAAATAGACTCTCATATGCATGTGAATGAACAATGCTATAATAGAGATTTTATGATGTGTTTTCCTTTAGCTCCATGTTCAAACTCTATGGATCTCCCATAGGATGTTGAGGCATCCTTCTCTTCCCTCACCACCTATGAGGATCCTCTTCTTATAATTGACGATACTCCTTCACCACATCACTCTCAACTTTCTATCTATAATCTTTCTTTTAGTGCCTTTGGTGACTCTTCTCCAAGTGATGATGAGACTCATGCTTCCATTGACCCTTTCTCTTGGAAAGATGGATTGTTCTCTTGTTCTTCCCTTCCTTCTCTTTCTTTATAGGATGAACTTAGTCTTGCAGATAATATTGACCATGCTAGCATCATTCATCACTTCCTTAACATCACACCAGTTAAACTTTCTCCTATGATAAATATTTCTAATCCTTCTCATCATTCCTTATCTACTATTTCCTCTCCTACCTTTGAGCCATCTATTTTAGACCTTGACCCTTGCCATTATACTTATCTAATTTATTTTCCTACTACCACTTTTATACCACTTTCTCTTCTAGAGACATCATTATTGAGTTCTGTTGAGTTACCTCATGTAGAACAAAAAATAGACAAGGTAAATAATGGAAGATAATCAAATCAAATCAATACCTTCACCATAGACTATTCCTTTCCCATTGATAGAGTTGATTGAAGTTGCACCCAATACTCCAATGGCTATGCTCAATTCTATTATAGATTGATAGAGATGTGTTGATTGATCTAGAATGAAACTAGCAACATAATAGTACTTGAAATTGTGATGATATGGATGGCCTAGATGAGGGTTTATATATAGAGGCTTGATTAGGATGAAGGGCTAGGATTAAGAGGTTGAATCAATGGTGGAGATTTGTTGAGACAACATTAGGGCTTGGATAAGGATTTCTAGGGTTTCTTTTATGTGAGTGGCCAAGTTTAAAAGATCTACAATATCCCTAGTTCTATACATACTTCTAATGAATTGTCTAATGCTTTCTTAGAGCATTTTCACATCAATTGATATCGATTGAAAATAACCATGAATGATATAACTTATTATGCCCAAAAGAGTAATGATCATGTGTACATATGGAAACGAACATCAAAATGAGTAAATAAAACACACTAATCTACTCCATTTATTAGCATAAAATAATTCAATATTAGACAAAGGAAACTAAAAACATAATGAAGACCTTATACCTTAGTCCTCACAAAAGCCTTGTTGATGTGCCAAGTGAACTTGATGGATGTGTCCAAGGATGAATTTGGAGAGAGTTGTAATGTTGAGTTATCAAAGTGGTAGCATAACTTTGCTTTCACAAGTTGTGTTAAAATGACCTCTAAGAGGTTCTATTTGTAGGATTTGGGGATGGAGGATCAAGGGCCAAGATTGGTTTGGAAGATCAAGGGCTCTTAATGCTTGAGAAGATTAGAGGCATGAAAAGCCTCCAAATGTCAAGAAATGAGAGATGGTCAAAGAGGTGCGCATGATTCAAGGAGAATCAAAGGAGGAGATGATGCTTTAGAAAGGTTTGACGATGGAGATGAAAAAGATAAATTTTGGAAGGTTGTGCAAATATTCTTCCATGCCTCCAAGTACCCCTTGAGCACCTTTTGATTGACAATTGTAACCATGAATACTTGACCTAGTAAATCCTTGATTAATCATGTTTAAGTGTGTGAAAATGATTAGTGAAGGTACAACTTGTATGATTCAGTCCTTTAACAAAAGGTGCACAAAATAGAAAATTAGATAAATAGGAATTTTTTTTTTGAGGTGAGAGATGGGCTTAGGTTCATAAATATTTGTATTTAATCATCAGTTAGACTGTAGGAAGAATGATAATTAATTGAATAAATAGTCAAAACTATTCAATTAATTATGACAAATGATGAATTTATTAACTAAATATTATTTAACTAATAAATAGATGAAATTGGTTAACGAGTTGACATTTTTAGGTGTCTATATTTTGCCCCTCTTTGAGATGATGTTGCGAAGTAGCACCATTTTAAAGAATGATCAAATATAACATAGAAAGCTGAAATGATTATGTCACAATTTCAGGGAAGAGGAGAATAAATGTTATGTCAGGATGATGCCACCTCGAGAGGGAAAGAAGGCGGAAAAGAGCATGGTTGGGCTCTCAAAAGATAAGGTGAAGAAAGAATGAGGAGAAATGGAGGGAAAATGAAGAAATGGTGAAGAAATAAATGAAAAATATAGAAATGGGAGTGTAGAGGAGGAAAATTAGGGGATGGGGGTACTTTAAATAAAAGGTATAGGAAGCTCAATAGTTCATTTTCACCCTCACAAAGAGATCAAGAAAAGTAGAGTCTTGAGAGAAGGAGCACAGAACAAAGTGGATAATGTACTTGTATATACACATTAGGTGAAGCTCATGAGGGAGCACCACTTCCTTATGTGATAGGGCCTACCAATATGTATATCAAAAAGCTACTTTAGGAGAATTTATTGAATGTCAGGAAGAAAATAGGGTTAAACATGGATGTGCACGTGCATGACTTGTTTGAGTGCAGGCATGGAAAAAAAAGCATGAATGCTTGCAGCTAGACTAGCTCTTGTGTGGATGAGAATGGTTGTTCAAAGATGAGCGTGTGGGCAAGGAAATGGAGTGTGCTTGTAAATTAGTGCCTTTATCAGGGATGAGCACTTCCATAGAAAAATGGAGTGTCAACATAGAATAAAAGGGCATAGGTGTGGTTGAGCACCTACATTGTCAATAAGCATGAATATTAGAAAATGAAGCTCCTATATAGGTTGCATCGCAGAGCTGTCAGGTGGCTATAATATGTGGATTTGTGGATTACGTGGATGGACTGGGCATATGCCATGCCACGTGTATGGGCAATGCTGAGGGAAGATCTATCGGATGTGGGTGTTACCTATGATTACAAGATATGGTGGGCCTAGAGGTGGCCTATGAGATTAAAACAATTGTTGATGGTAGGGATATAGAGGGTGATCCATAGAATATATGCAGTAGCACAATAGTAATTTGTAGTAATTAGGGGCTAGACAGGAGGGAGGAGACAAGTGAGAGGTTGAGGTACAACCAAAAGAGGAGGGGGCAGAGGAGTACAACATGCATAGGTATAGGGGTAGGGATAGGGGTAGGTACCACTAGTATAGCCATAGGTATATGTGCAGGTGCAAGGACCACTGCAAGCATAGGTGCCAGCTTCACCACATCATGGACATTCAAAGACATCAAGGGGAGGTGGGATTGGTACATATGGAGGAGGGGATGGGGGAGACAAAGTAGGATATGGAGGAGAAACTACTAGGGAGCACCTACAGGTGGTAAAGGAGGTGGCTAGGGATAGGTTTCACCTAGGTGATAGGCATTGGAGGATTGGTTGGTGAAAGTGGAGGTGGAGAGGGATAGTCTCTAGGTGAGGTTAGAGAACCTTTAGATGGCTTGTGATAGGATATAGGCTTAGCTTTAGAAAATTTAGGGAGATATGCAGAGAGCATAGAGTGACATACATAGGCTCCGACATGAGTGGGATTATGCTAGGGGAGCTATTAGGGAAGTAGGTTTGGGCCAGTTGTACACAGATACATGGAGGGTGATGGACCAAGCCCTGATAGCTATAAGGGAGGTTTCATATTACCGAAGTCTATATGAGGTAGCAGTTTCAGAGAGTAGCGGGATCCATTATATGTACAGTAGACATAGAGCAGGGCCACTAGATCAAGGAGATCTACTTGGTCAGAGTTAGTGGGGATGCAACTGTCATTTTAGGGACCTTAGTATCAGGGTGGGGAGCCATTAGGCTCCCATGGAGATAGCGCTAGCCATGCATAGCATAGTTTTGATGTATTATGTATAGATAGTGCATTTTGTTCTAGAAGTGATGATGATGCTTTGAGGAGCATATTGTATGGCATTGATACATATTATACAGACATTGCTCCAATTTTAAGGTGTATATAGATGGATGTTATACCATGCTTTTTTGTGTTATGAGTTATCATGCATATGATGTGAGAATATAAATTTTGTGATGGTGTATGGTTATATTATGTAATGATTATGAAAAAATGATTTTCTATGTAGATATATGTTACTTATATGTGTTATTTGTGATGACATATGGGTTGTGAAAGTTGGATTATGGTAGAAAATGTCAGACTAGTTATATAAAATTACATGCTTTGTGTATGTAGGTGTAGATGGAGCATGCATTGTGTGGTGATGGGATGTAGCTAGTTTATGCATTTATGTGTTTGTGAGGGTTGGTGTGTGTCACAAAATGTTGCACCAACTCTATAAAATAACATGATTTGTGTGTGTAGGTGCAGGTGGAGCACGATGAAGCATGAAGTGATGTATTTTACATGATGCGGAAGAAATGATATGCAGTTGTTTTGGTGCACGATATAACAATAGAAGAAGATGATGATGTAGGAAGCATGGTGATAATAATAGGACTAAGTAAAGAGCCTTAACTAATATCTTAGACAAATAGAAGCATGATTAATCTAGGATTTAGGAGATAGGATGCTCATAGCAAGAGGATGTTCACATGGGATAATGGATGGGAGTAATCTTGAATGCGATTGTTAAACTAAAATATAGAGAGCACTTATTTTAATATTGCAGGAGATATTGTGCACCAGGGTATAAAGACCAAGTTGATGATGTATCTCTTGCATAGGACTGACAAAAAAATAAGTAGTAGGTTGTCACACCACAACACAAGGCATGTGATGACCTAGGTGGGTAAAGTGGTGAAACAACCAACAGACAAAAGGATGTTCTAGCACCAAGCAAGGCATATGATGACCTTGGTGGTCCTAATACTAGGACAACCATACAAACACAACACCTAGCAAACAAGACAATTATGGCCAATTATATCCCACCAAAAACACATTGGGATATGAATGGTCATGGTAGCCTTAGAGAGAGAATAGAACAACTAAAAATGATAACCAAAACAAAACAAAACAAAGCAATAGTCAATATACAATGACATATCTTTTTCCAACGAGGAGATGATGATCCCTGATGTGGGAATGATGTATCCTACAAAGGTTGATGGGTAAGTGAGAGGTCAAAAGGACATGAAAGATTCATGTGGTTGAGGTTTCTAGGGGTGTCTTAGTGTTGATAATTATGGAGAAATAAAGGCGCACAATGTGCAAGTGCATAAATCTTATTGCTTGGGAGGGGAGTAACCAGTGAATATGAAAAATAGGTTAGCTATTAGAGGTTCCAAGACCAACAGGGAATAGTGGGTATGTGGGTTATGATGAGGGGTTTCAAGAACAATGCAATCAATAATCATTTATATCGAAATAACATACTGGAGTGGTATGACATCGTATGGTTGGGTGAGGGTAGTGTAGGTTGATATAGAGTAGGTTGAATGGTGGGGTGATTATGGGGGGCATCTTGATTTTAGATTTAACCTCTAGATAAAATAATCTGTGGAGGTCTTGGGATAGATGACAAGGCTATGATAGAGGGGTGGATTAGGTGAATGGGTTAAAGAAGATGACCTTAAAGGTAATGGATCTGACTTATACACATGATTCTTGCAACAAATTTTTCATCATTGTACCTATTCAAGTTACCACCAAAGGTGGTTTTCACCATAGGATGTATTATTTCTCTTTACTATTTCTTTAATTTTTTTCTTTTTTAAAAAAAAATTGACAATTTTTTTAATTTTAAATTTTTTTGGATGGTATATTCAACAAGCTATGCATGGAACCATTTGAGGCGAATGATATTAAGGGCTTCCTCTAGATCTTGTCCATCTAGCATAGCCAAATTATATGCCCTAGAGCCATACTTGGTAGTAACAACATAGGGTGCCAACCATTTAGGTTCAAACTTGCCTTTCTTTTCACAATCCTAGAGATTTCTTTTATTTTCTTTGAGGACCAAATTACCAACCTTAAATTCTTTTGCCTAGATATCCTTATTGTAATGTCTGTGAGGACCAAATTACTAATTTTGAATGTAGTGGAATGTCCTTTGAAGTAGTGGTAATCACAATATTTGTTTTCCTTGTACCACATAGGTTTGGGTTGGTTTTCATCAAATGGTTTGGTTGTTAGGAATGTGATCATGTTAGCTTGAACCAATTTTTGAAATACCACTTTAGGGGTTTTCCCAAAGGAGTATATTTGCATTTTGGAATGTTTTGGGGGTTACATTTAGGTTGTCCAGGTGGTATAGTTAGATTGCTAGGCTGGGATATGTTCTAGATAATTTGCGTGTCACTTGATTTGATTGTGGTTGTCTTCACATGTTTAACATTAGTGGAGCTGTCTCCAACAATGTTTTTGTTCTTCTTACAGAATTTAGGTTTATCATTATTGGATTTGTCATTGTAATCTTTGTTGTAGATCTTAACTAAACCTTTACATATGAGATCATTTTCAATAGTAACCCCCTTTTTGATGATTTCATCAAACGTTGAGAAACAATGCACTTGGAGGTGAAACACCATCTCTTAGTTCAAGTTTTGCACAAAGAAAGTGACAAGTTGTTTTTAGGGGATAGGCCTAGGAAAGTGGCTTTCTAGCCCTCTCCATCTTTGTAGGTATGAAGCAAATCTCTCATCACTACATTTTCGGAATTACAAATATTAAGCATGGTAAGGTCATGCTTGACATTGTATGAGAAATGTGCAACAAACTTCTTAGACAATTCAACAAAGGTGGAGATAGAGCCATGTGGTAAATGCATGAACCATTCAAGGGCTTAACCACCAGGTATGCAAGGGAATAGTCTCATAAGGTATTGATCATTATAGGAGATATCTTGACATGCAATGAATAATTCATTGACGTGATCTCAGAGGTCTTCTTTTCTATTATATTTGTGAAATTTTAAGTATTTTGAAGTGTTGGGGAAAAGGAGTCACTATTAGTGATCTATCAAATGAAGAGGGACACAATTCCTCAATTGTATAATTCTTCTCATGTGTCCTTGTTTGTAGGTTTCAGAGGGCATTTTTCATCTCTTGTCATTCCTAGTCAAAAGGAGTAACAAGAGGGGGATTTTGCATAGCATACCCTTGTGGTGGTTGTTGTATGGTGTTTTGTGGAAGTGGTTTGTGTGTTTGAAATGATGATTAGGGTTTTTTTTGTTGTGAATAGTTTGGAAGCACACAAGTTTGGTTGATGATAGGGAGATGTGAAGTATTCGACAAGGGTTGATAATTTGAAAGTGTGGTAGAATAATGTGTTTGTTGTTGGTAAGACATTAGTTGTAAATAGGTTGGTGGCACATAAGTTGTCATGAGCTGATGGGATGCAAAGTGATGTTGGAAGAGAGATTTGTGTTATGGAGGACTTTTATGGGAAGTGTTTTGTAGTAACGTGGATTGTGTGGTTGTCTCTCTTTAAAGAATGGAGAGAGAATGAAGAGTTTTTATAATGGTTGTCATGTTAGTGAGTTTTGTTTGATAGAAATTGGAAAGTTTAGGATCATATTTCTTGGATGTGGGACTAGATGAAGGTTGATGATTTAGTGGACGTTGCGACAAATATGATGAGGTGTCATTGGGAGGAGGAGGTATGTTTCCCCGAAGTTATTGTTCAGTGTTGTATGTGAGGCCAATTATTTTACCTTCCTTATTTTGATCGTTATACATTTCAATTGATGACATTATCAGACTTTTAGTGACTATGGTTTCATTATGCAGACTTGATTTTATCTCCTGATTATGATAGGACATTGATTAGACATATGTGATTCGATTTGAGCATATTGATGATATTTTGTGATTTGACATATGAGATATATTAGATGATGTTTTGTGATGTGATTTCTAGTTATTTATGTGATGAGCATTATTTGGCATGTGATAGAAAATGCAGTTTAATTTAGATTTATGTGATAGTTAATTATTGTGTATTTGATGGCTTGAATTTAATTCTAGTTGCTTCGGCTGTGACTATCATGATATGATTGACACTTGATCGAGATATGCAGGTTTACATTCCCAAGCCACAGGAAATTGGAGGCAGAATTTACACTATGTTATTCCTTGTAAAACCAATCCATTCCCAAGAGGGATAAGGATCACGTTTGAAATTGAATGTGATTTAAGTGCTTGATTTAATTTTTAATCATTTTGGCCTAGTACCCCTTTGTTTAATTTATTAATATTAAGTGTTGTATAATTTTATTTGACTTACACCACTTGGTATTTGTTGTTATTTTTGAGGCCATTTAAAGTGGATTTATGACCCCCTTGGTGAACCTTAGTGTCCCAAAAGTTACCCTAGGTGGTTACCCATGGGTCTAGGGTGAATTTTGACTAACTAACCCTTGAATTAACTCACTTTTGGTTACTCTAAACTATGGTTTAGTCAAAGTGACGAAATTTGAAATTAGGGAAGGTGGGAGATGAGTCATGCTTTGGGAAAGACTCATCTCCCTTCACAAAGTTTGGGAATCCTTTTCCAAGGAGGACTTGGGAGGTCTCCAAGACTCCCAAGTGTGTGGGATCTTCCTCCAAGACTCTCACACACGTGTGAGAGCATCTTGGAGGGAGATGGCCCTTTGAGAGAATAAGAGGATGCCATATGGCATCCCTTATCCTCTTGGAGGTTTGAGTGGGAATGCCACCTCACCACTTGTCCTCTCACACATGTGTGAGAGCACAAGTGGATAAGGTGAGGATTGGGATGGAATTGGAGGGTGACACTTGTCACCCTCACACTTCCTCTCCCTTACAAGTGGCATTGGAGGAGGAAGGAGAAGGTGACAAGTGTCACCTTCTCATTCCTCAAGGTCAAATTGATGGCCTATAATATCTCCTCTTGTTGAGGAGTGTGGGGTTCTTGTACTTTGGGAGTTTCTTTCTATTTTGGAGGAATTTGGGAAAGTTAGAGAAGTTCTTGGAGATTGGAAGGTTTGGGAAAGCTTGGAGCTCTTCACCAAACATGCTTCCTTTATAGGGCTTTGAAGGTAAGCCTCATGAACTAAGGTTCTTCACCCTTGGTTATTTATTCTGTTGTGTTGTATTCTTGGTTGTTGTTGTTTCATTGTTTTTGTGTGGGATGGGAGTATGGTAAGAGCACCTCCTTTTGGAGGTAATGCTCAACTTGTTTGGGTAGGGGAAATGAACATCCTTGAGGTCACTTCCACATTGTATTATTTATGCCTTGAGGGCTTTTACTTGTTGAGAAGATTATTTGAATGGCAAGAGTACCATGGAGATTATTTTGTGATTTTGTGGAGAGTGGTGGTTTTGGAGATTTTTGGCTTGAGGCCATGGGATTGGTATTTTATCATTTGGGTGGCCTTTGAAGTATAGGGGTCCATTCCCTACCCTCATCAAACTCATTTTCATGAGTTGAGTTATGTGTTAAACCTTGGGGCTGTTTTTGTGTTGTTGTTGTTGTTGATTCTTGTTGTGGAATGGTTACACCCGTGTGAATCCCTACCTCCCTAGCTCTGGGGTGACCCACTTGCGGGTCTATGGTAGGGAGGAGGGCATTTCGAAGTGGCTGGATTGTTCTTCTAGTTGTGTTGTATTTGCAGGTACAATTTTGAAGTAATGGAGTGGATGTGAAGCCCCTTTTGTGTGGCTTTAGTAGTATTTTATTGGCTGTTGAAGCCATGGCCATTGTGGCCTTATTGTATTTTTTTTTTGTAAAAGTTTGTCAAGATATTTTGCCATGGGGATGGCTGTATTAAATGCTGTAAGAGAAATATTCTTGTTATTTTATTAAAATGTTGTTTATTCTCTATGACGGAGTTTATAGTTTATTTGAGAGTTGTTATTTGTTTGTGTTGAAAGTTCCATTGTAATAGTTGTTGTTGGAATGAAAACAAAATTTAGACTAAAATGTATTTTCTACCTTATTGTTGTTTCAAAGGAAAAATAATGTATTCTGTGTATTTTTACTGTTTCAACAAAGAAAAAAGAAAGGAACGTATATATTTCTGTTATTGTATGTTTAAAAAAAAGGGGGGGGGGTTAATACTCAGATATCTATTCATTTTGATTCAGAAAAGAAATGCTAGTATTTAAAAAAAAGGGGATTGAAGTAGATGAGAATGTTATTATTATGTATGTTTATCAATGTTCTGAAAAAAAAAATAGTTGCAGTGGACATATATACATATTTATACATATATATATATATGTGTGTATATATATATATATATATATATGGGTATATATATTTATAAATATGTAAATATGCTGGTTGTTTTATTCCTTAAAAGTCTAATGTTGTTCAGTTTATTTTCTTATCACTATGCAAATATACAAAAAATTGTAGAAGGAACTAAATTAGAAGAAAATTTATACTTTACATATTGTTGTATAGATTATAATATGCATATACACTTGTGTATATATATATATAATGATTGTATATATGCATATATAAATACAATATTAGGGAGAAGAGGTTTTTATTCTGTGATATTTTAGATAAACTGTGTACCTTCAGAATGTATACATATATATATACATACGTATATCTATATATAAACTGAGATTTACAAATAACAAAAGAAAATAACTGTCATTAGACACCCCAGGCCGAATAACCCTAATGCGGGGGTTGAGATTTGTTTTTATACACAAAAAAAAAAAAAAAAAATGTGGACTGTGGGCCGCGGTGCCCATAGTCCATTGTTTTTTTTTTGCATGAAACATGTGTGGGGGGAGGCGGTGCCTCCACCCACACCCCTGAACCCCCAACACTTCGCAGTTCCCGCTGCTAACTCTGTGCGCCCCCCTGCAACCTCCTCCTCACGGTAGCTCCCCCTTCGGCTCTCCACCTCCCCTTTAACCCTCCTCTCTATGACTCTCCTCAGCGGCGGCGGCGGCCCCGTCTCCCCCTTCCACTCTACTTAAACCCTGCAACATATATGACATTCTTCACTCTTTCAACATTCGATTTATATATATATATATATGTATATGTATATATACATATGTATATATACATATGTATATATACATATGTATGTATATATATGTATATATATACATATGTATGTATATATATGTATATATATACATATATCCGTGTATAAAAAAAGGGAGTTGGTATCATTTTTGCTGTGTATACCTCCATGGGTTGGAGCAGCAAGCTCCTTCCATGGCCTCCTTTGTCAAGAAAAAAAAACCCTAACTTGAAAACATGAGAAAGAAAACAAAGAGAGAATGAATGTGAGAGAGATTTAGGGCAACATTGAAAATAGAAACAAACATGGAATTAGGGCTTTTATTTATGAAACATCACTTCATTGAGAGTGGAGAGGATTTTTGCCTTGGTATTTTTTTAAAATTCCTTATTTTTACTTTGCCCTCATTTCATTTCTAGTGGTCTCTTAAATTTGCCTTATTTTTTAAATGGGGTCTTTGCATTTGGTACTTGTGCCTTGTGATTTAAATTTTATTTTTGAGAGGGGTTAACTTTATTCAAATTGGGAAGAATTTTTCCCCTTGTTTTAAATTCCTCTTGGTGGGGTTATTTATTTAAGTCTTCCTTGGCGGGATTTTAATGCTTTTATTAATTAGCTATTTTATTATTATTTTACGAGAATGAGTGTCTTAGCCTCTTCCCTTCTCTATTTTTTTGAGTTTGATAATAAACATAATTGCCGAATTTATGTTTATTAATGGACTCCAATATTTATTTTATTATTTTATTTTAAATCGTTTTGGATTGGTTCTTATGTTTTAATTTAATTTTTATTCTTAAATTTTATTTAATTCCTTATTGATGATTTGTTTTAAATTTTACTTTGCATTTATTAAAAACGTGTTATGCTGTCAAATTTTTCCTAGATTTCTAGAGTTTTAATTTTATGTTATTTTATTAAGTTTCTTTCCATCATTCCACTCCAATCATGTGCCATCATGCCATATTACTTAATCACTTTTCAATTTCTTTTTGGACCTGAGTTAAGTTAGGGCTCGATGCTGGTGGAATCATCTTCACATAGGAAACTGAGGGTTCAGATTAAAATTAGTCTAACACTAGAAGTGACACACTTCATGTCGCATACCCCCTACATGACTATCACCATCGCAGCTATGTTGACATGTCTACGCCTTATGCGTATTGCCACCGAGCATGTAGACACGTGCGAGGGGGTTCCTAGGAATAGGAAGGAATTTTTTTTGTAATTCGTGTCATGACCACATGGTAAATGTGGACATGACACGTGTGTTGTGTGTCGTGACCACATGGGAAATGCAGGCATGACATTGTATATGTGATTATTTGGATTGAGCACATGAGCCCATGGATTTTTAGCTATGGGAGATGATGATGTGTTATGTAGGGTTGTTCTCAACTTATCTTTGTCAAAATGACAAGGTAGTCCAGCTCCTTCACTAGTAAGTTGTTCAAGGAAGTGATCCTTGTGTTTCTTAATGAAACTATTAAATTTATCATTTAGTCTCTTATCATTAACAAATACTTGAATCTTGGTGAGTATTGATGGGCGGCAAGGTTAGAAGCTTCACCTATTTTAGGTTGGCTAATGAAGGGCCTTCATAATCACTTGATTTTAGGATGAATACTCCATGAAGAGTCGTGTTTGGTATGGGAATCCATTTTTTTCTTGGTTTAAGATCATGTTATAGGGGCATGAAAGGTTGGGAGATGTGATATGGTTATATCCTTTGACTTGATGTTCACTTGGGTTGGGTTTATATTAGATGTGGATGATTAAGAGTAGGCTAAATACAAGATCCTAATGATGTGGATGAAAAGAAGGGTTTATCTTCAATACTTGAGATAGGCAAAGTTCTTAAGAAACGGAGATAAAAGAATTAAGATAATCACACTCTACTTAAGATAGACTACGTTCTTAAGTAGGTGTGAACTTACTTTGGGATAACTGATTGTGGATTTTTCACTTAGGATAGGCAAGTTCCTAAGAAAACATGGATGGGGGATGCTTTTCAGGATCTTGTATAAAGTTGCTCCTATGGATGGTGTAATTTGATTTGGCTGAAAACTAATTCATTTTAAGGGTAAATGGGAAAGCAATTTGGAGAAATGAGTATCAAATCAAATAAGGGAATTTGATTTGACGATGGATTGATGATGACTAATAGACTAGGACTATGTCAAGCCAAGTTTGGAGACAATTTTTTGTGAAATGCATGCAAATAATGAATTTTGGTTGAGTTTTAATGTAGGTTCTAAAATAAATATGCAAATGATCATTCATTACTGATGCACTTGTTTAAAGATGGTCACTCTTGTTTATGAGATAAAGATGCATGGGTAAGATGGAGGTGCTTAAATATGTCAAAGGATAAATTTTTTGGCATTTGGCAGATTTTGGAGAGGAATTTCAAATGATTTTTTATGGAATGGACTTGGATATTTTGGGATGGGGTGATGAGGGATGGATTTGATCTCAATTTTGATGTGTTTTACATTCTTTTGGAGATAAAGGTTCAACTTTGGAAAAATGTGTTTAAATTAAAACATAATAATCATACACTTTTACAAAGGATTTGGTTTTTGTGGATGTTTTGGATATAAGACAAGCATAGGTTTCCATAAGAAGACATACTAAGCACTTGCACAAGCCTAATACTATTCAAGTAGGAGTGTCAATTTCTATGAGCCCACATTATACCATCTACCAAGTGGAGGATAGCTAGGGAATACAAGGTCGTGTACCACCAATGCACCCTTACCTTGGAGGCAAAATACTTGCCTAAAGTTAGCTCTATCTCAACACACTTAGAAGTATGGCATGAGTAACTTCCTAGGCTTAACTGGCTTATGGTGCACCATAAAAAAGATGGTTGAAGGTCTTAACTAGGCTTTACAAGGAAACTAAGGGTGTCCCTAATATATGCAAGGTATCCAGGGCACAATCTATGAACAAGGATCCCATCTACAAGCATGTGTTCATGGGTGAACCCAATTCCACTTCACCTTGAAACCTTACAAAAGGGGCACCAATGTTGTGCCAAAGATGCAATGATGGATCCTATTGAGGTACAACTTTCATTCTCCCCCCTTTGATATACCTTGTGAGAATGCATGGTTTGGTTCATCCCCTAAGCTGATGAAATTCTTAGGCAGGACCCTATACAAAAAGGATTATTTGTGCTTTTGATCCCTAGGATCACCTTGTGGCATAAAGGAAAAGCATATGGACTTCAAATCCCTTTGGTTCTATGCTAAAAAAATGGATCAATCAAAGGATTTTGATCTCCAAGATCACCTGAAGATGTGAGGAGAGAGCATACACCTTTGTCTAACCCCAAACATGGCAAGAAAATGTTCTTTCCCTTATAAAATGAAATGTACCTAATTTAGAAGTAAACAAATAAACTTTGACAAGCAGGCCTTCAAGGTAAGCATTAGTAGTTTCTTAATATTGTCTTGACTTATGAAATAGTTGCAAAATAGAGTGTTAAAAAAATAGATAAATATAAGAAAGTGCTAAAAGATTGATTTGGTTAGCATGAAAAATAAGGAAAAGTGAAGTTTTTTCTAGCAGAGACGTAGGCACTCGAATAGAGATGCATGTACTCAGATAAAATGAAGACACTCAAGACACATACACCTAAGTATAATGAAAATTCTTAGAATATTATAGACATGCTTGAATGAATAGGTTTCATAATTACCTAACTTACTTATGTAGAAGCTTGGTTTTGATAGAAATGCTAAAGTATACAAAGACGCTCATTCAGTACCTATTGTATAAAAGCATGATTATTATAAATATATAATGATTTTCTACACAATAAAAATGTAAAAGTTAATCTGGACAGTATATCCCCCTATAAAATCAACATCTGTTAGAAAAATGAGAGCTAATTATACTTAAAATGCTCAAAATCACAAGGAAATTATGTTAGACATGGAGATGCTTGTTTATATATGCATGCAATCAATTAAGACAAATATGCTTATTTTTTAAATATGAAAACAACAATACAAAATGATAAGGAAAATTAAAACATTTTTGTTATGAAGTTATTTGGACATTATGACAACCTATTATAAAAATAATTTTTGACAAAAACCTGAATGTTAAAATTTTAAAATATCATAAGAAACACTTCTAAAATGTGGAAAATATGGAGGTGCACCTATGCAAATGTAGGCACTCATTTAGATAGTGGTGGAAATTTCATGAAGTACCCTATAAAAAGGATAATTAAACTTGTAAAAAATGATATTAAGGTTATCAAAGTGAGATTATAACCAATCCCTTGCAACACCATAAAAATTTATCTTGGAAATCACAAAAAAATCCAAAAGAAGGATTAATGGGTCGTGAGTAGTTCTAGAAACATAGGCACCTCTACATGAATATAGGTGCTCATCTATACAAGAGAGCACTTATCTACAGATGGAGGTGCTTAGATATGAAACATAAGTGCTCCTACAAAATGAACGCACTCATCCGCACCCTATCTTGCAAATCAAGCTAAACAACACTAAAACATTATATTTTAGGGATGTGGGTCCCATTGGGTGTGCTAAAATATGTAAATACATGGAAATGAACATCAAAATGAGGAAATACAGGACACTAATACACTCCATTCATTAGCATAAAACACTTCAATATTAGACAAAGGAAACTAAAAACATAATGAAGACCTTATACCTTATTCCTCACCAAATCCTCCTTGATTCACCAAGTGAACTTGATGGATGTGTCCAAGAATGCATTTGGGGAGAGTTGTCCATAATGTTGAATGCTCAAAGTGGTAGCATAAATTTGCATTGAAGAGTTGTGTTAAAATGACCTCCAAGAGGTTCTATTTATAAGATTTTGGGATGGAGGATGGAGGGCCAAGATTTCTTTGAAAGATCAAGGGTTCTCATTTCTTGAGAAGATCGGAGGCATGAGAAGCCTCCAAGTGTCAAGCAATGAGAGGTGGTCAAAGAGGTGCCCTTGATTTAAGGAGAACCAAGGGTAGAGATGATGCTTTCGAAAGTTTGGAGGGTGGAAATAAAAAAGGTAACTTTTGGAGGGTTTTGCAAATCTTCTCCCATGCCTCCAAGTACCCCTTGAGTACCATTTTGTTGACAAGTGTACCCATGAATAATTGACCATGTAAATCCTTGATTAATCATGTTTAAGTGTGTGTGAATTATTAGTGAGGGCAAAAAGTATGATTTAGTTCTTTAACAAAAAGTGCACAAAGGGCTTAGGTTCATAAATAATTGTATTTATTCACCTAAGATTGGACTATAGGAAGAGTGATAATTAATTGAACAAATAGTCCAGACTATTCAATTAATTATGACAAATGATGAATTTAATAATTAAACATCATTTACTTAATAAATAGATAAAAGCAGTTAATGATTGGATATTCTTAGGTGTTTATAGATCCTATAAATGATTATGTTACTCACTTCCAAGCTATAAGTGGTAAAGTTTAGCATCAATTAAATGATGATACTGAGCTCTAAATTATGTTTCTTAAAGGAGTTTTTCCTATCACAAATTTGAGTTTAATGTAAATGTGATCAGAGACACGGGAACTCAGCTTTACAATCTTGAGGTCAAATTACTTATATATAAAAAGTTCTTAAGTATGAATCATCATCATCTTCTACATCTTCTTACCCTTCGAAGTTCCAAAAATTCTAATATGTTTTCGAAGGGAAATGGTTCTAGAGAGACAAAAGATAATGTCCATCATGTGGCTAATACTTCTAATGTGTCATCTTCTACCTCATACTTTAAAAAAGTTTACTAAGTTACATCTAGTCAACAATAAAATAGATCTTTCAACTTGTTGACTCCTAGTGTTAGATTCAAAAATAAACTAAAGGTATCCAAAATCTAGTGCAAAAAATAGATCAAATAAAAATATTCTAGTAATGACATGAAATCAAAATAGAAGAATAGAGTTAGTTCCCACAAGAGAAATGAAAATGCTCAATAACAAAAATGGCATTATGAGATCTCATAATAACATGAATAAATAACAAGCTATAGTGTGTATATATATATATATATATATATATATATATATATATATATATATATATATATATATATATATATATATATATATATATATATATGTGGGGAGGAAAGACCCAACAATGAGACAAGTAACTCCAATTACCAAAAAATAGGTGGTAGTTACACTTATGAAATATACTTTCTACTCGTATTATGATCCATTCACTACAACTCAGAAAGCTAAATTAAATGTGTAGGAAAATAAAAATCCTATAGTAAGACCCCTTTAACTGTAGCTTTGGTGAAAATATAGGTCCTAACAAATGAAGCCTAATGAGGTATCCATGTAGAAATTGGTAAGTGCACAAAAGTGGGAGGCCAATAGGAGGTCAAAACTGATTTAATAGTTTAATCATTTACATGTGTAAAAAATTACTTTTTGGCTTTCAAACTGTTTTATGATTAAAAAAGACACTAAGCCATTTAATGTCAATATTAGTAAATGCATCCTCATAAATGGGAGTTGAAGTTGTTCTACTTGTGTTTATATTCATTTAGATATATTTGTTGTTGTATTTATTATCTTTATTGTTTTCCTTTTTTGCCCATTCTTTGGCATCAAATTCATTTATTCATTCAATTAATTTCAATATGTATATTTTATTTTATTTGAAGCAAAAGAAATTTATAGAGATTTTTTAAATTAAACTAATAATGTCTAATGAATAGATATATTCACAATCAATCAAACAAGGATCACTCGTTATTAAGAGGATCACTTCCATTGTGAAAAGAACTTATTAAGATAAGAATTAGTCTATATTGGACTTTATTTATTAACATTTTGTCATGTTATTTGATTTGAATAGGAAAACTATAGAAATTTGTAGAGATATTATTTATTTGAGAAATAGTTCCTAACAAATAAATATATCTATATGCAATCAATTAATTATTATGTCACTAGGAGAACCACTTCCATTTAACATCATCTTATTAAAATGAGAATCATGGTATATTTAAATATATAATACTAATTTTTCATGTTATTGATTTGAAGGGAAAGAAAACTTTTAGAAGTTTGTAGAGATTTTTTTGTACATGAGAAAATAGCGTACAAGAAATAAATATATTCATCTGTAATCAATGAAACATTATGTCATGAGGAGGACAACATCCATTGTGATATCACCTTGTTAATATAAGAATAACAGTAAATTGGACTATATATATTAACAATTTTTCATGTTATTTGATTTGAAGAGAAATATATTTTTTAGAAGTTTGTAGATTTTTTTTGTACTTGAGAAAATATTGTCCAAGAAATATATATATTCATCTGCAACCAATCAAACATTATGTCATGAGGACAACCACTTCAATTCTCACATTATTCTATTAACATAAGAATAATAGTCTATTGGACTATGTATTACTATAAACCAAACATTCCAATGAATATAATAATACCTCCTTAATAAAAAGTCATTTTCATGGATATTTTACAACTCATCTCATCAATGGATAAAAGTAAAAATTATTTTTGATATTGAACCATTTAATGTTAGGACTAGTATCTACTCTTATATATAAGAGTTGAAGTTGCTTCTACTTGTCTCTCTATTCATTTAAATATATTTGTTGGTTTTTTTAACTTTATTTTTCTTACCATTCATTTAAACTAAAATATTTTATCCATACAATTAATTTCAATATCTATAATTGACTTTATTTCATCATAAGTTTGTAGATATTTTTATATTTAAAAAAATAATGTCTAACAAATAAACATATTCATTTAGAATCAATGAACCATTAACTTATTTGGAGGATCACTTCCATTTTGAGATTACCTTATTGATAAAAAGAATCATAGTATACTGGACTTTACATATTACCATTTTGTCATGTTATTTAATTTGAATAGAAAGACATTGTAGAAATTTGTAGAGATTTTATTTATTTGAGAAAGTAGTCCTAAGAAATAAATATTTCCATATGCAATCAATTAACCATTATGTCACTAGGATTTCTAACCATTTCCATTGTGACATCAACTTATTAACATTAAAATAATGATATATCTAATTCAATTTATTACTAATTTTTTCTTGTTATTTGATTTGAAGGGGAAAATATTTTTTAGAAGTTTGTCTATATTTTTCGTAGTTTGGGAAAATAGTGCTCAACAAAGAAATATATTCATCTGCAATGAATGAAACATTATGTCATGAGGAGGACCACTTCCATTATTACATCATCCCATTAACATAAGAATAATAATATATTGGACTATATATTACTACAAATTAAACCTTCCAACTAATATAATAATACCTCTTTAATCAAATGTCATTTTCATGGATATTTTACATCTCATCTCATCACTACGTAAAAAAGTGGTGAAATGTGAGATGTTTAAAATTGACCAAATCCCTAATTTATCCTTATTCCCTATTTATTCCCTGTTTATCCCTTAATTATCCCTTAATTATCCTTATCCCTAAATAACCTTAATTTACCCTTAATTAATCCTAATCCTCCCATCACATGAGAATTTAATTAATTTTTATTTAATTAAATTCTTACATCCCCTCTCGTAAATAATAAAATAAATTTAACAAATTTAATTTATTATTTACCTAAACCTAAACCTATTCACAAACTTAAAAGAAATTAAAAATATTAAATACCTTTACCATTTAACTACCTTTTATTGTTCAACCACCTTCGAACCGATTTACCAAACATTATAATAACCTACTTTACTTTCAAGTATTAATTACACACACAATATACTGAGAGATTACCTGGTTATGCTGGCAATAGAGTAACCACATTTAATGAGTTTGGTAACAATTTATTTAATTCATAAAGTTTCTATCTTTGATCTTTGTTGGTGCATTTGATATAAATTTTAGGGTTTTGCAATATTTGGAAATCTTTCATTAAAGTTTATATTTTATGAATACAAAATGTTATCCTATTTTCATTAGTAAAAACTTTAATTTTGACTATTGAATCATTTAATGCCAGTAATAGTAAGTATATCCTCATACATGAGAGTTGAAGTTGCTCCTTCTTATCTCTATATTCATTTAACTATATTTGTTGGTTTTTTTTATGTTTATTGTTTTTCAATTTTATCCACCCATTGGCATGAGAATCTTTTATTAATACAATTAATTTTAATATATATTTTATTTTATTTGAAGTGAAAGGCAGATTTTATAAACTTTTAGAGATGTTTTTATTTAACAAAATAATTTAAAAAATAAACATATTCATTCACAATCAATCAACCATTACATTATAAGGATGAATACTTCCATTGTGACATTGTGTTATTAAATAAGAATCATGGTATATTGGACCTATACATTACAATTTTGTCATGTTATTTGATTTGAATAGAAATACATTTGTGAAAATTTTTAGTGTTTCTTTTATAAAAAGGTTCCTAATAAATAAAGATATCTATGAGCAATCAACTAACCATTATATTAGTAGGAGAACGACTTCCATTGTGACATCAGCTTATTAACATAAGAATCCTGATATATTTAACCATATATTACTAATTTTTTCATCTTATTTGATTTGAAGGGAAAGACATTTTTTAGAAGTTTGTAGAGATTTTTTGATACATGAGAAAAAAATGTCTCAAAAATATATATTCGTTTGCATTCAATCAAACATTATGTCATGAGGAAAGCCACTTCCATTGTTACATCACCGTATTAACATAAGAATAATAATATATAAAGAAAAAGGTGATGAATCACCCATACTATATTAAAATGTAGGAAAAGATTACAAAAAAGGTCATAGACACACCAAAAATGGGAAAATACCCAAGGTGAGAGAGGTACAAAAATCTAGTGATCAAACCGGAAACAGGAAAACCAGAAGAAGAGGGAAGAGCACATACTATTAGAAAACAAAGGGGACAAACCAAAACAAGAGAAACAACAGTGCCTTAGTCAAAGTTGGAGCCATGATTATCCTTAGGTGGGGTGATGAGGTGAGGTAGGCCATGAGTACGAGCACTAGGACTAGGGGTGATAATTGGGGCATCAAGGTGGAGGAATTGAATGACAATAGAAACCTCCTTCACCTTCTCAGCTAATCTAGTCGACAGCTAAAATCTATGAGCATTCAAGGCACGATTCAAGAGATTTAAGTAGTCACCCTTGAGACCCCATTATATAACATTATAGACACACGCAACATGAGAATAAGTGGAATATATATATATAT
This sequence comes from Cunninghamia lanceolata, assembly GCA_027924645.1. Lineage (NCBI taxonomy): Eukaryota > Viridiplantae > Streptophyta > Pinopsida > Cupressales > Cupressaceae > Cunninghamia > Cunninghamia lanceolata. The sequence continues at coordinate 2,097,545 of BSBN01001054.1, forward strand.
ATATATATATTGTGATGTTATTTGATTTGAAGGGAAATACTTTTTTAGAAGTTTGTAGAGATCTTTAAATAGTGTCCAAAACATAAATATATTCACTTGTAGTCAATCAAATATTATGTCATGAGGAGGACCACTTCCATTGTTACATCACCCTATTAACATAAGAGTATAGTAGCTTGGACTATATAGTACCATGGACCAAACCTTCCAACCCAAATAATACTACATCCTTAATCAAAAGTCTTTTTTATGAAGATTTTATAGCTCATCAACATGTAGAAGTGGTAAAATTTTATCTTATTTTTATTATTAAAAATACTTTTGGTTATTGAACTATTTAATGTCTGAATATATCCTCTAGAACCACTTAATATCAATATTAGTAATTGCCCCCTCATGCTTGGGACTTGAAGTTGCTTCTACTTGTGTCCATACTCATTTAGATACATTTCCGAGCCTTTTTCTTATCTCCATTATTTTTCCTTTTCTGTGTATTCTAAATTGGCATGAGAGTATTTTTTTCATAAAATTAATTCCAATATATATTATTATTTTATTTGAAGGGAAAGACATTTTAAGGAATTTTGTTATTTTATTTGAGAAAATAGTGCCTACAAAAATAAACATTTTCTTCTACAATCAATTAACCACTATGTCATTAGGAGGACCACTTCCATTATGGCATCATTGTGTTAAGATAAGAATCATGGTAATTGCAATATATATTATGAACCAAACATTCCAACCAATACAATAATAGTGGAAAATTTCCACTACTATTTATTTTTATCCATTGCTCCACACTTACAATTTAAATGTAACGGTCAAATTAACATACCCATGTCCTTTCCCATTTAATTATGTGTACATGTAAGCACCAAAATCATGCACAGCCTCCACGAGGACCCCTATGATGAGTCACAATCCTTGTCATGTACATGCAAGCATGAAATAACATCCTGTAGTGCCCCTCACCTTGCCTTCTATTGGACTGATGGTTCTTCTAGTAGGATTGGATATCATGACATTGGACTCTCTATTATTATGCTGAGTTGTTGATGGACCTATTGCTATGATGATGATTGGTGATATTGGATTACTAATATTTTATGTTTCACAGTTTGATGGACATAATTGGTGTAATGGATTAATGTTACTTCTGAGTTTAAGGTGATATTTAATCATGGTTATGATGCTTTAACAATAATTGTTAGACTAGATCATATTGAATTGATTATTCTACTTTCTTGTAGACAACTGAATACTTAATTGTTGATGTATTTATGTGAACAGAACAGTGTCGCATTACTCGTGTCCGAGTACCATGCCACGCTACGATTTCTGTTTACTGTGTGCATGACTTCATGTTTGAATATGTTTAACTTTGAGGTTTGCTGCAGGATGCAGGTACCGGGTATCAACTCCACCTGAACTAGCATGTCTGAGCGTGCCCTAGCCAATGGAATTGTTGATGGGAGTTAACATAAGGTTCCCCAGTCATTTGTCGTCCTTGTAGAGGATAAGTCTTTAGTTTTGCGGCTAGTCATTGTTCTCAGCTTCGTTTGCCTCTTAGGTTGTCGTCTTGCTTTCTCTGCATGCATGATGGTCGAGTAATTGCATGATTATGATTGGTTAATTGTGGTATTTAAATAGATAAATTTGATTAATGGTTATTAAATAGATTTATAAATAATTATTAGTAGTTATATAACAAATATATATTAAATATTAAATAAATAAAAACAAATAATAAAGGAGATAAATTAGTTATAAAGTGGCATTATAGTTGTGGAATTGTTCTATAATTAATAAAATCATCATGAAAGTGTATATTTGTGGCCCAGTAAATAAATGATTAAATAAAGTAATATATATATTTATGAGTTGTTGTATATTAAATATCTGTATTAAATACTAAATTAAATAAAATAAAAGTTATAAGTTGTTATATTTTAAATGAAAGTTACCCTTGAGTAAATAAAAGAATAGGGGGTTATATTGTAATGTTATTAAATATTAAATGAAAGTAAGCGGTATTTTCGATCTGCATTGGATCATGTGTTTATTCCCTAATGGTGGAGTACAAACAATTAGGGTAGGGAATACTATAAAATAAGCAAAGAGAAGGAGAGAAAGGAAGATAGGGGTAGATGGGGTTACAAGTGGGGAGGAACTGTGGGCCGAAATTAGAAGATTTTGGGAGACTAGAGCTGCAAGTTGCAATCGGACAGCAACACCAACCTGCAGCCAGTCATTTAATCGGAAATCAAGTTCCATTCTCTTTAAGAGTTTTATCCTTGAAAATAAATTAAAACTGAATGTCGCATTCATGCTTTGATTGTTGAGCTTGTGAGTATTCTGAAATCACTGTGTTCATTTAGTGTATACTGCCAAACTCATTTACTTTACACTTATCAAATCAGATAAATCTATGTCCACATCCAACTTCTTGCTGTTGTGTCCATGTATAATCGAGTAATTATGCATGTAGTTCTAAATCTGTATATACTAAACCTTTTGTCAATTAATAGTAAATAATAATAGGAAATGTTATACGGGTTAAAACAAGGTTTTATTTATGCAGAAGATCTCATAAGTTTACAGAACAAATGTTCGCAATCCCAGTTATAGCAGAGCAAGCTTCTTACTAATAGCCTTGAGCCTTTTGCCATAATTTGGAGCAATCCCTTGATGAGGGACGGACCACAAAGTCTCATCTGATATGTTGATCATATCCAATTCTCTCAATTTTTTTGAATTTTATTCTTGTTTTAAAGGTTTGGATTGTTAGACCTATTCCTCAAATGCCTAAGCAGGTATAGATTGGTAGAATTGTTCCTCAGCCTGACTTCTTCGAACCAATGCCCAATTGGGTAGGTCAACCGTCAAACCCTCTTGCTGGGTATACAGAGGTAAGACTATTGAATTTGATCTTTTGCCATAATTAGGTGCAATCCCCACGGGGCAGCATCACTTGCCAGGCAGGTGCTGGCTTGCTTGTGAACTCAAACTCAAAAAAATCAATATGGTTGATGCCAATAAATTTAGTATTGAACTTTGGCGGGGAATTCAGCTTGCCAAATGTCAACAGTCCTAATTACACTGTGAAGAGTAAGCTTGTTAGTAGTAGTTTTGTCAGTTTCTATCATTTCGCACAGTGAGCACTCTTCGTAGATTTTCAAAGATTCTTCTGCAGGTGAAGAAAATCGGATAGCAGTAATGACAACCACAAGGGAAATGACAAGAGTATTCGCAAGAGACAGGCTATCTGAATTATTAGATAATTTACGTTTAACTCATATTGTGCCCACATCTTTAGAATTTGGGGATTCGTGCTTGTTACGGGTTGAAAAACTTGAATATACATGCTTCCAATCTCATGTACTTAAATATAGGAGGTTAGGGTGTCGATTCATCATCCGTTCCAAACAAACACATCCATACAACCAGCACAGATTTAACAGGTATCTCAGTGATAAAGTTTAGGGCATCCTCAAGAAGGGCTAGCGTAGCCAAGAAGTTCAACTATGCACACATAACGGTAAACTGTAGGTGACATGGATTGAATTAGGTACAATCCTCATTCACTCAACCTGCAGCATAGTCTTATTAATTTCATAGCATACGTATTTAGATGGTATCTTCACATAATCAAAACTTAGACTGTATATAAATATCATGATTCGATCCGAAGCTTTGAGTATACTGTAATACACAACTTTAATAGAAGCATAGCAGTGGTTGATATCATTTAAGTTGTTTTAGATTTAGATAGGGGTTAGAATCATATATACTTTATATTTATAACAGGATAGTTGGAAGTAAGGTCTCATACATATTGCTTTGAAAATGCAATAATATCTGTCAATTAATTGTATTGAATCTTCCTTAGATTCATGATTGAATGTTGTATTAGCATATACTCTTGTTATTTATTATGTTGCTTGTTGGTTAGTTATGCCATACACCTCAACCTGCCAGCTATTAAACTCATAGGGGTTCTCTCTCCAGCAATGCCAATTTATTTTTTGTGTAACTTCCAAACATTTCGTCATTAGAGTAACTTTTACTCATCAAAATTTAGTTAGGGTTAATGGTTTTGCCCTAAGGTGATTTAGATCATTTCATTTAGCTATGAGGCTTAGGTTTACTAAAGGAGTATATTCTAGATAATGATATAAATGTTATTAGCCTTATTAAATTCTTGAATCTAGAAACAAGTAATAATTCTAATTGTAATTGATAAGGCTTTAATATTTTCAAATCTCCTTCAATAATATTTAAGTAGAGAGCCACAGTGATGAGTGTAATGTAAATCTTTATGAATTATTATTCACTTTCTATTGGATAGCTCAGGTAAAACGTTTATAAAAAAAATATAGATTTGTTAGTTAATAAAACTTCCTACTTTACTACAGAAAATAATTACGAAATTATTTACCATTCTTTGATCTATGGTAATTATTATTATTATTAGAAGTATTAATAATCTGATTGCAATTCTTTTACCATTCAATTGAGTAGATAAATGTTTAAATATGTATTTTGTGTTGAATTAGGGTTTAAAAATAGTTATAAATCGGAATGGTAATTGTTAGATTGTTGAGATATTTATATTTCGAAGTGTAATTAAATTAGATAATTAGTTGATATATTATTATTATTTTCATTATTTCAAAAGTATAGTTGATTGCTTATAAGCCAAATAAAATTGGAAATTTATAATAATGTTGTCATCATTAAATTGATTAAAAGATAAACATTGTGACTATATATAAATGGTTAAAGAAATTTAATTTAAATTGTCATAGTTCTTAATATGTTTTTTTTCATTTTGATAAGGTAAAATAGAATAATGGGATAAGGATTAGGTATACAAATAATGTATTGGGATTTTGATTTGAAGGTATTATACAATTAGTTAAGTGTGAATTGGAATTGTTTAATGTAAGTAGAATGTATATGAATGGTCAAGTGTTAGTTGTCAAGGGTTTATTCCAGAGGCCAAGGTGGTTTGACATCATGTAACATGACGATAAGTGTCTTGTGTCAATGAAGCTATGTCACCTTTTATTGTGTATAAGGAAATTGGTTCTGGTGTTGTGAAAGAATGTAAAGATTCTGAATGTATCATGATGTGTAGAAAGGCTCTTCATGAATGTTGTGATTTAATTGTTTGGGATGTTGTGTTGGATTAGACAATGGGGAGACATTGGTATTCGTGAAGAAGTATTTTTCTTATGAGTTACTTCATTGGAAGCCATGGAAAATGTATTAAGAGTATGTCCTTGTATTTAAGTTGATATGCAAGATGGTGAATGCCTTGCATTATTATATATATATGTTCATATCAGAATAATTGTCATGCAAGATGGTTAATGCCTTGCATGGTTCATGTATCATCGTTGTCATGATGATGTTTGCTATGTTTTTTGAGTAGGGTCTTCTGGATGCAGGTAGGGGAGTGGCTCTCAATGGGGGCCAGAGCCCAAAAGTGGCATCTAGGACAACCCATGTGGGAGTTTGATAACTCAGTGATAACCTAAATAATGAATTAGGGGGGGGATTGGGTAGTTAAGCACACTAAACAAGATAAGTGGGTGCCTCACTCATGGCTCAAGTGCTCATTTAGGCTTGAGATGAGATGAGAAGGCCTGGAATGGCAAGATCAACTACCTTGTCGTCATGAAAGGTATGTTGATTCCGCATGAGCGTTGTATGGGGGCCGGGAGTCGGGAGAGGCTACCAGGACAACCCAAGATGGGGGCCGGGGCCTAGGAAGGCTTACCAAGACAACCCATGACAAGCCATGTGATGACACTCCTCCCTATTGCAGCCTAGCATTCCCTAGTTGTACTCTCCCCATTCGTTATGTGCTTGCCTCTGGAAGTGTTGTTAAGTTGTTTGTGATATTGACTTGTGTTGTTGGAGTTATGTATTGTCTTGTTCTTATAGCCTACTATCTACCTGACTGTATGTTGTAGTGGGAACCTTATGTTAACTCCTAGCTCGGGGGGTGGACCTCAGGGTTCCACATGGTCGGGTGGAAGAGCTTTTATCCATTGGCTTTTACCTTGCCATTGTTTGTGTGCGAGGATGTTGTATCTTGTGTATCAGCCATCAGAACTTGTATCAGGTATGAAGTAAGTGATTTGTATTCATTGAATTATATTGTATGCGTTCAGAATGATCTACTGATGTTAGTTAATGATTTATGTCAGATTATGTTGTTTGATTTGTCAAGAAATGCTCCCATGATATCTTAGAGTAACAAGTTGATAGTTTAATGATGTGTAATGCTGTGTTAAACATTACTTTGTTACTTTATTCTTTTTAAAAAAAATTATTCCGTTTTTGCATAGCGTAGATATGTCGTTCTCTAAGGTGTTCATGCGGGGCGTTACACATCCTCTCAATATAAATTATCTTGGTGATGTGTGTTTTCTTCATCCTTGTGTTGTTTCCCCTCTCTCTCTCTCTCTCTCTCTTCATTTTTGACACTTTTTGACACTTGTCAATTTGTGTTTCCTATGCTTACGACCATATTCCTAAGCCTTGTAGGCATCTTGTAGGTGTGTTTTCACCTTTCCCCAGTGTTTTTCATCCATTCTCACCCCTAGAGGCCTTCTAGAGGTCCTCCCAAGCCATCTCCCACTTTTGGTTTTTAGTTTCACTCAACCATTCCAAAACTCCCCCTATTATTTCTAGATCTCCCCTAGGAGATCCTACTTTTGCGAGTGGAGATTTGGGTTTTGACCTCTATTTGACCTATTTCTGGAGGTAGATCCCCTTCTTTTCTCCTCCTCTTCCACCTCCCATCCATGGACTTTCACTCTGGTGCCCTCCTCTAAGGGTCACCCATGGGTCACCCCTAGGTGACCCTGACTAGTGAAAGGGGTGACCCATGGGTGACCCTTTCGTGTTTCTAGCTGCAAGTTCAATAGAGTTTCTAGCTCAAAATAATTCCCTTTTCACCCATTTTTCTTCCTGTTTGCATGGAATTTCATGCCAAAGATAGACATAACTATTTCATGCACCCACACATGCATATTTATCTCTTTTTATCTTTAGTTATCAATTCAAGAATTCCCATGCATTCTCATGAATTCCTCTTTCTTCACTTCTTCTTGAGTGATAAGCTTTTACTGGGTAGATCACTCAAATTTTAGCCCAGATCACTCTTGTGTCTTCTAAGTTAACTCTTCAATCAAATTGAGATAACTCTTCTTCTTCTTCACCTCTCATCCCTTCTTCTAACCTATAAATACCCCCTCCCTCAAGCACAAAGGGAGGCAATTTCATTTGTGCACATAGTTCTTGCAGGTTATTGCTGTCTAAATCAAGCAATCTCATGCTCATACAAGACATAGGAGCCTTTTTCTTTTATTTGTTATCTCATCTAGCTTTCATACAAGCTCATTTGCGTCCATACACTGCTCACATCACAAGCCATAGTGTTCATCAAGCTCTCATTGAGCTCATTTCAAAGCTTTAAAGGTGCTTTTGCTTCTCTTTTCTTATTGTCACCAAGAGGATCACCCGATGCTACAAGAGGATTAGAAGTTGCCTATACAAAGATATCTAAGGGTAGTGGAGGCTCACGCATCTCCAGGTTCCTTCATGCTATGTTTCATTTCATATTAATTAGAGAATCAAAACTTTGCTCTTGGGATAAGTAAATACATGTTGCTTTTTCCTTGATAGGTTAAGTGGATTTGTATTGTTAAATTATTTTCCCTTTCCAAATTCATAGATTAAAATTAATTTCCTTTCTTAGATTAGATTGATCTACCTATTCAGGAAACAAACAAAAACATAGACTGCATTGCATTAGGTAACTTCATCATAGCTTGCATACATTTTCTATTTCCTAGATTAAGAAAAAACACTTTGATTTCCAAAAACATAAAAAAGCACAAAAAATGTTTTGCACTCATATAGGCTTGCATGCATACAAAAATAGAAAAGAACAAAAACATTAGCAGCGTAGAAGGTTTACAAACCCTTGGTTCCAACACCAAGGTCAAGTTTAGTCAACGTTAGTCAAAACCATTAGTTTCATCACAAGGTCAAACAAAGTCAACAAAGTCAAACCTTAGGTCAAACAAACCCTAAGTCAAAACCCTAGGTCAAGTCAAGGATAGCTTAAACCATCTCTCTCTTGTTTAGGCTCACGAATGTGCCCTGGACTTAGAGGTGAGTGGGTGAATGCAATCCTCGACGAGATAGAGGACATCCACCCTAGACAACAACAAGACCAACTAGTCAATCGACAACAACAAGAAAGACTCAGAGAACTTTAAGTACAACAAGCGTTTATCCAACAGTTTGAAAGACATTGTCAACTTGAACAAGGCATCAACGAGAATAGCAGTCAACCCACATAATGTTGGAACATTAGAAACCCCAATAGGAGAATGGTGACTATTGACCCTTTGGGTCATATAGTTATCTTTACAACTATAGTCATAGAAGACCGCATTCAAACAAACACACAACAAGACAGGCCCTAGGACTAGCTGACCCCTCTTCGTGAAGTCTAGCTCTTCAACAAGCCAAACCACCCCCATTTCTCGCCTCCTCTCAACTGGCTACTTCCACGAGAGTGAGAGTGACATGGTGGTTCACCCCATGGCAAGGAGAGAGGGTCTGTGTGCATTCCAAAGCCGACTCAACTGCCCCAAGCCACTGAGTCATGATTTTGAGTGTACAGTACCCACATTGGTGGAATGTTTTAATGCAATAACATATTGACAAGTGACAAACTCTTGTGCTTGGTTTGGTTCATGGCAATCTCTATCCATCTTTTTTTACCTTCATTTACCCCAATTCCCATATATTTTTTGTTTACTCATTACTGCTGCACCATAATTTGTACTATTTTCTATTCATTTGCTCCCAACCTCAAAATTATCATTTAAGTCCTAAGGTTCATTTCCAAGTGGCTTGGGATTGACTTGGTTAAATCTTGAGGTGCATAAAAATGAACCTAAAACTCAAATTTTTAAATTTAAAACTCCAAGTCTCCATCCTTCCTCTAATCTCTATGAGCTGACCTAACACACATTTATGTGACATGTTATTATGTCACGGGATTTAAAGACATTCAATGTGCAATTAATCAAACTGCAATTACAAAGAGAATAATTTAGAGAACACTTCAATTTCTGAAGGAACAGAAAAGAATCAAATCTACAATCATGATCATATAGGTGATCCATAAATTAGGATAACTATGTTGCACTCAGAAATTAGGATAACACTAAAATATGCTTGACGTCAGAAATAATTATCCTCTTATAATCTTGTTTAGAGTTAAATGTTTGCTAGGATAATTTGTTAAGACTAAATTAGTGGTCCATAAGCTCATGGAGGCTGATGATGAATGACCTTTCTTAACAATCAAATAGTTCAATGATCAAAGTAAATTTTAAATTCTATTTTAAAATAAGATGTCTATTAATGTACCCTTTTATGTATGAATGAGGTGATAGGTAGATTGGTAAGCATTTCTTTCTAAAATAAATAAATCTCAAGATCCAATCTTACTTATTTTAACAAGCAAAATGATCAAACTATAAAAATAAAAGATTTTATAATTTTGATTATATATATACAATATATAAATATTTTTATTATAGATTTAAATTACACTAATAACTGTCCCAATAAAATGAATAACAATCTAACTATATTTTTATTCTTTATAGACACGGATAACAATCAACTTGTACTAGTAACCTTGTTGTTGTATGAAATGGGTATGAATATGTGAAATCACATTCTATTGTTTATGTTCAGGAGTGAATATTTTTAAAAATTTTATTTTATTCTTTTATTTATATTCAGCAGCTACTCAAAATAGGCACATCGAATTGAATAAGCACGCGTGTCCTGCGTGAAATGTTGCGTTACAGAATTTCTCTTTCACCAACTTCCGATTTGAGAGCCCCGTCAACAGAAATTTGTGAGCGCACGGTTTAACAGTTTAATCATTTACGTGTAAAAATTTACTTTCGTGATTAAAAATAGACTCAAACATTTAATGTCAATATTAGTAACTGCATCCTCATACGTGGGAGTTGAAGTTCTTCTACTCGTGTCTATATTCATTTAGATATATTTGTTGGTGTATTTTTTTTATTTTTATTGTTTTTTCTGGTTCATTCATTGGCATGACTTTTTTTTATTCTTTCAATTGATTTCAGTATGTATATTTATTTGATTTTAATGTGACAATGACTTATTAAAATAAGGATCAATGTATATTGGACTTTATTTAGTATCATTTTGTCATGTTATTTGATTTGAATAGGACAACAGTAGAAATTTGTAGAGATTTTATTTCTTTGAAAAAATAGTGCCTAATAAATAAATATATCTATATGCAATTAATTAACCATTATGCCGCTAGGAGAATCACTTTGATCATGACATCACCTTACTAATATAAGAATTTGGTATATTTAACTCTGTATTACTAATTTTTCATGTTATTTGATTTGAAGGGAAAGACAATGTTTAGAAGTTTGTAGAGATTTTTTTTGTACTTGAGAAAATAGTGTCCAAGAAATAAATATATTCATCTGCAATCAATCAAACATTATGTCATGAGGAGGATAACTTCCATTGTTACATCACCGTGTTAACATAAGAATAATAGCATATTGGACTATATATATTACTAATTTTTCATGTTATTTGATTTGAAGGGAAAAACATTTTTAGAAGTTTGTAGGTGCTTTTTTGTACTCGAGAAAATAGCGCCCAAGAAATAGATATTATAGATATTATTCATCTGCAACCAATCAAACAATATCTCATGAGGAGGACCAATTCAATTGTTACATCATCCTATTAACATAAGAATAATAGTATATTGGACTATGTATTACTATAGACCAAACCTTCCAACCAATATAGTAGTACCTATTTAATCAAGTCATTTTCATGGGTATTCTACAACTTATAGTGGTACCTATTTAATCAAGTCATTTTCATGGGTATTCTACAACTCATCTTGCCAATGGATAAAAGTGATTAAAAGTTATCCTATTCCTATTAGTAAAAAAAATACTTTTGACTATATTAGTAACTACCCTCATAAATGAGAGTTGAAATTGCTTCTACTTGTCTCTATATTTATTTAGATATATTTGTTGGTTTTTTCTTATCTTTATTATTTTTCCTTTTTGTCCATTCATTTAAATTAACTTTTTTGTCCACACAATTAATTTCAATATGTATATTTGATTTGATTTGATTTGATTTACAATCAATCAACCATTAAATTATTAGAAGGATCACTTCCTTTGTCATGTTATTTGATTTGAATAGAAAGATATTGTAGAAATTTGAAGACATTTTATTTATTTGAGAAAATAGTGCCTAACAAATAAATATTTTCATATGCAATTGATTAACCATTATGTCACTAGGAGAACATTGGCTTATTAATATAAGAATCATAGTATATTGGACTTTATATCATATTTATTTCTCATATTATTTGATTTGAATAGAAAGACATTGTAGAAATTTGTAGGGATTTGAGTAGAAAGAATAGGCTATGACAGATGCTCTTATGCATCTTACAACTGTCATAGAATCTGCCAAACATAACATCATTTATTGTTGTAAGAGAATCCATCATACAAGACTAATAATAGCATATTCCTCTTACAACATGTCATAGTCAACCTTGGGCGGTCCAAGATGCCTTCCTCACATGCAAAGATACTCTTCGACACTTGTCTTCACTTGTCATAGGAATCTCTAATTCTGGCTCTTACATGTCATAGATTTCGTCATACCAAATAACTCCTTCCACATACCTCAAGATGTCGACACATGGAATATTAGTGCCACCTCAAATGGGACGCCTAGTTCCTCATGTGTTGACCTAACCATCCAAGTCATATTACAAGTAGGATGACATGTCACAATGCCACCTCAAACTAAATGACAAAATAGGATGTGCAAGTAAATAAAAAAATTAGGCCAATAAATAAATATACAAATAATTATCAAATGTTAGGAATTTACAAAGGTTGAGACACCTTAATTTCCAACAAGCCTCACTCTTCGTCTTTGACACGCGAAGATACAAGACTAACTAAACAATTAATTCATCCTTAAAAAATTTCCCCCAATTTTTTGAAAGACTCCCCCCCCCCCAAATTTGGCACTATATATTGCATAGTGCTTTTTAGACAATTAAAATGTCTATTCTAACACAAAAAAATAGTTTTACATGTTTTTTGCAAAATTAAAATTAAAATAAAATATTTTGGAGGCCCAAAATTACAAAGGCCAAATTAGGGCAAATTAGGGTAGCGGCAACCAATAAAAGCCCAAAATTAGGGCAAAGGGGTGAAATTAAGCATGGGCAGCAAAAAATGGCGGTCTGCACCTTTGCTTCACACATCTAGTGGTTGAATGGTGTTTCTCTCTGCACAGGGCGCTTGAGGCATGGGCCATGGTTTCTGGCCAAATAGGGGCAGCCGAATAGGGGCATTTCTCTCTAAAAATAGGCCAAAGAGGGGCAGATGAATAGGGGCCCAGACAGGCTATGGTTCTTCTCTACCCAAATAGGTTGATACGATGCAAGGATTTGGGTCATATTTTCAAACTTGTCCCACCTTCTGTATGATAGGAAGGATCAAACTAGGAAATAATGTTTGTGTTCTCCACATATGTTAGGGCTTAACCTTATTGGCAAGGTTGGAACAAGAGAAGTGGGAGAGAATAGTGATGACAAAGGTGTAGATGGGGATGCCATTGGATAGCCTTCTAGGTCGATAGTGTCTCAAGGCATTTGAGAGCTTCATTTCAAATTTTATAATCAATGTTGGATTCTCAATTTAATCATCACTTAACTCATGAACCTTTTGATTGTAGCCATCTATTCTTTAGGATGAGGAGAGAGGATGATGGCAACACTTTTTTCATTGGAGACCATGTGGACCTATATGGTAATAATGTCCTAGTGGGAAAAGACATTATAGCCAATGTGAGAAGACATGCATGTTGCCACAACATTCCACTTCCACCAAGTTGTGTGAGAGTGAATATTGTTGAGGCCATTGTTTTAGATAGAAGATTGCCTCATGCTCGTCTATTTGTTAAAGTTGTCTAATTTTGTGAATTCATTTGAGATATGAAACATCTCAAACTTTAAACGTCTACTCTGGTACAACTTAACAATTTATCACTTCATATATTTTTGTTTCCTAATGGTTAATTTTTCTAATTTAATTTTACAAGTTTGTTTCAGGACCAAGGAGTGTAGATTATAGGAGTCCTTAGGGCAAAAAGAGATGGTCATTGCCCCTGAATTTGATCATCCACCAACCTACAAACCCTTCGAATTACACCACTTTTAGTGCACAAGATCCCAAAGAAACATGTTAAGTTTTATGAAAACATGGTTGCACTTGCTCAAAATAGACAACATAGGAGAGACATTGGCATGGCACATTATTGCACTTTTTTTACAAATGAACATATTGATATAATGTAAAAAATTGTATACCCTACAATTTCAACATCATATTTCACACCCATTTTAGTGTCTGCATCCCCATAGTGTGTCCTAGGGGCCAGCTAATCCTCCTTTCCAATCTTCTCCTAAACTTGAGTGCCCATTTGACTTTTTCATATTGATATACTGACATCTTAGCACTTTTCTATATATTCATGTCTTTCAACACTTCATCACCTATTCATCTCGCTAAAAAGTCATTATTTTGTGTCCAAAAGCGACTCTTTATGACAGCAACTATTCATCTCGGCATGTTCCTCTGCCAACGTCTCTTTGGTGGGAGTATTTTGATTTTCTCATGTGATTTGCTCGCCATTCCAGCAAGCCATGCGGTGGTATTTTCTGGATACCATTTGTCTTCAAAAAATGCCTCCGTAAACAACAGAACGCATTTCGAGCATGCAAATGGCTTGAGCAACATTCTTTATGTGTCTCATTTTTGGATAGTACTCGTTGAATCTACTATTGTTTCGATTCATAAGGCTGCCATCTTTAATCTCCAGCAAATAAAAGAGGAGCAGCTATATTCTTCCTTCGTGGTGATGAAGATACTTCTTAAGCTTCAGTTCATTTTTGGGACAAGCAAACTACATTTTGGACAAACTTTGGAATTCTTCTTCGAATTTCTCTTGCTGCCTTCTAAAATCTGGTGATGTTGGTTCTTTACTTCTATTTTTGTATCAGTCACAGAAATAAATAAATCCCATTATTATTAATCCCTGCCATAGGTGGAACGTCTTAACCAGCCGGTGTGTTGTAAGCGACTGGCTGGTCGACATCAGGTACAGACAGTCGAAACAAGAAAATAACAGGTACAGCAGGCTGTGACTGGTTGAGGTTGAAGAAATCTGTTGAAACCGTACATAGAATTGGTAGACCGGTGCAGTCGACCACCCAACCTACAGTCGGTGAGTTACAACTCACCGGCTGTTTACGGCTGGTGGCCGTAGGCAGGGATACTCTTGTTTTCATTTTTAAGTATTCGTTCTGCTTAGAAATCCGTGCACAAAGAAAAATTTATGGTTTTCCTAAAGTTTATTTTTCAGAAAGAATTTTGTGGAAAGGAAATTGATAGAAGTTTATTTTCTAATTGGCCGCGGGCTATGTGAGCCCATTGGCATTGTTTTTTTGATTTGTCTAAATATTGATTTTTTTCATGAAGTTTTAGATATGATTTCTAATGGTTTGTTTCATATACTTGGCACATGGAGCAGCGAAAAAAATGTGGGACGTGGCATTCTGGAAGATACTTCATGTGCCTTGTCTACAGTTCCACATTTTGCAGGTATGTCATAGTGACATTGCAGCAGGGGCAGCGCACAACTCAAATATGTGGTGAACAGGTACAACAATTCTGATATATTTCTGCATAATATGGTAATGACATTTTTTGGTTGGCATAACTCTGAAAAGAATTGATTTGTTTGTAAGAGCTTCTGGTTTTCATAGCTTTTAGACTAGGCAGTGTTGTCGATATCTCTCATTATATCTCTGTGGTGGTTAGCTTGCAGCAATCATATTTGGTTTTTCCCCGAATTAGACACTTTGAAACAAGACTCTTTCTACATATGCTTTTTCTGCTTGTGGTCTTTTGAAGCAATTGATAGGTCCAATAGAGGTTTCTTGCATAGAACTTTCCTTCTTGCTGCTGTTCATCTCGCCTAATAGTGGCTTGGGGCATTCAGTATAAGCTAGTCTAGGCAAACAATTTTGTTTGAGGCACACTCTCTTGCTTTGTAGGTTTCCAACTTTGTGAGTGACAAGGCATTGCATTTTCTATGACTCGTCCCCTGAAGGAAATACCCTCCCTCAAGCAACTTGACCTTACTCTTTTCTTTGGAGCTCAAGCTTTCCAATCATGTACGGCTGGAGACTCCAGGTAAAGTGTTCATTTGCCAGTACCAATCATATTTAAATGAGAAATAATGAGTCCAACAAAGAGAGAAGCAATCAGCCTGTTGGGGAAAATAAACATAAGTGTGAATCACCATCGAAATGAACTGCTGGATTTGAAAACATTTTTAATTTTTTTCTAATGATGTCTGTATTTTTGGAAATCATTGTGATGTGTTTTAAGTTTTGAATCTTTCAAGAATGTTAGGGATTTCAAAACACTTTTATGGCAGCATTTCTGCAGAGCAGTCATGGACGTTGTTATTTAGATAATTTCAAAATGATAATGACACACACAGATGCCCTATTTTGTAATATTTAAGCATAAAGAAAATTGTTTGACAAACAATTAGTAGTTGCGCTTAAAGAGAAATAAAATGGAACCCAAAATATCTACAAATGAATAAACTACGCTTAATCAGATATTGTTTCAGAAGATCCTTTTTCTCCAACTATTTGCTACTTAGATTATCCTGCTGACAATTGCCACATTCCTTACTTAGAAGATCTTACTTGAAAGACAAAATTACCATTACCAAGGTACAGTCAAGTATTTGTACCATGATCTACAAACAGGTTCCATCCTGTAAATCAAATCAACCCACAGAGTCTCACATGTTTGATCTTCATAGAAACACATTGATTCAGTTGCTCTCTTGCAAGGAAAAGGTCACCCAAATATATGACAACTATATATTTCTCATGACACAATCATGTTGCATCTAGTATCCTCAATAACAAGAAAAAAATAGTTCAGAGTTTTATCAAAATAACATTTACATGCAAAGAGTAGCTTGTGGCATTCATTATCGCCAAAGCCCTCAACAACTTGCACTCACCTACATGTCAACTCAGAATGGATAACAAATTTAATTTTTTATTGAAGTGAATCATAATTTTGATACAAAGACAAACTTCTGTCTGTATGTGGACATCCATTTTGACATTGGCAAATACTAAGCCAAAAGATTCATAAATGAAAGATAAATTAAAATTACAATATCTTTCAAGTAACCAACTGCACCGCTAAGTGCCTTCCACAACTGAATGGCTGATATGAACAATTACAGGAAGCCTCCAGCTATTTATCACTTCCACTATCACTTAGGTACACCATACATCACCATGCTTGCAGCTTAATCCATGAAATCTAATTAATTTCCTTATTGACTTCTGTGATATTCTGATTTCTTCTTAGAGCACATAAAGCAATGTAGTTATACTCTTGAAACTACTTTAAGTTTAATTTATTTGGTTAAAAATACAAATAATCTTAAGGTCAAATGAGGTGATTTCTTGTACCCCAACATTTACAAGCGATTAAGTGCATCGTTAATTACCCTTCAAAATTCATCATTGTGAAGTAAAAACGATGGAACATGGCCTCCAGTAACCCACCTCACCTCTATGAGAGACCAAGGGTGCTGAAGTTCCAAAACAGAGTGCTTGGGAATGTAGCCATCATCCTGAATATCAAAAAAGTTATCAAGACGTCAAAACGTAAATAACTAAGTACTAGATAGTAAGATACATTTGTTTCATTTGGATATGAAAAGGCAGAGCAATAAACTTACAGTGGCAGCCACAAAAATGACAGCAGAAGGATTTTGGGAATAAGAAATTGGGACATCAGTTAGTGATAGCATTGAACGCATGCGCCCCCTCACTTGCTCGACCGTCATCCCAGTGTTCTGTACCATGTCCCTTCTTAGTGCATCCTAGGCAGTGCCATACTGCAAAATACCCTCACAAAAGGCTACAGCAGCAAAGTGTGGAGCTAGAAAAGGCAAAGTAGCAACTGGAGTTGGATGCAATGAACCAGCCATTGCAGCATGCACTGCACCTATGATAAACATAAAACATTCCTGTAGTTAGATATCTCTAGTGATTTAAAGCTGCATCTAAATATAACAGGTAAACAAAGACCATGAAATCCTCTTGCCCATGCTCAGACCACAAACAATTGTCTTGCTAAATCCAACATCATTTTCTAGCCAGTATAGAAGTGTACGGGCTTCTTCAATGACAACTCTTCCCAGGAGAAGAAAATCACTCACACACAATAGCTTTGAACCATATTGTAGTCGAGGACGACACTGCCCATATAATGGGCTACAGTAAATCATTATAAATCAGCCTATGATCGTTGATCCTCCAAACCTTTGCCTACTTTCACATGAAAGAATCTTGTCACATCCATACCTAAACATCCCATTTTCTTTTTTATAAAATATCAAAACAGACTTCGTACAACCTAATAACTAGACAAATTATCCAAGTCCATCTCTAAATATTAGAGACAAGCTTTTAACATTTCAAGCACCATAGTTGCAATGTTGCTTTTTAGTAATGGGCCACCCATGCATAACCACCGTTCAAATGTATGGTCTTCAGTCCCTAGAAAAAAAGTTATTTTATAAATTTCAATCATGTAATCCTCTGACACCATATTAGATCATAAATCCAATAACCCATCTCCTAAACTACACACATGAAGCATAATAAAAGAATACCTTAGCTCTGAGTTTATTCACTTCTAAAAGCTTCTGAAACATGTGGTTAATATAAATTTCTAATGCACACACTCCTTACGAAAACTGGAATGTCACAGGACTAAAGGAAATTAGTTGAATTTGAATATGAAGTTTTAGAGAATTCATGAGTGAATTTCCTTGATTCCAATGAAACGCCCAAAGTCGTTGGCTAATGGTTTTCATTCACTGAGAGACCAAAATCATTCCCAACATATAATATAACTTTCATCATTAGCTTATTTTACTGATGCAAACAGAAATAAAAATTGCTAAACATCTGCACCACCGAGATATTGTAATGCATCTCACTTTAAGAATCAAAATCTGGAAAGAAATAAGCATGCTTGAACATTTTTAACATAATATGCTAACGATCTCATACAAGATCAGAGAAAAAAAATTCATGATTTGCATTAGCCTCAGGACAATACACTTGTACCCCAAAACGTAGTTATAAACAAGCTTTTGGTAACAATACACCATCCAATACACTTGTTCCCCAATATGTGATTTGAGTTCATCAGTTTTGGTGACAATGCAATCACATATGCTGCATATTGAAGAAGTTTTATTGCATTCTTTTGTGCAGTATTATGCACACAGATAATCTTAAAATTGATACACAAGTAACATATTCTTAAGATAAATTTGCAAGATCACCAAGGCAATATATCTCACATAATATGGTGATAATTCTAATACAAGATGGAGAAAAAAATGCATGATTGGCATTAGCCTCAAGACAATACACTCATAAGCCAAAACCTAGTTAGAAATAAGCTTTTTGTAATAATAAAACATCGATAGACACTTGTACCCCAATATGTGATTTGTGTTCATAGATTTTGATGGCAATATGTAATCACAAATTCTGCAAAACTTGGGAAGTTTGATAGCATTCCTTTGTGCAGTATTATGTGCACATCTACACACGAGTAACATGCTTTTAAGATAACATTTGCAAGATCATCAAGGCAATATCTCTAGGCTGATCTTAAACATCATCCACTTCAATATTTAATGGTAAATTCTGGCCAATGAAAATTTTTCGTATATTTAACACTTTTTGTTGTGAATGAAATAGAAAAATGCTATTGGCTGTTTGACCCGTTCAACCTGAAAGTGGATGACATTTACAGAGAGCGATATCTCTATCATTATCAATTTATCATTTTATGTTTTAAAGCTTACAACAAAACACGAAATTCGCTCTCCTAAGCCCCTCTCCTAACTTCAAATTTAACTTGTGCCCCTCTCTAAATTCAAATTTAATGCATTACATACACTTACCATGTATCTTGCTAATAAAAGAACATGGTGTTACAGTGCAGCAAATATTCATCATGTTTGTTTTATGTACAAACATTAACACAGTGCAGAAGTTTGCCCTTCTATTCAACAGGCTCTAATTGAATACTCTGTGATTTCTGGTACAGTCTTGGTTAAACAGAGTTGTTGTTTGTACATGGTTTTCACTTTATAGGCTCTGACTGCTAAGGTGCGTGCTTTAGATAGACCACATCTCTTTGAGGCATTATGTCAAACAATTCTTTTGCCTTGTCTGGGCTTCTATATTTTGCATACACATCTACCAAGAAAGTTGTAACTGCAACATCTGAAAAAAGTTCTCTATCCATTATGCTTTGATGGATGTCCATACCCTATTCCAAAGTTCCCATTTTGACATAGGTAGGGAGGTTGCTAGCTAAAGTTGTGGAATTTAGCTTTACAGTTGCCAGTTGCATTTTCTTCCACATTTTGCTTACATGTCTACCAGGGTAGTTGCAACTATAACATCTAACAAAAAATCCGCCTTCTTTTGTCCTTTGATATATGTCCATGCCCTGTTCCAAAGCTTCAAAGCTCTCATTTTGGCACGGGCAAGCAGGATGCTAGCAAAAGTTGTTGAATTTGGCTTTACACCTGCCACTTGCATTTTCTTGAATGTTTGTAAAGCCTTTTTAAAAAAACCAATTTGTGCTTACCCTACAATCATGGCAATACATGAGACCACATTTCTTTGAAGCATTATGTGAAACAATTCTCTGCATTGTCTATGCTTCCACATTTTTCATACATGTCTACTAGAGAATTTCAAACTATAATATCTAACAAAAATCCCCCTTCCATTATGTGTTGATGGATGTCCATACCCTGTTCCAAACCACCTATTTTGACACAGGCAGGGACGATGCTGGAAAAGGTTATGGAATTTGGCTTTACACCTACCAAATGCATAGTTTTTGCCCCCCAATAAATTTTAGTCACATCACATGGCTTATGTTTTATACTGTTGGCGAATCAAGTGATACTTGTCCACTGCCTAGGTTAGTAGACAGAAATCAAACTTGCAACTTGTCATACCAGACTGTAGCTAGAGAGCTTCTCTAATTTCTCAAAAGATAGAGTAGTAGTTTCTACAATGTGAGCTAAATAGATTGATGCATACTACACCACCTAAAGATAAAACAAATTTTCCACTTGAAAGATTTATGCATGTATTTCAGAAAGTCTAAGACTGACTTATATTATGATTTCATATTTTAGCCATGGAAATATGAGTTATTTTTTAACTGTTCCTCTGTGTGGTAAATTTACTTTTACAAAAACTATCATTCTATCATTTTCATGTATGACCTTTCAAAAAATAAATGGTGGGGACTGCCTCCCTACCTGCTTGACAGTCACATATGTAGGTCAATCTTTGTGTTGCCACTGGATAATGGTTTATGTGACTAAAATATAATTTATTAGTATCACTCGTATGCTTGTTTAATCAAGTGGTGAAAACATGGCACTTTGAACAAAGATAACCTAGATTTATAGGTTTAATCTCTGTCATAATCTGGGAAATAAAAGTATTTTGTATTTTTTTCTAGTAAATGAGGTGCATCTGTATATAAAAAATTGACTTGGTTTAAGCATGAAAGCTTGAAAATCATTTATGAATTTAATATATTGACATTAGAGTTTTTTTCTACTTCATATTCTTTGTCATGGATGTAGTCTTGTAGACTTTGCATTTGCTTTTATCAAATGTCTATTGCCATACATTCATTTTAGTTGGAAATCAAAATATTTGGCAATAATGGCATTGCTTAATGGTTTTTTGGCTAATGATCCTGTGCTTGCATTAAAAGAGAGCATAATTAAATTGATACTAGTTTCAAACCCACAAATATTACAACAACCCATAAAATGAAAATGGGCCAGAGATAGAATGTTACTGAAAATTACCATCAAAGACATTACCTATAGAAAAGACAAACCATACTATATAGGGATTTAAGGCTTGGATAAACCACCAAAACTTGTAACATAGATAACTCTAACATGCATCTGATTAAAGCCTTGTTGTTATAAAAAAACAAAATCTTTAGATTGTAAGTTATCCATATAGATTTTGATTATATGTAATATAAAGCTATTCAGTGTTTGTTCAAAGAATTGCATATTGATGTTCAATCTTTCTTGTAGCTATTCATTTGGTTTCCTTGCAAGTTTTTGCAAGCCTTCCATCATGGCTATAGTACTGTGTTTCCAAAAGTCATTTAGAAATATCTTGGCACCATCCACACTTGGGAAATAAGTTGGCTCATAATATATCTGAGTGAGAGCATCAAATGCACCTAAATATGTTGTTTGATTCATTTTAGTTTTCAAAATTGCTCATGACTGCAATTACCAACTGTTGAAAGTAGAAGAAAAACTTCTTCACTGTAGCTTCAATTGCTTGGAAGGCCACTAGAAGATGAATAGTCCCACATGAAGTTTCTCTAATTGGGATTTCCCTTCTGGGGTGTCTATGAGAATGAAGCAAGTGCAAGGCTGCTCCTTGAAGCTTAGGTTTACCCTTTGGATCAACCTCAACACCTTCTTGTATCTTCATTTGGTTTCCCTACAGGTTTTTGCAAGCCTTCCACCATGGCTATAGTACTATGTTTCCAAAAGTCATTTATGAATATCTTGGCACCATCCACACTTGGGAAATAAGTTGGCTTAGAATATATATGAGTGAGAGGATTAGCTGCACCTGAATATATTGTTTGATTCATTTCAGGCTTCAACATTGCTCATGTCTGCAATTACCAACTGTTGATATGAGAAGAAAAACCTCTTCACTACAGCTTCAATTCCTTGGAAGGCCACTGGAATATGAATAGTCCCACATGAAGTTTCTCTAATTGGGATTTCCCTTCTTGGGTGTCTATGAGAATGAAGCAAGTGCAAGGCTGCTCCTTGAAGCTTAGGTCCACACTTTGGATCAACCTCAATACCCTTAACTTTTGGCACAATATTTCTTAGTTCCTTGCATGCATCTGTAAGGCTTCTTAGAGAAGTAGATTTAAGGCAGTATGCACCTTTGAAGGTACTAGCGCTAGAAGCCCTGTTGATGGATGATAGGTGTTTAAGGCAAAGAAAGTCATCTAGATCCACCAATAGAAATAGATTCTAAATGTCTACAAGCAATTCCCAAATCTTTTCAATTGTCGAGCGGTCTTTGGATGCTCCTGTTGAATCGTCATGGTTCATCCTTTGATGTATTCTCTTCAACAATAGTTGGGCTACAAACAACCAGGCCTCAAAGATCTGATGGGCAGTGCAAAGCATGTGTTCCTCTGCATTTTGGAACTGTGAGGATTGCTTGAAGGAATACATATAGCTTGGCTTACAGATCTTATCATATTCAAGAATAGGCTTTCCTGAAAGATTTGGTTCCCCAAGGGATAAAGTAAAAGGAGTTCTCTGCATATGAGCTTTAATTACAAGCCATATTCTAGAAACCATATGTTCAGCCATCTTCCATGTACCCAAATGAGGTTGTAAACTATGTTCACTTACTCTGCTAACCATAGGTAAACTTAAAGCCCTAGGCCTCTGCCATAGCTCTTGGGCAAATTTGGTAGCAAGAACACCATCACTTACAAATGGTTGAACTATGGGGGCATCCTTATCACCTTCACAAATTACTGATACTAATTCAAGCTAAGAAGTAGTTAAGGATTCAGGCCTTCTATTCCATTATTCTTTGTCATTGTAAGGCCTTGTGTCACACAGGACTGTTGAAATTAACTAGAAAGTCATTTCCAATGACTACAAGGCTAGTTTTATCAGCAGCTCTATAGGCCAACCATACCATTCTCTAAATTTTTAGTTTGTAGTAAGCTATAATATATTCAGATATTGCTCATATGTTGCACACTCACTTGGAGATGCCTCTATAAATTCTTCAGTTAAGCAAGAACAATTTATGGGATGGGGGCCTAAAGAATATAGCATTCTGTTGCAACCCATGTCATAACTATCCTTCATCACTTCCATTGCATTACTGCTATTACCTTATCAGAATGTCTAGTAGCATTGCTCATGGTCTATTCTATTTTTATTGCATTGTTTATTAGACTATTTTCAACCTATTTGATCTGATTTTGTTATTGTATTCATCTTTTGCCATTTGAGTTGAGTGTGAAGATATATCCAACATTGTAGAACTTTTGCAGAATTATGAGAATGTTTTTCATCACCATTCACACACAATTAGCGGACTTGGTTTATAGTCTGCTTCAAATATGCTTCTCTTACAAGAAGCCTAAGCTTTTAGAAAAAAATTATATGTAATATAGTCTTAAAATAATATTTGATTTAGACATGTCTTCCTCCTAGTTGACAAAGCAATTAGATGGTTTTGTGCAGGGGCAAGCAATGTTTTTTATAGCCTAGCTTAAGCAAAATGTTTATGTACCCAAAACAGATATATCTTTTTGTTTGAGTTTGCAGCTTTAGTCAGGGACTGCAGCTGCAAGGCAACCCTTGTCTTTATATTTAATTTTATTTCTCTATCATTGTATTATTATTTTGGCACTATTAGATTTGATTACTACCTTCATCTTCATCTTCTTTATGCACACCTACACATTTATAGAGTAGTTTAGGATTTTAATTACTATTATTTCATATTTTACACATTAGAATATCAATAACTCATAGATCAAGTTATTGTTATTCACAACACTTTATTGACTTAGTCTAGATGTACTTAGGTTGAGCATACACATTAAAACACATAGAGAGACATAAGCCTTAGTCCTAAATAGTCCTAGGTTAAACACACACACATTCCATTTTATCTTGACTACCTATGGAGGTCAAAAGACTAAAATAGGTACTAGACCACTTTGGCAGGCTCCTATGCAATCATTTGCTTTCCCTTGTCCTAGATACAGATTGCTCATTGATTGAGCTTCTCTCAAGATTTGACAGATTCACTCTTTCGTTGTGATGCTCCTAACTCCTCTTCATATTTTTAGTTATTTACTTTCAATTTAATATTCTAAATATTCTGGTACATTTACTTTGTTATTGCATTTCTATCTTGCAGGTATAGTGGATAGGTCTGTGCATCACACCACCTCACTCCCTCTATCTCTACATCACATTTCAAACATTCTTTGTCTTCATTCTATTATAGATTTTTCCTTTATATTGATTCACTATTTTATGAATCCTTTGTAATTTGAAATGATTAATTAAATCATTTAAATTAACTTCTAATTTCTATTATGCTTCTTTCAATCTCATTCCTCATTTTTTTAATGTCATTAAATTTAGCTAAGTTAAAAATTTATATTACAGTTTGGTGAACTTGCCTATTCTATAGGAAAACACTTCTCTTCCCATTTGTTCTATTATTGTCATGTATTTGTTACTATTTTGTAGACATTTGGATGGTTGTATAGATTCCAACAACCATCTACATCAGCTTTGGGATTTGAATATCAATCATTAAAATTAGGTGCCTTCTATCTATTTTCTATTTTGTATATTTTTCCCACAAAATAACTACTTATATTTTTTAATTTCATTAGATTAC
Organism: Cunninghamia lanceolata; assembly: GCA_027924645.1. Taxonomy (NCBI): domain Eukaryota; kingdom Viridiplantae; phylum Streptophyta; class Pinopsida; order Cupressales; family Cupressaceae; genus Cunninghamia; species Cunninghamia lanceolata. The sequence goes on from BSBN01001054.1 coordinate 2,122,386, forward strand.
AGTAGTTCTCTAAAATCATAAATAATGAAACTTAAGAAATTTTTCTTTCCCTATTTTCTATTATTTAACTTTGTCTAGGTTTTCCTATAGCTCTTTCCATTCCTCTTACTTCTCTCAATGCCTCTTTTGTAGATCCTAACTTCTCCAAATTGATCTCTAATCATCCTTTTATTTTGAAAAGTGTCCTTAACTTCTTTGAGTTGGGATTTTCTCCTACATTCATTGAGTTCATATGGCCTTGCCTCTCCCATCCTCATACTTTTTCTACCTTTCTTAGTGCCTATCCTATCACCTTAGTCACTCTTATGTCTTTCTATAATAATTTCTATAGTACTCCACCTTGTGACATAGGCGATGACATTGATTCTAGAATGCCCCTTTATTGTCCTCTTGTTCACAATCATTCACCTTTAGACCATAATGATCCACCCTTTTGCCTTTGTAGCTATAATATCACATCATTTTCATTTGAACATGATGAAACCTATTTCAAAATAAATGATGAAAATGATACTAGTGATGAGATTTTAGAAAACAAATTTATTTTTGTTATGAACAAGATTTGAATGTGTTTCTTTCTTCCAAAGATAATAGTGCTAGGCATGTTATACTTTCTTTCCCTCCATCTATAGAAGTGTCTACATTTTTTAATGAAATGGATTCTCATATGCATGTGAATGAACAATGCTATAATAGAGATTTTATGATGTCTTTTCCTTTAGCTCCATGTCCAAACTCTATGGATCTCCCATAGGACGTTGAGGCATCCTTCTCTTCCCTCACCACCTATGAGGATCCTCTTCTTATAATTGACGATACTCCTTCACCACATCACTCTCAACTTTCTATCTATAATCTTTCTTTTAGTGCCTTTGGTGACTCTTCTCCAAGTGATGATGAGATTCATGCTTCCATTGACCCTTTCTCTTGGAAAGATGGATTGTTCTCTTGTTCTTTCCTTCCTTCTCTTTCTTTATAGGATGAACTTAGTCTTGCAGATAATATTGACCATGCTAGCATCATTCATCACTTCCTTAACATCACATCAGTTAAACTTTCTCTTGTGATAAATATTTCTAATCCTTCTCATCATTCCTTATCTACTATTTCCTCTTCTACCTCTGAGCCATCTATTTTAGACCTTGACCCTTGCCATTATACTTATCTAATTTATTTTCCTACTACCACTTTTATACCACTTTCTCTTCTAGAGACATCATTATTGAGTTCTCTTGATAGCTCACATAGAACAAAAAATAGACAAGGTAAATAATGCAAGATAATGAAATAAAATCAATACCTTCACCATAGACTATTCCTTTCCCATCGATAGAGTGGATTGAAGCTGCACCCAATACTCCAATGGCTATGCTCAATGCTATTATAGATTGATAGAGATGTGTTGATTGCTCTAGAATGAAACTAGCAGCATAATAGTACTTGAAATTGTGATGATATGGATGGCTTAGATGAGGGTTTATTTATAGAGGCTTGATTAGGATGAAGGGCTAGGATTAAGAGGTTGAATCAATGGTGGAGATTTGTTGAGACAACATTAGGGCTTGGATAAGGATTTCTAGGGTTTCTTTTATGAGAGTGGCCAAGATTAGAAGATCTACAATATTCCTAGTTCTATACATACTTCTAATGAATTGTCTAATGCTTTCTTAGAGCATTTTCACATCAATTGATATTGATTGAAAATAACCATGAATGATATAACTAATATGCCCAAAAGAGTAATGATCATGTGTACATATGGAAATGAACATCAAAATGAGTAAATAAAACACACTAATCTACTCCATTTATTAGCATAAAATAATTCAATATTAGACAAAGAAAACTAAAAACATAATGAAGACCGTATACCTTAGTCCTAACAAAAGCCTCGTTGATGCACCAAGTGAACTTGATGGATGTGTCCAAGGATGAAGTTGGAGAGAGTTGGAATGTTGAGTTCTCAAAGTGGTAGCATAACTTTGCATTCACAAGTTGTGTTAAAATGAGCTCTAAGAGGTTCTATTTGTAGGATTTGGAGATGGAGGATCAAGGGCCAAGATTGGTTTGGAAGATCAAGGGCTCTCAATGCTTGAGAAGATTGGAGGTGTGAAAAGCCTCCAAACGTCAAGAAATGAGAGATGGTCAAAGAGGTGCCCTTGATTCAAGGAGAATCAAAGGTGGAGATGATGCTTTAGAAAGGTTCGATGGTGGAGATGAAAAAGATAACTTTTGGAAGGTTGTGCAAATATTCTTCCATGCCTCCAAGTACCCCTTGAGCACCTTTTGATTGACAATTGTAACCATGAATACTTGAACAAGTAAATCATTGATTAATCATGTTTAAGTGTATGAAAATGATTAGTGAAGGTACAACTTGTATGATTCAGTCCTTTAACAAAAGGTGCACAAAATAGAAAATTAGATAAATAGGAAATTTATTTAATTTTTTTTTGAGGTGAGAGATGGGATTAGGTTCGTAAATATTTGTATTTAATCACTGGTTAGACTGTAGGAAGAATGATAATTAATTGAATAAATAGTCTAGACTATTCAATTTATTATGACAAATGATGAATTTATTAACTAAATATTATTTATCTAATAAATAGATGAAATTGGTTAACGAGTGGACATTTTTAGATGTCTATATTTTGCCCCTCTTTGAAACCTCTATTGGACCTATCAATTGCTTCAATAGACCACAAGCAGAAAAAGCATATGCAGAAAGAGTCTTGTTTCAAAGTGTCTGATTCAGGGAAAAACCAAATATGATTGCTGCAAGCTAACCACCACAGAGATATAATGAGAGATATCGACAACACTGCCTAGTCCAAAAGCTGTGAAAACCAGAAGCTCTTACAAACAAATCAATTCATTTCAAAGTTATGCCAACCAAAAAATGTCATTACCATGTTATGCAGAAATATATCTGAATTGTTGTACCTATTCACCACATATTTGAGTTGTGCGCTGCCCCTGCTACAATGTCACTATGACATGCCTGCAAAATGTGGAAATGTAGACAAGGCACATGAAGTATCTTCCAGAATGCCACATCCCACATTTTTTTCCCTGCTCCATGTGCCAAGTGTCTGAAACAAAACATTAGAAATCATATCTAAAACTACATGAAAAAAATCAATATTTAAACAAATAAAAAAAACAATGCCAATGGGCTCACATAGCCCACGGCCAATCAGAAAATAAACTTCTATCAATTTCCTTTCCACAAAATTCTTTCTGAAAAATAAACTTTAGGAAAACCATAATTTTTTCTTTGCGCACAGATTTTTAAGCAGAACTAATACTTAAAAATGAAAACAAGAGTATCCCAGGGATTAACAATAATGGGATTTATTTATTTCTGTGAATGATATAAAAATAGAAGTAAAGAACCAACATCACCAGATTTTAGAAGGCGGCGAGAGAAATTCGAAGAAGAATTCCAAAGTTTGTCCAAAATGTAGTTTGCTTGTCCAAAAAATGAACCGAAGCTTGAGAAGTATCTTCATCACCACGAAGGAAGAATATAGTTGCTCCTCTTTTATTTGCTGGAGATTAAAGATGACAGCCTTATAAATCGAAACAATAGTAGATTGCACGAGTACTATCCAAAAATGAGGCACATAAAGAATGTTGCTCAAGCCATTTGCATGCTCGGAATGCGTTCTGTTGTTTACGGAGGCATTTTTTGAAGACGAATGGTATCCAGAAAATACCACCGCATGGCCTGCTAGAATGGCGAGCAAATCACATGAGAAAATCAAAATACTCCCACCAAAGAGGCGTGGGCAGAGGAACATGCCGAGACGAATAGTTGCTGTCATAAAGAGTCGCTTTTGGACACAAAATAATGACTTTTTGGCGAGATGAATAGGTGATGAAGTGTTGAAAGACGTGAATATATAGAAAAGTGCTAAGATGTCAAAAAGTCAAATGGGCACTCAAATTCAGGAGAAGATTGCAAAGGAGGATTAGCTGGGCCCTAGGACACACTATGGGGATGCAGACACTAAAATGGGTGTGAAACATGATGTTGAAATTGCAGGGTATACAATTTTTGACATTATATTAATATGTTTATTTGTAAAAAAAGTGCAATAATGTGCCATGCCAATGTCTCCTACGTTGTCTATTTTGAGCAAGTGAAACCATGTTTTCATAAAACTTAACATGTTTCTTTGGGTTCTTGTGCACTAAAAGTGGTGTAATTCCAAGGATTTGTAGGTTGGTGGATGATCAAGTTCAGGGGCAATGACCATCTCTTTTTGCCCTAAGGACTCCTATAATCTACACTCCTTAGTCCTAAAACAAACTTGTAAAATTAAATTAGAAAAATTAACCATTAGCAAACAAAAATATATGAAGTGATAAAATTAAATAAGAAGTTGGAGAGAGTTGGAATGTTGAGTTCTCAAAGTGGTAGCATAACTTTCCATTCACAAGTTGTGTTAAAATGACCTCTAAGAGGTTCTATTTGTAGGATTTGGGGATGGAGGATCAAGGGCCAAGATTGGTTTGGAAGATCAAGGGATCTCAATGCTTGAGAAGATTGGAGGCGTGAAAAGCCTCCAAATGTCAAGAAATGAGAGATGGCCAAAGAGGTGCCCTTGATTCAAGGAAAATCAAAGGTGGAGATGATGCTTTAGAAAGGTTCAATGGTGGAGATGAAAAAGATAACTTTTGGAAGGTTGTGCAAATATTCTTCCATGCCTCCAAGTACCCCTTGAGCATCTTTTGATTGGCAATTGTAACCACAAATACTTGACCAAGTAAATCCTTGATTAATCATGTTTAAGTGTGTGAAAATGATTAGTGAAGATACAACTTGTATGATTTAGTCCTTTAACAAAAGGTGAACAAAATAGAAAATTAGATAAATAGGAAATTTATTTAATTTTTTTTGAGGTGAGAGATGGGCTTAGGTTCATAAATATTTGTATTTAATCACCGGTTGGACTATAGGAAGAATGATAATTAATTGAATAAATAGTCTAGACTATTCAATTAATTATGACTAATGATGAATTTATTAACTAAATATTATTTAACTAATAAATAGATGAAATTGGTTAACGAGTGGACATTTTTAGGTGTCTATATTTTGCCCCTCTTTGAGATGATGTTGTGAAGCAGCACCATTTTAAAGAATGATCAAATATAACATAGAAAGCTGAAATGATTATGTCACAATTTCAGGGAAGAGGAGAATAAATCTTATGTTAGGATGATGCCACCTCGAGAGGGAAAGAAGGCAGAAAAGAGCATGGTTGGGCTCTCAAAAGATAAGGTGAAGAAAGAATGAGGAGAAATAGAGGGAAAATGAAGAAATGGTGAAGAAATAAATGAAAAATATAGAAATGGGAGTGTAGAGGAGGAATATTAGGGGATGGGGGTGCTTTAAATAGAAGGTATAGGGAGCTCAATAGTTCATTTCCACCCTCGCAAAGAGATCAAGAAAAGTAGAGTCTTGAGAGAAGGAGTACAGAGCAAAGTGGATAACGTACCTGTATATACACATTAGGTGAAGCACGTGAGGGAGCACCAATTCCTTGTGTGATAGGGCCTACTAGTATGTATATCAAAAACCTACTTTAGGAGAATTTATTGAATGTCAGGAAGAAAATAGGGTTAAACATGGATGTGCATATGCATGACTTGTTTGAGTGTAGGCATGGAAAAAAAAGCATGGATGCTTGTAGCTAGACAAGCTCTTGTGTGGATGGGAATGGTTGTTCAAAGACGAGAGTGTGGACAAGGAAATGGAGTGTGCTTGTAAATTAGTGCCTCTATCAGGGATGAGAGCTTCCATAGTAAAATGGAGTGTCAACATAGAATAAAAGGGCATAGGTCTGGTTGAGCACCTGCATTGCCAATAAGAATGAATATTAGAAAATGAAGCTCCTATATAGATTGCATCGCGGAGCTGTCACGTGGCTGTAATATGTGGATTTGTGGATTACGTGGCTGGACTGGGCATATGCCATGCCACATGTATGGGCAATGCTGAGGGAATATCTATAGGATGTGGATGTTACCTATGATTACAAGATATCATGGGCCTAGAGGTGGCCTATGAGATTAAAACAATTGTTGATGGTAGCGATATAGAGGGTGATCCATGGAACATATGCAGTAGCACAATAGTAATTTGTAGTAGTCGGGGGCTAGAGAGGAGGGAGGAGACAAGTGAGAGGTTGAGGTATAGCTAAAAGAAGAGGGGGTAGAGGAGTACAACATGCATAGGTATAGGAGTAGGGATAGGGGTAGGTACCACTAGTATAGCCATAGGTATATCTGCAGGTGCAAGGACCACTGCAAGTATAGGTGCCAACTTCACCACATCATGGACATTCAAAGACATCAAAGGGAGGTGGGATTGGTACAGATGGAGGAGGGGATGGGGGAGACAAAGTAGGATATGGAGGAGGAGAAACTACTAAGGAGCACATATAGGTGGTAGAGGAGGTGGCTAGGGATAGGTTTCACCTAGGTGATAGGCATTGGAGGATTGGTTGGTGAAAGTGGAGGTGGAGAGGGATAGTCTCCAGGTGAGGTTAGAGAACCTTTAGATGGCTTGTGATGGGATATAGGCTTAGCTTTAGCAAATTTAGGGGGATATGCAGAGAGCATAGAGTGACATACATAGGCTCTGACATGAGTGGGATTATGCCAGGGGAGCTATTGGGGAAGTAGGTTTGGGCTAGATGTACACATATACATGGAGGGTGATGGACCAAGCCCTGATAGCTATAAGGGAGGTTTCATATTACTGAAGTCTATATGAGGTAGCAATTTCAGAGAGTAGAGGGATCCATTATATGTAGAGTAGACATAGAGCAGGGCCACTAGATCAAGGAGATCTAGTTGGTCAGAGTTAGTGGGGATGCAACCGTCATTGTAGGGACCTTAGTCTCAGGATGGGGAGCCATCAGGCTCTCATGGAGATAGCACTAGCCATGCATAGCATAGTTTTGATGTATTATGTATAGATAGTACATTTTGTTCTAGAAGTGATGATGATGCTTTGAGGAGCATATTGTATGGCATTGATACATATTGTACAAACATTGCTCCAATTTTAAGGTGTATATAGATGGATGCTATACCATGCTTTTTTGTGTTATGAGTTATAATGCATATGATGTGAGAATATAAATTTTGTGATGGTGTATGGTTATATTATGTAATGATTATGAAAAAATGATTTTCTATGTAGATATATGTTACTTATATCTGTTATTTGTGATGACATATGGGTTGTGAAAGTTGGATTATGGTAGAAAATGTCAGACTAGTTATATAAAATTACATGCTTTGTGTATGCAGGTGTAGATGGAGCATGCATTGTGTGGTGATGGGATGTAGCTAGTTTATGCATTTATGTGTTTGTGAGTGTTGGTGTGTATCACAAAATGTTGGACCAACTCTATAAAAATAACATGATTTGTGTGTAGGTGCGGGTGGAGCACAATGAAGCATGGAGTGATGTATTTTACATGATGCGGAAGAAATGATATGCAGTTGTTTTGGTGCATGGTATAACAATAAAAGAAGATGATGATGTAGGAAGTGTTGACCCATTTTTTGTCAGACCAGAGTCAAACAGTCAACCTGGTATTTTCCTTGAAAATCCCTTTGAAAAGGTCCTTATAAAGCAAAACTGCCAAATTTCCCAGGGGACCTTGCCTAAGAAACCTTACCATTAGAAAGAGCTTGAAAAAATAGGCAGGTTTGCTTTTTACATCACCCTGAAATTTAGCCAAATAAAGAAGTTATTGATGGTAAAAGTTTTGGTCAACATACAGTTCAAATATGCATTTGGCGGGCTTGAAAGTCTCCATCGGCCTTAGGAAATAATAAAAAGAATTAAGTTATATACATTTTCTAAATGTATATCAGGCCAAGGAAATGCATATACATTTAGAGAATCTTCCGCAGATTCTCAGAATATTCGCTAAATGTATATCGGGTCTGCATGTATATAGGGGCTTGTATATTCAGATATACAAATGGAGATACAAAGGAATATGCAGTGAAAAGATACAAGGCCGGCAGACATACATGTGCTACAGTGGATGTACATTCGCCAAAAATGCAAAGGGAGAAAACATACAAGGTAATATACATTGAAGATTCCTTAGAATATTCCGCGCTTGTATATTGCTTTGTATGTCCAAACATACAATCGGCTATATACAAATGAAGATATGCATCGCAGGTATATTCCATCAAAGATTCCCTATTTGTATGTAAGGGAGTTTGTATATTTGAGTTTGTATATCCGCATATACAAACAAATGTGCATTTGCTACAGTGCCGCAGAAGGAGATACAAATGGTGGGCCCTGTAAAGATACAAAGGAGGTTTGTATAGCATCTACATACAAAGGTTTAAAAGCTATAGTGAAATGTATATCGACTTGTATGTTCGCACATACAAGCCGATATACAAGGAGACGTATACAATCCGGACCCGAATAGAAGTTTCAATCTATTCTATGTTGTTCTCGGGTCTGCCTTGTATAAAAGGTATTTGTATGTCTTGATATACAAATAAGCCAATATGCAAGCCGGATTTCAAATGGATATCCTTTCTACCTCATTCAGGGTCTGGGTCCATTTTGTATGTATGAGGCCACTTGTATATCGCGCATATACAAAGAAATGTACAAGGAGAAGATATGCAAGCCGGACCCGATGGGAAATCAAATATACTTAAAGGTCAGTTTGGGGTCCGATTTGTATGTATAGGGCGCTTGTATATTGCAATATATAATTTAAAGATGCATTGCAATATATAAGGCAGATTTGAATCAAGGATTAGTTTCAGCACATAAGAGTTTGGAGTCCGCTTTGTATGAATAAGTGTTTGTATATTTTGCGATATACAAACAAATGTACAAAGAGGTACATACAACCCGGATCTCACCCAAAAAAATAATTTTCACAAAGTTCAGGGATGAGGTCCACAGCTTGTATTTTGCATATACAAGCCGTTATACGAGAGAGATTTCAGCCAGACATGATGCATCGGTTACTTGTTTTTGAGTCTTTCCAATGGCTGATACAGGATGCAGTTCCTCAGTGGGGGTCCCAGTTCTAACTCAATGGTGAATCAGGGAATGCCACGTGGCAGTGGCAGATACATATACAAAGGCTCTTGCATACACAAGTCATTTTCAAATGCATACACAAGCCGATTGCAAGGGCCTTTCGGCGCCAAAAGCACAGAGATACATACAAAGCGCCATGTATGTACAAAGGAGCTGCAGAATTAATTTTTGAGTGCCGATTCAGGCGCCAAGATGCAATGATATACACAGAGATGCAAAAGCGATATATACAGGTAGTTGACTGAAAGTTTGACCGCCTATATCTCCTCCATTTGGGTGAATTGTAGCATGCTCCAAGAGGTAAAGTTGCATATTTTGGTCCCCTCTTTCATTTGGCAGGGTTTTTCAGGAGCTTTGTCACTTTTCAAATTTTAGATCTGGAGATGCATGTTTTGAGTGATGAATATTTCAGAGACAACTTTTGGCAGATGGAGGTATTTTTTGGGCATTCATTGCAGTAGATAGAACAAGCAACTCGCATTGATGATCCGAAATATCTTTCCACCTTCATCTTCCAGATATTTTCATATTTTCTACTACTGATCGATGAGTAAGCAATTGCAATAAAGACTTTAAATATCTCCCCATCCACCCAGTTCCAGATTTCAACGCCATAACTGATGCAACTAGACAGTCATTGATGGAGATATTTTTTGTGACAACTTTTGAGCAAATTTTGTAATCACCTTAGGATATTTTTTAGGAATGCTATATATATGCATTCAAATGTTGTAAATAAGGTTGGAAATTTTTTGGCATTAAGGCTTTTCTGTTTCCAAACAGGGTTTTCATATGCTGTAATCGTGCCTTTCCATTGAATATATGCAAGTTAATTTAACTCTTTACTGATTTTTCTAGTTCTGTGTGAATCTATGTACGGCTGTCTGTGAATGTTTCATTCCTCTCAATCATATTGCTTCTCACCTCTACTAGAGTCATCTAATCTATGTATACCTACTTGCTGTATTTGATTACATTGTACATTTTCGCAGTGTTGTGAAAATTTCTTTAAATCTGTCTGGTGCATCACCCTTGTTTTCAAGCTTTTATTTTATTTCCATTACAAGCATTCCCTCTCCCTTTTCCCCCTCAAAATTTAGTAGTTTTAGGTGATATCTAGACAAGGAAGATGGCCTTCTCCGGAGGTTTGATCTCACTTAGCAAAGTCCCACACTTAGAGATCGATCCCATGTTATTCCAGTTTGCAGAGGTTTCACAGCTTATGCAAGGGTACAAAATTGGGTGATAACAACTTTGGCACACCCAGTGGGACAATTACAAATTTAGCTCTAGTTTTGATGTGCAGCCAGTGATTTTCAAACCTATAAGAGGTTAAATCCACATATGTGGCAACTCACACTGAGGAAGGACAAGCAGACTACTTCTATTTCCACATTTTATGATAAAGATACAAACTAGGAGTTCAAGTTCAAGCTCATTCGAATATCTGCAACTCTCTCCACCCAGAAGACTGAGCAGAACTGTAGTGAGGACTTCAGTTTTCAAAAGAGTACAGTCAACCCCACCAAGTTTCAGACCAGTTGCATCTGTAGTTCCCACAGTAACTCAAGCGAATCTACCTACAGCTCATTAGATGGAAAGAAACCAGCCGTTCGTGACTTTTGACGGGGGCAACCCTTTGAATCTAATGGTGCATGATGTGATACCAATGGCAGCTTTGAAGAATCTACCCTATTTCACAGGGAAAAATTAGACTACTCCTATAGAGCACATTAAAGACATAGCTTCTCTATGTGGGGTACATCATGTTACTCAAGAGAATGTAGCCATCAGATTGCTGGCTGCCTCCTTCAAAGGGAAGGCATTGCAGTGGTTCAGGAGTCTACCAATGCAGACTATAGGAACCTGAGATGACCTAGGAGAGAAATTAAACAAGCAATTTTAAGAAAAATTAGATAATCTATCATTGGTCGGATAGATGACCACCATAAAGAGAGCTCCGCAGGAGCAAATGATGGATTTTAACTTTAGATTTCAAAAGACATGGGACAGGATCCCTGCCTTGGTGAGAACTCCAGCTAAATATGCATTTCTATATTTTTAAAAAGCCCTAAATAGTGATATTTCAGTTATGATTCAATCACTAGGAGGTACTAGTTTATCAAATGCGTATGAATTAGCAATTAGAACAGAGAATAATTTGATTCAGGCCAGAAAAATAGCACCCATAGCACTAGTGCCTATTTTTCTGAAGATCCAGGCTTCTATGCCCTTGCCAATTCCATGTTTTCCCCCTGTGCCTACTATCGCAGCATTACCTTATATTGCTAATTCTGAACCTACTACCTCTAGTTCATCTCAAGAGTTGAAAGAGATTAAAAATAGTCAACAAAAGATTGAGGGTATCCTTCAAACTTTTGGAAATGAACTGGTAAGCATAAAGAAGCAACAGTCCCAGAGGTCCTTTCAATCTTATCAGCAATCTAGCTAGGGGCAGAATCAACCATATCAAGGCCAAAATCAGCCTTATCAAGCTAATAGGCCACCTTATCAAAGCAACTTCCAAGGGGCCAGACAAAATGTAAATCAAAGGCCTTTTTTGCCTTATAATCCAACACCTATTAACACCGTCAGGGACCTTGTCCCTGCTCAGAACAACTTAGCAACCAAATATGAGTGGTGTTACCCATGCAATCAGCGACACAGTCAAGCAGCCTGCTCAAATGGAGTCATAAATCAAGCTTTAATGGTGCAAAATGTGTCAGCCTCACAGTCAAGTACACCAAATGATGGGGCGGTGCAACAACAAGAGTAGCCTCAGAGTGATTCTGCTTTCATGAACTGGCAGGAGGGTGAATTTTGTGGCAGAAACAACGATAGCACCTCAGTTGCATCGAATACAAGATCAATGAAAAGGGGTTATGAGGTAGAACAAGTAGCAAATAAAGGAAAAGCGTCTGCTGATGTTCTTGCAACCCAAATTCCCCATATTCTACAAAGAAATGACCCAACAAAAGCAAGGGAGATGCCTCGTTTACAAGTAGAGGTTGCTGCTACAAAATCAAATCAAAAGGTGAGTGTCATTCCACCTTTCAATATTATTGAAAACATGAAAAAGATGAATGTGACGATGTCTAAGTGGGATTCTTTAGCCATCTCGGGCCAAAAAGACATTTTGCAATCTACCTTGTCTGATTTCAAGGTGTCCAAAGATACAATTGTTGACCCAAATAGGACTGTCCTTACCAACTCATCTCAGGATAACAGCAAACAGCCTAACAAAAGTACTAAGCCACTCCCATTTTATATATCATTGATAACTAGAAACAAGTTAGTCCATAATTGCATGGTGGATAGTGGAGCAAGCAGTTCTGTGATGCCTAAACAAATTGTAGACCAATTAAGGCTCAAATACCAGCCTCTTGAGAAGGGTGTACTTCAATTAGATGGCACAACTGTTAATACTATGGGTGTAATAAAAGACCTAGGTCTTACTCTACATACCTGTCCCAATGTTTCCGTCTTCCAAGAGGTCTTCATCATAGACCTACCCCCCCATTTTGCCATGTGCTTATCAAGAGAATTTACAGCCAAGATAGGAGGATACCTATCCTCTGATTGGTCCCATATGTTTATTAGGACCAGATATGGCACTAAAGTAACTTTAAAATCTGAGTTACTTTCAAATCATCACATAGAGCCTTACACACCAAGTGTTGTTAATGCAAATTGCATTATTTCTGGTGATCCTGAACTTGTTGCTACCCAAGAACTACAAAATGAAAGCATACCAGAGATACTCTTAAGGGAGTGGTCCTCAGAAGATGTTGTGAATGATCCTGAAGCACATATTCAAGAAAATGGTATGGTGGTCTATATACTTCACGAGCCTGAGGCAACAATTCCAAGTATGGTAAAGGATGCAGAGCAATAGATAGAACAACAAGGAAAAGTATGGAAAATGTACTTTGATGGCTCAAGAAGTAGAAATGGATCTGGTGGTGGTGCAATGTTGGTGTCACCATAAGGTGAAAAATATTATGCTGCTTTCCATTTTGCCTTCTCATGCACCAATAACACTACTGAATATGAGGGGCTAATTTAGGGATTGCAATGGGTAAGAAGGAAGAAAATTGGTTGTTTGCAAGTATTTGGGGACAGCTAAGTAATTGTAAATCAGGTAAGAGGACTGCATCTTACCAAAAATGATACTTTGAAGTGCTATAAGCATAGGGTATGGAATATGATTGAGGAATTTGACACTTTTAATCTGATTTCCATTCCAAGAAATCAAAATTCCCATGCTGATAGATTGGCGGCAATTGAGGCACAGTTTGACATCCCTAGTGACATTCAAAAGGAGAAAATGCAGCCTCATGTAAAGATAGTAGACAGACCTTCTATCCCTGACAATAATGTTCATTGGTAGGTCTTTGAAAGTGATGAGCAAATCCTATAGTTTTTGTTAGAAGAAGATGATTTTTTTGTGGTAAACTAGGATAAACTCAAATAGCAGTATGGCAATGATCAGATTATTCAGCTAAAGACAAATAAGTTGCCTAAGGGATTGGTGACTTTGGAGTCTATTTTTGGCACTGATGATCAGATGAAAAAGACTAAGACTAGTATGCAAATAAAAGAGGAACATAATGAGGAGTTAGAAATTTTTAAGGGAAGGCTCCTCAAAATAGGTAAAATCTGTTCAGTTGAGGACAGGAGAGATTTTATTGCCCTGTGCCATGAATTTGAGGATGTATTTGCTTAGGATTATTCAGACCTAAAAGGATTTGATCCTCATATTGCCCAACACACCATAGAATTGGAACCAGGTACAAAGCCTGTAAGGCAGAGGCAGAGGCCCCTAAATCCAAAGCTAGAGCCCCTGATGATTAAAGAATTGACTAAGCTAATTGAGGGTAAGATAATTTTTCCCATCTAGCATACTTCTTGGGTCTCAAACCTTATCCTTGTGAGGAAGAAGAATAGAGAAATTAGGCTATGCATTGATTTCAAGGACCTAAATAGAGCTTCTCTAAAAGACCACTACCCACTTCCATCAATGGAGCAGATTTTACAAGTAGTGGCTAGCTCGGAGAGATTTTCTTTGCTTGATGGAATTTCTGGTTACAATCAAGTGTTGGTCAAGGAGGAAGATCAATTCAAAACTGCTTTCACCACCAAGTGGGGCACCATGGCCTACAGGAGGATGCCTTTTGGTCTCTCTAATGCTAGCTTGACTTTTCAAAGAGCCATGGATATGGCATTCAAGGGTTTGCTATACAAACTGGTGTTGGTGTACTTAGATGATATAACAATTTTTTCCAAGAATGCATCTGAGCATTTATCCCACTTAAGGCAAGTTTTTGAGAGATGTCGAGAGTTTGGGATATCCCTTAATCCAAACAAATGCATTTTTGTTGTCCATGAAGGCAAGCTATTAAGGCATGTTGTCTCAAAATAAGGCATTACCATTGACCCTGAAAGGGTAAGAGCTATTCTAGAGCTACCTTTACCTAGTCATAAGAAGGGGCTACAAAGTTTCATTGGCAGAATTAATTTTCTGCAAAGATTCATCCCTGATATTGCGAACCATTTGAAGCCCTTGATAGCTATGTTGAAGAAGAATACAATTTTCAGCTGGACAAAAGAGGCCAGGCTAAGCTTTGAGTCTATAAAAGAAGCATTGTTAGTTGTGCCAACTCTGGTAAACCCTGACTTTTCCAAAGATTTTATTCTATATACTTATGGTGGCCTAGATGCAATCTCTACGATTGTAGCACAGAAATAGAGTAGCGGCTTTGAGCAGCTAATCACTTTTTTCAGTCAGGGGCCGGAAGAATATGAGCAGAGGTATAGCTTTGTTGAGAAGCACGTCCTTGCAGTGATATGGAGCCTCAAGAAATTTTAGTATCTTGTTTCCAATAACAAGATACATTTAATGGTGGCTCATCCCAGCGTGAAAGAGTTCCTATTGAGTAAAGATGTTAATGAGAAGAGAGTGGGTTGGATCACCAAGGTCATTGAATATGACGTGGATATCCAAGTAACCAAGCTTGTCAGGGGCAGAGGACTTAGTGAGCAGCTCACTACCAGTTCTAACAAGGAGGATGAGACGCTTATGACTATTGAGGATGCACCTCAAGATAATGCAGTAGTAGCAAACACAGGCTGGGTTATTGATATGACTAAATTCTTGCAAACTGGCAAATGTCCAGCAGGTCTAGATAGAACTAAAAGAAGATATTATAGACTGCAATCAGTTCCAATGTTTTAATAAATGGCATTCTTTTCAAAAAGGACTTTAATGGTGTATTGTTAAGATGCATTGCTGAGGATCAGACTGATAAGGTACTGCATGAATTTCATGATGGGACAGCAGGGGGTTATTTTGCCCCAAAGACTACTACTTGGAAGATAATGAGAGCTGGCTATTACTGGCCCAGCTTATTTAAGGATGCTCATGACTGGGCTAGAAAATGTAGAAAGTGTGCCATTTTTGCAGGAAAGGAGAGTCTGCTAACCTTACCTCTGTGGCCAATTCAAATAGAGCAACCCTTCATGAGATGGGGTATTGACTTCATAGGACCCATTAATCCACCATCAAGTGCAGGCCACAAGTGGATTCTTACAGTTACAGATTTTTTCACAAGGTGGACCGAAGCAGTGGCTCTGAGGGAATCAAATGAAAATGCTGTTTTAAATTTTTATCATGATTTGATTTCCAAATTTGGAGTGCCTGAGTCAATAATTTCTGACAATGCTTTAGCCTTTGTTGGCCTAAAGATAACTGATTGGGCTATTAAGAATGGGATCTACCTGAATACTTCTTCTAATTATTACCCGGGTAATGGTTTAGCTAAGTCTACCAACAAAAATCTCATAAGGATTATTAAAAGATCAATGGAGGACAACTAGAGGACCTGGCACACTAATTTGAAATATGCCTTATGGGCAAACAAAATAACTCCTAAGAGGTCCATTGGAAACTCTCCATATATGTTGGTATATGGGAAGGAAGCAAGATTGCCTATCTCTGTGGAACTGCCAGCACTGGACATCATGAATTAGTAGGAAATGTTTGAAGAGGAAGATTCCATGGCTGTCAGATATGCTCAGCTTATGGAGCTTGAAGAAATAAGAGACAAAGCTATGAAGACTATGGAATATCATCAGCTACAGACCAAAAGAAGTTTTGATCAAAAGGCCACTCCCAGAAACTTTAGAATGGGTGATATGGTGCTCAAATGGGATGAATTGAAAAGTAGACTAGGAAAGCATTCCAAATTTGATAGCATGTGGGGTGGCCCATTTCTCATTACTGAATGCAAGGAGCGCAATGCATTCCAATTAGCAACTATGGATGGACAAAATCTGCCTATCCCAGTCAATGGGATGCACTTGAAAAAGTGTTTTGAGGTATGAGTGCTTTGTAAATTAGTAGATTAGATTTCTTGCATTCCATAAGTGCTTCTGCACAGGCCGCATTGTCATTAGGAGAATGTAGTCCCCTTTCCCCCTTTTTTTGTATTTTGGAGGAAGGTTCTAGTTTTCAAACATGTTTTAGGTGTGACCCCATGCCCAATGGATGCAATAAGGCCACTGATCTTATGTTTAACAGGCAAACATCCCATAGAGGTCGCCAAATTGTTGACCCATTTTTCCTCAGACCAGAGTCAAACAGTCAACCTGGTATTTTCCTTGAAAATCCCTTTGAAAAGGTCCTTATAAAGTGAAAGTGCCAAATTTCCTAGGGGACCTTGCCTAAGAAACCTTACCATTGGAAAGAGCTTGAAAAAATAGGTAGGTTTGCTTTTTACATCACCCTGAAATTTGGCCAAATAAAGAAGTTATTGATGGTCAAAGTTTTGGTCAACATACAGTTCAAATATGCATTTGGCGGGCTTGAAAGTCTCCATCAGCCTTAGGAAATAATAAAAAGAATTAAGTTATATACATTTTCTGAATGTATATCGGGCCAAGGAAATGCATATACATTTAGGGAATCTTCCACAGATTCTCAGAATATTCACTAAATGTATATCGGGTCTGCATGTATATAGGGGCTTGTATATTCAGATATACAAATGGAGATACAAAGGAATATACAGTGAAAAGATACAAGGCCGGAAGACATACATGTGCTACAGTGGATGTACATTCTCTAAAAATGCAAAGGGAGAAAACATACAAGGTAATATACATTGAAGATTCCTTAGAATATTCTGCACTTGTATGCATAAGATGGCTTGTATATTGCTTTGTATGTCTGAATATACAATCGGCTATATACAAATGAAGATATGCATCGTGGGTATATTCCATCAAAGATTCCATGTTTGTATGTAAGGGAGTTTGTATATTTGAGTTTGTATATCCGCATATACAAACAAATGTGCATTTACTATAGTGCCGTAGGAGATACAAATGGTGGGCCCTATAAAGATACAAAGGAGGTTTGTATAGCATCTACATACAAAGGTTTAAAAGCTACAGTGAAATGTATATCAACTTGTATGTTTGCACATACAAGCCGATATACAAGGAGACATATACAATCCGGACCCGAATAGAAGTTTCAATCTATTCTATGTTGTTCTCGGGTCCACCTTGTATAAAAGGTATTTGTATGTCTTGATATACAAATAAGACGATATGCAAGCCAGATTTCAAATGGATATCCTTTCTGCCTCATTCAGGCTCCGGGTCCGTTTTGTATGTATGAGGCCACTTGTATATCGCACATATACAAAGAAATGTACAAGGAGAAGATATGCAAGCCATACCCGACGAGAAATCAAATATACTTAAAGGTCAGTTTGGGGTCCGATTTGTATGTATAGGGCGCTTGTATATTGTGATATACAAGTCAAAGATGCATTGCGATATACAAGGTGGATTTGAATCAAGGATTAGTTTCAGCACAGAAGAGTTTGGAGTCTGCTTTGTATGAATAAGTGTTTGTATATTTTGCGATATACAAACAAATGTACAAAGAGGTACATTCAACCCGGATCTCACCCAAAAAATTAATTTTCACAAAGTTCAGGCATGAGGTCCATAGCTTGTATTTTGCATATACAAGCCATTATACGAGAGAGATTTCGGCCAGAAATGATGGATCGGTGACTTGTTTTTGAGTCTTTCTGATGGCCGATATAGGATGCAGTTCCTTAGTGGGTGTCCCAGTTCTGACTCAACGGTGAATCAGGGAATGCCACGTGGCAGTGGCAGATACATATACAAAGGCTCTTGCATATACAAGTCATTTTCAAATGCATATACAAGCCGACTGCAAGGGCCTTTCGGTGCCAAAAGCACAGAGATACATACAAAGCACCATGTATGTACAAAGGAGCTGCAGAATTAATTTTTGAGTGCCAATTCAGGCACCAAGATGCAGTGATATACACAGAGATGCAAAAGCAATATATATAGGTAGTTGACTGAAAGTTTGACCACCTGTATCTCCTCCATTTTGGTGAATTGTAGCATGCTCAAAGAGGCAAAGTTGCATATTTTGGTCCCCTCTTTCATTTGGCAGGGTTTTTCCAGGAGCTTTGTCACTTTTCAAATTTTAGATTTGGAGATGCATGTTTTGAGTGATGAATATTTCAGAGATGACTTTTGGTAGATGGAGGTATTTTTTGGGCATTTATTGTAGTAGACAGAACAAGCAACTCACATTGATGATTTGAAATATCTTTCCACCTTCATCTTCCAGATATTTTCATCTTTTCTACTACTGATTGATGAGTAAGCAATTGCAATAAAGACTCTAAATATCTCCCCATCCGCCCAGTTCCAGATTTCAACGCCATAACTGATGCAGCTGGACAGTCATCGATGGAGATATTTTTTGTGATAGCTTTTGAGCAAATTTTGTAATCACCTTAGGATATTTTTTTGGAATGCTATATATATGCATTCAAATGTTGTAAATAAGGTTGGAAATGTTTTGGCATTAAGGCTTTTCTGTTTCCAAATAGGGTTTTCATATGATGTAACCGTGCCTTTCCATTGAATATATGCAAGTTAATTTTACCTCTTTACTGATTTTTCTAGTTCTATGTGAATCTGCGTACGGATGTCTGTGAATGTTTCATTCCTCTCAATCATATTGCTTCTCACCTCTGCTAGAGTCATCTAATCTATGTATACCTACTTGATGTATTTGATTACATTGTACATCTTCTCAGTGTTGTGGAAATTTCTTTAAATCTGTCTGGTGTATCACCCTTGTTTTCAAGCTTTTATTTTATTTCCATTACAAGCATTCCCTCTCCCTTTTCCCCCTCAAAATTCAATAGTTTTAGGTGATATCTAGACAAGGAAGCCTGCCTTCTCCGAAGGTTTGATCTCACTTAGCAAAGTCCCACAATTAGAGATCAATCCCATGTTATTCTAGTTTGCAGAGGTTTCATAGCTTATGCAAGGGTGCAAAATTGGGTGATAAGAGGAAGCATGTTGATAATAATAGGACTAAGTAAAGAGCCTTAACTAATATCTTACACAAATAGAAGCATGATTAATCACGGATTTAGGATATATGATGCTCATGGCGAGAGGATGTGCACATGTGATAATGGATAGGAGTGATCTTGAATGCGATTGTTAAACTAAAATATAGAGAGCACTTATTTTAATATTGCAGGAGATATTATGCACCAGGGTATAAAGACCAAGTTGATGATGTATCTCTTGCATAGGACTGACACAAAAATAAGTAGTAGGTTGTCACACTACAACACAAGGCATGTGATGACCTTGGTGGGTAAAGTGGTGAAACAACCAATAGAGAAAAGGATGTTCTAGCACCAAGCAAGGCATATCATGACCTTGGTGGTCCTAATACTAGGACAACCATACAAACGTAACACCTAGAAAACAAGACAATTATGGCCCATTATATCCTGCCAAAAAACACATTGGGATATGAATGGTCATGGTGGCCTTAGAGAGAGAAGGGAACAACTAAAAATGATAACCAAAACAAAACAAAATAAATCAACATTCGATATACAATGACATATCTTTTTCCAAAGAGGAGATGATGATGCCTGATGTGGGAACGATGTATCCCACAAAGGTTGATGGGTAAGTGAGAGGTCAAAAGGACATGAAAGATTCATGTGGTTGAAAGATTCATGTGGTTGAGGTTTCTAGGGTGTCTTGGTGTTGATAATTGTGGAGAAATAAAGGAGCACAATGTGCAAGTGCATAAATCTCATTGCTTGGGAGGGGACTAACTAGTGAATATGAAAAATAGGTTAGCTATTAGAGGTTCCAAGACTAATAGGGAATAGTGGGTATGTGGGTTGTGATGAGGGGTCTCAAGGACAATGCGATCAACAATCATTTATAACAAAAGCACATACTAGGGTGGTATGACATGGTATGGTTGGGTGAGGGTAGTGTAGGTTGATATAGAGTAGGTTGAATTGTGGGGTGATTATGGGGGGCTTCTTGATTTCAGATTTAACCTCTAGATAAAATAATCTATGGAAGTCTTGGGGTAGATGACAAGGCTATGATAGAGGGGTGGATTAGGTGAAAGGGTTAGAGAAGATGACCTTAAGGGTAATGGGTCTGACTTATACACATGATTCTTGCAAGAAAGTTTTCATCATTGTACCTATCCAAGTTGCCACCAAAGATGGTTTTCACCATAGGATGTATTATTTCTTTTTACTATCTCTTTAATTTTTTTCTTTTTTAAAAACTTTTTGACAATTTTTTAATTTCAATTTTTTTTGGATGGTATATTCAACAAGCTATGCATGGAACCATTTGAGGTGAATGATATTAAGGGCTTCCTATAGATCTTGTCCATCTAGTATAGCCAAATTATATGCCCCAGAGCCATACTTGGTAGTAACAACATAGGATGCCAACCATTTAGGTTCAAACTTGCCTTTCTTTTCACGATCCTAGAGATTTCTTTTATTTTCTTTGAGGACCAAATTACCAACCTCAAATTCTTGTGCCTAGATATCCTTATTGTAATGTCCGTGAGGACCAAATTACTAATTTTGAAAGTAATGGAATGTCCTTTGAAGTAGTGGTAATCACAATATTTGTTTTCCTTGTACCACATAGGTTTGGGTTGGTTTTCATCAAATGGTTTGGTTGTCAGGAATGTGATCATGTCAGCTTGAACCAATTTTTGAAATACCACTTCTAGGGGTTTTCCCAAAGGAGTGTATTTGCATTTTGGATTGTTTTGGGGGTTGAATTTAGGTTGTCTAGGTGGTATAGTTAGATTGCTAGGCTGGGATATGTTCTAGATAATTTGCATGTCACTTGATTTGGTTGTGGTTGTCTTCACATGTTTAACATTAGTGGAGCTGTCTCCAACAATGTTTTTGTTCTTGTTACAGAATTTAGGTTTGTCATTATTGGATTTGTCATTGTAATTTTTGTTGTAGATCTTAACTAAACCTTTACATATGAGATCATTTTCAATAGTAACCCCCTTTTTGATGATTTCATCAAACAATGAGAAACAATGCACTTGGAGGTGAAACACCATCTCTTAGTTCAAGTTTTGCACAAAGATAGTGACAAGTTGTTTTTTAGGGATAGGCCTAGGAAAGTGGCTTTCCAACCCTCTCCATCTTTGTAGGTATGAAGCAAATCTCTCACCACTACTTTTTTGGAATTACAAATATCAAGCATGGTAAGGTCATGTTTGGCATTGTATGAGAAATGTGCAACAAACTTCTTAGACAATTCAACAAAGGTGGAGATAGAGCCATGTGGTAAATGCATGAACCATTCAAGGGTTTAACCACCAGGGATGCAAGGGAATAGTCTCATAAGGTATTGATCATTATAGGAGATATCTTGACATGTAATGAATAATTCATTGACGTGATCTTAGAGGTCTTCTTTTCTATTATATTTGTGAAATTTTAGGTATTTTGAAGTGTTGGGGAAAAGGAGTCACTATTAGTGATCTATCAAATGAAGAGACATAATTCCTCAATTGTATAATGCTTCTCATGTTTCCTTGTTTGTAGGTTTCAGAGGGCATTTTTCATCTCTTGTCATTCCTGGTCAAAAGGAGTAACAAGAGGGGGATTTTGCATAGCATACCCTTGGCGTGGTTGTTGTATGGTGTTTTGTGGAAGTGGTTTGTATGTTTGAAATGATGATTGGGGTGTTTTTTGTTGTGAATAGTTTGGAAGCACACAAGTTTGGTTGATGATAGAGAGATGTGAAGTATTCGACAAGGGATGATAATTTGAAAGTGTGGTAGAATAATGTGTTTGTTGTTGGTAAGACATTAGTTGTAAATAGGTTGTTGGCACATAAGTTGTCATGAGATGATGGGATGTGGAGTGATGTTGGAAGATATATTAGTCTTATGGAGGAGTTTTATGGGAAGTGTTTTGTAGTAACGTGGATTGTGTGGTTGTCTCTATTTAAAGAATGAAGAGAGGAGGAAGAGTTTTTATAATGGTTGTCATGTTAGTGTGTTTTGTTTGATAGAAATTGGAAAGTTTAGGATCATATTTCTTGGATGTGGGACTAGGTGAAGGTTGATGATTTAGTGGACATTGCAACAAATATGATGAGGTGTCATTGGGAGGAGGAGGTATGTTTCCCCAAAGTTATTGTTTAGTGTTGTATATGTGATTATTTGGATTGAGCACACAAGCCCATGAATTTTCAGCTATGGGAGATGTGATGTGCTATGTAGGATTGTTCTCAACTTATCTTGGTCAAAATGACAAGGTAGTCTAGCTCCTTCAATAGTAAGTTGTTCAAGGAAGTGATCCTTGTGTTTCTTAATGAAACTATTAAATTTATCATTTAGTCTCTTATCATTAACAAATACTTGAATCTTGGTGAATATTCATGGGCGGCAAGGTTAGAGGCTTCACCTATTTTAGGTTGGCTGATGAAGGGCCTTTAGAATCAATTGTTGAAGATCTATGGGGTGAAGAAAGAGCTATGTTTATTTAAGGATGAATACTCCATGAAGAGTTGTGTTTGGTATGGGAATCCATTTTTTTCTTGGTTTAAGATCATGTTATGGGGGCATGAAAGGTTAGGGGATGTGATATGGTTATATCCTTTGAATTGACATTGACTTGGGTTGGGTTTATATTAGATGTGGATGATTAGGAATAGGCTAAATACAAGATCCTAATGATGTGGATGAAAAGGTTTTATCTTCAATACTTGAGATAGGCAAAGTTCTCAAGAAAGGGAGATAAAAGCATTAAGATAATCACACTCTACTTAAGATAGACTACGTTCTTAAGTAGGTGTGAACTTACTTTAGGATAACTGATCATGGATTATTCACTTAGGATAGGCAAGTTCCTAAGAAAACATGGATGGGAGATGTTTTTCAGGATCTTGTATAAAGTTACTCCTATGGATGGTGTAATTTGATTTGGTTGAAAATTGATTCATTTTAAGGGTAAATGGGAAAGCGATTTGGAGACATGAGTATCAAATCAAATAAGGGAATTTGATTTGATGATGGATTGATGATGACTAATAGACTAGGACTATGTCAAGCCAAGTTTGGGGAGAATTTTTTGTGAATTGCATGCAAATAATGGATTTTGGTTGAGTTTCAATGTAGGTTCTAAAATAAATATGCAAATGCTCATTCATTACTAATGCACTTGTTTAAAGATGGTCACTCTTGTTTATGAGATAAAGATGCATGGGTAAGATGGAGGTGCTTAAATATGTCAAAGGACAAAATTTTTGTCTTTTGGGAGATTTTGGGGAGGAATTTAAAATGATTTGTTATGGAATGGACTTGGGTATTTTAGGATGGGGTGATGAGGGACGGATTTGATCTAAATTTTGATGTGTTTTACGTTCTTTTGGAGACAAAGGTTCAACTTTGGAAAAATGTGTTTAAATTAAAACATAATAATCATACACTTTTACAAAGGATTTGGTTTTTGTGGATGTTTTGGATATAAGACAAGCATAGGTTTCCATAAGAAGACATACTAAGAACTTGCACAAGCCTAATACTATTCAAGTAGGAGTGTCAATTTTTATGAGCCCACATTATACCATCTACCAAGTGGAGGATAGCTAGGGAATACAAGGTCGTGTACCACTAATGTACCCCTTACCTTGGAGGCAAAAAACTTGCCTATAGTTAGCTCTATCTCAACACACTTGGAAGTATGGCATGAGTAACTTCCTAGGCTTAACTGGCTTATGGTGCACCATGAAAAAGATGGTTGAAGGTCTTAACTAGGATTTACAAGGAAACTAAGGGTGTCCCTGATATATGTAAGGTATGTGGGGCATAATCTATGAACAAGGATCCCATCTACAAGCATGTGTTCATGGGTGAACCCAATTCCACTTCACCTTGAAGCCTTACAAAAGGGGCGCCAATGGTGTGCCAAAGATGCAATGATGGATCCTATTGAGGTACAACTTTCATTCTCCCCCCTTTGATATAACTTGTGAGAATGCGTGGTTTGGTTCATCCCCTAAGTTGATGAAATTCTTAGGCGAGACCCTATACAAAAAGGATTATTTTTTCTTTTGATCCCTAGGATTACCTTGTGGCATAAAAGAAAAGCATACAGACTTCAAATCCCTTTGGTTCTATGCTAAAAAAATGGATCAAACAAAGGATTTTGATCTCCAAGATCACCTTAAGATATGAGGAGAGAGCATACACCTTTGCCTAACCCCAAACATGGAAAGAAAATGTTCTTTCCCTTATAAAATGAAATGTACCTAATTTAGAAGTAAACAAATAAACTTTGACAAGCAGGGCTACAAGGTAAGCATTAGTAGTTTCTTAATATTGTCTTGACTTATGAAATAGTTGCAAAATAGAGTGTTAAACAAATAGATAAATATAAGAAAATGCCAAAAGATTGATTTGGTTAGCACAAAAATAAGGAAAAGTGAAGTTTTTCTAGCAGAGACATAGGCACTCGAATAGAGATGCATGTACTCAGATAAAATGAAGACACTCAAGACACATACACCTAGGTGTAATGAAAATGCTTAGTTCATATTATAGACATGCTTAAATGAATAGGTTTCATAATTACCTAACTTACCTATGCAGAAGCCTGGTTTTGATAGAAATGGTAAAGTATACAAAGACGCTCATTCAGTACCTATTGTATACAAGCATGATTATTATAAATATATAATGATTTTCTACACAATAAAAATGCAAAATTTAATCTGGATAGCATGCCCCCCTATAAAATCAATGTCAATCAGAAAAATGAGAGCTAATTATACTTAAAATGCTCAAAATCATGAGGAAATTATGTTAGACACGGAGATGCTTGTTTATATATGCATGCAATCAATTAAGACAAATATGCTTATTTTTGAAATACGACAACAACAATATAAAATGATAAGGAAAATTAAAACATTTTTGTTATGGAGTTACTTGGACATTATGACAACCTATTATAAAAATAATTTTTGACAAAAACCTGAATGTTAAAATTTTAAAATATCATAAGAAACACTTCTAAAATGTGGAAAATATGGAGGTGCACCTATGCAAATGTAGGTGGTCAATTTTTATGGAGGCACTCATTTAGATAGTGGTGGAAATTTCATGAAATACCCTATAAAAAGGATAGTTAAACTTGTAAAAAATGATATTAAGGTTATAAAGTGAGATTATAACCAATCCCTTGCAACACCATAAAAAGTTATCTTTGAAATCACCAAAAATATCCAAAAGAAGGATTAATGGGTCGTAAGTAGTTCTAGAAACATAGACGTCTCTGCATGAATGTAGGTGTCCATCTATACAAGGAAGCACTTATCTGTAGATGGAGGTGCTTAGATATGAAACACAAGTGCTCCTACAAAATGCACGCACTTATCTGCACCCTATCTTGCAAATCAAGCTAAACAACACTACAACATTATATTTTAGGGATGTGGGTCCCATTGGATGTGCCAAAATATGTAAATACATGGAAATGAACATCAAAATGAGGAAATAAAAGACACTAATATACTCCATTCATCAGCATAAAACACTTCAATATTAAACAAAGGAAACTAAAAACATAATGAAGACCTTATACCTTATTCATCACCAAATCCTCCTTGATGCACCAAGTGAACTTGATGGATGTGTCCAAGAATGTATTTGGGGAGAGTTGTCTAGAATGTTGAATGCTCAAAGTGGTAGCATAAATTTGCATTCAAGAGTTGTGTTTAAATGGCTTCCAAGAGGTTCTATTTATAGGATTTTGGGATGGAGGATGGAGGGCCAAGATTTCTTTGAAAGATCAAGGGTTCTCATTGCTTGAGAAGATTGGAGGCATGAGAAGCCTCCAAGTGTCAAGCAATGAGAGGTGGTCAAAGAGGTGCCCTTGATTTAAGGAGAACCAAGGGTAGAGATGATACTTTGGAAAGTTTGGAGGGTGGAAATAAAAAAGGTAACGTTTGGAAGGTTGTGCAAATCTTCTTGCATGCCTCCAAGTACCTCTTGAGTACCATTTTATTGACAAGTGTACCGATGAATAATTGACCGAGTAAATCCTTCATCAATCATGTTTAAGTTTGTGTGAATTATTAGTGAGGGCAAACAGTATGATTTAGTTCTTTAACAAAAAGTGCACAAAAGGGCTTAGGTTCATAAATAATTGTATTTATTCACCTAAGATTGGACTATAGGAAGAGTGATAATTAATTGAACAAATAGTCTAGACTATTCAATTAATTATAACAAATGATGAATTTAATAATTAAATATCATTTACTTAATAAATAGACAAAAGCAGTTAATGATTGGATATTCTCAGGTGTTTATAGATCATATCAATGATTATGTTACTCACTTCCAAGCTATAAGTGGTAAAGTTTAGCATCAATTAAATGATGATGCTGAGCTCTAAATTATGTTTCTTAAAGGAGTTTTTCCTATCACAAAATTGAGTTTAATGTAAACTTAATCAGAGACATGGGAACTCAGCTTTAGAATCTTGAGGTCAAATTACTTGCATATAAAAAGTTCTTAAGTATGAATCATCATCATCTTCTACTTCTTCTCACACTTCGAAGTTCCAAAAATTCTAATATATTTTTAGAAGGAAATGATTCTCGAGAGACAAAAGATAATGTCCATCATGTGGCTAATACTTCTAATGTGTCATTTTCTAGCCTCATACTTTAAAGAAGTTTACTAAGTTACATCTACTCAACAATAAAATAGATCTTTCAACTTGTTGACTCTCAGTGTTAGATTCAAAAATAAATTAAAGGCATCCAAAATCTAGTACAAAAAATAGCTCAAATAAAAATACTCTAGTAATGACATGAAATCAAAATAGAAGAATAGAGTTAGTTCCCACAAGAGAAATGAAAATGCTCGATAAGAAAAATGACATTATGAGATCTCATAATAACATGAATAAATAACAAGCTAGAGTGTGTGTGTGTGTGTATATATATATATATATATATATATATATATATATATATATATATATATATATAAAAGACCCAACAATGAGACAAGTAACTCCAACTGCCAAAAAATAGGTGGTAGTTACACTTATGAAAGATGCCTTCTACTCGTATTATGACCCATTCACTACAACTCAGAAAGCTAAATTAAATGTGTAGGAAAATAAAAATCCTATAGTAACAACCCTTTAACTGTAGCTTTGGTGAAAATATAGGTCCTAACAAATGAAGCCTAATGAGGTACCCATGTAGAAATTGGTAAAGTCTAGACAGAAGTGGGAGGCCAATAGGAGGTCAAAAATGATTTAATAGTTTAATCATTTACATGTGTAAAAAATTACTTTTTGGATTTCAAAATGTTTTATGATTAAAAAAGACACTAAGCCATTTAATGTCAATATTAGTCAATGCATCCTCATAAATGGGAGTTGAAGTTGTTCTACTTGTGTTTATATTAATTTAGATATATTTGTTGTTGTACATTTATTATCTTTATTGTTTTCCTTTCTTGTCCATTCTTTGGCATGAAATTTATTTATTCATTCAATTAATTTCAATATGTATATTTTATTTGATTTGAAGTAAAAGAAATTTATAGAGATTTTTTAAATTAAACTAATAATGTCCAATGAATAGATATATTCACAGTCAGTCAAACAAGGATCACTCATTATTAAGAGGATCACTTCCATTGTGACAAGAACTTATTAAGATAAGAATTAGTGTATATTGGACTTTATTTATTACCATTTTGTCATGTTATTTGATTTGAATAGTACAACTGTAGAAATTTGTAGAGATATTATTTATTTGAGAAAATAGTTCCTAACAAATAAATATATCTATATGCAATCAATTAATTATTATGTCACTAGGAGAACCACTTCCATTTGACATCATCTTATTAGAATGAGAATCATGGTATATTTAAATCTATAATACTAATTTTTCATGTTATTGGTTTGAAGAGAAAGAAAATTTTTAGAAGTTTGTAGAGATTTTTTTTTACATGAGAAAACAGTGTACAAGAAATAAATATATTCATCTTAATCAATGAAACATTATGTCATGAGGAGGACAACATCCATTGTTACATCACCTTGTTAATATAAGAATAACAGTAAATTGGACTATATTTATTAACAATTTTTCATGTTATTTGATTTGAAGAGAAATATATTTTTTAGAAGTTTGTAGATATTTTTTTGTACTCGCGAAAATATTGTCCAAGAAATATATATATTCATCTACAACCAATCAAACATTATGTCATGAGGACAACCACTTCAATTCTCACATTATTCTATTAAAATAAGAATAATAGTCTATTGGACTATGTATTACTATAAACCAAACATTCCAACAAATATAATAATACCTCCTTAATAAAAAGTCATTTTCATGGATATTTTACAACTCATCTCATCAATGGATAAAAGTAAAAATTATTTTTGATGATTGAACCATTTAATGTTAGGACTAGTATCTACCCTCATACATAAGAGTTGAAGTTGCTTCTACTTGTCTCTCTATTCATTTAAATATATTTGTTGGTTTTTTTAACTTTATTTTCCTTACCATTCATTTAAACTAAAATATTTTATCCATACAATTAATTTCAATATCTATAATTGACTTGATTTCTTCATAAATTTGTAGATATTTTTATATTTTAAAAAATAATGTCTAACAAATAAACATATTCATTTAGAATCAATGAACCATTAACTTATTTGGAGGATCACTTCCATTTTGAGATTAACTTATCTGGAGGATCACTTCCATTTTGAGATTACCTTATTGATAAAAGAATCATAGTATACTGGACTTTACATATTACCATTTTGTCATGTTATTTAATTTGAATAGAAAGACATTGTAGAAATTTGTAGAGATTTTATTTATTTGAGAAAGTAATCCTAAGAAATAAACATTTCCATATGAAATCAATTAACCATTATGTCACTAGGAGTTCTAACCATTTCCATTGTGACATCAACTTATTAACATTAAAATAATGATATATTTAATTCAATTTATTACTAATTTTTTCTTGTTATTTTATTTGGAGGGAAAAATATTTTTTAGAAGTTTGTCTATATTTTTCGTAGTTGGGAAAATAGTGCTCAACAATAAATATATTCATCTGCAATGAATGAAACATTATGTTATGAGGAGGACCACTTCCATTATTACATCATCCCATTAACATAAGAATAATAATATATTGGACTATATATTACTACAAATTAAACCTTCCAACTAATGTAATAATACCTCTTTAATCAAATGTCATTTTCATGGATATTTTAGATCTCATCTCATCACTACGTAAAAGTGGTGAAATGTGGATGTCTAAAATTGACCAAATCTGTAATTTATCCTTATTCCCTATTTATTCCCTATTTATCCCTTAATTATCCCTTAATTATCATTATCCCTAATTATCCCTAAATATCCTTAATTTAACCTTAATTAATCCTAATCCTCCCATCACATGAGAATTTAATTAATTTTTATTTAATTAAGTTCTTACATCCCCTCCCGTAAATAATAAAATAAATTTAACAAATTTAATTTATTATTTGCCTAAACCTAAACCTATTCACAAACTTAAAAGAAATTAAAAATATTAAATACATTTACCGTTTAACTACCTTTTATCATTCAACCACCTTCGAACTGCTTTACCAAACATTATAATAACCTACTTTACTTTCAACTATCAATTACACACATAATATACTGAGATTACCTAGTTATGCTGGCAATAGAGCAACCACATTTAATGAGTTTGGTAACAATTTATTTAATTCATAAAGTTTCTATCTTTGATCTTTGTTGGTGCATTTGATATAAATTTTAGGGTTTTGCAATATTTGGAAATCTTTCATTAAAGCTTATATTTTATGCATACAAAAATGTTATCCTATTTTTATTAATAAAAACTTTAATTTTGACTATTGAATCATTTAATGTCAGTAATAGTAACTATATCCTCATACATGGGAGTTGAAGTTGCTCCTTTTTATCTCTATATTCATTTCAATATATTTGTTGGTTTTTTTATGTTTATTGTTTTTTCAGTTTTATCCATCCATTGGCATGAGAATCTTTTATTAATACAATTAATTTTAATATATATTTTATTTTATTTGAAGTGAAAAGCAGATTTTATAAATTTTTAGAGATGTTTTTATTTAAAAAAATAATTTAAAAAATAAAAATATTCATTCACAATCAATCAACCATTACATTATAAGGATGAATACTTCCATTGTGACATTGTGTTATTAAATAAGAATCATGGTATATTGGACCTATACATTACAATTTTGTCATGTTATTTGATTTGAATAGAAATACCTTTGTGAAAATTTGTAGTGTTTCTTTTATAAAAAAGTTTCTAATAAATAAATATATCTATGAGCAATCAACTAACCATTATATTAGTAGGAGAATGACTTCCATTGTGACATCAGCTTATTAACATAAGAATCATGGTATATTTAACCATATATTAATAATTTTTTCATGTTATTTGATTTGAAGGCAAAGACATTTTTTAGAGGTTTGTAGAGATTTTTTGATACATGAGAAAAAATGTCTCAAAAATATATATTCATTTGTATTCAATAAAACATTATGTCATGAGGAGAGCCACTTCCATTGTTACATCACCCTTTTAACATAAGAATAATAGTATATAAAGAGAAAGGTGATGAATCACCCATACTATATTAAAATATAGGAAAAGATTACAAAAAAGGCCACAGACACACCAAAAATGGGAAAATACCCAAGGTGAGAGAGATACGAAAATCTAGTGATCAAACTGGAAACAAGAAAACCAGAAGAAGAGGGAAGAGCACATACTATGAGAAAACAAAGGGGACAGACCAAAATAAGAGAAACAATAGTGCCTTAGTCAAAGTTGGGGCCATGATTATCCTTAGGTGGGGTGATGAGGTGAGGCAGGCCATGAGTAGGAGCACTAGGACTAGGGGTGATAATTGGGGCATTAAGGTGGAGGAATTGAATGACATTAAAAACCTCCTTCACCCTGTCAGCCAATCCAGTCGGTAACTAAAATCTATGAGCATTCAAGGCACGATTCAAGAGATTTAAGTAGTCACCCTTGAGACCCCATTATATAACATTGTAGACACACGCATCATGAGAATAAGTGGAATATATATATATATATATATATATATATATATATATATATATATATATATATATATATATATATATATATATATGGGTAAAAGCACAAAGCTGTGTCACACTTTCAGCCGACTTATCAGCACAAGTGACTTTAAGTATTTCTAACTAAAAATCAATTTTGGTCAAACATATGATCTTGTAAGATTCATTCTAGCTAAGTTAGATATGTGCACAACTTTTAGAACTAAAATTGTTGGCTAAATGCATATGTAGCACCATGATGAGGGTAATTTACTAGAAAAATAAAATTATTTGAAAA
Source organism: Cunninghamia lanceolata (assembly GCA_027924645.1). Lineage (NCBI taxonomy): Eukaryota > Viridiplantae > Streptophyta > Pinopsida > Cupressales > Cupressaceae > Cunninghamia > Cunninghamia lanceolata. The sequence goes on from BSBN01001054.1 coordinate 2,154,407, forward strand.
ACTTGATATTTCAACAACTTCTACTCGTGTAAATAACATTTTTTAAAAAATATAAAAATACCCTTTTGTAGATCTATAAGTTTAGTTTTCAAAAATATATATATTTTAATAGTTTAATTATTATTTATATTTTACTTTTTATTTTTACTAAAAGTAGGTTATCAGCACAAAACATTAAGTCAATTACCATGTCAAGGAAAAATAGTAAAACTTATTTAAAAAAATATGATGCTCTAGATAAAAGAATCTATATCAAGATGGTATAATTTTTTTTCTGTTTTAGATAAATAGTTAATATGAAAGTTGACATTGATTAGAAACAATTATGTTTTAATACACGCACATTTTAATATTTGTTTAAACATATATGTTTATCAAAATTGAAAAAAAATATATCCATGCCCTAAAGTTTCAAGTTATTAATACAAACAAAAAAATTGAAGAAAAACAAATAAAATTTACTGTATAAAGATTGATGTCTCATGTAACTTCATTTTTCAGCATTTTATTAGCAACTAAATTATAGTGTCAATTTATTAAAAACTATATTCAAATAATTTTTTAATTTTTTCAAAAAAATAGAAACATAAAATATACTAAAAAATAAATATTTTATTAATTTACATCATTTCAAAATTTAAAACATATGTCACTTTTTAGTGATTCAAATTTAAAAGTCAGATCAACGTTGGCCGTTTTCTTTATAAAAGTGTGACACATCATTGTACTTTTACCCATATATATATATATATATATATATATATATATATATATATATTTGTTAGGTAAATGCCATCTTGGGGATGGCTCCCTTTTGGTAATAAAGAAAATCCAAAAAATAGTAAACCAGTTTTTATTTAATGGCTACTACCCTATTGGTTAGGCCATGATAAAATTACATAACTAAAGGCTATCAGTGCCTTTAGCAAAGCCAACTAATATGAAACTACATGATTTCATGCATTATCTTCATAATGCCTTCTGCTGCCTCCAGTAGCCTTCCCACTTGACCATCCATGAATTCTCCTTTATTCTCTTCCAAGAGTTTATGAAAGGCTTCCATATTCCTATTCTCAATGCCTTCTTTGTAAGCTTGCAGCATGTCACTGGCTTTCTTAGAGCCTATTTCCCTTACGTAGGTAGCTTTCAACGTTTCTTCTGCCCAGTCCGCTCCTACATCATTGATTGCTCCCATCACCACTGTGTGGTTGGTTGGTGCCACTAGTCGCGCACCCCAGGAAACCCCGTAAAAGGAGCCTCCCATGATCAAGGAAGTATTGGCAAAAAATAACTGGTAGACTTGGCCGTCATGTATATGTCCGCCGCTCCAAGATCCTTGACCAATCACTTGGAGTATCGTCGTTCTAGCCGCTTCCTCTTTCAGCTTGAATAAACACCCCACTTGTTGTTCATTTCCTTCCTCTAGGCACCTGCATTTTACTCCCATGCTGTTAGCCATTTCTTCGATTTGAGGAGGGAAGCCCCATAAATCTAATTAATAGAACACTAGGCATGGCGCGCATCTTCTCCATGCCACTTCCCTGCTACTGTATAGAGGCCCATATTCTTAAAAATTCCCAAATTGGCCGAGTTGCCTACTCCATTCATCCTCTCATATTCCTTTTGGTCCAAGTTGGAAACCAAAACCGTCGGATGAAAGCCCCGCGATCCTTCTTTCTCCTGTGATTACGCCACTTCTAGTCGAAGTACTTCCACTAGGCTAGTCCATTCTGTCACATCTAAACTGCCATGGTCCTTAATGCCCCTCGTGACTCCTTGGTTTGCCAGGAGATTGGCTGCCTTATTAGCTTCTCTGAAGATGTGTACTATGGAGAAATCTAGATTCTGTAGATTTTCCTTAATTCTGCTTATTCCTTTTTTTTAATATCTAATTCTCTGTTTTATTTCTAAGGATTGTGTTGATAATGAGTTGGGAGTCTCCTTCAATGTCTATGTGGTTCCAACCTCTTCTCTTGCACTCAGCGACTCCTTTAAACAAAGCTTCTAACTCTGCCACATTGTTCGAAGCAATTCCCATGTAACCTTAGGCCACCCAAAGATGATCTCCTCTATTGTCTCTAATAATAAAACCATAGCCAGCTTGCCCCGGGTTGCCCTTAGATGTCCTGTCGAAATTCAATTTAAGTCTGCCACTAGGAGGAGCCAGCCATCTGGTTTTACTTCTTTTGTTCTTGCCTCTACCCAAACCTTTTGGAACCTTAAGTTCTGTCTAGTATCATCCCAACTAGTAAACCTACATCCTCCTCTGAAATTTGCTTTGGTATTTAGAATTTCTATTAGCCCAATTTCTGCCTTCCTAATAAGTTTATCCGTGGAATTTTCTTTTCCTTCAAAAATTCTCTGGTTCCTTTCTCTCCAAATGTGCCAAACTACCATGGAGGGAATGGACGTCCAAATACCACCCTAGAAACCTTTCTTCTGTAACATGGGCCAACTGTTTAAGAAATCCACTATTGATAAATTCTTCTCCCCCTACCATCCTAGCAAGTTAAGAAAATGGTTCCATATAGCCTCAGCTACTTGGCAACCTAGTAGCAAATGATCTAGAGTTTCCTCATGTTGCTTGGACAAAACACATCTATTTGGTCCATTTATGCCCAGTCTCTATAGCTTATCCCCTGTTAGGATACTTTTATGTAATACCATCCAAAGAAAAGCTCCTGCCTTAGGCAAAACTTGATTGTCCTAACAAAGTTTCTTTGGCTAGCTACCCTTGGCATTATTATTTCTATCTAATTTTAGAAGGTGGTACCCTATCTTAACTAAATAATGTCCAGATTTGGCACCACACCACAATCATTCATTCGGGTCACATGTTATTTGTACTCTTCTTTCGTTGAGTACTTCTATGAATTTATTTTTGACTTCCTCACTCACATTGTACTCCTTCGGGCTCACCCATTTGATGCTCCTCTCCTCATTCGTATCTTCGAAATAGTCCACCACCTTTTCTCCTTTGGCTTGAATCATTTGTATTTTTAGTTCTTGAAGCTCTTGATTGATGTCTAACGATGGCCACCCTTCCCATGAGTCTATCCAAAAATTTGCTTTGCTTCTGTTATTTATATTCCATGTTAGATGGTTTAGGATTATGGGTCTGCATTTTTTAATAAAGTTCCATACTGCTGAGCCGCCCCCTGGGTTTGCTATTGTCAAAATTCTGTTGAGATCCAAGTCGTCTAAGTACTTGCTTTGCATTATTCTACACCACAATTTTTGTGGATGCTTGACCATTTTCCAAACTAATTTTGCTCCCAGTGCTTCATTTTGAAGTTTCACTTCTCTCATTCCGATTCCGCCATTTTCCAGTGGGCAGGTGGCTTTGTCCCATCCGATTAGCATAATTCTTCTTACATCTTTGGAGCCTTCCCATAAAAACCTTTTCCATCCACTTTCTAAATTACTCTTGGCTTTATTTGGAATATGAAAACATGACATTAAGTGAACTGGAACTGCTCCTAATACTGCTTTAAGCATGGTAATCCTTCTTGCTAAAGTTAGCCACCTTCCTTTCCATGCTTCCATTTTATTTTTAGAGTGAGCGATTACTTCTTCCCATAGATGAGCCCTGATTGGCACACTGAACAGAGGAGATCCTAAATATTTGGTTGGTAGCAAATCCACTTGACATCCCAAAATGGTAGCTATCTGCTATTGCCATTTTCTAGAGATATTGAAAAAGAAGATTCTTGATTTGCCGACTAGGGTCCTCTTTATTGCCTCTGCTTCTGCTAAATTAGCTTCCCCGAAGAGCAAAGTATCATCTACGAACTACGCATGTGTGACTGTCTCTATGTCTCGCGCCACCCGAATGCCCCTCTAGCTTCCCATCCTTTGACAATACTGTATCATTTTCCCCAATGCTTCTGTCATCAAAACAAACAGGCATGGGGACAATGGGTCCCCTTGCCTCAGACCTTGTGAAATTTCAAAAAACCACAGAGAGATCCATTTACTACCACAGACATTCTTGGTGTAGATATACACTAAAAAATACCGCCAAGCCATTTCTTCCCAAAACCCATTTTTTCCAATACCTTAAGTAAAAAATTCCATTTCACTCTGTCGTAAGCCTTGCTCACATCCAATTTTATTAGCATGCTCTTCTATTTATTCTGATTAATTGAATGAATTACTTCATTGACTAATATGATGTTGTCTGCTATCTCCCTTCCTGGAGTGAATCCGTTTTGGTTTTCGGAGATGATTCTACCTAGTATTGGTTTGAGTCTGTTTGCTATTGATTTAGCCAATATTTTGTAAACTGTGTTGCATAACGATATTGGCTTGAAGTCGCTTACCATCTTACATTCTGATTTTTTGGGGATGAGAGTGATTATTGTATTATTGATTTCACTTACAAATTTATTTTTGTTTCTGAATTCTTCAATAATTTTCCAAACTTCCTTACCCGCAACAAACCAACACTTTTGAAAGAAGAGGGCTAGGAATCCATCCGGTCCTGAAGCTTTATCTAGGTGTAGCTGGAAGGCTGCCGTTTTGACTTCTTCCTCTGTAAAAGGCTTCTCTAGGTCCTCTTTTTCTTCATCATTAAGAATTTGGTTTATGCATCTTATGTCTGGGTCTATGTCTTTCCAATCGAACCCTTCCTCTAGTGCCAAGAAGTTTTTAAAATAGTTCACTGCCTCTTCCTCTATCTCTTCCAGTTTCTGTAAGACAATTCCATTTTTTTTAATGATTTCATTCTTTTAGTTTTAACTAAATTGTGAAAAAATTTAGTGTTTCTATCCCCCGCCTCCAACCAAACTTCTCTTGCCTTATTCCTCCAATATTCTTCCTCTCTTGCTAGGAGTTTGTCCCATTCCACAAGTAATTCTTTCTCTTTCTTATAGTCACTTTGAAACATCCCATTCTTAATTATTTTTTGATTTAGTTCCTCCAATTCACCCTCTACTCTCTCCTTTTCTGCAAATATGTCCTTAAATGTCCCTCTATTCCATTCCCTTAGCCTTTTCTTAATGTGTGCCAGTCTTTTGTAGAAAACATAGCTTACCGATCCTCCACTTCCAGGAATTTCTGACCACCAATTCCTCTCTTCTCCACCACATCTTTTTGAATTTGAAATATGAATTCCTAGGTTTGATTAGTGAGATAATTTCTAGCTTGATGGGATAATGGTCTAAAAGAGAGCAAGGCAAAATACTTGATTCTATTCCTAAGTCCGTTTCTAACCAATTCATGCTGCATAGAAATCTATCCAGTCTTTCTACAATATTAGTAAAGCCTTCCCTTCTGTTGGTCCATGTGAATTTACCTTCTTTAGGCAGGAAATCTATTAAGTTCCCTTCCTCCACAAAATCCCTGAAATCTTTTGTTGTATTGTTTTCTGATCTTACACCTCCTCTTTTTTCTTCCAACCCTAGGATTGCATTAAAATCTCCTCCCAAGATCACTCTTTCCTCCCCAATCCATTGTATTTTGTTTGAAATACTTTTCCATACTTCTCTTTTCCTCTGTCCTGATAGGGCCATATACACTAAAAATCCAAAATGACATATTGCACTAATACATGAAGACTTTACCTATAATCCAATTTTGACTTACCTCAACTTCTCTGATATTTACCTTGGATGGATTCCATAATAATCCAACATCTCCTGCTATGCCCCTTGGATTGCTAAAGACACCTGTTAGTGGCCTACAATGTCTTAAGAAATTTATAGTTTCCTCTTGAATCAGTCTTGTCTCCTGCAATAAGATTATATCAACCATCAATTTAGAGAGGTGGCGCTTGACTGCACGCCTTTTGTTAGGGGGGTTTAAGCCCCTAACATTCCATGATAGAATTTTCTTGGTCTTCTAAGGGAGGTATTGCCTCCCTTGGATCTTAACATGTATTTTTTGATGCTCAGAAGTCCTTTGTCTGCTGCGTATTCCTCCCTTTTCTCCTTATCGTTCTTCCTTCCTAGCTTCTTCCCTATTTCTAAGTTACCTCTAACTCCTCTTGCACCAGTTTGGCTAATATGTGTAGGGTCAATTATTCCTATCTCTTCCCTATCCTCAGTAATCTCCTCATCCTCTGACCAAGTTTCAATTGTCTTCTCTACTGCTTCCACCGTTTCCATTACTACCTCTGGATTGGAGTCCTCTTTGCCTTCCTGAGCTCCTTTGCTTGCCAAGACCTCCGCCTTTCCAGCAGACGTATCTAGCTCAGCAATTTCCTTCCTATCCTCGAGATTTTTTGAAATATCTTTGGCAGGGCTTTCTACATTTGTCTTTGCTTCCAAAATTGGATCTTTCTTTTTTTCCCTATACAAAGTGCCTGGTTCCCTATTTGAGGATTCCATTGATACTCCTGGTTCCCCTTCAGTGCCATAAGGATTTGAATTTCCTTTTTGTGGTTCTAGAGTCTTCGATTCCTCAGCTTGTTTATTTGTTTCTATATTATTATTGAAATCCCTAGTTAATTTCCTAGGGCATCTTTCTTCCATATGTCTTCTACTGTTACACTCCAGGCAAAAAAAAATTTCTCCTCAATTTGAATGATCTGTTCCCATGTTCCGACTGAGATGACTAATTTAATCTTCCTTAGAATTTGCTTTATTGCTATCAGATTGATTCTTGCATAGTAAATTAAGTCGCTATTCCCCATATCCAAATCCACCGCGTTCCCTAGGGTATCTCCAATTTGATATAAACATCCTCCTAACCAGAATTCAAATGGGAGATTATATAATCTTATCCAGATTGGTTCTTTATATGGGTCAAAATTGTTTGGATTGAAATTTGGTCTCCATTCCTGCGTGTATATGTAATCTGGCCCTATCTTCCATGACAATTTTTCTATAATTTCATTCCTTTCACTCTCCCCTTTGAAGTTGACAACAAAGAATTATTTAGGGATGAAATGGACAATCTTTGCCTTTTCCCAGTTTTCTCCAATCCATTCCTTTATTTACAATTTGGATCTGTTCCTCCCTATTATTCTTCCTATAATTGTTGTTCGCTCCAAAGCTTGAATATCTTTGTCAACTTTCTCTTTAACATTTATTTCTATTTCTTCCTCTTGTTTCATGACTGCCTTTCCTTTAATGATGTCCGCGTAGCTTCTTCTTTCCCTATTAATGAGAATCGAATTAACCCTTGTCGCTGCATAAGGCACATTTCCTTGGCTGCCAATAAGGTTTTCTTCTCCTAGTTTTCCTCCGCCAACTTCTTCTGCGTCCCAAGCTCTCGCCCGCTTTTTCGCTTCATCCTGCTTTTTCACTCCGTTCATATTTATCTTATATATATATATCAAAAATTTTACTATGCTTCCTTAGAAACCCCCTCGCATGTGTAATCGTGCTCGATGGCGTTACGCATAAGGCGTAAACATGATAGTTGAAGGCAGGGTAATGCGTTCACTTCCACATACCATTCACAATGAAGCCCAATTAGGGGGTCGATGCGACAAGATTATCATCGCCAATAGGGTTAGGATCAATGGTCGAAACCCTAGGTTAACCTAAGTGAATGATGGGATTTTGACATAAGTCAAAATCAAAAGCCAAAATTCTAGTGCATGAGAAAATATAATTTAATACCAAAACCTAATGTTGATAACCAACAAAAACAATTATTTAATCCTAAGCAAGGTTAAATTTCACTAACCTAGCTAAACCCTAAATAATGGAAAAATCTTGCAGCATAACACCCCATGGGCGTGATTAGGGTTTATTATAATAAAACTAATTTTGATTGAAAGTTAACTGGGTTGGTTTTAAATTACTTACATCACACTAGTTAAATTGGTAGAATAGTTAAATAGGTTAATTATAACATTTTTCAACAAAGCTTGATCAATTTGTTCTCCTTCACATTTTCTATCAATCAGACTTATCACTGCATCCTTTATATTTTTCCTAATTTCTTGGTAGACCAGATCACAGAAGCATGTTATACTAACTTCACTTAGTTTACTAGGTTTCCAAGTTGGATTAAAACGACGTCTTTGTTAAACTAATAAAATATCTCTAGATGAAATTAAAAAGGAATATTAAATTAATAACAACTAAGTTGCCACTAACCTTGTTTGATAAAGGCTTGCAAGGCATAAATTAATTTCACTAATTTAAAAATATTTACACTTCAATAGTTAAATTAACGCAACTAGATTGAATTATTAAAGTAACAATAACCCCTACGATAAATATCCACATGCAATAAGTAATTACAATTAAATCCAAACTACTTCCAAAAAATATTTAAATTGGTGAAAACTTAACTAGATTAATTACATCCCACTGCAAATTATTTAATTGAAACAATGTATATAATATGCTCTAACTTAATCACTATACTTTTTTTAAAAAGTCTCACAAATTACAATATTAAAATAAAACCCCAATATGTATTATAAATCTCTCCATTACTAAATATGCATCTCAAGTTAAATAAACAAAGCAAAAACTCATAAATCAAATCCATACAGAGAGGGAAGGGAAAACAAAAAAATAATAAAATTAAATTTTTAAAACAAAACAATCTTGCCCTAAAAGCCTCTCAATAAAATAATAATATCCTTATGAGAGGGATGGAGAAAACCCTAGCCTCCATTCTTACTTTATTCCTCTCCTTCTTCCTCTCACATTCTCCTCTCTTGTTTATTTTTTTGTTTGGAGGTTTAGTAGGGGAGCTCTCATGGCTGTCTCACTATGAGAGGTATACACCTTTTGTATACACGTATATTTTTTACTTATTATATATATATAATGAATATACTGCAATGTAAACAAGAAAGAGGGTTTGTAGGTGTTGGAGGCCAAAGGCCAAATGACAGATGCAAAGAGGAGTTTAGTGGCGGACTGTGGAGGGACCACAATAGCAAGGTATGGGGAGTGTGGGCGTCAGCAGAGGGAGCGGTGGACGAAGGCCGCGGAGGGTAAAGGGAGGACGGAGGTGTGAGGGTCGGCGGAGTCTCCATGGGTGGCGGGTTTGGGAGTATCGTGGGGAAAGGGAAGTGTGGGGAGTGTGGAGAGGGGGTGGAGTCCCCACCCACATCCCACACAGTGGGGTGTGGGTGGGGGCTCTGCCCCCTCCCCACACCCATAGACAAAACAGCGACGGTGGGAGGGTTCAAACCCCCCCCAAAGCCTTCCATTTTATTTTATCTAAAAATTGTAACAATAAAATATAGTTTGGATAACATTCTTTGCACAACAAATTTTTTTTAAAGGTTTATATATATATATATATATATATATATATATATATATATATATATATATATATATATATATATATATATATATATATATATATATACATACACATACACATACACATACACATATGTGTATATATATACACACACACACACACACTATTGTATACACAGTTAAATTTTTTTTTTTTTTCCTAAAAGAATAGTAAATAAAGAATGTCAAATTTGTGTAAATATATATATAACTGTATTTTCAAATATATATGTTGTTCCAAATCTCACAGTTTTTTTTTGAATGTATTAAAGCAAAAGAAGCACATTTTTTTTATAACAGATTTACATAGAGTAAATGAACATTTAAAAAAAAACATATTTCCACATAATCAACTCTTCCATTGATCTATTCATTATTTTTTTAAAAAAAGCAAATGCATTTAATTAAATCCTTCAAATAACAACAACAACTAAATTTCATTCTCATAAGAGAAATGTAAAATTTACTTTTTGACTCACAACATTAAAACAACAACTATCCTATTTTAAAAAAAAATTAAACTAACAAGTGAAACCAATATAAACATGCTTATCTTTTAGTGCTCTACTTTTGTAGAAGTCATAAGACATTTAAAATCTGCAAACTAATTCTAATATTTTCAAATGTAAATAGTTTATTTCAACACAAGTAAAATCATACTCTCACAACATGAGAGAGAGAACAAGTTTCTCCTCTTTTGAAATCTAAAAATGATACAAAGGCCTAACATGGCCATGCTCTCTCAAGAGCCAAAAATAAAGTAAGTTAACAACTCTTAAGAACAATGATATTTTCTTCAACTTCACATAGCTCCAAATAACCTGCAAAGACACAAAGAGGGGAAGAAGCCACAACAAACTGCTCTCCTCCCTACCATTGACTCATGCATGAATCACCCCTGAGCCTAGAGGTCATCCTCACACAAGGTAAGCACACACCACTTCACAACAACTTCACCCAACACAACAACAAGAATACTCCCATGGTTTTCACATAACAACAACTCATTCAAGATGAGTTGAATGGGGTAGGGGAGTGGACATCACTCAACTCGAGAGTACCACTCCAAAGCTTCTGAAAACATAAATCCCTCAAGGCCTCAAGCCTACACATATAAACATGACTTCACAACTTTCTCTTGGCTCTCAAGCCATATCCCAAATTTTGAACATGCATATTTTGTTCAAAATTCCCAATTTGCCCTCAAGCCTAAAACTCCATGAAACCAAGAATGTGACCCCGAGGAGGTTCACTCCTCCCCCACCCCACACATGTTGAGCATCTTCTCCCAAGTAGGAGAGGCTCTCACAACTCCCATACCAAATTTTTACACAACGACAAAGTGAAACAACAAAATGAAACTCACACACACACACACACACACCACATGCAAGTAAATAAAATGCATAAGGAAAGGCATTTGCCTTAATTCCTACCTTATAAAGCCCAAATGGAAGATAGTTGAGAAGAGCTCCTCTAACCCCCTCTCTAAGTTGAGCCACCAATTTCCCTCTAACTTTTTCCCCAAAATAATGAAAATAAAAAATTGCCAAAATTTCAACAACCTCATCCCTCCCTTCAAGAGGGATTAAAATAGGTTCTTCTCATGAGCCTTGAGGAATGGGGAGGTGACACATGTCACCTCCTCACTCCTCCCAACTACAAGAAAGACTCTTGAAATGGGGTGGTGACACATGTCATTCACCCACCCCACCAAGTCTTTCTCCATTCCACTTGTCCTCTCTTAAACATGTGGGAGAGAAAGGTGGAGCTTAAGAAGGAGTGGGTGCCACATGTGCCCCAATCCTCTAGTCCTAAGAAGGACCACTCAATCCTAAGGTACCCTCACCAATTGTGGGAGAGGCTTGGAGTTGAGTCCTCCACAATTAAGGGGTCTTGAAGACTCCCCCAACCGAGGGAAGAGGAAATGAAGAGGTTGAGTGTTTGACCCACTCATCCTCTCCCTCCCAAACTTCCATTTTAGTCACTTTACTTCAGGGTGAAGTTATAGTGACCAAATAGAAGTTTACCTAAGGTTACAGAAGCCCAAATGACCCCTAGACCCTAGGGGTACAACCCAGGGTCAAGTTTAACCCATTATGAGCACCAAAGGTTGAGTAAAAACACATAAAGAGGGGTCATAAAAATTATATTCAAAAATGGAATTTAAATGACACTACAACTTACAACACCAATTAGAAATCAATAAAAGAAGGGTAGAACTAATGCAGCTAACACCATGCAACAACATTACAAAATTTCATCATGCAAACATAGTTGATCTTGGTTCCTCTTAGAACTAGATTGGCTTCACACGTGAAAACAACATAGTGTGTGGGATGATCTCCGACTATCTGTGGCTTTGTTAGAAATACTTGCGCACTCCAATGAAATGTTAATTCGACATGTATATGATAGCCAAAGCAAAGTGAAACAAGCACATACAACATCACATGTTCATATAAGCATTAAGGAAATCACATTATAATTAAATTCTAAATTCTGCATTTCAAAAATCCATCCTAGGATAGAATCACATAATAAATTTCTAACTAACCATCACATGAATAGTATCCCAATAACATCATAATATAAACCATATGTCTAACATCAATAGTGAACCAATATCAAGGTCAAATCACATCGTAAACCTACTAAACATAATAAATCTACATAAAGCATAAAGTCTAATAGTCCTGAAATTCAGGATCAATAGTCCCACAAGTCTAGTAAGTATCACCAACAGTAAAATAAAGTAGTCAAATATAAGGGAATGAAAAGGTAGGCCTCACATCTTCCCCCCCTAAGACTGTACTTCCTCCTGGAAGTCATCAAAGAGGTAAGGAAAAAGGGCCCTCAATCTCATTGCATCCTCCCATATTGCCATGACCTCATCGTACATGTCCCACTGGACCCTAACCTAGTACAAGTGAATATGCAAATTGGCTCCAAAGCCAACTATCCATCTACCTCTATTTGAAGAGCACTCCAATCCAATACATGAGATAAATCATATATGTAACCCCGTAAAATAGAAACATGAAAAATATCGTGGATATGTGACATGCTAGGTGGTAAGGCTAGATAATAGGCTACAGATCCTATCCATTCCAAGATCTCAAAAGGTCTAACAAAATGAGGTGTGAGGTTAGAGCCCTTTCTGTAATGGATTGAACTCTTGTGCGGTTGCACTCTTAAGAACACTCTGTCCCCAACTGAGAAGTTTCGATCTACCCTCTTAGCATCAACATACTTCTTCTGCCGATCTTGTGCCTCCTGAAGTCTCTGCCTAATCAAAGTCACCTGTTGCTCCATATCCTAAACCAATTCTGGCCCTATCGCAACCCTGTCCTCAATACGGTCCCAACTCAAAGGTGTCCTGCAAGGTCTGTCGTACAAGGCCTGAAAAGGAGGCATACCCAACGAGCTATGATGTCCATTATTGTAGGCAAACTCAACTAGATACAGATACTCCTCCCATATACTCTAGTGATCCATGACATACGTATGGAGCATATCCTCAAGAACCTGATTAACTCTCTCTGTCTGTCCATCGGTCTTAGGATGATAAGCAGAACTAAAGTTGAGTTGTGTGCCCAACGCGTGCTGCACGACTCTCCAAAAGGCTGAAGTGAACACTAAATCCCTATCAGAAATGATATGGTGAGGTACCCCAAGTAATCTAACAATCTGATCCAAGAATACTCTTGCCACAGATGGTACATTATACGTCGTGCATACAGGTGATAAATGTGCCACCTTGGTCAACTTGTCAACCGTCACCATGATGGCATCATGACACCATGATGACATAGGAAGACCAACAATAAAATCTATGGAAATGGTGTCCCATTTCCACTTAGGTATCTCATGAGGGTATAAAAGACCCGCTAGATGCTGATGCTTGGCCTTGATCCTCAGGGACTCAAGGCAATGAGCAACATATTCTACAATAACCTGTCTCATACCTACCTAATGGTATAACTCAAGTTGGCATGCATCTTCTTCACCCTTGAATGTGCTGCATAAGGTGCTCTATGAGCCTCTGAAAGAACCATTACATGAAGGTCACCCACACGGGGTACATAGATGCACTGTCAATGTCTTTGCCCTTAAGGGCCTTCTATTTCTGAATCTCCTACTGCACCTCAAGGAACCACTCATCCTCAGGCAGATGTTGAATGATGCGCTCTCTCATGTCCACACTCAAGGTCAAGATCAGGATCTTGTGGTACCTCCGACTCAAAGCGTCAGTGACCACTTTCTCCTTTCCTTTGATGTAGTGGACATCAAAGTTGTAATCGCATAGAAACTCCATCCAATGCCACTGGTGAGTGTTCAAATTCAGCTATGTAAAAATGTACTACAAATTGTGGTGATCTGAATGAAGCTCAAAGTGACGACTCAAAAAAAAGTGTGTCCAACAAGCAAGGGCATGTACCACTACCACAATCTCTAAATCGTGAGTAGGGTAGTTCAACTCATATGTCTTGAGCTTACACGACTCATAAACAATCACTCTACCACCCTGCATAAGTACGGCTCCCAAACCCTCAAGTGATGCATCTGTACAAACTACAAAATCCTCTACAGGATCAGGAACTACTAAAATTGGAGTGCTGATAAGACACTCCTTGAGGACCCCAAACACTCTCTGGCACTGCTTGGTCCAAGTGAAACTCTTCCCTTTCTGCTGAAGGGAAGTGATGGGGTACACTATCCTGGAAAAGCCTTCTATGAATCTACAATAGTAACCAGCTAATCCCATGAAACTCCTAACCTTTGTCACACTGGTGGGTGCTGGCCAATCTCTGATAGCTCTAATCTTCGATGGATGTATGGAGATGCCGTCTCCTAATAGGATGTACCCCAAGTACTATACCTCTATCCTAAAAAAGGCACACTTCACCAAGTTGCCATACAGCTGCTGCTCTCTCAAGCACAGCAAAACCTGACGTAGGTGCTTCTCATGTTCCTCCTCAGTCCGTGAATAGGTCAATATGTCATCAAGAAAAATAATCATGAACCGATCCAAGTAGGTATGGAACACCCTGTTCACAAGACTCATGAACATTGCAGAGGTGTTTGTCAAACCGCAGGGGACCACTGTGAACTCGTAGTGGCCATATCTAGTTTGGAAAGCAGTCTTATGAATATTTGCCTCTATGATACACAACTGATGATAACCAGACTTCAGGTCAATCTTAGAGAACAACCTGGCTCCCTGCATCGAGTCAAAGAGATCATCAATCCTAGGCAAAGGATAACAGTTCTTCACCGTCACCTTATTCAACGGCCTATAATCCATGCATAGCTGAAGTGACCCATTCTTCTTCTTCACAAAGATAACCGGAGTGCCCCAAGGTGAAACATTCAGTTGGATGTGCCCCTTCTCGAGCAAGTCCTCAAGCTGCAATTTGAGCTTTGTCACCGCATGAGTGGTCATATTGTAGGGTGCATAAGACACTGGCTCAACACTCGGCACTAAATTGATATGAAAGTCTACCTCACGACAGGGTGACATCCTTGGTAACTCTGATGGAAACACGTCAAAAAACTCCCTCAAGGTGGGATGATCATCCAATGATGCCTTAGGCTCATCCTCTAATCTGTCACTAACTGTGATAGCGAACATCTAACATCCCTTCCACATGCAACACTTAAGCTACTGAACAGATATCATACGAACTACCATGGGCTTCTAAAAGCCCACTATCTCAACCGGTACACCATGATCATCTAAGCATCTAATTGCCTTTCAGCGATAATCTAGCTTGGCTCAATGACCCTGCAAGCCAGTCCATACCCAAAACCACATCATAGGATCCTAATGGCATAACTCTAAGGTCACAAGATGTAGTGAAGGACCCCAAAGAGATCTCATAATCTTGAACCAAGGCATCTACTGTCATCTTGGCCCCAGAGGCCAACTCAACCTCCCACCTAATGTCCTGCCTAGAAGCCACCAGCCTGCAACGTTCCACTAATGATGTAGATAGAAAAGAATTAGTAGCTCCAGACTAAAAAAGAATAGTGATGGGGGCACCTTTGATCATACCTGATGTCTCAATTACGGATGCTTGATAGTCAGCTTGGCGGTTATCAACTGCTGCAAACATGCGGTGGGACTTGCCCACATCTCCAACCATCTACTCTGACCCTCCTAAATAGGGTTGTCCCCTTGCCATAAAGCCCTATGGGTACTCTTTGGCTAGATGTCCTATTCTACCACACACATAGCATGGGCCCCAAGCCTGTATCTATCCCGTCTGAGTCCTACCTGATTGCTATTGTCTAGATCTACTTGTGGAACCCTGTGAACCCCTGTATGACTATTGAGACCTCGCGGGTCCCATAGGTGGTCTCTACTGCCTCTGGTCTCTACGTGGGCCCTGTTGCTGCCATCCTTGATTCTAGCCTTCATGTGCCCTTTGCTGGGGTCTAGACCTCTGCTGATTCTGCTACTGCTGCTGTCGAGGTCTAGGAGGTCATGATGGAGAACTAAATCCTCCTTTTTGTGGTGGTCTACGATAACTCTGCTGGTACTACTGCTGCCCACGACCCTGAAATTGGGGGCGTGATCCCTGCCCTCGTCCCTGTATCTCCTTAGCTATGTATGCCTTCTCAGTAGCATCACTCAATGTATGGGGGTCTGCCATGCGTACAAGCCCTGCTATGCTATGGTTCAATCCTCTGATGAACTTATGAACTAGGAGTTTCTCATCATGCAGATACTCCACATATCGAGACAACTTAGTGAATCTGCCTTCGTACTAAGCAACAATAAGCCCTCTCTGCTGAAGATCGTGAAACTCATTTATGTGACGCTGTATGTAGTGATCTAATAAATACCACATGTTGAAGTGCTCAATGAAGGTCTCCCAAGTGAGTGTGTCCAATGATAGATGATGCTTGCACTCCTTAGTGTGCCACCAAGTAGCTACTACATCTTGCAATAGGTGGACTGCCACACGTGCCTTCGTGTTGCCCTCATAAGGATGCAATGTGAAGCATCTGTCTAGACTAATGAGCCAAGCCTTAGCTTTGGCTCCCTCTGTAGTCTCAACGAAAATAGGGGGATTCAACCTCAACAAATCCCTGATGGGGTCTCCTTGGTGTCTATGTCCTCTAATGGGTTCCTCTGCATAATAATCATACAGCCTGTGAATGATCTGCTCCACTCGCACTGTCTCCTCACACCTATCATGATGTGGAGGGCTCCTGCTACGAACTTTGTAGGCTGATCCCACCTCCTCTACCGTCGTATCTGTTATCTCCACAAATGGCTCCATACGTGGTGCCTCTCGTGGCTTGACGCGGGGCTCCACACGTAACTCAACTTGTGGTTCCACACATGGCTCCTCTTACGGATCAACGCAGGGCTCAACACATGGCTCTATGTGTGGTGCATCTTTGGCCAGTGGTAGCTTATCTAACACTACCTATAGTGCTTGAAGTATTTGTGGTCCAATGTCTGGTATAGGTAGGATCTGTGGTATCGGTGGTGCCTGACCCTCTATCAAAGAATCACTGTGCACCTCGACAAACGCAGTGTGGTGTGATCGCACTCGCCGAATTTGTCAGGGAGACATCCTACAAAACAAGGTATTCACTAATTAATCAAATTTGTAGAATAAGTAATGTGCCCAAATAAGGCCAGTGTTTAAACTTGGCTCTGATACCAAATTTCATGCGCAAATTTCCCATGCGGTCACGACACGTGTCACACATGTCATATCTACATTTGTCATGTGGTCATGACATGAAATATAAAAAATTTACCACGCTTCCCTAGAAACCCCCTAGCACGCGTAATTGTGCTCAGTGGCGTTATGCATAAGGCGTAAACATGACAGTTGAAGGTGAGGTAATGCATTCACTTGTACATACCATTCGTAATGAAGGCCAATTAGGGGGTTGATGCGACATGGTTATCGTCGCCAATAGGGTTAGGATCAATGATCGAAACCCTAGGTTAACCTAAGTGAATGATGGGATTTTGACGTAAGTCAAAATCAGAAGCCAAAATTCTAGTGCATGACAAAATATAATTTAATACCAAAACCTAATGTCGATAACTGGCCAAAATAATAATTTAATCCTAAGCAAGGTTAAATTTCACTAACCTTGCAAAACCCTAAATTCTAGAAAAATCTGACAGCATAACGCCCCACGAGTGTGATTAGGCTTTATTATAATAAAACTAATTTTGATCGAAAGTGAACTGGGTTGGTTTTAAATTACCTACATCACACTAGTTAAATTAGTAGAATAGTTAAATAGGTTAATTAAAACATTTTTCAACAAAGCTCAATCAATTTGTTCTCCTTCACGTTTTCTATCAATAAGAGTTATCACTGCATCCTTTACATTATTCCTAATTTCTTGGTAGACTAAATCACGAAAGCATGTTATACTAACTTCACTTAGATAGTTTACTAGGTTTCCAAGTTGGATTAAAATGAAGTCTTTATTAAACTAATAGAATCGCTCTAGATGAAATTAAAAAGGAATATTAAATTAATAACAACTAAGTTGCCACTAACCTTGTTTGATAAAGGTTTGCAAGGCATAAATTAATTTCACTGATTTAAAATTATTTATGCTTCAATGGTTAAATTAATGCAACTAGATTGAATTATTAAAGTAACAATAACCCCTATGATAAATATCCACATGCAATAAGTAATTATAATTAAATCCAAACAACTTCCAAAACAATATTTAAATTGGGGAAATCTTAACTAGATTAATTACATCCCACTGCAAATTATTTAATTGAAACAATGTATATAATATGCTCTAACTTAATCACTATACTTTTTTAAAAAAGTCTCACCAATTACAATATTAAAATAAAACCCCAATATGTATTATAAATCTTTCCATTACTAAATATCCATCTCAAGTTAAATAAACAAAGCAAAAACCCATAAATCAAATCCATAAAGAGAGGGAAGGGAAAACAAAAAAATAATAAAATTAAATTTTTAAAACAAAACAATCTTGCCCTAAAAGCCTCTCAATAAAATAATAATATCCTTATGAGAGGGATGGAGAAAACCCTAGCCTCCATTCTTACTTGATTCCTCTCCTTCTTCCTCTCACATTCTCCTCTATTTTTTTTTTTTAGTTTGTAGGTTTAGTAGGGGAGCTCTCATGGATGTCTCACTATGAGAGGTATACACCTTTTGTATATATATATATATATATATATATATATATATATATATATATATACCACAATGTAAATAAGAAAGAGGGTTTGCAGGTGTTGGAGGACAAAGGCCAAATGATAGATACAAAGAGGAGTTCGGCGGCGGACTGTGGAGGGACCACAGTGGTAGGGTATCGGGAGTGTGGGCATCGGCGAAGGGAGTGGTGGATGGAGGCTGCAGAGGGTAAAGGGAGGACAGAGGTGTGAGGGTTGGTGGAATCTCCACGGGCGGCGGGTTTGGGAGTATTGTAGGGAAAGGGAAGTGTGGGGTGTGTGGGGAGGGGGTGGGGCCCCCACCCACATCGTACACAGTGGGGTGTGGGTGGGGGCTTTGCCCCCTCCCCACACCCATACACAAAACAGCGGCGGTGGGGGGGTTTGATCCCCCCCCCGAAACCCTTCCATTTTATTTTATTTAAAAACTGTAACAATAAAATACAGTTTGGTTAACATTCTTTGCACATCAATTTTTTTTAAAGGTTTATATATATATATACACACACACACACACACACACACACACACACACATAAAACACAGTTTCAATCAAAAACCTCAATTTATTATTTACTACAATATAACAGTAGTAACAAGGAAATAAATAAATAAATAAATATATATATATATATACACACACACACATTGTTGTATACACAGTTACAATTATTTTTTTTTCTAAAAAAGTAGTAAATAAAGAATGTCAAATTGGTGTAAATATATATTTATATACATATATACATTCTAATATATATATATATATATCTGTGTGTGTGTGTGTTTATATATAACTGTATTTTCAAATATATATGTTGTTCCAAATCTCACAGTTTTTTTTGAATGTATTAAAGCAAAAGAAGCACATTTTTTTTATAACAGATTTACATAGAGTAAATGAACATTTTTAAAAAAAAAAACATATTTCCACATAATCAACTCTTCAATTGATCTATTCATTTAAAAAAAATTAAATAAATGCATTTAATTAAATCCTTCAAACAACATCAACAACTAAATTTCATTCTCATAAGAGAAATGTAAAATTTACTTTTTGACTCACAACAATAAAACAGCAACTATCCCTTTTTGTTAAATTAAACATACAAGTGAAACCAATATAAACAAGCTTATCTTTTAGGGCTCTACTTTTCTATAAGTCATAAGACATTTAAAATCTGCAAACTAATTCTTCTATTTTCAAATGTAAATAGTTTATTTCGACACAAGTAAAATCATACTCTCACAACATGAGAGAGAGAACAAGATTCTCCTCTTTTGAAATCCAAAAATGATACAAAAGCCTAACATGGCCATGCTCTCTCAAGAGCTAAAAAAAGTAAGTTAACAACTCTTAAGAACAATGATATTTTCTTCAACTTCACATAGCTCCAAATAACCTGCAAAGACACAACAAACTGCTCTCCTCCCTACCATTGACTCACTCATGAATCACCCCTAAGCCAGGAGGTCATCCTCACACAAGGTAAGCACACACCACTTCACAACAACTTCATTCAACACAACAGCAAGAATACTCCCATGGTTTTCACGTAACAACAACTCACTCAAGATAAGTTGAATGGGGTAAGGGAGTGGACATCACTCAACTCGAGAGTACCACTCCAAAAATTCCCAAAACATAAATCCCTCAAGGCCTCAAGCCCACACATATAAACATGACTTCACAACTTTCTCTTGGCTCTCAAGCCATATCTCAAATTTCTCATATACACATATTGTTCAAAATTCCCAATTTGCCCTCAAGGCTAAAATTGCATGAAACCAAGGATGTGACCCTGAGGAGGTTCACTCCTCCCCCACCCCACACATGTTGAGCATCTTCTCCCAAGTAGGAGAGGCTCTCACAACTCCCATACCAAATTTTTCCACAACAACAAAGTGCAACAACAAAATGAAACTCACACACACACCACATGCAAGTAAAGAAAATGGATAAGGAAAGGCATTTGCCTTGATTCCTACCTTATAAAGCCCAAATGGAAGATAGTTGAGAAGAGCTCCTCTAACTCCTTCTCCAAGTTAAGCCACCAATTTCCCTCTAACTTTTTCCCCAAAAGAATTAAAATTAAAAATTGCCAAAAATTCAACAACCCCATTCCTCCCTTCAAGAGGGATTAAAATAGGCTCTTCTCATGAGCCTTGAGGAATGGGGAGGTGACACATGTCACCTCCTCACCCCTCCTCCCAACTACAAGCAAGACTCTTGCAATGGGGTGGTGACACATGTCATTCACCCACCCCACCAAGTCTTTCTCCCTTCCACTTGTCCTCTCTTAAACATGTGGGAGAAAAAGGTGGAGCTTAAGAAGGAGTGGGTGCCACATGTGCCCCAGTCCTCTACTCCTAAGAAGGACCACTCAATCCCAAGGTACCCTCACCAATTGTGGGAGAGGCTTGGAGTTGAGTTCTCCACAATTAAGGGGTCTTGAAGACTCCCCCAAGCTAGGGAAGAGGAAAGGAAGAGGTTGAGTGTTTGAGCCACTCATCCTCTCCCTCCCAAGCTTCCATTTTAGTCACTTTACTTCAGGGTGAAGTTAAAGTGACCAAATGGACGTTTACCTAAGGTTACATAAGCCCAAATGTCCCCTAGATCCTAGGGGTACAACCCAGGGTCAAGTTTAACCCATTATGAGCACCAAAGGTTGAGTAAAAACACATAAAGAGGGATCATAAAAATTATAACTCAAAAATAGAATTCAAATGAAACTACAACTTACAACACCAATTAGAAATCAATAAAAGAAAGGCAGACCTAACCCAGCTAACACTATGGAACAACATTACAAAATTTTATCATGCAAACATAGTTGATCTTGGTTCCTATTGGAACTAGATCGGCTTCACACGTGAAAACAACATAGTGTGTGGGATGATCTCTGAGTATCTGTGGCTTTGTTAGAAATACCTGCGCACTCAAACAAAATGTTAATCTGACATGTATATGATAGCTGAAGCAAAGTGAAACAAGCACATACAACATCACATGTTCATATAAGCATCAAGGAAACCACATTATAATTAAATTCTAAATTCTGCATTTCAAAAATCCATCCTAGGATAGAATCACATAATAAATTTCTAACTAACCATCACATGAATAATATCCCAATAACATCATAATATAAACCATATGTCTAACATCAATAGTGAACCAATATCAAGGTCAAATCACATCATAATCCTGCTAAACATAATAAATCCACATAAAGCATAAAGTCTAATAGTCCTGAAATTTAGGATCAACAGTCCCACAAGTCTAGTAAGTATCACCAATAGTAAAATAAAGTAGTCAAATATAAGGGAATGAAAAGGTAGGCCTCACATCAAGAAATACTTTTTTAGAAGTTTGTAGAGACCCTTTGGTACTTGAGAAAATAATGCCCAAAACATAAATATATTCACTTGTAGTCAATCAAATATTATGTCATGAGGAGGACCACTTCCATTGTTACATCACCCTATTAACATAAGAGTATAGTAGCTTGGACTATATATTACCATAGACCAAACCTTCCAACCCAAATAATAATATATCTTTAATCAAAAGTCTTTTTGATGAAGATTTTATAGCTCATTAACATGTAGAAGTGGTAAAAATTTATCTTATTTTTATTATTAAAAATATTTTTGGTTGTTGAACTATTTAATGTATGAATATATCCTCTAGAACCACTTAATATCAATATTCATAATTGCACCCTCATGCTTGGGACTTGAAGTTGCTTCTACTTGTGTCCATACTCGTTTAGATACATTTCCTAGCCTTTTTCTTATCTCCATCATTTTCTGTTTCTGTCTATTCAAATTTGGCATGAGGATATTTTTTTCATAAAATTAATTCGAATATATATTATTATTTTATTTGAAAGGAATGACATTTTAAGGAATTTTTTAGGGATTTTTTTATTTTATTTGAGATAATAGTGCCTAAAAAATAAATATTTTCTTCTACAATCAATTAACCACTATGTCACTAGGAGGACTACATCCATTATGGCATCATTGTGTTAAGATAAGAATCATGGTAATTGCAATATATATTATTAACCAAATGTTCCAACCAATACAATAATAGTGGAAAATTTCCACTACTATTTATTTTTATCCATTGCTCCACACTTACAATTTAAATGTAACGGTCAAATTAACATACCCATGTCCTTTCCCATTTAGTTACGTGTACATGTAAACACCAAAATCATGCACAGCCTCCACGAGGACCCCTATGATGAGTCACAATCCTTGTCATGTACATGTAAGAATGAAATAACGTCCTCTCAATAGCAATTATCTTGGTGATGTGTGTTTTCTTCCTCCTTGTGTTGTTTCCCCTTTGTCGTTTTCTCTCTCTCTTCACTTTTGACACTTTTTCAACACATGTCTATTTGTGTTTCCTATTGGTGCCTACATGGATATTCAGGTTTCAAGCATGTTAATTTGCAGCCACCTTTAATAAAAAATCCATGAAATTTTAAGTCTGTTGGCCTTCATATTTTTATGCATTTATATACAAAGGGGTTTTGTATGTACAAGTGCAGTTATACAATGGCAGGTTTGCAGAATCTTCAATCAGCCTTCAAAAAATGAAAAAATTGGTTGTATGCATTTCACAATGCATATCGGGCTTAAAAAGGGTGCATATACATTGAGGAATCTATCATAGATTTTAGGAATATTCCCTGCTTGTATATCGGGTTGCATGTAAATTTTGTGTTGTATGTTCAGACATACAACAACTAGATACAAAGGAAAACATGCAAAGAAAATATACATTGGCGGGCATGCATTCGCTACAGTGAAAAAGGGTTTGTATGTGTGAGATGCAAGTGCAATATACATTCACCACATACAGCGGAAAGATACATTGGCTGATGCATATACAATGAAAAGATACAAGGGGTCTTGTATATTCGGCAACATACAAAGCATAATGTATATGCGATATGCATTCGTCGTATGTGAAGGAAAAAGATGTACAAGGCCGATATACAAGTGATGGGGCCCGTAGACATAAAAGGGTCATTGTATCTCCAACATACAAGTCGCAATGTATATGCGACATACAAGCAGAGGGCAAAGGGGGAGATACATTTGGTGGGGCCCGTGGATATACAAAGGAAGTTGTATGTTCGAACATACAAGGGAACATACATTCTTAATGTGCATGACCCGGATCTGAAGAGGTTTGCAATGTAATTGATAAAGGCTCAAGTCCGATGAATGTATGTTTTGGCTTGTATGCTCGCATTGTATATGCAATATACAAGGCGAACATACAATGGAGTGATATACAAGCTGGATCTGAAATGGGCATGCATTCCAATTGATAAATAGGTTTGAGGTCCGTGGTACGTATATTCGCATTTGTATATGCGATATACAAGCCAATGAGCATACAATGAAAATATACAATGTGGAATGTGAAAGTCAAGATGCAAGCCAAATTTCAAGAGGGTATACATTCTGAGTGATAAATGAGCAGGAATCCGCGGCTTGTATGTTCCATATGTATATGCAATATACAAGAATATGTGCATGGGGGAGATACAAGCCAGACCCGATGGTGAGTTTAAATATGTTTCATAAGGGTTTGGGGTCTGACTTGTATTTTTGAGATTGTATGTGTATACAATTGCATGTAAGTGACGAAAAGGGCAAAATCAGAATTGGAAAAGTCAGCGATAGGAACATAGGGTGCCTACGTGGCATAATTTCGTTGGCTGGTGACTTTTCAAAGTATTTTGAGGTCGTGGATTTCAGCGACGAGGGAAATCGATGGTTCTGTTTCAAAGATTTTCGGCGATGGATTTTCTTTGTTTCTGTAACTATTTTTTGAACGGGAAAACTTCAGGGGTATGTTACTGCTGCATTTCCAAGGGGCTGCTGTAGGTTTGGCCATTAATGGCGAAATCACAGAAGGTATGGGTCGATGATTGATAGGAACCTACCTAATCTGTAAGGAAAATCTCCAGTCAATGGCTCAGTTCCTGATTCTACCTGCTCCCTTCCTTCTCTCTGCCTAGAACATTGAATGATTTGGGCTCCATTCTTGGTGCATTGTATTTTGGCAAAATTTTGAGAGTGCCATGTAATTATTGCTGAGTACACAGTCTTGCTATAAAATGCAAATTGTGTCACTCATTTTAGGTTGTTGAAAACTAGACAAACTTTGGTGTTGTGATAAGATACAACTTCATTGGTGGCTCTATTTTGGGTGTCTTGTGAGTTTATGAATCATATGTTATATGTTTTATGCATAAATTTACTGTTTTCATGTCATTTTATATGAGTAATAATTCATTGCATGTATTCTGTTATTTGTCTCCAAATTGAATGTTTTCTTCTTCTGAATATAAACAACTAAGGCGTGTTTAAGATTCTAGGACATAGGTTCGCTATGTTGAATGCTTAGTCTTTTACTTCTACTCAAGGAATAGATTAAATGTTTTGGGTTAAGTGTTGGGAAGAATATATTGCAGTGAGGATGTTTGTAATCAGAGATAACTGAATACTCAGTTTTGGGAAGTATCTGTAAGGTAGACACTAAAAATCCCCTTGAAATCTAGTCATTGATATATGTTTATGCTAACCATTGACATGTGTATGTCTATTGACTCTGAGCCCTGAGATAGGCACCGATCCAATCTTGTATTGAGGTTACAACCAAGGTCCTAGTTTTGCATCCAAATACTAACAATCAAACTCAAACTTCAAATACAAACCTTTAGGTCATTAGAAGTAGTTTTAGGATCAAAATCCTCTATCTCACAATTGAACATAAGCCCAAAGGTAGCCCCTCTACACTTATTCTACAGTTTTGGTCTGGGTATAAGAGGATTCGTCTACTTTGTATCAACATCCCGACAAGTTCATAGATGCATTTCATGGATGTTGAATAGGGAATACCCACCTTGGTTCTGCATAGCCTAAAGAAGAAGAGGAGATATTTATAGAGTCTATCTCCTGTACTGTTGACCCTTGGCCTGGGAATCATGTTGATCAATGATGGCTACCTTGTAGGGATAACTGGGAAAAAGTATCTAGTTTAAAAAAAAATCCAACAGATTTGGTGACTCTGCTGGGGAACAAGAGTCAAATAGTGTGAAGTCATTGCTGCATATTGGGTTCTTTCATGTGAATAATGGTTTTTGCTGGTGGTATGAACTCAGAAAAATAGTTGTTCTTTGATGAGCTTTCACTTGTTTGAAAATTGTATCCTCTTTGGAGAGGTGGCAACTCTGCAAAAGTTCTTAATGCACATGAAATGTTGATGTATGTTGTTGTGAGAAAAAATTATGTTCAAGACTTCAGCATCTAGATGAGAAAAGGTACATGGCTCCTTCCCACTTGTATTTGTTATTTTGTTGCATAAGCTGAATGCCAAGGGTAAGCCTTAGGTCTTAGGTAGACATAGAATGTCTAAGATTGAAATTTTCATGAATCCAAGTATGTATGTGCCCATGCTCAGCCAAGAGGGGGATGAAATGTTGTGTAAAAAAATTGAAGAAATAAAGAATAGGTTGATATCCTTAGAGGCTAGGCAGGCTCAGTTAAATATTAACCCTGTTATGTCTGCCAGTCAAAATGCTGAACCTCTTGTTAGCTCTTTTGATCCTTTGTATGACCAACTAGATTTTTCATGGGTTGATTATGAAGTTAAAAGTATGCCCGCTTAGATTTATAATCAGATGCCTAGATTTAGTGGTCACAATGTGTGTGATGGGGGTGCACATATCCAAAACTTTCATAGCTTTATGGAGAAACACTCATTTAGGATGAGGATATGTGGATGAGGTTTTTTGTTAGATCCATTGGTGCAAGAGCTAGGGATTGGTATTGAGCTCTCCAAAGAGATCCTTTGCATGTTGGGATGAACTTGTTGGCTATTTTAGAAAAGAATTTGCAAGAGAACCTGCTGATCTCGTTGCAAGATTAATGGAAATTAAAAGACAAGATGAAGAGCCCAGTATTGATTTCAGTCATAGATTTGTAGTAGCCCTCTCACAAATCCCTAAAAACTTTGGACCTGATACTTCAGCCTGCATTGGCATATTCTTTGAAGCTTTTGAGGAGGGCTCTAGTGCATTGTTGAAGCAATTCAAGATAACAGGTATGCAGATGGCATACAAGTTTTTAGAAAATACAGAAAAAATTAGGAATGAGCACATACTAAATTCCCTGTCCACAGGCTTTGGGATGAGTAGCAGTTGTGTAGCTACAAATGACCAAATGATTAAGGCATCATGTGAAGATAAATATGAAAATGTAAATATAGAAGTTGAGACTACCATGTTTCAACATAATGCTGATAACAATGCTCAACTAGATCGTTCACTAGTGAATGATGCCAATGAGAGGATCATTGATGACTCCCAAGTTGAGGTTAAGGTATTTGGTTCTGATAACAATGATGAGGTTATGGACAACAATGAATATTTGTTTGACTAGGTTTGTGGAGATGATTGTGAGTATTGTGCACAGGATAGAGAAGAGATAAGCAAACAATGGAGCAATTCCAAGTTTGAATCACTGCCTTACATTCAGACACATGGAGATGATGAAGAGCAATCAGAGATTGAAAGAAGTAGTAGTGTTGAGCATGATTGTTCTTTTATTGATTATGGTTTTGTTTATGACACATAGGCTGATACTCCTCCACAAAGAGAATTCACTGATAATGAAAATGCATGTTTGGCTGCCCATGAACCAGTGGCATGCCATAATGAAGTTGAAACACTTGGATCAACCCTTTTTGATACATATAATGATGAGGATCTGTTTGAGGATGATGGAAATCAAGGCACTGTTATGGATAAGGATTCTAAATTTCATCTTGATGAAAGAGAGACCAACATACATCATAAAGATTGTTACAAAGATGTGCCAGAGTTTGAGCTTTTCTAGTTTGGTGCAGCTGATGATTGTGTGCATAAAGTGCACAAATATGAATGTGAAAGTTTCTTCTTTGATGTGCCAGCTTATGATAAAATGAGACCTGATAATTCTAGCTACATGGTGGACTTTGGGTGCTTTCAGTTTTTAGTCTAGCTAGGAGATCATTTTACAATGCATATTGCTGATATAGATGATGATGAGTGTTATATGTTGTATGACAATGCATTGTTTGATAAATATAACATTCACATGTTGTTTGATGCTGACGGTTGTTTGCATAGGTTGACAGAGACAAGCTAAATAAGATGGTTGGATATGCAAATGACAAGGGTTGTTTGTGGGTAAATCATGGCAATATCTTCAGGCTTGACCCAGTGAGATTAGAAGAAAATCAAGTGTTTGACAGAGGAAAATTCTAGTTTTTCCTTTTTGGTGGCCTAGGGCCACCAAGTAAATTTTAACTAAATATAATTTGTGATGCAGGTTGATGCAATGTTCGACTCAGTTGCCCAATGGATAAGGGACTGGTCTGCATCCCAGAGATCTATGGTCCTTGCCATGCCTGCAAGAGGCATGCGTCCCCAGACAAAGCCAGTGTTGGTGCCTGCATGGATATTCAGGTTTCAAGCATGTTAATTTGTAGGCACCTTTAATAAAAAATCCATGAAATTTTAAGTCTGTCGGCCTTCATATTTTTATGCATATATAAACAAAGGGGTTTTGTATGTACAAGTGCAGTTATATAGTGGCAGGTTTGTAGAATCTTCAATCGGCCTTCAAAACATGAAAATTTTGGTTGTATGCATTTCACAATGCATATCGGGCTTAAAAAGGGTGCATATACATTGAGGAATCTATCGTAGATTCTGGAAATATTCCCCGCTTGTATATCGGGTTGCATGTATATTTTGTGTTGTATGTTTAGACATACAATGGCTAGATACAAAAGAAAACATGCAAAGAAAATATACATTGGTGGGCATGCATTCGCTACAGTGAAAAAGGGTTTGTATGTGTGAGATGCAAGTGCAATATACATTCGCCACATACAACAGAAAGATACATTGGCTAATGCATATACAATGACAAGATACAAGGGGTCTTGTATATTCGGCAACATACAAAGTAGAATGTATATGTGATATGCATTCATCATATGCAAAGGAAAAAGATGTATAAGGCCGATAAACAAGTGATGGGGCCCACAGACATACAAGGGTCACTGTATCTCCAACATACAAGTCACAATGTATATGCGACATACAAGCAGCAGGCAAAGGGGGAGATACATTTGGTGGGGCCCGCAGATATACAAAGGAGATTATATGTTTGAACATACAAGGGAACATACATTCTTAATGTGCATGACCCAGATCCGAAGAGGTTTTCAATGTAATTGATAAAGGCTCAAGTTCGATGAATGTATGTTTTGGCTTGTATGTTCGCATTATATATGCGATATACAAGGCGAACATACAATGGAGCGATATACAAGCTGGATCTGAAATGGGCATGCATTCCAGTTGATAAACAGGTTTGAGGTCCATGGTATGTATATTCGCATTTGTATATGCGATATACAAGCTGATGAGCATACAATGAAAATATACAATGTGGAATGTGAAAGTCAAGATACAAATTGGATTTCAAGAGGGTATACATTCCGATTGATAAATGAGAAGGAATCCGCGGCTTGTATGTTGCATATGTATATGCAATATACAAGAATATGTGCATGGGGGAGATACAAGCCGGACCCGATGGTGAGTTTAAATATGTTTCATAAGGATTTGGGGTCTGACTTGTATTTTTGTGATTGTATGTGTATACAATTGCATGTAAGTAGCGAAAAGGGTGAAATCAGAATGGAAAAGTGAGTGATAGGAACACAGGGTGCCTATGTGGCACAATTTCATTGGCTGGCAAATTTTCAAAGTATTTTGAGGCCGTGGATTTTAGCAATGGGGGAAATCGACGGTCTTGTTTCAAAGATTTTCGGCGATGGATTTCCTTTATTTCTGCAGCTATTTTTTGAGTGGGAAAACTTCAGGGGCACATTGATGCTGCATTTCCAAGGGGCCACGATAGGTTTGGCCATTAATGGTGAAATCACAGAAGGTATGGGTCGATGATTGAAAGCAACCTACTTGATTTGTAAGGAAAATCTCCAGTCGGCGGCTCAGTTCCTGATTCTACCTGCTCCCTTCCTTCTCTCTACCTAGAACATTGAATGATTTGGGTGCCATTCTTGGTGCATTGTATTTTGGCAAAATTTTGAGAGTGCCATGTAATTATTGCTGAGTACACAGTCTTGCTATAAAATGCAAACTATGTCACTCATTTTAGGTTGTTGAAAACTGGACAAATTTTGGTGCTGTGATAAGATACAACTTCGTTGTTGGCTCTGTTTTGGGTGTCTTGTGAGTTTATGAATCATATGTTATATGTTTTATGCATAAATTTACTAGTTTCATGTAGTTTTATATGAGTAATGCTTCATTGCATGTATTTTGTTATTTGTCTCCAAATTGAATGTTTTCTTCTTCTGAATCTAAACAGCTAAGGGGTGTTTAAGATTCTAGGACATAGGTTCACTATGTTGAATGCTTAGTCTTTTACTTCTACTCAAGGAGTAGATTAAATATTTTGGGTTAAGTGTTGGGAAGAATATATTGCAGTGAGGATGTTTGTAAGCAGAGATAACTATATACTCAATTTTGGGAAGTATCTGTAAGGCAGACACTAAAAATCTCCTTGAAATCCAATCATTGATATATGTTTATGGTAATCATTCACATGTGTATGTTTATTAACTCTGATCCTTGAGATAGGCACCGATCCAGTCTTGTATTGAGGTTACAACCAAGGTCCTAGTTTTGCATCCAAATACCAACAATCAAACTCAAACTTCAAATACAAACCTTTAGGACATTAGAAGTAGTTTTAGGATCAAAATCCTCTATCTCACAACTGAACATAAGCCCAAAGCTAGCCCCTCTGCACTTATTTTACAGTTTTGGTCTGCGTATAAGAGGATTCATCTGCTTTGTATCAACATCCTAACAAGTTCATAGATGCATTTCATGGATGTTGAATAGGGAATAACCCCCTTGGTTCTGCAGAGCCTAAAGAAAAAGAGGAGATATCTATAGAGTCTATCTCCTATACTGTTGGCCCCTGGCCCGGGAATCCTGTTGATCAATGATAGCTACCTTGTAGGGATAACTAGGAAAAAGCATCTAGTTTGGGCAAAAATCCAACATTTCCTATGCTTGCGACCATATTCCTAAGCGGTGTATACATCTTGTAGGTGTGTTTTCACCTTTCCCCAGTGTTTTTCATCTATTCGCACCCTAATAGGCCTTCTAGAGGTCTTCCCAAGCCATCTCCCGCTTTTGGTTTTTAGTTTCACTCAACCATTCCAAAACTCCCCCTATTATTTCCAGATCTCCCCTAGGAGATCCTACTTTTGCAAGTGGAGTTTTGGTTTTTGACCTCTATTTGACCTGTTTCTGGATGTATATCCCCTTCTTTTCTCCCCCTCTTTCATCTCCCATCCATGGACTTTCACTCTGGTGCCCTCCTCTGAGGGTTACGCATGGGTCACCCCCAGGCAACCTTGACTAGTGAAAGGGGCGACCCATGGGTGACACTTTCATGTTTCTAGCTACAAGTTCACTAGAGTTTCTAGCTCAAAATAACTCTCTTTTCACCCATTTTTCTTCCTATTTGCATGGAATTTAGTGCCAAAGATAGACATAACTATTTCATGCACCCACACATGCATATTTAGCTCTTTTTATCTTTAGTTATCAATTCAAGAATTCCCATGCATTCTCATGAATTCCTCTTTCTTCACTTCTTCTTGAGTGATAAGCTTTTACTAGGTAGATCACTCAAATTTTAGCCCAGATCACTCTTGTGTCTTCTAAGTTAACTCTTCAATCAAATTGTGTTAACTCTTCTTCTTCTTCACCTCTCATCTCTTCTTCTAACCTATAAATACCCCCTCCCTCAAGCACAAAGGGAGGCAATTTCATTTGTACACATAGTTCTTGTAGGTTATTGCTCTCCAAATCAAGCACTCTCATACTCATACATGACATAGGAGCCTTTTACTTTTATTTGTTATCTCATCTAGCTTTCATACAAGCTCATTTGCATCCATGCACTGTTCACATCACAAGCCATAGTGCTCATCGAGCTCATTTCAAAGCTTCAAAGGTTCTTTTGCTTCCCTTTTCTTATTGTCGCTAAGAGGATAACCCCGTTGCTACAAGAGGATTAGAGGTTGCCTATACAAGGATATCTGAGGGTAGTGGAGGCTCATGCATCTCCAGGTTCCTTCATACTTTGTTTCATTTCATAGTAATTAGATAATCAAAACTTTGCTCTTGGGATAAGTAAATACATGTTACTTTTTCCTTGACAGGCTAAGTAGATTTGCATTGTTAAATTATTTTCCCTTTCCAAATTCATAGATTAAAATTAATTTCCTTTCTTAGATTAGATTGATCTACCTATTCAGGAAATAAACAAAGACATAGACTACATTGCATTAGGTAACTTCTGTTGATAACTGAGAGGGGGGGTGAATCAATTATCCTAATTATTTCTGCTTTACTGAATTTTCTTATTAATCAATGTAGCATTAATTCAAATATGCGAACATAACCATGAAATGGAAATACACATGACACAATATTTTGATGTGGAAACCCTGTTAAGGGAGAAAACCACGGGGTGATTAACCCAAGATTGTATTCTCTATTAGAAGAATGGAAATACAAAATGACACTTGCTAATTAGGGCTCACTGCCCGAGCACACTGCTCACAAGAGGCACACTGCCTATAAGAGACACACTGTCTACAATATATAAAGAGTGTAATATAATACTTGAACTGGTAAGGAGCATCTACATATGCTGGAGTTCAGTTCTGGTTAGGCTCAGTACACTGATCTGCTGCACTTCATCTTTCTTCTTCTTTTGTGCTGCTCTTCTTTCACATACCGGACCTTTCTTACTGCTTTCACTCTACTCTATTTCTTTTCTTTGCACTTACTCAATACACCACACACACTCTCATATCTAAATCAATCCTATATATATATCCGCACAAGTGATTTCATCACCTTTCTAGTCGGCATCCAGAACAGTTAATAATCTCCTCAAACTCTGATCTGTTGGTTGAATCCTTGCACACCAAGTAATGCGGATCAAGGATATACTTGTATAATTCATCAATCATGTTGGCCAATCATAACTTATGCCTTAATAACCTTTACCATCATCAGTAACACATTCGGAATGATGTCTGATGTTCTACCAATCAGTTCTTCCTCTGTCCACACTGTCAATCAGGAACCTGATACTCAAGTATTCATATCTTTTTCTTTATCTACCACCGGAGGCTAAATCCTTGGAATCTATTAGTCAAGGTAGTCCTCTTGACTTCCCCAAATCCACACTTCACCAAGATACTTCCACTGAGGGATCCTGACCTAACTGTTAGACCTCACCACATGCTCTGTTCTTGCTTACCGGACTAGAACATTCTTCATTCTGACTTCCGGAAGAGACACCCCATGTCCTGCGGATGTGTGGGATGAACTTTGTTGCCATCAATGACAACAATCATGAATCCATATAGTGTCTCTTGCCAACAATCTCCCCCTTTGGCATTGATGGCAACACTTAGTGAAAAATGACCAAGTGTTTATACTATGAACCCCCTTGGCTGATGTTCTATTTTTATATACATTTTTTGAAGCTCCCCCTTAGTTGGATTCCTCATTTTTCACTACTCTTCACTCCCCCTTTGACATCAATGGCAAAGGGTAGGGTCTACATACCAAAATTTTTAAAATTTTATCTGCATAAGTATATAAATATGGAATACTTACATATATTGAAGTATGTCTGCAAAAGTTGTTTTCAATTGAGTGAATTTTGTAGCCCAATTTTGCTTCATTCTGTCCAAAATTGATATATGACCGCTCAACAGGAATGCAAATGCATCTACCCTTTTTAGATCTGTTGGATCATTGGTCCGGGCTGTGATTTGAGCTTCTTTTATGGCCTCATGCATGGCCTCTAACTTAGGGACAATTATCCCTCTGAGCTCACTCAACCTACTGATTCTATTTTTCTTCTCTTTTTCAAGCTTCTTAATTTCATTCAAAACTGTAACCGTTTGACATTCTTGATTTATTATGGATGTAGTAAGTG
The DNA here is from genome assembly GCA_027924645.1 of Cunninghamia lanceolata. Lineage (NCBI taxonomy): Eukaryota > Viridiplantae > Streptophyta > Pinopsida > Cupressales > Cupressaceae > Cunninghamia > Cunninghamia lanceolata. Next base: position 2,187,989 of record BSBN01001054.1, read on the forward strand.
GATCAAAATTTTGAGAAAGTTTTATCAGTTTATCCTCATGTTCTTTCATTTTCTTCTCAATCTACACTGTTGTTTTAGACCAGGATATACAAAATTTGTATACATCACCTCCATCCTTAAGGGCATTTTCCAAACTTTTTATCCCAATACCCATAACTCTTTTGTCATTTGATATTTACCCTTGCAGCTCTGAGAATCTCTTATCCAAAAATTCTTTCCTGACCTTCTCCTCAGCTGATTTCTCTAGAGAATTAAAATGTTTGCTAACACTATTGATTAGAGTTTTGAGATTACCGAAGGAAGAGGCTATGGGATCCTTTTGAAAAGATGGCATGATCTTTTCCAGCACTCCGGATGCTACCTCTATAAGCTCACAGTCTTCCATGTGAGATTTCAGTAGTTTCTCTTTATCCTTCGCATTTGCAAATGAAGCTATCTTCATTGTTTGTATCGGAGATAGAGTCAAAATCTAATGGTCCTTTTAGTAATTCTGGTTCATCCATCTCATTAGTTTCTTTTGTCAAGAAGTCCTTGATAGATTCTACGGTGTCTCTTGCCGGAGACAGATTCTTCTTCTCTTCTGCAGTGTCACTTATGTTCTTTTCAGCTTGACTTCCTTCTTTACTTTTCACCTCTTTTTCTTCCTCTTTTATTACTTCTTCTTCTTTAGATCTAGGGTCAATAGGGGAATTCGGAGGAGAAATGTTAGTCTGTTCATGGGCCACCTCTTCCGGAGAAGAGGATTCCAAGTCCTTAGCTATTTCTGCACCGGTATTTATTACATCTTTTGTCATTTTCTTAGTAGACTCTTCTGCAACACTTGTGGTCGAGGGGTCAGTACCCAAGTCCTTTTTAATTGGAATGTTGAATCTTTTGAATGCATTCCAGAGGATCTCTTCTGTCTCTTTTGCAACTTTGTCAGTCTCTCCGATCATAAGTTGATTCATCCTTGCTTTGCTCCTGAACTCATCCTTACAATCTTTGAATACCATATTTATTTTCTTGGGATCGATTGAAGGATATAGTTGAATTGCTATCTATTCCCAAATTTCTAGGTCTTTGGCTTGGGCATTGTTCTTTCTTATTTCTAGTTCCTTCTCCAAGATTTTGGGGATCAGAGATATAATTTCAATAAATGCTTTGTTGTAGATATTTAGGTATCTGACCGTGGCATCTTGCAATATTTTCTAATCTACTTTACCATAATCATCATAGAACTCAATCATTGGCTGAAGATTTCCATCCACTGTGACTGATTTGATTATGTCATCAATGTGAAGAGTGGGTTTTTCAACATATTCCTCTGTCTTTTCTTCTTCCTTTTGTCTGGTAGAGGGTTCACCAGATGTTTTCTTAATTTTCTTCACTTTCCTGATTTCTTCATTAGATTCAGTCTCCTCTTCATCCTTTTGACTGGCATAAGCCCTTGTGGCTTTTATCTTTGTTCTTTTATCTCCTTTGCCGGATAATTTTGCTTCCAGTTTTGATGGCCTTGAGCTTTTGGTAGTGGTAGGCGTAGATCTCTTTGATGATCTGGTCTGGGTGGAGGATTTTACTGGAACACTTTCCTCACTTTTCTTTTATACCTTTTTCTTCTCTTCCTCAGCCCTTTCCACCTTTTCCCTGTTGGCATCAAGTGCCTCCTTTGATATGCCAAAGCCTTTTGCAACATCTTCAACTTCTTTTCTTACCTTCCTCTTGATCTCTGGTTATCTGAGTTCCACATGAATCTTTACACTCAGCTCCTCAAAGGTTCCAAACCTTTCTGCCTTTGGATCCTTTGGCTGACTTAGCATGTGTTGAACATGCAGCTCCACATTTTGTTCATCAACTTCATACCCCATAGGCATGATCCATATAGTTCTTGGTTCTACTGCCTCCATTAGGCACTGATCAGTCTCTACCATAAAGCATATTGTGTCTTTGTATTTCTCGATAAGAGACTGGGGAATTCTTTCTCTTGCTTGCATCATGTTCTGAAAATTCTTGAAATATCCCCACAGGGCTGTATTTCTTGCTTTAGCATCCCCAAGCCCATGCAAATAGTCTCTGATTTGGATGGCAACCGGTTTGTCATTCTGCCATACCCAGCCATTGGATCCGGGAAGCTCATTCATGTAATAAAAGAATAGGCAGAGTATTAAGCCACCATACTTGAAGGAGTTCTTCTTATCCCTCTTAATCTTTTGCAGAATTTCCAAAAGTTGACTTAGAAGAAGATCACACAGATCATAGTCAGCATTTTCTTTTAGCATTTGATAGGCTGTGTAAACTGCAGTTCTCGGTACTGAATTTTCCCTACTGGAGTGATAAATCTTGTAACCAATTATCATGGATGCAAATTTGACATCCGGTTCAGTGATGTCTTCAATTGTCATAGCTCTCTTGTCAAATTTTGATATGGTTGCATCACTTACTATCTGATTCTTGACAGATTTGAGAACAGGTATTCCACCGGACGAGTGCAGACCGGTTACTACCCTAATTGCATCTTTGGTGATCTTAAATGGTTTAATCAACCATCAGAAATTGTCATGCACTCTACTCAACACATACCAAACCCATTCATCTTCTTCAAAACAGGGGAAATGAATGCACTGAGCAAAATGCTTATCCCAGATGGCTTTATACAGAGGTTTAATCTCAAAAGAATCATCTATTAACTGTTTGTGATAGATATCCACTAACTTTGATTCACCAAATTCTTCAATATTCACGTGTATGTAAACCCTAATGTCCTCTGTATGCAACACACCATGCGGAACACTGGAAAATGCTCCTAGGGGATCTACTTCAAAAGATTTGTATGGATGTTTCTTGAATTTGGAGTGAGGCCTATCCGAGATTTTTACAATATTTGGGGTACCCATCATTCAAGGATTTATATAGAGATATTTGATAATGGAGAATACCTTTTGCACCTTTCGGTTTCACGAAGTTAGCCAGATCGATTTCTGGATGAATTAACTTCTGCAAAGGATCTTTGATGAGCTTAAGGAATTTTGTTGCAGAGCTTCACTTTTCATTTCTTCTTGAATGCAGAATGAACAAATGCTTAATGAGAAAACCCTTATATTGCTCCACAAACCCTAATGTCAGGTTGCAATAAATGTTTGACCTAAGTTATTCTGGTTTGTCTTATTCTAATGACTTGAAGAACTAGATCAATCCTAATCTTTTAAACATCTTGCGGATCTTCCAAATCTTAACCATATTTTATTTGGATGTTTCCCTTATGAACCCTTTAATCCATAACTCTTCTTGTGCCAGTTTTGGCACCAATTGACTGGCTGGGGGAACAAGGTTTTCTTTATGTCTCCCCCTGAGCCAGAGCTCATCTTTTTAATTTTCGGAAGGAATATCAGCACCAGAGTCTGGTGCGAATCCATCCCCTTCATTCTCTGTACTTTTCTTCACCCAAATCTTGTTCATCTCCCTTTGAACTTCATCTACATTCACTTTTTGTTTTCCCTTATCTTGATTCTGATTATGATGTACCTGACCTCTTTTGTCCTGATTCTTGCTTCTACAGAATTTTGCAATATGATCAGATCTATTGTAAATTTGGAAAACAACATTTCTTTGCATATTTGATTGATATCCTTTTGATCTGCATTGATTAGCCATATGACCTATTCTATTGCATGGAAAGCATCTACCATTGAATCACTTGTTTATTTGCATATTTCTGCATTCATGAGATTTGTGACCATACCTTTTGCAATTGAAACACTATCCGGAGAAGGATGAATTAGTCTGATTCATTCTCTTTCTACACTAATTAGCTTTATGACCAAAGTTATTGCAGTTGTGGTAGTATCCATTGAAGGATGGATTTCTTTGAGCATTAGACTACCTTACCAAAGGTCTTCTAGGCCTGTTCCTTGGATTATCTGATCCAAAATTCTTTTGACCAGATCCGGAGCTTTCTCCTTTCTCATATCCCAAACCACACTTGTCATCTACCCTCTTTTGACTTTCAAGAAGAACTTCAAGTTTAGCAGAACTTATCTTAAATTTTTCTTTATATTCATTTGCTGTTTGAATATCCCTTTTAAGAGAGACAATTTGATTCTTAAGTTTTTCTTCATTATCTTTAGCATCTTCAAGATCAGATTCAAGGTGTCTGATTATTCTATCCATCTTGTGGTAGTCTTCTGATTTCTCCTTGAGAGATTGTCTTAGATCATCTTCAGTCTTTCTTTTCTCTTCAATTTCTTGGGTAAACTTCATAACTCCTAATTCCATCTCATGTCTTACTAAGATGATCTCTTTTGATAACTTTTCACACAACTTGGTTTTCTCCTTCAGATATCCACTTGTATCATTGTCTTCACTTTGATTTGCCAATTGCTGAAGGTGCTCTTTTCTCTTTTTCATAGAGAGACTCAGTTTCCCTTTTAGTTCATTTATGAAATCATCAGCCTGTTTGAGTCTTTCCTTTAATTCATTGACTTCAGAATTTGACTGCTCAAGATCATCTAGGGCAGACTTAAGTTGCTCCCTCATACCATACACATCCATTTGAATTCCCATATCTTCCTCAAGCTGTTAGGCTCTGTTGGGAGGAACTTGGCTCTGATACCAATTGTTGATAACTGAGAGGGGGGGGTGAATCAGTTATCTTAATTATTTCTGCTTTACTGAACTTTCTTATTAATCAATATAGCATTAATTCAAAAATGCAAACATAACCATGAAATGGAAATACACATGACACAATATTTTGATGTGGAAACCCTATTAAGGGAGAAAACCACAGGGTGATTAACCCAAGATTGTATTCTCTATTAGAAGAATGGAATTACAAAATGGCACTTACCAATTAGGGCTCACTGCCCGAGCACACTGCTCACAAGAGGCACACTGCCTACAAGAGACACACTGTCTACAATATATAAAGAGTGTAATACAATACTTGAACTGGTAAGGAGTATCTACATATGTTGGAGTTCAGTTCTGGTTAGGCTCAGTACACTAATCTACTGCACTTCATCTTTCTTCTTCTTTTGTGCTACTCTTCTTTCACATACCGGACCTTTCTTACTGCTTTCACTCTGCTCTATTTCTTTTCTTCACACTTACTCAATACACCACACACACTCTCATATCTAAATCAATCCTATATATATATCTACACAAGTGATTTCATCACCTTTCTAGTCAGCATCCAGAACAGTTAATAATCTACTCAAACTCTGATCTGTCGGCTGAATCCTTGCACACCAAGTAATGCGGATCAAGGATATACTTGTATAATTCATAAATCATGTCGGCCAATCATAACTTATGCCTTAATAACCTTTACCATCATCAGTAACATGTTCGGAATGATGTCTGATGTTCTGCCAGTCAGTTCTTCCTTTGTCCACACTATCAATCAGGAACCTGATACTCAAGTATTCATATCTTTTTCTTTATCTACCACCGGAGGCTAAATCCTTGGAATCTATCAGTCAAGGTAGTCCTCTTGACTTCCCCAAATCTGCACTTCACCAAGATACTTCCATTGAGGGATCCGGACCTGACTGTTAGACCTTGCCACATGCTCTGTTCTTGCTTACTGGACCACAACATTCTTCATTCTGACTTTCGGTAGAGACAGCCCATGTCCTGCGGATGTGTGGGATGAACTTTGTTGCCATCAATGACAACAATCATGAATCTATATAGTGTCTCTTGCCAACAACTTCATCATAGCTTGCATACATTTTCTATTTCGTAGATTAAGAAAAAGCACTTTGATTTCCAAAAACATAAAAAAGCACAAAAAATGTTTTGCACTCATATAGGCTTGCATGCATACAAAAACAAAAAAGAACAAAAACATTAGTAGCGTAGAAGGCTTACAAACCCTTGGTTCCAACACAAGGTCAAGTTTAGTCAACGTCAGTCAAAACCCTTAGTTTCATCACAAGGTCAAACAAAGTCAAACCTTAGGTCACACAAACCCTAAGTCAAAACCCTAGGTCAAGTCAAGGATAGCTTAAACCATCTCTCTCTTGTTTAGGCTCATGAATGTGCCCTGGACTTAGAGGTGAGTGGGTGAAGGAAATCCTCAATGAGATAGAGGAGATCCACCCTAGACAACAACAAGACCAACTAGTCATTCAACAACAATAAGAAAGACTTAGAGAACTTCAAGTACAACAAGCATTCATCCAATAGTTTGAAAGACAATGTCAACTTGAACAAAGCATCAATGAGAATAACAGTCAACCCATAGAATGTTGGAACATTAGAAACCCCAATAGGAGAATGGTGACTATTGACCCTTCGGGTCATATAGTTATCTTTACAACTACAGTCATAGAACACTGCATTCAAACAAACACACAACAACACATGCCCCAAGACTAGCTAACCCCTCTCCGCAAAGTCTAGCTCTTCAACGAGCCAAACCACCCCCATGTCTCGCCTCCTCTCAACTGACTACTTCCATGAGAGTTAGAGTGACATGGTGGTTCACCTGATGGCAAGGAGAGAGGGTCCGTGCACATGCCAAAGACGACTCAACTGCCCCAGGCCACTGAGTCATGATTTTGAGTGTACAGTACCCACATTGGTGGAATGTTTTAATGCAATAACATATTGACAAGTGACAAACTCTTGTGCTTGGTTTGGTTCATGGCAATCTCTATCCATCTTTGTTTACCTTCATTTACACCAATTCCCATATATTTTTTGTTTACTCATTATTGTTGCACCATAATTTGTACTATTTTCTATTCATTTGCTCCCAACCTTAAAATTATCATTTAAGTCCTAAGGTTCATTTCCAAGTGGCTTGGGATTGACTTGGTTAAATCTTGAGGTGCATAAAAATGAACCTAAAACTTAAATTTTTAAATTTAAAACTCCAAGTCTCCATCCTTCCTCTAATCTCTATGAGTTGACCTAACACATTTACGTGACATGTTATTATGTCACGGTATTTAAAGACATTCAATTTGCAATTAATCAAACTGCAATTACAAAGAGAATAATTTAGAGAACACTTCAATTTCTGAAGGAATGGAAAAGAATCAAATCTACAATCATCATCATATACGTGATCCATAAATTAGGATAACTATGTTGCACTCAGAAATTAGGATAACACTAAAATATGCTTGACGTCAGAAATAATTATCCTCTTATAATGTTGTTTAGAGTTAAATGTATGCTAGGATAATTTGTTAAGACTAAATTAGTGGTCCATAAGCTCATGGAGGATGATGATGAATGACCTTTCTTAACAATCAAATAGTTCAATGATCAAAGTAAATTTTAAATTCTATTTTAAAATAAGATGTCTATTAATGTACCCTTTTATGTATGAATGAGGTGATAGGTAGATTGGTAAGCATTTCTTGCTAAAAAAAATAAATCTCAAGATCCAATCTTATTTTAACAAGCAAAATGATCAAACTATAAAAATAAAAGATTTTATAATTTTGATTATCTATATACAATATATAAATATTGTGTTACTTGAATTAGTGTATATAAATATTATTTATTATAGATTTAAATTACACTAATAACTGTCCCAATAAAATGAATAACAATCTAACTATATTTTTATTCTTTATAGACACGGATAACAATCAACTTGTACTAGTAACCTTCTTGTTGTATGAAATGGGTATGAATATGTGAAATCACATTCTATAGTTTATGTTCAGGAGTTAATATTTTTAAAAAATTTATTTTATTCTTTTATTTATATTCAGGAGCTACTCAAAATAGGCACATCGAATTGAATAAGCACGCATGTCCTGCGTGAAATGTTGCGTTACACAATTTCTCTTTCACCAACTTCCGATTTGAGAGCCCCGTCAACAGAAATTTGTGAGCGCACGGTTTAACAGTTTAATCATTTACGTGTAAAAATTTACTTTCGTGATTAAAAATAGACTCTAAAACATTTAATGTCAATATTAGTAACTGCATCCTCATACGTGGGAGTTGAAGTTCTTCTACTCGTGTCTATATTCATTTAGATATATTTGTTGGTGTATTTTTTTTATCTTTATTGTTTTTTTTGGTTCATTCATTGGCATGACTTTTTTTTATTCTTTCAATTGATTTCAGTATGTATATTTATTTGATTTTGAAGTAAAAGAAGTTTTGAATTAAAATAAATTTATAGAGATTTTTTTAATTTTAAAAGAATAATGTCTAATGAATAAATATATTTATTCGCAATCAATCAAATGACCATTACTCGTTATTAAGAGGATTATTTCGATTGTGACAATGACTTATTAAGATAAGGATCAATGTATATTGGACTTTATTTAGTATCATTTTGTCATGTTATTTGATTTGAATAGGACAACAGTAGAAATTTGTAGAGATTTTATTTCTTTGAAAAGATAGTGCCTAACAAATAAATATATCTATATGCAATTAATTAACCATTATGCCACTAGGAGAACCACTTTCATCATGACATCACCTTACTACTATAAGAATTTGGTATATTTAACTCTGTATTACTATTTTTTCATGTTATTTGATTTGAAGGGAAAGACAATTTTTAGAAGTTTGTTGAGATTTTTTTGTACTTGAGAAAATAGTGTCCAAGAAATAAATATATTCATCTGCAATCAATCAAACATTATGTCATGAGGAGGATAACTTCCATTGTTACATCATCGTGTTAACATAAGAATAATAGCATATTGGACTGTATATATTACTAATTTTTCATGTTATTTGATTTGAAGGGAAAAATGTTTTTAGAAGTTTGTAGATGCTTTTTTGAACTTGAGAAAATAGCGCCCAAGAAATAGATATTATTCATCTGCAACCAATCAAACAATATCTCATGAGGAGGACCAATTCAATTGTTACATCATCCTATTAACATAAGAATAATAGTATATTGGACTATGTATTACTACAGACCAAAACTTCCAACCAATATAGTAGTATCTATTTAATCAAGTCATTTTCATGGGTATTCTACAACTCATCTCGCCAATGCATAAAAGTGGTTAAAAGTTATCCTATTCCTATTAGTAAAAAAAATACTTTTGACTATATTAGTAACTACCCTCATAAATGAGAGTTGAAGTTGCTTCTACTTGTCTCTATATTCATTTAGATATATTTGTTGGTTTTTTCTTATCTTTATTATTTTTCTTTTTCGTCCATTCATTTAAATTAATTTTTTCTCCACATAATTAATTTCAATATGTATATTTGATTTGATTTACAATCAATCAACCATTAAATTAGTAGAAGGATCACTTCCTTTGTCATGTTATTTGATTTGAATAGAAAGATATTGTAGAAATTTGAAGAGATTTTATTTATTTGAGAAAATAGTGCCTAACAAATAAATATTTTTATATGCAATTGATTAACCATTATGTCACTAGGAGAACATTGCCTTATTAATATAAAAATCATAGTATATTGGACTTTATATATTACCATTTTGTCATGTTATTTGATTTGACTAGAAAAACATCGTAGAAATTTGAAGGGATTTTATTTATTTGAGAAAATAGTTCCTAACAAATAAATATTTCCATATGCAATCAATTAATCATTATGTCACTAGGAGAACCATTTCCATTGTGAGATCATCTTATCAACATAAGAATCATGATATATTTAACTCTATTTATTACATGTTATTTGATTTGAATAGAAAGACACATTTCAGAAGTTTGTATATTTTTTGTACAGAGAATATAGTGCTCAACAAATAAATTTATCCATCTACAATAAATCAAATATTATGTCATGATGAGGACCACTTCCATTGTTACATCATCTATTAACACAAGAATAATAGTATATTGGACAACATATTAATGTAGATCAAACCTTCCAAGTAATATAATAATACCTCCTTAATCAAAATTTATTTTCATTGATATTTTACAACTTATCTCATAATACATAAAAGTGACAAAAGTGACCTAAAATGTTATCCTAATTTTATTAGTTAAAAAATTACTTTTGACTATTGAACCATTTAATATCAGTATTAGTAACTGCATCCCCATACATGGGAGTTGAAGTTGCTCCTACTTGTCTCTATATTCATTTTGATATATTTGTTGGTTATTTTCTTATGTTTATTCCTTTTCATGTTTCTCCATTCATTGGCATGAGAATCTTTTATTAATCCACTTAATTTTAATATATATATTTTATTTTAATTGAAGTGAAAGGGATTTGTTATAAATGTATAGAGATGTTTTTATTTAAAAAACTAATGTACAAAAAATAAACATATTCATCCACAATCAATTAACCATTACATTATTTGGATGATCACTTTCATTGTGACATCGCCTTACTAAAATAGGAATCATGGTATATTGAACTTAAACATTACCATTTTGTCATGTTATTTGATTTGAATAGAAAAACCTTTGTAGAAATTTGTAGAGATTTTTTTTTTGAGAAAAGTTCTTGATAAATAAATATATCCATGTGCAATCAATTATCCATTATGTAAGTAGAAGACCCATTCCCTCTCCGACATCACCTTATTAAGATAATAATCATGGTCTATTAAACTATACATTACTAGTTTAAATTTGATGTTATTTGATTTGAAGGAAAAGACATTTTTTAGAAGTTTGTAGAGATTTTTTGTGATTGAGAAGATAACATCTAAAAAATAAATATATTTAGTTTCAATCAGTCAAACATTATGTCATAAGGAGGACCACTTCCATTACTACATCACCCTATTAACATAAGAATAATAGTATATTGGACTATATATATTACTAATTTTTTCAAATTATTTGATTTGAAGGAAATGACCTTTCTTAGAAACACATGTTTGTGGGGACTTTTGTGTACTTGACAAAATAGTTCCCAAAAGAATTATAATGTATTCATTTGTAGTCAATCAAATATTATGTCATGAAGAGGATCACTTTCATTGTTACATCACCCTATTACCATAAGAATAATAGTAGACTGGACCATATACTACTGTGGACCAAACCTTCCAACCAATATAATAATATATCCTTAGTTAAAAGTCTTTTTGATGAATATTTAATAGCTCATCCATATGTAGAAGTGCTAAAAATTTATCTCATTTTTATTATTAAAAATTTACTTTTGGTTGTTGAACTATTTAATATCTAAAAATAGTGTCTAGAACAACTTAATGTCAATATTAGTAGAAATGCACCCTCATGCTTAATGTCAATATTAGTAGTTGTACCCTCATTCTTTGGACTTGAAGTTGCTTCTACTCAAGTGTCCATACTCATTTAGATATAATTCATAGCTTGTTTCTTATCTCCATCATTTTACTTTTCTATTTATTCAAATTTGGCATGAGAATATTTTAGTTATATAATTAATCCCCCCCCCTCTCTATATATATACATTTTACTTTTCTATTTATTCAAATTTGGCATGAGAATATTTTAGCCATATAATTAATTCCCCCCCTCTGTCTATATATATATATATATATATATATATATATATATATATATATATATATATATATATATATATATATATATATATATATATATATATACACATACATATATATATACACATACATATATACATATATATACACATACATACATATATATATATACACATATATATATATACATATATACATATACACATATATATATACATATACATATACACATATATACACATATACATACATACATATATATATATATATATATATATATATATATATATATATATATATAATTTGGAGGGAAAGACATTTTTAGAAGTTTGTAGGGATTTTGTTATATAGTTTGAGAAAATAGTGGCTACCAAAATAAACATTTTCATCTACAGTCAATTAACCATTATGTCACTAGGAGGACCACTTCCATTATTACATCACTTTATTAAGATAAAAATCATGGTAATTGGAATATATATTTGTTAGATTCAGGACAGACAACTGAGAGGGGGGGGTGAATCAATTGTCCAAAACTTTCTTCAATATAATTACTTAAATCCTCTTTGTAATTCAGCAGCATAATAATAAATCAATCATGGAAACATAATGCAACAATTCAAGAGCAAAAACATATTAAAACATATGACACCAAGATTTTAACGTGGAAAAATCGGTTAAGGGAATAACCACGGGGTGACTAACACAAGATTGTATTCTCTGTTAAAAGAATGAGAAGAACAAAATGGCACATTCCAATTAAGACTCACTACCCGAGCACACTGCTCACAAGAGGCTCACTACCTACAGGAGACACATTGTCTACAAAATAATGAATATTACATACTTGAACTGAAGAATAGTATCTTCACCATGCTTGAGTCAATTCCATTTAAGCCCAATGCTTCTGCTCTGCCTTTCGCTCTACTCCTCTCTACCACACACTCATCTCCACAAGATACATTTGAAATGACTTCACAACTCTCATTTATACAAGACATTGACTTGGGGATAATCATCCAAGTCAGCACACTTTACAGAGCAAATACAACTTGATTAATTACAAAAGACTTCATGCGGATCATCTCACTATCGGCCACACAGATTTGGGACTTCAATCTTCTTTTAGGAACATGCCATGCTTCACAGAACATCTTCAAGATCATCCGTAGGATGTGTAACTCATCCGGTCAGCCAGACTTAGGAAGAACATCATCATCCGGAAGTAATTCTTCAATTACGAGATCAATCTTCAATGTGGACCACCAACATGAACTAGACACAATCCAAAGACCTCCACAAGCTTGCCTAAATCACCAAGAACATCCACACTACTTCTACTTACTGAAATCATTCTCTCCTTCATCCGGAACCTCAAGAACACAGTCTGTCATCACTGTCATATTGGAATAGATGCTTGCGGAACTCCAGATCATGAACCAATTGAGTTGTCAATTCTCATATACTCCCTAAACACTCCACCAAATCTGAAGAACAAGATATCAAGTATTTCTGAATCTCACCGGACCTATATGTGTCACTCTGTCACCTCTGAACATTTGCCAGAACTGGTTTTACTCAAGTGGCCATAAATTCTTCAAATCTTCTTGCGGCCCTCTCAGATCTTTACTAGATCATCTTAAGACACATATCTACAAACCCTTTTATACGCATCATTTGATCTTCATCTTATCTGGGATCTTCACCTCACTATCTTCACTGTTCTTTCTCTGTTCCTGATAGGACTAATTTTCTCAATATCCTTAGCATACAACTCATCCAATCCTTATCATCAATGTAACAGGAGTATGTTGACATCAATGACAACACCGGTTAGGCCCATACTTGCAACAATCTCCCCCTTTGTTATTGATGGCAACATATGATGTGAAAAACTATTTTAACCATTAGGACAAGAACTTATCCTCACTGACATAACTCCCCATATCAACAGCAACCATTCACATGTCTTCTCTTCCTGTACTGCTTCCCCTCTAATCAGCAACCACTTTTTGTTTTTCACATGTCTTCTCTCCCCCTTTGACATCAATGGAAAAGGGCACATACTTGCATCACTTCAGAATCATACCAGCTACTCCCCCTGAGTAGCAGCTTCCCATCATCAATCCGGACCATAAGATATGACTATGAGATCCATCAGACTGATGCACATTAGTGCACCTTAATTTAGAACTGGAGGGTAAATAACCCCTAACTTCTCCCTGAGATACTCAAAAGAGTCCTTAGGTAGAGGTTTAGTAAAAATATCTGCAATCTGATCCTTGGAAGGCACAAACTCCAATTTGACTTCATTCTTGTTCACTTGCTCTCTCAAAAAATAAAACTTGATGGATATATGTTTTGTCTTTGAATGCAACACTAGATTTTTTGATATATTTATTGCACTTGAATTATCATAGAAAATTGTGATAGGTTCCTCATACTACACTCTGATGTCTCTTAGCATTTTCTTCATCCACAATACTTGAGTGCAACTACTTGTTGCTGCAATATATTCTGCTTCTGTAGTGGACAGAGATATTGCCTCTTGTTTCTTGCTCAACCAAGAAACCAATCTCTTACCCCAAAAGAATGCTCCACCACTGGTACTCTTCCGGTCATCCACATCTGCCCAATCTGCATCTGTATAAGCATGAAGAGAGAAATTATGATCTCTAGGATACCACAAACCATACTCAACTATCCCTTTAAGATATCTAAGAATCCTCTTGATTGCCATGACATGAGATTCTCTAGGATCAACTTGGAATCTAGCAACAAGATCAACAACATTCATAATGTCAGGTCTAGTTTGAGTGAGATACAATAATCCTCCAATCATTGACTTGTACTTTTTCTGATCAGTCTTAGTTGAGTCATCATCTTTCCTCAATTTACATCTAGTTTCCATGGGAGTACTCATTGGTTTTGAGTCTTCCATCCCAAATTTCTTCAACAATTCTTTCACATATTTGGTCTGTGAAATGAAGATTCCTTTCTTTGTTTGAATGATTTGGAGACCCAAGAAGAAATTCATTTCCCCAAACATGGACATCTCAAATTCACTTTTCATTTGATTTGCAAAAGTTTTGCACATACTATCTCTTCCTCCAAAAATGATATCATCAACAAACACTTCAACAATTAAGATATTTTCATGATCAATTTTGAAGTACAAATTACTATCAGTAGTACCTTTGTTGAAACCAATCTTCAAAAGATGCTTATCCAATCTTTCATACTAGGCTCTTGGGGCTTGTTTGAGTCCATACAGTGCTTTCTTCAACTTGCAGACCATATCACCATGATCAGACAATTGAAATCCATCCGGTTGCTCAATGTAAACTTCTTCTTCCAAGTCACCATTCAGGAAGGCAGACTTGACATCCATCTCATATACTTTGAAGTCCTTGAAGGCAGTAAAGGCAAGAAATAATCTGACTGCTTCAATTCTTGCCACCGGAGCAAAATTTTCTTCAAAATCAACTCCTACTTGAGAGTAACCCTTGCAGACCAATCTGGCTTTGTTTCTAACTGCTTCACCATCTTCATTCAGTTTATTTTGGAAGACCCATTTGGTTCCAATCACATTCTTGTTTTTAGGTCTGGGAACAAGATCCCAAGTGTGATTTTTCTCAATTTGTATCAGCTCTTCCTCCATTGCTTTAGTCCAGCTTTCATCATTGCGAGCTTTAATCACTAACTTTGGTTCAATCTTTGAAATCAGACAATACTTTTCTGAGTCTTGAGCAATCTTTCTTCTTGTTTGAACACCTTTGCTATTATCACCTATGATCTGATCTTCAGAGTGATTTAGTCTCACATACTTGGGAATTTTGGGATTTTCTTAAACTTCTAATTCTTGAATAGGTTCATTCAAACTTATCTCTTCTTCCTGATTCACCGGATTAGTCTGAATCTAGATTTTAGAAGGGGCTTGGACTTCTTGGACCAAAACATCATTTTGATCATCTTCATCATATTCATAAAACCTTGAGGGTTTTTTAATACCTTCATCAACCTTCACATTTGTACTTTCTAGAATCTTTCTCAATCTCTTGTTATAAGACCGGTATGCTTTTCTTTGAATAGAATAACCCAAGAATATTCTTTCATCACTTCTAGCATCAAATTTGCCTAGATCTTCATCTCTTTTAATGTAACATTTGCTACCAAAGACTTTGAAATACTTCACAGTGGGAGTGATGCCAAACCAGAGTTCATAAGGGGTCTTATCAATATTGCTTCTAATTTGTACTCGATTAAGAGTATAGACTGCAGTGCTTACAGCTTCTCTCTAGTAGATCTAAGGAACATTTGCTTCCATCATCATGGTTCTAGATGCTTCCTGGATGGTCCAGTTCTTTCTCTCCACTACTCCATTCTGTTGTGGAGTCCTTGGAGCAAACAACTATCTTTTTATCCCATATTTCTTACAGAATTCTATGAACTCACCAGATGTGAATTCTCGACGTCTATCAGACCTCAGAGATTTTATGTTCAATCCGGTTTCATTCTCTACCATAGCTTTGAAGATTTTTAATTTCTCAAGAGCCTCTTATTTCTCTTTTAGAAAAGTCACCCACATCATCTGGGAATGATCATCAATTAATAACATGAAGTATCTATCACCTTGCACACTCCTGATTCTTGTCAAACCACATAGATCGGTATGAACTAAGTCCAATAATCCAGTAGAAGACTGTTCCTTACTTTTCAATGTGACCTTGCTTTGCTTACCCAACTGACATTATTTGGACAAACTATTAGTAGGTTTCACTAGTCTTGGAAGATCTCTTACAACCTGAGTGTTTCTTATCTTGATGGTATTATCAAAATTCACATGACACATTCTCCTATGCCACAACCAACTCTGATGAATTTGAACAAATAAACAACTTTTACCAGTACCAACCAAGTGGAAGATATTACTTTTTGTTTGAGTACCGGATGCAATCTCTGTTTTGAAACTTTTAAAGTTCTTGCATTTTCCATTTTTGAATTGAAGATCATAACCTTTGTCCACCAGCTGTCCAACACTGAGAAGATTGTGCTCCAGACCTTCAACATACAGTACATTACTAGTTTTGTTTTTTCCATCAAAATAAATAGTTCCTCTACCTCTGATTCTGCCAGCAGAATTATCACCAAATTTTACAACCCCTCCTTCATATCTTTCCAAATCTTTGAACTTATTTTTATCACTTATCATATGGTGGGAGCATCTACTATTAATGACCCAATCATCCTTTTCTTCAACTTGGGTAGCCAGAGCTCTTTCTACCATTTTATGATTGACAGATTCAGAGAGCACTGGATCTTCTTCCTTGATGGCAATAAACACCTAGTCACTTCTGGATTTGTTTCTTGTTTCTAATTCATCATTTGTTACTCCTTCATCATCATCATCTTCATGAACATAGTAACATTTCTTTTAGAATCTTGATTTGTTTGGATTTTCTCTTGAAAATCTTTCTGGACACCTTGAGGCAAAATGACCAATCTTATTGCAGTTAAAACATTTGAAGGGCAATTTTCCTTCATACTTACCAAATCCTCTTGGTAGTCTTTTTGCAATAAGGGCTTCAAGTTGAGCAACTTTTGCTTCATCTTCTTCCAGATCTTTTCTTTCTTTTTCATACCATGATAGTTTCTTTGAAGAGTTCTATTCCAAATCAAACTTTTGTTTTCCTTTTACAAAGGCACTAGCTTTGAAAGCAAATTTAGTCCTGGGGGGTGCATCTCCAAACTCGGCCAATTCAAATGCAGCTAATTTACCAACCAATTGATCTCTTGTGATATTTGAAAAAGATCTGAATTCTTCAATAGCAGCAACCTTGTACTTGTAAGAGTCAGGAAGGGATCTGAGAACTTTGGTAGCAATCTCATCTTCATCCAAGATTCCACCAGCACATCTAATGCCACAAACAAGCTCATTTACTCTTGGCATAAATGTAGTGATATTTTCATCTTCTCTCATCTTCAGGTTTTCAAATTTTCCTTTCAGACTCTATAGCTTGGCATATTTAGCATACTTGTCTCCTTCATATAGAAGTTCCAGTTTTTGCCAAATCTCATATGTAGTTTTTAGATCAATAACATTTGTCAGCTCTGAATCAGATAGGGCACTTAGAAGAGCTTCTTTAGTCTGAAGATTGTTTTCAGCATCTTTGATTTCATCTACAGTACTCGAACCATTCTATGGAGGAACATACTTCTTTGAAGCCATGATCCAATATTGCATTCCCACACATTGCAAGTGACATTCCATGCAAATTTTCCAAAGAGTAAAATTGGTTCCATCAAACCTCAGACTATCCTTCTTGTAGGATGACATCCTAGATCTCCTCAAGTGGTTAAGCTCTTTTAAAGGAACTTAGCTCTAATACCAATTGTTAGATTCAGGACATACAACTGAGAGGGGGGGTGAATCAGTTGTCCAAAACTTTCTTCAAATTAATTACTTAAATCCTCTTTGTAATTTAGCAGCATAATAATAAATCAATCATGGAAACATAATGCAACAATTCAAGAGCAGAAACACATTAACACATATGACACCAAGATTTTAACGTGGAAAACCTGGTTAAGAGAATAACCATGGGGTGACTAACCCAAGATTATATTCTCTATTAAAAGAATAAGAAGAACAAAATGGCACATGCCAATTAGGGCTCACTACCTGAGCACACTGCTCACAAGAGGCCCATTGCCTACAGGAGACACACTGTCTATAGAATAATAAATATTACATACTTGAACTGAAGAATAGGATCTTCACCATGCTTGAGTCAGTTCCATTTAAGCCCAATACTTCTGCTTTGCCTTTTGCTCTGCTCCTCTCTACCACACACATCTCCACAAAATACATTTGAAATGACTTCACAACTCTCATTTATACAAGACATTGACTTGGGGATAATCATCCAAGTCAGCACACTTTACAGAGCAAATACAACTTGACTAATTACAAAAGACTTCATGTGGATCATCACACTGTTGGCCGCACAAATCTGGGACTTCAATCTTCTTTTAGGAACATGCCATGCTTCATAGAACATCTTCAAGATCATCTGTAGGATGTGTAACTCATCTGGTCAGCCAGACTTAAGAAGAACATCATCATCCGGAAGTAATTCTTCAATTACAAGCTCAATCTTCAATGCGGACCACCAACATGAACTGGACACAATCTAAAGACCTCCACATGCTTGCTTGAATCACCAAGAACATCCACACTACTTCTACTTACTAAAATCATTCTCTCCTTCATCTGGAACCTCAAGAACACAGTCTGTCATCACTGTCATATTGGAATAGATGCTTGCGGACCTCCAGAACATGAACCAATTGAGTTGTCAATTCACATTGACTCCCTAAACACTCCACCAAATCCGTAGAATAAGATATTGTGTTTCTGGTTCTCACCGAACCTATCTATGTCACTCTGTCACCTCTGAACATCTGCCAGAACTAGTTTTACTCAAGTGTCCATAACTTCTTCAAATCTTCATGCGGACCTCTTAGATCTTTACTAGATCATCTTAAGACACATATCTACAAACCCTTTTATACGCATCCTCTGATCTTCATCTTAGTTGGGATCTTCACCTCCTTGTCTTCACTGTTCTTTCTCTGTTCCTGATAGGACTAATTTTCTCAATATGCTCAGCATACAACTCATCCAATCCTTATCATCAATGCAACAGGAGTATGTTGACATCAATGACAACACCGGTTAGGACCATACTTGCAACAATATTATGAACCAAACCTTCCAACCAATATAATAATAGTGGAAAATTTCCACTACTATTTATTTTTAACCATTTCTCCACACTTACAATCTAAATTTGTAATGGTCAAATCAACATACCCATGTCCTTTCCCATTTAGTTTTGTCTACCCACCTTGGTGAAATGTATTATTGTAATAACATAAATTGACGGGTGACAAACTCTTGTTCTTTGTTTAGTTCAAGGCACAACCTCTATCCATCTTTATTTACCTTCATTTATACCAGTTACCATATGTTTTTTATTTACTCATGATTGTTTCACCCTAATTTGTACTAATTTCTATTCATTCACTCCGTACCTCAAATTTATCATTTTAGTCCTAAGGTTCTTTTCCATGTGCCTTGGGATTGACTTGGTTCAATCCCAAGGTGCACAAAATTGAACCTAAAATTCAAATTTTCAAATTTAAAACTCCAAGTCTCCCCCTTCCACTAATCATTATGAGATGAATTAACACACAATTATGTGACATGTTATTATGTCATGGTATTTAAAGACATTCAGTGTGCACTTCATCAAACATGCAATTAGAAAGAGAATAATTTAGAAAACACTTCAATTTCTAAAGTAATAAAAAGAATCAAATCTACAATCATCATCGTATAGGTGATCCATAAATTGGGATAACTATGTTGCACTCTAGTCCATCAGTGTATGAATTTAATTGGGTGATGCTCTACTAGCTATATTAGATTAACAAAGACAATCATAGGCATGTTAAACCTATAGAAAGCATAAATTTATTACCTAATATGTTGAAAAAATAATTACACATGCACAATTGTAACACAATTTACATATGGAGAAACCCTGTAGTGGGAATTAAACTCTAGGCAGAGTGAATTTTCCCCTCTTTCCACTAATCCAAAATGTACAATGGTTTTATATTTTTTGTATGTCATGTAATACCCAATAAAGATGACATGACATGCAACTACTCTACATCTGAATACTAGTAGTTATAACATGATTAGACACAACCGATATTGCCTCCAATCTCAATATGAATTAAGGTATTAGTTTCATTGACTCCACATGGTCACCCATGCAATGATTCAAGAGTTATTATGCCCATCCCACTTACGATTCATTATGTAATTGTCTAGGGTTCACCTCACAAACAACCATTAAATAATAGTGGTCTTGCATTTTCTTCTACCTATTATGCACTCATTGGTATGTGATGTCACTTATAAATATAATCAATAGAAGACCACTTTCCATTAGTTGAAATTTAGTTTATAAAAGGACCTCCTAAAAAAGCTTAGAAGTAAGGAAGTTATCTTCTAATTATTAATTAAACTAATAAATCTAGAAATAACCTAAATACATGAGTTAGGTGGGCCCATATAAATATTTAGAAACTTAGAAACATAATATTCCATACTAGTTAATTGGTTATTTTAATTTTATTATCTTAAAATCAAACTTTTACTTATTTTACTTAAAGTTATTTTTGTAATTTCTAGTTTTAAAATGAATGTTGAGTTTTAATAAAGTTTCTATTTTTAGCTACATGTTATTTTATGTTTCAAAAATTGCAATAACTTCTTATTTAGTTTTATTGTGGTGGTTTTTTTAGTTTCATGATAGTTTTATCTTAATAAGCTCTACTATCCTTTCTATTTCTTTATTTTGAAAGAAACCTTGTAGGCTTGTAGTTCTCATTATAATTGCTTCCTTTTTAATTAAAGTTTTATTTTAATTGTTTTATGATACAAGAGCATCGAGGTTCACAAGCAATCACATGTCATCCAAAAAACTATTTCTAAGTTTGTTTTCTTTTTTGTTGTTGTGTTGTAGTTGGTTTTGATAATTTGCTTCAAGAGGATTTTCAAATTTAGTTTTGATCAAATGAAGAGCATCACCTTGTAGAAGAACAAAATGGGTAATTGCCATTTTGATTTGGTGAAGTTTCGATAAGTTGGATGTAACGAGAATTTTGGCACATTTTGAGGTCGCCAACCTCCCAATCTGCCAAAATACTTTGTTTTCCTTCATTTTTAGAGAGAACCCAAGTTTGTGAACTCATGATGTCACCAACAACTTGGTTTTTATCATTTTTGACAAACTTCAAAGTTTTTGAACTTCACTTTTCACCGAAGAACTTGTTTTCTTCTATTTTTAGGAAAAGAAAAGGTTCACAAAGTTATCTTTTCACCAAGAGACTTGGACTTGTTCGGTTTTTTAGTCAACTTTAGGTTCATGAACTCCTTAGTTCACAAAAAGACTACTTCATTTTTCACTTGTCCAAGTTCAGGAACTTTATCTTTCTTTGAAATAATCAAATCTCTTTTCTTTTTAGCAAACTCTTAGGTTTGTGAACTTCCTATTTGGTCAAAAGTTAAGTTCGTTGAAAAGAGAAAATTTTGGTTTTAAAGTTTCATGAAGTGCTGAAAGAACATTTTGAAAGAAGTGCAAGAGTTTGAAAGTTCCTACAAATACTGAATCACTAAAATTTTGTATTATTGGTAAAGGTTTGAGTTTGTGAACTCTTCTTCACATAGAAAGAGACAAACTTCATTTTGTCTAGGGAAAAAGGTGTTTCAGAGAACTTTTCAATTCATGAACCAAGTGTTCTGTCAAAACAGGTTCTTAAGTTCTATAATATTAACTGAAACATAAGAAAGGAAATTTTTGAATATTGTCGAAGTGTTTCGGCACCTTTTCCCTAGATTTGACACATGTACAAATATTGATTATGGTGTTTTAGTTTCCAATGGTCTTCGATTGAATGGTTCAACATCCTCAACTGCTAAAACTATTCAAATTCCATCATAGGAGGATTATAAGTAAATTGATCGAAGGAGATTGGGGGTTGTTAAAAAAGTTACAAAATTTGAAACAAAATGAAAAGAATGCGCAAGAATACATGGAGGAATTTTATAGATTGAATATTCGATTTGGCCACATTGATGATGACACTGAAAACATTTTAAGGTATATCAATGGTTTACACTATTCTATTCAAGATGAAATAAGTATGGTGCATATAACAAGTGTAGAAGAAGAATATCAATATGCATTGAAGGTAGAAGGTAACCTTGGTAGAAAACAAAATAAATTTAGGGGTAGAGGCAGATTTTCACATGGAAGAGGACAATCCAAAAATGATCATGGTTATTCAAATAAACAAGGAAAAGACAGTAAATCACAAACAAACACCTAGGAAATAGAGGAAGAGGGGATTACTCTAGAGGGAAAGACAATTATTTTAGAGTTATAGGTTCTTTTGGAAGCGGTAGAGGAAGAGGATTTAGTGGCATTTATTTTCAATGTGGAGAAATTTGGCATAGGGCATTTGAATGTCCACAAATAAAGTAGAGAAGTGGAAAAGGTAAAGAGCCAAGCGTTAATATTGCACAAGATGATAATAAAAGTGTGGCTTCACCAGAGTGTGGAGAAGATCTCAAGGGTGGAGTATCCTTGATATTGTGGAGGATTTTATTAAAACTAAAGAAGGACAACTCTAAACTAGTTCAAAGAGAAATTTGTTTCAAACTATATGCAAATCAGGTGGCAAATGTTGCATGATAACAATGGACAATGATAGCTTGGATAATATTGCGTTATAATAAATGGTTAATAAATTGAAATTGAAGAGAATGAAGCATCCCAATCCTTACAAAGTTTCCTAGCTACAAAAGAAACATCAATAAGTGGTAAGGGAACAATGTATATATTAAGGAGAGAAGAGTGATCTAGCCTAAGAGGTTAAACTAGGTCAAACCCTCTTCCATAAATGTTAGGGCACAAACTGAGCTTGGATTCTACCCATGATGGAGAGCCAAACTTTAGGGGTTCTACCCTTTTGTTGTATAGACAAGAGTTAATCAAATCCATCCAAGATCAAGAAAGTAAACTAGAGAAAATGGCTAAAACATAGATCAGGGTGCAAATTAGAACTTTGATCTGGAAGTAGAAACACCAAAGACTAGGGTGCTTGGGAGCCCTACACCCTGATTAGGGTTTAGAAAAATCTTGGGGTAACACTAGTTAGACCTATACTTGCAAGCTTTGTCTTCCCAAAAATTATCTTCAGAAATCTGTTTGTCTGACTTGCACACAAGGAAAGAGGAAAAGCTTGTGTTGTGTATAAGGACTTTCCTTATTCATATCATGTGTTGGTGTTTCCACCTCCACTATAGCAATGATTAGATCCAACAGTGCATGCCCTAGGAGGGCAGAGGTCAAAGCTTTAATATATGATAGAAATATGAATGAAAATGATGATGATTACCACAAGAGGTAAAACCCTAGTTAATGAAGATAATTCAAGATCATACACCAAAAAGAAGAGTGATGGATAAGGCTTGAAACTTCCTTCAAGAACTACAAACAAACTTCATAACATCCACAAGTAGACAATACTTCCAAGCATGAAGAACACTTTAGCATAGAAGATCAACACATGAGAGAAAACTCTAATTTTGCTTTAGGCAACTTAGAAATATAAAGTGAAAGTTCTCATAACATTCAGAAGATTTAGAGCTCTATAATTGTGCTTTGTTTGAAATTTGAATTTGGTGTTGGGTAGGAAATGGATGGTGACAGTTCGGGGGGGCCATGATTCAGTCCCCTCCCCTGACTTCAGGGGACACTGCTGCTAGCACAGGCTGTCAGAGGGATCACGTGGCTTCATCCTCAAAGCAAGCTCCCAAGAAGTGGAGGTAGGCACCTATGGGTGCTATCAATGGCAATGCTGAGACTTCATTCAGCTTGTCAGTTTTCTCAGAGATTGATGGTGCCAAGGTGCTTAAACTACCAGACTAGATGGTGTTGTAGGTTGTGGCATCTATGGATAACACTCTGGTGGGCAAATTATTTGCCTTCAGACCTAATATTGACCTTGTTTGTCACTGGATGATGACCAAATGGACTCTCAAAGGGAGCAGCTCAGCCAGTGCCATGGCAAGGGGTATGTTCTTGTTTAAGTTCACCTCTCAGGAGGACATGCTGTTAATTATGGCAGGTGGCCCATGGCTGTATGGAAAACATTCACTATTGCTATGTAAATGGAAGCCTGGCTTCGACCCCAAGATAGACCTCAATCAGTCAGCCCTGGTGTGGGTTCTCTTGTTGGGTTTACCCTTGGAATTCTGGGATGAGGAAATCTTCTCTTGGATAGGCAACACTTTTGGGGACTATCTGACTGTTTATAAAGTTACGAAGGCTAAGGCAAGACTTGTCTATGCCCAGTTTTGTGTGAATGTTGATGTCCTTAAATTCCTTCCCACTTCTATCATACTAGAATCCCAGTTTGGGAAATGGACTTAGAGCATTCAATATGAGAACTCTAGATTTTTCTACCAGAACCGTATGAAACCTGGTCATGTCTTCACCTAGTGCAGGGCCTCGAAGCGCCCCCATTGCCGAAGATGAAGCAAGTGGAGGAAATCTCAGAGGACTACCCCTTCAAGAATGATATTTTGAAAATAGTTGACTCCCCCCTGCCCTCTCCGGGGAAGGAAGAGCCTCTAGAGGCCTCGGTAGATGCCATGCCATAGGACCATCCAGCAACATAAGGCCCTCTACAAGATACCCTAGTCCTTCTGACTTAGGTGGATGAGAACCCTATGGGAATTGACCTCTCAGTCGTTGTTGATGAGGAGACCCAGAAGATGAATGGTCTAGAATTGGTGGAATCCCTTTCACATCAGGAAGCCCTAGCTATTGATAAGGGTCATGAGAGCCTGGAAGAGGGAGAAATAGGATTGGGTTTCAGCCCCCGAAAGAGCAACATCTCACAGCAGAGCATGGCAAATGAAACTTGTTTCCCCGGTGAGATGATGGGTTCTCTCAAACCTGCACTGAGTGTGTTGGAAAAGACCTTCTCCCCATCCCTGGGAGTAGGTTCAAGCAGAGAGATAGAAGATCAGGAAGGATGGTCTATTGTAAAGAAGAAGGGGAAAGGCAGTAGTCGAAAGACAACTGATGTGGGGTGGAATGCAGTAGAGGTAGGCCTTCCCACATGAAGACCAGATAGAGAGAGATGGAGCAAGAGATTGCTAGGGGGAAACAGTCCACCTTGGTGACCTCCCTAGAAAGACAAAAAAATGAAGATCATCTCATGGAATATAAGAGGGCTTAATATCCCTCAGAAGAAGTTTCTTGTTAGGAACTGCATTTTTGACAACAAAGTCGATATCCTCCTTCTGTAGGAAATTAAAATGATGGAGGAAAACTTCAAGATTTCTCTTAAGAACATCTGGCCCAATACGAACTATGCTATTAGTGGGGCTACTGAACTTCAGGCATCATTGCTACCCTTTGGAGACAGGATTATACTAGTAATATAATCTCTTGTTCCAAGCACCATGTCAAAGTTTCGTTCTAGTGTCATCTTGAAAGGTGGACACTGATCAACGTCTATGCTCCCAATACTCGTAGTAGCAGAAAGGAAGTCTGGGAGAGTCTAGCAGATAAAATTAAGAAAGATAGAGGCATCAACTAGATGGTGGTGGGGGATCTCAACTCCCCCTATACCCTTCAGAAAAAATGAGGGGACTAACCGATTACTCTGACAGTATGTCCGATCTTGTTGACTTCCTAAGAAAAGCTGGCCTCATGGATGTTGATTTGTTGGGGCAGGCCTTCACCTGGTCCAATAGGAGATAAGGGAATAGTCTTATCCAAGTAAATCTTGATAGATTCTTAATATCTTCTTATTGGGCCATAATGAATATGTTGCATCCATCATCTCTTCCTAGATTGGGCTCAGACCATAGCCCTCTTTTGCTCAACTAGTTAGGAAAGTATAGTAAAGGCACCTTTCCTTTCATATTTGAAATGATGTGGGCCCTCCATCTGAAATTTAGAGACTGCCTCTCAAATTGGTGGAATACCCTGGTCCAAGGGCCGATGATGTTCAGGTTAGCTCAGAGATTGGCCAATGTGAGAAAGAAGGTGAAAGGATGGAATAAGTTCATGTTTGGTAATGTTTTGAATAGGAAGAAAAGCATAATGGAAAGACTGAAAGAGGTTCAAAGCATAATAGAAAGGGAGACATATAGGAAGAGCTGCAATCCCTTGAAAAGAACCTCACTAAGGAATGGACCTGGATGATCAAGGAGGAGGAGGTTTACTAGAAGTAGAAGTCCAGAGTTCAATGGCTTAGGGAGGGTGATAGAAACACCTATTTTTTCTACCAATCCACCCTAAGGCATAGGAAGAGAAACATTATCAGGTCACTTCAGGATGACCAAGGGAGGTTGTTAGAGGAGGATGGGGAGATTGGAGACCTGGCGACTAAGTTCTTTGAATCTTTGTTGACTGGTCAACAGTCCAATGTCCTCGAGGGGGACATGGACTCCCCGTTGGAAGTCATTCCTACCATTTTCTCTGAGGATGACAATTGCTTATTGACCAAGTCTATCACTCTTGAGGAGGTTAGAGTTTTTGTTTTCTCCATGGGTGCCTTCAAAGCCCCTAGTCTAGATGGTTTCCCTCTGGCTTTCTTTCAAACTTTTTGGGAGATTGTTGGAAATGATGTCTTTCTGGTGACCCCCTAATTTCTTTCAGACAGGGAGACTCCTATGATAGTTGAACAACACCTTTATTGCCTTAGTTCTGAAGAAGACAGATGCTAGGACCCTGACTGACTTTAGGCCCATCAGACTTTGTAACACGGTTTACAAAGTCTTCACCAAAATTTTGGTCCTCAGGCTACATCCCCTTCTGGATAAACTCATTGCCCCTAATCATAAGGTCTTTGTCCCGAACAGGTAGAATTTGGATGTGGCCATCACCACTCATGAAATCATCCACTCTATCCACAAGAGCAACACCCCAGGTATGATCTTCAAGTTGGATATCTCCAAAGCCTATGATAGGGTTAGCTGCGACTTTCTATTAAGAGTTCTAAGGAAATTTGGGTTCACTGAAAGAATCATCAACCTCATCAAAGAGTTTATATCTACGGCTAGATTATCTTTGTTGGTCAATGGCTCCCCCAGAGGTTTTTTTACTTCTGGAAGGGGCATTAGACAAGGTGACCCCCTATCACCCTACCTATTTATTTTGCTTGTTGAGGTTTTGGGTAGAAATTCTTGTAATATGTTAATGCAGGGGACTCTCCAAGGGATCAAACCTACTTCAACAACACATACTGCGGCTATTCGACAATTTGTGGATGACACTATTCTATTTGGGTTGGCCTCAGTGGTTGAAGCTAGAAAGTGGAGGGAACTTCTAAAGAACTATGAGAGGGTTTCAGGTCAGAGCATCAATTTTGAAAAAAGTCATATTTATTTCTTGAACACTCAAGAGGACCTTCAACAGAAAATAACCAGAATCTTGGGTTGCTTGAGTGAAAGGCTTCTAGCCACTTATTTGGGCCTTCCCCTCACCACCACTAAGGTTGCTTTGGATTTCTAGAAAGGGTTGGTGGAAAGAATTTAGAGAAAGTTGGCTAGCTGGAAGGGTGCCCTCTTGAGTCAGGTAGGGAAATTTTAACTTCTCAAAGCCTCTCTTCAGGGAATGCCTGATTATGTGTTAAGCCTATTTAAAATCCCCAAGAATGTGGTTGATAAGATAGAACAGATTCAAAAAAGATTTCTTTGGTCTGGGTTGGAAGAGAAAAAAAGAATTGCTCTTGTGAGATGGGAGAAAGTGTGTACTCCTAGATGGCAAGGGGGATTGGGCTTAAGAAGAATTCATTTGATGAATATGGCTCTCTTATCTAAGATTGGGTGGAACCTTATCCAAGGCAGCTCTGATTAGGGGAAAATCATGAAGGCCAAGTACCTCAATGGTGAATAGGGTAAAAGATTTCTCTTAGAGGTAAGCCTTCCCAAAGGCTTGGTCATATGAAATGGGACTGTCAAAACTCAGGGCCTTCTTCGACAAGGTGTAAAATGGAGGATTGGTGATGGTAGGGAGGTCAATTTTTGGAAGGATAGATGGCTGAAGGATAAACCTCAGATTGATTTGTAGTATGACAGAGTTGCAGGCAGGGTTTGTGAGGCCCTAGGCTTCAAAGTTGCTGACTACATAAGGACTTATGAGGGTCTCCAGAGTTGGAAGGTGGTTTCTATTTATGCATAGGATGGTAGTGTGGAGATGAAGGTGGCTTCTCATCTCCAAAGAGATCTCGAAGACTACAAACTCTCTCTCTTTCCCAAGATAGATAAGATGATTCAGGATAAGGATAACAAGGGCTTGTTTACGGTCAAAAGTGCCTATAGACTACTGTTAGACCTAGGAGAGGCTAAAGTGTGGAGAAAAATCTAGATCCCTAAACTTCTTCCAAAGGTTAACTTCTTCTGGTGGACCTTGATGCATAATAGAGTTCTGACCCTAGACAATCTAAAAAAAAGAGGATTTCAAATGCCAACCAAATGCATCCTTTGTGGTTTGGAGGAGGATTCATCGGCTCATCGCTTTCTTCATTGTAGTTTTGCTTGAGAGGTTTGGGGTTTAACCCTCCAAAGACTGAACCCAAGCTAGTCCATGAATGTTAATTTAGAGATGGTAGTTTGGGAATGGAAGCCCCCTTTTAGCCTGGTGTTTTCGATCTCTGAAGAACTATGGTCTCAAATTCCCCCCCATTCAGCCAGGAGCTTGTGGAAGGACTGTAACAACTGAATTTTTAGGGAAAAGAATAGAACTTTGTTGGAATTTTTTCAGTGTTTTTCTAAATTACTGAATGAAAACATTAACTCTTACAACTTTAAAGCTGCGAATAGCTCCCCTGGGAGAGAAAAATAGAGTATGATAAAAAATTGGAACATTGATCCCAACTCTTTCCGAGTGGACAATTCCAGCAGGTTAGCCAGAGAAAAAACTAAATGGGCTTTACCTCAGCAAGGATGGTTTAAGCTTAACTTTGATGGTGCTGCCAAGGGAAACTCAGGTGTTGTAAGTGGTGGAGGCATTATTAGAATGGACACGAGGGTTTGTGTTGCTGCCTTCTCAAGGGGCATTGGTATTAAGATCAACAATGGAGAGGAAACTACGGCTATGCTCTGGGGAATTAAGATTGCTATCTCTATGAACATCAAAAGACTACATGTTGAAGGTGATTCTCAATTAATTGTCAATGCTGCTCTGGGTTTGTCTCAGATTGGGTGGAACTTGGAGGACATTATGGGCGACATCAAGATACTCCTCAATGGGTTGGAGGAGTATAAGGTTACACATATTTATAAAGAAGGAAATGTTGTGGCCGATGCCTTGGCTAATGCAGGTAGCAGTAGAGATGGGTGGTGCTGCTGGAGGAATATGACTAGCCTGTCTCAAGAGATTCACAATCTTATTATGCAAGATGAAATTAACCATGAAGCATAGGTGGCTTGTGATTTTGGTTACCCTCTAGTGTTGCCAAGATGATGGAGGGGCTGAAGTTTTCTCTTCCAACCGGTTGAATAGTGTTTGTGATCTCATGGAAGGCAGGATCAGCACTTTGAATTTTCAAATTGTTCTTGGTAGGATTGAAAAGGTCTTAGACCATTGGCAGTCAAGGAGATTGACCAAGCCCAGGTGGAGCGGTTCGGTTGCCTACTTGGAAGACAGGTAAGAAGGGCAGGATGATTTGACTCTTCAAAATGATGATGAAGGAATCAGTGGTGACATGGCTAGGCCGCGACCTAGTAGACAGCCTTTAACCAATAAGAGCCAGAGAAGTGAGGTCCATGTGGATCTCGGGACTAACACCACCAATCGTACTAATTGGAGGTCAACTGGAAAGCTGGGTTGGCAAGTTAAAAGGTGTAAGGACATTGGTATTGGTGGAGATCTGGTGATTAGATTCTACTACTTAAAAGGGACAATGTATGGATATGTGGCAGGGATACGGAGGGCAGATGGGACTGCAATCTTGATGGTTAATTATAGTTGGGCAAAGCCAGTGGCCGGCATCATCTATCCTCACACGAGGTGGCGGCCAAATTCCCTCTCCAACGAGATGTATCTAGGTGGCAAGGATGCGGCGTATCACATCAATAATTACATTGCCATCATTACCCCTTTGTAGTGGAATTACCATTTTGATGGGCTTCTTGCTAATTTCAAGACTGCCAGTTGTAAAGATTGTTGTTTCAAATGCTTACAATTTAGTTGCTCGTACAATTCACAGCCTGGAGAGATGGGAGGGGATATTGTGAAAATCAAACCTAGCTCAGTGGAGGAATTTAAGCAAGACCCAATTGTGTGGCATATTATCTGGGAAGGGGAGGTGGGGCCATTCTTGGAAGGAATGATGGGCCATGATGAAAATCTATCACTACAGTTTTATGAAATGTGGGAAGAGGAAACCAGAGAGATTAGAATTAGTGCTATTAGCTTCTAAGTTTCAAAAGAGGTGATCAGGCAAGCCACTGGGTTACCTACGAAGGGTAAGAAGCATTCGAGGAGAAGCAGGGTCCCTGACCCAGAGCACATGAATCTTTTCTTTCGAGAGGGTGAGGAGCTTGTGAGACTCCATGGAGGGTTTGAGAGGGAGAAGCTACCAGAGCCATGGGGACACATCTATCTGATGATAATAAAATTCTTCAAGTTGGAGAGAAGATTTCAGGTATACTACCATTACCACTTTGCTCTTCTCAATCATTTCAGGAATAAAATTGAGATTAGCTTTCCTTTTTTTCTACTCTCTTCGTTAGATAACTCCATCAATTTTGTAAGAGAGCTCAGGGCCAAGAATGCTACTCACCCGCTTATCCCCATCCATCAAGGTCTCATTCTGAGACTTTATCACTTCCACCTTGCTCTATCCCCACCAAAACAAATCAAAGTTAAAATGCTTGAGGACCCACAGCTGAACACATCCACCAAGGATAAAGGCAAAGCAAAAGGTAGTGTGTGGCCCCTAAGAACTGCTCTAAAGGTGGCCCCCGTGCTATGGAAGATAACCCTATTGCGACCCCTGGTACTGCTAAGAACAAGAAGCAAAAATTTACCACCCTAACGCTGAAGACTGCCAAAAGAGATAGGGTGGAGTTGGAGGAAACTGAGACTAGCCTAAAGAAAAAACCTAAGGAGGGTAAAGGTGTTGTTATAGTGGAAATTCCTGTGAAGATCGTTGAGCTGGATACTGGGCTTGATCCTAAGGGTAGCAGTGAAGGTGGAGTGGTTGTCACTCTGAGGATTTGTCAGTCCAAACGGATCACTGGTAAGCTGCTAGTGAACCCCTAGGGGATGGAAGTTTCTGATGATTCTGAGTTTGTGGAGATGATGGAGGAAGGCGGGGATGAAACCCCCACTGATTCTATCCATGAAGTTGAGGGCACCAATCATTTTGCCTCTATGAATGAATCCAGTTCTGAAGGCTTGGGTGATACTATAAGGGCTGTTGTTGGTCAAGACAGAAAGAGGAGTTGTGCTTTGTGTGACAAGAATGTGGAGGATATTCAGTGCCTCTAGAGGAGAATGGAAACCCTACAGAAGAAGTGGAAGGTTATGGCAGAGTTTGTGGCCAAAGCTCTGCACTGGGATGCTTCCATCTTTGTTGCGGTTAAAGATTTGGATGAAAAAGTCAAGCAAGTGGGGATTGACAGCTTGGGAAATTATAAGGAGATGGTTGATTTCCTTGCTAAGTTTGGGGCAACTGAAAGCCCATAGTTCCTTGTCCTTATTTTTTGTCATTGTCGTTGTTTCTGCTATTTTTGGTTAGTTGTTTTTTGGTTTGTTGTTCTTGTGTTGTTTAACTATTGTTTCTGGCTCATTAATGGCCTGATGCCAGGGGTGGTTTTGTTTAAGGGATCTGGACCCTCTTTTCAAGCTGAACTAATCAAAAACTTAGAAATATTCATCTAGGTGTAAAATGAATTACAAAACTCCTTTATATATGCATTCTCGCTCACAAATGATGAATAAAACCAAATGGTGCCAACATATACAAACTAGGGAGGTGTTCTAAGATAACACCACAAGAGAGGGGCCAAAGATTCCAATTGGGACTAGGACACTTGAGCGCCTTGGGCCTTTAGTCCCACAAACTCCAGGGACTATCAAATGTCGTGGGCTTAGGCTAGTCTTAAGTTTATTCTATCAGATTTATTCATCAGGATCAAGATTTTATCATTTTATGCACAAAAAGGTGTTACAATATGTCATGATTAACAAAGGTAACTTTTTAGGTCCAACCAGGTGCTAAACTAAGTGTAAAATGCTAGTTTACACATTTTACGATGTAAACTTTAGCCCCCACTTTAGCGTGGGTACGAAATTACATTCGAACTCACACTAAAGGATGGAGAAGACAAATTTCAAACACATAAATATTGAAGCCCAAAGACTTCAACCAAGTTGTGGACTATAGTAGCCCCTAAGCTTAGGATTCTAAGGTTGCAAACACATAAGCAAAGAGATAATTTTCAAACATGCAAGATATTACAACATATTTGACACATACATGGAGTACTAAAAGCATACATAAGAATACACATGAATGACACACAATACACAACACATACATGCTTGACACAAAGCATACATGAAACATAACACATACAAATAAAACATAGAGAATACATAGGGAACACATGGAAAGCCATGATGAAGACACATAAGACATATGGATTCATTAAGGAATACAAGTTAAAACAATACATCAAACAAACAAACATAGAAACAAACACAAGAACAAACACACATGGCACATGATTCTAACACTAGCTAGCTCCATCACTAGGGATCATGTGGAAAGAAGTGTCACCATGGATCACACACTAGTAATGATCGTTGAATTACTAGGTGACCATGACAAGTCACATGAAGCACATGGGCTAGACAACTTTGTTGCACTAGGTGGTTCATGGACAAAAGAGGAAACATCATAGGCTAGTGAGGACCGCCGAGGTGAGTTCCATACCAACAAGTATGCAATTGAAAAGAGAGCATAGAACGATGTATGCCCCCACCTTGAAGTGATTTCCAACTCCTATCAGGGAGCAATTGCTTTAAGCTATAACAAACCACAGGACAGGCATGGGAGCTTTCTAGAAGCACATGCCCATAAGATATGTGTTCACAAAAACTACATCACACAAAGGGGTTGCCCCCACAAAAGGAAAACTAAGGTGATGCTCCAGGTATGATACACAATGGCTTGTGTAGTCATGGTATGACGTCAAGCATAGAAAAAATGTGCCACATAAATAAAAACATAAAAGAAGCAATAAATTATACTACGTAATAACACAAGAGGGATCTACCTAACTGGTGTCAGTATATGAATGGTTGTATAATAGGAGATGTCTCAAGACTATAGATATATAGTTGGAACTATCATCAACCTCCAGATAGTAGAACTATGGAGACAAAGGAAGAAGTATCACATGAAATCAAATAAAAACCCTTTGGGTCAACAAGGGAGAATGTTGAAGCATCCTACACCTTGCATTGTCCCCAAAGGAAACAACAAAAATACAACTTATGACATATGGAAGAATGATGATACAAATAGAGAGAATGTCACAATAGATTTTAGTCCCTTTGTATCCTTGCACCTACAACAGTGTCAAGGGTCATCCAAAGAGAGATTAACAACATCAATAATAATAACATAAATAAAATATCAAGCAACACATCATGGGGGAAAACAATCACATGTATTCATGACATAAAATTAAAAAGGTACCTCACTTGCGAGTCAACCTAAAGCAAATCATCCTCCTCCCAATTTTTCTCATCATCCATTTGGAAAGGTGGACAAGATGCAAAAGGAACTATAGCATGTGAGGTATAAGGAACAAGATCCGTACCTATATTATCTTCAGACTCGCTATCAAAATGTAGTGAAATAGGCTCCATAGTGGCTTGTGAAGCTTCATCTTTCTCTATAGGAGACACAATAGTAGTAGATGTCTCTATCACATCTGTCGGTGATAAATGCTTGTGAGGAGGGAGATTCTCCTCTTCTATAGCAAGGTGAGTCATTGCCCAACAATGCTTCTTTCTTTCTCTTGCAATTTTATTTTGCTTAGCTTTATTCATGATGTTCACTAAGGGAACCATAGTATCTTCCAACATGCATTCCTTTTCTTCCTTTGCTTCAAGAACATTAGAATAAATGGGAGGAACCACCGAAGGCTAGGAGACTATGGGGGAAGGGTTCCTCAATGCAGGTTGCTCTTCCTTCTCAACTTGTGAAATAGGTGGAAGTACATGCATCCTCAAGCAGTTGAGAAACCTCAAGAAATAACACATGCAACCAATTGATCTCCACTAGTCTCCACAGAGGCAACTGGGACAAAAGTAACATTGCGATTGCGGGGAGGTTTGTTTCATGCTTGAAGGTTGTCTTGTTGTCCTTGAAGGGATGGCAGAGGGTGAACCTTAGCATATTTACCAGACACTCGAGGATAGGGAAGAACCTTTGATTCTGGCTTAGCTTCATTAACCACCTGTGGGATAAGGGGAACTATTGTCGTAGCCTCAGAAGATCGACGAGGTTCGAGGACATCACAAGGAGGGATATTACCAAGTGATAATTCCGCTATCTTCTTTTCTTTAAACTTTTGATATGATAAGAAGAATAAATCCTCTCTAGTTCAAGTGACTCCAACTGGTTGTGGCCAAAAGTAGTCAATTGTAAAATATCCATTGTGAGCAATGGGCTAGTCCTGACTACGATGTACACCATGCACACGTCCCTCAAATGGAAACTTTAAACACTTGTGAACCATAGAGGGGACTAGCTTCATGGTGCAGAGCCATGGGTGACCCAACTTCACATGAAATAAGTCCAATGTAGGAATGATGACAAAATTAACATCGAAGGTTCTTGGCCCAATGTTGACAGCAAGATTCAAAGCACCAATATTTGGAAGGATAGACACATCATGTGCTCTAATCGTCATCTTCGATACGTTATATGTATCTTAATGTAAACCATGCATGTAGAGAAAATCTTTAGTTACTACATTTACCATGCATATAGGATTGACCATAGCACCTCGAATATGTTTATAATTGATTCAAATAGTAATGTAAAGAGGTCCATTAGGAGCTTCAATAGTAGCATCATGTGGAGTAAAAGATATAGTAGGTTCCAATTCCACTTGCTCTTTATGAGGGTGAACATCCACCATGCAAATATCAGTAACATTAGATTCATGATGAGGTAAAGGATCAGTATATATTTGAATATTTTTATTAGGAGCAGCCACTAATTTATTCCCTTTGTAATTCACACTAGAAACCTAGATAGCATTGGAGTCGATGAGGTCTTGAACTTCATGGTTAAGACGCATACATATTTTAGTGTCATGGCCAACGGAGCAATGAAATTGATTAAAGGCCTTCGAATCAAAGGAAGATGACTGCATCTTAATTGGATTGAGGGGTCTAACAGGTTGAATCTTGATGAGATTTCTTTGCAAAATTTGTGTCATGGTAGTGTAGAGAGACTCTGATAATGATGTGAAGTTTCTTGTTTTTTTTTCAATTTATACATGGCAGGAGAAGGAGATGAAGCTGCCACCACATGTTTTCTTATGTTACTAGCTAAAATTTCATTTATCTTGATGAAGTTTTTGTTTTGTCTTTTGAAATAATGATTGTGAGAGGCTTCTGATTGACTAAAGGGAGCCAATGAGCGATTATGCTCATACTAACTAACCAAAATTTGATAATCATGAAGAGTCGTACAAAGATGAGTGAAAGAATCATATTGCATCAACAATATCTTATCATGGATGTGAGGTTGTAAGTTTCCTATAAAGATTCTTTATACATCAACATCCGAAATACAATATTGAACTTGTGAGAAGAGGGCTTGATAATGGCCCATAAAATGTATTATTATTTCTTTTGTTCATTGTTTGCAATGAACCAAGTCTATCAAAGAGACTTCAGGTCCATTGTTTGCTTGAAAATGCTCAAGTAACTTATTGACTAATTGTGAGGAAGAAGTTATAGAATTAGGAGGTAGCGAGCAAAACCAATCCAAGGCTGTGTCTTTGAGTGACCTAGGAAAGAGTTTTTCCAAGATCACATCCTCAAAAAATAAATCACTACACAGCGGTAAAGGTTGCCACATGGTTGTTAGGGTCTCCCTTCCCATTATATTTCTCAAAGCAAGGGGTCTTAAACTTCTCAGGCATTTGAGTTCTTAGGATTGAATAGGACACAGGGCTATGGATATAATGTGTTGTCATATTAGGTTTAGGTGGACTATTTCTTATGCTAGCCAATTATTGTTGGATGGAGATCATATTTTTCAACATTTGGTTTATGACAGGGTCAAAAGCTGAATCAGGTAGAGTGTGAGGCCCATCTTTTTTAGTTTCTTTAGTTACTCTAGTTTAGACTACTTGACTATGTTGGTTTGGTTTTATATACTTTGTGTGTGGACATTTATGTTTTTATGATTTGGATATTATGCTATATTGAACTCATGGACATTATGTTATAATTGAACTCTATGGGAATTATATTTTTGGACTTTATAATTTTACTCATGACTAGATGATTATTGGAGTATTATTTATGTGTTAAAAAAAAATATTGGATGAGATAGATGCTTGTATGATAGCCATTTATAAAATTATCTGAATGAAGTGATCATGAATGAGTTAGAATATTAAGTTATTTTTTCTATGAATTTTCAAATTTGCTTCGGCTATATATATTCCTTGATATATTGATATTCGAAAATGAATTGTACAAGTGGGTGGTCAAGATCATTAAGTTTTTGGAGACTCTGAGAATCCGTCATGTGATACCATGTTAACCTAGTCTAACCTATGGAAGGGGTGAAAGATAAAGTGTTTTGTGAAATTAATTATTTATTTGTGTGATGGTTGTGGTTATTACATTTTTATAATTTTTAAATAAATATTAATTTGTTATTGTGAGAGTTTAAATTTATTTTTATTAATTTATTGTTTTATTTTTGGGATGAGGATAAAGGATTTGTTTTAATTGTATTTTTTATAAAAAGATTTTTTGAGGGAAAAAGAAAGAAATTTCCTATCCTTTTTGTTTTTATGGAGATTTTGTTTATTTATGGGGAAAATGGGTTGGAAATATATTTTTCATTTTACATGAGTTGGAGAGAAAGGAAGGAAGAGAATTTTTGGTGAGAGGTCTTTGAAAAGGAGTTTTGGCTTGGGAATTTGGTGGTGGATTCGAGAGCAAGGATTTTGATTCTGGTTTTTGGGCTCTCCCTAACTTGGGGAGTTGAGGTAGGATTTGAACTCCTTGAGATTTCTGTAAAATGAATGCATGTTGTGATTATGAAAGTTTTTGGTTATGTGTTTTTGTATTTTTCTGTTGATTGTGTGACAAGGGTTGTGTAGGGAACGGCTCTCCCCTAATGGGTGAGAGCCTCCAAAGTGTTGGGGTAGAGAGAGGTGTGGAGCCTCTCTTGGGGAAGGTTGGATTTGCATTATGTGATAAAATGATGAATTTGATGGATATTGTTGTTGAGACGTGGTGATGACAGGATGGATTGGGTGTTATTGATATTATATGGAGATGTATGGTATTGGGAGGTATAAGTGCTTTGTGAAGTTGGAGGTTGTGTTTCTGTGAGTATGATATTGAATAGAAGATGTTATTTTGTTCCCCAAGAGGGATGATTATCCCCTCTCTCCCCTATGTTAGATCTAGTTTGGATCCTATGTTTGTGAGTCAACCAATGGGATTTTGTGTTTATGTGTGAATGGTCTTTTTCCAGTTTATGGATTTTATGTGGCTGCATGTGTGTTCTACCCAGTTCTTGGAATCTCCTACTCAGGGGTGAGATTGTGAGACAATCCCTATGGTAGGATGGAGAGCAGGTCTTGGCCATTCAGTTTGGCTTTATTGGTTGTAGGTTTAATGAAGTTATTGGAGGAATTGAAGGACAAAGAAACCTACTATTTTGTTCAAAAAAGGAAAATACCTGTTTGTATCTCATGGCATGATGCCATTATAAAAATGTAGATTTAGGTTGTAGGCAATTGCCATTCTGTAAAATTTTATCTTTGTTGAATTTTCATATACTTTGTGGATCTTTCCATGAGAAAGGAAATCTAGTTCGAAGATTGGAAAAAAAATCTATATTGTTCTTTGTGAAAAGTGAAAATAATATAGATGGTTAAAATAAATTTGTATATAATTTCTTTTATGTAAATCTAAAAAAACCAACGTATGGATTTAATTTATTTTTGTGTGCTAAATAATTCTAGCTTGTGCTCTCTTTATGTAATTAATGAAATTATATATATATATATATATATATATATATATATATATATATATATATATATATATTAATTTCTATGTATTGTATGTGCAGTTGTAGATAGAATGCTCTGTGTAAATTTTAATCAGAGTAAATAGAATAGAATTGAAATTTTATTTTTCTTGAAACTAGTTTTAAAAACCATAAAACATTATAGTAATAGTTATAATTCTATTGTAGTGGTTTTGTCAGCCTTGGATGGGGCCGTGGGAAGACCCATGGCCTCCCACAAGTTGCGTGGCCTATGGGAGCCATGGGGCTCCCACGGCAGCCCCCAAGGTGGCCGCTGGCCTTAGCAGGCCATGGACCTCCCTTGAGAGGGCTCTGACCAATGCTTGCCTTCTGTTGTATGTATATATATGATGTGTATATGTTATTAATTTCTACATATTGTATGTGCAGCTATAGATAGAATGCTTTGTGTAAATTTAAATCAGAGTAAATAGAATAGAATTGAAATTTTATTTTTCTTGAAACTGGTTTTAAAAACCATAAAACATTATAGTAATAGTTATAAATCTGTTGTAGTGGTTTTGTCAGCCTTGGATGGGGCCGTGGGAAGACCCAAGACCTCCCACAAGTCGTGTGGCCTATGGGAGCCATGGGGCTCCCACGGCAACCCCCAAGGAGGCCGTTGGCCTTAGCAAGCCATGGACCTCCCTTGAGAGGGTTCCGACCAATGCTTCCCTTCCATTGTTTCATTAACATTTATAATACCTTTCAACTTTTTCTTTAATGATAATTGTATTTGCCATTTAACCCACCTCTGCCTTCTGCTACAACGTTGACAAGTATAAATTAGTTTTAGCTTTATTTTATTATTGTAAAAAGAAAAGAAATAGATTTATAGAAAAAGAATTAATTTTTACAAAAAAGCAATTGATTTATTTAAATAAAGGAAAGACATTTTTTGTTTTAGAAATAGAAAAAGAAAGTTGTTTATTTAGAATTTTTTTTTTGTTTTAAAGAATAAGATTTAAGTTTTATTATCTTTTTGCTTTATTTGTAGATAAGGTTTAATTATTTATTATTAAAATATTCAATTTGGCATCATGGAGAAAATTGGTTTATTTTATTTGTAGGAGTGATCAACTCCTTCCCATGATCCTTAGCCTGCAAAATAAAACACCCTCACGAACAACAGAAGCAAAATGCTCTTCCACCAAATATCAATGAGATGATATTGAGAAAATGAGATGATCTGAGATATATTACATAGTGTACAAGCACCTATTTAAAGGCAAGGTAAATGCATAATGGTGGAAACTACTAACGGGTGAAACTACTTGATAATCAAAATGCGGGCAACTACCTATTAATCCTAAGTTAAACTTAAGAATGTGTAAGGGTAAAAACCCATTCACAATAACACTCCCCCTTAAGTGCAAACTTAGGGAGATTATTATGCAAGATGGGTCCTGAAGAAAAGGAGAAAATCCTAGTGGGAGAAAACTCCTCTCGAAAAGAGAGAAAAAAATATGAAAAAGGTGAAAGGAAGGAGTACTGCACAAGACCCCCCAAGGACAACTTCCATCATTGATATCAGCAAGATACAAAAGAAGAGAGACTATGTAGCCCCCCCACAGTAAAGAATGGAAATGCTGAAGATCCCCCCCATGATCAAGAAACTCCTATGCCGATCCTAGAAGCCTGAAGACAAAAGAATATCCAATGTCTATGAATGAAATGCCTCCCTTTCAGGAGAAACAAGTCTAACCACTGATGCAAGAGAAACTCCAACTCTGAAACAAGAGAAGGGAGAGGAAGAATCAACATGAAATATGCCTCTGAAAACTATCTCGATGCCTCCACGTAACCAAATGTCACATCATGATCAAGTGCAACCTCAACTGAAGAAGGTGGATCAACAAGACCATGTGGAAACTCTGATACAACAATCTCCAAAGATAGAGATGGTGTTACAGCAGTGCTGATACTATCATCAAAAAGAAGGGATATACCCTCAAATACATCATCCAAATCAGCTATTTGAGATTCACAAAACAACTCTGAAAGACTTGTCAAGTGACTATCCCACAAAGCAAGATCTAAAGGATCAAGAACATTTTGCTGTGCTAAAGAAACAACCTTTGAAGCAACAAGATCTGAAGTAGGAGAAGAATCAACATAGGTCTTAAGAACTCCAAAGTTCAAATAACCAATCTCTCCTGAGGAATTGCTACCAACACTACAAGCGAAGTACGAGGCTCATAATCATCATCATCAAAAAAATGAGAAAAAGCATAGAGATGAGACTCATGATCAGCTTCACCAACTGCAATGACTTTGCCAATATCAACCTCTCTAATGAAAATAGAATCTACAGTAAACTCTATAGTCTTAGGTACCTCACCATGATCAATCTCATAGATAGAAAGAAGATTTGTGTACAAATCAAGAATACAAAGTACATCTCTGAAACAACCATCACCAATCTCAACATTGCCTATCCCTGCAACATCCAAAAACTTACTATCCCCCAACAAGATCTTAGAAGTATCTATAGGATGAAGACCCAAAAAAGGATAGGGAGAAAAACCCATGT
The DNA here is from genome assembly GCA_027924645.1 of Cunninghamia lanceolata. Classification (NCBI taxonomy): domain Eukaryota; kingdom Viridiplantae; phylum Streptophyta; class Pinopsida; order Cupressales; family Cupressaceae; genus Cunninghamia; species Cunninghamia lanceolata. Next base: position 2,228,917 of record BSBN01001054.1, read on the forward strand.
GATGTGATGCTCCTAAATCCAAAAATCATCTATCACAATGAGAGTGAACTATAGAAGTAACCAATGCATGTCCTTTGAGCTTGTCTTCTTGACCTTTCATCCCATTTACAAATCCTGCATTCCCTGACTATGTAGGTTTAGATGAAGATGAAGGTGTTGCAGATGGAGAAGCTGTAGAAGGAGTCATAGATGAGGGCAACTGGATGATGTTCTTCTGAAGAAGGTGTGAAAGCTCATCAATCTTCTTAGTATAACAATGGTGTTCATCATGACCTTTCTTCTTGCAATACACACAACTAAGCTTCTCATTCTTAGGTTTATCCTCTTTTGAAGAGGTGGAGGACTCATTAGACTCTGTCTTAGCCTTAGGTTTCTTCTTCCCTTTTCTCTGAGATGCTTGTGCAACTAATGCATGAATCTTAGAGACCCCATCTAACTAAGCAAGTTTGGCTTTCTCCCTAGTCAAATGATCACAAAAAGTCTCAAAAGAAGGCATTTTGAAAGCATTACCCAAAGCATCCATGGTGGAGTAAAATGTAGAAGAGAAAACAACAAATGGACCTCTTAGCTTAGATAGAATCAAGAAAATAGACTCCTTATCAGTTTCATCCTTCCCACATCCTGCCAATTGTGACCTCAGAGATTTGAACTTGACTAGAAAATCATCAATGGAAGGAAATGCATCAGGGGAAAGAGAAGTCAATTCTACCTCTAATTGCAAAGCACAAAACTCATTGATCTAACCAAAAAAGCCATTGAACTTATCCCATACCTCCTTGGGTGTGTTACACTCCTCAATGTGGAAAAGAAAACTATTAGAAACATGCAAAGCCATCAAACCCATAGCTTCATCACACTTGTTCCTATAAGAAAATATCTCATACTCCTTAGTAAGAGTGGGCTATTTGGGTGAGTGCAGGATCATGATGGGCCAAACACTACCCCTAAGTGGCAATTTTAAATGTAAAAATTAGAATTAAGTAACTTCATGTAAAAAATTGAATGAGTTATATACATAATCTAGAAATAATGTGGTAATAAAAGTTGTAATAAATTGAACGTAGTTTGTGGATTACTACTTTTTTTTTGAAAGTTTTAAGAATACTTTTGGTGAAAATTGGATATTTTAATGAAGCACTACTAAAATTTTTAGAAAAACATAAAAAGTAGGTGTCATTCCGACCAGCCTAAGTATGAGAAAAAAATAATATTTTTTCTCCATGATTTGGATTTAAGTAAAGGACACATGACTAGATGTGACGCATATTTTTTTGAATTTTTTAAGTAAATAAATAATTATTTATGAATTATTTACTATGACTTTTTTAAAATATTAAAAAAAAAAATCCTGCTAACCTAACTTGTTTAAAAATATATGAAACTAAAAAATTTAAAATTTTAATGTATACCCAATAAATCGTAGGATGTGACGCATCTTTTGGATTTAAAACGGATTAATATTTTGAAAGTTATGGATGTTTTTCAATATGTATATCTATCAGGAAACCAGACATAGCGTATGTAGAAAATTAATAATAATTACATAATACAATTATTATGAGGCATATATTAAATTTTTAGAATCTTAATAGCTTCAACTATAAACCCTTTTCATTTGATAAAATTTAGTTGCAAAAAAGTCTATCAGCTTCAAGGATGAAATTATGGAAAATTTTAGGATAACATAAATGGGTGGTTTTGCAAGTTTCTTTGGCAAGTTTTGGGACTCCCACCTGCCTAAATATGAGGTAATCCCATGAATTTTTTGGAGGGAATCCATATTTAAGCTAAAAATATTAAGACCCTTTCCATCCAAATCTAAATATTAGTCTAAACGTTAGTACTTTTTCATCCAACAAGATTTTTCTCCATTGCCATTGTTTGGCCCATCATGATCTCGCACTCACCCATTTATCATGCAATGTGGACCACAAACCCTTAGATTGGAGCAACCTATGCATTTTAATCTTCTAGGTATGTGTAACATCCACATTCTAAAACAAAGTAAAAAACAAAAAATTCACCATAAAGTAAATTTACAAGGTAAAAATGAGACAGAGAAATTTTTTCATATATTTATTATATAATCAAGTAACAACCATTACAAGATTTCTCATTACAAATACAATAATCTGTATTGTCTTTCTCAAGTACAATGTTTACTAAAGTAATCAATTATAAATACCTGAATCAGATAATATTTTACTTAGTCTCAATAAACGCAAGTCTCAGAGATATACTGCATCCAGAAATCTGACATCTTTATCGCAAGCCTCGGCATGTCTTCTGCTAGAGAGAGAGAGTATCTTTCTAGTGATTTACTTCCAACCACAGACCATCGGTCTCCCACACTCCTTCATAACCGGAAGTGGCCCTTCCCTTCACGAGAAGTATAGACCAAGGTGACCAGTGGTAATTTGCCTTTCTGAGTACATAGCGTTGTATCTTACACAACTCTATCTATCATAAAACCCTAGATACCCTCTAGCTAAGTATGATTCCTGATAGGATGTGCAAACCAGATACAGTGAACCGACAATGTATGCAGAGACATATGCATTACTATGGCCATAGTTTTCAATATAAATTGACGTTCACAATGAATGATGTCGTATTGTTCACCCACTCCAACTTGACTTGGATACTATCATATTCCTACAGTTTGACTTGGTCAACTACGTTTAACTTATGAAGTCATGATGATTTCAACAATCTAGTCTTCTCGACCCATACATGTTTTCTTACACTGTCTATAATCCATAAACCTGTTCAACTTTCTTTCTTTATGAGTACTCTAATTGCTTCATCGTAATTCCTGAGGTCCATGACTTTTTGTCTCATAAAAAAAATATAGATAGACTAATCACGACTAAGATGATAACCTTACCTAGGTTAAGCAATATAGAATTGGAAACTAATTTCCCTTCTTGCAAGTAAGACTCATTACACATAGTCAAGGCACAAGACCCTTCAATCATGATCTAATTAATGATCTCAATGTCTTAATATAATAATTACCATATCTAGATTAAGTCAAGGTTTAACTAAAGAGTTTTATCCAACTCCAATCTAGTCTTTCTGACTTAGGTGAAACACGAAATACTTTCGTTGCTAGATTATTCATTATGGATTAAGTATCCACTCTTAGGTATCTCTCTTTGCATCTTTGCAACATTTGAGATTCACCCCCTTGCCGACAAGTTAATAGCTCAAAAGAAGTTGTATCCAATAGGTATAATGAATTTAATGTTTGACCAACCATCTAATGGTACCTCTTTCATGCTTGCAAAATCTGAGGCTTACATCTTATATCACAAGTCGACTTGTAACCAAACAAATAGGTTTCACCACCTAAGATTAAACATTATTGACTAACAACAAATCTCTTTTCATTAAGTTAAATATGAACATTTAAAATTTAGGGTTTGCGACACATTAATGCCTACTCATGAAATAAGTTCACCCACTTGAATTAATCACAATCCAATAGTTACCTATTTATATGTTCTATATAACAACCTTGATAACCTCAAGGTGTTTGAAATTCATCATGTATTAATGCATGGCATAAAGTTTTATTCTATCTCTGAGCTCATGGACACCTCTCCATCTACATGATAAATGAACAGCATCCTAGCATATCAATTTTCAAGTAACACTATATGTTGTTATAACAATCTCAAAATTTATCCCAATGTATATTTCATCCATTCTTGAGTGGGCTCTAATCCCAACTTGTTGTTTTGGAGAGGGATTATGACAAAACCAATTTTTATAGAACATAAGATTAGAAGACCCTAAGTTTAAAATTAACATTCTAAAGAATCTTCCTTGACTCTCGATTTCTTCGACATAGTTTCAACTTACATTAGAAAGGGTTTCTCTATGAGTCAAGTCAAGAATATAGTGTTGAAAAACCCTACGTTGAAAACTCACAACGTACTACTTCGACGTGTCAAATTCATCGACGTAGAATAATCTTGTCGATCTATTCATTGGATAGCCTTGACACACGGTTTCTTCTACCATAATAGATTGATTGTTTGTCTATACTTGAGACTCATAAAAAAAAAATACCTTTCTTGTTGTAAAGACTTCTTAATAACAATTGGATTAAGAATCAGGGCTCTTCTTGCAATGATAACAATGGTTAAAATGCTTCAAAAGCGCATGTATTATTTTCAAAGCATGTAAACGAATTCTTGTAGTTGTTCCAAACTAGCAAATACTTTTACCATGGTCAAACTGATTAATTTTATCTCTGTAATAGAGAAGGACCATATCAACTTACATACTATGTCTTACACAACTTACCAATAATAAACCTCCGTCTTTGATTGACTAAACAAGCTATCCACTCAGTTGTTTACTGACTTTTAGAGTCATGGTTTGCTGACTGTCAATAGAGATTTTTATCCTTTGTCGACCATCGTTATGCTACTTCAGTTTGGAAGGATGTGAGTCGTTAAAATTTCCTACTCCTACTCAAGATTGCACTCCAAGATATCTACCAACTTTGTAAGTCAAAACATAGGTTTCTCTACTATTTTCGACTTATCTCCAAACATATTATATACTATGGTTTTTACACTCTAAAAGCAAAGTAGTGCAGTGCAGAAAGTTATTACAAAGTTTTCACTTTTAAAGGAGAAATAATATTACTCAGTTTTCAATTAAAGAAATAACACTTTACATTTCCTAAACCAATCATTAAACCTTTGCATAAGCTTGCAAGGTGTAACACATAATAAATATCTAAGTTTACGCAAAAAGGAGTAAGAGAACATGTCAACCATGTCTTGAAGCTCGCTCACAGACTTTAACCAAACACTTTGCTATATTCAGCGCTGTTTCTCCCCACAACTTCTTCCTCAACTCGTATCCTTTCCCTTCTGCCCAAATCGCTCTCTCTCTCTCTCTCTCTATCTCTCTCTCTCTCTCTTTTTCCTTCATAATCCTCCGTCGCTCAAAATGAATTCTTCAAAATAACTATCCAACAAACCCCTCTGTCCTTCTCTCTACAGGTTAATCACCCCTTTTACCCTTCGCTAACACCATGCTCTTTTTTTTTCGCCCCTCTCACATCCCCTTTTCAGTCTACTTGAAATCGCTTTTCCCAAATAGTCTCCATGACTCCCCTTTTTGAGGGTGGTTCCTGCCCACGGAAAGGAGATTAACGGCATTTTTCTCTCCGTTACAGTTCCTAAAACAACAGAAAACTGATCGACCACCCCCAGGCAGCGTATAGCAAGGAAGATATGATGCCCCTCTCTCCACGGTTACACTTTCTTTTTTTAATAGAATAACCACCCTAAAACCTCTCAAGGCGAAGCATAGTAACGGCTCCAAAAACTGTCCACCATCCTAATAAGATGGAAATATTTATGGCATGTAGAGTCAGCGCCTAACCATCAGCGAATACTCAGCAAGATGGAGCTTCTCTATGCAAGGTGGCTTAACAACCAACAATCTGTCCACTATTCGAGGTTAAGGCTTCATTACCATTTGATTCACCACTACACAGAAAAGTGGTGCTCCGATTCGTACAGGGTGGTAGATTTAAATAATTAAAACATCCCCCTAATCTACACCGATCATGAGAATCAATGATTGCCACCTTAGCAAAACAGTTTGGTCGATAACTAACTGGTGGTCTAAAACTAGAAAACAAAAGAGTTATTTGAACGAAAAGACATCATAAAAAGAACTATTATGTGTCCCTCAACAACTCCGGATCGATACCGATGAGCAACTAGAATGAAGAAATATCTCAAGATCGCTTAAATATAACTTATGTAATTTTGGCATATTCCCCTATATATTACGACAGAATAAGTTATAACACACCTTGGTTCCTAATTCGACGTCCATTAAACTTTGCAAAGAAAAGAGTCTATAACATATGCTCGAAGCGTTTTACGACAATCATGATGAATTGGGCATAGTGCAAAACAAGATTTTAGATTTCGTTTAGCTGTCACATAGCTGTGAAAAACCTCTACCCGAAGTTGTTAAAAACTTCTCTATTTGTCCCAAGGATTTCAGATGATGTGAATGGGTCGAGTTTACCTCCCCATCACAATTCTTCAAAATCACGTCGACTTGACGAGTTCATTTGTTGATGTTAAACGTCGACAATATTAGCATCATCTGACTTGATGGTAACGTCTTGACGTTTAAGAGGCAACAAAAAAAACTTCAAGTGACTCAAGAAGAATAATGCAACCGTTTTACGGCTATGATGTTGTTTACATCGCAACAACTATGTCGACTCATCATCGACTTGACTAAATGAAAATCGAGATATCGACTACCTGTCGATTAGATTGAAAGAAAACTAGCAAGACAAGACTTACCTCATATGACTCATTGGTTCGCATTATCGTTTAACACTAGACTCATTTGGAAAATTGACCACTCGTAATCCAAGGTCTATCTCTCTCTTCTCGAAAGATACTCTCTCTCTCTTCTCTGAGAGTCGATAACTTGTAATCCTGTTTCACTTGTCATCAAACATTAAGAGATCAGTGCATCATTATTCAAAATAAATCAAATCTCATGATATAACTATAAAATCGACAATAACATAATCATTTCCATGATTTCCTAAATGATATCCAATATAATTCCATGTCAAACCCTATCGTAAGTCTATAACATCTCAACAAATTTACTTATGCCCAAGTAAAAAGTAAAAGTATAGCAAGTCAGAAAATAGGGATGTAACATATCCTTCCCCTAAAAATTCATCGTCCTCGATGATATAAAGCATCAAAATGCAACTTAAAAGTATATTCATTGTTTAATTGCTATCAGCATAAAGTAAATGAGGAAATTTCTACTAGAATTCATGGTAATTTCTCACCCCCATGCAAAACTATTCTATGCATACTGGTCCCACTGGACCTTACACTTCATAACCCCTATGTTACACAAGCATTACTTATGATCTTCAAGTATTTCAAAAGCTTGATCATAACCTTTCCTAGGTTCTTGTACTTTTAATTCATTCATAGATTATAACAGTTATATATTACATGAATATATATATTCCTCATATTTAAATCACAAAAAGCATGTTGCCTCCTAGCAATAATTGATAATAGGTTGATTCTAGATATCAATAAAATTTCTAACCTTAAAGTTTATAAGGGTCCTTCATTCTTAGGAACTGGTTTAGAATACCTTCCATTCTTTAGTAAATGTTTTCAGGGGTTCAACCCTTAAAAGAATTTTCCTTCTCTAACCGAGAATTGTCTTGGTGTACACTTAATCATTACGTTGCTTTTCTGTTCATTATCCATTTCCTCTGATCTTTCCTGATCAGTTAAATCTTTTCATTCATTTCTAATAACATTTCCGGACTAATGCTAATCCTACCTTCTAGCTTACCCAGCTTATAGGAGTTCGACATCTTTCTGTCCAATGTTTCAATTCAAGCCATCTTAATAGCAAAAGTTAGGTACTGTCAAAGATTTCACGTGATAAGTAGTCTCCCTACTCGTATTGCTAATACATGCAACATGTTTGGGGCAAATCTTCTAAAACCTGGTTAACTTCCTTACCATCTGTTCACAGGATAACAAATTATACTCTTTTTAAATTTCAGTCCCTAACATGGAGAACAAGTTTGTCAAAACCTTGACACTACACGCATATTTCTATCTGAGATAACCTTCTCAGAAAACCATGCAATCTAATCACATCTTGCATGAATTGTGTGCTAACACCGATGCTCCATTAGTCCAATCCCCTGGTATATAATGTGCTACCTTCGAGAGTTTATCATCTCAAATGGCTTCGTGTCTTTTCCCAGACATAGAAAGGCTTCATACAATATCGATACCAACAGCTTGCCATTTCATTCTAGCATGTCATGCGGGTACATCAATCCTTCAGGTGTTGATGTGCTACTTTTTTTTTCCTCTGGCGCTCTAGACAAAATGCTACAAATCTCGTAACATCATTTTTTATTCCTTCAAGAATTAAAGAGGTTTTATATCTATTAGTACTTAGTTAACCCTAGATGTCCTGGTTATGGTGGAATATGAACTTCTTTCCACACCAATTTTCTTATTTCAGAAGAATTAGAAACACACTTTCTTTCTCCGAAACTCAATAGTCTGTGAGACTTAAAATAAAAAAAACCTTTCATACCTTGAATCTTTTAAATTTTACCACAAGATCTTTCTAAATTTACTCATCATGTAAAGGTACACCCTTAAACCACCTCCTAAGGCATCAATTTTCCCTCAAACTGTCCTTCGGAATAGGAATTGATAGCATTGGTGCTGTTGTAATTTCTCTTAACCATTATCGAATTACTTGCACAAAAGGATAAAGTTCTCCTTCATGCTAAAAATAATTAAGTATATCTCCCTAAAGACTTGGAACAAACATGTCTAAACAACCTCTAAACACATTGTTCATGTGTTTCATGAATGCGACAAGGCATTTGTATGTTTAAAGAACATCACTTGCTAACTCACAGTGCCCATTCTTGTCCAAAAGTCATTTCAAGAGTATCCTCATCCTTCAGTCTTGATTGATGACATATTGATTGCTAATCAATCACTTCCATTCTACACATTTATTCAAAGAGATCACCAATACGTGGTGAAAGATGTTTGCTCCTTATCGTGGTTTTAATGAGTAAATGATACGAAATACACCTTTGTAGAGTTATGTCCTCCTTGACAAAAACAATATCTAGTGCACCCCATGGTAACATACTAGATCTAATCAAACCTTTTAGCCAATGATTCTTATAAGGGGCTTTTGATTCCATTAATCTTATAGTTGTCATAAGATAAGGTGCTTTTCCAGGTAACTCATCCCAACATTCTCAGAGGAATAAGTTTTACAGTTGATTCAAACACTGTTCCATCAACTTAGGTGGTATGACTTTCTTTTCCAAAACATACTAGGTATCTCCTTAGTTTTAAACATAGTTAGGATTGCTCCAATTCAATCAAGAGACTAACTAGTGGTTTATTCTCTTTTAGACTTTCACCCTGGTTTGGTTCTAGAATAAACATGGTCTCATTTTCTTCATGCCAGATAATTAAGTTATCTATCAGTTTTTCTAAATCTAAAGCGTCTCAAAACATCAAACATATATATCTCATAATAATCCAAAGATTGGTATAAAACATTGTCATCTTTATTATAAAGTGTTTAGGAGTAACCACATCCTTATTTATATAGTTCATATGACAAGACTATATGTCACTGTCATTTTTACAATTTTCCAGTTTAACAAACATAGAGGGTGGATGTACACACAAGTACTCCAACACCTTTTTCCTAAAACAAAAACATCACATCAACGTTCAAGTGACATGTCATAACTGGCTACAGTTTACTAGGTTTTACTATACCAGTAGAATTAGTAGGATTCTTGGCCAGTTCAGAACGTTGTTTTCTTTCTAACTGATTACGCTTAAGTGCATCAGCAAAAGTCTCTGAATCCTCCAGCCATGCACCTTCAGAGTAAACAACATGCTCTTTAAGTTCAACCTCCTCAATAGGTTTCTTCTTAACCACTAATCTAGGCAAATGCTGGGGAACAGACTTCCTAGCTGTTTTCTTTGTTCTTCTCCACGTCATTCTGGTACAAGAAAATTTGAACATTAGCTAACCGCATAATGTTGACTATAGGTTAGCACAGTGGACTCATAAGCCCTAGTGTCGAACCCGATAGCTCTGATACCATATGTAACATCCACGTTCTAAAACAAAGTAAAAACCAAAAAATTCACCATAAACTAAATTTACAAGGTAAAAATGAGACAGAGAAAATTTTTCATATATTTATTATATAATCAAGTAACAACCATTACAAGATTTCTCATTACAAATACAATAATCTGTATTGTCTTTCTCAAGTACAATGTTTACAAAAGTAATCAATTATAAATACCTGAATCAGATAATGTTTTACTTAGTCTCAATAAACACAAGTCTCAGAGATATACTGCATCCGGAAATCTGACATCTTTATCGCAAGCCTCGGCATGTCTTCTGCTAGAGAGAGAGAGTATCTTTCCAGCGATTTACCTCCAACCATAGACCGTCGGTCTCCCGCACTCCTTCCTAACCGGAAGTGGCCCTTCCCTTCACGAGAAGTATAGACCAAGGTGACCAGTGGTAATTTGCCTTTCTGAGTACATAGTGTTGTATCTTACACAACTCTATCTATCATACAACCCTAGATACCCTCTAGCTAAGTATGATTCCCGATAGGATGTGCAATCCAGATACAGTGAACCGACAATGCATGCAAAGACATATGCATTACTATGGCCATAGTTTTCAATATAAATTGACATTCACAATGAACGATGTCGTATTGTTCACCCACTCCAACTCGACTTGGATACTATCATATTCCTACAGTTCGACTTGGTCAACTATGTTTAACTTATGAAGTCATGATGATTTCAACAATCTAGTCTTCTCAACCCCTACATGTTTTCTTACACTGTCTATAATCCATAGACCTGTTCAACTTTCTTTCCTTATGAGGACTCTCATTGCTTCATCACAATTCCCGAGGTCCATGACTTTTTGTCTCATAAAAAAATATAGATAGACTAATCACGACTAAGATGATAACCTTACCTAGGTTAAGCAATATAGACTTGGAAACTAATTTCCCTTCTTGCAAGTAAGACTCATTACACATAGTCAAGGCACAAGACCCTTCAATCACAATCTAATTAATGATCTCAATGTCTTAATATAATAATTACCATATCTAGAATAAGTCAAGGTTTAACTAAAGAGTTTTATCCAACTCCAATCTAGTCTTTCTGACTTAGGTGAAACACGAAATACTTTCGTTGCTAGATTATTCATTATGGATTGACTATCCACTCTTAGGTATCCCTCTTTGCATCTTTGCAACATTTGAGATTCACCCCCTTGCCGACAAGTTAATAGCTCAAAAGAAGTTGTATCCAATAGGTATAATGAATTTAATGTTTGACCAACCATATAATGGTACCTCTTTCATGCTTGCAAAATCTGAGGCTTACATCTTATATCACAAGTCGACTTGTAACCAATCAAATAGGTTTCACCACCTAAGATTAAACATTATTGACTAACAACAAATCTCTTTTCATTAAGTTAAATATGAACATTTAAAATTTAGGGTTCGTGACACATTAATGCCTACTCATGAAATAAGTTCACCCACTTGAATTAATCACAATCCAATAGTTACCTATTTATATGTTCTATATAACAACCTTGATAACCTCAAGGTGTTTGAAATTCATCATGTATTAATGCATGGCATAAAGTTTTATTCTATCTCTGAGCTCATGGACACCTCTCCATCTACATGATAAATGAATAGCTTCCTAGCATATCAATTTTCAAGTAATCCTATATGTTGTTATAACAATCTCAAAATTTATCCCAATGTATATTTCATCCATTCTTGAGTGGGCTCTAATCCCAACTTGTTGTTTTGGAGAGGGATTACGACAAAACAAAATTTTATAGAACATAAGATTAGAAGACCCTAAGTTTAAAATTAACATTCTAAAGAATCTTCCTTGACTGTCGATTTCTTCGACAGAGTTTCAACTTACGTTAGGAAGGGTTTCTCTATGAGTCAAGTCAAGAATACAGTGTTGAAAAACCCTACGTTGAAAACTCACAACCTACTACTTCAACATGTCAAATTCGTCGATGTAGAATAATCTTGTCAATCTATTCGTTGGATAGCCTTGACACACGGTTTCTTCTACCATAATAGATTGATTGTTTATCTATACTTGAGACTCATAAAAAAAAATACCTTTCTTGTTGTAAAGACTTCTTAATAACAATTGGATTAAGAATAAGGTCTCTTCTTGCAATGATAACAAAAGTTAAAATGCTTCAAAAGCGCATGTATTATCTTCAAAGCATGTAAACTAATTCTTGTAGTTGTTCCAAACTAGCAAATACTTTTACCGTGGTCAAACTGATTAATTTTATCTCTGTAATAGAGGAGGACCGTATCAACTTACATACTGTCTTACACAACTTACCAATAATAAACCTCATCTTTGATTGACTAAACAAGCTATCCACTTAGTTGTTTACTGACTTTTAGAGTCATGGTTTGTTGACTGTCAATAGAGATTTTTATCCTCCGTCGACCATCGTTATGCTACTTCAGTTTGGAAGGCTGTGAGTCGTTAAAATTTCCTACTCCTACTCAAGATTGCACTCCAAGATATCTACCAACTTTGTAAGTCAAAACATAGGTTTCTCTACCATTTTCGACTTATCTCCAAACATATTATATACTGTGGTTTTTACACTCTAAAAGCAACGTAGTGCAGTGCAAAAAGTTATTACAAAGTTTTCGCTTTTAAAGGAGAAACAATATTACTTAGTTTTCAATTAAAGAAATAACACTTTGCATTTCCCAAACCAATCATTAAACCTTCGCATAAGCTTGCAAGGTGTAACACATAATAAATATCTAAGTTTACACAGAAAGGAGTAAGAGAACCTATCAACCGTGTCTTGAAGCTCGCTCACAGACTTTAACCAGACACTTCGCTATATTCAACGCTATTTCTCCCCACAACTTCTTCCTCAACTCGTATCCTTTCCCTTCTGCCCAAATCACTCTCTCTCTCTCTCTCTCTTTTTCCTTCATAATCCTTTGTCGCTCAAAATGAATTCTTCAAAATAACTATCCAACAAACCCCTCTGTCCTTCTCTCTACAGGTTAATCGCCCCTTTTACCCTTCGCTAACACCATGCTCTTTTTTTTTCGCCCCTCTCACATCGCCTTTTCAGTCTACTTGAAATCACTTTTCCCAAATAGTCTCCACGACTCCCCTTTTTGAGGGTCGTTCCTGCCCACGGTAAGGAGATTAACGGCATTTTTCTCTCCGTTACAGTTCCTAAAACAACAGAAAACTGATCGACCACCTCCAAGCAGCGCACAGCAAGGAAGATATGATGCCCCTCTCTCCACGGTTACACTTTGTTTTTTTAACAGAATAACCACGCTAAAACCTCTCAAGGTGAAGCATAGTAACGGCTCCAAAATCTGTCCACCATCCTAATAAGATGGAAATATTTATGGCATGTAGAGTCGGCGCCTAACCATCAGCGAATACTCAGCAGGATGGAGCTTCTCTATGCAAGGTGGCTTAACAACCAACAATCTGTCCACTATTCGAGGTCAACACTTCATTACCATTTGATTTTCCAGTACATAGAAAAGTGGTGCTCCAATTCGTACAGGGTGGTAGATTTAAATAATTAAAACATCCCCCTACTCTACACCGATCATGAGAATCAATGATTGCCACCTTAGCAAAACAGTTTGGTTGATAACTAACTGGTGGTCTAAAACTAGAAAACAAAAGAGTTATTCAAACAAAAAGACATCATAAAAAGAACTATTATGTGTCCCTCAACAACTCCGGATTGATACCGACGACCAACTAGAATGAAGAAATATCTCACGATCACTTAAGTATAACTTATGTAATTTTGGCATATTCCCCCATATATTACGACAGAACAAGTTATAACACGCCTTGGTTCCTAATTCGACGTCCGTCAAACTTTGCAAAGAAAAGAGTCTACAACATATGCTCGAAGCATTTTACGACAATCACGATGAATTGGGTGTAGCACAAAACAAGATTTTAGATTTCTTTTAGCTGTCACATAGCTGTGAAAAACCTCTACCCGAAGTTGTTAAAAACTTCTCTATTTGTCCCAAGGATTTCAGATGATGTGAATGGGTCGAGTTTACCTCCCCATCACAATTCTTCATTAAAATCACATCGACTTGATGAGTTCATCTATTGACGTTAAACGTCGACAATATTAGCGTCATATGACTTGATGGTAACGTCTTGACGTTTAAGAGGTGACAAAAAAAACTTCAAGTGACTCAAGAAGAATAACGCAACTGTTTTACAGCTATGATGTTGTTTACATCGCAATGACTATGTCGACTCATCATCGACTTGACTAAATGAAAATCGAGATATCGACTACCTGTTGATTAGATTGAAAGAAAACTGGCAAGACAAGACTTACCTCATACGACTCATTGGTTCGCATTATCATTTAACACTAGACTCATTTGGCAAATTGACCACTCGTAATCCAAGCTCTATCTCTATCTTCTCGAAAGATACTCTCTCTCTCTCTTCTCTGAGAGTCGATAACTTGTAATCTTGTTTCACTTGTCATCAAACATTAAGAGATCAGTGCATCATTATTCAAAATAAATCAAATCTCATGATATAAATATAAAATCGACAATAACATAATCATTTCCATGATTTCCTAAATGATATCCAATATAATTCAATGTCAAATCATGTCGTAAGTCTATAACATCTCAACAAATTTACTTATGCCCAAGTAAAAAGTAAAAGTATAGCAAGTCAGAAAATAGGGATGTAACTGTATGATAGTTATGAGGATCTAAAAGCTCAAATGAATCAGGAGTAGCCATGTCAACAAATGCACCAAAAGCAAGCAAAATGGACACCAAACTGATACAATTAGGTATGAAACCTCCAAGATATCAAACGAAGCCTCTCAAAATTGATTTCACCTTTCTAAGATCTAAAAAAGATCAAGATGCAAAAAACATGTACCTCAAGAAATGTGCATGGAGGCAAAAAAATAAGCCCCTGAGTTGCAATTGGTGGCGGGTTCCCATGCCACGAGCTGCCAAATCTCCAAGATAGTGAGCACGTTCACCAAACTCCATGCATGAGAGTGACAAAATAGACTCTTATGAGCCTTTCTCATGTTAGTATTGGAGAGTAATAGGCTATATTAATGTCCAAAAAGTGGCTGCACTGGCAATGTGGGACAAAAAGTCCCTTATACACTTTACAACAACACCCTACGTAATCCTTACAAGCCCACCAGTAGCACTGCCGCATAGCAAACCCTAAAATTAAATATTTGTGACAAACTTTATAATGTATTAAAGTTTGCACCAACATGTATAGAATTCTTCCAAGCCATCCCATATTGAGGAGTGATTCGAGCATAGGTTCCTTCTGGTATTGCGATGGACAAGTCAATTTACACCATAGCCTTCCCAGAGCCAGAACCATACATCCAATCAAGGGAATTTACTCCTTATGTCCAGCGATCATCTGCTTTACAATACTCTCTTACTGCTTCCATATCAAGTTGAAAAGTACTTTCTAATAGTATCTGCAGAGATGGACCATCAATACTTCCATTTATTGGCATTGAGTTGATTGAAAAATAACAACTCTACTCGATTTGGCAGGAAGCAAACATGCCATAGTTCTGAACCATGCCACAAGAATACTCCTTTCTATAAAGCAAGAAGCGTCATTATTGTCATAATCCAACATCTAAGTCACAGAACAGCTCCAATCATGAATTTGTGATCTAAGACAACTTTTGTTGTTGGATGTAAACGAAAATTGGGATTTAGCATTGCCTAAAATAGTTCCCAGCCAGCACCAACATGGTCATTGCTCCCTTGAAAGTGCCTCGAAATAACTTCTGTAATTCTTGATGGACATTAGGCCAATGAAAAGCTCTTAGAAAAATGGAAGTGAGAAATAAATATCGAAAAAAAGGTGAAATCAAAATTTAAAAAATTTCAAACGCCAAACAATCTCCAAAAAATGTAGGTAGATCTCCTCAACATGACAGAAACTCTCTAGGAAGGTGAACAGAAAGAGGAGCTCTGATACCATGTAGGAGTGATCAACTCCTTCCCAGCATCCTCAGCTGCAAAACAAAACACCCTCACCAATGAGAGAAGAAAAATGCTCTTCCACCAAATATCAATGAGATTATATTGAGAAAATGAGATGATCCGAGATATATTACATAGTGTACAAGCACGTATTTAAAGGCAAGGTAAATGCATAACGGTGGAAACTACTAACAAGTGAAACTACTTGATAATAAAAATGCGGGCAACTACCTATTAATCCTAAGTTAAACTTAAGAATGTGTAAGGGTAAAAACCTGTTCACAATAACATTATTATTAAAAGAAATTAGTTTAAAATGAAATACTTTAGTTAAAGTCGTAAATTAGAAGTTGTAATTTATATTTAATGTTATGCATTACCAAATTAGCAACTGAGATTTATTAAATGTTAAGCTAAACCTGTTCTCATTAATTTATGTTAAAGATTCAAATAATATATCTAAGCCATTAATATCTTACAAACTTTGGACGATGGTTATATCAATTTAAATGTATTGATATTATTAAAATTAAATTATACTGTAACATTGTTATATTAAATTAAATCACTTAGTGGTGGGAAAATTATAGTATAACCTCTATGGACTAAGCTGAAAGAAATATTTAAATATTCTTATTGGTTTTAACTTGACAATTGTTTATTAGGATACTTGCAAATTAGAGAACAATCATCATCAGACCTATACGTGTTTATTACATTCGAGTGAACTATAGGTAAACTAACAATGTAGTTTCAAGTTTAACTCAATTCCTTTAGAAAAAAAAATATTTCCACCATTTTTTCCCACTTGTATGGTTGACATACATGTGGGCCTAATACGGGCATGACATAGAGATTGGAATGAATTGGAAGGACTAGGTGATGGTGTATGAGTAGACTTTTGAAATGTGATGGGAGGTTTAGATATAGGTGGGGTAACATTAGCTGTGGAATTTATGTAACTATATGAAATAGTACTATAATGGAAAACATGATTCTCAGTAGACAACCCAACACATGTGGTTGCATTATTACTTGGATGTGTAGTAGTGGTGAGAATAGTAGAAGTATAGGTAGGAATAGGGAGTGTTGGTATAGGTGCCAGCACTTGAGTCCCTATTTGATTAGAAGAAGTGACATTGGTGATGATTTCAATGTAAATAGATGTAGATAGAATGTTGTTATACACTATATGAGCAAGGCCACGCAAGACTTCCAATCCTTCTTGACCTTCGAGTAAAAAACTTCTTAGACTCTCAACAATAGGGATGGCCTCCTTAGCTATGTGTTCTGAGCTTACAAATTGTTGGAAATTAGCCAATTGCATATCTAATCTTTGAATTTGATCTTTAGGAATGTGAGCCACAAGGTCATCAATGTTGTTGGATTCATGGAAGTTTGATGCTTTAGGAAGATGCAAAGTAGGGATATTAGGAATAAGTGTTTGACCTTCTTGTGTGATAAGACTATGAATTTAGGGTTCTGATGTATTGGTATCATCATTATTCAAAGCATTAGAAACCATAATTCAAATACTCCTTCACACAATAATGTTAGAATTGGGGTACTGGGTCACAAAGCTCATAAAGCGTCTACAAGCTTTAGTAACACACAAGATGCACAAATAGAAGAAATGAATGATGAAACAAAAGAAGTAACTGATTTTTTGTTTAAGTGAAGCAATGTTTTGTTTAAATGTAAACAAACATAATGCACATATTATATCCTTGATCAAATTCAATTCTACTCAAATTCACTTAGATATCAATAATGCCAATGCTTAAATCAAACTCAAATTTTAATGCTTTTTTCAAAATGCAACAATTCAAAATTGTTCCTATCTTCAATGTTAAATGCAAGATGACAATTGTAATCATGTAGAATAATTTAAAATTAGATTTGGAATGAAAATGACAGCAGCAAAATCTGAAACTAAATATTAATCATAAACCCTAGATTTCAACATTAACTAGGTTTTTACAAAATGCACTTTCTGACAAATCTTAGCAATGTAAAAGATTCCAATGCACAACGTAACACTATGAAATGATTAATTACTATAATACCAATTAGATATGATACAAAAATCATAAATTTAATTTGTGTTATGATGATCTATCCTTATGAGATGCAAATGAAGTGACAAATATGCTTTTTTTTAAGTCTAGAATAAAGTATTTCTTTTCTAAATTTCAAATGCAAGGATGCGAATGTTTTAACCAGAAAGAATGAAAAGGTACAGAAAATACAAATACTTTTAAACAATCTATCAATGCAACGAGATCTGAAACAACCCTCCAATCTATAAACCCTAGGCTCAAAACTAGCTAGATTTTCTATAAATGCAGGGTTTTTACAAACCCTAGTTTTGAAACTATGTAAAATTAACTATGTATGCATGCAAAATGATTAATTAACTCAATCCCAATTAGATCTAGGGTAGAAGACAACTCAGATCTAAAGGAAGATGTAAAGGTGCAAGACAAGTCAATTTCACCAAAATGTTAAGAAGAGAAGAGTGATCTAGCCTAAGAGTTTAAACTAGGTCAAACCCTCTTCCATAAACATTAGGGTACAAATTGAGCTTGACTTCCACCCATGAATGAGAGCCAAACTACAGGGGTTCTTCCCTTTGTTTGTATAGACAAGATTCAACCAAATCCAACCATGATCAAACAAGAAAACTAGAGCAAATGATTAAACCCTAGATGACAAAGATCAGCTAATAACTAACTATCAGAAATAGATATCAGAAAACCAAAATTAGAGCAAAGATTAGGGTGCAGATCAGAACCTGCATCCAGTAGAAACACCAAATACTAGGGTGCTTGGGTATACTAGACCCCAATTAGGGTTTAACAGAATCTCGGGGTAACACCAAACATGTACCTCCAAGTTTGGTCTTCTTCCCAGAAATTATTTTTAGAAACCTATTTCTCTAATCTGTACACAAGGAAAGATGAAAAGGTTGTGATGTGTATAAGGCTTTGCCATAGTCAAACCATGTGTTGGTGTTTCCACCTCCACTACAATGATGATTAGATCCAAGAATGTTTTCCCTAGGAGGGAAGAGGCTAGATCTGTAATATGATAGAAATATGAATGAAAATGATGATGATTACCACAAGAGTTAAAACACTAGTTGATGAAGATAACTCAACATCATGCACCAACAAGGAGAGTGATGGATAAGGCTTGAAATTTCCTTCAAGGCTTGTAAACAAACTTCATAACATCCACAAGTGGACAATACTTCTAACCATGAAGAATACTTTAGCATAGAAGAACAACACATGAGAGAAAACTCTAATTCACATTAGGAAACTTAGCAATATTCATCTAGGTGTAAAATGAATTACAAAACTCCTTTATATATACATTCCCTCTCCCAAACGATGAATAAAACCAAGTGGGGCTAACATATACAAACTAGGGAGGTGTTCTAAGTTGACACCATAAGGAAGGGGCCAAAGATCCCAACTGGGATCACGACACTCAGGTGCCCTAGGCCTTTAGCCCTACACACTCCAAGGACTATCAAATGTTGTGGGCTTAGGCTATTCCTATGTTTATTCTATTGGGTTTATTCATCGAGGTCAAGATTTTATCATTATATGCTCATAAAGGTGTTAAAATAGGTCCTAATTAGGAAAGGTAACATTTTAGGTCCAACCAGGTGGTAAACTAAGTGTAAAATGCTAGTGTATACATTTTACGACATAACAATCTAATAAGTTTTCAAATTGGTAGTTATAAGGATGAGATTTTGTGTGATGAGATGCCAATGGATGCATGCCATATTCTGTTGGGTAGAACTTGGTAGTTTGATAGACAAGATGTGCATAATGGAAGGAATAATACCTATAAAATAAAGAAGAATGAGAAAGAATTCACTTTGAATCGATTGAAGGATAAGGAAGATGAAATATAAAATAGTTAGAAAGTTTGCTTGGTTTCTAGAAAGAAGTTCTTGAAAGAGTTGAAGAAAGAAGGGGCATGTTTTTCATTTATTCCTAAGCCTACAATAGCTATGACAGTAGGAAATAATGAAGAGTTTCCAATAGAAATTGAAGAAATTCTAGAGGAGTATGTAGATATAATGTTGAAAGAATTATCGAATGGATTTCCACTTGTGAAGATATAAGTCATTACATGGATATGATACCTAGTGCGAGTTTTCCAAAAAGAGAACCATATAGAATGACACCTATGGAGAATGAGGAGATAAATAAGCAAATACAAGAGTTGTTAGATAAAGGGCTGATTAGAGAAAGACTTAGTCCATGTGTTGTCCTAGTAGTGTTGACACCCAAGAATGATGGGCATGAAGAATGTGTACAAATTTGAGAACCATAAAAAAAATAACAATCAAATATAGGATTCCATTGTCACAGATAGATGATATGATGGATTGATTGAGTGGAGCCAAGTACTTCATGAAAATTGACTTGAAGAGTGGATACCATCAAAATAGAATAAGAGAAAGAGACAAATGGAAGACAACCTTCAAGACAAAAGATGGTTTGTACGAATGGTTGGTGATGCCATTTAGATTGACAAATGCTCCCAGTACTTTCATGTGACTGATGAATGAAGATTAAAGCCTTTTCTTGGTAATTTTTTGATTGTGTATTTATATGATATTTTGATTTTTAGTAAGAGAAAAGAAGAGCATTTGCTACATATTAGGGTAGTATTGCAAAGGTTGAAAGAAGAAAAGTTGATGGTAAATTTGAAGAAATGTAGTTTTATGAAGAAAGAACTAGTATATTTGGGGTTTGTATTTTCTAGTGATGGGTTGAAAAAGGATCTAGAAAAGGTCAAGGTGATTGTAGATTAGCCTTCACCCTGAAGTATGTTTGAAGCTAGAAGTTTTCATGGCTTAGCGAGCTTCTATAAGAAGATCATTCGTAATTTGAGTGGAATTTGTGTACCTATTATGGAAATAATGAAAGGTAAAAGGAGAGAGTTTGTTTGGACAGCTGTTTGATGGAAAAGAGTTTCTGAATGTTGAATGAGAAAGTGATTGAACAACAAGTATTGGTGCTACCAGATTTTGGAAAATTATTTCAAGTGGATTGTGATGCAAGTGGAACAACAATTGGAGGAGTTTTGAGTCAAGAAGGAAGATCGATAGCATATTTCATTGAAAAAATGAATGAAGCCAAGAGAAAGTATTTTGTATATGATCGAGAATTTTATGTAATTGTATAATCATACATGCTTATTTATGGGTTATAGTGAAATGTCAAAGACTTATAGGTTATATAATTTGGAAACATAATTTTTTTTTTATCTAGTAGATATTTAAATTTTTTTTAACATTCATAGCTTACAACCACTTCTTCTCACTCTAGAACAACAAATGCTTCCTACTTTTGAAATATTTTACAAGAAAATGAAAATAATATTGATGAATTTAAAGTGTGCACTACTTCAAATGAAGATATTACCATTAAAATTCAAACAACTAATGCTCATGGCCAACCTTTCTCTCTAGGTAGTGATGAAGAAGAAGAAGAAGAGATATCAGCTACATAGAAGATAAGGAGTGTTCAAGAGATATATGTCCAAGGATCAGAATCCCAAGGAACGAATGGAAGTTCTTTCATGACTAAAGTGTTATAGATTACTGATCCGATTTGATACGACCAAAGCTAGAGGGAAGAAGCAATGGGAGCAAGGTATGAAAGAAGAATATGATTTATGTATAAAGAACAAAACCTATGAACTTGCACCCATTCCTTAAGGTAAGAATATTATTGATTACAAGTAGGTTTATTAAACAAAATTTAAATCATATGGTGCTATAGAAAAACTCAAAGCTAGATTGGTTACTAAGGGCTTTAATCATAATGGGGCATTGATTATGAAGAAATATTTTCTCTTTTCATTGAAATTAAAATCGTTAGATTTATTATTTCTTTGGCTACAACCCTTTCGTGGTATCTTGATCAAATGAATGTTAAAAATGTTTTCTTGAATTGAGATTTATATGAAGAAAAATAAATGGATCAGCCACCTAATTTTGTAGAACAAAAAAATCATAACGTTATTTCTAGGTAAAGGAAATCACTTTATGGCATTAAACAAGCACCAAGAGCATGGAATATGAAGATTGATGAGCACTTTCAGCCTCATACCTTTCAAAAATGTAAATCAGATCCAAATCCTTATGTGAAGAGATTCTAATAAGAGATTATATTTTCTGAACTTTACATAGATGTTTTACTTATTACTAGACCAAATATTTGGTTAATTGATAATTTGAAATCACATCTTAAAATAGCATTAAGTATGAGTAAATTAGGCAAGCTAAATTATTTTCTTGGTTTACAAGTTTATAGGCTACATGATGACTTATTTATCTCACAATAGAAATATGCTATGGATCTCTTAGAAATTATTAGAATGCTTACATGCACAAGATTTCCTCTTCTCCCTTTTAGTTTAAAGTTAAGATTTCAAAAGGGTGTACTTCCAAGAAGGTAAATGCCACTTTATATAAACAACTTGTTTCTATCTTGGTTTACCTAACAATTCCAAATTAGACATTTATTGCATAGTCAATATAGTACCTAGATTTATGTAAAAGAACCCAAAGTAAGTCATTGGTTAGCAACAAATAGAATATTTTGACACATTCATGGAACAATTCACTATGGTATCCACTATGGTAAGTCTCCAATTTCCTTCGTTGGTTTTATAAATTTAGATTGGGGTAGTGATATAGATGATAGGAAATTCATTGGTGGTTATGTTTTTTATCTTGGAATAGGCCCCATTACATGGGATAGAAAAAAAAAATACATCATTGTCTTCATGTGAATAAAAATATAGAGTAGAAAATGAAGTAGTTTGGATTTGAAATCATTTACTTGAGCCTGGTTTTTCACAATATTAGATATTACTACTTTGTATTGTGACAATCAAAGTATCATACAAGTCATAAGCAATCATGTTCTCCATGCTAAGACAAAGCATATTAAGATTGATGTTCATTATATTCAAGATCATGTTCAAGAAAATCTTGTCAGTCTCCAATTTTGTCCCAGTGAAGAACAAACAATTGATAATTTTACCAAGAATGTCATATAAGCCAAAATTTTCAAATTATGAGTAATGCTTAACATGATAGAGGTAAACATTAAGTGGGGTAGTAGTATAATGATCCCCTCTTCTTTGTACCTATTTAATATTGGTCTAGCCAATCTTAAGGGAGGATGTTAGGAAAAATAAGATTGTCTAGAATCTCCTATATGACTATCTAGAAAATAGAACATTCCATATTTTTATATTAAGCGATAAGATTGTAGAATCTATTGGTTCCCAAAATAACTACAACTCAAAACTCTAAAACATTCCTTAATCACCTAGGCTAGGGATTATCGTCAAGGTGATAGGAAGAGGTTTATCAACAAGTTAGGGGCAATTTTAGCCAACTACATGAGTGGGTAGACTCTTCTACTCTTTTGAGCTCAACTTAAACTATGGAGGGATGTTCCAAGACATATTATAGCTAAATATGTATGAAAATCAAACTAGATGATCAACTAAAAATATTAAAAACTAAACCTAAATCACTTTCTTAGCCCCAAATCTATCGCTAAACTAAGAAAAACTAGTTGTTGTAAGACCCCTATATAGATGATAATGGCAATCCCTCACAATGAGGATACATGAAGACTACTTCTACTTCTAAATATAGGATGTATTATTTTTGTTTTGAAGATGGGTGATCTAAGGCTACATAGACTAGTGCCTATCTATTGGGCTGTAGAGTCTAATATTCAACAGAAGAAAAAACAACCACACAGAAGTGTATAACTTCCTATTTGATAAATCAAATACAAGGAAATCAATATGAGATTACTAAAACTACTTTACAATCCAATGCTATACCATATTCTTTCCTATGCATGACTGAAATGACCATTTACAAAGCTTGGAAATGGATTAAGAACTATCACATTCATCAAATCAGAGCTTAGATTCATACCACTAAATGTGGCAAAAGAAAATTACAACTATGATTATGGTTTTCTAAGAAAAACACCTATAGTGATGGAGAAAAAAAATAATCAGATACAAAGATTTTCAAATTTCATTACATACGATTAAAGACTAATTTCATGTTAAATAAAGACTACAAAATATCCTTTCTTGATCTACCTCCTGGAGCACACAATCCTGCTGAGAAATTACCAAAATGACCCACCTCCATTACAACTCAAACTTCTGCATATATAGCATTTCACTCACTATAGTTTCCTAGGTACCGCACCCTATCCAAAACTACACCCATGTTGTATTAATTTCACTCCTTTTGTGATGACAGAAAAAATCTGCACGTTGCAAATATTGCCCATACTCTGACAGTCTTGCAAATGGTGGAATAAGATTTCTTGTACTCCTCCTATACTTAGAGAAATGGAGAGGGAAGGTTCAAATCCTCTCCTTGCTACCTGCAACATTGGACTTAGTTGATTTGTCCTTTGTGCATTGAATAATTTCATTGTGCCAACCACTTGCATGGCGCTGCTCTGCAGGAAGATTAAATTATGGGTACAAATCAACTTGTATATCACTACAATCATGGAATACATTTAGGGAATTATCTATTTCAAGTGTTTACAACACTCCCAATGTGTTGTCCAAATTTTATATTTTAGACCATCTGGCTCTGACTGTGCCACTCTACATGTTGGGTGACCTTCATCAGCCACTTGCTACTCTTGCAAACTTCTCCATTTCCCATTTATCCATAGCATTATTTTGCCTTATCGGCAAACCTATGTTTTCTCAAACTGGTCTTACTTGGCCTCTTTTACTTGCTTTGTCTTGTTCTTCTATATCGACAATTTTGCTTTTTGGTGAACTTTCCTCCTTTTCTTCTTTCTTCATTCCTTAGTTGGCAAAAGTTGGTTTCTTCAATCATAGCCTTACTTGCCCTTTATTGGCAAAATATCACCTTTTAGAACCACGCCTTGCAGCACCTCATTCTTCTTTTCTCTCTTCTCTCGGTAATTTTTACATTTGCCGAACCAAGCCTCCTTTTGCCTTTTAGCACCTTGATCTATTTGCCTTGTCGACCAATCTCTAAATATTCAAACCTTTTTTGGTGCCTTACTTCTCTTTCCCTATTGCCTTATTAGTGAATGTCAAAATATTCTAACTTTTTGGAAAATTAGGCCTTCCACCAGTTTTTTGACAAAACTATCTTTTCCCTTTTCCTTAGTCAATTTTCGGCTTCCCCTTCTTCATATCTGCCTTATCAGCAAATGTCAACTCTTCTAAACCTTAGCATGAGTAAGCCCTTTTCTTCCTTTTACCTACCTTAGAAAATTTGCATATTTAACTTTTACCTCCATCGGCAAAGGTACTCTTTTTCAAACCAAGGGCCTTAGTGTCATTTCTTTGTTATCGGGAAAAATGTTGTTTTCTGAACTAAGGGCCTTGTTGCCTTTTATCGGCAAAATAGAACTTTCCCGAACCTCTCTACCTTAGTCACTTTTTCTTATGCTTCCTTTGTTGGTGAAAGACCCTCACTCCAAACCTTTGACTTTTCCTTCTTTTAGCGCTTTCTTATCGCCTTATCGGCGAAATATGAAAAACTCAAACTTTTGGGAAGTTCAAGATTTCACCGACAACCCGATAGGGCCTTTTCTTTCCTAGGCATTTTCATACATTAATTTCCTTATCAGAAAAAACACCCTGAGCCAAAGCTTGTATTTGTCTTCTTCTCCTTTTCTTTTGTCGGTGAAATGACCGTTGGCCAAACCCTTTATTGGCAAACCTTCAGGTTTTCAAACTAAAACACAATGCCGGTAACTCTTTTCTTTTTCTGCAACCTTTAACTTTTTCCTTTTCTTAGCGGGATTCTGCTTCTTTCATCTATTGATGTCATCATCTTATTGGTGAATCGACAAATCTTTGAACTCCAGTAATAGTTAGCAAGTTTTCGTAAACGCTGATTTGGCAACCAAAGGAAAAAATGAGAAAATTTTCTAAGGGAAGGAAGGAGAATGACTTGGGGACTTGACTTAGCTATTTTTTTTAGAGTAAAGACCCCTAAAAACTATCTCTAATTGGATTTCAACAAGGGGTTTTCAATGGTAAAGGCATAAAATTTTGTAGGTGCCAACACTGGCTCTGGTTGAGGACGTGTGACAAGCAGTGTCACAAAAGGGATTCAGATCTCTGGGTAGACCAAAAGGACACAAAGCACATAGAACATAAAACACAAACAAAACATATTTACAACAATGACTTATATACAAGGCAAAATATAGTCATAAACATTAGGGCACAATAAGATTATTGATGGCATTCAAAATTTAGGGGAAGCACTTACTCACGAGAAGTAAAGCTTCAAATGTTGTTCATGAATTGTTGCAAGTATGTGCCTAATCAATGTTTTCATTGATGTCAACATATCTGTGTTGTCATTGGTGTCAACTGTGCTCTTACTTTGTTAAGGATATTTAGAAAATTAGCCCCTCAGGTGATAACAATGTGTTGTAGTAGAAACAATGCATTACAAGTAGAAAAATAATCCAGAAGAATGCTCCACATTTCTTGTAGAATAAATATCTTTGCCTTCAGATTGGAAGTAATTTAGAAGCTTGTCTGAAGATGTTATATTCTGAGTTTGAGCCTCCGGTATGAAGAATTGAGAGAGTTATGTTCACTAGAGTGAAAACAGCTTTTCCTGTGTGTTTGGTGGTGATAGAGAGAAAGTGTTTTTCTCCGCATTCCTTCGCATTGAAGTATTTTGGTCTGTGGTTCTGGAAGTAAGTCTATGATGATGTTAAGTGCCTTCAACTGCAATGGTTCATGATTTGGTGGTTCCCAAACTATCTTTTACTTATGACAATGGTTGATAGTGTTGTTCTTGTGCTCTGGTTTGAAGAATCTGATTGATAGAGTTCTTAGAGATCGTGTGGTTGTTCCTGGTGATTACAATGTGCTTGTGGATGCCTCCTAATCATGCTCCTATATTTGGATTGGTCCGCAAGGTGTAATTCAGATCGTACATGAAGCATGTTCTTGAGAATACTTGTGTCAACATCAATCTTGGCTAACCTGGTTGAATTCATCATCTCCGGAGATGCATCGAAGATTGTGATAGAGTGTTGTAGCGTGGAAGATTATGTTTGAGTTCTAGCTAAGGCGTGGCATGATCCACATACATTCTTACATCTTTTCCTTAGCTAAATTTGTATTAGGTCCAGACCTATTTTATGTATGTTTGTAATGCCGACCTTGGAGATTGTTCCAATAGATGATGATTGTAATGCCGACCTTGATGATCATTCCAAGGTTGATGTAGTGTATAAATACTTGTAATTAAGTTGTGAAAATGTATCCAAGTGCGAAGATGTGAAGATAAAGTGAAGTAAGGAAGAAGAGCAGAGCAGAGGTGTTTGTGCTTTAATGGAACTAAACTCTGGCATGAGGTAGATGCTATTATCATAGTTCAACCCTTTGGAAGTGAGCCACCCTTTGGCAGTGAGCCATCCATAGGGAGTGAGCCTTTCTTTGCAGTGAACAATTTGGGTAGTGAGCCTCTATTTTTCGGTATTGATATAACTTATATATTTCTATGGGCTTACACCCACCATGGTTTTTCCCTTTTAGGTTTTTCCACGTAAAAATCTGGTGTCTTCTGTGTTGTTTATGCTTTTGTGTTGAGCTTCTCATTTAATGCTTTCATGGTTATATCTGAATATAAGTAATTGATAAGTTGATGATCATATTTAGTTAAAAGTTTTAGAACAATTGATTCACACCCCCCCTCTCAGTTGTCCGGTGCAATTCAATAATTGGTATCAAAGCAAGCTTCATTCGAAGAAAGCCTAATAGCTTGAAGAAGATCTAGGATGTCTTATAAGAAGGAAGCTCCACATTTTGATGGGACAAATTATGCTCTTTGGAAGGCACGAATGAAAATCCATCTTCGTTGTCTTGGTTATAAAGTATGGAAAGCTACAGAAGCAAAATATACCATGCCTCCAAATGGCTTGACGATTGAAGATGAAATCAAAGAATATAAGGTGGATGTCAAAGCAAAGGATGCTTTGCTAAGTTCCTTAAGTGACTATGTGCTGACAAAAGTTATGGACCTTGAAACTACAAATGAGCTATGGGATAAGCTAAAAAATCTGTATGAAGAAGATGATTCTGTAAAAGCGGCCAAGCTACAAAGTCTGAAAGTGAAGTATGAGGGTTTGAAAATGAATGAAGATGAAAACATAACAGCCTTTATACAAACAGTTTATGAACTTGTCACTAGAATAAAGGGTATGGGAGGAACTCTTGGTGATAAGGAAGTTGTGATGAAAATTCTCAAATCACTACCAAAGTCATATAGTCACAAGGTAGCTGCAATTGAAGAATTCGTGACTGTGAAAACTATTGGCAGAGATCAGTTACTTTGATGAAATTGAAGCTAACTTTGTTGACAAGCTTCAAAGAGGTTCCAGTAAGCTCAAAAGTAAATTACCTTTCAAATGTTTCTCTTGTGGTAAAGTAGGTCATTATGCTTCCAGATGTCCTGACAGAATTGAAAGAAATAGGAAGAAACATCAGAGCAAGCCTAGAGTCCCAAAGAAATGCTACTATGTCAGAGATTTTGATGATGAAGGGGTGGTTGATGATGAATTTGATGATGCTAACACTAGTGCAAATGAATGCCTGTTTATTGCTATTAAAGAAGATCATGTGTCTACTAATTCTGCTTATTGTGTGAAGGATAAAAAACCAGTAGAAGAAAGTGCTTTGGCTATTCAGGTTGAGAAATATAAGGATGAATGGATTATTGATAGTGGATTCTCACATCACATGAATGGTGATAAAAGTAAGTTTGTAAGTTTGGAAAAGTATGATGGAGGACTGGTTAGGTTTGGAGATAATGTAGCTGGTAAGATTTGTGGAAAATGATCTATTTCATTTGATGGAAAATATAATACTGACAATGTTCTATATGTGAAGGGTTTGAAGCATAATCTTTTGAGTGTTGGTCAGATGTGTGACAAAGGATATGATCTGAGATTCAAAGATAATGGGTGCAAGATCATGGAAAGTTCCAGAACTGTGATTGCTACCGGTAAGAAGACAAAAGGTAACATCTATCAATTGAGAGGAACTAATGATTATTGTTTATTGGCTCAGGCAGATGAAATTTGGCTATGGCATAGAAGGATGTGTCATATAAACTTTGATAGTCTGGTAAAGATAAGCTCAAGTTAGGTTGTTAGAGATTTACCAAAACTTGTGAAACCCTCCAACCCAATTTGTAAGGAATGTCAGTTGGGAAAGAAAACAATGACAAGTTTCAAGAGAAAAGAAGAACTTTCTACCAGTTTGCTAGATCTAGTACATACAAATCTCTATGGTCCTATAAGGGTGAGAAGTCTACAACGTGACAGGTACTTCATGTTGCTTATTGATGATTATTTTAGAATGACTTGGGTTACTTTTCTAAGAGATAAATCAGAAGCCCTAGAAAAGTTCAAATATTTCAAGGCAATGGTTGAGAATGAAATATATTTGAAGATCAAATGCTTGAGATCTGATAGAGGAGGTGAGTTCACATCAAATGAATTCAACATTTTCTATGAAGACATGGGATAAAGAGACAACTGTCTGCACCTAGGACTCCTCGGCAAAATGAAGTTGTGGAAAGAAAGAACAAGATAGTTCAGGAGGCTTCTAGGACAATAATGAAGGAAGAAGGTCTGCCAAAAGTCTTTTGGAAAGAAGCTATTCACACTGTTGTCTACATTCAAAATAGAGTTCAAGTGAAACGTAACGGTACTGAAACTCCCTATGAATTGTGGTATGGAAGAATTCCCATAATAAAATATTTCAAAGTCTTTGGAAGCAAATGTTATATCAGAAGAGATGAAGATCTCGGAAAGTTTGATGCAAGATGTGATGAAGGAATCTTTCTTGGATACTCTACCAAGAGTAAGGCTCACTGGTGCTACAACAAAAGGCTTAAAAAGATTGTTGAGAGTGAAAATGTGAAGGTAGATGAAGGCAAAGAAAAAATATTAGACCTGAGTTGTTATGAACCTGTGACTATGGTAATTGAAGAGAAAGATAAGCAAGCAGACAGTCAGGATGAAGAAGAGGCTTCGGAAAGTGTTGTCAAGACTCCCATGTATGTAAGGATCAATCATTCTAAAGATTAGATTATAGGTGATAAGAACAAAGGTGTGCTAACAAGAAAAAGAGCTACAAAGGAACAAGTCAATTACTGTTTGCTTTCAAAAATTGAACCAAAAACTATGAATGAAGCATGCAATGATGAAAATTGGGTAAAGGCAATGGAGGAAGAACTATTCTAGATAGAGAAGAATGAAACTTGGGAATTAGTTCCTAGACCTACTGACAAAAATGTTATTGGAACTAAATGGGTCTTCAGGACCAAGCTGAATGAAAATGGAGAAGTTGTAAGGAATAAAGCAAGACTTGTATGTAAAGGATATTCGCAAATTGAAGGAATAGATTTTGAAGAAACCTTTGCCCTAGTAGCTTGGATTGAAGCAATCAGAATGTTTCTGGCATTTGCAGCTCACAAAGATTTTAACGTATATCAGATGGATGTGAAATCTACCTTCCTGAATGGTGAATTAGAAGAGGAAGTACACATTGAGCAACCGGAGGGATTCCAATTGTCAAATCAAGGTGATATGGTATGTAGGTTGAAGAAAGCATTGTATGGACTCAAACAAGCTCCTAGAGCTTGGTATGTAGGGTTAGATAGGTATTTATTACAATTGGGATTTAGTAAAGGTATTGTAGATAGCAATATGTACTTCAAAATCAATGATAATCAGATCTTGATTGTTGAGGTCTTTGTTGATGACATTATCTTTGGAGGAAATGAAGGTATGTGCATAAAGTTTGCCGGTGAGATGAAAAGTGAATTTGAAATGTCCATGTTTGGTGAAATGAATTTCTTTTTAGATCTGCAAATTAATCAATCAGATAAGGGAATCTTCATATCTCAATATGTGAAAGAGTTGTTAAAGAAGTTTGGGATGGAAGACTCTAAACCAGTATGTACTCCCATTGTGATTGGTTGTAAGTTGAGAAAAGATGATGAATCACCTAATGCTGAGCAGAAATAATATAGATCCATGATTCAAGGATTGCTTTATCTAACTCAAACCAGACCTGATATTATGCATGCAGTCTATCTTGTTGCAAGGTTTCAAGCTGATCCAAGAGAATTACATGTGATGGAAGTTAAGAGAATCCTGAGGTATTTGAAAGGTACTCCAGATTACGGCTTATGGTATCCAAAGGACAATGATTTCACTCTAAGTGCTTATACAGATACAGATTGGGCCGGAGATGTTGATGACAGAAAGAGTACAAGTGGAGGTGCCTTCTTCTTGGGTAATAGATTGGTCTCATGGCTGAGCAAGAAATAAGATTCAATATCTTTGTCAACTACAGAAGCAGAGTATATTGCAGCAGCATGTTGTTGCACTCAAGCATGATGGATGAAGCAGACTTTGAAAGATATAAGTGTTGTGTATGAAGATCCAGTTGCAATCTTTTGTGATAATGCAAGTGCCATAAACATTTCAAAGAATCCAGTGATGCACTCAAGAACAAAGCACATATCAACAAGGTATCACTTTTTGAGAGAGAAGGTGACAGAAAATAAAGTAAAGTTGGAATATGTGTCCACAAAGGATCAGATTACAAACATTTTCACTAAGACTCTACCTAAAGATACCTTTGAGTATCTCAAAGGAAAGTTAGGGGTCATTACCCCTCCTGTCCTGAACCAAGATGCATGGGAATGCATCACTCCAGTGGAACTCAAAGTGTCATTCCTTAATCTAGATTGATGTTCTGAAGGCTACCTCTCAGGGGGAGTAGCTAAGTGTTTCTGGTAAAGTAAATGGATCAAAGCAGTAGTGTGCAAGTATGTACCCTTTTCCATTGATGTCAAAGGGGGAGAGAAATCATGTGAAAAACTTAGGGGGAGAAAGAATGCAGTTGTGTAAAGAGAAAGAGGGAGAATTTTGTCTTGATGGTCTTTTCAGTTTTTCACATCATATGTTGCCATCAATGACAAAGGGGGAGATTGTTGGAAGTATGTGCCTAACCAGTATTGTCATTGATGTCAACATATCTGTGTTGTCATTGGTGTCAACTGTGCTCTTACTTTGTTGAGGATATTGAGAAAATTAGCCCCTCTGATGATAACAATGTGTTCCAGTAGAAATAGTGCATTACAAGTAGAAGAACAGTCCAAAAAAATGCTCTGCATTTCCTGTAGAGTAAATATCTTTGCTTGCGGATTGGAAGTTATTTAGAATCATGTCTGAAGATGTTATATTCTAAGTTTGAGCCTCGAGTATGAAGAATTGAGAGAGTTATGTTCCCCAAAGTGAAAATAGTTTTTTCTGTGTGTTTGGTGGTGACAGGGAGAAAGTGTTTTGCTCAGCATTTCTCCGCATTGAAGTATTTTGGTCTGCGGTTCTAGACGTAAGTTTGTGATGATTTTAAGTGCCTTCAACTACAATGGTTCATGATTTGGTGGTCCGCAAGCTACCTTTTACTTATGATAGTTGTTGACAGTGTTGTTCTTATGCTCCGGTTTGAAGAATCTGATTGATAGAGTTGTTAGAGATCGTGTGGTTGTTCCTGGTGATTACATTTTTCTTGTGGATGTCTACTGATCATGCTCCTACATTTGGATTGGTCCGCAAGGTGTAATTTAGATCGTGCATGAAGCGTGTTCTTGAGAATACTTGTGTCAACATCAATCTTGGCTGACCTGGTTGAATTCATCATCTACAGATATGCATCCAAGATTGTGATAGCATGTTGTAAAATGGAAGATTGTGTTTGAGTCCCAGCTAAGGCATGGTGTGATCCACATACATTCTTATATCTTTTCCTTAGCTAAATTTGTATTAGGTCCCGACCTATTTTATGTATGTTTGTAATGCTGACCTTGGAGATTGTTCCAACGGTTGATGATTGTAATGCCGACCTTGGATATTGTTCCAACGGTTGATGATTGTAATACCAACCTTGATGATCATTCCAAGGTTGATGTAGTGTATAAATACTTGTAATTAAGTCATGAAAATGTATCCAAGTGCGAAGATGTGAAGATAAAGTGAAGTAAGGTAGCAGAGCAGAGCAGATGTGTTTGTGCTTTAATGGAACTAAATCCTGGCATGAAGTAGATGTTGTTATCTCAGTTCAACCCTTTGGCAGTGAGCCATCCATAGGCAGTGAGCCTTTCTTTGCAGTGAGCAATTTGGGCAGTGAGCTCTATAGGCAGTGAGCCTTTGTTTTTTAGTATTGATATAACTTATATATTTTTGTGGGCTAACACCCACCGTGGTTTTTCCCTTTTAGGGTTTTCCACGTAAAAATCTGGTGTCTCCTGTGTTGTTTATGCTTTTGTGTTGAGCTTCTCATTTAATGCTTTCATGATTATATATGAATATAAGTACTTGATAATTTGATGATCATGTTTGGTTAAAAGTTCTAGGACAACTGATTCACCCCCCCTCTCAGTTGTCTGGTGTAGTTCAACATGAATGGGCAGCTCTAGGAATTCTCCCTCCATATTTCTCATGTAGAATGTATCTTGACCAGATCTTTCATCAATTTGATAAGGGCCCAACCACAAAGGCTCAAATTTTCCATGCTTACCCTTGTCCTCTAATTTAATATGAAAGTTCTTTTTTACTATTTTCTTGTTGAACAAATGTTCATCCTTTTCCTATTGCAGTAAGTTGTTATCATGTGCCATCCTTCTGGCTTCATCCAACTTAGCCAACTCATGCATTCTCAGTGTCAAAGCATCATCTCCATCCTCTCCAATTTGTTGCAATAGCTAATATACTGGCAATTCTAATGAAATTTTTGCCTCTATTCCATATACCAACTCAAATGGGCTCCTTCCAATGGATTTCTTGAAGGTTATCCTATTAGCCCATAGAGCATACTTCAATTTATCATCCCATCTTTTCTTATTTTGATCCAACGTCCTCTTTATGATCTTCATGAGACTCTTATTGCTAGACTTAGCTTGTCCATTACTCTAAGGATGATATGGTGATGAGTGAATCAACTTAATTTCATATTTAGAACACATATCAATTATATCTTGAGATTTGAAGCACATGGCATTGTCTGCAACAATTCTGGATGGCACTCCAAATCTGGTTATCACATTGTTCATAAGAAAATCAATCACCACCTTGGATGTGGCATTACGATTGGGGATACCCTCAACCCAATTGGTAAAATAGTCAGAGGCCACAAGAATCCACTTAAATACGTTGCTATATTTCTCTTGAATTTCTCCTATAAAATCAATGCCCCATTATTGAAATGGTGCTTCAACTATAACTGGCATAAGGGGTAACGCTCTAGCGAATTTCATCTTGCCAAAAAAATGTTGGCAAGCATCACATTTCGTGACTTGCTTGGCAACATCTTTTAAGAGACTTGGCCACAAGAATCCTACTCTGATAATCTTATGTGATGTGGTTTTGGCATGAAAATGCCCACCACATATACCTTGATGATATTCTTCAATAACTGCCTCTGATTTTTGCTGGTCCAAACACTTCAACAGCAATCCCTCTTGATTTCTCCACATTAATACACCTTGAATCAAGACATACTTTTAGGAATGGAGCTTAAGTGCTCTCTACCGGGTGACACTCATACTTGGGGAACATTGCATGTTGACAAGATGAAAGACAATATCTTTATACCATGGATCATTGTCAAAACACATGCATCAACAAATGAAATAGCATCTATTTTATTTACCTCAGCGGCCTCTAAGTTGGAATTTGCCATCAACTTAGCCAAACCCTAGGCTCTAACTAGTTTGGTGATATGCACCTCAATGTCAAACTCTTGGTCATGTTGATCCACCTGCATCTTCTTCCAGATGCCTCCTACTATGTGAAAATATCTTTCACAACAGATTGGGGTACATATGGAATTGTCTTTGCACCCATAAGATATGGTCTAAAGTTTTTTACTACATTAACCAAAGCATATGCATGTTTTTCCATAATGGAATAATTTAACTCAACAGCTTGCAAATACTTGCTAAAAAATCTTATTGGCTACTCAAATCCATCAGTATTCTTTTGCAATAATACAATAGAAATAGTATAAAATGAAGTAAAGGAAAATGTTGGAAGGGCTTTGAATAATCTAGGTTTACCAACACTGGTGCATTCTTGAGAGCCTCCTTTATGTCAAGAAAAGCTTCAGTCGATTCCTTGTCCCATGTGATGGACTGTCCCTTCTAGAGCATCTTGGAAATTGCTTTAGTCTTCTCAGCAAAATTACAAACAAATCTCCTCACAAAGTTGATCTATATAAAGAAGGATTGAACACCCTTGACTGTTCTAGGCTAGGGGATAAGGTCAATGGCCTTAACTCTTTCTAGATTGATTCTAACCCCATCCCTTATTACAATATGTCCCATCAACTTTCCTTCTTCCATTCAAAATTGACATTTTTTGGGATTTAAAGACATCCCATACTCTAAACATCTCTCAAAGATGAATTGCAAATTCTTGCAATGATCACTCCTATCCTTTGAAAATTTAGTTAGATCATCTTGGTAAACAACCATGATCTCATCAATGAGGCTAGCAAAGGCCTCCATTGCTCTTTGAAATGTAGATCCTGCACTTTTCAATCCAATTGGCATTCTCAAATAAACATGTGTACCCCAAGGAGTGGTGAATGTCGTTTTGTACTGTTCTAACTCCTTGATCAATACAAGATTGTATACTGAGAACCCATCCATCATAGACATCAACTCTAAACCAACAACCCTCTACAGAAGATATTCCATGCTTGGAAGAGGATAATTATCCTTAAGATATTTGGTGTTCAAGTTTCTGAAATCCACACACACTCTAATCTCCCCATTCCTTTTCCTTACTGGGACATGATTAGATACCCACTCAGAATGTATGATTGGTTTAATAATACCTCCCTCTTTTATTTTTAACAACTCTTTCTACATATTGGGAGCTATAGTGGGGTTTATAGGACCCTAATTTTGCCTAAACAATTTTGTATCAGGTTGAAGGGGGATAGTATGCTGAAATAAATCCTCCCTATAAGCTTTCAACTCATCATATGACCATGCAAAACATTTCTTAAATTTCCTCAATAAAGTAATCAGCATTTTCTTTTCATGAGGCCTTAACTTTTTACCTATGTAAACCATTTTTGGTTCCTCCTTAGTTCCAAGGTTAACACCTTCTATATTGTCTTCTTCAACAAGTTTACCTTTGCTCTTCTAGTGGTCTGAATTGTCAAACATCCTCTCTAGTGCTACCAGTCCCTTGGGAATGGTATTGGTCTTCAATTGCATGGCCTCACTACCAAATAATGTTTCCTTGCCATTTTCCATCTCTACCATAAGCTTCTAGTCTATCATTTGACTGTCAAACTCATCCATGCAATTAAAAAATTTGAAAATCTGATTACTATCATTGAATACTTTCAAATTTGATTACTATCATTTGACTGTCAAACTATATATATTATATGGGATTGTTGGCCTAGTAAGCACTTCTACAACATAATGGTCATGAGGAAAATCCAATTGAGGATCAAATTCTAATGCAGCTACAACTAGGGAATCTACCTTTTCATTTTTGGTTCTATCAACCCATTCAATGCCAATGGCATCATATAGCTCCATGATATCCCATACAACATTCATGTATCCCCTTAACCTTTTATCCTTAGCAGATCGAACTTGTTTCTAATTTGTTGAACCACTAATTCTGAATCACCATAAATCTTCAAACATTTGATTTTATGCTTATGAGCAATATTTAAACCTAACAACAATGCCTCATACTCAGCTATGTTGTTAGTGCACTAAAAATCAAGTCTAAAAGACATACCAAACTACTCACCATTTGGGGATATCAAAACAATTCCAGCGCATGAGCCTTCTCTTGAGCATGCACCATCAAAATACAGTGTCCATAAATTAGACACTTTCGAATTAGAAATAATATGATTGGAAGGTGAAACATTTAGGCAAGGATTATCATCACTGCTATATGCCATAAAATGGTCTATTTTAGTGTCAAAGAAATTGGCCTGATCTTCCTCTATTTTATACATGTCCTCAATATTTTGGTTGTCTACCTTCTTCTCCCTTTACAACTTCACTTCCATGCCTTGGACTAGAATAGTGTCATACGAGAGATCCATCTGAATACTACCACCCATAGAAGGTGCCCACTTTCTTGATAACAACATGCCCCACTTGGTAGGCCAATCCACAATAATTATGTCCATCAGGAAAGATTTATCTGGATAGGCAGCAATTTTGACCTCAACGTCCTTGACCAGACCAATCACATTAACCTCCCTAGAATCCATAACAAAGAATTTTCCAAAAGACTTGGAAACCTTCAGTCCCAGTTCATTCATGATTTCAAGTGGCTTGACATTGCTAGATGCCCTTGAATCAAGCATACAGTTGTGTAAAAGCCATCCATTTATAATTAGAGTGGTTTAAAAGGGGTCAATTCTATCTTGCTATTAACCATGGAAGATCCTAAATACACCTCTACTGTTTCCTCATGACCCACACCATCATCATTATTGTTGGGAATAACAACAGGTTATTTTTGTGCATCTACAATAGTAATAAGAGACTTTGCCCTATCTCTATGTTTAGGGATTCTAAGGAGTTCTACTATTGGCACAAAAATTCTAATTTGGCTAAAGACTTGAGCCATGTAAATAGGGAGATAATTGGGCAAAGGATTGTCACATGAAATAGTTACATCATTTGGACAAGGAATATAAGGTAGCACTTGACTAGATGAAATATCCTTACCTTCTATTACGTCAGAAAATGTCCCCTTGGGGGCTTTTCCCTCCTAAGGTTTAGCTCCCAGGTCCTTTAGAATGCATTTAGAGCATCTTGCATGTTAATGACGACTCTTGATGAGAAAACCCCTAAGTTTCATGGCAAATGGGACCTAGGGGATGTGTTTATCATGAATCCTACCTGAAATAGAGGGGAAGGACTTGGGTGTCTGCACCCTAGTCCTGACCTATTTTAGGTCAGGGCCTATTTTCATGTGTCGGTTGTATGACTGTTATTAGTTCCTATGCCGACACCTCAAGTTTGAATTACAAATTTCTTGGCGAGAAGTTGTTTTTAATTACAATAGGTGGCAAAAACAAGGGGCCAAACCCTTAACAGAGATTACATAAGAAAAAGCACAGGCTCAGGAAATAAAAAGAGCCTGGAACCAAAACCTAGGAAACACCAACTTACAAACGGCAGAAAGTAAGCAACAGCAAAAACTAGCAAACAGACAACAGAAGGCACACTAGGACATAGAGTCCTCCCAATCTTTAGCAAGAACTTCAAAAACTTTGTCTAGCTCCTGAGTTCTGTCATTGTCGGCTCCTTGGGAGAAAAGTTGAATATCTTGCAAAAGGGTAAAGTTGATCATGGAAGACCTGCACAGCATGCGAGTAATGAACTTATAAAGAGTAGACAGCTTGAGCTACAGAGCCACCATCTTGTCCTTTAACTGAGTCACTTCAGCAAAAAGAGAGTTGCTATCCCTGCCCTCATTCACATTGCCATCCTCAGTAGTAGCCCTGACATCATCATCTTGAATCTCTTCAGGGATAGATTGACTGTTCGCTTCCACCTCTTCAGCACCGGCAGGATTTTGCTCATTCATGTTCCCCTCTCCTTCGCCAGTATCATACTGGGCCTCCACAGGGCTCTAATGGTCAAACTCATCTTTATCACTACCAGTACCAATCACATTCTTGGGGCTATCCATGTAATCATTCTGCAAAGAGTCATGGCCATCAAACTGCTCCCCAGAAATAGGATTTTCCATGCAAATTTCCTTCAAATCATCACTATCAACCTCCTCACCATGAGAAGAAGCCTCAGAGTTACTTTCTGAGTAGTCTATAAGTTTAACCTTGGGGGCTGGCTTCCCAGCAATTCTGGTAGAGCGTTTGACACCAGGGGATATGCTTTTCCCTTTGCCCTTTCTTGCCTTTTTAGCAGGATTCTCAGCAGACATGTTTTTACCTTTAGGGGTCTCATGACTATCTTTGAGGAAGCTAAGAATAGCCGCTTCCTCAGCCAGCTTAGAGAGGCGATGAAGCCACTTCCTAGACTTAACACAGTCCTTCATCTTAGAGGTAGAGGTAGACCCAAGAGTGGGGGTATTAGTTTCCACAGAGGCCGAAGTCAGGCCATCATGACTATTTTTCACAGGAGTGTGAAGAGAATCACATTTGATAGAAGTCGACGGAGTATTGGGGGAGGGTTCCACAACCAGGTGATGGAGAGTCGCAGGGGGCATTAGGGCCAAGTGAAACTGGTAAAGTCTATGTATGAGGCCTTGGTGAAGGGGCACAGGCTTCTCCGAAGGCCTAGAGGTTAAATTCTTATGAACCATTTTAACCGAGTGTTCTAAAGAAGAAAGCAGGTAGTAAGAGAAACAAATAGCCAAGTTTCTGTGAAAATGATTGAGCAGGGGAAGATGGTAGTAATAGAACCTGGCATAATGGCGAGAAGTTGTTTAGTTGCATATATAAGCATGTTTAGTGATTCATTTTTAAACTAGATGGCATTTTTTATCTATGGGCTTATGTTAAAGTGATCCAAGGCTTTCATTATGTTGCAGAGTAGTATTGTGTTGTTATTGTGCTTATTTGTTAAAGATCTGATTCCATCTCCTCATGGCATGAAGAGCATCTTCCTTCCATGAGATCTACACTATAAGGTGATATCTATTGTGTTTTCAATCATTTATCATTTGGATTTTACCTCTATCCCACAAGGATACACATTCTTTATCTGACAATGGTGTTTAGAAGACTTGAATGTCTCTTTGGGGCTTGACCAAGGCAAGACTCTAAACACCACAACCCCCAACCCACTTCTCTCTGATTACAGGTTACAGGTTTCAGAAGTAAAAGAAGTGGAGTTGTAGGAGAGTAGTGCAGACTGTCAGAATTATAGA
This sequence comes from Cunninghamia lanceolata, assembly GCA_027924645.1. Classification (NCBI taxonomy): domain Eukaryota; kingdom Viridiplantae; phylum Streptophyta; class Pinopsida; order Cupressales; family Cupressaceae; genus Cunninghamia; species Cunninghamia lanceolata. The sequence continues at coordinate 2,268,721 of BSBN01001054.1, forward strand.
TCTGAGAAGAAAACTAGGGCTTGGACTTGGGTGCCCACTCATTAGTCCTTAGGATTCTAAAGCAATGAAATCTCTGTGACAGTAGGAACAGGTTACAGACATTCTTCAGAGATCCTGACAAAAGTAGGTACAGTGGACTGGGGCGCCCGCTCATTAGTCCCCAACTTTTCAGCACACCAAACTTCAAAATCTGGTATGTATTTGGTTGTCATTTGATATCTCTGTGTGAGATCATCTTTTGTAATTTGTCCGTTTGTTTACGATTTTATGAAATTAGGGTTTTAAACATAATTAGACTTAATTGAACAACAAATTCACACAATTCCAATCTTCCCCTATGTTCCAAGTGACAGGAGATCTATAGTAGAGTTCTCTACTTGGTTGAATGTCCTTGAATGTTTAGTGGTGAAAGAAGGATCATGATAAACCCTTGAAACAAAACTATCAACCATCATCAACCCCTCTTTTTACATTAAACACCTTCTTCCTTTGCCTTCTCCTTTTCTGGTTCCTTTTATTCCTAAGGCTAATCACACTTATTGTATCCTTTTGGATAATGGACTCCTAAAATGGGTATAGTGACTAGTTTCTTTGTTGGTGGTGGATTCTTTTGCACATACTTCTTTTTTGTTGCTAGTGGCCACACTGGGAGCTTCTTCTTTTCTGGCACATTCGTCTTTGGAGAATTACTAAATTTTTGCTCCACATTTCCCTTGCATTTGTCTACATCCCCATTCGATCTTTGTTGTTTTGATTCCTTGGAAGGGGCATTGTGCACAGGCACAGTCCTATTTCTCAATTGATATCCACCTTCAACTTGCAAAATGGTTACATTTGTCAAGGCTTTCATGTCTTCTTTTGAAGGCTTGGACTGTTGATATTTTTTCTACATAAGGTCCTTTAAATACCCAAAATCATGAGCTGGTAACTGATACTTTTTTGGACCTTCATTAGAATCATATTGAAAAATATGATCATCTTCTTCATAACTATCATAATTAGCACCTTGACCCATCTGCTCGTAATCTCTAGCATCAAACTGATTTATTTCTTCTTCGTAATACTTAGTTGAACCCTCTTCATTTAAAAATTCTAACTCTCTACTCAATGACTGAACCACTGCATAATTTGTTGGATCATGGGGAAGGAAACAAGCCTGACACCATAAAGATTCATCTTGAAAATTCACTTGATCCTTTCTCAAAGGATCAGGGGTGTCCCTTTCATGCTGTTTGAAACTCACATGCCTGGGAGCAACTTGTCTATCATTCTGCTGTGGTCTCTTACACCAATCAATATTATAAGGTCTATTATGCAACATTTGACCTTCATTAAAATGTGTTGCAGCACCCTGAGGTGGCAACCCTCTGTCATTTCTAGCAACGTTGTATGACATATTTTTCACAACCCCCATGAGTTTGTCCAACTTGTAATTAGTAGTTAGGATAACTTTACATCATACCTTTTAATATGCTTCCCTGAAGCTCTCATATTACTCTCAATATTTATAGTTGTAGTATATGCTTCCCTTAATGTTTGGGGACTCTTGTCCCTCAAACAATAACCAAGTTTTGAATCAAATGCACCAAAATATAAAAATAAACACATTGATTCATTACGTCTCATGTGAGGAGGTACCTTTATCATAGTCATGATGAAGTGGCTGTTGAAATCAGACTCTATTTCATTGATGGTCTTTTTGATGGCTTTGAGCTCATGGATGGAAAACTTGGGGTCAATCATATCCCCATACTGCAGTCTAAACACCCTCATGAATTCCTCCCAAGAATCAATGTTGTTATCAGGGAGAGCCTTGTACCATTCTTTGGCACTTTCTTCTATTAGTGAACAAATAACTTCATCATCACATCTTTGTCTTCAATCTCATACTCATAAGTGACATTAATAAAATGTCTCAAGTGTTCCTCACAAGTGAGTGTTATTGCCTTGAAATCTTGGAATCTTCCCTCTAATCTCAGTTGGAATGGGATTAGGAAAATTAGGTATGCCAATGAAATCGGGTTGTTTATACCTCTCAACTCCTAGTGACTGCCTTTGTACAATAAAAAATTGTGCTTGTCTTTGCTCTGCATGCCCAACATTTTGAATGTTGCCATGCTGTTGGTTTGCTTGATTCAGTGGTGGCTGAATGTTAATATTGTGAGCAAGGGCCTAATTTACACCCTATTGTCCCATGTGACGTTGTTGTTGTCGTCCCTAGTTATTCTACTGATTGTATTGTTGTTGATGTGCACACTGCTACTATGCATTCTGATTTAAGCCGTATTGGGCAAGTTGGACTTCCTATTGCTCAAGTAAATCTTGCACTTCCCTTTGTCCATTTTTGAGATGATAGAGCATATCCAATTCATCTTGGATCCTTCTTTCTCTTTCTTCACCATTACTAGGCTGTTGCTGCTCATCCTCATTAGGGATAGTGTCTTGTTGACCTCCAAATGACCCAGTGGGGGAATTGGGATGCCTTGTATTCTGATGCATTTCTTCATTCTCACTAGCATTCCCAAATGGCCTCAAATATGAATCATGAAATCTATCTATACTTCCTCTATCGATAATATTCTCATTCCTTCGAACATCATATTCATCTCTATTTGTTCTTTTATTTCTTCTGAGAATGTTATTCACAGAGTCCTCAGAAGTGTAGTTGTACTGGATTCTGAGGTCGACAAATATATTATCTTGGGCATTTCTTATAGGCACCACATTGGGTCTTCTTACCCTATACCTACTCCTATTTCCAGCATTACTAAATGATTCCTCACATCCAGGTTACTCCTGGTTTCTTCCTCTATCCATTATAAAACCTTTTTCAAATTGAAATTAATTCTGGATTAACAAAATAGAGTCGCCACTTCCCCTGCTGGGAAGAAAAACTTGAACAAAAATGTATTTCAATATTAGCAACCAGAACTACAATGATTCACTATTACTAAGGACTTCAAATTTGAACAAAAGAATTATGTCCCTGGCAACATCACCAAAATGTTGGTTCTCAAAATAACTACAACTCAAAACTCTAAAACATTCCTAAATCACTTAGGCTAGGGATTGTCGTCAAGGTGATAGGAAGAGGTTTATCAACAAGTTAGTTGAGATTTTGACCAACTACAAGAGTGGGTAGACTCCTCTGCTCTTTGAGCTCAACTTAAACTTTGGAGGGATGTTCCAAGGGGTATTATCCCTAAATAGGTATGAAAATCAAACCAGGTGAACAACTAAAAATATTAACAGCCAAACCCAAATCACTTTCTTAGCCCCAAATCTATCACTGAACTAAGAAAAGTTGGTTGTTGTAAGACCCCTATATAGATGATAATGGAAATCCCTCACAATGAGGATGCATGAAGACTACTTCTACTTCTAAAGATAGGATGTAGTGTTTTTGTTTTGAAGATGGGTGATCTAAGGCTACTCAGACTGGTGCCTATCCATTGGACTGTAGAGTCTAATGTTCAACAGAGGAAAAACAACCACACAAAAGTGTATAACTACCTATTTGATAAATCAAATAAAAGGAAACCAATACCAGATTACTGAAAATACTTAACAATCCAGTACTATACCATATGCTTCCCTATGCAATACTGAAATGACCATTTACAAAGATTGGAAATGGATTAAGAATTGTCACATTCATCAAATCAGAGCTTACATTCATACCACTAAATGTGCCAAAAGCAAATTATAACTACGATTATGAATTTCTAAGAAAAACACCTATACCTATAGCAATGGAGAAAACAATATCTGATACAAAGATTTACAAATTTCATTACATACACTTCAAGACTGATTTCATGTTAAACAAAGACTACAAAATATCCTTTCTTGATTTGCCTCCTGGAGGTCACAATCCTACTGAGAAATTACCAAAATGACCCACTTCTATTACAACTCAAACTTCTCCATATATAGAATTTCACTCACTACAGTTTCCTAGGTGCCGCACCCTATCTAAAACTACACCCATACCGTATTAATTTCAATCCTTCTATGATGTTAGAAAAAATCTGCACATTGGAAATATTGCCCATACCCTAATAGTCTTGCAAATGGCAGAAGAAGATTTCTTGCACTCCTCGTATACTTAGAGCAATAAAGAGGGAAGGTTCTAATTCTCTCCCTGCTACCTGCAACATTTGACTTAATTGATTTGTCCTTTGTGAATTAAATAATTTTATTGTGCCAACCACTTGCATGACACTGCTCTATAGACCCATTAAATTTTGGGTACAAATCAACTTGTATATCCCTACAATCATGGCATACATCAGGAAATTATCTATTTCAAGTGTTTACAACACTCCCAATGTGTTGTCCAAATTTTTTGTTTTAGACCATCTAGCCCTGATTGTACCACTCTATGTGTTGGGCACCCTTTATTGGCCACTTGCTAATATTGTAAACTTCTCCATTTCCCCTCTATCCATAGCATTATTTTGCCTTATCGACAAACCTACATTTTTTCAAACTGTTCTTACTTGGCCTCTTTTACTTTCTTTGTCTTGTTCTTCTATATCAGCAATTTTGCCTTTTTGCGAACTTTCCTCGTTTTCTTCTTTCTTCATTCCTTAGTCAACAAAAGTTGTTTTCTTCAAACTTAGCCTTACTTCTCCTTTATCAGCAAAATATCACCTTTTAGAACCATGCCTTGTAGCGCCTCATTCTTCTTTTCTCTCTCCTATCAACAATTTTTACATTTGCCAAACCATGCCTCCTTTTGCCTTTAAGCACCTTCATCTATTTGCCTTGTCAACAAATCTCTAAATATTCAAACCTTTTTTGGTGCCTTCTTCTCTTTGTATATCGCCTTATCGGTGAATCTCAAAATATTCTAACTTTTTGGAAAGTTAGGCCTTCCGTTGATTTTGCCAACTAAACTATCTTTTCCCTTTTCCTTAGTCAAATTCTGGCTTCCCCTTTTTCATATTTGCCTTATTGGCATATGTCAACTTTTTTGAACCTTAGCTTGAGCAAGCCCTTTTCTTCCTTTTACATGCCTTAGAAAATTTACATATTTCACTTTTACCTCTATTAGTAAAGTTGTTCTTTTTCAATCCAAGGGCCTTAGTGCCATTTCTTCACTATCAGCAAAAATGTTGTTTGCTGAACCAAGGGCCTTGTTGTCTTTTATCAGAAAAATAGAACTTTCTTGAACCTCTCTGCCTTAGTCACTTTTTCTTAAGCATCCTTTGTTGGTGAAATCCCCTCAATCTAAACCTTTGACTTTTCCTCCTTTTAGCTCTTTCTTATTACTTTATCGGTGAAATATGAAAAACTCAAACTTTTGGGAAGTTTGAGATTTCACTGACAACCCAATAGGGCCTTTTCTTTCCTAGCCATTTTCATACTTTACTTGCCTTATTGGCAAAAACACCTTGAGCTGAACCTTGTCTTTGTCTTCTTCTCCTTTGCTTTTGTTGGCGAAATGACCGTCGATTGAACCCTTTATCGGTGAACCTTCAGGTTTTTGAACCAAAACACAATGATGATAACTCTTTTCTTTTGCCACGGCCTTTAAATCTTTCCTTTTTTTGGTGGGTTTCTCCTTCTTTCATCTGCTGATACCGTCACCTTATCGGTGAATCCACAAATCGTTGAACTCCAAAAATAGTTAGCAAATTCTGGAAAACGTTGATTTTCTGACCAAAGGCAAAAATGAGAAAATTTTCTAAGGGGAGGAAGGGGAATGACTTGGGGACTTGACTTACCCATTTTTTTTAGAGTAAAGACCCCTAAAAACTATCTCTGATTAGATTTCAACAAGGGGTTTTCAATGGTAAAGGCATAAAATGGGGATTTTGGATTTTTGGGGCAAAATAAGGCATTCCTAGGAGCAAAATTTTGCAGATGCCAACAAAATCCTTTAGAAAATTGATGCTTATATATTTTTCATTGATTGAGAACTTGTAAGCTAAAATCTATAGATATGTGGTTATTCATTATATAAAAAGCAATAGTTTCATGTATTAGATTATATGTGATTGATGCTATATTAATGTAATTCATTATTAATTTTATTCTAGAGCTCTTTACTCTAATATTTATGCCTCATTTTTATTGCTTACTAGTCTACTATTCGATTTATTACTTTGCTACCTTGTTTTAGGCCTTTTTACATTTATTTATTGGATTTAATTATTAATTTTGAAATAGTATCATGATATTTTCCCCCAAAACCTATTTAGCAAATTAATAATTTTTAAGTTTATATTATTAAAACCTTATTGTTGTTTGTTGATTAATGCAAAACATGATTTTGAAAGAAACCAACATGGCTACTCATATAGTAGAATGAACAATGTATGAGCTAATCTACCATCCTCATCTCATGAAGAAAGAGATGAACTAGACATAATTAGTAGGTCTTATGGAGATTGTTTGTAGGTAAACAACTATAGATGCATCATTGGCATGGCAATATGGAAGTGAAATCATTAGTAAAAGAAGCAATAGAAGTTAAAAGGGTAGCATAGATGAATGAAATCATAATAGAATTCAAAGGAATGATGAATAGGTAAATGCATTGTATATTGTAGAATACAGAGAAGTAGAGTTTATTGTTTTTCTTCTCTAAGAATGACTATTCCCTTATCATGGCATGGATTTTTGTCAAAATTTGGGTGTCAGTTATTATCTCTACTAATGCTAGCATTATTTCCATTCTAAGTGGAATGTACATTTTCTTGGTAGGTGACCTCTTTAGTGACTAGAACGTGTCTATTCTTTCATTGTTGGGTAGTCTTTTTCCATATTTCTAGGTAACCATTATTATCTTGTAGGTAGTCATAGATCCTTATTGATGATAGTGAGCATTATCATTTTTCAGTTCATGTTTTGTAACCACATGTGCTGTTCTCATAGAAAAGTACCTTGTGGTTGCTTAGCTTTTTTTATGTAGTAGTTAGTCTTAAAATGTTGTAGGAGCTTTTTGTGGAGCTTGTGGTCCCATGAATTTTTAAATTTTTTCTATTCAAAATTATGTAGTTGTTAAATGAATGGTAGATATGCATATTTATTTCTATTAATAAGAAAAAATTAGAGGTAACATTTTGGAATAAATAGAAAACAAGAGGGAAGGAAATATGTGCACCTATGTTTCATATTTTTTTTATTATGTTGTGGCTACATATTTTTAGCCCCACTATTTTTCATAACTTATCTTCAATCCCTAAACTATAGAAGCTCCACCATTATAGGAGAATATTTTAAACTATCATTTATGCTTAATGTAAGATTTACATGGGATCCTCTGTATCACTAAATTAAAGTATAAAATGTAGATAAATAGTCACATGGTACCATGGCCTTTTAGGTCATTTTTGTAGCTATGTAGCAATTGATATTGGAAAATAACCATTCTATATTGAATGGGAAACCACCCTTTACCTCTCTCATAGAATGGATTCCATTTGCAGGGTAGCATGTAGATGAGAGGAGGTTAATGGAGGTTTTTGTTTAGAGGATAGGAGTTGAACATTAAGAGAAATCCCAACATCAATATGTCCTTTTAATGAACCCTTAAATTGTGGAACATTATTGTCAAACTAATGTAACACATATAAAATATGGCATCATCCTTTGTGTTGACATCATATCAAACTAAAGTATAAGTATATTTATTTATTTATTTAATTTTCTAAATATTACAAATTAACTTATCATAGTTAATTAACCATACTTATTTTACTCCTCCTTTACTATATCTTTGAGCTCTAAATAAAGGGTATTTAATTTTGGAATATAAAGTAATATGAAACTAATAAAATAGAAAGCTAATTAAAAAGAAACGTTTATAATGAGAACTACAAGATTTCTTTCAAAATAAAAAATAGAAAGTACAGTAGTACATATTGAGATAAAAGCAACAAGTAACTAAAAGAAACAACATAAAGCAACTAAATAAGAAAGTGTTTAAAGTTTTGAAACATAATGTAACATGAAACTAAAAATTAGAAACTTCACTAGAACACAACATATACTTTAAAACTAGAAATTAAAAAGAATAAATTTATATAAAATGAGTAAACATTTAACTTTAAGATAAACAAATTACAAAAATTAATTAAATAATATATAATATTATGTTTAGATATTTTTAAATATTTGTATGGGCCAATCTAAGTCATGTATTTAAGTTATTGATATTTTAATTTTATTATTATTAAAAATAAAATTAGAAGACAACTTCCTTATCTCTAGGTTTTCTTATAAGACCTTTTCATAAACTAAATTTCCATTTATACAAAGTGGTATTCTATTGATTGGAGTTGGAAGTGGAATCATATATTAATAAGTGTAGAATAGTGAGAGGAAAATGTGAGATCACTACTTCTTAATAGTTCTTTAGAATGCCATTGGTGAACCCTAGACTATTCCACAATGAATTACAAATAGACCAATCATCTAAACTCTTTATTTGTTGCATGGTTCACCATGTGAAGTCAACACAACTGAGACCTTCATTTGTATGGAGAGTGAAGACATTATTAGCTATGTCTAAGCCTAAGATGGCTAGAAGTATTTAGAGATAGAGTAAACGCGAGCCATGCCTCTTTAGGGTAGTGTGCATTTGAATATTGTATGTCCTATAGGCAATGTAAAACCATTGTTTAGTTTTAGATTACTGACATGAGAGGAAAAGTCTCACTCCTCTTATAGTTTAATTCTTGTTAGAGAGTTTCTAGAAGATTTATATTGTGTTGTAATTTTGTGTGTAATTATTTATTTTCAACATATTATGTAGTATTCTTGTGCTTTCTATAGGTCAAAAAATTGTATGCTTATTTTTGTTCATTGAAAATGTTAGTAGAGTACTGTCTAATTAAATCCATATTTTGATAGAATCGAGTGCAACTTAGCTACCATAATTTATTGATCACCTATATGATGATGACTATATATTTGATTCTTTTTATTCTATTAGAAATCGAAGTGTGCTTTAAATTATTCTCCTTGTAATTGCATGTTTAATTAAGTGCACATTAAATATCTTTAAATACAATGACATACTAAAATGTCACACAAATGTGTGTTAAGTTAGCTAATAATAATTTGTGGAAGGGGGAGCAATTCTTGGAAGTTTTCTTTTAACAATTTGAATTTCAAGTTAATATTTGCACACCCGGAGACTGAACCAAGTTAATCTCAAGACATTTGGAAATGAACCTTAGGACTAAAATGATAATTTTGACGTAGGGAGTGAATTCATAGAAATAAGTATGACTAAGGGTGCAACAATAATCAGTAAACAACAAATGTATAGAAATTGGTGTAAACAAAAGTAAAAAAAGATGGATAGAGATTAGGCCATGAACCAAACCAAGCAAAAGATTTTATCAGTTGTTGATATATTATTACATTAAAATATTCCACCAAGGTAGGCATACCAAAATAAATGGGAAACATCAAGGGTATGCCAATTTTGACCATTACATTCAGATTAATAATTGTGGAGCAAGGCATAAAAATACAGTAACGATTTTTTCCCCTATTATTATATTGGCTAGAAGGTGTGGTCTATAATATATATTCTTATATACAATGAGTCTTATCTTAATAGGGTGATGTCACAATGCAAGTGGTCCTCCTAGTGACATAATGGTTAATTGATCATAAATAAATATATTTATTTTTCCAGGTAGTATTTTCTCAAATAAAATTAAAAATTCTAGACAACTTCTGAAAAATGCCTTTTGCTTCAAAAGAAATAAGATTAAAAAAATATATCTTGAAATTAATTCTACAACTAAAATATTCTTGTGTCAAATTTTAATGGACGAAGAAGATAAACAAGAAAGATAAGGAAAAAGCCATAAATGTATCTAAATCAATATGGACATAAGTAGAAGCAACATTAAGTTTGAAGCATGATTGTAGAACTATTAATATTGACATTAAGTAGTTCTAGAGACTATTTTTAAAGATTAAATAGTTCAATAGTCAATAAAAATAATAATAATAATAATAATAATAAGATAACATTTTACGGCTTTTATGTGTGGATGAGGTGTAAAATCTCCATCAAAAATAATTTCTTTTAAGGAAATATTATTAGATTTGTTTGAGGGTTTTGTCTGTGATCTATTAATATTGGCATTAAGTGGTTCAAGAGACTATTTTTAAATATTAAATGGTTCAATAGTCAATAATAATAATAATAATAATAGGATAACATTTTACAACTTTTATGTGTGGATGAGGTGTAAAATCTCCATCAAAAATAATTTCTTTTAAGGAAATATTATTAGATTGGTTTGAGGGTTTTGTCCATGATAATATATAGTCTAATATACTATTATTCTTATTTTAGTAGGGTGATCTAAAAATGGAAGTGGTCATCGTAGTGCTATAATGGTTGATTGATCACAAATGCATATATTTATTTGTTGGGTACTATTTTCACAAATACACAAAAATCTCTACAAACTTCTAAAAATGTCTTTCCCTTCAAATTAGATTACAAAAAAATCCATAATATATGTAGTTAAATATACCATGATTCTTATGTTAATAAGGTGACATCACATTGAAAAACCCTATACAAACATTTTCAAAATGTCTTTCTATTCAAATCAAATAACATGAAAAAATTGTAATACATAAAGTCCAAAATACCAAGATTCTTATCTTAATAAGGTAATGTCATAATGGAAGTGTTCCTTCTAATAACACAATGGTTGATTGATTCCAAATAAATATATCAATTTGTTGGACATTATTTTAAAAAAACAAAACTCTATAAGATTCTAGCATTGAAATTAGGTAGTTCTAGTCTATTTGTAATTATGAATAGTTGAAAAGTCAAAAGAAACATTTTACACATAAATGAATTATGTGTGACTATTTAATTGTTAAATCTATATGGATGAAAGGGCTCAAAAAATTGAGGTGACAATTGCATTGCACACAAAGAAATAGAAATAATGCAATTAAAATCTTGTGTTTTATTAAAAAAATCTCTACAAACTTCTACAAAGTATTTTTCTATTCAAATCAAATAACATGAAAAATGGTAATACATAAAGTCCAATATACCATGATTCTTATCTTAATAAGTTCATGTTATAATATAAATGTCCATCAAATATTACAGTGATTGATTGATTTCAAATAGAAATATCTATTTATTGCACACTATTTTTTAAAAAAATATCTATAACATTGACCATAGCAATAGGTAATTCTAATCTATTTGTAATTATGAATAGTTAAAAATCAAAAGAAATTTCTTAACATAGATGAATTATGTGTGACTATTTAAGTGTTAAACCTATATGGATGAAAGGGCTCACAAATTTTAGTTGACAGACTGTGACATCGAAAATTTGTGAAAAGCAAAGAAATAGAAACAATGCAATCAAAAGCTTGCGTATTATTAAAAAGTCTTCTACAAAATATTTTCTATTCAAATCATATAACATGAAAAATTAGTAATACATAATTCCAATATACTTATCTTGATAAGTTTATGTCATACACAAAATCAAATATACTTATCTTAATAAGGTCATATCTTAACGTCATAATAGAAATAATCCTCCTAATGACAATGGTTGGTTGATTTCAAATGAAATTAGGTAGTTCTAGTCTATTTGTATTTATGAATAGTTGAAAAGCCAAAAGCAACTTTTTACACATAAATGAATTGGGTGACTATTTAATTGTTAGACTTATATGGATGAAAGGGCTCACAAATTTTAGGTGACAATTGCATTGCACACAAAGAAATAGAAATATTGCAATTAAAATCTTGTGTTTTATTAAAAAAAATCTCTACAAATTTCTACAAAATGTGTTTCTATTCAAATCAAATAACATGAAAAATGGTAATACATAAAGTCCAATATACCACGATTCTTATCTTAATAAGGTCATGTCATAATATAAATGGTCCATCAAATAATATAGTGATTGATTGATTTCAAATAGAAAACTATTTATTACACGCTATTTAAAAAAAATCTTTATAAATTTCCAACATTGACCATAATAATAGGTAATTCTAATTTATTTGTAATTATGAATAGTTGAAAAATCAAAAGCAATTTCTTAATATAAATGAATTATGTGTGACTATTTAAGTGTTAAACCTATATGGATGAAAGGGCTCACAAATTTTAGTTGACGGACTGTGACATCGAAAATTAGAGAAAAACAAAGAAATAGAAACAACTTTTTATTAAAAAATATTCTATAAAATATTTTTCTATTCAAATCATATAACATGAAAAATAGTAATACATAAAATCCAATATAATTATATTGATAAGTTATGTAATACACAAAATCAAATAACTTATGTCAATGTCATATCATAATCTAATAATGGAAATAATCCTCCTAATGACACAATGGTTGGTTGATTTCAATAGATATATCTATTTGTTGGACACCATTTTCTTAAAAACGAAGCTCTACAATCTCCTAGCATTGACATTAGGCTATTTTCTTGTCGATTTGTAATTATGAAATAGTTGAAAAATCGAAAGGGGCTCACAAATTTCAGCCGACGGTTGCGTTGCGCTCTGACCTCGGAAGTTTGCCATACACAAAGAAACAGAAATAACTCAATCAAAAGCTTTTCTGTTGCAATCAAACGCTTTGGCGTTGCTGAAGGACTGTAAAAGGCAGCATTTATTGACAGCGCTTAGTTTCCTGACGAACGTTTTTATTGAAGCCGATGTGCTGGTCTTCGATTGGCCAAATTTTCCTATATAATAGAAGCATGAAGATGCAAACGAATACCCAGATCCCAATATGGATATTTCGAAGTTTGTTTCATTCTCCTCTTCATTCTCAGTTTCAGTAACGCTAGCAATCATAGCATTGCTAACTTGTCTGTATCTATTGAATGGAGGAAAGGCAAAGGAAAAGCTGCCACCAGGGCCAAGAGGGCTGCCTATTTTGGGTAACCTGCTGGACCTCGGTTCGAATCCCCACCAATCTTTTTCTGCTCTCTCCAAGCGCTATGGCGGCCTCATGTATCTCAAAATAGGCACCACCCCCGCCGTTATTGCTTCCTCTCAGGAGGCTGCAATTGCCATTCTCAAGACATTTGATTCTGATTTCTCTAACAGACCGCCCAACATGGGAGCGGCTGCAGATATTCTCTTGTACAATAGGAGTGATATCGCCTTCTCTTTCCAGTGGCCTATGCTAAGAAAGCTCTGCATTTCCCACCTCTTGACACCCAAATGTCTCGACAAGTGGCAGAAGTTCCGAGAAGAAGAAATTGCGCTGTTGCTCGCCTCCATCTTTAAACATAGAGATACTGCTATAAATGTGGGAGACTTTATTAATGTCTTTACTTCTAATGTTCTTGGACAGATGACGCTGAGGATGAGATTATTTGACGAGAATAACGCAGAGGCCGCGCATTTCAGAGAGCTAATGGAGGAGTTCTTAGCCATTAGTGGTAGTTTTAGGATTGGGGATCATGTTCCTTTCTTAGCCTGGATTGGTTTGGGTGGTTCTCTTGCTGAAATGAAGAGCCTGCGGAAGGGCATTGATGAATTTCTGGTGAGGAAGATGGAAGAACAGAGGCGTATGCCTCTGCTCCCTGATGACGATGACAGCAAGGACTTTTTACAAATTCTCTCTGAACTCAAATCTGATTCTGCCGGAGAGGGACTACTGCTTTCCGAGTCTAATATCAAAGGCATTTTACTAGTACGCACTGTAACCCATTAATTTACAGTAGTAGTGGATATCAGGCTATTCAGTATATGTTTTTTTCATTCCATCGTAGAAAGAGCAAACTAAACTCTATTTTAGGTCAAATGATTTATGCACAGGTTTGCGGAGAGATTGGTAAGTTTTTATACTAAAAAAAGATGTCAACAGTTTGAATTCTAATATTTTATTCTAGACAGCAACGTCAGCGATGTTGAGATAACGGTGATGCAGACAGGCTGCTAACAAATACCCAGATATTTGTTTCCCCACAAAAAACATCCTACTCGACTCTAGCCTCTAGGGCTTCAATTTGACAGTTGTATAGCTGTATTTAGGCATTTTTGCTGTAAAATACAATCGAAATTTTAAACAGAAAGGAGAGATTTTAGGCAAACTGTCAAAATTTATATAGGATTATGATGATTTATATATTTGATTAAATTATATGATTTACTTATACTAAAGCATGTCATAGTATTTGAAGGGCACCATTGAATAGATAACTGTCATAAAAAAATAGCTTGACAGGCAAAGTTTAGGCCTACATATTCATATAGACAGCCTCTTGCCAACGTATTAATGTATTGGTTTTAATTGTTTGGAAAACTAGTATATTTATATTTAAAAAATAAAAGGATATTTTTTTTTCCATAGTTTCTTTTATTTTCTCATTTTTTTTTCAATAGTTTGTAATTTCTTAGTTTTTTTTTTTGGTTTTATAGTTTTTATAATTTTCTCTGTTTTTTAATTTTTTCCAATTTTTTTTGGTTCCATAGTTTTTGTGAGCTTTTTCTCCTTCTAACAGTTTTTAATTTTTCTTTTCAATTTTTTTATTTTTTTATTTTTTTGGTTCCATAGTTTTCATGGTTTTCTCTATTTTTTTTTTAGTTTTTTCTCCTTCTAACAGTTTTTAATTTCTTTTTTCGTTTTTAGTTTTTTTTTTTTTTATATATTTACAGGGAAAACGAATGCTCTCATCTCCACCCCACTGTGATTGTAGAAAGCCTCTTAACGTAAAAATAATATAGTGATCCTTTTTCCCAGAATTTGCTTAACATTCTTAATTTCTAAGATCATGTATGTTAACAATTTTATTGTTTTTGGTGATGAATGCAGAACATGCTTTCGGCAGGTACTGATACTTCTACCCGCACGGTGGAATGGGCAATGTCCGAGCTGATCCGCAATCCTCATATGATGAAGAAAGTGAGAGACGAAGTGGATGCATGTGTGGGAATGGAAGAGAGAGTGACAGAATCTCATCTTCCTCAGCTTAAATATTTAGAAGCAGTTGTGGCGGAAACTCTTCGATTGCATCCTCCGACGCCGCTTATGCTTCCTCATGCATCTCCAAATTCTTCAAGCATGATAATGGGGTATTTCATTCCCCCCAACGCACACGTCATGGTGAATGTGTGGGATGTAGCAAGAGATCCAAAAGCATGGAACAAGCCACTTGAATTTGATCCAGATCGCTTTCTTGAGAATCCTGTTAATCTCCTTGGAAGGGACTTTCGAATAATACCGTTCGGTGCAGGGCGAAGAATGTGCCCGGGCTATAATCTGGGGCTTCGTATGGTTCAGCTTGCACTTGCAAGCTTTGTTCATGCATTTCACTGGTCGCTTCCCTCTGGCGAACAACCCAAAGATTTGGACATGTCCGAGAGATATGAAGTGTCAATCCATAGGAAGGTTCCGCTCAAGCTCTTTGTCACTCCTCGCCAGCCTGCCTATCTCTATAGCACTTAAACAATAACTAGTTGTTCTTAAACATAATCCATATAGACTATTATAAAGTAAGCCAATACATTATAGTCACCACACAAGTTATTTCATGTTTAAGCCCTTCCTTAGAGAACCCTTCCCCTCCTTTAGATGTTTGTTACTTCCTAAGCTCATAATCCATATTGCATATTGGTCCATAGTGCATATTGGTTTAGTATGAGCTCATTAGCATAAATAAAAGAATGTAATTTCACATGTTCACATCCATTTCACAAATGGGTGTTTTATATAACAAGCTAGTTATCTATATATATTTGTAAAGAATAGTAATAGAGTTGATTAATATTATTGGAAGAGTTATTAGTGGAACTCTAATCTATAATTAATAAAATTTATATACTGTATGTAGATGTTGATTATTTATATATTTAAAAATTATAAAATCTTTTATCTTTATAGTTTGATTATTTTGATTGGTAAAATAATTAGGACCAAAACTTGGTATTTGTTATTTTTAGCAAGAAATGCCTACCAATTCATCTATATCCTCATTTATACATAAAAGATTAAAGTCGCCTTAATTTTGAAAAAGAACGTAAAAATTATTTTGACTATTGAACTATTTGATTGTTTAGAAAGGTTATTCATCATTAACCCCCGATGAACTCATTAAGTGGACCAATTTAGTCTTAACAAGTTATCTTAGCATACATTTTACTTTAAACAATGTTATAACAAGACCATTAAAGCTAACTTATCTATACTTTTAGTGTTTATGCTACTATAAATAACACCTAAAGATGTTGTTGAATGACTGATAAACTCAAATATTATAGTCTATTTTTTTATTTTTTCAAAAAGAATCTTAATTAAATCTTAAATAACAAAAAATATCTATCTTTTTGTTTGTTGCATCAATCTCAATAAATATTTATGCTACTATGGTTTGAACAACATAAGTAAAACTCAATAAAAAGAGAATCACCTTGGTCAATTGGGATAAGGTGTGTTTGCCTAAAACCCAGGGGTGCTTGGGAATGAGAAAAATCCATCTAATCAATAAGGCCTTAATGGCCAAAGTTGGGTGGAACTTGTTTAATGATAATATGGATAAAGTTTAATCATGAAAGCCAAGAACCTTAGAGGTATACCAGGAATCAAATTTCTCTTAGAATCTAGTCTCCCCAAAGGTTCTATTATTTAGAGCAACACTCTTAAGATTAGATGTCTACTATAGAAAGGCATTAAATGGATGATTGGTAATGGTAGATGCATCAGCTTTTGGGAAGACAGGTGGTTTGGGGACCAACCCCTTAAAGATCTCCCTTTTGGTAGACTAGATGATAGAGCTAGCAATTTATTTGGTTCCTCAGTTGCTTATTATGTTCTTCACAATGGCTCTCTAAGAAATTGAAAATTCCTAACAAATTGTTGTCCAGGCCAAAATGACTTGAGTCAACTTGCTTCAGAGCTCCAAAGGAATCTTAATAACTATAGACTACCTTTGTTCTCGAAATAGGATAGTTTTGTCTGGGAAAAAAGATAGCAGAGGCATATTCAATATTAGAGCTGCCTACAGTCTACTGTTACACCCTACCGTTGACATATTTTGGTACAGAATTTGGAATCACATGTTGCTTCTTTAGATTAATTTATTTTTGTGGGTTGTTAATCACAAGAGAATTCTCACACTGGACAATCTCCAAAAAAGAGGATTTCAACTTCCCAACAAGTGTGTTTTATGGACCAAAAAGAAGAGGAGTTAGTTTTTCACTTGCTCTTTCTTTGTGACTTTGCCAGGGATATTTGGTGCTTGACTTTACATAAATTGGGAACTGAATGGGTCCTCAATGATAATCTGAATGCCTTTATTAAAGAGTTGTCAACCCATTTTCCTTTCTATTGGTTAAAGAGCTTTGGAAACAAATTCCTCCACACCTTGGGTAGAGCCTCTGGAAGGAAAGAGACAATAGATTTTTTAGGGATACTTCCAGGACCCCTCTTGATGTAGTCAAGGCTTTCTCAAAACTTCTTCTTTAAAATATATCCACTTGTAAAATGGACTCTACTGAAGTTCCCCCTAGTCATATTGAGGTTGATATTGTGAATAAATGGGGTATCTATAAAGACCCCTCTAAGGTGGATAACTCAAAGAAGCTTGCCATGGCTAATACTTCTTAGAGACCCCCCAAGTGGGTTGGTGTAAGCTAAACTTTGATGGGGCTGCCAAGGGCAACCTAGGTCAGCCAAGTGGTGGTGGGATTATTAGGTCTGACAAGTGAGATTTCCTAGCTACTTTCACAGGTGGGGTAGGAGTCATGACTAATAATGAATTGGAGGCTTTGGCCATGCTTTGGGGTGTTAAACTAGCACACTCTCTAGGAATTACTAAACTTCATGTTGAAGGAGATCCTAAACTAATGGTGGTTGTGGTGTAAGACAAAGGAAATCATGGCTGGTAGCTATTGGACCTTGTCAGTTATATCAAAAGTCTTCTTAGTGGTTTTGAAGAATATGAAGTTTCTCATATCTTCAGAGAAGGTAACAAAGTTGCTAACTCTATGGCCAATTTAGGTATAAACAATACTTCTTGGATGTGCTTGAGGTAGATAGGGAGCATCCTTGGAAATATTCAAATCCTAATAACTAAAGATGTTAATGGCCTATGAAAATAATTATGATTATGAACTTCTCCCTTCATGGGCTTATAGTTGGTTTCTTTGGTTTTCATTTCATTTGTTTGGGGTGGCCTTGATCAAGGTTCCCCTCTCCAATTGTAATTATGATAAAATTGGGAATCTGTTTGATAACCCTAAAGGGGCTGCCAGTCAGTGGAATTTTTATTTTTATGTAAGTCTTGATCCTGAACCTCTGATGGGAAAAGTATCCCAATGGAATAAGTTTTATTTTGGTGGGAAGATCGTTGCTGAGGAGGAATTACAAATTCATCATTTTATTACAGGGAGTAAGCTTGTGAATGCTGATTGGAATTGGGTGAGTTAGCAGGATAATGTTGATTGGACTAGGATTCAGGGGAGTTCACATGTTGATGCTGACGGGAAGATAGGATGGATGGGAAGTAATGATTATAAGACTTTCCAATGGATTTATATTAATTATGACCTAAGGTGACAGGTGTACTTCCTCCATTTGGCGGTGAAGAGATGTGGGTAGAATTCTTTTATTACTCCCCATTGTTTTAATTCCCTTTATCATTTTCATTTATCCATTTCCCCCCCAAGGGTCGTTAAAGTCAATGTGTTTGAGGAAACCCCCTACTTGTGATGTAGTTACTCCTTTGAGTGCTAAGGGAATGAGTAAGAAGTTTATGTCTTTACAAAAGAAGGTGGATTCTTCTCCTAGGGCCCCTCGCCTAATGATCGTTCGAACTTGCCTAGGATTGAAGAGGTTGATTCTAAGGATACTCCATTGGCCTCGTCCCCTAATCCTAAATCCACTGTCAAAGCCAAAGGTAAAACTCCTAAAACCCAGGGTAAGAAAAATTCTCAAATTGCTAGTCAGGGTATTCTCAAAAAGGGTGAAATGTCCTATGTCAAAAGAACTTGTGAAGGGGATGAGATTCAGACTCATAAAAAGATGAAAGGGAACCAGGTCGTTGAAGGGGTATAGTATGTGGTGGCGGATTCAAAATTCATGGATATGGATTTATTTGCTAAGCAGGAAGAAAAAGGAGATGGGGAGAATGTTGGGATTAGAAACAAGAAAATATCACAAGTGAGAAGCTCCAACCGTATTGCAAGTATTCATTCCAATGACCCTAAGGGAGTTGATGTTTCTAGCAATTCTGAATTTGAAGAGGAAATGTTTGGGTAGGAGGACACTGGAACTCCTGAAGTCTTTCGTGAGGAGAAAGGTAATAGCTTATTCCCTAAGATGAATACTACTTATTTAGAGGAGGAAGAGGAAGTCCAAGTTCAACCAGAGGAAGAGGAAGTAAAGGTTCAACTAGTGGAAAAAAAAGAAATGTTATAGGTGAGAAAACTATCAAGGAGATTGCTACTCTTATGTGTTAGTGTTAAAAGAGATATTACCTAGCTAGTCTTTTCTAGGTCGTCTTCACACTAGTTACTTTAACTTACTTAGGTAGCATTTATGTCATTTAATATCTTGTTTTCATTAGTTAGTTGAGTCTACATGCATTCAATAATGTATACCTATGTGCATTTAATACTTTTGCACTAGTTGTCTCATGTCATAGCATTATAACACTTGTCATATTACAAGTTGTCTTACATGCCTTTATTTATTAGGGGTGTCTACGTGCATTAATTATTTGTGTCATCTAGTTAGTTGGTCCACTATGTCTCACCTCTCACCTTGCCTGTATAAGGGAGGTCTCTCATTGTACAAATCAATTAAGTTGTAGTCAAGCTTTGCATCTTGTAAATGTTATGCATCATTATGGTTGGCAATATTTATTTTCTCTCTTCTTGTGGATTGCAAGTGATCTCTTACATGGTATCAAAGTATATCTATGATCTCCTTCCCTCTTTTTGAGAGATTTGGCCAAGAACTTTTTTTTTGTGCATCCTGGTTCAATCTTGCAGGTTTCAACATGCCTTTGTTGACTTAGGTGGCTGATTCAACTTCTACATGTCATTTTTTGTTGCTAGAGGCATTTTTTTTCATTAGATCCACATATTCTACATGTCGAATCAAACAATGCTTTCTGGGTTTTCTTTACTGCATCAAAAACCTATCTACTTGTCTGTTAGTTTTTTCATGTAGAAAACAAATCATGTGCAAATGTAATCAAAATTTTTTGGCAGGCCCTCTCTCCATTAGCATTTTGAATTTGGCAACCAATCATTGTAGGCCTGTAACTTCCTCATATTTGCTCCTTTTTTCAAGCATTATTTTTTGTTTTGGGCTAGAATTTTGCAGGCTTCGCAATGGTACAATTGGATTTTGGGTTTGGTGTTTGGTTTGTCTAGAAATTGTAGATTTTCATCACTGTTGTTGAGTACTTCCCATTTTTGGAACTTCTAGGACTCGATTTGAGCTCCTATGGTAACATTTTTTGGTAAAACATTTTTTGAAAGTGCATTACAATGGCCACAAGCCAAAATAGCTAATTGCCAAAATATGCCTTATATTGAAAGTATAAAGTGCCATCATCATATCTTTCTAGGGGATTTTGTTGATTGATTAAAGTCGAGGGATGCTCTTGTGGTGATTTTTGTTTTTGCTGGTGTAATCATGTCTCCTAGTTTGTGGAAATTGAAATGTGATTATTGTGGGAGAAAATGACATACTTGATGACTGCATACACAAGCAACTTAATGAGTTTATAGATTTGTATAAGATTTGTTAGTTAGAACAGTTGTGTATTGCAAATGGAATCCGTTTACCATATTCTTATGATCCAACATCAATAGATACAATTGATGTTCACACTCAAACATCTTGTGTAGACATATCTCCACCACATATTGCTATATTTGAGTCCAATGTTGCTTCTTCCAGTGACTCGGTGCAACAGGATCATATCATTCTTTTTGATTGGGATTCCTATTTATCAGACATATCATTCTTGTTTGTGGAGTCTCACATTTTAGATTTAGAGGACACTATTGAGGATATTCATCTCCTCTTTGATGACACTCATAGCACAATTGTTGTCATGCCATATTTGTCTTTGGAGCTTGATGATTTTTAGTTTCCACTTGGTTCTGGTTTGTCCCCTTCATCAGTTAGGCCTTGGATTCCTAATTTGATTGTGGTATCTTTTGGCATCAACATGGAGACACATGAGAAGCTTTCAAAGACACCATACTTCATGAGACTTTCTTCCTCATCTCTTGTTTTGGAGATGGAGTTTCTTCTACATCCACCAGTGGATTGGTTTCTTCCCAAGGGGAGAAATGTTATTTGTAGGCATTGAATCGTGATTTGTCTTTATGCATGCACCATTTGCACAAGAGCTACTTTACTATGGGGAGGACATCTTATCTCATTCTCACCCTCTTATGGGGGGTTATTAATTGTATATTTGTGATGGATGATATACTTGGGGGGTATTGAGTCCATCCATCATTTCATCGCTTGTACATGTTGTTATTGCATTCTCACTTTTAGAGAGGAGTTTTTTCCCATGAGGTTTTCTCCTTTTCCACTTGAGATTTGTTGTTCATGAGTACCTAACATTGCCTCATAGTCAGGACTCATTCATGCATTCATGCCTAGTTTGTTTCTCCCTAGGTTGCACTTAAGGGGGGGTATTAGTGTAAACAGATATATAACCTAGTTAGTCATTTCTAGGTCCTCTTCACACTAGTTACTTTAGCTTACTTAGGTAGTAGTAATGTCATTTAATATCTTGTTTGCATTAGTTATTTAAGTCTACATGTGTTCAATAATGTCTAACCATGTGCATTTAATAGTTTTGCACTAGTTGTCTCATGTCATAGCATTAAGACACTTGTCATATTACATGTTTTCTTACATGCAAAATTTTATTTATTAGTGGTGTCTAGGTGCATTAATTATTTGTGTCATCTAGTTCGTTGTTCCACTATGTCTCACCTCTCACCTTACCTATATAAGGGAGGTCTCTCATTGTACAAATCAATTAATTTGTAGTCAAGCTTTGCATCTTGTAAATGTTATGCATCATTATTCTTGAAAATATTGCTTTTATCTCTTGTTGTGGATTGAATTGATTGCAGGTGATCCTGGGAGTGCTTGAGTCCATTATTGACTCTTACATTAAGACTAGGGTGACTGATCTAGAGAAGAACTGGAGGGTTATGGTGAGCATCACTGCTAAAGTGCAGCATCATTCTGCTACTTCATTTTTGGTTTTGCAGGAGCTAGAGACCAAGATACATGGAATTGGTGTTTACTCTATGGGTGATTACAAGGAAATGTTTAAATTCCTCACTCAAGACATGTCTAATGTTTGCCCTTAGTTTCTCTTGCTTTGTTTGTTGTTTAAGGTTTTTGATTAAGTATTGTTTGTCCTCTACGAACTCTAGTTTTGATATCAACTATTAATTTGTGGTTGATGTGCTACTTCTGGCTAGTGTGGGCCTTTTTTCTCTACCTTTTGGGCTATTTTTGTAAAGGGATCTAGACCCTTTTTTCTATCTTACTTAATCAAAAACATAAATAAAATTCATAGACAATCTCTTGTTTCAGACAAATAGACAAGGTGACAACGTGCCTAACTAGAACATAGCATCCATAATATTATCCTTAGGAACAAGAAGAAATGGGTTGTAATAATTCCCATAAATCAATTAGAAAACACAAATTTGAGTGTTTGAATCACAATAGTAAACCAACCATTCATCATATATTGTGATCCACATTATACACAAAAATAAAAATTATACACATGAGGTGATGCTTATTTCTTGACACCTCACCTCTCATTGGAGCTAGTAAAACACTAAAAAAATATTTACTTCTTACTATTTTGCAAAGAAATGAGAATAATTAATTAAAAAACCTTTACCATCTAAAAGAATTGAAAAAATGGATCATTTGATTGTTCCTCATGCTAATTGTGAAAATATTTACATTGTAGAAACGAGGCAATGTGTAGTATGAAAAATTAAACCTTAAATTACTTTAACTTTATTCTATATAGCCATTTGACATGTAGACTTGCATAATACTACAAATATGAAATACTCTATGCTATTACAATTTTTTTTAAAGTTATTAGAAAGATCCTTGATCATCTCAGAAACAAAAGTAATAGTAACCATATCTACATGAGAAACCAAAAATCAAAGAACACAAAATTGTTAAGATAAATGCCAACATTTGAACAAGCATGGTTTTTTATTTCTTTGAGTCATATAATTATAAGAGAATAAATAACAACTTAAACATAAATAATATAGGCTAATTAAATAATTTAGACAATTAACTAACAATGAACTTAGATAAATGAGTTAGAATTGATATTAGATAAATGCTATTAAAATATTGAAATTAAATACGATACTTAGCTAGATTCTAGAGATGAAAAAGTGATTATAAAGATTTCAAAATTATTCACCACAATATTAGATTTTTAGGGCTTGCATAAATAAATGTCTCATAATCTACAAATTATTTGTGCATTGATCTAGTTCAAACTCACTCCTATGGAATTGATCTTCATTCTTGTGGATCTAATCTCCATGCCTATAGAATTAAAATACTACATGGTCATGAACTAGAATTTAAGGGGCTAGACTAGCATTAAATAGACTATTAGGATTAGATCACCTTGATATCTTATTGTCTAAATCTTAGTAACATTTGATAATATTTAGGAAGACCTTTGATAATCTACTGAATTACAAGGATCATGTTCTCCTTAGTCAAACCCCTAACTGGACTAACTTCACAACTCTAAGTGAAATATTGAAGAGAGAAAGAGAGCATGCAATGGTTCCTAAGATGATGTCAGAAGTAGACAATGTAAAAATAGATTCTCTTTTTTAAGATATTTTATTGAGATGTTCTTTTTTCCAAATTCTGACATTTCTAATGATGTCAAATG
The DNA here is from genome assembly GCA_027924645.1 of Cunninghamia lanceolata. Classification (NCBI taxonomy): domain Eukaryota; kingdom Viridiplantae; phylum Streptophyta; class Pinopsida; order Cupressales; family Cupressaceae; genus Cunninghamia; species Cunninghamia lanceolata. Next base: position 2,292,665 of record BSBN01001054.1, read on the forward strand.
AATGAATGGATGTCCTTAAATACAAAAAATAGGAATATAAATCAAGAAAATGTGCACTTGGTCAGTGTACAAAAGCTAATAGGAGGGAATTGGTGGATTTATTGTTAATTTAAATTTTAAAAGTTTAGGGTTTAAATCCATTACTACAAAATTGACCTAAGTCAAATTTGTACCTATGGATATGATCCAAGGTGATGAATGGGGAACTTGGGGATCTATAACAAATGTTTTCGAGATAAGTGATGATGGGTTCAAGATATGTGGATGTTATGAGCTAAAATAGCACAATATTGTGCCACTTTTATAGTTATTATTGCATTGAGGACATTCTAATCAAAGTAGGTATAAAACATAAATGAAAATGACATGAGTATGAAATTTTCACCATTACAATATCATAACTCTAGAAAAGTACCTAGGTTAGGCACCCAAGATCTGCAAAGGGGAGTGTTTATCTTGGATAATGGTAATGTGGTGTTCATGACTTCATTTTAAAAAAAATTATCCATCAAGATATTATCATACATCAAGTAGTACCCAAAATTATCCCTGACTAGTATAGTTGATGAGAAGGTTGACCAAAATAGGTACAGTTTGAACAACAACAATAAAAGGAAACCTTGAACCACAACATGCTCAAAATAGGAAAGATATACATGATTAATTCATTCTATTAAAAAGTAGACCATAAAGAGGTTAGAGCATAGTATTATGAATTCCAACAATTGGACAACAAATGCAAGGACACTATTTCAACCAAAACTGTTTAAGGGTAAAAGTTCAAAGTTGTGTCACACTTTGGGCCAATTTATCAACATAAACAAATTTAAATATTTCCAACTAAAATTACAATTTAGTGAAACTTATGTTCTATCTGGATTCATTCTAGCTAAATTAGATCTAGGCCACAACTTTTCCAATTGGAACCATCCACTAAAAACATATGTAGCATCACTTTGGGGTTCATTTACCAAAAAAATGAAGTTATTTAAAAAACTTGATGTTCTAACAACTACTACTCGCACAAATAATCATTTTAAAAGAATCTAAAAATATCCTTTTGTAGATCAATAAGTCTACTTTGTAAAAATTTATTTTTTTAAACATTTCAATTAGTGTTTATATTTTATTTTTTATTTCAACTAAAAGTAGGTCATCATCACCAAAATATGGTGTTGATTGTCCTCTCAAGAGAAAATAGTAAAGTTTATCAAAAAAAATTAGAAAAAATATGATGCACTAGAGGAGAGATTTATTTTCAAGATGATAGAATTTTTTTCTTATTTTAGATAAATATGAAGACAAAAGTTGAGGTCCTATTGAAACAATTGTGTTTTCATAACACACAACTTCCAAGATTTATTTAAAAATATATATTTATCAAATTGGGGAAAAAAATAATCCATGCACTAAAGTTTTGAGTTATGAATACACAAAAAAATATAGAAGGAAAATAAATGAAATTTACTATGTAAAGTGTGATGTCCCATTCAACCTTATTTTTCAGCATTTTATCAGCAACTAAATTATAGTATCAATTTTATAAAATACCACATTTCAATAATTTTTTTATTTTTTTTAAATACAAACATAAAATACACTAAAAAATCTACATTTTATTAGTTTACATCATTTTAAAATTCAAAACATATACGTCACTTTGTAGTGATTGAAGTTAAAAAGTTAGATCAGTGTTGGTCATTTCCTTTATAAAAGTGTGACACAGCTTTGAACTTTCACTGCAAAACTAGAAGTATCGATAGTAGGAGGAGAGGAAAATTAGTATGGCCTTAACCTCAGAGTCACGAACTTACCAAATTGTCAAAATAGAACATGGGGGTTAGGAAAATTATGTAGGCCTCATCACCCCCTTATCCATGCTTACTTTTTAGACATTTGCCACCTTTTGTAGGTAGAGATACCTCAATCAACTCATTAGAAACATTATTTTCTCAATAATCCAAAAATACAAATTTAACATCAAAAGGTAGGAGACATGTAATACCTTGGAACATTTGTTGATGGTTGTTGCAAACCTTTCCAAGTTCCTAATGTTGTATTTATTTTTGCCTACTATTGTAATTTTCTATGCAAATTATATTTCTTCACTTTGTGGGAGTTGGCATGGTGATGTGTCATCCTACATGGAAGGTGACTAGATGTATTTTTTGTCCTCATATGAGGAGGTAGGAGTTCCATTTTTTGGTAGACGTATTTTTCCATGTGTCGGCATCTTTTGGGGATTGTCAGAGGTTTATGACACGTAAGAACTATGACAGATTCTATGACATTGTAAGAGTCAGAAATAGAAGGGATGAGACAAGTGCATTTGCATGTATGACACTATAAGAGGCATCTTTGGCGTAGCATATTTTTGGGGCACCCAAGTTTGGGATATGACAAGTTGTAAGAGAATCATTTATTAATAGCCAGTTATGATAGATTCTCTTACAACTATAAGTGTTGTCATATATGACAAATTTTATGATGATATAAGAGCATCTATCATACCTATTTTGGGCAAATTTGGGGAGCCCAAGTATGGGGGTTGTAAGGGATGAAAGGGAATATTTGACAAGTGTCTTTGGCATGCATTATGGCCTTGGAATTTGGGCCATGTGGATTTGGACGAGATTATTTTGTAGCTTGCTCTAGAAGCTACCTCCATCCTTGATATTTCTTTATATATATAGGTTCTTGGAGTTGGAGTGGTATGGTTCATTTGTAGGTAAAGTTAGCTGAAGAAATTACTCTAGTATTCAACATTTGTGAACTCCTAAAAGAACTTACATTATAAGTGTGTTGTAATCTTCTTTGGATTTGATAATACATTGTGTAGGTTTTTGAGTGTGGAGTTTTTCACTTGAAAGGGTTTCCCCACGTATATCTTGTGTTGTGAGTTTTGTACTTTCTTTTGGATGCTATTATTACCTTTCTATTAATGTGCATATTAATCTGTAACTATAAAATTTAAAATATATATAAATTCTCATTAGTAGATTAGTGTAGGAAATGTTTCCACATACATTTCTTCCTTTCAATTGGTATCAGAGCCTGATCACCTTTGGTTCTAGTTGTTGGGCAGACAGTTTTTTGAGCTGCTCTTCATTTAAGTGGGAGCTTGTGCAAAGGATTTTGAAATATTTGTTGTAGGAAAGAGATGGCAAGCACATCTGGGAGATTTGATATAGAGAAGTTTAATGGAAGTAACTTTGAGTTGTGGAAACTCAAGATGGAGGACTTATTGGTGGATAGACAATTATAGCTCACAATATCTAGAACCATGCCATTGGGCAGGAAACAAGAAGATTGGGATCTAATGGATCAGAAGGCTAAGGGTCTAATAAGATTCTGTTTGGCTGATTCAGTGCTCTTGAATATCCATGAAGAGAAGACTGCAAAAATTTTTTGGAAGAAACTTGGAGATGTTTATCAGGCTAAATCCCTGGTGAATAAGTTATTCTTGTGAAATAAACTATATTCTCTGAGGATAGAAGATGGAGGATATGTCACTAATCACCTGAGTACATTAAATATGCTTGTTGCCCAATTGACCTCTATTGTTGTGAATATGGAGGAGGATTGATGTATGACATCATTGTGTTCATTACCAGATTCATGGGACCACCTTGTTATGGCTATTGGGAGTACCACTGCCACCTTCAAGATGGATGAAGTGGTCTCTTCATACAAGTTGTCTGAAGAGATGCAGAGAAAGTCTTCTGAATTAGTTAAGGAGGCTCTTGCAGTTCATGGTAGATTTAAAGAGAAGGGAAAGAAAAAGGATAGGAAGAAGGAAGAAAAAGAAAGATCCAAATCCAGTGGGAAAGTTCAAGGCTCTATGTTAGAACTGCAACAAACCTGGTCACTTCCACAAGGAGTGCAAGGAGGAGAATAAGATAAGGAAGAAGAAATATGATTCAGATTCTAATAAATCTTCTTAGGATGATGGAGAAGTGTTTGTCAATACGTTGGGAACTCATGCATCTAAGGATGTGTGGCTTATTGAGTCTGGTGCATCTTTTCACATGTCCTCTCATCGGGGTTGGTTTTCAAAGTATGAAGAATATGATGGTTGAAAGGTGTACTTGGGTGATGACTCTCACCTGAAGATTGTTGGCCATGGAAGAGTCTTGATTCAGTTCCCTAATGGACAAGTGAAGGGGTCAATTGTATTCTGCATATTCTTGGTTTGGCATGGAACCTATTATTTGTAAGTAAGTTGAATGATGTGGGTGTGCAAGTTATTTTCTTGAATGGAAGATGCAAGATGACTAGAGGAGCTATGGTGAGCAGCTAAGGGTGTTTGGATTGGCACTTTGTTTCGACTTGATGCATGCGTTATTCAGTGCAATAGTGCCTCTATTTCAAATAAGAGAACTTCAAAGTCTTCATCCTCACCATTAGAACTAGCAATGAAGAGGACTATTGCATCTACTTCCAATGGTCGTGCTTTCTTGATACTTAAGGGTGCTCATTCTATAGAGATGAAACTTCTAGCTGAGAAGACAATGTTATGACATCAATATTGAAAGTAAAACTTGCCATTGTATCTTGTGTGTGTGATCTATGCATGTACATGTGAAATATTTTGTTTGCCAATGTGCCTAAGTCAAGCTTTCAAAAACTCCTTCCAATCATTCATTTTCATCCAAATCAAATCCTAATCCACTTTATCCTAATCCAAACCCTCATAATCATAATCATACATACTCATCCTAATTATACATCCTAGTTATCCTAATCATCCTTATTATCCATCTCCTTATCCTTGTCATTCTAATCATCCTATCCACATCATCCCAATCCAATCCAAACCATCATTTAGGACCCTAATCCTAATCAATTTGCCTTATTCAATCAAGGTCCTAATCCTAATCCATTTTTTCCACCTAATCCATAACCTTCATCCTAGATCTTCAACCATGAAAACCATGGATCCATATGTTGAAATACAAGAACTTCATAATTTCCCCATGGTACAAGGATATAGACGTATGTATGAGGGATTTGACCCCCTTGCAAAAGAAAAATTTAGAGATCTCATTGGTAATTTTCCCTGGGCATATCTCATCATTGGAAATTATCAAGACCATAATCCCATCACATCAACACCACAATCTCATATGTCATCTCCATCAACCTCTTACCAGCCTTCATCCTCTTATTAACAACCATATACCACTTACCAAGTCAATCCCATGTCTTCATCTTCATCTATCATATCTTCTTCCAATATCCCTAAAAAGACATATCAAGATAATCCTACATCAACCTATCCCACTTCTTCCAATATCAACCAATATCCATATCAATCAATACCCCAAGATCATCCAACTACTTGTTCCAATATTTCACCTTAACCCCAAATCCATTTATAGGACTATCAAGTTCCTTCACAACAAGAAAATGCAAGTCCACGTTACCCTTTGCACAAAGATCAAGTGTCCTTAATTCCTTATGTTACCTTTGACAAGGGGAACACCTCTCTAGCTTATGCATCCTATGGGCTTCCTTCATCAACATCCAATCAAATGCCTATCCAAGAGCCTACTAGTCCTATCCCAACACCACCATGTAATCCCAATCCTAATTCATTGGTCCATCCACCTTCTAATCCATCAAGGCCTTCATTACCCTCACTACCATCTAATCCACCATCAACTCCACATCCTAAATTTAAATCACCTTTCTTAGATGGCCCCTTTATATATACTATGAACTATATTAAAAAAACAAACCTATGGAGTCATCCAAATCCACCCATCCAATATCATCCCCCTCTAGAACAAATATTCCCAATCCTTATCTATTTCCTCCTATTATCCATCCACCTCATCCTAATCATAATCCTAGGCCATCTACCCTTATTGTCCATCCATTGTATTGTCCATCCACCCATGAACTTATGAAGGATGTGATCCAATGGCTATTAGAAAGGAATGAAACCTCGTCATGTATTCACATATCTAACCTTGTGCCTATCAAAGAGCTTTCGTGTATCATGCCTATTCCTCAATTACCATCCCCTAGTCTAATGCTCTCCATACCTCTTGAAAAAATTCCTACCATCACTACAAGTCAAACTCCATCATACACATAAGTTCATGAACATCTAATGCCTAGCATGACCCTCCAAGAATCTCCCACTTCCACTCCCATCCAAGAAAATCAAGAGCTATGTTGAGTATAATCCAAAGCATGTGGAACCATTAACCCCTTATTCCAATCAAGATCAAAGCATCTCCATTCAACATGTCCATAACCTATATCTTTTCTATGATCAAGAGCCTATCCATGAGAAGATTGATCCTATCTATAGTACACTTAATCCCACAACCATCCATGATCAACTAACCTCCACTACTCTTATCTATCCTCCACCTAGTCCTATACATGATCCAAAAACACCCATTTCCCTTGATGAGACACTTGGCTCCCAAGTAAACATAGATGATCAAACAAATAGCTTGGATCCTAATAAGCATAATGATAATCAAGATCCTAATGATCCTTCATCATCTCCTATTGAACCCCTTTTGAATCCATCATCCTATCCCCTTGCTCTTACTACTTTCATCCATGAGTGTTCTTCCCTAGGAAAGAAATAACCACTATCCACCACCCCAACTTCCCCATCAAATAATGAGATCACGTCTTGTATCCAAAATACCCAAAATCACATTGTACATTACATACTCCAAAACATGAACTATTAAGGTATTTTGGAGCCCATCCATGTCAAAGTCCCTCCACGATCACATGGCCTTGGCTATATACCCCAAGGAAAACAATCAAATGATGTTGGTACCACCTCCATGCCTTCAAAATCCACTCCTATCCATCACAAACATCATCATACCCCCAAAACATATGTTACCATTCCTCCTCCATTGTCATAAAAATACCAAAAGCATGTGACCATACATCTTCCTCAATCCACTTTACCTTCACTCCTTCTAACTCCTAACATCCCTATCCTCCAAACCACTCTACCTCCAATTCTTCCAACTCCTAATGTCCTTATCCTCCAATCCCCTCATCCATTTATTGACAAATTCACTTTTAATCCCTCTACTCATAAATACCCTAAAATTCCTAATTATGATCACCAAATGCACACAATGTCTAAACATGAAGCTTCCACCTAGCCACTAGGATTAAAAAATAAAAATTTGGATACCTTCATACATAAAGTAAAATATCCAAAAGGTTACTCAAGCCCATACTTCCAAAAGAAATATCCAAAAATAAAATGGTTTGGGTCCCTAAGAAAAAAGAAATCAAGCCAAATGAAGCATCCACATCCCAACAATCCCCAAAATCCCACTCCATTCAAAAATCTCAAATTCCTTCATACCATACTTAATGCAAATATCATAATAATTCTATGTCTATGTGGGTCCCTAAATCACTAAATCCATCATCCCCTAAAAAAATATCTCCATTACTTCCTACACCCCTTTCCAATCAAAAACTTCAAAATCCAATTCGACGTGTGTAATCATTGGTCTTGGTTCTTTTTCATTCCACAACATTCCCACATACCTCCATATCTCGATCTTTCATCCATTATCCCACATATTTCGCCCTTCATATCCCTATAGTCCATGCTTTTGCATAATCCTTCCATACATAATCCACTATCCTTCCATCCATAATCTACTATCCTTGCATACATAATCCACGTCACAATTCACTATCCTTCCATACATAATCTACATCATAATCCACTATCCTTCCCTTCATAATTCACATCATGATTCACTATCTACCTCCTCCATCTCCCTCTCATGAAATCCCTTACCAACATCTATGAGCATAATTACATTTGACATGGTCCATGTGTGACATCCATCTCTAATGGGACTATCAAATTTCATGGAATTAGATGCTTTAGTCCATCTTATCCATATCCACCTATCCCATCCAAATATTCCAAATAAAAAAGAAAAAAATCAAAATAGTAAGAGAAATCCCTTCATCCAATGGTGAAAACCACCTTGGTGGCACCTTGGATAAGTACCATTATGAAAACCTGGCAAATAGGCATCATGTGTAGCTTGATTATCTATGTGAATTACACTTGGGGGAATGTTGTGTCATCCATACCATCTTATCATTTCTATCCTATTCCTACCATCCTTATCCATCACACCTACATACATATCGCATTGCCCCATCCATCCTCCCATTCTCCTTTTGATCTTGATAAAGACATAAGGGCAAAATGTTGAAAAATGATTTGGACATCTCTTGATATACCTCATCCTTTCCAAACCAATTCTATCACCCTTTCATCATAAGCTTTGCCATGTAAAATCCTCAGCATTACACTTGAAATGGGGCATGTTATTCCTATGCGACCTAGTCTTTGGAGACCACATCCTACACCTCTCATTCATCCCATTTACTATCGCTCATCCTTCCATCTATCTAATCCTATCTCCATCTTTGCATCTAGACTTTGTTTTCCCTTGGCATTGGTGTCTAGAATTTAGGCTACCCAAATTATAATCTAATGCCATCTCAAAACATCTCCAAAACCACAAAATATCAAATATTCCCAAAATCCAAAAATATAAAAGTCCAACAAAAATCCAAGCAATAAATCTAAATTCAAGCCATCCTTAATCCATACTATTCTAGCTAAACAATCTAGCCAAATCATCTGATTGCATCCTTTGGTCTTGTTTCCAATCTTGATGTCAACCCAATTAATCAATCGTCAATCATCATCAATGGGATATATCATTCCCACATCCTTATTTTGATCTAGGGATATATCGTTCCCCACAATGACTACATTATCTTAATCCTTACGTCAATCAATCATCAGTTTACATCTTGACAGGGGAAATACCTTGTTTTTTTTTGAATCATTTGTGCATGCTTGCTTGCTTTCTTATGTGTGTTATCATTTTATCTTGGATTTGTATCAAATCATTATTACTCCAGCTAATATTCATATCTTGTGTATGTTGGAATAACTTTTTACATACCATTCATCCTTTATATCTACTTGGTCATTTCATACCTTTTATGCATTTGGACTTTAATTCTCTAAGTTTCCTTACTCATACGACTAGACAAGGTTGTATTACACTGGGTGCACATGACACATTGTCACCCTGGTCTTTACACCTTGGTGCATAATGTCTAGTGCTATATCAAACTATAGGGTTGCTCACTTCAATGCAGCATAACATATCATTCATCCCCTTCCATACATCCTTTTCCTTCCATCTTCCATCCCTTAACTAGTCCATTTCATCCATTTCGAGAGCCTACCTGTATTCTTCTAACCCACCTATCCTCTTGAGGGGGCATCATTCTATCCTTACAACATCATCCCATCCTTATATCATCATCACATCCTTAAATTCATTCCTCCTTGTCACTCCTTCAAGTGGATGGGGCATCATTTTCCATTCCATCCATACCTTATCTTCTTTGAAATGATGTTACTTCTCTTAGTTACAACATCATCTCAAAGAAGGGCAAAATTTAGACACCTAAAATTGACCATGTCTTGTGACATCACCTTGTCGACACCACCTTGCGACACCTTATGAAACATTTTGTCCTAGGACCTTTACATAACCCTTCCATGATCATATTAGTTAAAAAAATTATATTTATTTAACTAATCCCTTTATATCATTTATCCTCTCTAGGCAATTAATTAAATAAATTATATTTAGTTAATTAATTCCCACTTTCCTCCATCATCTAATTTAAATAAATTAAATATTTATTTAAATCGACCCTTACCACATAATTTAAATAATTTTATTATTTAAATTATTTCACCTTTATTCTCATTTAAATAATTTTAGTATTTAAATTATTTGTCACACTATCTCTATCCTCAACTAGCTACCACCTTCATTAAATGAAGTGATCCAAATTAAATAACCTTTAAATCCTAGCCATCCACATATTCTAATCTCAACCATTCATCCTTGATCCATGTCTCACTTAATCATAACCATTCATCAATAATCTAATCCTAGTCATCCATTTGTATCCCTCATCTCCTATAAATCAAGCCTCAACCAAGCCAATTGGAGATCCACATTTCAAGTATCATCACGCTATCAAAATCATTCTAGCTCTTACCTTATCATACATCATCCATTATCATTATCTAATGAAACGCTACAGAATTTGAACAAACCAACATATCAAAATCATGATCAAATATCATGTGATTGTTTATCATTTTCATTATCTTGCTTAGTCCTTTCATCCCTAGATGAGGTGTTGTTCAAGTATGGAAAAGGTTCTTTAATGTATTGTTTTCTTATTTGATGTTCATATTTCTGCATACATAGGTACATATTTTATAGGACCACTTATATTTGTGGTGGTTGGTTCATGGCTTATTGTATTCATTGTCACTGATGAGGGTTGTAGTATTTGACCCCTTGTATATCTTGGTTATGTAAAGATGTTATATTCATTGATAAGTACTAGATATGTACTTCAGAGACTTTCATTATTTGAGATGTACTCACTATTATGCTTCCTTATTATATTTAATGATTTGGAGTTATATATTATGTGTATCTTATTTGGATATCTCTTGCATGTTTTGTCATTGTTACATATTATTATATCATGCGAGTTACTGGAAATTGTTGGAAGTTTATCTTGTACTCTTTCATTAGTATTGGGTTCTTTCTTTTGGTTAATACTTAAGAATTGAGGTTGCATTTTGGAGGTTGTTACATCGGTATCAAAGAAAATGATTTAACACTAAGGAACTTGAGTTCTTAATTTGATGAGATTGGAAGAGTGAAAAGTGGCATAAATATTATTAACCTTGGGAAGGTACAATGACTTGGAGTTAATGATGAATATTTCAAGCTAATCATAGCTATTGGGTAATTTATTCATGACGAAGATCCAATTTAGTATAAATTGGTAGAGATGAGTTGAAATAATAAATGGTTGAGAGTGGTCATAGAAAATGACCTAACCAAATTATTTTGAGTTTTGTGTGAAGTTAAGTGTTTAGTTCAATGGGAAGAAATGGTGGATTAACTTTGTGTATCTTTAGCAAAGGACAAGTAGGAAATAGTTGGAATTTGTGCTTATATAAGTCTTTCCCTAAAGGGGGAAGTTTGAGATTAAATTGTGTTCTTGGAAGAAGTTTTATAACTTTTTGGTGAGAAGAAAGAATTTGATTAATAAGAGGTTTGTCCCCTACCTTTCAATGTCAAGGAGGAATATTAGAGTTTCAAGGATGAATTAATGATTCATTGGGAACATGAAATGTTTGTTGGACCTAGTTGGCACTTGTGCATGAGATTTTATGAATGGATACATTATTTAAGTCTATGATAAAAGGAAAAAATTGATACTTGCTTGACTTATGTATTATTGTGTGTTATTAATTGTGTGAAAGGTAGATGGGGATTCCATGCACTTATGTTGAGAACAACTCTATCGGGTGTATGTTTGTCTTGTTAGATAATGATTTTAAATGTCCTTCTTGTATGTTTCCATGTATGAAATTTGGCTGTCTTGATGACTTATGTATGATGTCATTATGGTGCATGTGCATTTAACTGATAAAATATTTTGTGATTTTGTGTTATGAACACTTCTTGATATTCTAATTTTTCCTTATATTTTGAATCTAACTTGTTATGGTTAGTAGTTAAGTATTTGTGATATTTATATAACAATTTCTCTTGTAATTTTATACTTTATTTGAATTTCTTATGCAAAGGAATTTTTCTGATGTTATGAACCTTTGAGGTAAGTTATCATGTTTGTGTAGCAAATCTTTTGTTATTCAGATTACCTTGTGTTAATGCGATTCCTTTTGGGAATGTGGCATCCTTTTGGATGATTGGTTGAGGAATTAGGATCCTTGTATGTTGGTATTCATGATTGAGTTTTCTTCATACTATTGATAGACAAGTATGTATGTGTTTTTGAGTACTTAAATAATTAGTAGAAGGCTAATTTCCTTTAGTGACGCCTTATTTAATTTTGTGATAGAATTTGGTGGCTCGTGATGTTTTTATTGCTGCCTATTATACTTAGTGTTGTGATTGGATGTTATTTATTGTTGAACCTTGAATTTAGTGTTTAAATTGTCATTTGAATGTTGGAGTTTATTTACCTTGATGTGTTTAGGATTGTTCTTATTGTTGAGTTTGTGAGGACATGGTTATTGCTCCAATAATTTGATTGGTGATTTGTGTAATTTATTTTTGAGTGATCAATAGATCATTGGTATTATTGTTAAAATTTATGTTTCTTATTGTTTTGAGGAAAAGAAATTTGATGATAAATTGTTGAACCCTTGGTTATTTGTCAATTTGATTTGAATTTGATTAATGATGCCTTAATACATTAGTTGAGTATTGGGTCTAGAACTTAATCTTAATCATTTATGTTTGAAAATTTTCTCAACAAATCTTGATGGACCAAGAGTTGAAGTATTTGAGATCTCTTTTATTTTGGTTTGATGGTTGAGTTTTATAAATTTTTATAAAGAAAGGTATGGTCATTTTGTTGATACTGTGAATTTTGTGTTTCTTGTGATGTTTTGATGAAACATTATTGATTTTATGGAACTTATTAGAAGTATTTTTTTTTAATTTTTATTTGATGTAAATTCCTTGTATGGGAGTGTTTTAAGAGAATTTCTATTTTAATTTTTTTTCTGTTAGTATGAAATTAATGATTTTTCACTTCTTTTTTTAGAATCCATGATGGTGTATTTATTGGATTAGTATAATTTGCTTAGTTGAGTATTATGCATTAATCTAGAATATATTTCTAAGTGTAAATAATGTCAAGGCTAACATTAATCTTAGGGGAAAAGATGTAACATCCCTCATTTCTAGTTTCTTTGTGAGTCTATAATGTTTTAATTCTATGTTAAAATTAGATAAGCTTTATTGACTTATGTTTAGTGTAAAGTGTTGATTTAATGTCTTGTATGCATTATGCGTGATTTCATTACCATAGTTAATTGTATAAAGGTGATTATATGATTATATTATTTCCTAACAATGCTACTAAGGTATGTGTGGCAAGATTATGTTGTGCAATAGGGACAGGTATCGAGGAAGGTGAACTTGCTCATGGTGGTAAGTATCCTGAAATGATCCAATGATGTGGGCAATTAATAATAAATTATTTCAAGATATATAATTAATTAGAAATAAATTAATTAGTGGCTTAATTAATTATTTAAGTGCATAGAAGTATTTCTATTTATTTATTTGATAATTAATTCTTAAGGTTAATTAGAAATGAAATAAATAGATAAAGCTAATTATTTATTTGATGCTTCGATTTTATTTTTAAATTAACTGTCTAGTTAGATAATTATAGTTTCTAGTATTTTAGAAATAAAATTAATGCAATTTGTATTTCAATTATTTAATTATTATAACTGAAATAGATTTTTATGTGCATGTTTTTATTTTAAAATTTAGAATTGGGAAAAAGAATTAATTAATATAAGAAGAATTAATTTAATTTAAAATAGATAAATAATTAGTGTTGGTTAATTTTGTGAGCATTATATGATTTATTTTGGTAATTAATTTATTTTGAAAAAAGAAATGAGTTGAATTATATTAATTTGTTAATTTATTTAATCATTAAATGTGCATGTCTATTTTAAGGATTTAGAAAATAAATTATTATATTTATCAGAATTGTGAATTAGAAAATTATATTTTCTAATATTAGTTTTTAAGTGAATTCTTGTATCTAGAGAGAATTAGAAAAGATAATATTTAAATATTATCTTGTTTTTATAGATAATATAATATAATATTTTCTTTTTAGGTTTTGGAAAAATAGAAAGACTTATCAAAAGAATAGAATTAACTTTATTTCCATTCTTCTTTTTGGTTATTAATTTTATTATTCAAATGAGAAGAAGGGGAAAATAGGTTTTTGAAGCTTAAGGATTTGGAAGTGCTTTTTTTTAAGAATTAAAGGATTGTTGTGGTTTTTGAATTGATTGGTTCATCTCCATTTATTTTAACTAAATTGCTACAAGGACTGAGGTAGGATTATTGTCATGAAAAGATTTAGCAAATATTTACTTTGGTTAATAATTTAATATAGGATTTGTTGTGAAGAAATTGTGATTGTATGTTTCTTATGCAAAAAGAAAGATTTAAACAAATTGTAGATTCATTGATTTAGAAGATTTAGAAAGGAATTTTGTTGAATTAGACTTGTGAATTCTTAAAATTAGTAGGAAGATTTTATAGGTTATCTGATCTGAATATGGTCTTTAGACTATTGAAAATATTAATTTCTTGTATAGGAAGAAAACATAACAAAAAACTTGGAAAGAGGCCTAAAAGAAAATAGAAACCCATTTTAGCTTAGACATGTATCTCTTAAACAATGATCTAGGTATTTTTTATTTTGGGATTGTAATGTTTTAAAATGTGTACACCACTATTTTACACCTTGTTTATCTCATAGATGGGCCTCAAATGTTTGCCATTGTTTATTAGGAGCTATTTTAGTACCTTTTGAGCATTAAAGTGTGTAATACTTGATCCTGATGCATGAAACCCAGAAAAGAACTATAAGCCTGGGCTAAGAAGGTTTTAAGTGCCCCTTTTCAGGAGTTAATTGCTAAAGGACCAGGGCACCCAAGCACCTTGGGCCCTCTTTTAGCCCTTCCCAAAATTTGTGCCTAATCATCTTAGGCCCTTTAAAACATTCCTAATGTCGGCCTTATGTGGTTTAATTCTCCAGAATTCAATGGGAATGCATATAAAAGTAAGTTGTGTCATTCATTTGAACATACCTACACTCTTGCTAATCTCTTGGAATATTCTTGTGCTCTTCTATACTCTATATTTTGTTATCAATTTCTCTCTCGTGGATTAGTTTTGCAACACTAGAACATCTTGCAAGTCTTGCAAAGATCTATTCGACAACACCAAATTCTTGAGTCAAGTTGTGATGCCTTCTACAAGCTTACAAGGGTCTCCATGCTCATGGTGACTTCATTCCTTTGTGCTTTGCTTTAGCATTTCATCCTACTTCTGATTTATCTCTGCCCTCCTAAGGAAGACACTCTTTATCAATCATCTTTTCTACACTGGAGGTGGAAACACCATTCATAGGGCTTAACTAAGGCAAGCTCCTATATAGAACCCAAACTTTTCCCTCTTTTCATGTGTGCAAGTTAGATGGACATGTTTCAGAAGTTGAGCTCCAGGAAGAACAAAAAGCATGATGTTATAGACTTGACAAAGTTTGCAATTTCTAAAAGCCCTAATTCAGGATCTAGGTGCCCAAGCACCCTTGTCTTGGGTGTCCTGACCTTTGGGAGAAGTCTCTAAACTATCTGATGGTCTCTGTTGTCTATTTGGTTGCTGGGTTTCAGGTACCGATAGTTTGTTCCACTCAGATCTTTGTTAACTATGGTTACTTGTCCTAATCCTAGCCTAATCGATTGGACTTGGGTTAATTCTTTCTATATATAGAAAAAGGGCAGAATTC
Source organism: Cunninghamia lanceolata (assembly GCA_027924645.1). Classification (NCBI taxonomy): domain Eukaryota; kingdom Viridiplantae; phylum Streptophyta; class Pinopsida; order Cupressales; family Cupressaceae; genus Cunninghamia; species Cunninghamia lanceolata. Next base: position 2,308,175 of record BSBN01001054.1, read on the forward strand.
ATGTAGCTTGGCTCTCCTTCTTGGGTAGAATCCAAGCTTGATTTGTGCCTCTAATGTTTTGTAGAAGAGGGTTTGACCTAGTTTGATCCATTGAGCTAGTGTCTCTTTTCTACATCACATTTTGGTTAACCCATAGTTTCTTACACTTTGGCATCCCTCTTGCATCAGATCTAAGCTATTTGTTTCCCTAGATCTAATTATATTCCATTCATCCATCATTTTTTATGGTTATATACATCAAATTTTGCATTATTTCATTGTTACCTGGTTTTATAAACCCTTGCATTTTTAGGAAATCTAGCTAATCTCCTACCTAGGGTTTGTATATTGGCATGTTGTAACAGACCTGTTGTGATGTTCACAACATGCCCCATTTTACTTCTAAGCAAAATGAGGACCCCTACTTTGGCTATGGTTTTTTTTGCTTGGGTGTGGGCCTGCATGGTGTTAAAGGGAAAAGGACATAAAGGTTACAAACCTTGTTGAAAATTGAAAAAAAGTTAGCATTAAGCACTAAAGTAGAATAGGGGTTATTTCTTTGTCAAAAATGAATAAGGGTTGCTTTTTGAACCATTTCAAAATTCCCAATATTCTGCAAGATAGGCATGTTTTGGTAAAATGCATTATAGGAAGGTTTGTATGTTGCATGTACAAGATTGTTTGTATGTGGAGTCATTGTATGAGTCTTATAGAGTTGTTAGGTTTATGAATCATTATACTTGTATGCATATTGTTAATGTTTTATTCTTTACATACAAGTCAGACATGATGTGATTCGGAAGTAAAATGGATAATGGGTTAAGTCCACAGGTTGTATCTTGGGTTGTATGTTTGGCAAAAAAGAAAGATACAAGGTGACATACAACACGATATACATATCACAGACCCGATGAGAATATGAAATTTGGTTTTAGTAAAGTATGTTTCATGATTTGTATGTTGCATGCTTTGGGTTTTAGTAAAGTATGTTCTCCTAGCCCTCTACATCTGCTTACCAATGCATGTGCTATCTCAAACTGTGACCGAAACAAGCTTCCATGCCTGACTCCAATCACTTTTGCAACCTTGGAATCCTTGGGATGAATATAGACTTTGCCCCTTTCAAAGGTTACGATGTAACCCTTGTCCTCCAAAGTAGAAACTAAAATTAAATTCTTCATCATGTCAGGGACATACAACACATCCTCCACCAACAAGGGTTTTCTAGACTCCCTCTAAAACTTGATGGTGCCCATACCAGTTGCATGGTACTTGGCATTGTCTCTGAGCTTAATATAGAAATCTAGCTTCTTCTCCTCCTCCAACTTGATGAAGCATTCTCTAACTCTCGTCATGTGGCAAGAAGCCCCACTGTCAATATACCATACCCTATTGGAAATTGAACTTGAGAGACATGCAATGAGTGAAAACTCATTCTCAAATCGTGATGCAAACTCATCCACCTCTACTGTGGCAGCAACTTGCTTCTTCTGTTTGTCCTTATTTTTCTTATTCAGAGATTGACTAGCATAGTGACCCATCTGATGGTAGAAAAAATATTTTATCTTGCTCAGATCTTTCTTCTTCCCTCTTGGAAGAACCTTCTGTTTGCCCTTTATTGGACTTTTACTTGCCCTTGCTTGCAAGAGCAAGATTTTCTTCGTCTTGACCCTTCTTTTTCTGATCTCCTCAATGAGCACCTTCATGGATCTCCTCCTGAACGAAATCATCCCAAAGCCTTGCCCAATCAAGTAGCCGATCTCTACCAACAACACACTTGACAAACACTTCCCAGTTCTTTGAAAAACCATTCAAGGCTATACGCACCAACACATCTTCATCAATCATCTCTCCAACAGCAGCCAACTCATCCCTGACCTATGTCAGCTTGGACAAGTAAGAGGTCACACTCTCTCCTTTAGACATCTTGGTGTTATGCAATTTGTCCTTCAGCATCATCTTACGACTCTGATAGTCACTCTAATAAAGTTTTGTGAGTGAATCCCACATCTCTTGCGAGGTGTCTTTCCCTAATAGATGAAGAATTAGATGATCTCTTACCCCATCAAGGATAATCCTCTAAGCCTTGGCCTCCTTAACTTCATGAGAATCTAGAGCAATAGGATAGTTTGTTGGTGGTGTCAACTTTGTACTAACATAGATCCACAACATGTTCTCCTTGAGAATGGATGTAATCCGAACATTCTGCTATAAGAAGTTAGACGCACCCTCAAGTTTGCCCTCATATCAAACATTGGTTGCCATAGCCACAGAAGAAATTGGAGACAAAAAACTAAATTTTTTTTCTTGAAATCTATGTCACAAATCTTGGCTTCGCATTCAAAGTTTAAATCTCTGATACCATGTTAAGTTCTTATAACCCAGCTACAGATTAATTGCACAATAAATTCACAGAATAGAACTTCTATCTGATTTATAACAGTCAATACTCTGGGTTAATTAACAGCTAATAACAGTGGAATCAAAAAAATAACAAGAAGCCAATCTAAATAGACAATAACACAGATATACCCAGGAAACCCCAGTGTGGGGAAAAACCTGCAACTATTAGATCTTCTATTCAGCCTAACAACAAACTTTCTCTTCAAAAAATACAATCCAAGTTTGCTACAGCAATCTTACATATATATAGCCCAGCTGCTTTACTTAACGTGCAAGAAAAGAAACTTTCCTTCCTTTATTCAGCTTTAAATCTCACATAAAATTGCTCTTGATTTTATCTCAACCTCACAAACTTAGAAACATACTATTCTTAAATAAAAATTTGTTGTTGCTGAAAATCAAACTTGAGTTGCTTTAAAAGCAACTCCACCTTTCGAGCTACACAAAAATCAACATTAACTTAAAACATTTTTATATACCACGATACAGGCTGAACACAACGATAGAGATGCATTATGGTGGCCATTGGTGTTAGCATTTTATTGATATTTGGAATCCCTTCCATTCAGATTATTTTAACATATAAAATAAAAATCTAAAGTCAAGTTAACATGCACACTATGGTTAAACTTGCTAAGAAAGAGATTATTGAAATTCAAAATACATTTCAATCTAATTTGCTTAATTAATCAACCCATGTTCTCGAGTCCCTTCAATTAGATAATTCATGGGTAGATATGCACTAGTGTAGTAAGCAATGGATAACGATGGTGCATATCTTTCATCCTAATCTTCTTCAAATGAGAAATAGAATGATTTTATTTACCTAGGAAGGAAATTTTAAATGGCCTCCATGATTTTATTAGTATATACACCGTGATTTGTTTCTAAAATAAGGTCTACCTAGATATCTGTCACGAAAAATTTGCTCATATTTCTCTATATAATCCAAACAATACAAGCAATAAGATATCAAATGAATATGGATATTTTGAAGAATTTTTTGTTCTCCTCCCCATTCTCAGTTTTAGTAACACTAGCAGTCATAGCACTACTAACTTGTCTTTATTTACTGAATGGAGCAAAGACAAAGCTACGGCCAGGGCTGTGAGGGCTGCCATTTTTGGGTAGCCTATTGGACCTTGGTTCGAATCCCCACCAGTCTCTTTATGATCTTTCCAGGTGCTATGGCAGCCTCATGTATCTCAAACTAGGCACCACCCCCACCATTATTGCTTCAAATGAGGAAGAAAAGAGTATGATTCAAACGTCAAAACAAAACATACACAGTTGAATCCAGAAGCACTCTACTATTTGTTGTGTCTTGTACACACACCCCATTTTGCCAAATGGAGACCCCCTCTTTTACTTTGGCTTGGAGTCTCAGTCCTTTTTTCTTTTGACAATGAGAAGGTGAATTTGTGCTTAGAATGTAGGATTTGCTTCAAATTTGAGTATTTTGCATGTTTGGAGTCATTTGATGTCTTTCATGATTGATTTGGAAGTGTCTTGAGTGGTCTTATGCTCAAAAAATAACCATTTGTTTCTTTCTGCACTGAAATTGGGTGTTCCTACATTTTTCTCTAAAATCCTATGTCATTGGATATTGCCCTTGAAATTGCTTCTGCAGGATGTGTCATGTTGAAATTCCTAGTTTCCAAGTCTTAGAATTGCAAAATCATGCTAAATTTCACTAGATTTCACTAAGGGGGTTCATATACTTTCATCCTATCGCATGGTCCTGAAGTCCTGATTTGGCTAAGTTTGAAACCCTAAAAATCCTGAAAAATGGCTAAGTCTGAAATCTGGTGGAACCTCAAAATTCTAGAATCTGCATATGAAATCCTATGGATTTGGAACCTATCTCAAACATCTGAAAATATCTAAACTTATACTTAAATATAATTTTAAATATACTTTCACCCTGGACCTTTCCAAATCTGGCGCTAAAAATAGCTCCTACCGACCTTAGCGCTAAATTCGCCTCCGAACGACCTCCCTCCAAGCTATCTCTAAGTCAATCAGACCAAAAAGCCCCGCTGAGATAATTTTGAAGAAAAGTGCTAAAATGGGCTTCAACGGACTTGCACTAATATTTGCCTTCACTGCACTTGGTCGGTAGATAGAGAAACCCGCCCTAGTCGGTTGCAATGAAAATCCCTACCGACTGAGTTTTTTATGTTTTGCACTAAAAATGAACCTTACCGACTTGCACTATAATCCATCCCAACCGACCTTATGAGATGCTAGTAGTCGGTCTGAGCCCAAACTTGTGCAAGTCGATGGCACCAAAAAGTAGCGCAAAAGCATTTGGTGCTAGAATTGCATCTCATAGACCTGTGCTAAATTTGACCTCCACCGACTTTTAGTTCGTGACACCCAAAATCTCTGCTTTTTGCCCATTTTGGCCTAAAAACACATATTTTTCAAGGTGAAACTTAGACTTTCTTGGTGAATTTGGTCTATACCTCTATTTATCACATCATGATGGATCTTTTTACCAAGTTTGTGTAGATTTTTGGCATGTTTTATGACAATTAATGCTACTGCACATGAAAAGTCTGACCCCCAAAAATCTTGCTTTTTACAGAAAAGGCTAGAAAAACATGAAATAAAAGTCTGCAAATGGGTACTTGAAAATGGTAAAAAACTCAAAAAATATGCAAAAATCACTAGATTTGTGAAGAGAGCTATAAGTAGCATTAAGTTTGAACTGTTTTTTACTGATCCATGGCTACAAATGGACATATTTTGATTCAAAATTATGGGAAATGACTTTTTATGATGAAATTGATGCTTGGCCTTATCAATTGTAGGTTTGAGAGCACAAAGGAGCTTGTTGGAGCTAATTGGAGCCGTCTTGGAAGTATGTACACATAGATATGCAGTGCTGACCCAAAAATGTAAAAACTTCATTTTATCAACCAAATTGCTACTGACTCTGCAAAAGAAAGTCATTATGATGTCCAAAATGATGGAGATGAGCTACAGGAGCTAAATACATACAAGATTAAGTCTATTTCATTATTGTTCTTGAATTTCTAGTCCAATGTCCAAGACATACATATAGTTGTCCTAGCAGTCTAGTCATGCAATGATGATCCAGCAAGCATCCAATTGGATATGTCTTCATCCAAGAATGTGCCACATACTCCCCTTGGTCCAGTCAGCACTTGGAATCCCATGAATCCACATTAGCTCAAGTTATCAAGCGTCATGTGACTCTATTTTAACTTCATTAGGCCTTGAAAATTAACTTTTCATCATGTACAACCAAATGGGTATCCATTATGTCTAGATTCGATGTATTTGCAAGCTATTTTTTTGTCTTTTTCCTACAAGACAAATGCAAATCCAAAAATGTAACAAATTGTTGTACTTCATTAAATGCGATGTAATCTAGACCATTGGTGTCGAGTTAATCTCCATCATCCATTGAAAAACTCAGTATGGTGCCTTGTCTATAAAAGGACCATCCTTTTCTCTCATTTGTAAGTAACATTTGACAATGAATTACTGAGACTCTGCCAAAATATAGTCAATACAAAGCAGGTTTTGCAAGTTGCTGGGAATTTATGTTTGTGTTGTCTCATTTTAGTTTTCATGGTTCATATCAATCTGAATTTAATTAGTTGTGCTTTTGCAATGATGGGTAAATGTTAAGATATCTGATAAATGCTTTGGTCCATACTATTAGTGCTTGTTGATGGTAAGTTGTTGTGTATAGTTAGCCTTGGCCCTGTCATTGAATATAGTTCTGTTACATTCCACTAGTTAAGTTGCACCATTGTCCAGGTGTTTAATGAGTGAATGCAATTTGAAAATCATAAGGATCCTTTGAAGATTGCATCATTTCTTGCAACATTGTGGGTTTCCTATCCTAGTGTAACAAGGAATGGTTTATTGAAAGTATTTGTCTATCTACAGCATTTTACCCTGTTGTGACTGTCACTTAGGATCTCTTATCCCTTCTCTCTTTCCTCTTCCTTTTGTATTTTATTTATATCAAGTTGTTAGGTTAGGTTATAAGCAGCATCTACGCTACAAATCTGCTGAAAGTATCATAGGGTTTCAACATACACACTATTGTCATATTCTATAAACCTTGCATTTTATGTAAGACCCCTTGTTGGCACAACTAGACATACGACTGAGTCATTCCAAGCAAGCTAAGACCTAGTTGTATTATCCTTAGGGCAGTCCTATATTGGATAAGATACCTTTTTCAAGAGAGGTGTGATACCAGCAATCATACATGTATTGTTGTGTGCTAAAACACCCATGTCAACACTATTATTGTCATGGACTATGGAAAACTCATGCCTACAGTTGAAATAATGGTGGCAGAATGGATATGAAAGACGTCAAAATTGAAAATAATGGTGATAGAATTTATATGAAAGAGGTTAATTAGCCAATAGGCTTTTATATGTGAGCATTATAGTGCTAGGAATTGTATCAGACTGGAAAATTTTCTAAACTTGTCAGTAGTTCCTATTGGAGTATTCCTTGAACCTCCTATGGATGCAAGAGCTAGTGATAGATATACTGATGTAGATAGCTATCCTTAAACATCATCCATTTTAACAGTTAAAACTTAAATTTGACCAATAAAAATAAGATAAATATTTACCATTTTTGTTATAGTGATCATTTAAGTGGATAATGTTTAAATAGAATGGATGTGTCAGGCTACTAATAAATATCTAGATATTTATTTTCCATGAAAAATATCCTATTTTAAGCCTAACATATCTTATTGTAACAAGAAAAATGCAAGTTTAGACATGGATGTTCATATAAAGAAGCTCTCATTAAAGTGGATGATATTTAAGTAGAGTACCCTCTGTTGATGGCGTATGGTGAAATTTTTAACCTAGATTCTATTCAGCATTCTTAATTTCTAAAATTAGATGTTAAAAACATAATTGTTTTGGGTGATCAATGCAGGACATGTTTGCAGCAGGAACCGACATGGCTACCCACACGGTAGAATGTGTGATGTCCGAGCTGATCCACAATCCTCATCTAATTAAGAAAGTGAGAGACGAAGCAGATGCATGTGTGGGAATGGAAGAGAGAGTAGAAGAATCTCATCTTCCTCAGCTTCAATATTTAGAAGCAGTCATGACGAAAACTCTTCGACTGCATCCTCCAACGCTGCTTATGATTCCTCATGCATCTCCAAATTCTTCAAGGGTAATAATGGGGCATTCCATTCCCCCCAATTCACATGTCATGGTGAATGTGTGGGCCATTGCAAGAGATCTGAATATGTGGGAGATGTTGCTGGAATTTGATCTGGATCACTTTGTAGACAATCTAGTTAATCTCCATGGAAGAGACTTTCAAATAATACCCTTTGGTGCAGGGTGAAGAATGTGCCCAGGCTATAATCTAAGGCTTCATATGTTTCAGTTTGCACTTGCAAGCTTTGTTCATGCATTTCACTGGTCACTTCCCTCTGGCCAACAACCCCAAGATTTGGACATGTCTAGAAATATGAAGTCTCAATTCACAGGAAAGTTCCTCTCAACCTCTTCATCACTCCTCATTTGCCTACTCGCCTTTATAATGCCTAATGCCTGACATTAAATAAATAAACTAGTATATTTATGTTTTAAAAAATATATCTAAATTACGTCCAAAGAAATCTTCTTCTGAGGTGCCTATTTTTTTAATCAATTTATGACACTCACCTCAAATCCTACAATTTGATATGTTTGTTCTACATGTGAAAAAAATTAAGGAAGGAGGCAATATAAATAGATTGAATGTGTGTCTTTTCATATGCCATTCCGTAACGTTTCTTTCTTTCATCTTAGTGCATAGTGGGCATCCACCTTTCTTTCCCTCCAGCATGTTTTTTTTTTTAATTCCTTTCACCTTCTTTATTTTCATTTTTAAATTTGTGGAGTGACTATTTGGTTTTTTTAATAAAGATTCTAGATTGGAATCTTATAAGTTTACATAGAAATTCTAGAATCTTTTAGCTCCCATTTGTGTTGTGAATTAGGAACATCTCTTAGCGTAATAATTGATGTGTTGTAGTCAACGTATAGTCTATTTCCTCTATAACCCCTCTCCTCCTCACCTCCTCATTCAATGTGTGTTACTTCCTAAGCTCATAGATATATGTTTTGCATGTCAGTTGGTATTTGCTTATTACCATATATAGAAGAATAAAATCTTATATATTCACACTCCTTTCACAAATGGGTGTTGTATCTCATTGCTTCTAAGAGTAGATTGCACTTGTACAGTTGATTGTTATCTTTATCTCTAAATAACTAAAATATAATAGTTTTCTATAATCAAGTCGTTTGGGTAATGTTAATTTATTGAAAGAGTTATTAGTGCAATTCCAATTTATGATAAGATGTTGGTTATTTATACTTCTTTTGAAAAATTACATAATTATTATATCACTACAACATTTTCACTATTTACAATATAATAGATATAGTTTTTTTTACCAGATGACATGTATAGTCACTAATATAATTCCAATCTATAACTAGATGTTAATTATTTATATATTCTGTTTGAAAACATCATAATCATTTTATAATTACATTTTTTTCTTACAACACAACACATGCAATTTTTTTTCACTAAATGACACCTATAGTTCATAATTGATTATTTTAGTTACCAAAATAAGTAGGATCTGAAGTTGGGATTAATTGTTTATAGCAAGGAATGCTTACAAATCCGGGCCTATCACCTTCTTCACATGTAATAGTGGTAAATAGTTAGCTTATTTTAAAATAGAAGAAAAATATTTTGGTCATTTAATCATTTGATCATTAAAAATGGTCATCCACCATTTACTTTTATGAACTCATTGACGACCAATTTAACCATAAAAAATTATATAAACATAAATTTAATGGGAAAAATGGCCTTTAACAAGAATGATAATGAGTTATATAGCTTCATATCCATTTGGTGGAGTTTATCTTGTAATAACAGGCCACTTGCATTGCTTTAGGGGTGCTCTACAAAGAACTGGAATAGTAAAGGAATAACTGATTTTTAGAATATATTTAGTAATAATTTATTGAAAACATGGTTTCATTTGAGTACTAAATTTGATATGCACTCGCTTCTCATAAAAGTACTTACTCCACTCTGAAGAAAGCCCTAATGATTGTTCAGTTTCTTATCAAGTTAAAATTTAATACTAAGAATTTCAATCTAGTTTTAAGTGAAGTGATGGTACAAGGCTCATGAAAATGAACTCTCACATCCTGTACAAGTTTTTTACCAATTCCCAAGAGGTTTTAAATCATGTCAATCTTGTCTGGAATATTAACCTTGACAATAAAGCTTGGACTGATTCCCTTAAAGTTCATTAGTCTAATATTATAGAGCCTAAGAAGTGTTTCTTTAGATGGCTTATGCTACTCAAAAATTTGTTATTGGTAATCCCTGCAATACCTATTATTCTGTTTTGTAACTGTCTGTAAGATTTTGAGAACATTTTCTTTAATTGTATGTATGCTAAGTCTATTTGGTCTATTTTTATGGGAAACATTCTTGGGTGGGACATTACAAATAATGTGACTTGGCAAGAGATTCTTTGTGGTTATGTCAAGGGTTGAAATGTTAAACTTATTTCTTTTTCAATTTCTCTTTCTACCAAGATTTTGTGGTTTATTTGGAAAAAGAGAAATGAGGACTTATACCAGGACAAGAGAAGGTACCATACGGATTCTTTCGGTAGACTCACCCTTTTTAAAATTCTTGAATAGGTTACCATGACAATGGAGATCCCCATCAAGAGATTTATGAAGATTGTGGATGAAGGCTCAACTCTCATAATAGGTCTGATATAAAGTTTGTTGAATTTCAGCCTCATGACCTAAGAAAAATTGATGAAATTTTTTAACAAGGAGTATATTGATTTTTGTAAAGTACTGAAAACCCACAACATACTTAACCGAAGTAAATCTAATCTTAACTAAAAGTAAAGTGAAGTGAAGTAAAGTAAAAATAATTACATTATCATGTACAAAGAGATAGAGTTAACATCATTTGTCAATTACAAGATTTCATTCATAATTTGATACACATACATATTTCATTCATCTTTTGAGTTCAATTACAGAGCTTCTATAACAATATATATATATATATAATTTCCAAATATGGCCTTTCACCTTACATAACATTTTGAGTTCAATGAAAGAGTACAACTATCATTAATATCAAGTAAATCCAGACAATCTGTCCTCGACTTCCATCGACCATCTAGCCATCTGCTGTGTTGAAGGACAAGAACATGGTTCAAGCACTTTTTGATAGGGAGGACTCTAGGCTGCCTGCTTCTACATCCTATAGGTGGACAAGACTCGTTGACAACACTAACCTCCCTACCAATTCAAAGTGCTAACAGACATCTTTCTACACAAAAATGTCAGCTAAATTCCTCAACTATTTGCAGAGATGGAAGACTCTCTTTCTCTACTTGGTGTGGGACACATACCTTATCCTCACTGCTTCCAAGATGCTGCCTAAATGGCACATAGCTTTTCTGAGCCCATTGTCCACCCTTCTCTCTCTATTCAAGGGTCTGGACTGCTTGGTGCTCACTTTCTTTCTCTCTATTTCCCACCCCTGCAAGTCTATTTTTCCTACTTGTTTATCTAGCCGGACTCCTTACTGAGCTCGCCTAGAACAAGCATGCATTGCCTCTAGTCGGCAATCCAACCACCCCACAAAAGAAAAGCAAACAAAAAACATGGCTCTGCTTGATGGCCTCCATACTGTATAGAGGAACTCGAGGAACATCAATACAGAGTCATGGTTTGAAAAAGAGAACAAAATTTTAGAAAAAGAAATGACTAATCTACTTCATAATAACAAACTGAAAACTGTACAAAAAATACACAAATTGGTCGAACTGATGAATTGGATTTTTGTTCAAAACTGTTCTTACATCAAAAATGCTTCTCACAACCAAAATATTTCCACTCCCACAACTCACAGGAAGAAAACTACATCATATAAATTAGCTTATGTCCGTTACAGGATGGTTCAGGTTCCAGACTGGTTCGTATTTCAACTGCTCTGGTTCAACTCTATGCTATCGGCAAGATAACTGTCATCGGAAAACCTTTCATAAGTCTTACCGCAGACCAGTCTCATACCGACGTGTCCCCGACACCTTTTTCGCCAATATCGGTAAGACAAATGAGATGTCTCACCGAAACATACATATGCTTTCCCATCAGCAAGACCCTACCCTGTCGGCAAGTCTAAATCTTCATTGGCTGATAGTAATGGTTTTGCTGATATCGCCTTTGACTCCATTTGACCCCCGTCGCTCAGACTTACACCATCGGTGTAGTCGACGGTCTATCTCCCGATGCACTAACTTATCCCGATGGCTTCCCTTCGTGCTTGTTGGTGTGAGTTTCCACTATCGGCAAACTCCTTGAATCTCCTACCGATGTCGTTAGTCACTCCGATGAGACTCCAAACCATCTTCATCCATTTGCTATTGGTAAGACTCCGTCCATCGGCGAACACCTTGCATCTCCCACCGATACTCCCTCTCAACCCGATGCCTTAGGCCACGGTAAACATCGGTGAGACTTTCACCGTCGGGCCGACTGATTTCGTTTCCTCCGATGATGATACTTTCGCCGATATGCTTAACATCACTTCACCGTCGGTAAGACTTCCATCTTCGGCATAACATTTACTCCTTCAGCCTATAATGCTTCTCTCACTGATGGATAATGCTGATATATTGTTTTATCAGTGGAACTGCTCCATGACCCAGGCCGATGAAAAGGGAAACACTTCCCGCCAAGTCTTTATTAAAAAAAACTAAAAAGCTTCAAAACAAAACAAAACAACATGCTGCTGTGTACAGGGCTGCATTGAGCCCTTGGTGCTCCTGCACCACTTTTCTGCCCAACCACGAAGCTTGCGCTTCCCCGGTATTCCTCAAACTGAGGAATGCCTGACCCTGTTCGAAGGGCCTAGCAACCTATAAACAAGCGCAGGGTGGAATCTGGTGCATGCCTATTAATCTACATGTATCCTAACTAGAATGCAACATCTCATTAACAGGATATGGCAGGGAAAATAAATGCATAACTAGGCAGTCAATCCATCTATTTCAATGGTACATACATCTATTTCAACGTCAAATTTACTTTGGCCAAAGTATAAACCGATTATCAATGTGTAAGTTTTGAAAAGAAAACCTACTTCCCTATTTTCCCATATTTGGCACCCATCCCAAAAGGCAATCTTTCCCAAACACAATCATAGAAAAACAAACAAAATATCACCCTTCAAATCACATTTTCAGCAAAAATAAAATCCCCTTTTATGCATGCAAGATTACAAGTGAAGGACAATTCATTCAGAAGAACGCAACAGTTGTTTGGTTTCAAAAGTACTAGTTTTCATAGTATGAACAATTCAGTGCGAGTTATTCAATTACATATGTTTTGGTTCGAGGAGTTGATACATCTCTTTGTTGTAAGGTAAAACAAAATACATAGTGTTCCATTCATTATTAAAAGAAAATACATGTTTCAACGCATAAGCTATTGGATGGTTGGTTTTAGAATTCCATATATAGAGAATTCCATATACAGAGGGTTCAAACTAATAATCGCATAGCAATCCACATGCATTCAATTACCTACATTAAAGAATCTCCTCGGTTTAAATTGTAACAACACCGTTTAATGGGGTAATAGGCCGGAATCTCCTCGGTTTAAATTGTAACAACACCGTTTAATATATATATATAACGGCCTATTACCCCATTAAACGGTGTTGTTACAATTTAAACCGAGGAGATTCTTTAATGTAGGTAATTGAATGCATGTGGATTGCTATGCGATTATTAGTTTGAACCCTCTGTATATGGAATTCTAAAACCAACCGTCCGATATATATATATATAAAAGCAAGATTTGATCTTTTGTTTGGAATAGGGACCTAAAACATATGTTTATTTATAATAGAAACCAGAAGCAATCTAACAAAATAGTTCAAAGAAATTTGAGGAGAGACCGATTTAGAATGAAGAGGAGGTTAAATACACATAAAGCTCAGTCATAGAAGAGATGAACCAATTTCAAGATTCATACAGGTGGTTTTTAAAGATATAAAGGAGACCATTATAACGTGGAAAAGGCCGAAAAAAACATTACTTGATGCCGTTGGGCATTATCCAAGGTCGTTTAAGCTTTTTTGAGGTCGCCACTCGTTACATGCTTATAAAAAAAACAAAGATCATTCCAGATCAAGATTAAAAATTGAGGAGGTTAAGAAGGTTCACAGACTGGTTTTAGGCTTACAAGGTTCGGTACACTTTTTAAGCAAAAGCCGTTTTAAATAAAGAAGGTCTATGCCCCTGGCATTAAGACCAACTATGCACTCTTAAGGTCGACGAGTATGAGGATATGAGTAGTTAAAACAAGGAATCAAAATAATAAAAAATAAAACTAATCGGCTTAATATGGAATATGTCGATTTAAGATAGCGACCAGTAAAATAGCTGAGCAGGCAGTTTTTAACAAGAAAGGAAGTCGTCAAATGCAGAAGAGGGCGTTTACAAGGCAAACTGAGAGCATAAGAGATTGTACTGGTATAGCATTTGTAAGTCTGTCGATTTCATAGGCCATAGGAGGTTGCCACCATTAGACAAGATCCTAGATCAAGAGTATAACAACAGATCGATGAACTACTGCAGAACAATGCATACAGAATATCGATAATGACAAACTGTAATCAGTTCAGAGGGAAGGACGGACTAAGACAGTAGTGTGCATTTAAAGGAAGAGAATTGTGGAGGTCGAAATGCACTAATATAGGCCAACATGCACTGGGAAAAGGTTGATCTGACGTTATAAGAGGCTAATCTAGCATTTGGAAAGTCAATTGAAGAAAGATTTGCAGATTGAAAGGCGTTACAGACAAAACTAACAGTGAAGGGGCCGATCTGTGGGTCGAGGCTATACGTTTCCGATCTAGAAGGAAATTTAGAAAGCTTGCCTAATTGGAATCGGTCGATAGCAACTCTACTGGTCATTTGAAGAATAAAAGCAAGGTTCGAAGCTTTGAAGAATTATGCAGAGATTAATCTAATCAAGCAACTAGTCGTATTTCTGTTTATTTTTCGGTAAATATCATAGTCTTAGAAAAATACCCGGCTGTAGATGTTGTTCGTGTTTTTTCCTGCCTGTGAAATCTCCGTCTTTCCTCTTCAGATCTTCTTTTCCCACGTATATCTCTATGTGTATTTCTCAACTAATTGTCTTCTTTTTATTCTTTTCAAAATACCCTAAATTTCTTCTTTGTTTTCTTGTCATGCAAAAATTTATTTATTTTCAACTAAAGATTGAAGTTAGGCTTCTTTGCATGCATAGCATGCTTAGCTTCATTTTTTTCTATTTAAAAAAAAGGAGTCCCATATTAATATAAAACTATATATATAGTTAATAAAATATGTATTTTTATTCTTTTACAAATTGATAATATATGATTTATTTATTTTTACTTTGTTTAAAATAAAAAGTCAACAATAATATTTATATAGAAGAGAAAAATATGCTATATAAAAATAATAAGCACTTAATTTTCATATAATTTAATATTCTTATTTATTTTCAATTACAAAGTTCTAGACTTATAGTAATTAGCCATTAAAACTAGCACGGGGTCATGCAAAAAGATGACAAAATCAAATGAAAGACGATAGATAACAACCACATATGCATGCACTAAGAAGAACGTTTAACCAACTAGTCAATCATGCAAGAATGAAATTCTATGTGAGTGTGTGTATAAGGACACCAGATAAAACCCATTGATTGTTGCCAAGCAGCTAGGTCCCCTCTTCCTGAGCCATGTTCTTACCTTCGACAACTTGCAATCAAACCCACTCACTTTCCACTGTCAATAGGTTAGTTCCGGAAATATAGCTGAAGCGACAGAATCATAAACCAAATAATATATCCCTATCAAATGTCATTAATTAGTGTCCAATAGTCCTATGCATCAATGTAGTGAAATCAAACACAAGGTCTAAGATGTGAGAATTTTAAGAACCAATACTATAAACAACATAAGTATGAGTTACTCAGAGATGCAATAGTCAGAGATCTGGAGGTCATGAATGAAAACTTTGATAACAGTGGAAGTTGTGAGAATATCTCTCCTCCATTTGGTACTTTTAGAGGTAATGACTCATATAAAGAGAGAAACAATAGAGGCCATAAAGACATTATTGAAGCTAAAAATATTGTTGTTCCTACATTGGATCTTGACATGGAAGGGTAGATGTGAAACTATAATAGAAATGAGTAAGGATGGTGATGACTAGTTACAATGGATAGGCTAAAAATTTTTGATGCAAAAACAAGATGATTTATATAATATCATTCTCTCTCATATTGTTGAAATGATTTATAATATTTTATGATACTCCTTTGTATGTGATGGTGGATATACACCATGTTTTGAGATGTACTATATTAGTCAAATATGTTTTTGGCCTTGTGGGACTGATGTGGACTTTTTTAGACACATCTATATTGTAACTTGTTTCTTTAATTAGTAATAGATTATCAATTTTTTAAAAATAATAAATTTAACTTTTAACAACATTATAAGCGGACCATTATGTATATACATATAGGCTAATAAGGGTGCGGTGCAGTTGTCAAGTCACAAGGTTGTTGTGGCAGCCACCAAGGTTCAAACCCCCATTGGGCCAAAGAGCTCACAAGCCTTGTTCCTTCACTAGGCTGATGTGCTTGCAAGATATGTGCCTCTGTTGAACTGTCATGCTTGCATGTTGTGGGCCTTCACTAGGCCAATGAGCTCAAGAGTTTGAACATGGTGATAATGCCTTGGGGACTAAGACCCCCCAATAGTTCTCTTGACGATAAAGTCATGGGAAGAGATCCCCCGTAAGAGTCTCTCTAGGCTCATACTAGGCATCATAAAAGGTAAAATTTATAAATATATCATTTTAAAATCTTATAAATATTGTTTCAATCTATAAAACAATAATTTTTGTCATGTACAAAAAACTCTCAGGTTAACTTATTTATATTTTAGTGAATATGTAATTATAAAAAACACTTAGAGATGTTATTGAACAACATAGAGGCACAAATATTTATAATATAATTTCTATTTTTTCTTCCAATTTGTTCTAATTAAATCTTGACTATTTAAAATAGTTATCTTTTGGTTTGGTAAATCATGTTGGGAGAGAATTTTGTTCTATGGTTTGAACAATAGAATTAAAAATCATAGACAATAGCTTGTTCCCCACCAATAAAAAAGGTGATTATGAGCCTAACTAAAATATGGCATCCATAATGTCATACTTATGAACAATAAGAACTAGGTTGTAGTAATGCTTAGAGATCAATTAACACAAATTCTAGTGTTCTAATCACAATAATACCACAAAGAAATGAGCCAATCATTCATCATCTATTGTGATCCATATTTTATAAACAAGAGTAAAAACAATACACTTTCAATAATGAGTATTTCCTAACACTTAACTTCTCTCATTTAATCTACTAAAGCATGCAAAAACATTCAACTAATATCATTTTACAAAATAAAAAATCATCAAAAATACTTAATACTTAATGTAGTTACTAGAATAAAAAAAAATTAACATAATAAATAAGTTGATTATTCCTCCAACTAATTATAAACACATTTGTACATCAAAATGATAAGATCATTTTAACATCATTTTCTATGTCCATTTGTTTAATGAACATTGAACATTTCATAATTAAACCAATATAAAATATTTAATATTATTTTCAATTTTTTAAAAAACTTATAAGAAAACTCCTTGATCATCTTAAAAAAATAAAAGCAAAAATAAAATAAATAGTCGCAATTAATAATAACCATATCAACATAATAAAAATGAAAAATCGAAGACTACAAAACCACACATATGAAAAATATATTTATTTGTTATTTTGATCAATATAACATAATTTTAGAAAAGTAGCGATCCAATAATTGAGCAACAAATTAATGAGTACATTCTACATGTGTTATGTAGTAGTGCAAAGGATGATTGTGGTATCATTAGATATGAACAAATCTTAGAGAAACCTAAGCATTCTTCAAATTTAAGACTTCTTTTTTTTTTCTTTTCCTTTTTCTTTTTTAATTTAAGAGTTCCTTTCAAACTTAAATTTGACAGTCGACCTTGTTTGTCAAGCAATTTTTTTTATGACAGTTATTTATTCAATAGTACCCTTCAAATACTATGGCATGCCTTAGTATAAATAAATCATATAAAAATTATATATATATAACGTCATAATCCTATATAAATTTTGACAGTTTGTCCAAAATCTCTCCTTTCATATGATACAGTCTTTTTAAAATTTGGATTGTATTTTATAGAAAAAATACCTAAATACAACTATACAACTATCAAATTTAAGCATTGGTTCCTTTGAACAACCATTTATGTAAAAATGCTAAATATATAATGGAAAAAAAAACTTTCCAAATTTGAATTTGGTTATTTTAGTCACTTCTCTTGTAATGTCAATGTTACTTTTCTTATTATTTAATATCATCTCTCTAGAATTAAATTCATGTTATAAATGTTCTAATTAATGACATGTAATTTAAGAGGTAAATTTGAAGAGAAATAAATTTGAAGTTAAAGTTTATAGTGCATGACTTAAGTGGAAATGGACTATAGAAGGATGAAGTGTACTTTTTATAAAATTGTGTATGTATTTCATTTATCAATTTTAATTTTGATTACACCATGTATGTATATTTAGTATATGTTATTGCATTGCAACTATTTTTAAACTCTAATATTTTTTCCATCCTTTTTTTAATATATCATTGTCAAACAATATATCATTTTTAAGTCGTGTTTTCAACAAATATTTCAAAATAGGAATTTCAAATTTTGAATAAGAGAATTTCAAAATCTTACCTCAAATAAGGACATGTTATGAAAAAGTTGTGTAAGAAAATCCCCAACATAAGTTTGGTAATACATCCTTGCTATAAATTATTTTAATTCACAACACAACCTATTTCTTATATTTAGTACTAATATAGTATTGTCCTTTATTTATATAATGATATTTCTATATCTTAATGACAATCGCCTCCTCTTCTAAGAAGATCCATCTTACATATTCATAACAAAAGTAAACTTGCTATATCCACTCTTTAAACCTTACAAACAATATTTCAATCTACAAATTGATAGTTCTTTACCATGTGTAACAAAACTCTCAAGATAATTTACCAATATTTTAATAATATAATGTATAAATTATTAAGTAAATAGTGAAGTGGACAATTATTCCAAACCAATTTATGATGATAGGATAGAAATGTGACATGTAAGGGGGCTCGTTTGTAATTGTAAGTTAAAAATAATGTTTACTATGCTTAACATTTTGCTTTTAACTAATTTGTGATTATCTATCTAATTTTTCATGTAAAATAATAAACAAAATATTAAAACATATTTCAAAGTTCTTTTACATGGAAATACTAAGAGTTGAGATTGTCCAAGTTATTTTAAGCTAGAAAGATAAGAAAGAGAGCATGTAGAGAGTGCATCTATTTCAATGGTTGTAGAATATGTAGAAGATTGAGAAAATTATAAAAGGGAGTCTTGGATGATTGAAATCAAGTTCTAGAAGCATGATACTTGATCTAGTGTTCCTTTGAGGCACAATGGAGTCCACTAGGTATACTAGTGTCCACTAAGGCATATTGGTGTCTAGATATGTATATCCATGTCTTATGAAAAATGTTGAGATGAATCTACAACCTAGTTCTATTGTAAAAATGGGTGTACAAGGGTTATTTCTAGGATCTTCTTGAAAAATGCTTGAGATATGAAAAGAAAATGTTGACTTGTATGATTGGCCCATAAGAATTTTTTTTAGTACTTTAGTATGACTAAGATAAATAAAAAACATTTTAGACACTTCAATCATTCCATTTATTCTTTATAGTTTAAAATATATGTGTAAAATCTCTCATGAGACTTGAAATAAAATTGATGAAATTTATTAACAATTTATAAGGTCCTAACACTTTAAAATAAAATATAATACCTTATACCATAATATTTTCATTAAATTTTATTGTACTTCAATGGAATCTAAATCCATCATTAGACAAAGTGAATATAAATAGAATTTTCATAACATGAGTACCAATATATTACCTATTTTAACTTCTATATGAGTAGTATAAAGCATATAACTAAAAGTAGCTGGGCAAAGGCACTATAACATGGTTTAGATATATTATAGATTTAGGATGATAGTATTATCAATAATGTTGATAAATTTAAATTTTATGGTAACTGTATCATGATGGGGATCAAAAAGTGGCTAAATGGAAGATTATAAACAAAACATGTGCATGCTTTATAAAATATATACAAACTATAACATGCATATGTTACAATGTGTATGCATTACATAAAGGATTATTTTAAGGCACTATAAGTGTTATGTAAAGCATTGTTTTAATATTTGAAACAATGCTTATATAACACTTATATTGTTATAGTTCATATATCTTTTTAGAGATTTTCAAAAGCACACTATTTAGTTTTGGATTTTTAGGCCCAAGGGTTCAAACTACTTTTAGCTAACAAATTTGTGCTTCTAAAAATATAATAGCATAATCAAACTTCATCCTTGTTAACTTTATGTATTTTAAGAGAAAATTTAATGAAACCGCCATCAAAATGTCAAGCTATTTCTTATTTTTTTAGTCATGTTTTTTTTATATTTTAAATAAATCAGGGTACTTATTTTTATTTTCTTTTAGCAATGTCTTCATATTCTTCAAATGTATATGCATTGCTTTTTCTTCATAATTTTTTATCTATTTGTTTAATTTTTTTTAAAATGGGATTGTTCAACACTTCATTGTATATACATAGAAAAATATATATTGTTTATTATTTTTGTGGAATTTATGTGACACACACTCAATAATGTTATTTTTAGGATGCATTCACTTCAAAAATCACAAAAAAAAAAAAATTTAAATAAAAAATATATATATTTTTAGTACTAACTCTCAACTATATTTTTACCAATTACTTTTGAAAAATACTAAATGCAACCAAAAAGGTGGGGAGCTGGGAGGAGGGGGGAATACACCACACATTATGTTATATTTTGGTAATAAAAATAAGAACACTTTTGTGTGTGCTGAAGATTTTACTTTCTTAGTCTTAACCATTTTTAATAGCCTTAGTAGTTTAGAAACTAGATTTAAAATTCTTATCACATCTTCAAATTTTGAGTAGAAATGTCTTGTATTAATTATACAAATTTTAGTTAATTATTTTAGGGAAAACATAACTACTTTTGACCCCTTTTGTCCTCCATTTTTTTGTACTAACCCCTTATATTCCTATCAAATTTCAAGAAAAATTATATAGAATGATTCTAAAATTATTGAATATAAAAATTAAGATCTTAGATTTTTTTTAAGAAAAAGGTGGTAGACCACCCAGACATATATTGATATTGATAATATAAAGTTCTACAAAAAAGTTGCCAAAAAAGAGTAAGATTCGCTCTATACTATAAGAGCTAAGAGCTAAGTTATACATTAAAGGCCCATGCTGGATATGGCCATTGTCAAACTAAACTGAACAGGTAAGGAGGTAAACTTTTAATCAAAAAAAAAGAAGGGGGGGGCATAGCATGCTGTCACCATGGCAGTCTCACACATAGAAAGGAGAAAAAACCTAACCCATTGTTATGGGTCTGTCCTTTCACTCTCACGGAGACCGTGGATTTCCAACTGTGCTCCCACTGGTGCAATCATGCTTGGCCCGGTCGTGAGTGACACATTTGACATTTATGGTTCATCTTGTGCATCCCAGGGAGGTGAGTCTTCATGGTTTGTCAATATTTTTGGAAGGTGGGGGGGCCTGTCAGGAGAATGCATCCTCATAAAATGGATGGAGATGAACACATCCCTGCACTTGGCTCTCATCTCTTTAGAAAAGGTGAAACTATAGCCATGTAGGGCCCTATCCAGTCTACCCATGCAGCTACACACCAAACCCCTTTGCATTGCTTTTAATACACAGTTTGTTGCTGGAGAAGTTCTTAGGGTTTGTAAGGGAAACAATTTACCTACAATCACCTCTCCTTTCATCAAGTCATAGCCTTGTAGTGCATTTTTCCTTCTCTCCTGGTTGTAGAAATAGTCAAATACCAGACCAGATGCTATGGCGTGGACATAGTGACAGTATTGGATTATATCCATGATGTTCAACAAGAGGGTGGAAACAATATCTGACCAGTGAAGAAGTTAGTCCTCCATCCCTTCCAGCCACTTCTGTCCACAGATGTTCCTAATAGAAAACTGGGCGATATGCAATCTATGTCGAAGATTTGGTTCAGGTCCATGATTCTGATCCTTCCTCTGATTTCTGACTCCTAGGGCATCACATGAAAGAGAAGTCACTTGTTAATTGTATCATTCTCCATTGTCACACCTAAAAAAATAAGAGAACTAGATAGAAATAAAACTCACAGTGCACTTTATCACGGGATTAGTCACCGAGAAGATGAAAGGTATGAGTTTCTGGAAAGAATGCGGTCACGTAGATATATTCTCCTTTGTCACCTTTGCAGTCATTTTACACTGTTCTTCGACGTCGAGCATTTATTAAATGGCAAGATTTGTTATAAATGTATATTATCCCTTCCCAATTTAGAGCACATGAAAATTTATTCCTCCGGGTTACTTCTGTCCATCCATCATTAAACTTTTTGTCCTCCGTGTATTGACGTGATAGAAGGATCCTTGCTACTATCTAACTTAATAATGGTGACAGATGGGTATTTTGAAAACATTGAGTATGTATGTTTGTTTGGATCGGTGACCTCTTAGTTGTACCCCCTACGAACGATTATGAAAACTATCTTGGGATCTCCAATGCTCAAGTGGCCTCATGGCGATCTGTCGTATTGCATAGGTGCTTGGATTTGGTGGCCGACCTAAAGCCTCCCAGTTGTCAAAAAGCCTTTGACGTCGCTCCATTCTTTTTTTCTTTAAAGATAGATGTCTTGAAACTATATTGAAATATAACTAACTTATTGGGACCGGTCCCAATTGATCGCTAGTAAGGCGATTAGGTACCTTGTCGATTAGGTTGTCCATTCAAGTCTCATATATCCTCCTGCATCCATGTTGTCAGCTGAGTTGGAAACCCTCCTTGGTTTGGTTTGAACACCATCACCTCCTCAAGTTGGTCGATGGCCCTATTAGCTAGGGTGTCAACCACTCTATTTTCCTTGCCTATATCAGTGGGGGACTTTAAATGTGTTAATTTTCTCCATGAGTGTTAAGGCCTATTGCAAGATATAGTCTATTCTCCAAATTTCCATTTTCTTTGACTTGACTGTCTTTATAATGTTCATCAAGTCTCCCTGTATCCATAAGTCTTTATAGTTATATTCCAGACCTAGCTGTAGTCCATGGAGGAGCAACCATGCCTCTGCTTCATTATTGGATCCTTCTAGGATTTTGATGGATTTGGCTAGTATTAACTATCCTTTATAATCCCTAAGATATTAGATATTTTAATCATCTTTGTTTGATTGATTTTAAGTTTCTTTTCCAAGCATTGCTAGGTCGAAGAAAAAAATAATATTTCTAAAATGGGGACTAATGGTCATGGTCCACACAAGGAACCATTTCATTCGACTAACCTAAAAATTCTTCAGAGTGAATAAATTTTTAAAATATGTAGTACTCAAAAAGTTGAGGACAAATAGAAATTCCTTTGAACTTTCCCAACACTTAATATTGTGAGAAGAAAATTCAACTAGTGTCATCATTTAGATAATATTTAAGAACTTAAATAAGGTTTGGGTATCTTCGTTGCCATCAAGTTCAAATATAGAAATGATATTATTTAAATAATTTCTTATGTTATTTTAATTTTATCACTATGTAAATTCATGGCTACCATCATATATCACTATCTCCTTTTGTAGGACATTATTGATAGAATTAATGACATATATATGAATAAAAAAGAGAATTACAATATTGACACCAATCACGTAGATAGATCTTCTACTTATAAAATATTCTTAGACATGGATGATTTGAGGAATGATGACAATAACTAAAACAACCTTGGTCATAATTTCTATAACAAAATCAAAAGACTTGCATTATATAATTGAATAATTTATTTTAAAAATAATAAAAAATGAGAGTGAAATGAATTTTGGTTTATTGATGACAATGAATGACTCACAAAGGTCCAACAAGGATGAAGTCATGATGAATTTAAAGTCTGATGCTAAGGGATGAAGCCACAAGCATTCCCTTAACAACTTTGGTGGAATGGATACCCCTCAATCCTTAGTGCTAAGCAAAAAAAAAATTAAAGCACCCAAAATATTTCAGACTTTATATACCAATAAGTTGCAAAAACCATAAGATATTTATTTTTATAACAAAACCATAAAAAATAATTAAAAGTTCTCAATATCATAAAAGTTATATTTTTAATAAAGTTCAAGTACAATATAAATGTTTTCTACTTAAGGAGTGTGGAAAAACCCTCAATCCTCTAGATATATATTAATTTATAAGGCATTGATGTTTAGCTAATGCTAGTTTTGAACCTATCATCTCTAACATTTAGGGCAAAACTACTTTTGAATGGTTTATGAGTGGGAAATGCCCTAAAGGTGTAGATGACAATGATGAGGATGCAGGTGATGATGATGCCGTGGTTGTGGTAGAGGGGGAAGTTAAAGGTGAGTGGAACGGTTCACTTGATGAAGAGAGAAGAGAAATTAATCAACACTTGATTGGGCTCTATAGCTCATCTTTTGATGTCTTCTAGGTTATCAACTCAATCTATGGGGAGGGGATCATTTTCTCCGCCAGTTTTGCATGATTAGAAGGCTATGGGTGGTAGTGTTTCTTTTGTCTTATGCTAGGGGATTTGACGATGCTTTCTTCTCTCACCTATTTTGTGAATGTCTCTTCTTCTATCACTAAAGATCTTGTTTTAGGTTTGAAAGACAAGTCCCTTCCTACTCTACTAGTCATTGAAATCCCCTCCCATCTAGTCAAAAAGCTTATTTCTAGGGTTGATGTTCAAATGTTAAATGTGGTCAAGATTTATCAGTAGAGAGAAAGGTGATGGAGCAAGGTGCTTGTGTTTCTACTATTGACCACTTGGATGTTGTTTTAGAGGGTTAGGTTAAGTTTGTGGCATTGTCTTCATCTATTGTTACTGATGATCTAAACATTAAGTAGACTAGGAGAAACTCCTAGGTAAATGTTGATTCAATGGCTATCGAAAGTGATTTTTCCCTTACATCCCCTATTTTGGCAAGTGGTTGTTGCATTAGTGTTGTGGCTAAGAATGTGGACATTAGTGGTGCTATTAGGATTTCTTCTACTCTTGGATGTGTTGAAGAGGTCATTGGTGTGCTTCCATCCTACTATGTGGATGGTCAAAAATCTTGGTCAAATGTTCTCAAAGGTGAGTCTAGTTCAAATACTATTGTGTCTCCCTCTTTGGAACCAATTGTGGTGGAAGAAGGTTGGCATCTTAGGGTGCTCAACATTGGTTTTGATAGATTGCCTGTTAGTCTTGATAAGTTTCTAATTGGAAGTTTTTTTGGGTCTAGGCCAAACATTGACATGGTCAAGGGATGGGCGATGTTGTGATCTCAATGATGGTAAATGGATTTTTCTTGTTTTCCTTCTCCTTCAAGAGGATTTTTTCTAGACCCTTTTATCGGGGTCTTTGGTTCTTGGGTAAAATGGGGGTTGTCCCTTAGTAAATGGAAGCCAAGTTTTGACCTAGAGGTGGATCCCATTTCGTGAGTCCCCATTTGGGTCAAGCTCTAAGGTTTACCTTTGGATTATTGGGAGGTTGAGGTTTTGGATGGTACTGCTAGATCTTTTGGTTAGCTCATGGTTGTTCATGAGCTTACTAAGTCTATATATTGACTATTGTATGCTAGATTTCGTTTCTATGCAAATGTGGATAAGGTACTTCTAGCTTTGATTGTTCAATCTTCTAAATTTGGGGTTTGAGCATAACAAACTATTTTTTGAGGACTCATTTTTTGTTTGTCAATTGTGTCACAAAGAGCGTCACTCTATTGCTACCTGCAAGGGCAAAAATGGGAAACAAAATATTTGGAGAAGGAAGGATTCCTATCTAACTTAGCCTTTACGGAAGAAATTGTGAAATGAGGCTTGTTAAATGGTAGATATGAAGTAAAAGATGGCTCTAGTGTCACCATTCAAGAGTCCCATGCCAGAGTTGTCTCTTCTTCACGAAACAAAGAGAAAAGAAAATTAGAGATTTCATCCCCTAGAGCTAGTAAGCTTAGAAGGGATTCTTATACTTTAAACTTTTTTTTCCCATGCAGATGATAGTTGGATTTTCTCTTCTCCTTCTTGCAAATGAAAAAATAGAGATCTTGTTAAATCTAGTAGGAATGTTACTAAAGGAAGATTCATGGTTGGTTTTCAAAGCTCATTGAAGCTTTTTGAATTCAAGCTGCCTTGAATGGCTTAGTGTTATGTGTGTTAAGTCTTAGCTACTTGTTTAGGACTGTTTATTTGGTTTGATAACTAGTGGTTTATTGTAGGTATGCTGTTGGATTTGCATTAGTTTTATGGTTGCTGGTTGGATTATATCGCTATATCAATATCCCTCTTTGTAAAAGGGTTTGGACCCTTTCAAAAACCCACCTTTACCCTCAATAAAAAAATTATCTAAAACAATTAGATATACGCTAAGAAGTTGGCTATTCCAGATCAATTCTAGACCAAAAATATGGTGAAAATGTAATCTGGTTATTACGAGATCTATATGTGACCATTATATTTAAAAACGTGAAATGACTTTTTAAAGTTCCAATTCTACTTGTCAATTACGTTTCTTTAGCAGTAACTGTTTTGTAAGTAACATATTGTTCTGTAATACTGTATTCTATATTTTTCATAATAAAACTTTTTTTCAACAGGATACAAACTTTTCTTCAGCAGGATACAAATTCTGTTGAGAATTGATGTCAATTTAACTCTGAAACGAAACATATGATGAAACTTTCAGCTTAATTGAAAAAGTGAGGTACCATCAACTTGATGCCTAAGTCAAATTTTCGTTCCGTGTAAAAGGCATTGGGAAATTCATACGTTACTTCAGGAAAAATAACGTGCTTGAGACCATCCAATGTATGGATCAAAGTTTCTGGAGAAGCGGAGGGAGACTTGTCCAGTAAATCAATTTCTTCGAAATCTGAGCCATTTCTCTTATTGTCTAGTTCAGGAGAACTCTTTTTCCTGCTTAGAGATTTGTGAAGTCTTAAGATGAGTTTTAATGCATTCTTGTGTTTATAATCACAGATTTTTTAAAATTTTAGATCGTCTCTGGAAACAAGAAGTCGTGGAAGATGGGCGCCTCGAACCAGGAGGACCAAAAGAAGAAGAGAAAAAAACTTATAAGACTACAAGAGAATGAACTTCCCAAGTTGCAGTCAAATCGAAAGTAGGTTTTAGTATTTGTCGTGGCACTAGAAAATTACCAGCTGTCTAGTTTAAGTTAGTATTGGTTTTTTCTCATTCTCGTGATGGAACATGTGATCCAAAATGTTTTATGCACAATTTTTTTTAATTGAAAGTTAGATTGAAAATATAAACTATCATGATTTTAATTATCTGTCTTGTTTACAGCTAGTTTTTAATTAAATGGTATATATATATATGATCACACTACCTAGATTAATCCACACGACATGCCTTATCTAATATCTCTTCAATTACTCTAATTAATCAAGTCTTTTTTATTTAAATCTAATTTGTTATTAATATTATAAATCATTTTAGATTAGTGTAGGAGAAAGAGACATAGTGTGAGAAGTATTTATTTTTCCGTCATATTATTGTAAGTCTTATTTAAAAATATTATGTGATGATATACATGTGTATACACAAAAAAATGATTTAATTTATGTCATATATAAATTATATTTATTTTTATTAATTATATATATATATATATATATATATATATATATATATTTGAAACAATAATTTTAATTTCAACATATATTATTAAACTTATGATAAAAATGTTGGTCGGCTAATTTGGCTCCAAACAAATGTTATGCATACATGTTAACTTAGGATGCCCAACTATTGGCTATTCTCCCTAATATTAACATTCTTATTCCAATACCCATGTGTTGAAGATTATCGACTACTCTACGGCCTTTGATCCAGAGGAAGAGGTGGAGATAAAGGATGTCAAATCTACCCCCGACCAACCTACGGTCCATGAAGAAGGTGCCAGCTTGTTTAAGGAATTGAATAATTCCTTCTATGACTCCTAGGAAGAGGAGGTGGAGGTTATGAAGTCTCTAGGGAAGGAGGTGGCCAGCGAGGTGAATTGTGCCAATTGTAATCAGTCTAACAAGGATTTGGAAGATTTGAAGACCAGGATGTCCTCCCTTGAGGATAAAATGAGGGTGATGGCTACCCTTTGTTCCAAAGTGACCCATCGTGTTGCAACTTCTCTAGTTGTTTTGCAGGATATCCAAGATGGTAAACAAGATAAGGAAGGTAACTCTGCTAGTAAGAAAGAGATGTTGGGATTCCTCATGGAAGAGTGGAATATGTTGCTCAAGTAGTGTCTGGTTTTGCCTTTGTTTTTAGTATTGGTCTTGTAATTCCCTTAATATGTTTTATAGTTGTTAGTCAGTTGTTTCTCTACTGTGCATAGCCTACTGACCTATTTTGTTGCCCTTGAGGCTTTTTGTAATAGGGATCTGCACCCTTGTTTGCAGCTTACTAATATAAAAAACATTTTTATTCCAATACACCATAGGATAAACTCTTAATAAATTGCATGTAGGTTTATATTTGTAATAAAAATAAATGTTTTCACTACAATTTATCTAGGATAAATAATTAAATAATAATAAAGGACTAGAATTTAGCACTGTGACTAATAATCAATAATGTAATTAATGTAAGAGTGAAATAAAATAAATAAATCATACTTAACTCTTAATGTGATGAGATAATGACTCTTACACACATGCCAAAAATTAATTCATCTAGGATATATTAACTTATCATATGATGACCTAAGAATAACAATTTTTATATTGACTCTAAGGTTCAAGGCTACACTTGTAGATCTAATCTCTATACATGTAGAGGTGAACTTCACTCCTATAGAAGTGAACCTAACACACAAATATGACCTTCTCCTACAAGAATGATTTGTTAGACTTATGATTACTACAAAAGGTTCACCTCAATTTAATACACATATATCTAGGAAAATCATATCAATGGATGACATTTTTGAACTTACTAGACAAGGATTTATTCTTCTTTGGTTAGGACCCTAACTGGGTCAACTCAATGATGATTCAAACACATATCGAGTAGAACAAACAACCATGTAGTATGCCCCTAGAATTCTCATGCAATGCTATTGCCACAAAATTTTGCTTTTGATGCCAATTGATACATGCCTATGCTATGTTCTCCTACATCCTAGATGATTCAAATGAATTAGGATTAGTCCTTAAATACACCACCCTAGGGTGCAATTTGGAATAATTCATGTTTTAGTTGACTCATAACGGCTAGTAAGGGAGATTTAAACATGAAACCACTTTATGAAAAGCCCATTTAAAATTTTGAGCTTCAAATTTTCTTTCATGAAGCTAATCTGGGTCAATACAACACTTATGGAACTAAAACAAGGTGGCAAATGTCTAGATGTAGAATTAGATCTAGATCTAGAGATGAGTGATGATGGGGACATGATAGGATAAGGTTACTTGTCAATTTCTAGGCAAAAAATGTGCCAGCTTACACACCAATCAATACATAAAAGACAACCTAGTTATCATGGATCCAAAACATAAGGAAGAATTGTATGGGTATGTGATTTTCACCATTAAATTTTATCCCCATTTTGATTTGCATATTGAATACTATAAGGATGCATGTCAAAGTAAATCAAATAGTTAACATGGAATTAAATATTTCAAACATTAAAAAAGTGATATGGATATGGATGTTGACTATGTGTACTCTACTCTTCATGAGTGCTCCATCTTGAGATCCTACAAGCATACAAGAGAAATATCCAATGAGTAGCATCTATCAAGAATTTAAAATGAGCATATCAAAAGCACAAAAATTGTCTAAAAAGAAAAAAATAAAAGGGAGTAGGTTCAATATTAACCTATCATATGATGACCCTAGAACAATAATTTTTCTATTGAATCTAAGGTTCAAGACTACACTTGCAGATCTTTAATCTCTATACATGTAGAGGTGAACTTTTCTTCTATAGAAGTGAACCTAAAACACAAATATGACCTTCTCTTACAAGAATGATTTGTTAGACTTCTGATTACTACAAAAGGTTCACCTTAATTTGATACACATATATCTAGGAAAATCCTATCAATGGATATCATTTGTGAACTTACTAGACAAGGATGTTTTCTTCTTTGGTTAGGCCCCTAAGTGGGTCAACTCAACAATGATTCAAACAAAGATCGAGTAGAACAAACAACCATGTAGTATGCCCCTGAAATTCTCATGCAATGCTATTTCCACAAAATTATTCTTTTGATGCCACTAGATGCATGCATGTGCTATGTTCTCCTAGATCTTAGATGATTCAAATGAATTAGGGTTAGTCCTAAAATACACCATCCTAGGGTGCAATTTGGAATAATTCATGTTTTAGTTGACTCATAATGGCTAGTAAGGGAGATTTAAACATGAAACCACTTTTTAAAAAGCCCATTTAAAATTTTGAGCTTCAAATTTGCTTTCATGAAGCTAATCTTGGTGAACTAAAACAAGGTGGAAAATGGATATATGTAGAATTAGATCTAGATCTAGGGATGAGTGATGATGGGGACATGATAGGATAAGGTTACTTGTCAATTTCTAGGCAAAAAATATGCTAGCTTGTGCACTGATCAATACATAAAGGATAACCTAGTTATCGTGGATCCAAAACATAAGGGAGAATTGTATGGGTATGTGATTTTCATCATTAAATTTTATCCCCATTTTGATTTGCATATTGAATATATAAGGATGCATGTCAAAGTAAATCAGGTAGTTAACATGGAATTAAATATTTCAAACATTGAAAAGTGATATGGATATGGATGTTGACTATGTGTAGTCTACTCTTCATGAGTGCTCCATCTTGAGATCCTACAAGCATACAAGAGAAATATCCAATGAGTAGTATCTATCATGAATTTAAAATGAGCATAATCAAAAGAACAAAATTTGTCTAAAAAGAAAAAAAAGAAAGGGAGTAGGGAATGATATTCTACATGGAAAGCAGTAGGAATCTATGTAGAAATGTGAAAGTTCTTTGACAAAGAAATAAATATGAAAGGAACCCAACCATGCAAAAAATATTCTAGATTTGCAGAAAAATTGATGAGGTTTATGACTATATGTAGAAATATAATTCATCTCGAGATGATAATGAAGATACTTCTAGTACCACAAAATTTAGTCATAAATTTCATAAGTGCATCACTACAATTATAATCATGAAGAAACACTAGTGATAAGATATGCCCCCTCAAATTGGGTGAATGCAAAGGATATAAGGAAATAGAGGTAAGGGAAAAGGATAAGATCATGTAAAGCACAACAAGCATGTAATAAATTATGTCAATGATATCATTTGTGGTGATCAAATAAGATATATCAGGCAATAAGGAGAGATAAGAATGTAAGAACATAAATAAAGGGTGATAAGGTACTACCAATGTTACTTCCAATGGTAAGGAAACAAAAGCAATAACTTGTAAAGATAAATCTTGTAATCATAGTGAAACATGTTGTGTAAGATGTAAATGTGTCAGTATCTACATGTAAAATAGTAAATTATTAACATAACCACTTAAGTGTGAGCATGAAAACACATGGTATATGCTAGGAATAAAGTCACGTAGGGTGGAAGGTATGCAATAAATAACACACATAAGTGCAAAAGGTGAATAACTAAAGAGTACTGGGATAAGGATTATTAAACCCTTAGTAACTACCCCTTTCAACACTACATCACTATAATATAAATAAATCAAGACCTACTAAAATTTAATAATTAATAATCATAGTACAAATGCATAAAATTAACTTGATATTTAATTCATTTCCTCTTTGGAGTAGATAAACCTTGAAAGCACATAATCCAAACTAAAAAGTAATAATGAAGGATCCTAACCAATTAGAATTAAATTTACCTCATAATTATTCTTTACCATTTGGGCTCCTAGGATTAGCATGGAGAACCAAATCACCATGCTAAATATTTCTTTGAATAATATATGTATTATATGGTTTCTTCAACTATCATTAATATGTACAGAGATTATCTAGCGCATTAAGTCTTCTCTCATCAAGTGTTTTAATCTCCTATAATCATTGTTCTTTGTATGTAGTATCATCAATAATTACTTGAAGAGAAACATGCAAATAAAGAATATCTATCTCAAGAGGTATAATGGCTTTCATATCATAAACTAATGAATCAAGTATATTCCTAATGAGATTGCAATAACTAGTACAATAATCCCATAATACAAGGAAAAACTGCATGCCAATTAGTACTATGCTTATCAACTATCTTCCTTAATATCTACTCAATTATCTTATTAGTAACTTCTTCCTAATCATTACCCTATGGGTAGTAAGGAGTAGAAAAATACTATTAAATATAAAACTTTTCTAAGAACTTTTCACTTCTTTTTTCTTAAAAGATGTAGCATTATTAGTAAGTATAGTAGATGGAAAATTGAATTTGAAATAATATTATCCACAATGAATTCATAACTATTAGATGTTGTAGAGTTTGGTGGGGATGGCCTCATCCCACTTAGTGAAATAAGTGATATAAGTGATAATAAATGTGTCCATCCAAAGAAGACAAAGCAATCTTAATCACCAAATCTAACCCCCATGTAGAAAAAGGACAATGAGAGGTAATAAAATGATGCTCATGAGATGATACATGTTTTAAATTACTGTGTTTGGCATGCTAAATACTTTTCAACAAAAACATGGGAACCTTTATTTATTTCACTCTAGTAATAACCTATGCATAAAAGTTTTTGAACCAATAACTGAGCACTAGAATGACCTCCACATATGCCCCCATGAGATTCCTAAAGGGTAATTGACTTCTCATGATCATCAAGGCATCTAAGTAATAAGTCATTATATCCATGCGAGTAAAGTATCCATGTTATAATCAATTGTTTAGTAGTTGACTTATGAATATAGATATAGGTATTTATAGAATAATTATAAGGAAATGCCTCTAAATAAAGATAGGTATACATATCATGAAACTAATCTTCACTTGTCAATGTAGTACAAACCAATAAATAAGTATCTTCTATAGTTTGGCATCTTTCATTTTTTTTTTAATAGGTTTGGCATCTAGATCAAGAACAATATTATGCACGACAATGTCACTAGAAATGCTTGACATATCATAATATTAAGACCATGTGAATAATTGCTTATTAGAATGAAGTAGTGTAGAGATCTTATGCCATTCAAAAATATATTAATGAATTCACCAATATTTAACTTGTTTTCCTCATTTGATTTGTCCATTTAAACACCAAGCAAACTAGACCAACAACAAGCATACTTATATCTTTAGTGAATGGTACATAATGAGTAAACCTTTAGATAATTCTAAAAAATCACATAGTGAAGGAGAGGTTTCCCCAAAATAAGAATAGACATCAAGAGCTTGTGGGAACCTCAATCATGATGAAACTTAGGAAAATCCTAATAAACACTTAAGAATTCAATAGGATATTTATCATTATAAAAGTATCTAGAGGAGAAGTCGACTTTGATAAGGACCAATAAATCAACTTAGGATGTACCAATAGTAAAGGCTAGTGTAAAACTATATTTTTTCTTACATTTTGTGAATTCTTATCCTAGTATGAGAACAACCCAAAACCAATAGTATTACAATGTTGTGATGCTTGAATAGGTTCTAATGTATATTTTTAATTTAAGCCCAAAATGTTTATATTATAAACAGGATTCTATAGAATAGAAAAAACTTTACTATACTAAAGAGATAACTAGGAAGAAGGTTAATCACAATTAGAACTAGATTTTGTTGGGATTATATGTTATCTACCTTGTAAATCCCTATGTCTAGATTATTTATTTAATTGTATAGATCAATATTAGTGCATTTTCTCCTTTAGACATGGAATGTGTTGTTGGGACAGCAATAGTATTCTTTGATTATTTAAAAATTATTGTAAGACGATATGGAAGAGGGAAAATGAATATGAAATGTCACCTTGGAATATGAAGAGTCATGCATTGTAATAAGTTCCTCAATAGGGTGCTTGGGAGTTACCTTGGATCTTGCATGTATTGCAGAGGGACTTATAGTTAGCATGAGTTACATTTAATATTCCTAGAAGATGCTCTCCATAAATGGAGCATTAGAATTTTACATGAAAGATATGGGAACCTAGTTTGAGAACATGGTATTTACCTCTTGTTTTGAAAATCCTTGTGGTTTCTTCTTTCCAAATATATATATATATTAGACGTATGGGAGAGATTTTTTATGGGTCTTTTATAGGTTGAGCATTGTTATGTTACTAGAATGATGTCAAATTTAAGGGAGATAGTTAGTGTATTGATGTTACATTGTAATTGGACAAATATAGACTTATCCTCTCTTTGATGGTGGATTTCTTTCCCAAAAGAGTTTCTCCACATACATAAAATGATGTGAATTTATTCTTATGCATTTTCTGATTTCTTATTGGTTGATTTAAACTTCCATTCATTAATTTTATGGTTAATCACATGATTTTATAATTAGTAATTTTATATTTGTTTTTTATTAAGGGTAAAGGTGGGTTTTTGAAAGGGCCCAAGCCCTTGCACAATCATGATGGAAAAACCACTAAACCAACAAGAAGTAGCCACTCAACAAGGCAAAAAGAGATGAAGATGCAACATAATTGAAAACTAGCAACTTCATAGGATAGAGATTCCAAAGGCCTACATTATCCCAAATCTTGACTTAGAAATCTACATAGCCTTGACCTAGGTATGGGCTTCTAAGACAAATTTAGCAAGACATTTCCTCCTCCTTTGAACAATGGTCCATGAAACAAGATTACCATCATCCTAAAAGAAAGGGGATAGGGGAGGGGACTCCACCATTAGTGCCATAAAATGATAAGTAGTGACTAGAGTGGGCTTAGATAGCTATAAATCAGAGGTAGGATGTCTAGACCTAGTAGTAAGCAAGAACCAAGGAGACATCCACCATAGGAGGGATAGAATTAGTAAGTATGGGAGAAGCCTAAACATGAATAAAGGAGAGACACATAACAATCCTAAAGGTTCCAAAACAACATTAAAAGTAGTCAATGAAGGCATGATAGGAGGAGGATCCTTTAATAAAGATTCAACATCATCAAGATCAACACTAAGGTGGTGGGGAAGAGCATTATATGCCTAAGAATTTGAGCCCAAAACCCTACAACAAGGGTAGTACAAATTCAAGTGTCACATAGAAAAGCACCTCCAACATTAGAAAGGGAGGCCCATATAATCAAGAAGCTAAACCCAAGACTGATCCACCACCTATAGGATAGCATCTACAAGAAGGGCCTTAGAAATATTGATGTCCACAAAAATGTGAGCATAGGTTGTGTGGGTGAAAAGTGTAGTAGAAAATTCTACCTTCAAAAAGCACCCCAAAGTATTTCTGATAGCCTCATAAGAGGAATTAAACCAACAATATAGAGGAAGGTTAGACAAAAGGACACAAACTAGCATGATATTGAGAGATTCAGTGAGAGGGTTGGAGGGAAATTAGGACCTACGAATAAGGGAATACTAGCCCCATAACCACAATCAGATATCCACCACCATATCTCTATTAGAGGCCAAGTCAAAAATCAAGATAAAGTATCCCCTGGCACATGGATAAATCTTGAGTTTACTCTCAATAAGAGGTCACTAGTTTCTATAAATCTAATGATGTAAATTAGGGAGATGAGGCAAAACTTTATTAAATCTATAGATTAGACCCTCAATAGCAAGAAATGTCTCATTTTCAATCACATCAACCCTAAGAGTGGGAAGACTGGGAAAAAGCAAGAGGCCCAATCTTCCCACACAAAGGAGGGTGAGAAGTAGACACTTGCACAAACCCACTACACATAGCTACCATGAATGAATAAGGGAAAATACTATCCAATAGTCCCAAAATAGGAGAAGGATCACCAATGTTAGAGAAGGGAGCTAAGGATCCATCACCAACACCAAAACCCTTCACATAGCATGCATGAAACATAGTCTTAAGAGTAGAGGAGAGTGCCATGTCTAGAGGCCTAGATGAACCAACATCTCAATCATAGTAAGAAATAGAAGGGACAGAAAGTGAGGCCAAACCTACAACCATGGAAAAACATAAAATAGAGGGAAGATAGGAAAGGATGACTATAGACACCCTAAAATGACCATGTCTTCGAATCACTTGCATTTCGTCTAGTCTGTCGCATCACCTGCATTTCAACATTAATTGAATAATCTAATTATTTAATTAATTTCATCAAATTCTTCCAAAATTCTAAAATTCAACATTAATTGAATAAATTGTATTTATTTAATTAATTTCAATAAATTCAACTTTATTCTTCCAAACTTAAATAATTTTAATTATTTAATTAAATCATTATCCTTTTTCAAAATTCAAATCGACACTAATTAAATAAATTGAATTATTTAATTAATTCATCCAAATCCTCTCTTATCTACAATTAAATAATTCTTCATTATTTAATTAAAATCACTTGTTCTTCTAAATTTAAATAAATCATGCAAATTTATTTAAATTATCTCAAACCTCTAAAAATAAATAAAATCAAATATTTTATTTATAATCTTCTATTCCTCAATCATGCACAATCAATTAAATAAATTTATTTATTTAATTTCAGTTATCTTCCAATTCCTCTTAAAATATCTTGTTAACTCATATGCACAATCAGTCTTATTTTTAGAACTCTAAAAAAGGCAAAATTACAAGTTGAGTTATCTATTCAATCAATCTTGTTTTCATCATATCTTAATAAAAATATCCTTATAGATTGACACATGTCATGTGCACATTCATCATGGTTATTTGATTTATCTCCTCCGTTGATTCTTCTGAATTATCTGGACCATTGATCAATCTCTGTTGAAACCTATATAAACCCCCCTCATCTCCTTCACAAATCCTCTTCGATCACGTATTCTCAGGCATCCTTTAGAGAACTTTGAGCATACATCGCATCGATTGAGCAACTTACGATCTTTTGACATTGATCTTTGAGCACCTACACTTGCTTGTTGCAAACATGGTTTCGCAGCGTTATTGAGCAATCCACATTCGAACAAAGAGAACAACACAATCTGGGTAAAAGATTTCTTATTTCATTTGATTTATTGATAATGGCTTTTATTTAGATTAGTTCTCTTTATGTTATGGGTTTTTGATTTGTTAGTTTTCACAATAAATTTTTCCTCATACACATTCTAGCACACCCGGTGGGACCCACTAATCCCTCTTTTTCTTTGAGAAATTGATTTTTTTAAGTATAGTATGAAATAGCGCAAAAGACACAGAAAAGCACTATTGGCAGTATAGTAAAATGCTTTTGGCAGTACAGTATAGCGCCCTTGGGTGATACTATAGCACCTCTGGTAACACAATAGCACGCTATTGGTAAAATAGTGCAGCATGTTTGGTAGATCAGTAAGGCGCTACTGGCATATTAGGGTTTTTGAGATCTTGCTTTGTGATTGGTAGAGTTTTAACTCACATAACTATCATTGATTGACTGACAAGCTGA
The DNA here is from genome assembly GCA_027924645.1 of Cunninghamia lanceolata. Taxonomy (NCBI): domain Eukaryota; kingdom Viridiplantae; phylum Streptophyta; class Pinopsida; order Cupressales; family Cupressaceae; genus Cunninghamia; species Cunninghamia lanceolata. Next base: position 2,345,575 of record BSBN01001054.1, read on the forward strand.
TTTATTTGTCTTTTCAATTATCTTTTATACTTCCTAAGCTGACGTATTTAGGAGTATTTTCAATTTTTGAGTTAACCTATCTATTTGCGGCATTCTTTGAGTCATTTTTTGATCTCGAGTTATAGATGTATCAGCTATTACATCTCAGATCTTCAAGTCAACCATGAAATCATATGTTTGACCTGGCCTTTTTTGATAAAATATAACTTTTTCTAGATCTGAGGTAGTAAGGTGCTTTTGGTAACCCTATACCACGTGTTTGGTAGCACAGGACGACGCTTCCGGCAGCACAGTAAATCACTTATGGATCTGCAACAACTTGCTTCTAGTAGCATAGTACATCGCCTTTGGTCTACAGTAACTCGTATTCGGTAACACAGTTCAGCACGTTTGGAATTACAGTAAGTCACTTTTGGTCACACAGTGCAACGCTTTTGGTCAAATGGATTTATTTTTTGCTAACTTGTGAGTTTTTGTGGAATTAATCGATCTGTTGCAGCTTCTTATCACTCACACAGAGAAAATGGGTTTTTCTAACATGTTCATGTAGGACGAGTGTTGAAGAAATCTCAATCTATTGCACTAAGTCTTAGAAACATATTGCCTTCTTAAGGGATAATTGAACAAATCACTTTGGCAATCTAAGTCTTAGGAACATATTGCTTTCTTAAGGGACAATGGACATGAATGCAAAAACACTTCAATTTTCTAAAGGACAATGGACATGAATGCCAAACACTTCAAATTCATAAGGGACAATTAACAACTACAAACATGTGTGTGCCTAATCTAGTTGCACCTTATTTTTCTTATAACGGGACAATTAAACCTTTGTTTGATGTGCTTGCTCTTACATTTTAGTTATTCCTTTAGAAGGGCCTACTTTTGGATTGCACTTTAACCAAAAGGGATGACCCTAAGCGAAATTTTCCTTTGAACCACTATATAAAAGGGATAAGGCAAAAGCCAAGTCCTAACCGATGTCAGCCTTACCTTGTGGTGCCAAACTGAAAAGAGGTGTACTAGCTCTTTGTGGAAATGATTTTCACATCGAGCAAAGTGTTTGATACTCTTAGTAGGATTGGTTAAAGCTTTTAGTAGCTTGTCACATTGCTCATAAGGTGTTGATCCCTCAAAGTTCCTAAGAACCATTCTAGATAGTGACTACCCAATCTACCTCCGAACATTGTAGTAATCATCAGTGCAAGGGGAATTGATTTAAGCCCTCAAGATACTCACCATTGGCTCCCTTGAGAAGAGATAGTATTCCCTCGGCCATAAAGCTCTTGTGACCTACTTGAGCTTTTTGAGGGGAGGTTGAGATATCCCTACCTATTATCTCTCGCAAAGATACAAATGTCTGACACCTTTATGGAATGACATTTGGTCGACGGAGTATTAAGTTGTGAGCTGATCTACTGCAATGAAACCTTGTCTCTAGGGATAAAAAGTGCTTGATATTGTTTGCAATTGTCTTATACCTATGGAAACATTGGGCTTTTTGTGAGCCTCAAAAATACACTATTTGTTGTGTCAGTCCTTTTTTGCCACTTTGTTTGTTGTGTTGTCTCTTACCAAAGCAAATCCAATCAAAACCAAAACCAAATCTATCAAAATTTGCCTTATAAAACATTAGACACTACTTCAGCGCCTCTGGTATAACAACATCTCGCCTTTGGTATTATAGTATCTCACCTTTGGTATAACAGTACCTCGCCTCTGGCAAACCTACTTCAGCGCCCTTCGTATAGCAGTAGCTCGCTTTTGGTAATAGTAGCTCACCTTTGGTATAGCAGTACCTCGCATCTGGCAGCTCAGTCCATCGCCTTTAGTATTATAGTAGCTCACTTTTGGTGGCATAGTCCTGTGCCTTTGGTCAAATAGTACAGTGCCTTTGGACTAGTAAACTATGCATCAAAACTTGTCTTTTCCAAAACACAAGCAGAATCCCAGTGCATTGTCCTAGTGTATTCCATGGTAACCACTAGACTCCAGCAAACTATGAAGACCAAGCAAGTTGTCCCGAGGAAGTACAAATTGTCTCCTCACACACCTCAATCAGGTCGATCCAACATTACTCCCAAGGTTACTCCCAAGACACCAGTGGCAAGATCGACCAACTCTCCAAACATGCCACAGCTTGACCAATCGAACAATCCTCAAGAAGGTAGGGGCCCTTTGGTAAGTACACCTCACTATACCACCAGCATACCTCCAGATTTTGTTCCACAAGGTTATACTATCGATCAAGTCTAATCTCGGGAAGGTAGGGTCCCTTTGGTAAGTACACCTCACTATACCACCGGCATGCCTCTGGATCTTGTTCCACAAGGTTATACCATAGATCAAGTCCCATCTCAAGAAGAGCGACACTTTGAAATAGGTCAATCCTCTCAAGAAGATGGACAAGATCTTGATGAATTCATACAAGATCCTAGAGCCATAGCCGCCTTTGACTTAAAATCCTTAGCAAGAACCAAGATCATTTCTTTCATTTGCTAGCAGAGCAAGGAGCCAAATTACCTAAAGGTTTTGATCTATCCAATCTTAGTGAGCCTAACAACACCCAAGACACTAGAACAACAGTCCAATCCATGTCAACTATGACCACCCCATTACATGGACAAGGCTCACAAGGGAAAACGATTGCCCAATAATCCCCTTTATCAAAAACCAATGGCAGAGAGACCCTTATCACTGCTAATAACACCTATGGAGATCTACAAAAACCAACAAGAGACTCTACATCATCAAGCAGAATTAGTAAGACAAGCCGCTCTAGCGAAATAAAAAATGCAAAACACTCCTAAAATGTCCACACTAATCGCAAGTGGAATATTGGCTACCCCATCACGAGAAGGTTTCCCACCAAATTACAATCTGAGGAACAACTATGTAGCCATGCAACAAGGGTCTCACCAAACACCACCCCCAATATCATCAAACCTTCGTATCCCTCAACCAACTAGGGTCATGCAACCACAACCACAACATTCTTCTACACTCATCCTCAATCAACCTCAACCATCGCAAAACACATCTACCTATGTCCCCCCACCACAATGACCATCAGCGCTAAGCTTTTTCAACACCATTTTTAACCACCCTCAACATTCTCAAAACCAAACTTCTCAAAACTATGTTCCACAACCACAACCTAACCCAACAAACTTTAGCTTTCCACCACCAAACTTGTTTCTTCAACCATCACAAAGCCTACATTCTTACCTAGCACCGCCCCCACCTCCTCCAAATCAAAACATCCAATTCCAACCCAATCTAAACCCAACATACAACACATATGACCCCAACCAATCATACGACCCTTATAACACCAATGCCCATGGCTTACACTACAATCTTCCGTTTAAGCAGTAACAACCACTTCTAGGACAATAGGAGATGTTTCCAACCCCTCCCACGACTATGGAGCTAAAACTTGCAGAGGTTCAACAACAACTATCTGATCTTACGTTTGGCCACACCAAGAAGACCTTCTCTTTAGAAGAAGTGTGTCCTTATCCTTTTGATTGGTCATTACCCATGATCCCTTTTTCTCACAATTTCACTATTCCCAAGTTTGATAAATACAAAGGAAAAGGGGATCCAAAAGACCATCTCAGGGAATTCTATCTTGCTTGCTTTGAGGTCTCACATAATGACACATATCTTATGCATCTCTTTCCTCACAGTCTTGGAGGTCAAGCTATAGAATGGTTCTCACACCTCCCCGCGGGTATCAAGTCTTTTGACGAGTTAGTGAAGAAATTTGCCATCCATTTTTCCTACAACATGGAGCATGAGATCTCCATGACCGATCTATGCAACAACAAATAGAAAAATGGTGAAACTTTCATTTCTTTCCTTCAACGATGGAGACAAATGGCTAGCAAATTCCCATTTAAGATACCCGAAAAGTAGCTTGTTAGCATATTTGTGCAGAATCTCAACCAAGAATTGGGTTTTCATTTGCAAATTCTTAGTGCTACAACCTTCAACAAAATTACATACAAGGGAATCAACATTAAGAAGGCCCTCATTGCTAAGGGTGTGGTCAAAATCTTCAAAGAAACTAAAGACAATGCTCCTCAACAACAAACAAATGATAAACCAAAGTTTTGGAACAAAAATAAAAACGTGGTCAATGATGGGGTGGTTGATTCTAAACATGTCCAAACATTGCAAACACCACTTCAGCTTTCCAAACCAAGTCAAACTCCACCTCAATAGCAGAAAGAACAAAGGCAACCATACCAAAACCAACAACAATGACAACAAGAGTGGCCTCAACAAGATTACCCTCCGCAGCGTCAATTCACTCCCTTGGGAGAGCCCATAGAGTCTATCCTACAGAAGCTTTTACACAAAGGACTCCTCACCTTACCAGATGCTCCCCCATATGGTGAACCTGTTTACAAAACTACACGTTACAGAGAAAATGAATGTTGTGAATTCCATAGGAGCAAAGGGCACAGAACCGCATCATGCATGAAACTAAAGCACCTAATCCAAAATCTCATCGAGGGCAACCAAATCTCTTTTGAAAATGAACCACTAGCTCAACACACGAACAAAGACCTCAACATGTACAAGGAACCATTCCCTAACCATGGCCAAGGTCCTCCTCTAGATAACGGTAAAGGTGTCAATAATGCTTCCACTTCCTATGACTCCATTGTGGGTCATTTTGAAGAGAGTCAGGTGTCTACCCTCACAATCAAAGGCAACTCTATAGATTGCGTTGTTACAACTTGTCGTCGTGGTGTCACCATTCGTGGTCCTACACCTAGTCTCCCAACTGAATCTGATTATAATCTTGTCGAACATATAGGGAAAACACCAGCATAGATCTCTATCTTGGACCTTCTACGGTCATCACCTGCACATAAAGTGGTGCTAGAAAAAGCCCTCCAAGAGTCTTTGGTTCCTAACAACATAGCGGTCGCGGATTTCCAAGCTATAGTAGGTAACATTACTTCGCCCTACAATGTGGTCTTCTCTGAGAAGGACCTCCCATCCCATGATCCGTGTCACAATGATGCCCTTCATATTGAGGTTCTCATTCATAAATGTAAAATCAAACGCATACTCATAGATGGTGGTGCTGGTCTCAACATCTATTCTCTGCAGTTACTTAAGCAATTGGGATACTCTGAGGATCATGTCAACGTTGATCAAAGTATTACAATCAAGGGGTATGATGATGTTGAACGTTGTTTAGAGGGTGTTATCCATTTGCCTATACAATTGGGCCCTGTCATGCTTGAAATGCAGTGCCAAGTCCTTGACATTGAGCTGCCTTACAACATTATCCTAGGCCGTCCATGGATCCATGCAATGAAAGCTATTCCCTCAATGTACCATCAGTCTCTAAAGTTCCCATTCAATGGTACAGAGATAACTATCCCAGGCGACCCCAATCCTTTTGAATTTTGTCGTGTCTTGCAAGGTAGCTATAAGAATTGCAACTAGGTGCCTAAAAATGACAAAGCCATTACATCCCCACTATATGTTGATCCTAAAAATCTGACAAAAGCCTCTACAAGTGAACCTAATCCTCTTCCTGAAATCAAAGCTCACATATGTGATATAGGCTTTGGAACATATGATATCTCAAAATCTTGTTGTGTAGGGCGGATGCCTTTATCACCTAAATCTTACAACCAACCACCCATTGCCAAAGCAACTAAAAAAGTAGCAATTCCTCCCCCAGTATTTTTAACCTAATTCCAATAGGGACAATTATTGGAAGATGAAACTATTGAAGACATTTCTTCTTGGCTCTACAAGGAGAAAGAACCAGTCACAATACAAGTCAAGCAATATGGCAATGGCTTAAGGATAGTCAAAAACATGGGCTATAAAGGCAAAGGTGGCCTTGGGAAACAGAATCAAGGAACAATGGAACCCATTATTGTGACAAAGAAACTAGACAAGAAGGGGTTAGGATTTGGTAGAAAGGTACCGCGTGCCTTGGACATCGAGGGTATCCTCGACAAGGTGGATGAAACTTCTCTCGCAGATTCGATGTCTAATGAGGATATCATCGATGACTCTTCCCTCCATATGACTAACCTATTTACAGAATCCTTCGTTTTCATGCTATTATCCGTATCTTTAACGTCCACCACAAACACCCAGACTGTAACACTTGTCTACCCCGAACTTATCGATTGGGACCAACAAGGGTACCCCATTATAGATGTATTTCAAAATGACGAAGCTATAGCTGAGTTCATGGGACTTCGGGATGGTATCCCTCTTGTCGATCATAAAGCAAGTTTTGTAATGGAACTAGAGCCAATGACTTATTTTTGTGAGAATGCCAAATCCTCCAGTCGCAAAAGTAAAAACAAAGAAAAATCTCCAGGTGAAAACCACACTGTGGCACCTCCTGATCACAAAATAGTAAAAACAAAGGACGTATCCAATGGTGAAAACGTAATTGTGGCACCTAAGGATGGAGGATTTGACCTTCCCCTACCATCTAAGTATCAAGAGAAGTTAGCTCTCCTAGTGGAAGATTCTACAGAGATAAACCTTGGCACAAAGCAAAATCCAAAGACCACATTCCTAGCAACATCATTATCAGAAACAGAGCACAAGAATCTTAACAAATTCTTCTTACAGAGAACCATCAACTTTGCGTGGACCTATGCTGATATGCCAGGGTTAGACTCTAAGCTAGTAGTTCACTATCTCACAGTGGATCCAACAGTTAAATGAATCAAGCAAAAGCTAAGGAAGATGCACCCACAGATAGCTCTCTTGGTAAAAGTGGAAATACAGAAGTTGTTAGATGCAAAGTTCATCCGACCCATTGACTGTTCAGATTGGGTCTCAAACATTGTACATGTGTCTAAACCCAATGGGTGCATCTGCATGTGTAATGACTTTAGAGATCTTAACAAAGCATGTCCCAAAGATGGCTTTCCGTTACTAAACATTGACCTCATAGTAGACTTGACTACAGGTCATGAAATGCTTTCTCTCATGGATGGATTCTCAGCTACAATCATATAAAGATAGTAGAGGAAGATCAACATAAAACAACTTTTACTTGTCCGTGGGGTAATTATTGTTGGTGTGTCATGCCGTTTGGTCTAAAGAATGCAGAGGCAACTTATCAAAGAGCAATGATAGTGATATTCCATGATCTCTTTCATCATATCATGGAGGACTATGTGGATGACATACTAGCTAAATCTTCTAGGGCAGATCACATACAAGTTCTAGGACAGATCTTTGACAGGCTCGAGAAATACCAAGTACGCCTCAATCCAAAGAAGTGTGTCTTTGGTGTAACATCAGGGAAGCTGTTGGGATACATTGTATCTCGTGGAGGCATCGAAATAGACCCTGCAAAAGTAAAAGCTATAGTGGAGATGCCTCCATAGAAGAATCTCAAAGCATTAAGGAGCCTTCAGGGAAGGTTGCAATCCATTAGGCATTTCATCTCACAGCTAGCAGATAAATGTCAACCATTTCAACACTTGCTCTGAAAGGATGTCTCATTTCAATGGGATTATAAGTGTCAAGCAGCATTTGATCAGCTCAAAGAGTATCTGGCTACACCTCATGTCTTAGTACCACCAGTGGTTGATAAACCTTTGATATTATGCATCTCAACTACAACTTCAGCCCTCGGGGCTCTCCTAGCACAAAATGATGAATCAGGAAAAGAGCATGCAATTTATTATATCAGTCAAACCTTGGTGGGCTACAAACTCAATTATTCACTGATGGAAAGAGCTTGTTTAGTAGTAGTGTTCACTTCCCAAAAGTTGTGGCATTACATGTTGAACCAACACACAAATCTTATAGCCAAAATTGATCCATTGAAGTATCTACTAGCAAAAGCAGCTCTTACAGGCAGACTATCTAAATGGGTCATGATAGTTAGTGAGTTTGACATTGAGTATATGGATTGTAAAGCAATCAAGGGACAAGCCCTAGTAGATCAACTAGCAGAAGCACCCATGATAGATACACACCCTATGGTAGCAGACTTTCTAGACAAGAATCTCTTCACTCTTTCCAACTCAATAATGTGGAAGTTGTACTTTGATGGTTCCTACACACAGCATGGATCAAGGGCCAACATCTTATTTATCACACCTCAAAATGACTATATCCCAAAGTCATATTGGCTTGCATACCCTTGCACCAACAACATTGCCAAGTATGAAGCACCCCTCATAGGTCTCAATATAGTAGTTCAATGGGACATCACAGAATTACAGGTATATGGAGACTCACAACTAGTCATTCAATAAGTCACAGATGAGTACCAAACAAAAGATGATAAGTTGGTCCCCTACAAGCAACTAGTGGATGCCTAGAAACCACACTTTTCTAGCATCACATTTGAGCAAATTCTAAGAAAGCATAAAAAAGCTGCATATTCTATGGCTTCTGTAGGGTCACTTATCGACATGCCTGCAAATACATAGAAATGTGAATTCTTGATCGAGCAGTTGTTGATACCAGTTGTCAATGTTCCAGTTACTGAAATCATCTACGAACTTGTTGGTCCCAATTCCCCATGGTACGAAGATATCTATGAATACCTTAAAAATAGTACCTTTCCCTCTAAACTATCATCCACCCAATGTAAAACCTTTATCCATCGATCCTCTCGTTACATCATTCTGGGTGATACACTATATCGCCAGAGTCTTGATGGTATCCTCTTACGATGTCTTAATGTGGAAGAAGTTGAAGCTACCTTACGAGACATACACGAAGGTGTCTGTGGCACACATTCTACCGGTCCTAATCTAGCAAAGAAGATACTCAGAACAGGGTATTATTGGCCTACAATAGAATAGGATGCTGCACAATTCGCTAAGAAATGTCTACAATGCCAGCAACATCGAGATTTGATTCATGCACCAGCTCATGAACTACAACCGGTGACAACTCAATGGCCTTTTTCTCAATGGGATCTCAACATTGTAGGACAAATCCACCCACCCTCATCCAATGGCCATAAGTTCGTCATTACTGCCACTGAGTATTTCACGAAGTGGGTTGAAGCCATTCCCATGACCTATATCACCGGTAAGCAAATAGCCAAGTTTATCCTTAACTACCTCATATGCTGGTATGGTATTCCCCAAGCCATTGTCACTGATAATGGGAGACCATTCAAGAATCAAGATGTTCGTGCCTTATGCACACAATACAATATCCAGCATCGCTTTTCAACTTCCTACTATCCGCAGAGTAACGGCCAAGTTGAGGCTTCCAATAAAACTATTCTCAAAATCCTTAAGAAAACAGTCAATGAAGCTAGTCATGATTGGCACTGGCAACTCAATCCTGCCCTATGGGCCTACCGTACTAGTATCAGAACACCAACTGGTGCCACACCATATGCCTTGGTCTCTGGCTCTGAAGCCATCCTACCTATAGAGGTCAAGATCCCATCCCTCAGAGTATCCATGCAGAACCTGATCAGCAGAGAGGAGTATCGCACTTCTAGATTAGCTAAGCTATAACTACCAGATGAAAAGCACCTTGCCACGCTTAATCATCTCCATGTCTATCAAAACCGCCTCCGGCGTAATTACAACAAAAAGATCAAAGAAAGATGGTTTCAAGTTGGTGATCTTGTACTCAAAGAGGATCAGAGAAATCAAGCAAACTGAGAAAAGAAGGGCAAATTTGAGCCTGACTAGTTAGGTCCCTTTATTGTCACAGCAGTATATGGATTAGGAGCTTATACTTTAGCTACACCTGATGGCATTCCTCTAGATGAGCCACTTAACAGTGTTCATCTCAAGAAGTTCTATGCCTGATCCTCAAAAAGCAAAAAGAAAAAACAAAAACAAAACAAAAACAATCCATCCTATGATGAAAACCTGGTAAACAGGTGCCTTGGATAAGTACCATAGTGAAAACCTGGCAAACAGGCACTATGTGTAGAGTCAGCATCCATCATCTATCAAGTCTTGTTCATTCCTTGTTTTCACAACACACTTCATCCATCCATCCATAATAAAACCATTGACCTTGTTTGCATTTCCATCTCCCTATCTAGAATAGATTGGAAATTTGTCAATGTCCATCATCGTCATCCCACATCTTGATCTGTGTCAACAGTTATCACTGTCTTGTTCTAGGTCATACTTTCTATGTCAGTCACCCATGCAATTTCCTCTACCAGAATGGGGGCAACTCTTTCCTTAACGTAGGTCTAGGAATGGATCCTTGTTCTTGGTTCACAAACACTTCAATCGTTCCCCTTTCCGCAGATAACACCCTTTAACGGACACATCACTCCTATGATAAGGCTATTATCTTCCCAACGTGTTTCCTACATCATCACTATCAACCAAAACTACATATCATCTCATCTCAATCTTAAGGTACCTTGATCCCATGGATATGGGTATGTAGGCAGTCTGGAATATGAAGGAAGTTTCCAGTACTCAGGTACATAAGATCTCCTCCTTTCACCTTGACCCATTGATCACTCTACCCAGAACTACATATTATCATTTTCATCTTTCATCGTAATGTGCCTTGATCCAGTGGATACAGGGTATGTAGGCAGTCTAGAATACGAAGGATGTATCCAGTACTCAGGCACATACAATTCATCATTCTTCACCCATTTCAACCCATTAGCATGTCACCTTTCTAGTCTTTCATTTATCATAATCCATTCACCTCAACTTGACTAACTCAAGCAATAAAACAGCAAACATGCGCATCCTTTCAAAGCAAGGGTCCTTAACAAAACCTACAGTAAAGAGGCCTACTTCCAAAATCATCTACTATCCTACTATTCTGATTGCTAGCATCAGCTAAATCTAGCTTAACGAAAGCACCAAATCAACAATCTTGTCTTCTATAGAGTGTTCCATTGTCAAGACCAACACACACATCTCCTGCGACATGTGGCATTTTTGGCAGCAAGACATTGTCTTTTTAGGTAGATAGCCCCCTTTAATGGACACATCACTCCTGTAATAAGGCTGTTATCTTTCCTATCTAATCTATCCTAAGCAACCTCTTTCGCAAGAGAATATGTTGGCTGTATGTTTACTTTGTAAGTCAGTCAATTTGCTTTATGGTTTATCTTTTTCTCCTTTATCCATTACCTATTCAAGGCTACCTTGATTTATCTATAATCTTGGTATGTTGCGATGCAGTACGGATTGGGGGTATAGTCATTGCTTTTGTATGCCATGTTTGAGGAATGATCTTTAGCATCTTTTTTGGTAGCATATTTATCTTGTGTGTGTTACAACCTAGCATCTTACATATTAATATTCTTCTTGCATTTACATGTATTGAAGTTTATTTTATGTTCAAGACTATGGCTCATTAACATGTACAACAAGGTTATATCATGTCTAAGGGATATAAGTTCAAACTGCTTGCTTGCAGAGTCAAAGTCCATGCACTCAGATATCACAGCACCTTGGTCTTTTATAGCTTGGTGACAAACTGTCCACGTGCTATATCAAAAATAAGGATTACTCTTTATATACAATTGTGAAACCAATGCGACAAGCTCATCATTTACCCATTCATTTACCCATGGCCCTATATCATTTTCAAAGCAATGATTGATCAACAATCTCTCTCTTCCATCTCTGCTTTTCTTCTCTCTGGTGTATATCTACAAAACCCACATGTTAGATATCGCAAGTCATAGAATCTATATCATCATACATCTATAAGCATCATGTCATCATATGTCATACATCTATAAGCATCATATAAGCAATATATGTCATCACATAAATCCACAATCATACATACATATCATCACATCCATGTCATCAAGAAGTGCATACACAAAAGCATAAACATCAGTGAGTGTAATATGTCATCATATATATCATGTGAAGGTCATCAAAATACAAACTATATGTGTCTACATCAATAGTCCATCTGTATACGTCAATAAAGTACTTCAAGGCTATCAAGAGCCTGCAAAATATACATCAGGATGCATGCAGGCATCAGTCAAAATATACAAGTGTCCATAATGATACAAAAATGATACAATGTACAATGTGCATGCTCTAGTGGGTAGAGTTACCCTCCTACTATGGTCCCTGTCCTCCACCTGTACTCAGCAAAGGTCCCCCTGCTAGTCCTCCTCCCCTTGGTGGCACAAAGGGTCCTCTGACCGAGGACGCTGACTGCCCTGTCCTACGTGATCCAGATGCTCCAGACCTGCTCCTCTCTCTGTAACTAGGTGCCTGCTGAGCTACTGGTACCACACCAACATAGAGTCCCCTGTAGTGCTCAGCCTCTCTACCTGCCGACACTAGCTCTCCCTGCACATGGATGAGCTCATTGTAGAGTGTCCTCTGATCGGCACCCAATGCACAGCATGCCTCATCTCTCTCCCGCCTCACTCTCTGTAGTGTGGCCTCTATTGTCAATTGCAGCTAATCTGCTATGTCCCTCTCCAAAGTCCTCTAGGCTAACTGCCCATCATCCCCTGCCTATACCTATGCTTGTGTTAATGCCACCTGGGTCGCTATCAGGGCTGCCTATGTTATTGCTGCTATCTATGTCTGCACTTGTGCTAGGGCCTCAACCTGTCTCACCTCTGCCCTTGCTGCATCCCTATCTCTCCTCACCCTCACCATCCAGAGCTCTAGATGTGTCCTCCATGTCATCTCCTCCTATAACAGCAACTCTGCCCACAGTAAATCAGTCTCTACGACCGGGTCCACCTACTCAGCCATCTCCACATCCGCCTACTAGCCTCCAGCCTCTCCACCTGCCTGCTGTCTCGTCTCTCTGGCCTGCCATCTCATCCTAGCCTCCACACCTGGGACTAGTACCTACCCCACTGCTCCTACCACACCTAGTATAGTCAGTCTCACTGGCTTGTGTGTCTACCAGTACCTGTCGTACTCAGGTAGAGTACCTGGGTCTGCTTGTCCTGAATCCCAATCCCATCTCACGAGGACAAGTCCTTGTACCTCTGCCAAGGCTGTGGCCATTGGAATCTCAGCATCCCAATCCCCAACCTCCCTCCATGTCCTCACATGGGTAGCCTCCCCAACTGGCAACCCCTATGGCAATCCAAACTATCTGAGTACCCACTCTGGCAGATATCTCTCAATCGTATCTGTGCGTCTCCCAAATAAGTATCAAGCCTGTTGATAGTACATCAGCTACTCATGCTCATCCTCCCACTCCTCACATAGTGGCCACAGCCTCCAAATGAATAGGTCCATCTCATCAATCTACCGCCTCCAGTGGCTAACAGATCCAAGCCACCTGTGTGTAATAACTCCCTCATATAGAAATGCATAGGGCTCCCCCCTCTCACAGAGGCACTGTGTAATAGGTCAGATCACTGGGATGTGCTCCCACACCCACACCTATAGTAGAGTCACCCCTGCTGAGAGACTCTAGCCTCTCATGTATACACAGTAGTGCATATCTTGATATAGCTGCCCAAGCACACATGGGCCCCATGCATACTGGATGCCATGTGTAAACATCCCAGACATTACAGTGCCCCATCCTACAGATAATCCTCTGGATCACCTGTCTGGGCACAGGAACCTGCCAATCAATGAAGATACTATCCATTTGATCCTGTCGCAGTCTTAGAACGTCTGCCCACCGAATCTCTCCATCCTCGATCCGCAGATCATCTATGCAGAACACCTCTATCAGGCCCGCCTCGCCCCACGCTAGGTTCAAATCAACTCACTCTCCATCAATCTAGATCTAGAGGATGCGATACACATCCTCCAGTGTCACTATAGCCTCCCCTATCGAAAAGTGAAATGAACATGTCTCACTGTGGTATCTCTCCATGACTACTGCCACTAGGGCAAGATTTGCCCTAATGTGTGTAAGGTGTGCCACATGCCACAATCCCATGAACTCTAGGAACGCATCCTCTTCCCATGTCATCTATACCACCTCGTCCGCTATAATGTGGTGTCGCTCTCTCGACATCAGCAGCGGCATCATCCTCTGCATCCAAAAAACCACTTGTCAGACCTTTTACACACTTCTCCAAATCCCTACCGACATTTATCCTATGCAGCGAACCCCATACCCAACTTAGCATATCCCTAGCTACTTCCTTGTTCCCCCTAACCCTTTCACTCTTCTAACTTAACCAAAAGTGCCTTGTTTTAGCTTGGTGTGTTGTACTATCTTACCTAAAGCGACTTACTATTGCTACAACAGCGCTTTCCTACCATCTACCAAAAGCGACTTGTTTTCAGCACCTTACTGCACTCGCAAAGGCAACTCATTTTTTTGACTCCCATGCCAATCGCGCCTAACTACCCAACCAACTGCACTATACTGCTATTCTAATAGCGCTGCATGTCTCTACCAACTGCGCTGCGACACGATGCCTAAAAACTAGTAGCACTAAGATTTAACCTAAAGCGATGTACTGCCCTACCAACTACGCTTCAACATGCCAAAAGCACCTAGACCGACTACTAGATGCGCCCTAGCATCCTGCAGCGCTTTTGGCTGACCTAATGACCTACCTAGACTAAACCCTAAAACTGACCTAAAATGTCATGTATAAGGAGGTTTTCAGACACTTACCATTGCCAAAGCTCTTGCTGGTCTCCCATACGTCCACACCAGCTCCACCTGATGCCTGTGCGCTGGGATCGGCATCTCTCCTCGCTGCCAGCTCCTTCTCCACTCAACTCTCACACACTAAGATTGGAGGCTCTAAGCTCTATTTTTAGCAACCTTTAGTGTGCAAATGAGGAGTGTGGTCCCCTTGGGACCTATTTATAGTGCCCCTCCCACATTTTTTTTCTTCCCACCCCATTCTTTTTTCTGCTACCTTGTCACGCAATCTTCTAGTCGAGCGTCAACCCAATTCTTCTGTCGCTTCCCTATCTTTCTGCTCAAGGGGGCATACGCTGGGGCAACTAGCTACACTAGGGCATCAATAAATTGTATCATGTCTTCAACAATCTTTTTCTTTGACGCAATGTTGTAAACCGCATTGCATCAAAAAGGGGCAAAATGTAGACACCCTAAAATGACCACGTCTTCGAATCACTTGCATTTCGTATAGTCTATCGCATCACCTGCATTTCAACATTAATTGAATAATCTAATTATTTAATTAATTTCATCAAATTCTTCCAAAATTCCAAAATTCAACATTAATTGAATAAATTGTATTTATTTAATTAATTTTAGTAAATTTAACTTTATTCTTCCAAAATTAAATAATTTTAATTATTTAATTAAATCATTATCCCTTTTCAAAATTCAAATCCACATTAATTAAATAAATTCAATTATTTAATTAATTCATCCAAATCCTCTCTTATCTACAATTAAATAATTCTTCATTATTTAATTAAAATCACTTGTTCTTCTAAATTTAAATAAATCATGTAAATTTATTTAAATTATCTCAAACCTCTAAAAATAAATAAAATCAAGTATTTTATTTATAATCTTCTGTTCCTCAATCATGCACAATCAATTAAATAAATTTATTTATTTAATTTCAGTTATCTTCCAATTCCTCTTAAATATCTTGTTAACTCATGTGCACAATCAGTCTTATTTTTAGAACTCTTAAAAAGGCAAAATTACAAGTTGAGTTATCTATTCAATCAATCTTGTTTTCATCATATCTTAATAAAAATATCCTTATGGATTGACACATGTCGTGTGCACATTCATCATGGTTATTTGATTTATCTCCTCTGTTGATTCTTCTGAATTATCTGGACCATTGATCGGTCTCTATTGAAACCTATATAAATCCCCTCATCTCCTTCACAAATCCTCTTCGATCACTTATTCTCAGGCATCCTTTACAGCGCTTTGAGCATACATCGCATCGATTGAGCAACTTACAATCTTTTGACATTGATCTTTGAGCACCTACACTTGCTTGTTACAAACATGGTTTCGCAGCGTTATTGAGCAATCCACATTCGAACAAAGAGAACAACACAATCTGGGTAAAATATTTCTTATTTCATTTGATTTATTAATAATGGCTTTTATTTAGATTAGTTCTCTTTATGTTATGGGTTTTTGATTTGTTAGTTTTCACAATCAATTTTTCCTCATACACAATGACCATACAACCCTGCCATCATGAGAAACATAAGGAAGATGTGTAGATTCTATCTATGAGTGTAAAGCTAGGGCACATGAAGTGGGAGCAGTAGGGAGCAAGAGAGCATCCATTTCAAAATATTTGTTACCTTTTTTATGTAATTTTATATTTGTTACTGAGTATGTAAGTTTTAATTGTACTAGTTTACCCTATTTTTTAACATTTAGAATCAAATATTTGGTTTGGTTGAAAAGGCAATGTCTATCTTGAAGTCTTGTGTGGTTTTCGGCTATATGGGAGCTTTTGAATTAATGGTTTTAGAGATTTGTGAGCGATCGAACCATGGACTCTACTTCTCATTTAGAGATTGAAAAGTTTAATGGCTTTGGGTATGAGTTGTGGAAGATAAAGATGGAGGATCTCATAGAAGAAAGAGACTAGTGGAAAGTTGTAGCAAAGGAAGGAAAACTTGAAGGAATGTTTGATGAGGATTTTTCAAAGTTGGACAAGAAGGCATAGGGAACCATTCAATTATGTCTTGTAGATATCATTATCTTGAATGTCTCAAAGGAGACTACTACCACACATCTTATGGAAGATAATAGGTGATATATGTCCAATTAGGAGTCTTGCTAATAAGTTATATTTGAAAATAAATATTTACTCATTAAAAATGAAAGATGGAGACCTAGTCATTAATCTTTTGAATATTTTTTATTTGATTTTATGTCAACATAGTTCTATTGATGTTAATCTAGATGAGGAGTATAAGTATATATTCCTACTTTATTCTTTACTTGAATCTTGGTAAAATCTAATCGTTGCTCTGGGTTGTTCTGTTTTAGATCCTAAAATTGATTCATTTGTTGCTACCTTGCTTTTTGAGGAAATGAGAAGAAAATTTATGGATGAGGACTTGAAAGATGCATTACATATTCAAGGAAGGCCCAAGGACAAAGGTGGATCTTTATGAATGGAAGAAACTGAAAGATAGATATAAATCCAAAGGATGTTCCAAAACCCTTGGGAAAAGCAAAGTGGAGTCATTAGAACAATGTGATGGAGATTGCTAAAGCAATAGGAGATAAAACTAGTTGAACAAATTGGTATAACACTAAATTTTAATTCATCAAGTGATGTTTTTATAAGCATACAATATCGATCGATAAAATATATAAATACATAAAATAGGGATGAAACCTACTGAACCAAGAAACGTGCAATTAAAAGCCCTAAATCAAGATTCAATGTCAAAAATGTCGTGGGCCTCCCTTAATAAATCTCTATCTAAAATTTTTAAGTTAATGACAAATTAATTTTGTGTTATTATCTAATTATGTTAGTAGCACTCTATATGTACATGCTGGGATTTGTATCCTAGATTAGGGCTAGGTTTGTTTATCTAGTTTTGATTTTAATTATTTAATTATGATTAGTAATATGACAATTTGGTATGTGATTTGATGATTGTTTAATCCTATTTTGCAGGTGAACTATGACTCTTCATCAAGAATGGGCACCAAATGATGTCCAAATGCTTATTGGCAATTGGTAGTTGTTTTTCCTCTTCATTTGGTTTGGTTTCCTACATTTGTCTATTTATGGATCTATTTATAATTATAAATAAAAAAATAAAGTTTACTATGCTTAGTAGTTTACTTTTAATTACTTTGGGATTATCCATCTAATTTTTTATGTAAAATGGTAATAAAACATTAAAACATATTTTAAATTTCTTTTACATAAAAACACTAAGAGTTGAGATTGTCCAAGTCCTTGTAAGCATTGAAGATGAGAAAGAGAGTAGGTAGAGAGAGTGTGCATCTAATTTAATGGTTGCAGAAGCTCTAGAAGGTTGATAAGATTATAGAAAGGGGTCCTAGATGATTAGTGTCAATGTATAGAAACATGATAGTTGATAGTGTTTCTTTGAGGCATGATGGTATCTACTAGGTGTACAAGTGTCCACTAGAAGTACTAGTGTTGACTAGGTGTACTAGTGTCAACTAAGGCATAGTGGTGTCCATCTATGCATTCTTCTATGCGTAGTCATGTCTTATGTAAAATATTGAGATGAACCTACAACCTACTCCTATTGGAAAAATGGGTGTACATGAGTTGCTGGTCTTCCTAAAAATGCTTTAGAAATGAGGAGAAACTGGTGAGCTATATGTTTTGGATAAAAAAATTGAGCACTTTAGTAGGATTGAGGTAAAGAAAAAATTATTTTCAAAACATCAATCATTCTAATTATTACTTATAATTTTAAATTATATGCATGAAACATCTCTCATGATAGTTGAAATAAAACTAAATAAATTCTTTAACATTTTATAAGGTCCTTAATACTTTAAAATAAAATATAAAACCTTACCATACTCTTTTCATTAAATTTTATTGTTCTTCAATGGATTCTAAAACTATCATTAGACATTATAAATATAAATAGAATTTTCTCAACATAAGTACCAATATATTTATTATCACTTCTATGTGAGTAAGCATGGAACTAAAAGTAGGTGGAGAAAGACAATACAACATGGTTTAGATATAGTATAATTGTAGATAATAATTTTATCATAGATGTTGTATTTTATTAAATGCATCCAAACTATAACATGTATGTATTATAATATGTATGCATTATGATTTGTATGCATTATAGTGTGTACACATTATAATGCTATAAGCATTAAGGAAAACATTGTTTTATCATTATAAGTGTTAACTGAAGTATTATTTTTAGCTTTGAAATAGTGTTTTATGTGTTATAATGTGTATGCCTTTTTAATTCTATAATTCACAATTCTCAAAATCCCACTACTTGAGCTTGGATTTCCAAGTGTAAGGGATGAAACTCCTTTTTGGCTAATAAATTTATGTTTCTAAAAATAAAATAGAATAATCAAACTTTATTCACATTAGCTTTATGTATTTTAAGATAAAAATTCATGAAACCACCACCAGAATGTCAAACTATTTCTTATTTTTCTAGTGATTCTTTTTTAATGTTTTAAATAAATCAAGGTGTTTATTTTTATTTTCTTCCAATAGTGTCTTCATATTCTTCAAATACAAATGCATTGTTTTTCTTTATAATTTTTGATATGTTTATCTAAATTTAAAAATGTTATATATGATTTTTCTACAATTCATTCTATATACATTGAAAAAATATGTTTTCGATTATTTTGTGGAAGTTATGTGACACACACTCAGTAATGTTATTTTCAAGATGCATGCACTTCAAAAAATTACAAAAAACTATTGAATAAAAATTATATAATTTATAGTACTAACTCTTATCTATATTTTCACTAATTTATTTTGAAAAATACTTAATGTATCAAAACAATCAAAGGACATACACTAGATGTTATATAATATTTTAGTGATAAAAACAAGAACACTTTTGTGTGTGCTTATCATTTCACCCTCTTACTCTTAACCATTTTTTAATAGCCTTATTAGTTTAGAAACTCTCTGTTTAGAGTTCTACAATTTTTATTCTTATCACATCTTCAAACTTTGAGTGGAAATAAATAGAATTACTTGTCAAAATTCTATTGAAAAACTAGCCACATACCCCTTTTTCTTTCCCATTTACAT
Source organism: Cunninghamia lanceolata (assembly GCA_027924645.1). Classification (NCBI taxonomy): domain Eukaryota; kingdom Viridiplantae; phylum Streptophyta; class Pinopsida; order Cupressales; family Cupressaceae; genus Cunninghamia; species Cunninghamia lanceolata. The sequence continues at coordinate 2,365,244 of BSBN01001054.1, forward strand.
GCATCGATCCCTTATATCCTTATAAAATTTAAAGAAAAAATATAGAATGATTATACAATTATAAAATATTAAAGTTGAGATATTAAAAATTTTAATAATCTTCATTTGATTGATTATAAATTACTTTTCTAGTGAATTTCAAATTAAAGAATATTTCTAAATGAGGACTAATGCTAATGATCCACATAGTGAAATAGTTCATTAACTAACACAAAAATTCTTTGCGGTAAGTGAATTTGTTATATATATACATCACTCACAAACTTGAGGAGAAATAAAATTTTCTTCGAATTTTCCCAACCTTCGATATTATGAGAAGAAATTTCAACTAACGTCATCATTTATATAATATTTAAGAACTTAAATAAGGATCAAAATGTTTTGGGTCTCTTATTGCAATCAAGCTCTAATATAGAAATGATTTGTTTTAAATAATTTCTTGTGTTATTTCTACTTTATTACTATGTAAATGAAGGGCTACTATCGGATTTTTCTATTTCCTTTTCTAAGACATTCTTGATAGATTTAATGCCACATATACAAATAAACATGAGAAGTATAATATTGATTCCAATCACATAGATGATTCTTCTACTCATAAAATGTTCATAGACATGGATGACTTTCAAGTCTAATGTTAGGATTAGTGATTAAAAAATAGGCACCTCGAGAATGATATCTCTTGGTGTACTTTAGAAATATTTTTTAAATATAGGTATGTTAGATACAATATTATGTAAAAATAAAACAATCATGTGTTAAGTGGCAAGTCTACATATAGTTTAATTTTAAAATGGAAATATATAAAATTATAGTTTTATTTCTAAAAAGTAAGGCATAATCTGAAAGATTAATATGAAATTTTAATATCAACATTTAATAATCTAAAACCAAAAATTCCTTCATAAATAATGTTTATGATTGGGGATTAAATACATGTATAACTATTTATCCTCTTATTTGCTATTTGAAACCATCTTAGGAGATAATAATTAATGGATACTTCCCTTATACAAAAGGTAAGGATAATAAACCTTTAGACAAACTAAATGCCTGAACACTAAAACATTTGATAAAACCTAATTCAAAATAGAGACAAAAAGATCAAGCATTCATGAACTCAGTAACAATTTTTGAACATTGAGCAACTACATGCTTTCCAAGCTCTTGAGGAAGATAGACCCTCATAGATGTCTGAATCTCTCATATGTTGATGATATTTTTTTGTGACGAGCAAAGTTGGCTGCCTCACTCGCAATTTTCTCAAACATCTCATTAATAAACTTGTCAATAATTTCCATAGATTTGCTCAAAATATTGATGTCTGAGTGCACTTGCTTGAGAATTTTAAACAAGTAGATCTTAAAGATCCACTTGTTCTTTTTATTTATTTGTGTACCTTTCTCATTTTGACCTTTTCTAGGTACCTTCTTTTCAGCCATGCAAACCTTCTTTTTTTCTATAGATTTCTAAGTCATGACCTCCTTTTCCTCTACAGTGGGCTTCTTCTCTGTCATTTTTGCCATCGATAAGCACTACAAAAAAGATATCGTCAAATTAGAAATTAAATCTAAATTTAAGATAAAAATAAAATTATAAACTGTAACCCTAATAAGATATTTTATGTGCTTTACACTTTGTATTAATAATATTTAATTTTGACAACATTCTTTTAATCTTTGCATTAATAATTTTTATTATTTAATATAAAATTATTAAATAATTCTACAATAATTATTACATAATTGTAAATATTTGCAATATAAAATCTATTAAATATATTAATGATAAACTCCTCACTATTGTCAAGGAAGTTGTTACTACTGCTAAATATTCGGTCCTTGTGAATGGTATCCCAAGAGGGTTTTTCTCCCCTTCTAGGGGGATTCGACAGGGAGACCCTCTCTCGCCCTACCTTTTTATTATGATTGCTGAGGTGCTAGGTAGATCCTTTCTAAACAAAGTCTCTTCTAAAGTTATCACTGGGATTAAACATGCCACCTCCCTTACTCCTATGATGATTCAACAGTTTGTGGATGATACTATTCTTTTTGGCATTTCTTCCGTGGTGGAGGCTTATGCTTGGAAAAGGGTTTTGAATGAGTATGCTAAGGCTTCTGGACAACATATTAATTTTTAGAAGAGTAATGTTTTTTTCTTCAATACTCCTAATAATCTTCAAAGAAAAATTGTTAAGATTCTTGGTTGTGCTGCTGCTAATCTCCCTTCTGTCTATTTGGGCCTACCTCTCACTGTTAAAGATGTCACTCCTGCCTTTTGGCACAGCATTATTGAAAGAACTCAGAGGAAGCTCATGGGCTGGAAAGGCAAACTTCTTAGCAATGCTGGGAAACTTCAACTTTTACGTGCCTTCCTTCAAGGTATTCCCATGTACTTCCTCTCTCTTTTTAAGATGCCTAGATACTTAGCTAAAAAATTGGAACAGATTCAAAGGACTTTTTTATGGACTGGTATGGAGGAAAAGAAGAGGATTTCTTTGGTCAAGTGGGAGCAGGTCTGTCGTCCTAAATCTCATGGGGGTCTTAACATTAGGACTGTCCAAAGCATGAATAAAGCTCTGCTGTCCAAGGTTATGTGGAACTTCATCAACAAAAATAAAGATTGGGGAGACATAATGAAGGCCAAATATCTCAAAGATTTTGATAGCTACTCGGTTCTTCATCATGAAGGTATTCCGTCTGGTTCTTCCATCTAGAATAAAATGCTAAAAACTAGGAGCATCATTAGAAAAGGAATGAGATGGAAATTAGGGGAAGTTTCTCTCATCAACTTCTGGGATGACCCCTGGTTAACTAATCAGGCTCTCTCAGCCCATGTTGATAATAAAGTTATTGTTGATTTGGCCAAGCAATTTTTTGGCTCTAAAGTTAGTAATTACCTTACCCAAGACCATGGGCTTAAAAGGTGGAAGAATCTATTACAATGCACCAGGAATAACCCTAAGTTTCATCAGAAACTGAATATGGTTCAACAATTACTGATGGATATCAGACTCCCTTTATTCCCTCAGAAGGATGAACTCCTATGGCATGCTGACAAAAAAGGGAGGTTCTCGGTAAAATCTACTTACCTTCTACTGGTGAAGGATGTCAACAAAGATGAGATATGGGAGAAAGTCTGGAATTGTAAAAGTCTTCCTAAAATCAACTTCTTTTGGTGGACTACCACCCATAATAAAATTTTGACTCAGGATAACCTCTAAAGTAGAGGGTTGCAACTTGTTAACAGATGTGTTCTTTGTGGCAATCAAGAAGAAACTATGGCACATCTCCTCATTCATTGTGACTTTGCCCATGAGGTCTAGAGTAGAATTATGGAAAAATTTGGTATACAATGGGTTTTTAACAGAGAGATCCGTGATTGTATCACCAGTTGGAATGTTCCCCTTAGTCACCCTTGGTTGCGGGAACTGTGGAAGTAGACCCTTCCTTCTCTTGGGTGGGCCCTGTGGAAAGAAAGAAACAATAGGATCTTCAGGCACACTCATAGGTCTCCGATGCAGGTTTGGATCACTTTATTTAAGACTATTGTTGAAAATGTTTCTAATGCTAACATCAAACCTACAGCTCAACCTTTGACCAAACAGGATTCTTGGGTGGCTTCTAACTGGGGTTTGCTGAACCAAATCCCAGATTTTGATGATACAAAACTTTAGAAAAGATTTAACACTATTTGGACCCCACCGAAGCCGGGGTGGTTGAAACTTAATTTTGATGGTGTTGCTAAAGCTAATGGTTGTGCTAGCGGAGGAGGTATATTTAGGGATGAACATGGGGATCTTGTTGCGGCTTATGTCGGAGGTCTTGGAAAGCATTCTAACAACTTTGCTGAGGCTATGGCCCTCCTCAGGGGTCTCAAAGTGGCGATCTCTATGGGGATTAGCCATCTCCACATACAAGGTGACTCTAAAATCATTTTGGATACGGTTACCGGTCTCTTTACTTGTGGGTGGAAGCTGAGTGACATTATTTCTGATATTCAAACCATTCTCCATGGCATCCCCAATGTCTCTTTCTCCCATACTTATAGGGAAGGCAACTCGGTTGCTGATGGTCTTGCCAACTTTGGGTAGAAATTTTAATTATGGCAGGTCTAGCGCCAAATTAGCAGCATTCCTGGTCACATTGGAATGCTTATTCAAAAGGAGAAGAATGCTATTATTAATGATGTCCAATCAAGTGTTGAGTGGTGAGGTGGCGTGTTCTCCCACCCTGTCTAGGCTTATGCACGAGTCCCGTGCGAATTGGCAGTGGTGCCTGTACTCCCTCTAGGTGAACTTAATCTTCATTATTTCACTTGCGCTTTGGAACTTAATGTTTCATGATTGGCGTCAGTTGGGTTTTAATCATATGAATACTGCTTGCTGGATTCCTCTAAAGGGTATTCTGCAAATTAATTGTCTTCTTCTGCTGGGTATTACGGCGTGGGCTTTCATCATGGGCGGTGAAAGAATTCGCACTAAACCTAACACCTGCAATGATTTCAAAGATAATGCCATTGTCTGGCATTACTGCAAGGAAGGGGGCATTATTCCGTTCCTAGAATGCCTTAACAGGCATGATGAATCGTTATCCATCCAGTGTGCTTCTTCGTGGGTTGACAGACGGGTCACCATTAGTAGTGTTAGCTTTGAGTTTTCGGAGAAAAGTATTGCTAAAGCGACGGGCTTATCCCTCAAAGGCATTAAGTTACCGAGAAAGAAGAGCGTTTCTGAAGCACAGAACTTAAAGCTTTTCTTGGGTGACGGCGAAGAGTTGGTTCTCTACCAGGGAGGGTTTGAGAGGGCGAAGCTTCCTCAGCCATGGGCGGACATGTGCTTTTTAATTATGAAGTATTTCACTTTGGAAGGCCGCTATGCTAGGTTTTATTACTACCATCTTCCCCTACTCAATCATTTTCATAGAAACTTGGCTATTTGTTTCCCTTTTTACTTGCTTTCTTCTTTAGAGCACTCAGTTAAAACGGTTCATAAGAATTTAACCTCCAGGCCATTGGAGAAGCCTGTGCCCCTTCACCAAGGCCTCATTCATAGGCTCTACCAGTTTCACTTGGCCCTGATGCCCCCTGCCACTCTCCATTACCTGGCTGTGGAACCCTCCCCCAATACTCCATCGGCTTCTATCAAATGTGATCCTCTCCACACTCTTGTGACTAATAGCCATGATGGCCTGACTTCGGCCTCTGTGAAAACTAATACCCCCACTCCTGGGTCTACCTCTACCCCGAAGAAGAAGGGCTTTGTTAAGTCTAGGAAGCGGCTTCATCACCTCTCTGAGCTAGCTGAGGAAGCGTCCATTCTTAGCTCCCTCAAAGATAGTCAGGAGACCCCCAAAAGTGTTAACTTGTCTGCTGAGAATCCTGCTAAAAAGACTAGGAAGGGCAAAGAGAAAAGCATTTCCACTGGTGTCAGACGCTCTACCAGAATTGCTGGGAAGCTAGCCCCCATGGTTAAACTCATAGACTACTCAGAAAGTAATTCTGAGGTTTCTTCTCACGATAAGGAGGCCGATAGTGATGAATTGCAGGAAATTTACATGGAGGATCCTATTTCTAGGGGGCAGTTTGATGACCACGACTCTCTGCAGAATGTTTATAGGGATAGCCCTGAGAATGTGATGGATACTGGTAGTGATAAGGATGAGGTTGACCACTAGAGCGCTATGGACGCCCAGTATGATACTGGCAAAGGAGAGGAGAACTTTAATGACCAGAACCCTGCCGGTGCTGAAGAGGTGGAAGCGAACAGTTAGTCTGTCCCTAAAGAGGATGATGTCAGGGCCACTGCTAAGAATGACAATGAGAATGAGGGCAGGGACAGTAGCTCTCTCTTTGCTGAAGTGACTCAGTTAAAGGACAAGATGGTGGCTTCGCAACTCAAGATGTCTACTCTTTGCAAGTTCATTACTCGCATGTTGTGCAGATCTACCATGAGCAACTTAACCCTTTTGTAGGATTTTCAACTTCTCTTCCAAGGAACTGACAATGATAGAACTCAGGAGCTGCACAGAATCTTTGAACTACTTGCTAATGACTGGGAGGACTCTCTGCCCTAGTGTGCCTTTTGCTTCCTGGTTGCTGGTTTTTTGTTGTTGCTTACTTTCTGCTGTTTGTTAGCTGGTGTTTCCTGGGTTTAGTTTCCAGGCTCTTTTTGTTTTCTAAGCCTGTGCTTGTTCATATGTTATCTCTGTAATGGGTTCGACCCCTTGTTTTTGCCGCCTGTTGTAATCAAAAACATAAAATATTAAATAATGAAACCAACTTGTATCAAAAATTAAAATTATTAATTCAAAATTGAAGGATATATAAAATAATAAATTAGATAACATATGTTTTATTATATTTTTTAACTCTCCTTCCATTGGTTTCCATTAAAAAATCTCAACTTAAATGCTTTAAAAACTAAAAAAAGATAAACAAATAACCTTGAGTAGAGTATAAAAAACTTATATGCTTTAAAAACTAAAGAAGGATATATAAATAAGCTTGAGTAGAGTATAAAAGTGGGTAAAGCACCTGCTATAAATTTAGAGGCAGGCAGGGGACATGAAATCATGCACCATATTCACAAGAAATAAATGCCAAACATGCAAACATGACAACTCCAGAAAACCCCCTTTACAAATCCAAGCTATATACAAGATGACTTATGAAACCAATTTTTTAATTCTATTTACAGTCTTGTTTGATCTGAGACATAGAAAATAAATTAGAAAAAGAAAAATAAAGTAGTCATGTAAATTTTCTACATACCTATAACTATTTTCTGTTGTTGTGAATATCCACTTCCTTCTGTTTTAGATTGAATAAGCCACATAAACTATTTAAATCTCTGGGATGGATTGATGTAAATCTAAAGTGAACCCTAATTTCATTAATCATTGACCAGTTGGTGCCTTTACCACACTATTCTAATTATCGCGTGTAAAGACAAATTCATTAAACTTCAATTCAAATGTCGTGTTAGAGTTTGAGTGAAACAAAAATATATCAAAAAATCATACAACTAAATGGCCAATTATGCATTTAAAAAAAATGAAGAAATGAGTGACTTTAATTAAATCTATAAGACCAAATCTCTTTACCAATTACCCAAGAAAGCACACAAAATTCAGTTCCAATACAATGTGGAACCCGCTATTATAGAAATGAAATGAAAGATATGTAGAAAATGAATTGGGAAACAAAACATAACTACCATATTCAAAACAAATACATAGAAGAACATACTAGCTAACAAAGAACTGATGAAAAATAGGTGATTCTTTTTTAATTTTTCTGTTCACACTCCCCTTCAACTAACCTCAAATCTTGCAATTTGATATGGTCACCAGAGTGGTTTGATATGTATGTGTTTATAAATTTTCACCTTCCGCCACCTCCTCTTCAATGTAACTGATGTCATAAACCATTCGCCTTCCACTCCATCCACCATGCATTTTACTATTTCGATTTAATTTAGTTTTTGATTTAACAAATGAAACTGGCCATCCACCTTCCATCCATCTGCCATTCATTTTATTTGATTTTATTTATTTGTTAAATTTTTAGTTTATATATGTTATTTTTTATATTGGAATATTATTTGCTATTTTTTAGATTGGAATTATATTTGCTATTTTTTTTTAATTTTTGGATTTTTGTTTACATGGAATTGGAATCTTTTAGCTCTTCTCCTCCACCCTTGATGTAAATGTATGAACACCTCTTTGTTGAACACACCAAGATACTGAGAGGGGGCCTAAATTAGTATCTAAACAAACTTCAAATCCTCCAGAGAAGATTAAAACTTAAGCATTATAGTATTAACACAAACATGAAAGATAAACACAATGCATATCAACACAACACCAGATATACGTGGAAAACCCAAGAAGGGAAAAACTACAGTGAGGATTAACTCACAATATATGAAGCTCAAATAACAACTTTGTTTTAGGGCTACCACCCAAGGAAGCTACTACTCCTTGAAAACTTTGCTTTAGGGTCACTCCTAAGGAAGCTACAACTCCCCGCAGACTTTGTTTTAGGGCTACAACCCAAGGAAGCAAATACTCCCTGATCTAAGAACAAACTAAGAAAGATTATAGTATGACAATCCTTCTACTGCCTAAAAACTGACATTGAAGTTCACACCTTTGATGATTGCATTTCTTCTTCTTCTGATAATTGGATCAATTAGGCACACTCTTCACTTCTTTCCTATCACACAAATATCTTCAAGATGAATCAAGACAGCTTCTTACACATCTTCTCTTTCTCCTTCAGTCGCACATCATAATGCATTCATTCTACTCCTTTTCTTGTTTTCCAACCTTATCACTCACATTGAAATCACACCTCTCCTAACTCAATTTTATTTACAATTTATACATGATATTACATTACTTGTCGGCTAGAGACAACATGAAAAATACATTTACAAGTCAGCCAGACTACACACAACATGAAATGTGTAGAGGACAAGTCCTAAACAAGACTACACACTACACCAGCAAAAGACCCATGCATTGCGGACATCAACACTTGCTTAACCAGGTCCAAAACTTCTTTCACAGCTTCAAACAACAAGAAATTACATCTACACACTCCACTCATTTGAAAATAGGACAACCTTAAGCAAAGATATATGAAACTTGAAGCATAACGACCACAACAACTTGAAAACCTTGTGTAGTATTGGAAACAAGAAAGATCTTCATGAAACTCTTCTAGATGAGTCTATAGGACTCATACAACATCTGTAGATGCTCCTTTGCCTCTATAAATCAAGGATTTAGTGCCACACATATTCAACCATGAACTCTTAGAACAACAAATCATCTGGAACACTCTGCAACATACTGTCATTGAAAAACTGATCTTATGGATCACCAAGAAACTTGAAACTAAAAGAAAGCATGTAATGCACATCCATAAACATGTTCACAAAACTATAAATGCAAACATTCACATCTGGAGGAATGCAGAGCATTCCAATAGGCCTTCAACACCACCTTTCTTTGCCAAAACACATGTCAGTACTCTATCATGCATAAATTTCACAATAGAAGGACAGATGATCTAAAACTTTAGAATTATCACCTTCACAGCACCTTGAACATAGTTCCAGAATAGTATAGCCATAACTACAAATGTAAAGGAATACAGAGCATTCCATTACCCTACTAAGAACACCTTCACAGAAACAACATTGTCTTCACACTGTCAACTACAAAACACTCTTCTAGTAATCTAAACATTGTGAAACTTGGAACATACATAATTTGACACTATATGAAGCTATCTTCTAATCCACAAAGGCACAACATCAAAAGAATGAAAATGTGGAGAAATCTCCCAGACAATCTTCAAAAGTAGTCATCCTATATCAGAAACTTTCACCAACTTTTGGAGGCCAAACCTTCTTTGTATCAACACATGCATTCTTAGGAACAGTAGAAGAGATCATATAATATGCTTCAGGCCACCAATAATATCCTCCCAATATCAGCAACAAATCTAATTATCTTAGTGCTTCTAATATTAATGTATCTTCTTGATGCTTCTAATTCCCATCTTAATATGGCTTCATACTCAACTCTGCATGACATCCAACCATGAACTTCAGTAACCACATTATATTCAACATGACATCCAACCATGAACTTCAGTAACCACATTATATTCAACATGGCATCCAACCATGAACTATATCTTCTCTGTTATATAGGACATGACATCCAATCATGAACTTCTAATTCCCATCTCAATGTACCTTCTTTAGGAACATGACATCCAACCATGATCACCATCACACATCCATGACAGTGTTGAAATCAATGACAACCTTGTGACAATGTTGACATCAATGACAACATTACAAACCATATGTGTAACAATCTCCCCCTTTGGCATCGATGGAAACACATACCTGCACATTCTCCCCCTTTGACATCAAGGACAAAGGGCAACTTCTCTCTTAGGGCATAATTTCTTCTTGCAACAAACAGACTCCCCCTATCATCAGCAACCACTACTTGCTCACCCTGAGAGGTAGCCACCACCAGTCTAGGAAAAAAATATAACATGAACCACTCCCCCTGGATAGATGCACCACTATGCATCTAGCAAGAAGAAGGAGGGGAATTACCCCTAACCTCTGAAGATCTTCAAAAGTATCCTTTGCAAGAGCCTTTGTGAAAATATTTGCAATCTAATTTTTTGTTGGAACATATTCCAACCTTACTTTCTTATCTGCAACCTTCTCTCTCAAAAAGTGATATCTGATTGCTATATACTTGGTTCTAGAATGCATCACTAGATTCTTGGAGATATTGATAGCACTTGTATTATCACACAAAATAGGAATAGACTCATCATACAATACCTTAATTTCCTTCAAGGTTTGCTTCATCCACAACACTTGTGTATAGTAGGATGTTGCTACAATATACTCTACTTCTGTAATTGATAAAGATACTAAATCTTGCTACTTGCTCTACCATGAGACCAATTTGCTTCCTAAAAATAAAGCACCACTACTTTTACTTCTTCTATCATCAACACAACTATCCCAATTAGCATTAGTGTATGCACTCAAATCAAAGTCATTACCTCTTGGATACCATAAGCCATAATCTGGAGTTCCCTTCAAGTATCTGAATATTGTTTACACTCCTTCTCATGTGTTTGCTTGGGATTAGCTTGATATCTAGAAACCACACATACTGCATGCATGATATTAGGTCTAGAAGCAGTTAAGTACAACAATCCTCCAATCATAGATCTATAGGAAGTCTGATCAACCTCCAAAGACTCATCACCCCTGATCAAATGACATTTAGTGACCATAGGAGTACTCACTAGTTTTGAATCCTCCATACAAAACTTCTTCAACATTTCTCTTACATACTTAGCTTGAGAAATAAAGATACCATCATCTAGCTGAGTAATCTAAAGTCTAAGGAAGAAAGAGATCTCACCAATCATAGATATCTCAAACTATTTTTGCATCTCCTCTGTAAACCTCTTACACATATCATCATCTCAACCAAAGATGATTTCATCAACATATATTGCAACTATTAATATCATGTCTTCTTCTTCCTTGATGTAAAGATTGCTATCTATAGTAACTTTCTTGAATCCTTGCTAAATTAAGTACTTATCCAACCTAGCATACCAAGCTCTAAGTGCTTGGTTGAGACCATACAATGTCTTCTTAAGTCCGCACACCATGTTCGGATCTTCTGATATCTAAAAACCATCAGGTTGCTCAATGTAGACTTCTTCCTCTAGATCACCATTCAAAAATGTTGACTTGACATCCATCTGATAATCCTTGAAATTCTCGTGAGTAGCAAGGGCAAGAAACATCCTAATTGCCTCCATCCTGGATATCGAAGCAAATGTCTCCTCAAAATCAATGCCTTCAACTTGAGACTAGCCCTTACACACCAATCTTTCTTAGTTCCTTACAACTTCACCATCTTCATTCAGCTTGTTCCGGAACACCCACTTTGTTCCTATGACATTCTTGTTGGCTGGTCTGGGAACCAATTCCCATGTCTGATTCTTCTCTATCTGATCCAACTCTTCTTCCATTACTTTTATTTATCCATCATCTTTGCTAGCATCAGCAAAGGTTTTGGGTTCTACTTTTGATAGCAAACACAAGTTTACTTGCTCATGTGTCTTAGCAAACCCTCTCCTTGTTTGCACACCTTCATTTTTATCTCCAATGATCTGATCTAATGAGTGGTTCTTCTAAACATACTTTGTTGGAGTCTTAGGCATCTGCGTTGGTTCTTGCTTCTTTTATTCTTTCTCTTCTTCTTCTTCATCTTCAATGCATGGAAAGATATCAAATCTAGAGTCCTCTGAATCTTGTGAGATCTAATACAAGTCTTCATCTACTTTAACATTTGTGCTTTCAATCATCTTTCCTAATCTTTTGTTATAACATCTATAGGCCTTTCTTATGGTTGAGTAACCAAGAAAGATTCCTCCATCACTTCTTGAATCAAACTTTCCTAGGTCTTCTTCATCTCTTCTGATATAGCATTTGCTAAGAAGGATCTTGAAGTATCTAACAGTGGGAGGTCTTTCATACCATAGCTCATAAGGGGTCTTAGTGCTATTGACCCTGATTTGCACCATGTTAATTATATAGTTAGCAGTGTGAATTGCTTCCTTCCAGTACATATCAAGCAAATCTACATCTTTCAACATTACCCTTGACATCTCTTGCATAGTCCTATTCTTCCTTTCAACTACCCCATTTTTCTGAGGGGTCCTAGAAGCTAACAAATATCTCCTAATACCATGATCTTCACAAAACTTTTCAAATTCATTTGAAGTAAACTCACCTCCTCTATCAGACCTTAAACATTTGATCTTAACATCTATTTCATTTTCAACCATATCTTTGAAAACCTTAAATTGATCAAGGGCATCTGATTTTTCTCTTAAGAAGGTAACCCAAGTCATTCTAGAATAATAATCAATGAGCAACATAAAATACCTCTCACCTTGTTAACTCTTTACTCTTATAGGGCCACATAGGTCAATGTGAATCAGCTCCAATGGCATTGAAGAAGAATACTCCTTGCTTTTGAAACTTGTCTTTGTCTGCTTTCCCATTTGACATTCCTTGCATACTATGTTTGCAAGCTTGATTATCTTGGGCATGTCTCGCACTGCATGAGTAGAGCTAATCCTTACCATATTATCAAAATTGTTGTGTCCCATTCTTTTGTGCCACATCCAACACTCATTAGATTGAGCCAAAAAACATGTTCTTCCATTTACCTCCTTCAGATGATAGATATCACCATATGACTTGATACCTTCTGCAACTAGTTTTCCAGGCCCTACCTTCCTGACTTCACAACCTTTGGCATGAAAGGTGAGATTGTAACCTTTGTTGCACATCTGACTGACACTAAGAATATTGTGCTTTAGCCCTTTGACATAAAGGACATCCTTAGTCCTATTCTTCCCATCAATAGTTATAGCACCCTTTCCACATATTTGTGTTGAATCATTACCATCAAACTTGACAGCTCCACCTTCCCACTTCTTAAGGCTGATAAACTTTTCCTTGTCACCAGTCATATGATTTGAGCAACCATTGTCAATTACCCAAGACTTGGCTTCTTCTCTTGCATGAAAGGCAATCCATACAACCATTGATCTATCATTGTTTTGGTTTGTTTGCAAGGCATCAGTCTTCTCACATTTTCCCACATCATCCTTTTTGTCACCAACATTCAAGGCCATTAAAAGTATTTCATCATTTGAATCATCATGATCCTCATCTTCTGAAGAACAATTGCCCTCTATGGAATACAAACTTCTTTTGAATTTGTCATTTTTATTACCTCCCCTTGATTCTTTAAAAGGACATTTAGAAGCAAAATGACCAATCTTTCCACAATTGAAACATTTGAAAGGTAACTTACCTTTGTATTTTCCAGTGCCTTTTTTTAGTCTTCTCACAAAATTTGCTTCAACTTCATCAGGGCTCTCATCTTCATCAGCAATTTCATCCTTTGTCTTCTTATTGACTTCAAAAGCAACTTCTTTCTTTGGAGCATCATTGTGAAACTCTCATTTTAAAAGCAATAAGGGTACCAAACAATTTGTCTACATTGTATGTATCCAAGTCCGCATTCTCCTCAATAGCAGATACCTTATGGCTGTAAGATTTGGGGAGAGATCTCAGAACCTTCTTCACAATTTCATCCTCTTCCACTTTACCACCTATTGGGATATGGTGTTGTACACCATTACATAATTCGATATATTTTATAATGTTGTAATTAAATAATTATTTAGTTGTGATGCACCTAAGTGGTGTGGTTAGTCATAATATGTAATTATTTGAGTCCACTTTATGTTGTATTGAAACATTGGGATATTATTTGTATTATTTGATTAATTGGGAAAATGTAGTACTAATAGTCAAATGTGGGGTCAAGTGGTTTTGCGTTACCCATGGTTTTGGGGCACATGGTTTTCTCAATGTAATGTGTGAGCTTATATTATAAAAGCAAGCACAATGTTATTATTTTGAGGTTGGCTGGATATTTCATTGTAGGTGAATAGAGGTTTTGTGAGAGTCTGTCATTGTATTGAGCTCTCTCTTGTAAGTGCAGATTGTGAAGCATGGTAGGTGATGTGTGGATTCATGCTTGTACACATGGAGGTTGGATTGGAGGTGCTTGATGGATTCAGGGGTATTCATGGAGGCTCAAATATTATATTGTAATGTTTCATTGCTGAATAATACGTGTGAGCATGGATGCTTATGGAGACTAGGTTTTTTCCTGAAAAGAGTTTTCCCAGGGTATATCTTGTGTTCCCTTGTTGCTTGTTCATGGATCTTTTGCATTATGGTTGTTTCTGCATCTTGTTTCTCCTATTGGGTTATGTGGAATTGGTTTAATTAGACCTACAAATTCCTAACAGTTGGTATCAGAGCCATGTTTATGGTTGACAGAGGTGTGAGCTCCCGGGATGTGTATAACCCTTGTGTGTGTAGATCAGGTGCAAAATGGAAGCCATGGCAATGCATATAAGAATTGAAGGCATTACAAGGTTTTGTGCAGGTTGTATTGCAATTTGGGGGTTCTGGGTATTAGAGATTTGTTGTGCATGTTGCAGATCTGGTGATTGAAAAATCATGGTTGAAGAGGGTTTTTCTAGTTTGGCTTCATGAGGGTTTTGAGGAGGAAATTTCACAGATGACTTCTTGGGACAAAATGGACCTCGCCATTGAATTCAGGAGGCCCAAGAGATGAAGATTCATATAAAATTTGCCATAGTTTGGTCACCGAATGAAAAAAAGCAAAAAAATGCCCCTCCCGGGGACGCCATATGGATTTTTGTTGCAGAGGCAAAAAATTTTTTAGAAAAATCAAAATTTCCTGCACTAGTTCTATAGTCTGAAAAAAAATCAAATTGAAAAAAAACAAATAAAAAAAAAAATTGAATTTTTTTTTTTAAACTATAGAGCGATCAAAAGAATTCAAGATGAAAAAACAAACAAAAAAAAAATTAATTGGGGCATATGGGCCTGCAAACCAATACCCGCCCCTATGCAATGTGCAGAGGGTACCGGTAGGGACCGCTAGCACTATATTGGTCGGCCCCACCAGTCCCATTCTTGTCCTCCCCCGTCGGCCTTTGGGTTGTTTGAAGGCAGCCCTTTAAGGGCTTTATTAAAACTTAAAACAATTTTATTTGAAACCTTTAAAAAGGTTCACGGGTGGGGAGTTTAGCCCATATGGGCTTTTAAAACAAATTTTTTATATTAAGAAAGGGCATTTCAAAACAGCGAATGAATTAAAATATTTTTTGTTTTGGACCTTTATTAAAAATTAAAACCTC
The DNA here is from genome assembly GCA_027924645.1 of Cunninghamia lanceolata. NCBI lineage: Eukaryota > Viridiplantae > Streptophyta > Pinopsida > Cupressales > Cupressaceae > Cunninghamia > Cunninghamia lanceolata. Next base: position 2,380,637 of record BSBN01001054.1, read on the forward strand.
CGGCAATGTATTTTGGGGTCCAATGAAAACAAACAATTTTTTTTCACCTACGCCGGTTAAAGCCCAGTCAAAGATGCCACATCAAACACCTTGTGCATAGTCAGCATTTGCCCAGTCAGCATGATAATGTCAGCAATGGCATCATGCCACGTCATCAGGGTACAGGACCCACCAGAGGTCCATTTTTAGCCCTAGGAGTGCCTTTTCTTCTGGGGGGCATAACTTTCACATACAGTATCGATTTTTTGACTTCTTATGGGCGTCGGAAAGCTCTCTCTGAGAACTATATTTTGGTATAGGTTTGGTTATTAGATTTTTCTATTTGTGTTAGAATTTGGTGCCTGAAGCCCGCATTGCTCAGGTAAAGTTTTATGCTCATAACTTTTGCATACAGAGTCAAATTTTCAATTTCGGATAGGCGTTGGAGAGCTCTTGCAGTGTACTATAGTTTGGATCATGTAGATTTTCAATTTAATGTGCAAAGAGAGTGTTGTGCTTGTTTGATCACTTGTAGGAGCCTGAGATTTAGAGTGTGTTTACGAGTGCATTCGGATGGATTTTTTGGCACAGAGTTGTGGGAGTACATGTTGTTATGAGACCATCATCATGGTATAATAGGTTTTTAGATTTGGTGCTTCCTGATATAGGTTTACAGGTGTTTTTCAGAGTTACAACTTTGATGGAGACAGGTACAGGTTGTCTTCTAGTTTGAGGACATAGTTGATACTCGTGTGAGACTTGGAGTCTCATTTCAATGGGAGTTGAGTATAGGTATAGTGATGATGATGATTATGGTGTCATGGATATGTAGCTATACTTTTGCATTGGCACGATATGATCATGTATGCGATTGACGGGTATGGGCTATGATGTTTGATTCATGATTACAGGTGGTGTTGTGGTGTTATTTTAGGGGATTGTTTTTATCTCCTAGATGCTTGATTAGTTCCTTGACTATAGTTATTCATTTGTGGACTTGTTGGAAAATCGAATCTAGAGTTGATTTGGTGTTTGAGTCCTGGAGTCTACAGGTTATCTTCTTTGATATCTTAGTTTGCAGTTTACTAGTGTGATGATGAGTTTGCATGTGACATTTGTTTTGGATCTACGAGTTATGTAGTTTTGTAGGTTGGTCACCTATTTGGCTACAGTGGGATAACTCGGATGTGGACTGTCTATATCCACCAGATTGATTCAGTGTGTATGCAGACTTTGTTAGTTAGCCTTGTCTGTGGTCATTTGTGCATTGGTATGTTGCTTGGGATAAGAGGATGGGTGATTAGAGTGCCTGAATAGTCAGTTGTTGGGACTTGCAACATGTTTATCATGATGTCATGGAGAGCTTGGATACATGGTTCTATGTTAGCTTTTGACAGTGATGGTTTTATCTTCTTGTTGGAGTTTTTTGGTTCACTAGGCCTTTTTGGAGTTGTTGATGTTACAGTGGGATTCCTTGATTGGTTTGGAGCCATGGATAATCTTCATTTAGGAGATGGTTACTTTGTTGTCATGGATAGCTCAGTATCACGGTTCAGTGGGAGCTTTGGCAACATGTTGGATTCATCATACGTGATGGATGATCTTCTGCAGTGGATGTTGGTGTCATGGAGGAGCTCTTGGTTTTGAGAGTTCTTTGACATTTTCAGTTCTATTGTAAGGAGATGGTTATCTTCATATGATTGAAGATGTTGACATCTTGGTTTACCATGGAGGACTCCTTTGAGTCTTTGATTGAGATGTCGGTTTATGATTTGTCAGTATGACATGTTTATCCTTGATTTAGAGATGTTGATATTGTGTCTTGATTCTTGATGCCGGATTAGAGTTTTGGCATGATACAGGTTCTCTTGAGATAGGATGTATGCATCATTATACGCTTTGTTGCATGTGATCTTCTTACGAGGAGATGGTTAGATCATAATGTCATGATGGGCTTCTTGATTATGCAGATGTGTAGTAGGAGCATTGACACTGATCTTGTTTGTTCTCTTGGTATTGATTACTTTGATCATATACTTGATTACTTGGTGCAGGGGCACCATAGTAAAATCTACTATGTTGAAATAAAGCCTATTTTGGCCATGTCATATTGTTCATGTCTTGTTTTCTAAAAACCTAGACATTTTTGTTTTCCATTTGGCAAATAATGGACACATTTTGTAGAATCTAAAAAGATCAACAGGAGTCGGTTGAGATTCAGGGCAGTTGGCCTTCCCTAACCGTTGAGCAATCGTTGATCTTCCAACTCTGGCTTAATAACATCGCAGAGGAGCAAATGAGGAGGGGTTGAGTAGATTTGAGTATTGTGATTTAGAAAACATCTGAGAAATAAAAAAAGCTCTATTTTGCTACCTTTGTGTTTTCTTGCTCTTAAATTCAAAGATTTTGTAATTGTGCTTAGTAGATTTTCCTTTCAGTAGTTCGTTACAGCATGTTGATGTGAAGCATTCCACTGGTAAGATTTCTGTCGAAATCAGTGGAATGGCTTCATTGTATAGTATTTGTTTTTTTGTTTTATGTTTTGTTTTTGGTGTTTAATGGTGGAGAGGATCCAAACAGTGCGTGTTGCACAGTAGATTGACCTAGAATCTCCATGTGCTAGGATTCGATTGAAGAGTAGATGAATTGTAGGGTTGCTGGGCGGCTGAAGACATTATCAGTGAGACCAAGGCCATTGGCAAAATATTTCTCTCTTGGAGTAATAAGGATGGTCTAGCCGAAGAGAGGTTCAATCTGTTAAATGGAAGTCGTGACCTAAAGACTCGTGTCAGGATGACAAGGTCATCGGGTAGATAATGTGGCATTGGACCGACAACATTGGTCTTACCAATCGAGGCATATCGAAGACACAAAAAGGAAGTCACACTGAAGAGTGGTTGGTCCATCGGCGCATCGGTTTGAGTTGATAAGTGTTCGTCGATAGTGAAGAGTCTCGCCAAAGACACTGTATATCGGCATATTGGGAGAATGAACAAGGAGTTCACCGACGAAGGATGTCACACTGATGGTTAAAGCCCATCAGCACGTCAGAAGAAGAGTAAAAGATATCACCGATGAAGTAAGTCTTGCCGATAATAAAAGATGAAGGACAGATCGTTGAGACAGAAGAAGGATTCTCACCGAAGGCTCTAGAAGTAAATTTTGATCAGTTGTGCGTCCTCAGACTGTGCCCTCCTCATCATATTGGTATCAGAGCCTGAAAAGATTTGGGCAGCCATTTAAATTGAGTATTTGCAGGAGTGTTGGTGTTTGGTGCTATCTGTGAATAGCATATGTCAGCAGAAGAGAGTGAAGGAGACGCTAGCATCATGCCTCCAAAGGGGATGACAGCAGAAGTGCTTAAGAAGTTCCAAGAGATGGAAGAGATGATCAAGATTGGAGTCAAGGAGACACTCCAGGCTGAGTTGAAGGCACTGAAGATAGGAAAGAAATCAGATGATGAATCTGATGGAGAGGAAGAAGAAGAACAAGAAGAGGCAGAGATACCGACTAAACAAAAGCAATTCTTGGAAGCCATTAAGGCTATTGGCAAGGACTCTTCAGAGGCTCAGATAGATATCCCATGTTCAGTGGAAAGATGAATGCTAATGAAGTCATGCAATGGATTAAGGCTCTAAACAACTACTTCGAATACAAGGAAGTTCCTAAAAGTAAGAGAGTTAAGTTTGCAAAAACTAAACTCAAAGGTGCTACCCTTACATGGTGGAATTACACCCAAGGAGAGAGGGTAAAGAATGGGAAGAGTATGATCTCTTCGTGGAGAAGAATGCTAGAGAAGATCAAGTGCCAATTCCTTCCATCTGACTATGAGGTGCAGATTTACAGGAAAATGCAGAACCTTAAGCAAAAAGATATGGATGTGGCTACTTACACCGAGGAGTTCCACAAATACACTCTTCATTGTGGGTACATGGAGGATGAAAAAGCCAAGGTAGCAAGGTATCTAAATGGTCTGAGGTTCAATATTCAAGATGATATAAGTTTACTGACCCCTGAAACCATGGAAAAATGCTTTCAAGTAACATTAAGAGTGAAAGAGAAGCTGAAGAGGAAAGGTGAGCAGTAAGGTAGAGGAAGAGGTGGCAGAAATTTCAGAGGTAGAGGCAGTTTTGGAGGAAGAAGCCAAGGAGAGCAAGTTGGGGACTCAAGTAGCAGAGGAGGCTACCGAGGAAGAAGGCCTAATGGAAGAGGTGGGACAAATGGATCAGGTAGAGGATCCAAGTTCTCCAATATGAGATGTTGTAACTGCAATCAGATAGGGCACCCGGCATACAAGTGTCCAGAGAAGGCCTCAACTTCTCATGGTAATGAGAGAAGATCCACTTTGACTCAAGAGGATGCAAGGAGTGTGACATCTCCTGAAGTGAATTTGACATCAGAGATAGGAGAAAATCTGATGATCAAGAGGATGTTGCTCAAAGAACTGGTGCAGACTGAACCGTCACAAAGAAGAGCTTTGTTTAGAGTCAACTGCAAGATCCAAGGTAAGGTTTGTAAAGTTATCATTGACTCTAGTTCTACTGACAATATTATATCTTTGGAAGCAGTAGATAAATTGAAATTAGAAAAGATATCCCATAGCTATCCATATAAGGTCAGTTGGTTAAACAAGGGACAACATATAGTCATCAATGAACAAGCATGGGTAGAATTCAGTATTGGGGGATATAGAGACAAGATTTTGTGTGACATCCTTCCAATGGATGCTTGCCATCTTCTGCTAGGCAGACCATGGCAATTTGACAGAAAGGCTCATCACGATGGGGAAAAGAATGCTTACTCTTTCCAAAAGGATGGTGTAACTTATAGAATACAATCATTGGTAGAAGGGGATCCACAACCTATAGGATCTAGTATAATGATGGTAGGAGAGAAGGAATTCCTTGAAACACTAGAAGAATCAGGTGGAGTAGGTTTTGCTTTGGTTGTGAAACCTAAGGAGAAGAAAAGAGAAAATATGAGAGAAATAGGACCTAGGGATGTCAGAGAACTACTTGAGAGTTATAAGAAAGTAATTGTAGCAGATATACCAGACTCACTACCACCTATTAGAGATATCAGCCATCAAATTGATCTCATACCGGGAGCTATACTTCCTAATAAGGTAGCCTATAAGATGACCCCTCAACAGAATGAGGAGATAGCCAGGCAAGTTCAAGAACTTTTCGACAAGGGGTTAATAAGGAAGAGTTTGAGTCCATGTGCAGTCCCCACTGTTTTGGCACCAAAGAAAGATGGGAAATGGAGATTGTGTACTGAATCCAGGGCAATAAATAGGATAACCATCAGATACAGGTTTCCTATTCCTAGAATTGAAGACCTAATGGATTATTTCGGGGGTTCTACCTATTTCTCTAAGATAGACTTGAAGAGTGGGTACCATCAGATAAGGATAAGAGAAGGGGATGAATGGACAACAACATTCAAAACTAATGAAGGGTTATATGAATGGCTTGTATTGCCTTTTGGTCTGTCTAATTCTCCTAGCACTTTCATGAGGTTAATGAACGAAGTATTGTAGGATTTCATAGGTAAGTTTGTGGTAGTATACCTAGATGACATTTTGATATTTAGTAAAAGTAAAGAAGAGCATTTGAAACACATAGAGATAATCTTGAGGAGGCTGAAAGACCAGAAGCTGTTGATAAACTTGGACAAATGTGATTTCATGAAACAAGAGTTGATCTACTTGGGTTTTGTCATTTCCAAAGGTGATCTGAAGATGGATTTTTCAAAGGTGGAGGCTATTCTGAATTGGCCCACACCTAAGACAACAGGGGAGGTAAGGAGTTTCCATGGTTTGGCCACATTCTATAGGAAATTCATTAAGAACTACAGTGACATCTGTGCACCTATGTTGGAAACCATCAAGGGTGGTTGCAAGGTGAAGTTTGTGTGGACGAGGGAAGCAGATAGGAGCTTTGAGAGTCTGAAACAGAAATTTGCTAAATTCCCTGTCTTAGTACTTCCTGATTTCAATAAGGTTTTTACCATTGAATGTGATGCAAGTGGGCTGGCCATTGGAGTAGTGTTGAGCCAGGAAGGCAGACCAGTAGCCTTTTTTAGTGAGAAATTGAATGAAGCTAAGAGGAAGTACTCCTCTTATGACTTAGAGTTGTATGCTATGGTACAAGCTCTGAAAAAGTGGAGGCATTATTTGCTTCCCAAAGAATTCATTGTGTACACTGACAATCATGCTCTCAATTTTCTGAATGGGCAGGACAAACTCAGCCACAGACATATGAAATGGGTGGAAAGTCTGTAAGCATACACTTTCACCATTAAGCATAAGAAAGGAGTCACAAACAAGGTAGTAGATGCTCTTAGCAGGAGGGTGTTGACAGTCCAAGAAGTGCAGTTGCAAAGCATGGGTATTGAGTCAATCAAGGAATTGTATGGAGAAGACCAGGATTTCAAAGAAATCTACAAGGTATGCAATGAATTTGCTAATACTTTTCATAGTGAGTTTTCAGATTTTACATTGTAGAATGGACTATTGTTTAAAGGATGTCAGTTGTGTATCCCTAAATGCTCAATGAGGGATAATATTGTGAAGGAAAAACATAGTGGTGGTTTAGGTGGACATTTTGGGTTGAATAAGACTTTAGATATGGTAAGGAGATTTTATTTCTGGCCAAGAATGCAGTCTGACATCAAAAAAATTGTTGAAAGTTGCATAGTATGCCAAAGAGTAAAAGGAGTCTCACCAAATGCAAGATTGTATCAACCTTTGCCAATACCCAACATGCCTTGGGAATGTTTGAGTATGGATTTTGTGATGGGGTTACCCAAAACAAGAGCAGGTTGTGACAATGTGTTTGTAGTGGTAGACCGACTCAGCAAGATGGCTCATTTCATTCCTTGCAGGACCACTAATGATGCTAGCTACATTGTAGGTTTGTTCTTTAAAGAAATTGTCAGGATTCATGGGCTACCCTTGAGCATTGTGTCTGATAAGGATAGCAATTTTGTAGGACAGTTTTGGAGGACTTTGTGGAAAATATTAGGTACAAACTTATCTTTTAGCTTAGCCTATCATCCTCAGACTGATGGCCAAACTGAGGTTGTGAATAGGTCATTAGGAAATCTCGTTAGATGCTTAACAAAAGAACATGGCAGTAGTTGGGATGTGATACTCCCACAAGTAGAATATGCTTGTAATGACTCGACAAACAAGAGCACAGGTCTGACTCCTTTTGAAATTGTATATGGCAGTCACCCCAGGGGTATTTTTGAATTGAGAGACGTCCAGAGGTTGGATAAAAGGAGTGGTCATGCTAATGCATTTGCAGAAGCCATGAAAGAAATACACCAATAGGTCAGAGATACTTTACACCAGAATAGTCAGACAACAAAGGCTTGAATGGATCAAAGGAGGAGGGATGTGCAATATCAAGTAGGCGACTTGGTCATGGTTCATCTGAACAAAAATAGGTTGCCAAAAAGAGGCCATAGCAAACTGATGATGCGGAAGATTGGACCTTGTCAGATTCTGGAGAAGTACGGTCCAAATGCTTACAAGATTGAGCTTCCTGATGATATTGCCATTTTACCCACATTCAACATTGCTGATTTTACATTGTACAAAAGTCCTAATACAAGGGAGAATGCAGAAGACCCTATCCAGGAAAATGAAGACTGGCTGAAGCACTTACCTTCTAGGGAGCCACCAAAAATAGAGTACATTTTGGATAGCAGAGAAGCCAGGAAAATAAGGCACAAAACATACTTTAAACATCTAGTTAAGTGGCAAGGGTTTCTAGATTCATAAGCCACATGGATGCTAGAGGAAGACATACAAAAGCAAGGTGGAGATGTACAAGAATTGGTCTCTAAGAGGACTTGAGACATTTTCCTTCTAGGGAGTATGGTGCATGGGCACCATAGTAAAATCTACTATGTTGAAATAAGGCCTATTTTGGCCATGTCATTTTGTTCATGTCTTGTTTTCTAAAAACCTAGGCGTTTTTGTTTTCCATTTCGCAAATAATGGACACATTTTGTAGAATCTGAAAAGATCAACAGGAGTCGGTTGGGATTCAGGGCAGTTGGCCTTCCCTAACCATTGATCTTCCAACTTTGGTTTAATAACAGCATAGAGGAGCAAACGAGGAGAGGTTGAGTAGATTTGAGGATTGTGATTTGGAAAACATCTGAGAAATTAAAAAAACTATGTTCCACTACCTTTGTGTTTTCTTGCTCTTAGATTCAAAGATTTTGTAATTGTGCTTAGTAGATTTTCCTTTCAGTAGTTCGTTGCAGCATGTTGATGTGAAGCATTCCACTGGTAAGATTTCTGTCAAAATCAGTGGAATGGCTTCATTGTACAGTATTTGTTTTTTTTGTTTTATGTTTTGTTTTTGGTGTTCAATGGCGCAGAGGATCTAGACAGTGCGTGTTGCACAATAGATTGACCTAGCATCTCCATGTGCTAGGATTCGGTTGAAGAGTAGATGAATTGTAGGGTTGCTGGGTAGTTGAAGACATTATCGGTGAGACCAAGGCCATCGGCAAAATATTTCTCCCTCGGAGTGATAAGGATGGTCTGGCTGAAGAGAGGTTCAATCTGTTAAATGGAAGTCGTGACCTAAAGACTCACGTTGGGATGACAAGGTCATCGGGTAGATAACGTGACATTGGATCAACAGCATTGGTCTTACCGATCAATGCATATCGGAGACACAAAAAGGAAGTCATGCCGAAGAGTGGTTGGTCCATCGGCGCATCGGTTTGAGTTGATAAGTGTTCGCCGATAGTGAAGAGTCTCGCCGAAGACATCGTATATCGGCATATCGGGAGAATGAAAAAGGAGTTCACTGACGAAGAATGTCACACCGACGGTTGAAGCCCATCAGCGCGTCGGAAGAAGAGTAAAAGATCCCACCAATGAAGTAAGTCTTGCCAATAATAAAAGACGAAGGATAGATCACTGAGACAGAAGAAGGATTCTCACCGAAGGCTCCAGAAGTAAAATTTGATCAGTTGTGCATCCTCAAACTATGCCCTCCTCATCATTACTTCATGATGGTGCTATGTTGCATTTGGAGTTTGGCATGTATTGGTCAGTTATAGGTGCTCATGGATACTTGGAGACTTAGGTGAGGCTAGAGTTCTCTTTTGATTAGAGACACTTATTGAGACAATTACTATTTGGAGGTTTCAGCAGATAGACAGGGGAGCCTTACACTTGGATATGGATGTGAGTTCATCATGGACCTAGAGGAGATTATTCTTGGAGAGAGTCTTTGTGGGTTGGTTTTTCTTGGAGGAGCATTCTCATCCCCCACTCTTGGTCTACTTAGTAGTTTATCATCTATGAGCTATTGCCCATCCTTTTAGATGCATTTTTACTTTATGTTTCATCTTCTCATAGATATGGATCTTGAGCTACAATTATTGGTTCTAGAGGGTTCATTTGAGGGATGTTAACATGGTTATCTCCTTGTTCATATGGTTTGATTTATGATGTTCATTATGAGGAGATTAGGAGATGTGTTTGGGCTTATTCTTGACTATGGAATGTTTATGAGTTTGATCTACCTTGGTTAGAGAGTCTTACATCCATATTGGTTACATGTTACATATGTTCATTTGATCTTATGAGATTGAATGGTTGGGTGTTGTTGAAACTTTTCATTTGGGGCTGTAGAGGAGATCATACTTGACACAACTTAGCACTTTGAGGTCTTTGTAGAAGGACATTATGATTTACAGGTTTTCTCTCTTTGTATTATGGTTACTTCTTTGAAGATCATGTTGATATGGTTGGATTTTGGGAGAGTTATGGTGACATGTTGTGAGAGAGTATGCAATGATTTATCATGCATGTGTGGATCATTGTGATTGTTCCTGATACTACATTGGCTTGTTGATTAGCTACACCTTGGTTTGAGTGTTGATTAATAGACTTGGTATGCCATGGATCTATTTTTAGTTTTAACATTACCCATGCAGTGGGAGTTCCTAGATGTATGTGTTCTTCATTGACAAGTTTTATACATGGAGCTTGTGATTGTAGTATATGGGTTGGATATGTTATTGGCATGAGTTTATTGATGTTGTTGATACTTATGAGGTATGGATAGTTGGATGTATTAGCATATGTTGTGGGTGCTATTTTCAGTCATGTGGATTTTTTATCTTTGACAGCAGCTTGGAGCCTTATGTTATCATTTGGATTTGATGCTTGTGTTCTTTGGATTGGTGCATCTTCACCTTGGCATGCTCCATTTCTTCCATAGGTGGCACGTTGGAGGATGACATGAGTTCTTGCTTGAGATGGTGGTCACTTTGCTTTGTTTCAGGTATCTTGATGGAGCATGAGAGCATGCTGGAGATTCATGTGATTTCATGTTTGCCTATGATGATGTATTTCATTGATTGACCTTGATGCAATGTATACAACAAGTGGGAGAATGTTGGGATATGGTGTTGTACACCATTGCATAATTCGATATATTTTATAATGTTGTAATTAAATAATTATTTAGTTGTGATGCACCTAGGTGGTGTGGTTAGTCATACTATGTAATTATTTGGGTCCACTTTATGTTGTATTAAAACATTGGGATATTATTTGTATTATATGATTAATTGGGAAAATGTAGTACCAATAGTCAAATGTGGGGTCAAGTGGTTTTGTGTTACCCATGGTTTTGGGGCACATGGTTTTCTTAATGTAATATGTGAGATTATATTATAAAAGCAAGCACAATGTTATTATTTTGAGGTTGGCTGGATATTTCATTGTAGGTGTGTTGTGGTTTTTTCCCAAACTAGATGCTTCCTAGTTATCCCTACAAGGTAGCCATCATTGATTAACAGGATTCTCCGACCAGGGGCTAACAGTATAGGAGATAGACCCTATAAATATCTCCTCTCCATCTTTAGGCTCTACAGAACCAAGGGGGGTATTCTCTATTCAACATCCATAAAATATGCATGTGAACCTACTGGAATGTTAACACAAAGTAGATAAATCCTCTCTTATGCAGACCAAAACTGTAAAATAAGTGCAAAGGGGCTAGCTTTGGGCCTATGCTCAATTGTGAGATGGAGGATTTTGGTCCTAAAACTACTTCTAATATCCTAAAAGTTTATATTTGAAGTTTGAATTTATATTTTGTATTTGGATGCAAGATTGGGACCTTGGGTTATAACCTCAATACAAGACTAGACCGGTGCCTATCTCGGGGCTCAGAGTTGATAGACATACACATGTGAATGATTACCATAAACTTGAATCAATAACTAGGTTTCAAGGGGAAATTTTTTAGTGTCTACCTTAGAGATACTTCCCAAGATTGAGTATTTAGTCATTCATACTTAATGATATCCCTGTTGTAGCATACTTTTCCCAATGCTTAACCTAAAACATTTAATTTGTTCCTTGAACAAAGACAAGAGATTAGACATTCAACATAGAAAATCCATGTTTCTGAATCCCAAATAACCCTTAGCTATTTAGATTCAAAAGAAAAGATGCCCACAACTTGGAGACAAACAACCGAACACATGCAACAATGCATTTCTCATATAAAAACAACATGAAACCAACAAAACTATGCATAAAACATTCAACATATGATTCATAAACTCACAAGACACCAAAACAGAGCCACCAGCAAAACTGTACCTTATTATTCCACCAAAATTTGCCCAGTCTTCCCCTTTAAAAAATGAGTGACATAGTTTTGATATACCCAGAACGTGCACCCAACACGAAGTACAATGTCATTTCAAAAAATTTGCCAGATACAGTGCACCATTTGAATGGTGCCTAAAATATTCAATGCTCCAGGGAGAAAGAGGAGGAAAAACAGGTGAACTCGGGAAACACGCAACTAACTGGAGATTTTCTTATTAAAAATGGTAGGTAGCCTATCATTCATCTACCATTAATGGCCAACCTACCCGCGGCTTCTAGAAATGCAGCAGTTTGCATGCTCAGGAAATTTTCCCACCTGGAATGCAGCTGCGAATGCATAGGAAATCCTTCCTATGAAATTTTGAACCAGAGTCATCAATTTCCTCCTCATCGCCAAGATCAACAGCTTCAAATCATGCTAACAAGTCATTGACCAATTAAAACGTGCCACGTAGGTAGCTTTTTCCTTTTTGACTTTTCGCAGCATGAACACATTTTACCATTTTCATCCTTTTACACACTCAATGTTTTGTATATGCAACTGCATATACATACAACTACTCTCAGACACGTGTCACTCCCTGATTGGACCTCCATCGCTGTGCATTTGCAACTTTATTTGCACCTATGGTTGCATGTGCAATTTTATATACATACAATCACCAACATACAAGGGCAAACCCCAAATCTTTATAAAACAATTTGAAATTACCATCGGGTCCAGGCCTTGTATCTAACTCCTTTTATATATCACCTTGTATATTGCACATATAATGCACAATATACAACCAACCGCGGACCCCAATACCTTAATCAGCTAGATTGGAACAACTTTTGAAATTCGGCATTTGTATCAGCCTCATTGTACCTTTTATTGTATAACGCACATACATACAATGTGCAATATACAATCTGCAGACCCCAGCTTAAAATCTGCCATAATCAAATTCTCCTTCACATCCGGGATTGTATGTGCGCTTTGTATTTTGCACTGTATATAACACGTACATACAATCTGGGACATACAACTGTGTGGGCCCCACCACGTTTTTGAAGACCATTGACTTTGACTACTCCCGCTTTGCATATTTCATTATATCCTCCATTGTATGTCTGATTGTATATTGGGTACATACAATCCCAATATATAACCACGAAATTCACCTGCCTGCTTGTACATTTACTTGTATATGCAGTTGTATGTCGCAGATACATACAATGCAAGATACAAGGAAACACATTGACTCTTTAACTTTGCCATTGTATGTATGCCCGCCAGGCCCGATTTGATAATATTTGAAATCCAGGATTGTACATATATCTTTTGTATCTTGCATTGCATCTGTCACATACATACAATCCCCTCGTTGTTCGCCTGTGGGCCCGACCATTGCTCAAACATATTTGAATCCACTTTGAAATCTGGCGTTGCATCTCACCCGCTGTATATCACCTTGTACATTGCATATACAAACCTTTTTTACATACAAGTACGAAATCTGCGATGGAATATACGATGCGCTACCACCTTTTCACACCTGGAAATGTACCCGAATGCCAAGTACAAACCCGATATGCCTACAAAGATGCATACAACTAATTTTTCACTTTCTAAAGCTGATTTAACTCCATTTTTGGGTCCGCCAATGTACATTTGAACCTGTGCACATACATACAACCCGAAACATACAACTGCGGACCCCACCGCTGCATAGAGATTTTTGGACCTACATTTTTTCGATGCGATGGGAAAAGGAGGTAACACAAGGTGAAGGGGGCCGGTCATTCAATGAGATGAAAGGCTTAAGTTACAACATAGATAACTAGGAACCCTCTACAGGAGGCCAATGACACAATAGAAGATACAATGTAGATGGCTGGGGAAATTAGAATTTTGAGGGTTTAAATAAAAAGACCAATAGATTTTCAAGCTCGAAATCCTAACCCTAGGTAGGCACCACCAAGGTGAATGGAGGTTTTGTGAGAGGCTGTCATTGTATTGATCTCTCTCCTGTAAGTGCAGATTGTGAAGCATGGCAGGTGATGTGTGGATTCATGCTTGTACACATGGAGGTTGCATTGGAGGTGCTTGATGGATTCAGGGGTATTCATGGAGGCTCAAATATTGTATTGTAATGTTTCATTGCTAAATAATACATGTGAGCATGGATGCTTTTGGAGGCTGGGTTTTTCCCTGAAAAGGGTTTTCCCAGGGTATATCTTGTGTTCCCTTGTTGCTTGTTCATTGATCTTTTGCATTATGGTTGTTTCTGCATCTTGTTTCTCCTATTGGGTTATGTGGAATTGGTTCAATTAGACCTGCAAATTCCTAACACCACCAAGACCTGTGATGTCATTGACCACTTCATTCACCCAGACCATATATCTAGCAATGTCTTCATTCTTTGTCATCTTTAGGGTCTCAAATTTTCTTTTGAAGATTTGCATCTTTACTTGTACTTTCTAATCTCCTTCATAAATGGTTTCAATTTTATTCCAAACTTCTTTAGTAGAACTGCAACTCATTACCTTTGATAGTTCTAAATCACCTAATCCACTCATAATAGAAACCTTTTCCTTGTCATTGTTATCATATTCCTTAACTTCATCTGGATCTATAGGACTAGTAGCAAGAGTTGTGTAACTAGTCTTGATAGAGTCCCAAACTCCACACCCTAGAGAATTGATATAGGATTCCCTCCTTAGCTTCCAAAAAGCATAAGTTTTTCCATCAAACCTAGGTATCTTGCTAGATCCATTATGTGCCATCCCAGACCTTCCTCAAGTGATTAAGCTTCCTTTAGAGGAACTTGGCTCTGATACCAATTGTTGAACACACCAGGATACTAAGAGGGTGGATGAATCAGTATCTAAACAAACTTTGAATCCTCTAAAGTAGATTAAAACTTAATCATTACGGTATTAACACAAACATGAAAGATCAACACAATGCACATGAACACATAACACTAGATATACATGGAAAACCCAAGAAGGAAAAAACTATGGTGAGGATTAACTCACAATATATGAAGCTCAAATAACAACTTTGTTTTAGGGCTATAACCCAAGGAAGCGACAACTCCCTGCTGACTTTGTTTTAGGGCTACAACCCAAGGAAGCTACTACTCCCTGAAAACTTTGCTTTAGGGTCACTCCCAAGGAAGCTACAACTCCCTGCAGACTTTGTTTTAGGGCTACAGCCCAAGGAAGAAACTACTCCCTTATATGAGAACAAACTTAGAAAGATTACAGTATGACAGTCCTTGTACTGCCTAAAAACTGACATTGAAGTTCACACCTTTGATGATTGCAATTCTACTTCTTTTGATAATTGGATCAATTAGGCACACTCTTCAATTCTTTCCTGTCACATAAATTTCTTCAAGATAAATCAAGATAGCTTCTTACATAGTTTCTATTTCTCCTTTAGTCACACATCATAATGCATTCATTCTGCTCATTTTCTTGTTTTCTAACCTTATCACTCACATTGAAATCACACCTCGCCTAACTCAATTTGATTTACAATTTATACATGATATTACATTGATTACATTGCTTGTTGGCCAGAGACAACATGAAAAATACATTTACAAGTCATCCAAACTACACACAACATGAAATGTGTAGAGGACAAGCCTTAAACAAGACTACACGCTACACCACTTGTTAGTAATTGCATTGTTTTGGCAGTCTATTTTTCAATAGTAATATATTGTTCTATAATATTGTATTATAGTTTTTTCATTACTAATTCTATTTTCCAACAGAAGAAGATTTTGTTGAGAATTGATATCAATTTAACTCTAAAAGGACATACATGATAAAAATTTCACCTAAATTAATTTTCTTCTAATTGTGACCAAATTCTTTTGTTATCAAATTTGTGAGGACTCTTTTTCTTGATTACGAATTTGTGAAATCTTAAGATGAGTTATTTAATCATTCATGTGTTTACAACTATGATTTTTTTTATCATCTCTAGAAAGAATAAGTCATGGGAGAGGGGTGCCTTGAGCTAGGAGGAGCCAAAAAAAATCCCTCAAACCCTAAGAGAAAAAGACTTATGAGACAACAGTAGAGTGAATTTTTGAAATTACAATAAAGCTAGAAGAAGGTTTGTATATGTACCTACCTTCGAAATGTATAGAAGACAAAGGCACATATGTTTTGGAAGGTCATATCAAGAACATGGCTACATTACCTAGATTAATCTACATGGCATGATTTACTTCTCAAATGTATGATCATGTATCATATCCATTTTTTGTTTCTAATCATTTGTCAAATTGTTTTATCTAGTAAATAGCCAAATCAATCTTCTATAGGCTTAAAATAGATAAACATATATAATCTCTCTCTAATTACTCCATGAATTATTTCTCAACTATATGATTACATAACTATATCCATTCTTTTGTTTTGAATCATTTGTCACAACCTTTTTGTTAGTAAACAGCTAAATCAAACTTCTATTGACTTAAAAATAGATAAAAATATAATTTCTCCTCAATTATTCCATGACTTAGTTCTTAACTCTATGATCTCATATTTATATCCATTTTTTTTTCTAATCATTTGTCACAATGTTTCAGTTATTAAATAGCCAAGTCAAACTTCTATTAACTTAATATAGACAAACATCTAATATCTCTTCAATTACTCTAATTACTTAAGTATTTTATCTAAATCTATGTTGTTATTAATAATATTTAATCATTTTAGATTACTATAGGAGGAATAGATACAGTGTGAGAAGTATTTATTTTTCCTTAGTATTGTTATAATTCATATTTAAAAACCTCATGTGATAGTATACATGTGTATACAAAACAAGTGCATAAATTATATAATTTTTATTTTTTCTTCGTAATCAAAATTTTAACTTCAACATATTTTATTAAGCTTATGATAAGAATTTATGTTCGCTAATTTGATTCCAAATAAATGTGATTTATACTTGTAAACTTAGGGTATTCTCCTTGATATTAACATTCATAGTCCAAATACACTATAAGGTAAACTT
Organism: Cunninghamia lanceolata; assembly: GCA_027924645.1. Taxonomy (NCBI): domain Eukaryota; kingdom Viridiplantae; phylum Streptophyta; class Pinopsida; order Cupressales; family Cupressaceae; genus Cunninghamia; species Cunninghamia lanceolata. Next base: position 2,397,313 of record BSBN01001054.1, read on the forward strand.
TTCTTAAAAAATTACATGTAAGTTTATATTTGTAATAAAAATAAATGTTCTCCCTACAATTTACCTAGGATAAAAACTAAAAAATAATAAAGGACTAGTATTTAGAGTTGACACAAATAATAGATAATGTAATAAATACTATAATGAATGTAGGAATAAAATAAAATAAATAAAATATACTTAGCTCTTAATCTAACAAGAGAATGACTCACAAATGTCACAAAACAATTCATCACTATAGTAAGATATCTTCACTTGTTAGATGATGACCTCAAAACAATAAATTTTCTATTGAATCTTAGTTTCAAGGTCGTGTCTATGAATATAATCTCTATGCATGTAGAAGTGAATTATATTTCTATAGAAGTGATCCTAACATGTGGATCTAGACTTCTCCTACAAAAATGATTTGACTAACTTTTGGTGACTACAAAAGGTCCACCTCAATTTTATACACTTGTATCTAGGGAACGGTGTCAATGGACACCTTTTTGGAACTTACTGGACAAGGATTTATTAACCTTTAGTCAAGCCCCTAGGTGGAATGATTTGATGAAAATGGACAAAGATCAAAGACAAAAGGAAACCATGCAATATGCTCCTAGGATGCTCATGCAATGCTAATGTCAAAGAACTATGGTTCCCATATATGCATGCATCTTCTATGTTCTCCTAGATACTAAATCATTTAAATGAATTAGGGTTAATCTTTAAATACACCACCCTAGAGTGTAATTTGGAATAATTCATGCTTTAGCTGACTAATAATGCCTAGTAAGGGAGAGAAACATGGGCCCACTTTAATAAATTCAAATTTAAAATTTTGAGGTTCAAATTTGTGCACATGAAACTAACATGGGTCAATACCACAGTTGTGAAACTAAACCAAGGTGGAAAATGGCTAAATGTAGAACTAGATTTGGATCGTGGGGTTGAGTGATGATGGAGACATGCTAGGATAAGGTTTATTGCTAAATTATAAGAAAAAAATATGATAACTTCACACTTGTCAATGCATAAAGGATATAACCTAGTTGTCATGGGTCCAAAACATAAGTGAGTATTACATGGGTATGTGATTTTCACCATTAAATTTTATCCCCAAATTAGCTTGCATGTAAAATACTATGAGAATGCATGTTAAAGTAAACCAAATAGTTAACATGGAAACTAAATGTTTCAAACACTAAAAGGGATATGGATGTGGATGTTGATCATTTGTTCTCTCCTCTCCATGAATGCTCCATCATAATAACCTACAAGCATAGAAGAAAATCTCTAATGAGTAGCATCTAGGTCAAGAATTTAAGTATAAGCATATCAAAAAGTACTAAAATTGTCTACAAACAAAAAATTACAAGGAATAGGGTAAGAGATTCTATCTAAGTGGAAAGTAGTAGGAATCTAACTAAGTAGAAATGTATAAGTACTCTGACCAGGTAAAAAATATTTAAGGACCCCAACCATGTGGATAATATTTTATTGTTTTAGACAAAGTGATGAGAGTTATGAATGCATGCAAAAATATAACTTATTGATAAAAAATGGTGATGAAGCTATCTTTGGTACCACAAAATAATCATGTAAATTTCATAAATACATTACTTCAATCATAATCATGAAGGAAAACTAGTGATAATATATGCCCCCTCAAACTACTTGCATAAAAGGGATCTAAGGAATTAGAGGTAAGTGAAAAATACAGCATTGCATAAAGCACAACAAGCATGCAATAAATTTCAATAATACCATAGTGTGGAGACTAAATAATATATATCCTAAAACAAGAAGAGATAATCATGTAACCACATAAAATAAAAAGTGATAAGCTACCCCAATGTTTCTCCTAATGGTAAGGAAACACAAGTAGAAACCTATGAAGATAAATATTGTAATTATAGTGTAACATGTCATGTGAGATGTAAACATGTATGAACATTTAAAATAGCCAAATATGAACATATCCACTAAGGTGTGAGCATGAAGTACATGGGATAATGCTAGGAAAAAGGTCACCTAAGGTGAAAGGAATACTAATGAATAACATGCATAAGTAGAAAAATGGGGAATAAGTAGAAAAATGGGGAATAGGTAAAGGATAGTTGGAGGATGAGTCTTAAACAACCAATAACTACCCCTTATAACACTACATCACTATAATATGCATAAATCAAGACCCATTGGGCTATAATTGATAATAATTGTAATGCACATGAATAATATTAACTTGATCTTTCACTCATTTCCTCTTTAGAGTAGATAAACCTTGAAAGCACATATTCCAGCCTAAGAAGTTGTAATGAAGGGTCATAACCAATTAGTATTAATGTTACCTCATAATTCTTCTTTAGCATTTGCATTCTTAGGAGTAGCCTAGAGAACCAAATCACCATGCTAAAAATCTCTTTGAATAATGCATTTATTATATGTTTTCTTTAATCATAATTGATATGCACAAAGATTGTCTAGTGCTTCAACTCTTCTCTCATCAAGTTTTCAAGGTCATGTAATTTGTTCTTTGTATGTAGTATCATCAATAATTTTATGAAGAGAAACATGCAAAGACAAAATCTCTAGCTTAAGGGGCATAATGTCTTTAGTGTTGTGGCTTCCACAACACACCCCTACCTTCTTAAAGTTGGAGACACTCTTTTTAGTCCTTATTTCAATTTTTATTTTTGTGTACTTGCGGTTGAGTCTAGTTAACAACATTTCACTGTCTTTAGATTTTGCCATTATTGGGTCTAAGACTTCTGGATTTGGCTATTCGAATGCTCTTGATACATAATTTTGATATTCATGACATTGTAAAGGAACCCAAAAATTAATAATGACTAAAATCCTCTTAATTTTTAGAGTCTAAACTTGTTTCTTTTAAAATTTGGACTTCACCTATGATTTTATAGATTACAAGTTGTAAGTTAGAGTCCAAACCCCGAAATCCTACTATTGGGACTTGCTATTTTCTCAGGTTTTAGATGTCATTGTATTACAAATTTTTTATCCTAACACCTTATGTCTGGTCATGATTTAAGGTTTGGGGTTTGGCTTATAATCTATCTTTGACCTCCTCCGCTGGTTCCAGGATTTTAAGTTGTGTTTTATCCCCCTATTGGTCATGAGGCTACCGGCCACATGGTTTGACATTACCGGCCCAAGCATCTTTATTGTTTTTTAATCCTATTGGTGTCTACCTTCGAAAATTGTAGAACAGAATTGTCACTTGCATATTTACCTTTGATTGGGTCATGTCCCTCGCATTCCCATTGCAAGCCTTTTATTTTTAGGGTGTGACCATGTGTGAAGTTTCCACATGTCCGATGCTATATGTTACTAAAAATTGCCTAAAGCTTTTAAAAAATTTAATAAAAATGCTATCTTTTTTCAGGTGTATCCTTCTGACATGTATCATCTTCTAATTTGTTCCAATCGCGTTAGTTTCCTCTCGTGCAACTTTGTTTTGTCTTAATATTTTAATAGCTGCAACGTTACTCCCTCAACATTATTTTTTTGTGGTCCCTACCAAGGCGTGACCTTTTCTAATAAGTGGCTCTTCTGTATTGGATGAGAATATTCTAATGATTATGTCAAAAATATGGTGGCCCATTATCAGGCCATGTGGCGAAATCCTGACGATGCGCATAGGAGGCACCTATTTCGCAGCCTCTAATTTGATCGGCATCAGGAGGGTGCGATAGTACGATGGGTTTACACCTACTCACCTTAGGTAAGCATGATCATTCACTGACTGTGTTTTAATCTTGAAGACTACAGATGATCCAATCGTTAGCACGTCGTGCAGGCTCATTGCTTCTCCTTAAGATTAAGGTTGTGACACTGCGATATGATGACATGTGTTCACTTTGAAGATCATAATCAATGGTGGTGTTCCCAGTTTGATCAATGGTCAATATTCGATTGAAATGATTATTCATGGCATGCGAGCACTATCTCTACCCATTCAAACAATTAATGTGGAGATTGAGAGAATTAATAGGATTTTTTTGCCTTAATTGAGGTTCATCATGCAATTTTGAGCAAGTGAAGACCTTCTATGAATTGAAGAAAATTGCAAGTGGTCATTTGGTGGATTTGCGTCTTCAAATTTGGTGTTGTAAGTCGGTATGTTAAGCATTGCCTACTCTACAATCTGCATATAGTTTATTAGGGATTTCCAAAGTAGTAATCGTAAAATCTTGGTTTGAAATTGGCTTGTAAGCCCTAGAAAACCCTAGTTCAAGATAGTTCACTTTGCTATTATTAACCATGGGTCCAAAAGAAAGTCGTGGGCATAGTATCAAAAGAGCTTAACCTTAGACATCATAGAACAACTCCCAAGTTCATCAAAAAGGTATACAAGCCCAGGGCACATGGGGATTAATTAGCAGAATGTATGACTTCCAAGAATGTGTCAAGGATACAATTCTACCTAAAGGAGGGTGGGAATTATTTGAATTTGGCTATTACCGTAGAAATTTAGAAAGACCTATTTCACATTTGTGGGACTTAGATTTAGGGAGGTTGGCTGTCCCTAATGTATTTGTTAATGTGGACATGGTTCATGCTATATGTAGGAATCACTGTCCTTGTACTAGAACTTTGTCCAATAGTGCTAGTAAAATATTGTTCAATTTGAGTAGGAAATTGTTGATAGAAGTCTTTAACTTGTGCCCTTTTGCAAGTGTTAAGATTGATATTGAAGAGTTGAACAGGGATTATAATAGAAATAGGAATACAAAAAATATAAGTTGCCTCTTCACAGGCATAGACATTTGGGAAAGCCTCTGAGGATTAGTGAGAATGAGGTTGAGCCCTTTATAATAGAATTGTTTGAGGATTACTTTATTATGAAATATTTTACTCTCTGCCAAGTGTTTGGACTAGATTTTGATCCTAAAATACCAAAGCATTTGTTAGTAATGATCATAGACATACACAATAACTTTTAGTTCAAGAGATTGGTTTTTCTCATATCTAGCCAAAGAGCTTCATAATGAGCTACTGGCATACAAGACAGTAGGGCATGCTCCTACCTTCAAAAGGTATTCTATGTTATTCCATATATTGTGACATTATGGAAGGAAGCAGTGGGGTGAAGAATTGCAGATACAACACAGGACTAAAGATGAGGAACCCATGCCAATTCAGAGAAGAGTTCGCTCATGGGATTCTTATTATGAGAATGCTAATTATTTGGTTATTGAGGAGCATTTTTCTCAAACAATATTGGGAATGTTAGGTTGTGATAAACTAAGATTGTCTAAGGAAATTATGGATTTCTTAAGGCCTCTACAAAGAACACCTGATGGATTTAGAGATCATAATTGGGGTGATTGGTTCTTGTATTCTAATGTGACAATAATCAAAGTTTATGGGGTAAATGTTAAGCCCCACGTGTTGCCCAAAAATGTACCCAATAGGATTGCATTCCTGGAAATTATGGGGCAGTTGAATGAGTCTAACAAATTTCATTTGAGAAACAGTAGGAAGGGTTCTTTTCTTCCCTCACTAATCAAATTTCTTGGTTTCCAAATTAATGCAAAGGAGGGCTTAGAGGCTTGTGGAGCTAAGTTGCTAGCATACAGACTGAAATTTATAGAACACAGAAACTATGATCTTGAGCATTTCATTGATAAGTCAAGGAGAGACAAGTAGAGATCTAGGTTTGGGCACTGCTATGAAGACCAAGAAGACTTACTTAGAAGTTGCAGTTCTGAAGAGGAAATGAAATGGAGAAGAGACACTTGGAGCCTTATTCTCATTGGAGAAAGGCAGAGGAAATTAGAAAATCTGGCATACCCTGGATCCTTCACGGATATAAATGATCCTATTCTTAGGATGAAAATGTTGATGGAACATGTAGAGAAACTCAAAAATGTTCCCAAGAAGAAGCCTGCTAAACCACAGTCTCCTGTGAAGCAAAAACCACCAAAGGAAGAGGCTGAGAGGTCTAACCATTCTTAGATTGAGGAAAACATGAGGGAAGCAAGGGAGTCTCTCCCTATCCTTGAACCCACTAATATGAACCAACCTCTGGTTGAATATTCTCTAACAAAAGAAATGGGCAAAACTCAAATTGACTTGGAGGAGATTTAACAAGTGTTGAGATCTCCCTTAAGAAATGAAGTTGTTATAGCTCCTCCAACTAGGACCCTGTTAAGTGCTTAGGAGAGCACTACAGTTGTGCAGAATGTAAGAGCTTTGGCCTATAGGGAGTTCATTTCTGATGATGAATTTGTGAAATCCAAGGAATTCAAAGCCCTGATAATGCAAAAGAAGTCATAAATGTACTTGAAGAAGCTAAATGAGAAGTGGGGCAAAGTGGATAATAAGAATAAGGAAGAAGTAGCTCAGAGAGTCCTGAAGGAAGTGAATATGGATATTAGTAATATCACTCTTGAGGAAGGCAAGAAATTGGTATAAGAAAGTGGTTTCTTATTACTGCCAACATGGGATATCTCCTCTGCCATTGCAATGAATACCATCAAGAGGCATGATGACAATGACAATGAGGCTATAACTAAGGAACGAGCTAAGGAATTGTTTGGATCAGGATTCAGTGCAAATCATGAAGCCTTGGCCATTTGGGCCATGGATCCAAGTGATAGAAAACCTCAGGTAGCCAAATATCTAAATGAACTTACAAGAAAATTAATTGTTAGAAGATTGGCAGATACAACAACTCCTCAAGTTACATATCTGGCAGTTGCTATAGCCAAATTTAGTGAGGCTGCATCCAGGTAGTAGCAAGCATAATTGAATCAATTGAGGGAAGACTATGTAAAACTATTGTAGGAGTACAACAAAATTAAGGTTTTTGTGCTCCCCATGGGAATTGAAGCAACTTCACTTGCTTCTTCTTCTAGGCCCAAAAGTTCATTTAGATAAGAAGGGGTTTCTATTTCCATTACTGAGTTGCAGGAGAAACTCAAAAATGAACACAAGGGTGAGCAAATAGATCTGATCAAGGGTTTCCTAGAACACCAAATGAATAAAGTGTTGAACAAGGTTGATGATGCATGGGTCTGCTACGGTAACCTAAAAAGAGCATTTGAAGACTATGTATCAAATGAGTCAACATTGAGGGAAATCATAGTTGCTCGGGTTCCTCATGTAGATGTGATGAATCACATTTACAACTCTACCATTGTGGATCCTAACATACCAGATGGACTGGCTAGTACTCACAAAGTCAATGGACTTCTAAAAGAGGTGTCTACTTTTTGTTGGAATAAGGTTTGTCATTGATGTCAAACGGTCATATGTTGTTTGAGTTAATTGATGATGGTTCATGTTTTAGGAGTTGCATAGTGTGACAAAGTTTGCCATTGATGGTTTGGTTGTGTTATGATGATATTCATGTTCTTGATTTGAAGAAGGTTTGATTTTCCATCTTCAAGAGTTGTTGCTTCATGATGCTCATGCTCTCATTTCAGGAGTTTCAGGTGTTCATACTGTTTAGGGTCTACATTATTTTCTATGTCAAAAGGTTGTTCATAATGTTCAAATGACCTCCATTGATTTGATGGAACAAGACTTCATAAAAGGCAAGGTTTGGTTGTTGTTTGAATTTGTCATCTCTCATGTTTCACAAGACTTGTCTTGTCATTGTTTGTGTCAGCTGGTTTGATAATGTTGGATTGTATGTGATGTTGCATAATAAGACTTGAGATACATTGAGATGCAAGGAGTTGCTATGTTCTCTTGGGAAGGTTGGTATGATTGAAGGAGTTGCTATGTTGTCTTGGAAGGTTGACATGACAAAAGGATTGGATGACATTGATGTCAAGTAATAGAATTGGTGTGTCAAAAGAAAAGTGTCAAAATTTTCAAGAAGTTATTGTGTTCTCTTACTTCCTTGATGTCAAAATGTGGCTTCATTTCAAAGGTGGTATGTTGTGAACATTCATGGTGTATGGTGGCTTCTTTTCAACAAGTTCTACATTTCTTTTTATCTCTGATTATCAGTGACTGTATCTTATGCATGGCAGAGGGAAATGGTGATATGATTTTTGGTCCTTCATATCTCATTAACTAAGGTTTCAAATTCTAAAGAGATCTCTAATGATTTAAGGGTTCATGTTATTCAAGATTGTCTTCTGCTCTCTGCTATAGAAGGGATGTGGTTTAGAGATATGCTTCAAGAGTAATGTGCTTTGCAATTTTAGATTACATTGCCTAAGTTTCTAAAGACAAGTCCTAAACCTAAAATCCTAGTCTCTATCAAAACCTAGTGCAAACATCTCTTAAGTTCCTGTCATACCCTTAATGCAGTTTTGTTTTAATAGTTCATTGACTTGTTATCACAGATCACTTTACTTAAGTTAACCTGCTAAAGGGGTCCTTATTCATATTTTTGACTGGCCCCATTGACCCCCTTTACCATCAGTAACAGTCTTCTTCTATGTACGTGGGTGCCAAACCATTGATCGACAGTGAGGTTTAAAAGTTTCAAAGGCCAATCAATGGCCATCATTCAAACTTGAGACCCCGACCTCTGTGATTTGTCTTTGACGGTCATTAGAATGTCTATCTGCATGACTGCATAGGATTTTATTTTTAAAGGATTTTTGTAGCTGGTTTAAAAGGCAGATTTGTTTGGGATTTAAAAGTTTTTTTGGGGATATTTTTTTCTATTTTTAAAATGGAAGTGGGCCTCTCTTTTTTGAGCATTAAAGACTAAAAAGGAAGGATAGTTTTTAAGAAAGAATATGAAGAGGTTTTTTTAAGGAATGTGAGGGGCAGATATTAAAGAAAAGAATGCTTTTATGAAGAGATGGATATGAATGTAGCGTGGAGATTTAATTGCAGCAGGTTGTTTGCAGAGAAGATGGACAGATGATAGATTGTTCTGACCAAGGAGATTTTGTGCAGTGAATAATTTTTTAAGACATTATTTTTGTTTATGGGGACCAAATATAGAATTATTTTTTATTCTTGAAATGGTGAATATGCAGAGAGAAGAGAAATATGAAAATTTTTTCTTTATTTTATTTTATTGGAGGTGAATGGATTTTTGAAGATGATTTACGTAGAGAAAATGAAAATGCGGAGTGACTTTTAATAAAAGAGGTGGTTTTATTTTTGAAAATGGGAGATGGAATATGGAGAGAAGAGGGGAATGAAAGGTCATTTCATTTATAATGATATTGTAGGTGCATTGTGATTTTTTGATTTTGAGGACTAATATGCAGCATTGAAGACATATTTTTGTGAGGTTTTGTTGAAAAGAAAATGCAGGTGAATCAGACCTAATTGCAAGGATGAATGTTTTGTCTAAAGTTTGAGAGATATATGAGTTGATGTTGCAGGTGATTCAAGAATAGTAAGAGGTTATTATGGAGCAGATATATAGAGCAATTGATTTCATGATTGTGAGGGAGAATGATATGTTGTTATGAGCTTTGTATTGAAACAGAGAAACCCTCTGTACCCTTTATGTTTTTCTGAGATTGTACATTTTGCAAGTGAGGCACATATTTAGCTAGTGAGGCTTGCTTGGTCAGTGAGACATGTTTGTAGCCAGTGAGGCTTGCTTGGTCAGTGAGACCTATTTGTAGCCAATGAGGCTTGAATGTAACCAGTGAGGTTTTTGATTTTCCAGTGAGGCATAATAAAGTGGAAGGATTATGTTGGGAATTAAGGTGTCTCAACCTTTGCAAATTCCTAGCATTGTTTATTTAATTATATATTTATTTATTGCCTAATGTTGTAATTACTTGCACATTTAGTTTGGTCACTTAGTTGAGGTGGCACGGTGACATGTCATCTTACTTGGAATGTGACTTGGATGGTCAAGTCAAACCTACATGGATTTGGGCATCCCATTTGAGGTCACACTATTATGCCATGTGTCGGCATCTTGTGGTGTGTGGAAGAGGATATTCCATATAACAGGATCTATGACACGTAAGAGCCAAGTTTGGAGATCCCTATGACAAGTAAGGACAAGTGTCGGTGAGTATCTTTACATGAGGGAAAGGCATCTTTGGGTGCCCAAGTTGGGCTATGACATGTTGTAAGAGGAATATGTTATATTTAGCATTGTATGAAGGATTCTCTTACAAAATATAATGTTGTTATGTTGGGAAAATCTATGACACCTGTAAGATGCGTAAGAGCATCTGTCATAGTCTATTTTTTAGCCTTGGAGTGCTCCATGTTGGGAAAGTCAAATCTACCATGTATGATAGATGCAAGGGATGTATTTGTAGCAAGGACAAGTGTCCTTTGATGTGGGATAATGGCCATGTGGCCAAGGTGGATGCCTATCCCAAGATGCTTCCAAAATATGCCTTGTAATCTCTATATATTGCATAGTTTAGAGTTGTACTTACATAGTGTTTTTACAGGTACTGTTATGCTACCGGAATAACTCTAGATTTGACATTTGAAGACTCTCAGAAGAACTTGCATTGCAAGTGTATTGTAAAATGTAACTATTTCAGATAATACATTGTGCAGGTTTTAGAGTGTGGCAATTTTTCACCTGAAAAGGTTTTCCCCACGATACATCTTGTGTCTACTTCTCTCTGTCTACATTCTTGTATTGTGTTTTCTGCTGTAATATCTCTAATATAAGTCTAATATTGCTGCAATTGTAAGGGTTAAAATGAATTTGCGTACCTCTACCCTCATTAGATTAGTTTAGGAAGCGATTTTCACACACCTATCTTCCTTTCAGTTGGTATCAGAGCTTGGCCAGTTTTGGTCCTAGCTGCTGGGTAGGGGTTTTTTCTACTAATCTTAGATTGAGTGGGAATCTGTGTAGAGTATTCTATAATCTTTTTGCAGGAAGGAGATGGTAGGCACATTTGGAAGAATAGAGATTGAAAAGTTTAATGGCGGCAATTTTGAGTTGTGGAAACTCAAAATGGAAGACATGCTCATTGATAGAGACCTATGGGAAGTAATTTCTGGTGTAAAACTAGCGGTAATGTCACAAGATGATTGGGATCTCAAAGATTGTAAAGCCAAGGGTCTTGTGAGACTCTGTTTGGCTGATTTTGTCCTGTTAAATGTTCATGAAGAGAAAACTGCAAAGGAGTTGTGGAAGAAACTTGGTGATGTTTATTAAGCTAAGTCCCTGGTAAACAAGTTATTCCTATGAAGAAGCTATATTCTCTAAGGATGGAAGATGGAGGATCTATTGCTGATCATATGAATGCATTTAACATGTTAGTTGCACAATTGACATCCATTAGTGTGAAGATGGAGGAGGAGGATCGATGTATGATCCTGCTTTGTTCTTTACCAGATTCATGGGATCATCTTGTTATGGCCATTGGGAGTACCACATCCACTTTCAAAATGGATGAAGTGGTGTCTTCACTGTTATCTGAAGAGATGCCAAGAAAGTTATCCGAGTTAGCGAAAGACGCTTTTACAGTTCATGGAAGACCCAAGGAGAAAGGGAAAAAGAAAGACAAGAAAGTTGAGAAGGGTAGATCCAAATCTCATGGGAGATCCAAATCCCCTGGAAAGTCCAAGGCATTGTGTTGGAACTGTGGGAAAATTACGTATTTCCAAAAGGAATGCAAAGAGGAGAAAAAGAAGAAAAAGAAGAATGTCCCAGATTCAGATTTTGACAAGTCACAAGATGATGGTGATGCCCTCATTGCAAGCTTGGCCACCCATGCATCTGATGATGTGTGGCTAATTGATTCTGGTGCCTCTTTCCACATGACCTCGCATCGAGATTGGTTTACAAAGTATGAAGAGTTCGATGGTGGAAGAGTGTACCTAGGTGACGATTCTCATCTAAAGATAGTTGGCCATGGAAGAGTCACAATCTGATTCCTTGATGGACAAGTGAAGGGGATCTCTGGGGTTATGCACATCCGAAGCTTGGCATGGAACCTACTTTATGTAAGTAAATTTAATGATGCAAGTGTGCAAGTTGTCTTCTCAAAAGAAGGATGCAAGATGACTAGAGGAGCTATGGTGCTTGCAAAGGGTACTCAGAGAGGTACTTTGTTTCAGCTAGAGGCATGCATTTCACAATGCAATAGTTCTTCTGACTTGAAGAAAAGAGCTGCAGTCACTTCATCCCCACCATTGGAACCAGCAACTAAAAGATCTGTTGTATCAAATTCTGATGGTAGTGCATTTTGGGTACCTAAGGATGCTCATGCTTTGGAAGTTAAGCTTCCTGCTAAGAAGATAATGTTATAGCATAAGAGACTTGGCCACATTGGTGAGAAGGGTCTTAGAACCCTGAAAAATAAAAACCTCATTAAGGGGTTAGATGATTGTAATCTCGATTTCAACTTTTGTGAACATTGTATATATGGAAAGCAAAACCGTGTTTAATTTTACTCGAGTTCTCATAAGTCTTCTGGTGTATTGGAACTTATTCATTCTGATGTGTTTAGTCTAGTTAATGTTCCTTCGATCTCTAAATCTGTATATTTTGTATCTTTCATAGATGATTATAGTAGAAGGACATGGATTTATTTTCTCAGAAGCAAATCTGAAGTCTTTAGTCAATTCAAAGAGTTTAATCTTTTGTTGAGAATCAAACTAGTAAAAAGATTAAGTGTTTGAGAACTAACAACGGTGGTGAGTTCTGTTCCACAGAATTCAATAAGTTCTACAAAGAACATGGGATTGAAAGACATAAGACAACTCCATACACCCTGTAGCAAAATGGAGTTGTAGAGAGGATGAACAGGACACTGATGGAGAAGGCTAGGAGTATGCTTAGCAGAGCTGGCCTAGAACAAAAGTTTTGGGTTGAAGCTATTGCCATTGCTTGCTACCTGGTAAATAGGTCTCCTACATCAACTCTTGTTGGTAAGACACCCATGGAGGTGTGGTCTGGTAAGAAGCCTTCAATAAGACATCTTCGTGTTTTTGGTTGTGAGTCATATGCTCATGTGCCTAGGGAGAAGAGGTCAAAATTGGAGAACAAGGCTGTTATGTGTATCTTCATTGACTATGGTGTTGGTGTGAAAGGATACAAGATTTGGGATCTTGTGGCTGAAAAAGTGTTGTATAGCAGAAGTGTTATTTTCATAGAGCTAACACCTTCTTCCATTGTTCTATAGCCAGAAGAGAAAGAAAAGAAAGAGGATGTGGTTCAGTTTCCCACTACCCCTGAGAAAACTAAACCAAAAGACCCTGTTGGACCTGATGATGAGGAGAGTTCTTGCAGCTCTGAAAGTTTAGAAGAAGAAGTAGAACATCCACCTCAGCCTTTGGGGATGTCCACATGAAACACGAAGCAACCTGAGAGGTTTGGTTATACATTGCTTGATTCTAGTTGTGCTTTTGCTTTGCTTACAAATTTTGATAAGCCTAGAACTATCAGGAGGCCATGGAAGATGAGATGGCTTCTTTGGAAAAGAATAAAACTTGGGACTTGGTACCTTTTCCTAATGGATGGAAACCTGTTGGATACAAATGGATTTTCAAGAAGAAATTTGGTTTAGATGGCAGTGTTGAGAAGTATAAGGCTAGATTGGTTACGAAGGGGTATTCACAAGTGGAGGGAATTGATTATGGTGAAATTTTCTCTCACGTTGCAAAGATGACATCTATTCGGTTCTAGTTATCTCTTGCAGTTGCTTATGATTTAGAAGTGGAACAAATGGATGTGAAGATGACTTTCCTTCATGGTGACTTGGAGGAAGAGATTTATATGTCACGGCCAGAGCATTACATAGAAAAAGGTAAAGAAAATTTGGTTTGTAAGTTAAAGAAGTCTTTGTATGGTTTGAAGCAATCTCCTAGGATGTGGTACATGAAATTTGATGCCTTTGTGTTGTCAATTAGATTTCTAAGGTCGAAATCAGATCATTGTGTGTATTACAAATTTGACAATGATCGCATTCTCATTATTGCATTGTATGTTGATGATATGTTGTTAATTGGGAATAGTAAGAATATGATTTCTAATTTGAAGTCTCAGTTGTCAGCACAGTTTGAGATGAAAAACTTAGGGGCAGCCAAGTACATCCTGGGAATGGACATTAGAAGAGACAGAGCAAATAGAAAACTTTGGTTAAGCCAGAGTAAGTATGTGAAGACCGTGTTGGATAGATTCAGCATGGCAGATTGTAGACCATTTAATGTTCCTATTTCTTTGGGGACAAAGTTATCTATTAATGATTGTCCAAAGTCTCCTTCTGAGATGGAGGATATGAGCAGAGTACCTTATGCTAGTGTTGTTGGTATTTAGATGTATGCTATGGTCTGTACAAGACCAAACATTGCCCAAGCAGTGGGAGTCCTTAGTCAGTTTATGGATAATCCTGGACGGGTACATTGGGATGCAGTAAAGTGAGTGTTCAGATATTTGAGGGGTACTTCTAAGTATTCCCTATGTTATCATGGTCATCCTATAGGACCTCCACATTCTATATGTATTCATGGATTTGTGGATTCTGATTGGGCAGGTGACATTGACAGCAGGAGATCCACCAGTGCTTATGTGTTTACTATGTTCAGTGGTGCAATTAGTTGGATGAGTAAGCGACAACCTGTGGTCACTTTGTCCACAATAGAAGCTGAGTATATGGTAGAAACTCATGCTTGTAAGGAAGCCATTTGGCTTAAGAGGTTGAGTTCAGATATTGGTGTTGATGCAGGACAGATTACTATCTATTGTGATATTCAGAGTGCAATTTTCTTAGCAAAGAATCTGACTTTCCATGCCAAAACAAAGCATATTGATGTACAGTTTCATTTTGTACAAGACATGGTAGAGGATGGGAAGGTGATATTGGAGAAAGTAGACACTTTGAAGAATGTTGTTGATGCATTGACAAAACCAGTGGGCACAGAGAAGTTTAGATGGTGTTTGGAGTCTATGGGCCTCTTGACCCCTAGCAGTTAAATCTTGTCATTTCTTTTGGCTCTTGCAAGGTGTTTGACAAGTGGGAGAATGTTGGGAATTAAGATGTCTCAACCTTTGCAAATTCCTTGCATTGTTTATTTAATTGTATATTTATTTATTGCCTAATGTTGTAATTACTTACACATTCAGTTTGGTCACTTAGTTGACATGACACGGTGACATGTCATCTTACTTGGAATGTGACTTGGATGGTCAAGTCAAACCTACATGGATTTGGGCGTCCCATTTGAGGTGGTACTATTATGCCATGTGTCAACATCTTGTGGTGTGTGTAAAAGGATATTCCATATGACAGGATCTGTGATGCATAACAACCAAGTTTGGAGATTCTTATGACAAGTGAGGACAAGTGTCAGTGAGTGTCTTTGCATGAGGGAAAGGCATCTTTGGGTGCCCAAGTTGGGCTATGACATGTTGTAAGAGGAATATGCTATATTTAGCATTGTATGATAGATTCTCTTACAACATTTAATGTTGTTATGTTGGGAAAATCTATGACAACTGCAAGATGCGTAAGAGCATCTGTCATAGTCTATTTTTTAGCCTTGGAGCTCTCCATGTTGGGAAAGTCAAATCTTCCATGTATGATAGATGTAAGGGATGTATTTTCAGCAAGGACAAGTGTCCTTTGATGTGGGATAATGGCCATGTGGCCAAGGTGGATGCCTATCCCAAGATGCTTCCAGAATATGCCTTGTAATCTCTATATATTGCATAGTTTGGAGTTGTAGTTGCATAGTGTTTTTACAGGTACTGTTATGCTGCTAGAATAACTCCAGATTTGACATTTGAAGACTCTTGGAAGAACTTGCATTGCAAGTGTATTGTAAACTATAACTATTTCAGATAATACATTGTGCAGGTTTTAGAGTGTGGGATTTTTCACCTAAAAAGGTTTTCCCCACGATACATCTTGTGTCTACTTCTCTCTGTCTACATTCTTGTATTGTGTTTGCTGATGTAATATCTCTGATATAAGTCTAATATTGCTGCAATTGTAAGGGTTAAAATGAATTTGCATACCTCTCCCCTCATTAGATTAGTTTAGGAAGCGATTTCTGCACACCTAGCTTCCTTTCAGATTCAAGAGTGGTTTTTTATCCCTATGAGGGTTTTCCACTCATAAATCATGTGTTATGGTTCATGTTGATTGTCTCTATGTTTTTGCCCTCATGTCTTATATTTGATCAAGGTCTTGGATGTTATGCTTATCTTTATACATGTGTATAAATGTTTGATGAATTCCTCAAGTCTCTTTCATTTTCTATCTAAGTGAATTAAAGGATTAAAAAGTTTTAAATATTATAGACCACTGATTCACCCCTCCCTCTCAGTGGTCCTGTACTCCAGCACTTTTCAACAGAGGCTTGATGTGGTGTTAAAAGATAAGATGGAGTACTTCATGTTCCTTGAAGGGTACTCCTTGCTACCAGTTTGTAACAATGATGAAACTGAAAAGATATTGACAGAGTGGAAAAGGGAATTTGGTAATATTGTTCCTAATTCTATCAAATCAATCATGTTGGATAGAAAAATTAAACAAGTGAGATGTAATATTGAAATGGATAGATTGCTAAATTTAGAATCTTCCCTCAATAGTTTTATAAAGGAAATAAAGGTACTATTAGATGCTAGATATGTAGCTCACGTCAATAGGGGGAAAAGGTTTTGAGTCATAATTGGCCCTCAAAGGAAGGATTTACTACGTGGGTATAGATATATGTGATATGATAACATATCTATGACACAAATAAGACTTTTTCTATCCTTTTAGGGTTAATAAGTTGATCAGATAGACATTTTTGGATGGCACATTTTGAGGATAAGGCTCATTTATGGAAATATAGGTAGATTAGTTTTTGTGCCTTAAGCAACTAATCATCCCTTTTTGGTTATAAAAGAACAAGACATTATGTATTGTAGCAGTTGTCATTTTCATTCTATTTCCATGGTTGATTTCCACATTCTCAGGATGTTGTCTTTTTCAGAAGAGGATTGTCAAGATTCTCCTGGCTACAACTCTGTGCTTTCAAGAACAAAAGAATAGAGATTATCTCCTTTGGAATGGGAGGTTTAGGGAAATGAAGACAACTATCATTGTTCCAACAAATATGTTTCATCAATTTTACCTTCTATTGGCTAGAACATGATGAGGAATGGGTATTGTTGCTTAACTACTCCAATTGCATGCAGTTGCTCGGTTGGGGATAAAGGGGGCCCCTAATTTAAATGGCCAATAGTCATTGGCCTAATTTGATGTGTAGGTAGGGGTGCACCTTTCTAGCTCCTCCTCCCCACCATATCAGTACACTATAGGTGCTGACTAGGCTTTGACAAATGGAGGCTATCACGATTGGATGGTCTAGAAGTAGATAGTTGTTTGGGCCTCTATTGATAGAGTTAAAGGATTAGGTGGATAGCACCTGGCATCTTCTTCATCCCCATCTTCAATGCAAGTAGGTGCCGCCAGCTCAGCTTTGGTGTGTGAAGAATAATTCATGTGCTTCCCCACAATAGACAAACTGCCCACATTCAATCATCATGAAACTTTAAATAGGATGCAATTTGTTTTAAACTATTTAAGGGATAGATGTAACTATTCACGTGCTCTGCACCTTACAAACAATATATGGCTTACAGTATGTTTCAGTCATCTAGTGGATTGTAAGAGGCACCCTTATTCTATAAAAGGGATGCACTCGGTCTTGATAAGGGTTGGCAAACAAATGGGATTTTTTTTAGTATTGTAGTTTGTCATAGGAATAGAAGTCTTTGTATGGCATATGTCTCTTTCATAAGCATGTATTCTCTAGTTCAAGATTATATGAAAAACATGCAAGTTTGTATGTCACTTTATCTCTAATTTATGATGTAAGCAAACATTTGAAAATAATAATCAAGGTTTATTGTTTCTTCAATCTACATTTGCTAGCATGAATTATTTCTTTGGTTAGAAATTGTTGTCACATAGATTTGTACCTAGTGTTGATGGCTTTTAGGGCTCCAACAATCTAGTGAAACATTGAGACGACCTCTAGGTATGGGACCCTATAGGGAGGTCAAATATCTAGAGAGAGGCTGGTTCCTTTAGTAAATAAGAAATTCAGTTATCCTAAGACTAAACCTAATCTATCCACCTTTTATGAAAAGAGTAAGAGTGATGAAACTAAAATTAAAGGGGAGGTGGTACACTAGGTTTGAATATGAGAAGGCCCTCTAAACAACCATTTGTGCATAGAATAACAATATCCAATAGACCAGCATACACAAATCATGAATTATTTGCAGAGGTAAGAGAAACTAAGTGAAATCCAAGAGGAAAGATGCATTCATAGGTGGAGATCAAATAGAAAGATACATAGGGCGAAGAATAATTCATGAGAAGGTAAAATCTGATTTCTATTATCAAAGAGACATGGTTACAATTGCAAGAGATATGGTTTGTAAAACCAAAAGCCAACCTGAATATATTACATTTCATGCTTTATATAGCATTTGGACACTTTACCTAAGTCAATTACAATAACTTCACCCCCATTGGCTGTCAGAGATATTTCTTCGCCAGAAGGGACGTCCATCTGCAAGAATTCAATGTAGAAAATACTTGGATCCATTGAGCAGCTAAAAGATATTTTGGGCCACTAATGCAAACTACTGAATCATTTACCTGCAACCATAAATGCAAAATATCTGCATTTGAAAAGCTTATGCAACACTTTAAGTTAGCCACTAATGTGTCTTGTCAGCTGAGTCTACATATCCTTCTTCAGTCGGCAACCATCGTGATATCTAGATGTGTGTATTCATATCATGATCATGAAATTTGGATCATATTTTCAAAGTGGGAATATTCCACAAAAAGTCTACTAAATGAAAGAGGGGGAAATTCTAAGCAATTTTACCTTTTGGATCATGTAGAAATTCCTCGGGATGAGGGAGATATTCATAGTCAAAGTTGCAGTCAACAGGCATATGGATATCCACGTGTCATCACCTCACAGCTGTGCAGTGGGAACATGATGTCATCTTCAGTGGTCTGCCGGCCTGCGATATCATGAATATTCCTCTCCTCAAGGTTTGCATATTCACAAATATCCAGATGCACCCGTCAAAATTACCTTCACAGCATGGAGAAGCCGTCATCCGCATGGATATCCGTTGTCAAGATATTAACTTTTAATAACTAGATACTAACTTAATATCTAGATGCCTTTTTGTGAATATCCTGATGATGTCATCGGTATGGAGAGCTTCATTAAAGAGGAGATCTAGATGACATCATCAGGATATTAATATTGCAGGATAATATATTAGAGGCAGAATGTCTAGATGACATCATCATCATATGCACTTCTTTGGGGAGGGGGTTGGATGATGTCATCAGGATATTAACAAAGGTCTGCATATAAAGGAGATATTGGGACCTTAGCTAAGGTTTGGATATTAAGATAATATCCAGGATGTTAGCTAAGATCCGAACATCTGGACATTAGATATCCATACAAAATGACCAAGTATGGAGGTAGAAAATCTCTGCGAAGGAAGACATTGAAGGCAAAAGGTTTCTAGTTTTTTTTCAAGGATTCTCCAGTTGAGATTTTAGGGATTTTTTAGGGTAGATTACTAGGATTTGAAGGATAAAGGTTTGCAGGGCTATATCCCAAGGGATTTTCAAGGTGAACTATTTGACTCTGGACAGAGGAAAATGGGTCAACAGTTTCCTTTCAAGCAATGGAATAAGTCTTTCTAGAAGAATGATAGTGTTGTTTGCATAATAATTGGATTACTAAGAATGAGATCATATGAATGAATCCTTTCATGGGTTGATATTATTATCAAGGTAATGATATTTGGTAAAGTTTAATATAACCACCAAATGTAGGTAATGCTAAGATAAAACATAGAAAAATAAATTGACTATGTATTCCCTGATAGGCACCAATCTAAAATTATCCGACTTCCCAACGAATTACATATTTGAAAAGATAAATCATGTTCGTTGTGTAATTTATTCATAATTATTCACTATTTTCACAAGAGTTATTAACAGATAGAAGAGATTCTTTATCCAGGATTGTTATATATTTCAATCTCTTCATATTTGTTGTGAAAGAAATCTTCTATTTGACATTGTGGTTACTTATCAAATCCTAATTCCATAACCAATTTCTAAGAAGGGAAACCCACCTTGGATTTGTAGGGCCTAAAGTGCAAAGGAGATTTTTGTCAAACAACATCTCTTGTTTGTTGGCCATTTTCCACTAATTTGTCAAAACCTAAGAATAGTATAAGGATTAGTGGGGTACAATTTGGAGAACCAACAAATTGGCAACTCTACTGGGAACTAGTAGCAATCCTTGGGATAGTGTCAATAACCTTTTGAGATAAGCCAATTGACATAAAGTTCTTTGAGTCATTTGTCTTTAAGTATCCTCTATTGTGTCTGAGTGTGTCTATGAGTGTTTGAGAGTTCCCTATTCAAATCCCTGAGGTGGGTGGTGACTCTACAAAGTTAAGGACCAAGAATATTTCATTCCACAAATAAAAATGGATGGGAGAAGATCACTGCATCAGAACAATCCAAATAAGAAGTCACTCAAAGACATGAGAGGAAAGGAGAATATATCCTAGAATCCTAAAGATATTGGTAAGTCATCTAGTCCTCCTATTGACAACAAACATCTAATTACCAAAGAAAAACTAGTAGGATATGAAAGTGATGTTTCAGCAAATAGATTAATTATGTCTAAAGAGGAAGAAAGATGGCATGTTTCAAAGCTCCAAGAATTGGCTAAGAGGGAAAGAGAGGCAAGAATTCTTAAGAAGATTTGGTGAAGATATAAGGACTAGAGCCTCTCCTTTAGGCTCAAATGTGCTAAATATGTGTTCTCATGAAGAACCGGAAAATCAACCCCAAGGTGGCAATGATTCCACAAATTGATACAAAAATTGGATGAATGGACGTTATGATGAAGACCATAATGCTAGATTTAATTAAGAAGATGAGGAAAGATTTGATGAGCTGAGGTATAGAAGAGGAAAGGCTCCAAGGGGTCAATATCCATTAAGGGAGAATGATTTCCTTAGGTCGAAGGTGGCTAGGTTTGAGGCTAAAAAAAATTGAGTGAATTGAGAAAGAGAATAGATCTGGCCCACAATGCTAGTCATGTGAATCATCCTGTTGGAGGTATGAATGCAAATGCAGGAGCTTAAAATAATCTTGGTAGGAGACTTGGTTGGAAAAATAATGTAAGACCACCTCTAAATTTGGCCAGATATAGATAGTTGAACTTTGTAGGAATCACTAGATACCCAAACCCAGTTCCCAATGAGATCAGATCCAAGCTTGTAAAATTCCTAGGAAATAATGCAGTATCAGGAGAAGACCATCTTAGATATTTTGATAATTTGACTCATGAAATTGTTCGTGTAATCCTTAGATGAGTCTACTAGAGAATGGTATAAAATCTTACCAGTGGCCAGTATTAATTCTTGGGATGAATTTTAGACTATCTTCCAAGAGCATTATGGGGATAAAACTGATGCTCGGTTCACTATTAATGAATTTACAAGTATTGTTAAGGGATAGAATGAATCAGTGTAAGAGTTCAACAATAGATTTGCCAAGGTAATGGCTAAGATTCCACCCCATATGAGACCAAATGAATCAATGTGCTTGGTCTTGTATTGTAATACATATGACAATAATATGGGATTCTTGTTAGGAGATAAGGATCCCTAAACATTAAGAGATTGCTATAGAGTGGCTTCAAATATAGAAAGTAATTTTAGGGCATCTGGAAAGGTTCACAAGAGGAGTGATCTGAAAATTATTCCCAAGGGATTTGCTAATGATAAGTTTGCTTTTGCCAAGCAGGAAAGAATGCCTAGGCTTTCTTACTATCCTTATAATACTAACTGGCATAATGGTAGGCTAGTGCCACTGAACAATAGGGAAAATCCTAGTAGAGAGACTCATGACCCTCTTAAGAGAGGAGTGCATGTGCTTGATGATAACCTTTGGTGTTTGGTTTTCCAAGCACCTCATTTACCTTCTCAATGTGTAGTAGCTCTGTCAATTGTTGATTTAGAGGGGCCATGTGATGAATGTAGTGAGCATGGAGACCAAGATATGTAGGATATAAATATGGTTTATGTTCACAATTTTATGGGTGATGACTATGGTTCTTCTAAGGAAGAGAGTGCTTTGAATGAGGATGTTGAAGATAGAAGGTATTTAGCAAATTCTCATTACTAGCAATTTTTTTCTAATGATGGAGAAGAAGACCAACACATGTTCCAATTGGAATCCAAGATTGCTAAGATTTAATTAAGAAGACCTTCTGATGAAGAAATCAAATATCTCATTGCTACTAAGATTGCCCAGGTTAAGAGTAACTACAACTTGAAGAGCAAGAAAATTCAAGGAGAAAATAGCACTACAGGAAATGAAGGTAGCATCTTCATTAAGGAGAAGTAGGGAGTTCACAATCCTAAAGATAGTCTTGGTGCTCAAAACAAATCCAAAGAAGGAATAGTCTAATCCAATCCACATCAGAAGACTAGGGGATCAAAATAAAGAGACATTGATAAGAAGATTCCTAGTGTGAATAAAATCAAATTGGATAAGGAAAATGAAAGTGTCACCCAAACCCCTATTATACAAACAAACCAACCTCCAAATAATCCTTTGTCAAAATATATTCCATTGGATATGGCTCAGGTCCTTAGTGTAACAAGCCATCTCCCCTTACCCAAAATTAACCATCTTAATTAACATTAAGAATAAGGTCATGATTAATATAATCATAGTTAAGAAAGGAAAGAATCAATAACATAATCAAATTAAACATGCATATCTTTTCTAGATATTTTAAAATTGAATTTTACAACAAATCTAAAGATAACATATTAGTGAATACCTTTCACTATACAATTTCAAAGTTATGCTCATGGCATCATTGATAAGTGTACACATAATAATTGACTATCAAGTCATATAAACTAATGTATTATATCTAGAGTTTTGACATCTATCTTCATAAGTCTCGGCTTGTCTTCTACTTGGGAAGGAGAGCATCACCTGAGTGTGTTTCCTCCAACCACAGACTGGTAGTCCCCCACACAACTTCCTTCTTGGAAGCAACCCTACCATTCACGAAGGGAATAGATATAAGGAACCAATTGGTTTGCCATTTGAGTATCTAGTGTTGTGTCCTTCATAATACTTCATGGTCATACAACTATAGATCCACTCTATGTATGACACTAATTGAAGCATTATGCCATTTGGAGCACAGTGAACTGACTAATGCATGCAGAGACGGATGCATTACTTAGGCCAAATTTTTATATACATAAACATTTCACAATGAATGTAGTTGATTGTTCACACACCTCGACTCAACTTAGAAGTCATCTCATTCTAAAGTGATCATAATTTGATCTCTCCAGATCATAGAAAAGATGGGTTCAATTCACCCTTAGTCCACCTAGCTTAGACTTTTGACTCTAATTCTAGGAGTGCATTCATTATTTATTTTGTGGTATTATGCAATAGGGAATTCTGTGACTCCATGTCACCCTATTCACGTACTTTCCTTTACAAGATCATGGTTTCAATTTTTAAGACCAACCCCAGTCTAAGTTACTATGGTTACCTTGTTTCAAGGTTAACATCAATTCACATTGATTATATCACATATCTTTATGGTCTAATAAGTAGACAATATAAAATAGTCTTTAAGTCAAAAGATTTCAAAGGGTTCTTGATACCCTATACTTCCTTCATGAAGCATTGCCATTCAAAAAGAAATGAGACCATAATACATTTCCAATAATGAGTCATCATACTCAATTTCATGTTCTTTCCTACATGGAAATAAAATGATAGTCAAAGGTTATTCCCTTAACATGCACATAATGCAGTCTCTACACTGTTACCAATAACAACTGGTTTTTCCTTCATGGATACTAAGAGTCTTATTACTCTTATCCTATTTCAAGATTACACTCAAAGGTTTATAAAAAGTATGTAGTCTTACATAAGCAAAACAAGTGTTTCACTTCTTATTTCATGTGCCTTGAAAGCCACCATGGCCTTGGCACTGTCGATAGCATCGACTTCCAAGAATGTCTCTTCTACAAATTAAGTGTGGCCACCGGCCTTAATACTATCTTATCTTTCAAAAGAAATAAAAATAGTGGCTCATGGCCTACTCACATGGCTTAACATTATAGTATACCTCTCGATTGACTGGTATGGTTTATCAATATATAGCATAGCTCTCGGCCAACTTGATAATCTTTATCAGTATACTTCATGGCTCTCAACTAGCTTAATAGTTTTTATTAGATATACAAATGATATGATATAAAAACATAGTATTACTAATACTTCAACCGTATAGACTGTAACTGGTTATCATCACGGCCATCGCATATGATAGCAAGGTATTACTCATATAGTTGGCTGCGAAGGCCTTAGACATATAAAGGTTATTGTTTATGATAGTATTGCACTATACATGCACTCTACCATGAAGGCCTTATCAAAAATATAAAGCACATAGTTACTATCTTCACATCCATCGATTAACCATTGAATGGCCAAGAAACAGTGGTATTAACATGAAATGTAATACACGACTATAAACATAGTCTTACCTATAATGATATGCTCACAGCTGAATATGGCTTGCTAAGGAATGTGCCTATTGAGGTGAGCTCAGCTCCTTCCCGTGAGCTCCCAAGCCTTAAGGATTTTATCTGTGACTTGTACAAAAACAAAAATAGTGTCAATCCTAAACACATCCCATGACAAAAGACTCCCAAAACTCTTTCTTCGCATGCATTTGTTTGCCTCCGCACATAATTGCCACCCTTTGCATGGAAGGTGGTGAATTGGTTAGCACATGCCATGCCACCTCACAGTTATCTCAAATCCATAAAGGCCATATCTCACATTCAATAGTATCTACATAAAGATAGGCTTGGGTTAAGTTCACAGTCCCCTCCACTCACTACACATTTCATGGGTAGTGATATGGTGGACAACAACGAACATACAAGCTTAACATATATATAATGCTCGACCACTATAAGTGGGTCAATAAGTAATTATGTTTAACATAATATCAATTACATCTAAATGATGTAATAGGATTATCACAATAACTTAGGTTATCACTTAAATTATACTACCATCATTAAGGTGGTATCATTAATATGTGAATATGGGGGAGAGGCCCCCTCTTTGCCATATTAAAATATAATCAACATAATTAAACAATATTCACAAAATTAAATAAAGAAATAGATACGTAAATAAACGAAAACTTTGACATCCAACCAGGTTTACTTTCAACTGCATAAATGTTCTGAGAACTTTATCTAGTTGAATCAACATTGATGACATCGAGAGACCATAAATCATCTTGTCGATGTTGGTCAGATTTGAAAATGACTAAACAAGGAAAAGACTTATACTCACCCTATCTTGCATGGGTTCATGAAAGTTTAACTTTGATACTCAGATGGCATTCTATTTTTTTCCCAACATCTATTTTCTTCTCCCCTAGTGATACTCTCCTTCCATCTTCAAGGAAATATTCTTTTCCAAGTTACACTCACAATAATATAACCATGATCAGTGTATCATCATTTAATTCATAAATCATTATGATAAAATAATCTTAACAATAAGTAATCTCATGCTTAATATAAACATAAATCGATATCTATGTAATCCATGATTCTACTTGATATTTTCCACAAACATCGAATCATTAATCTAAGATTAATTATCCTGTTTACCACATAAAAGTAACATTAGGCTAATTCAAAAGTTGGGGATGTAAAACTTAGTCAAATTAGGGTAGCATTTCCTTTACTAGAGATGATGAGAATACCTGAACATAAGGACAATGCCTTAGCAATTATTGATGAAGCAACACCGAATCAGCCAAAGGCCAAAGTTGAAGGCAATACACTATTTGAAAGAATTGAAACAACACTAGAAAAGGGTCAAAAATGTAGTTCTAAGATACCTGAAGTATATTTAGGAACTACTCTACACAAATGTCCCTTTCAGGTTGACCCTTTGTACATCACTTTGGTTATGAAAGATAAATTTGTAAAGAATTGTATGATTGATTCAAGAGCTTCTACCAACATCATGCCTCTTAAAGTGATGAATGAATTGGGACTAAAGGTGACTAAGGCATATGGGAAGTACTTTGCAATGGACTCAAGAGAGGTTCCCGTCATTGGGGTGATAAAGGACATTGGTTTTAGGCTGGCGGCTTACCCACAGAGAGAATACCAAATGAATATTACAATGGTAGACATTCCCTGTTAGGAACTCGTGTTTAACACTTCTCTTTACTTTGTTAGTATATTGTTGTTGGACGCATATGTTTTGTAAGTCATCCTGTGAGTATATTATGTTATCCCACATTCATGGGGAGTAATAGTTGTTTAGATTAGACTTAGTATATAAGTACGTGTTGAGGCCAATGAAGGCATCCATGAGTTTATTGTATTGAGCTTGCTCAAAGGAGGTTGCCCCCTCGAAGTGGCCTGCGATTAATAAATTCCTTCTGTGTTCTGCTATTTTTGTTATTTCATGCATTTTCATTATTTTGTTGCAGGAGGTTCCTCTCATTCCCCCTCAATATGGAATGTTATTGTCTAGAAAGTGGGCCTCAACAGTTGGAGGAAGTATTCAAATGGATTCTTCATATGAAATGATCCCCATGGATGGGAAAGTAGTAAGATTGGAGAGGGAAAAGAGAGCCCCATCTATTATTGATGGGATAGAGGCTGGAAATGATCAGGTCTATTTCCTTGACATTGATATTGAAAACTTTAGAATAGAGGCACCTGATATTAATCACGAAGAACAAAAAAATTAGTGAAGAATTCTAGACCATTCCTGAGGGTGGTGGAATTTGGTTGATGTAATTTGAGGGTTCTTGTTCAAAGGAAGGATCTGGAGCAAGTGTTGTACTCATTTCCCTTGGTGATAAAACTTTTAGGTCTTCCTTTAAGTTAGAGTTTGAGTGTACAAACAATGTTGTTGAATATGAAGCATTACTATTGGGGTTGAAGGTAGCTGTAAAACATGGAATTAAAAAGCTAAGAGTTATGGGAGACTTAGAACTTATGGTCTCACAAGTAAGATCCATGTATGCTTCTAAAAATAAGAGGATCAAACAATATAGAAATGTTGTACGGGATACCATTGAGTCTTAGGATGCCTTCTCCATCCAATGGGTGGAAAGAGGGAAGAATATCATGGCAGATTTTCTGGAAAATATTACAATCAGGTATGAGAATCTGAACCTTGCAAGAATTTCCAAGATAGAGGTGTTAACGAGGTCTTCCATCACTAATAACATTTTCCATTGATAGCTCTTCAATGATGATCAAGATTTGTATAAGTTTATGAACTATATATTGACAATTATTAGGATCAAGAAATAGATTTCTAGAACTTTGTTGAGACTATTGATGGAAATGATACTATTTTTGGGACTGAGGTCATTTAGCTCAAGACAAACAAGATCCCAAGAGGGTTGGTGGATCTAGAAAAAGTATTTGATGGGGCAGATAGCCGCATTGCTAAACCTGCACCAGTACATGAAAATGATTTAGAGGAAATCAATCTAGGAACTAGTCCTTAGGCAAAAAGAGTATACATTGGTAAAACATTAAGCCCCAAAATTAGAAATATATTCATTTCTTTGTTAAGAAGGTATAAGGGGTTTTTTCTTGGTCCTATGATGAGCTAAAAGCATATAGAGAGGATTTGTTTCATCATGAAATCCCTCTAAAACCAAACGCGAAACCCTTTAGGCAGAAATAAAGACCCATCAATCCCACTTTGGCTCTTCAAATACAACAAGAGTTAGCTAAGCTCAGTGAGGGAGAGATTATTAAGCCAATCAGACACTCCACATGGGTATCTAATCTAGTCCCTATTATGAAGAAAAATGGTGATATAATTATCTCGTCATTAAAAGATAATTATCCTTTACCTAATATGGAGGTCATGCCGTAAAAAGTGAGAGGTTGTGAGCTACTATCTATGATGGATGGTTTTTTTGGCTATAACCAGGTGAAGCTAAAGGAGTTAGAGCAATACAAAACAACTTTCACCACTCCCTGGGGCACATATGTCTACATCATAATTCCTTTTGGCCTAACAAATACAGGGCCACCTTTTAGAGAGCCATGGATGTTGCCTTTTTTATTTAATCAATGTGATTATGGTTGTGTATCAGGATGATTTGATAACTTTCTCCAAAAGGGGTGAGGATCATTGCAACTACTTAGAGAAAATCTTCAGTAGAATCCTGGAATACGGAATATCATCAACCCTAAAAAGTGTATGTTTGGGGTGAATGAAGGCAAGATGCTAGGGTATATAGTGTCTAAACATAGAGTTAAAATTGATCCAGAGAGAGTAGTAGCAATAGACAGGATACCTCAAATGAAGACAATTAAAGGGATTCAATCCTTTTTGAGTCAGATAAACTTTGTGAGAAGGTTTGTAACAAATTTTGCTAAGAAAACTAAAGTTATCTCTAAAATGCTAAAGAAGGGAGAGAGTGTAAAGTGGGGTGATGAGCCTACCAAGTCATTCATGGACATTAAAGCGGCAATTAAACAAGCCCCAGTGCTTGCATCACAAAACTTTTCAAAACCATTCCAATTTTCTCTTTTGCTTCATTCCATACCATTGTTGTTGTCTTATTACAGAAAAATGAAGATGGATATGAACAACCCATTTCCTTCTTTAGCAAATCTCTCCAAACAGTAGAGCTGAAATATGATACTATGGAGAAACGTGTGTATGCCTTGGTAAAAGTAGTGAGAAACTTCATATCATACTTGGTTAGAGCAAAAGTTGTAGCTTATGTACCTCATGCTCCAGTCAAGGACATAGAGGTAATTGGAAAAAGGTCCAGATGAATTAATAAAGTCCAAGAGTTCAATATTGACATCCAGATTACTAAGTTAGTTAGAGGATAGGGACTTGCCAGACCCATGGCAGAGTCCAACTTAGAAGCAACACATATGAATATTTTGTAGGAAGGGGTCTCAAAGAATAAATGCAACCTTGAAGATTCTCCTTGGTATAAGGACATTGTTTACTACTTATATCAGATGAACTATCCAAACCAGATGAGTGAAAATTAGAAACAAACTCTAAAATTGTAAGCATTGAAATACACCATAGTAAATCAGGAGTTTTACTAGTGAAGCAGATATGACATTCTCCTAAAATGTCTAAATGAAGATGAGGCCAGTAAGGTTTTAAAAGAAATGCACTACGGAAATTTTGAAGGTCACTTTATGGCTAAAACAACAGCTCACAAGATCCTCAAAGTTGGCTACTAGTGACCTGCTTTATTTATTGATGCACATAAAATGGTGAGGAGCTGTGATGTATGCTAGAGGTTTTCTGGTAAGTTGAAAGGAGCTGGAGTGTTACCATTGAGGCCCCAGACTATAGAGGCTCCATTTCAACAATATGGCATAGATTTTATTGGGGAAATTTTAGAAAAATATAGTGGGGGATTCTAATGGATACTGGTGGCTACTGACTATTTTACAAAATGGATTGGAGAAATCCCCACTAACAAAGCCACTACCAGGGTTGTTTTGGATTTTATATTGGAACATATCATCACAAAGTTTGGGGTTCCAAATAAGTTAATTACTAATAATGCTATGTGTTTCAAGTCTAAAGTAGTTGTGAATTTATGTATTCATTCTGGGATTAATTTATCCCACTCTTCACCTTATCATCCTCAAGGTAATGGTTAGGAATATTCAGCAATAAGATCATAATGAAAATTATAAAGAGGATGTTGGGTAAGAACAAGAAGTCTTGGGATTTTAAGATCAAATTAGCCCTATGGGCAGATAGGGTAACCATCAAGAGGTCTGTTGGTTCCACAAACTGTACCCACCAATTCCTAAAAGGTAGAAAACCTTTATGACTGAACTAAGTGAAGCTTGGCCAATGAACAGGAGATAAATTCACATTTATTCTCCTATGCACTTTAGGTTCTACAAGACCTAGGGGTTTCACCCTTAATGACACTAAATGAATATCAACTAGAGTTATGCCTAGCAAATATTGAACCTCATACAAATGGACAAGGATTTTCATAACTACACCCATAACTATTTCATTCCATGTCACCTTTACAAGTACAACCCTGGTATGAAGTTATCAAATAACTACAAATTAATAATGGAAATGGATTAAGATTTATCATTTTGAGATTGTGATTCTAGAAATGGGGATTGCGAAGACCAACTGGTGCCAATCATGGGCTACAAAGTCATATATCATACATCTTATATAACAATGCCTAAACATATCTTAATAGTTATCTGATGTACTACAACCTTGTGATAGCATAACCTCTAGAAATCTACAATTCAATCATATTTATTAATCCTTCTAAAAATATAACATTCCTATCATTCTTGTGAAAGTATCTACTCTATTCCTTGAATAGAAAATAATCATAGAAAACAACTCATTGCAGCAAATGTGAAAGAATAAATCCCTAATCCTTGATTATTTCATTAAAAGAGCATTACACTTTAGATCTAGAGACAACTACATTGCAGTATGTATTCATATATGCTCAAATTCAAGACACAGTAGCATTATTATGTGATGATTTATAGACATAGATCTTCACCTATAACAGACTTAACCTGATCACCCTATTACAGAGCTTTTTCCAATCCTCTAGAACCCTTACAAATGATGTAGAGATTACAATTTAGGAAAAAGAGAAGAAGATGAAAAACCCTAGATTCAATCGAGGTATGACACATGGCATAATTGAACCCTTTGATTCTGCAACTAAAAAGGCATGAAAAATATGCCATGGTATCTTCTTACTTCTCTCTTTATTTTCACCTACAAACTGGAAATAATTTGTATTTTTCGTACAACATTTTACCCCTATGGTAAAAGTATCTTCTCAATTGGAATTTCACTTAGCAGGTAAAATTTTAACCCTAGGTAGTTTCCCCTCTTACTGGCAATGAAAACATTCTTTTACTCAAGCATTTTATCCCCAAAATTTCTAATGAAAAATGCAAGGCGTTTCAACCATTGCTGGCAATTAAAAAAATATTTGAAACACCATTAAAATGATGCCTGTACATATTTTGATAATGGAGGGGCATTTTTCTGCATACCATGACATTTCTAGAGGTGTTGAAGACATGAGAAGTAGTGGAGGGCAATTTTGTTGTTGGGCCATTTTTTACAATGGTGGGTAGTTTTTATGATGCTCGAGCATTTAAAATTTCATGCCAGGGCATTTAAAATTGCAACAAGGGCATTTTAAACCTCCATGGGCATTTTTCATGGTTGCAAAAGTGTGTAAAATCCCTCCCAGGCATTTAAAACTAAGTTGGATCTGTGAATAATAGTCTGGAGGCATTTTTACTCATGCTGGGACATTTTTTTACAATGCTAGGTATATAAAATATTCAAATCATCCCCAAACATGTCCTTTGGGCATGAGAAATGCCCCAGGCATTGTTCTAGATGTGAGGGTAGCAATAAAATGTAAGTAAATACATTAAAAATCTCCCAAACCCTCCTCCATGTGGTAGGTTCACACTTCACCATAGTTTTGAAAGAGCAGAGACTTGCTCCTATGCAATAACATGATGGGAATGAAAGGAAGTTATAAGACTCCTTCTTGCACATGAGAACATTAGTGGTGCTCAGCTTGGTCCCTATCAGCAATACAATAAGTCAATGAAATACCCAACGCAACTCTTTTCCTTTTCTCACATGAGTTTCACCTTTAAAAACATTACAACTTTGATTTTTCCCTTTTTCCACTTTGATTTTTTATATTCATGTGAATACAATTTGCTGCTGGAGTTTTAAAATGCAAGAAACATATTTAAAACATTACAATAATGTTTTAATTTCCCCAAAGATTCTCCATGTGGAACATTTACACTTCATTGCAGTTTTGACCGAGAGACTGCTTGCAAGAGTGCACTTGCACGATGGGAAAGAGTTTAATTTTTAAATTTAAATTTGGACTATTGTCCATTGCAAATATTTACTCCATCGGCTTTGAATTTGAAAGATTTTTTTTTTATGTAATAGTAGAATTGTTTCTACCTTAACAGTCATTACTATTTTCTAATCTACACTTTTCATCGGTGTGAGTTGTTTTAACATAATCAATACTTGCAAACATATGTCTTTTCATCATGAATACTTCAAATTTATTCTCAATAGCCATAGCTATAGAATATGCTTGATGAATTGTTGTAGGATTTTTATCTCTTAGTAAATAGATTACCTCTTCATCAAATGCACTTAGGTATATAACCATACACATTGCATCATTTGACCTAACATTCTCTAGAATATCTCTTATTGTCTTTGCAAACCTCAGATTGAAAGTTGGAACCAACTCCTCTTCATCCTTCTGAATGTGAACAAGATTATTGATCAATGAACTTACATCAACCCTTTCACCAAATTGATCATAAAATGCTCTTCTGAATTCTTGGCATGAAGAAATACAGTGCATGGGCAAGTCTGTAAACCAATCTCTCACATCTCCTTTTAGAGATTGAATAAATAACTTCATTACAACATCTTCCTAAATCTCATAGTCACTATCAAATCACTGAATGCCTATAGGTGTTTATTTGCTAATTTACTATGACTTCACTGGGAATAGGGTTAGGATAGCCTTGAAATCACTAAAGTCAAGAGGCTTGTATCTTCCAATAGAGAAAGGTTTTATTTTTGGGTGCATCTTATGTTTCTTTGTATTATGCATTATAACATTTGAATATGAAAGGGGAAAATTAAAACTATATTCCACTTTCACATATATCTTAATGAGGATATGTTAGAAACTTACTAGTGTTATCATTGATGTCAACCTCTAGCAAGTAGTTCACTTGGTTTCCAAGTGCTTTTGAGAAAAATTGAATAAAAAGGTGTGTAGTGTGACAAAGGTGTGCTCAGTGTTATGCTCTGCATTTCTTTATGGTTGAAGACATGCTTGTGCAGTTTGGAAGTGATAATTAGAAGTGTTTAGATGTGTTATATCCAGAGTTTTAGATTTTGGATCATGCAGAAGCGAAAGATGTGTTTGACAGAGTGTATGACTATGAAGGTTGCCTGGGAGAAATGAGTTTGCTCTACATTTCTCTACATTAAGGTCTCTTATTTTGTGGATCTAGGAACATGCTTAAATTGTTTGTATCTACCTTCCCTAGAAGCTTTGAGTGTTGGATTAATCCACAAGATTAGTGTTTATGTTGAAGATCAGTAATAGTGCATCTTGATGTGCATAATGAAGACATTCTTTGTTTCAGGTGGTTGTGGCAGTGTTGTAGAAGATTCTGATGATGTTGAATATTCTGCAAAGGTATGTGGATGTTGTAGAGTGGTTATTTGTGGTCCACATGATGTTTTTGGACTTGGAGAGGTGTGGAGGTGATCACTTGTTGTGTTAGTTTAGGTTTGACCGACTTGACCTACTAGCACTATTTGCAGAGGTACTTCATGGATTGTGGATGTGATGAGTAGTGTGGTGATATAGATTTGAGTCCTAGTTAACCCTTGACTTGGTCCACCTTCAC
Source organism: Cunninghamia lanceolata (assembly GCA_027924645.1). NCBI lineage: Eukaryota > Viridiplantae > Streptophyta > Pinopsida > Cupressales > Cupressaceae > Cunninghamia > Cunninghamia lanceolata. Next base: position 2,430,842 of record BSBN01001054.1, read on the forward strand.
TTCTTTCCACGATGGAAGTGTTTGGTGCCAACCTATTCTGGTGTTGCACATTTGAGGTGCACACATTTCATTAGGACTGACCTAATTGAGATTGTTTTAGGTCATGGATGGTATCTTTGCAAGATGAAGTTGAGTGGAGTAAGGTAGAGAAGATGATCTGAATGTGAATCAAGGGTAGTGAATTGAGTAGTTTTTTGCATAATCATGTTTCATCTTCTCAAGAAGAAAAATCCATTCATATATCTGATTAACATTAAGAGGCTTCAACTCTTCAGGCATAGTACTCAACCCTGACCCATAGGATCCACAAAACAAATCAATGTATATATAGTCTTCAGGCCTATAACATTTGGGGATTGCCCACAAAGCATCCATAAACCTTGCATAAAAATCATATGGGGACTCTCCTTTATGCCTTTTTGTATTAAACAATACTTGGATAGGTGACATATGATCAACATCACCTACATACTTCTCACACTTTGCATGGAATTCACTTTGATTTGAATGATGAAATGAAGAGTTAACTGTAATAGTAGAATTACTGCTACCTTGACATTCATTGCTATTTTCTGATCTACACTTTTCATCTATGTGAGTTATTTAAACATAATCAATACTTGCAGACATATGTCCTTTCATCATGGAATACTTCAAATTATTCTCAATAGCCATAGCTATAGAATATGCTTGATGAATTGTTGTAGGATTTTTATCTCTTAGTAAAAAGATTACCTCTTCATCAAAAGCACTTAGTATATAACCATACACATTGCGTCATTTGACCTGGCATTTTCTAGAATATCTCTTATTGTCTTTGCAAACCTCAGATTGAAAGTTGGAACCAACTCCTCTTCATCCTTCTAAATGTGAACAAGATTATTGATCAATGAACTTACATCAACCCTTTCACCAAATTGATTGGCAAATGCTATTCTAAATTCTTTCCATGAAGAAATACAGTGCATGGGCAAGTCTATAAACCAATCTATTGCATCACCTTTCAGAGATTAAACAAATAACTTCATTACAACATCTTATTCCTCAATCTCATAGTCACTATCAAATCACTAAATGCCTATAGGTGTTTATTTGCTAATTTAGAACCTTTCCCATTGAACTTAGGCAAACGGTCTGTGACTTCACTAGGAATAGGGTTAGGATAGCCTTGAATATCACTGAAATCAAAAGGCTTGTATCTTCCATTAGAGAAATATTTCCTTTTTGGATGCATCTTATGTTGCTTTGTATTATGCATTATAACATTTGAATATGAAAGGGCAAAGTTAAAATGATATTCCACTTTCACATATATCTTAATGAGGATCTATTGGAAACTTACTAGTGTTGTCATTGATGTCAACCTCTAGCAGGTAGTTCACTTGGTTTCCAAGTGATTTTGAGAAAATTTGAATAAAAAGGTATGTAGTGTAACAGAGGTGTGATTAGTGTTATGCTCCATTTATCTTTATGGTTGAAGATATGCTTGTATGGTTTGGAAGTGATGATCATAAATGTTTAGAGGTGTTATATCCAGAGTTTCAAGTTCTAGATCGTGCGGAAGTGAAAGATGTGTTTGACAGAGTGTCTTACTATGAAAAAGGTTATCTGGGAGAAATGAGTTTTTCTTTGTTTCAGGTGGTTGCAGCAGTGTTGTAGAAGACTCTGATGATGTTGAATATTTTGCAAAGGTGTGTGGATATTGTAGAGTGGTTCTTTGTGGTCTGCATGATGTTTTTGGACTTGGAGAGGCATGGAGGTGATTCCTTGTTGTGTTAGTTTAGGTTTGGCCGACCTGATCTACTAGCACTATTTGTGAAGGTACTTTGTGGATTGTGGATGTGATAAGCAGCATGGTGATATAGATTTGAGTGCTATTAACCCTTAATTTGGTCCACCTTCACTTCTTTCCACTGTGGAATTGTTTGGCGCCGACCTATTTCAGTGTTGCACATTTAAGGTGTACACATTTCATTATGATTGACCTAATTGAGATTGTTTTAGGTCATGGATGGTATATATGCAAGATGAAGTTGAGTGGAGCAAGGTAGAGAAGATGATGTGAATGTGAATCAAGGGTGGTGATTTGAGTGCAAGATTAAATTCTTATGACTCCCGGATGCAGTGAGTAGAAGGTGTCTACATTTCAATTTGTTTGAAGTTGCTGAAGGCAGTGAACCAAAGGTTGTGGATGGAAAGAAGTTGCAGTGGTGGACTTCTTTTATTGCTTTGAGATAGTGAATCTCTCTATCGCAGTCCTCTTCTATTCTTCTCTCTTCTATATAGTGAGTCCTTCTAGGTGGTGAGCCCTTAGCAATGAGCCTACTTGTATTCGGTGTTGCTATTCATATATATGTGAGTTAATCATCATCGTGGTTTTTCCCTTCTTGGGTTTTCCATGTAAATCTGATGTTCTTATGTGTTTGGATGTGTTTTCATTAATGCTTAAGATGTTTACATTTTGGTAATACATAATAAGAGTGTGAATATTGGAATAGCATTGAGGGTTTAATGTTTTATTGTACAACTGATTCACCCCCCCTCTCAGTTGTCCTATGCATTCTAATAGGATCAACTTTCCAAGTCACCAATTATTCACAAATTATTTCATCTTAATAGTATCTCATGAATACACAACCAAACTCCTTATCTCTCGTATTTGAGTCATTCATTGTTATTGCATTTGAATACATGAGACATTTACATACACCATTTTTGATACAAATGATTTATAGGCATACAAAGACCATACATACGTTCACAAAACATGCATCTATATGTATGAAGAACATTGTATCTTTTCATCTATAGTGCATTTTTTACTAACGCATACATATTACAATCATACTATTGAAATATGCAGGTGTATTGTGCTTGTTTTAATTCCCTTCTTTACATGGATTCATAGTTAGCTAGGGAATAACACTTCTTCTCAAAGAATTCCACAAACAAATGCCATACACAAAGTTTTCCTCCTTTGAAGATAGAATGAGAAGGAAAGATATAATACTTGGAGAAGTATTGTAGATTTCACATAAATTTTTCCTTTGACTGAGTCCCTTGCCAATCTGTGCAATCCAATCACACAAATAGAAACAATTCTTCAGCAATTGATCAAGTTCATTAGCAGAGTTGCCACCTCTTCAATGAGGAAAAAATATTCAAGAACCTAAAAGCTCCTCAAAGATCAAATACTTTTTTAAGTCCATTCCACCAGCACAGCACTATTATTTCACAAAATCTCCAAATGTGCTACAATAATTTCTTCAGAAACTAGATTTTCCAGTTTTCAAATTATTTGACTCTTCCCAAATAGATATTCATCTGGCTATTCCCTAGTAGAGTCACCAATCTGTTGGTTCCCCAAACTATACCCACCAATTCCTAAAAGGTAGATAACCTTTATGATTGAAACTAAGTGAAGCTTGGAAAATGAATAGGAGATAAATTCACATTTATTCTCCTCTACACTTTAGGTTCTACAACACTTAGGGAGTCACCCTTAATGACAATGAAACATGAATATCAACCACAATTATATCATAGTGCCTAGTAGATATTGAACCTCATACACATGGACAAGGATTTACATAACTTCACAAATAACTATTTCATTCTCTATCACCTTTACAACCTTGGTATGAAGTTATCAAATAATTACAAATAAAATATGGAAATGGCTTAAGATTTATCATTTTAAGATTGTGATTCTAGAAATGGGGATTGCAAAGACTGATCGGTGCCAATCATGGGCTACAGATTCATATGTCATACATCTTATATAACAATTCCTAAACATATCTTAATGGTTCTCTAATGTACTACCACCTTGTGATAGCATAACCTCTAGAAGCCTGCAATGCAATCATACTTAACAATCCATTTGAAAATAATCATTCTTGTGAAAGTATATACTTTATTCCTTGAATAGAAAACAATCATAGAAAACAACTCATTGTAGAAAATATGTAAGAGTAAATCCCTAATCCTTGATTATTTCATTAAAAGATTGTTAGTAGGGTACAAAGCATAAAGGAAAGCCAGTCGGAGGAGACTACACACTATGCATAGGTCAGAGCCAACAGGAAACACATCCCTATATGTAATAGATATAGTATATATAGATATAGGATATGATAATATCACATAGGAGGAGAGGAGTATGATATATGATATATTCTAATGTAAGAATAACATAGAAGTCACAGATGTAACTGATAAGGTAGAGACTTAGAACTATCAGAGGAAGGACATAATGTATAACCTCTTATCAATGTTGATATATATATATATATATATATATATATATATATATATATATATATATATATATATATATATATATATATATATATGGAGGTCTGTTGGTACTAGGTATTTCTATGTTGTCTTACTATGTAGAGTATATGATGCTCTGTTCTGTTATTCTTTATGTTTTGCTATCAATCTCTAGCTACTTGACTAGGCTATAAACTAACTACAAAGACTTGACTAAGAACTAGATCTCTGGACTGGTATCTCCTCTACATTTCTTGCTAACATTTGGTTTCGTTGCCGGGACCATGGAAGAAGGTAGTTAAAGATTGAAAGGGCAAAACATCCAAAGAAGTAGCGTAGAGTTCCAAAAAGGAGAAAATGTGAGGTTGGTAGAGAAAATTTTCAAATTACAGAGGAATTTCGGTCTCCTTAAGTTTCTACCTCAGTGAGAGGGGGAAGGCACTTAAGGGGATGATAAGTGGAAAGGGGGTAGGGTCCTCAAGGACCTTTCAAATGATGTGACTCTTCAAATAAGGATTCCATGGGATATAAGAGGACTAATGGAACACCAAATCAAGAGAACCCATGGTGAAAGGGGAGAAGAGGAGGAAAAGTGAGATCTACAAAGAAATCAAAACCAGAATGGAGATAAGTGAAGAAGAAATATTGAAGCAAACTCAGGAACGACAAGAATGCTACCACAAAAGGATGAAAAGGGCACAAGAGATGGAGAAAGGAAGTGTTGTGTTCCTCACAACCCACCCCATTTTTCTCAAAAATAGGGGCCCCTTCTTTACTTGCCTCTGGTGTTGTTATGCTTTATTCTTACTTGGGCAAGGTTTTATGCATTTGTTTAAGTGTTTTGGCTTAATGACTTAGTCTCCTGGTGATTTCATGATTATCAGAGTTTTGGACTTTGTCCTTCTAGCATGTCAGAAGGGGTAGGCCTAAACCCCATGCTTTGCTTTCTCTTGACTTGGTTATACTTTCAAGTTGCTCCACCTTACTACCAAGATATCAAGTTTTGCCGTACTAAAACGACAGTAGAAACATCCCTGATACTCTGACTGTTGGACTGTCACTTTTACTCGTGTGGATACTATTTTGTCAGGGTTAGTCATCTTGGATGACTGTAGAGCATCCCTTGACATTCCATCTCTAAGGACACTAGTGTGGAGTTCATAGATCACCTACGCTACTTCAAATTCCTTTTAGCTTGCCTGTTGGTCAGCTTTGTGACATGGGAATTGATTTCCCTCCACCTACCCTCAGTGGTACATTAATAGTGATCTCCCGCACATACGACCAACCCATTTAAGGATTTTTTGAGCCAAATTGTCTTCATTTCCACTTTCTCATGATTTAATTTGTGCTTGTGCCCATTGCATTAGTTTAAGCTTTGTGAATTCTCATGCTTTTGTTGTGTAATTGCATTTGTACTGTGAAGAGAACATGTGTCTCAAATTATTGCTTGAACCTTATTCTATCCTTGGTCATCGGCCACACGGATGCTATCGGCAAATCTTGGTAATGTTACACCGATAGTTGTGTTCACATTGATAAAGGAACAAGCTATCGGGCAGACTTTCACTATCGGCGAGAGTGAGAAGCCTGTGTCTGATATGCATGGTTTCACCGATGACTTATGTCTATCAGCCAAGATCATGACAGTCGCTCCGATGTGAATGGTCACCCTGATGGAAGCTGGCGAATCATTGGTCATCGGCGTGAGAACCTTTATCGGCGCAGTGTAAAGTGTTTGGGCCGATGGCAGAGGTCACTCCGATGAAGGGCGATGAACTTGGGGATCGTGGAGACTATGTGTTATCAGTGAAGGAAGCAATCTGACCACCGATGGAGTTGGTTAGGTCGATGGGTCTTTGGTTTGGTATCGTCGGCAACAGAATTGCCGATGATAGTATAATCGAGTCATTGGCCATATACACTACAGAGAAGTCTGTGACCTGATGCATGTGGGACTAAAGGCCTTGCTGGAATGTGAACCATTGCGATGGTTAGAAGGCAGCAGCGCTAGAGAAGTTGAGATCAATCAGTTAGGGCAAAAGTGATGTAACAATTCTTTGCCCTTGGAGACTGATAATATAATCTCAATCTTCTGGCATCGTTAGTGATGATGAAACTATTCGAATTATACAGTTTTATTCTATAGATGTGTAGATGCAATAAAATGGCTTTGTATAATTGTTATAGTACTGATACCTGAACATGAGAGCTAAGGATCTTTATTGTAACTATTCTATTTACTGTAATAAAGAAAGCTTCTATTGTGGTGGTGGGTTTTTTACCTGAAAGGGTTTTCCCACGTAAATCTAGTGTTGTTCTTTGTTGTCTAGAATGTGCTTTTTTGTTTATCTAGTGTATTCATCTATGGTGTTTTCAATTGCAAGTTAACTGTTTACATTATCCCCTTTGAATTAACATTAGGAAAGCTATTTTCCGCACCTCTGCTTTCCTTACAGACTGAAGGGTTGTGGCTGGTGTGTGCATTTTAATTTCATGCATTCTCACCAAAATTTATTTTTTTTCTAGGTTGGTTGTAGGCTCTTTCTCTTTAATTTGGTTTTCATGTTCATGCTTTTTAGTGTAGAATCTATGGCCGGTCCTTTTTTGTCATTTTGAATTGAACCCAATTGATTTTGGTCACGTTTGTTGTGATGTTGTGGTTTCATGACTAGGGTTTTTTTATTTTTCCTTTTTTGAGCCATTGAATCCTTTTGTTCCATTGGTGTGTTTTTCAAGGCTATTTTTGACTTAGGGTTTCTCATTTTAAAAGTTGGACTTTGGTCCTTAATCAAAGTCTCAAGGCGTCAGAGATTAGACTTCTAGTCTTCCACCCTCCTTTTGAGTAGCTTGGAACCTCCTCCTCTAATCCCGCTAGTGCCTTAAGAGTGTTTGTACTTTGTTGAGGTTCAGGCATCAGGCGTTTCAGGTTTCACCTTCCAAGTATCATTAGATAGAGGTTACTTCCACCCTCCATGTACCAATTTCTTAGTAAAGTGTCAGGGTTCGGGCGCCAGACTTCCTAGGTTCTCCCTTCCACTTTGTTTGACTTAAGTAGGAGTAAGTCCTGCCTCCCGACTCCTTATATAAATTATATCACGGTTCAGATTCTAGCCTTGAGCATTAATGGTTCCCATAAAGAGGCTATTTTGTCAGAGTTTCATCTTTGGTCCTTCCATTTTAGCTCTTCCCATTCTTTTTGAGATACAGAAGGGGTAAGGCCCAACCCCCAATCAATGACTAGTATCATAAAACTACATTTCTTGTTGTGTTAGAGTATATCTAATGGATTTTGGTGCTTTCATGATGATCTGGTTATGACTAATCATGTAAATATTATGCAAAACTATTGATAAAATGCATGTGTGAGTGCAAAAAAATGGCAGAGGCTCCACAAGCAATAGATAAGAAATAAGAATTCAAGGGGTATCTACAACCTCAAAGCTAGAAAACCCATATCCTAAGGTGGATGACATAGACATTGGATACTTGGACCCATGGAGCTACTTACAGAAGCTACAAGGAGAGGCAAACAAGTTCTTCCAAACATAGTGCATGGAGAACTCAGGATTATTTCAAGTTGTGGCCTTACCAGTCTCAGTGTAGTCTCCGAAGTTAGTTATTGCATGTACTAAGAGATATAAATATAGAAACACGAAGATAATAGGGTCTGTAGGGGATGTGGTTCTTGACATTACATCTAATATGGTGGATAAGGTCTTTGGCCTACCCACCTATGTTGACTATGACAAAATAATAGAAAACATTGCACTCACCTTCTACAACACAAGACTAGGGGTAGCAACCAGCTACATAAAGTAGCACCTTCTAATTAAACAAAGGAAGCACCCCTTCAAGATGGCACCTACTTAGCCAAGCCATGAACTCAAACAAGATGGAAGTAGGGTCATGATCCTCCTTAGTAGAGTATTTGGATTGCTTGCTACAAATAAATGGCACCCTTGGATGTGCCAGTTTTGCGTGAAAGTGGTGGGACAAGAAAATAGATTGGGGCTCCTTCATTAGTGACAAACTAGATGATCAATTATCAAAGGTGATGGAGACAAAGGAATTCTACATGACTTCCTACCTGGTATACAGCCTAACAGGCTAGTTTCCTAGGCTTGTTACAGGTGGGCTCCCTTCAACAGGGAGAGGTCCTAGTGTATGATCATTTCCCCCAAATGGAGTCAATGACCAGTAAGAGAATCTTCTATATGGTAAATGATGCCTTTATATATGTTGTTATAAGGGAGTTGGATAATGATTACTCCCAAAGGCTGTCAGTGGAGGCTACAGAAGAGTTGGCTAACTAGAGCAACTACTACATCCAGTTTCAAACCTTCACATATATTCAGGTTATGGGCCTTAATAAGACATCTTACAAGCTACCCAAGTACCGCAGTGATAAGATAATTTTGTTAGAGATCTATAGGCAAGTAGCTAAGGTGTATAAGCTAATATCTAGCAAGCACAAGTCTATCTTTAAATTCCCCATCAAGGTGGGTGACTACTCATGCCAAAGTATCATCAATACAAGACATGCGAGACTGAACTGGCCACCCTATTCTTGGGAACATTTGAGAACATAAGGAGAAAATTTGACCCTATTGGGTGGGTCATCCCCTTGATTCATAGCTGGTACGTCCACAAATATGAGTTGGAGGATCACTAGGAGAATTGTGTGGATGATCATGAGGTCAGGAAGAGAGATTATTTCAGACTAAATTTCCACTTGTTAAAAGCATTGGATCTCTAGGGGCTTCCTGAAATCCCCAAAGGAATGAAGGAGGATGGTGCTCTACTTGACCCCTCCTACAAAGAAAAGAAGGTTTACAACCTCCCCTTGGCCCCTATTAAGTGGTGTTAGCCTGAAGATACTTCAATGGAAAACATGGCCAAGGAGATAATAAAGAAAACCAAAGCTTGGATGAAGAAGCCTTATCCAATGATAAATCCTTACCCAAGAAAGGAAGCAAAAGGCTCAAAAGGAGCCAAGAAGAAAGGCAAAAAGGTAGAGAAGCAAGCGCCTACTACAGCACCCATAGTTGGAGAGACTAACCCTACAACTACCAAAGGAAAACAAAAGGTAGTGGCAGTCAATGTGGAGTCAGAGGAAGAAGAAGAAGAAATTGTACCTATGTCTCAAAAGATACTAGATAGAGCCCTCACTCTCACTACTAAGAGAGTAACAATGGCTTCCATGCCTAGCCCTACCATCACTTTCAGTACTCCACCTATGCTCATTTCCACTACACCTACAACTAAAATAAAAGTTGCCCCATCACCCACTTCACCTCCTCCATCTCCTATGTAGGAAACATCTCTACCATCACCTACATCTTCTTCATCTTCATTACCTACTCAGTGTCCACCTTCACAAACTCCATCCTCTACATCACTTCCCTCTCCCCCTTCTCCTGTTCTACCTAGCATTGAAACCCCTCTTGCACCAAGCCAAACAATAGGGGAATAGCTTGAGAAAGAAGATATTACAATGGATGCAAAGGACAAACAAGCATAGGTTCCTGTGGAGGGTTAGAAAGATAAAGAAGAAGATATATATGAGGATATTTTGGGAGACCAAGAACCCTCACTAGATGATCTTGTTGAAAATATTGTTTTAGGGCAACAAGAAGAGTTCGGTGGAGAGTCTAAAGAATTAGGGAAAACTCAAATTTTGACTCCCTCACCCACAAGGTCTCCATCTCCAACACTAGCTCCTTCTCCACCAAACGACACTGCATCTAAGATAGGCCTTCCAGTCTAGCTCAATAAGACTATGGAGAAGAGAAAGAGAACCTATATGGAGGAGGATGATTTGGCTACAGTGGCACAAGTGTTGGGAACCCCTTCCAAAGGTAAGAGATCCAGAACCCTCTCTTACATTTCTACCAATGAGCAAGGAATCAAGATTGCTCAAATTGCCACACCATTGGTAGATAAGGAGGAAGCAACCATGACCTCGTAGGTTTACAACATTCAACAAGTGGTCCTTGGCTCCAAGACCAGGGAGGAAGATAAGAATGCTTTAACTGATGTTGTTTCTACAATTTTGGATTGAATGAAGAAAGATGAGGTCACCAAGGAGGAGTTGAACAAGCATGTAACTAAACTATCTACTTATGTTACACACTTGGTAGGACCTATTGATTCCAATGCCCCTGATTAGGCCCTATTAGAGGCCATAACCAAAGAAATCCTAATTTTAGATCCATTAGGCATACTTTGTGTTGCAACAACCTAGAAGGATTCACTAGAAACACTTGGGAAAGCAACAATCAGGAAGGCCCTGAAAATGTATCATTCCATTGAGAGAGAATTGGAGGCGAGTGATGGTCTAAAGAGAAACATTGATGCTGAGCTACTAATCTAGGAGGAATACCTCCCTATTTTGATGAAGATAGAGGCCATGCCTCAAAACACACTCTTGCAATCAGGACTTTTAGACAAGGATGATCCAGGGGTGATTATGGAATGAATCAAAGGAATCTTAGGGTTAAAATGTTACAAAAATGTAAGGACAAATTGCAAGCAAAGGCCGATGCAGCCAAAGAAAGTATCAAGCAAAGTAGAAGCACTAATTAATTCAATCCCTTGTCAGTTCAAGGATGATTCATCAATGGTCTTCCCTATAGTAAGGATAATAAAGGAGTTCTCCATCATTTTCTAGGAGTAGCTTTCAAAGAAAGGTATTGATAATTTAATGAGATTGAAGGCCCTCTTCACTGAATTTTAGGAGCAGTTAGTTGACTTGACCAGGATTCAAGAGAAGCTCAAACATTCTTCATATTCCTAGCATATCAAGGTGAAATATCATAATGGTCTAAATATGAATGACATTCAGAAGGCCACAACTAACTTCAAAGGCCAATTTGACAAAGGGGCATAATATCCTTGTTCTTCACTCATAATTATTTTTTGACTCTTTCTTACTTTCATTTTTTTGATGAGGCCAACCTCATTTGAGTGTAATGGCACTACTCAGGCCGACTGGGGCCAAATTGTGTAATGTAAACCAAGGAAACCACATATATAAAGAGGATTTTTGAACATTTGTAAAGGGGGGGCACATAGAGAACTTTTGCAAGCACAAGCTATACTTGTATTTTAGATAGCATGTAAGTGGTATACATGATATGGGCATAGGGTGTGGAAATCTTGCTCTTTTGCAATCTGCAGCATTTTACTGGTTAATGAGAACACAATTTTGGATCTATTCATGTGTTTCTACCTTATGGTGGTAATGTACTTGTGTTTTATTTTCCTTGCGTATACCATATGTTGGTGAATCTTGTGCCCAATTGAGAAATCATAACTTTGGTGGTTGAATAGGGTTTTGGATTCTACGCATGTAATATGGTGTTTTCAATTTCTTGTTCTTCTGCTTCTTTTCCTTAGAATCTTGCACTTGCAATGTACATGATTATGTGGAATACTGGCCATCGATTTCTTGTTTAATTTGATCTCATTAACATTGTTATATGAAGTGAAAAGCCAAGAGCAGAGGCTATCCAATCTATTTTACATTTTCTTTCCTTCTGAACCCTAACCTGCTTTTTTCCTTTTTTCGTATAGAATAGAAGTAGATTAGTATTTTGTACTCAAACAAAATATCTACCTATCAAATGTTGCTTAGTAATCCTGATTGATATTACATCACATGCCTCTTGAACAAACAATCACATTGTCCACTCTATTGTTCTAACACTGTAGTGACCCAGTGAAATAGGGACCTTAGGGTAAACTGAAGATCATCAGGTTAGGTTTCAAGAGAAGTAGAGTGACTTTCATTCTACTTGAGTTGATGTACCAAAATAGCCATCAACAGAACTAGCACTAGAAGGAGGGCCTAATCAATCTGGATTCACCTAGGGCTCCGTTGACCTTTGAAAGAAGTAGACTAACCAGATCTTGGTCAGTTGGAGTGTTGGGATAAGGTGACATTAACCTTGTAAATTCTAATATTGTATTTATTCCATTTATTATTTGTAATTTGTAATTAGACATAAGGGAATGAGGTAGTTTCACTGGTAGTGGTAATTCTGGAGTCATCGGAGGTAATTAATAAGTGACATTTACGGTTGGCAATTGTAAAACTCATGAGTAAATGAGTATAGGAACCACCTTGGGAGAATCAGCTATCTTTAGTATATATGACACACATCATAATATTTGGTGAGTGCATGTAAAGAATCTATGACAATTGCAAGTTGTCATAAGATTCTATGACACTATGATGCATATGACAGATATTCATTAGTTGTAAGTTGCTATGTTTAGCCCCAGGCACTCATCTTGGGAAGATACACTTTGGTGGTATCTATGACGGTTATGACACATCATAAGATGCTATTCTTGACCTTGGGCACCCAACTTTGCATGGGCATCTTTTGATAAGTGGAGGTTGCATTTATGATGATATTTAATGTTTGCATGTGGGAGATTCTCAGAAGAGAGAAAGTGGACACCTAGATTGGAGTGAGGATACTTTTATAAGTATTTTTCCATGTATTTGTTGTAGCATATAGATTTACAGGTACTCATGTGTTGTCATAATGCTGTCAGGTTGAAGACTGAAGGGAAGATTGGTGGAGTTGTATTGTACAATCATTTTCAGATTAATACAAACTTGGGCCTCTTTCCTGTGTGGAGTTTTTTACCCGAAAAAGTTTTCTCCATGGTAAACACTATTGTGTTCATTTTTCTAATTTAATATTTCTGTGTTGCATAGTTTCTTTTATGTGTTGCAATCTCCATTGATAATACACTGATATAAGATCATTAAACATATTTAAATCTGATTTCCATTGAAGTAGTTGTGTTTTCATTTCTAACATTTGGTATCAGAACCTGGCTAGCTTTGACTCTTAGGTGGTAGTGTGGAAGTTGTAGTTGTAGTGCGAGATTTGGTTGCATTTGTTTTATAAATTTTGAGTTGATATTATGGCTGCATCCACTATTGCATCAACCTCTCGTTTGGACATTGAGAAGTCCAACAGAAGAAGGTATGAGTTGTGGAAGCTAAAAATGGAGGATTTGTTGGAAGAAAGAAACCAGTGGTTGGCTTTCCTAAAAGAGAAGAAACCTGATGATGTCTCTAAAGATGAGTGGGATAGACAGGATAAGAAGGCATAGGGAACAATTCGCTTGTGTCTTGCAGATTCTATCCTATTGAATGTCATGAGGGAAGAGACTGCACATATCTTATGGAAGCATTTGGGTGAGATCTACTAAGCCAAGAGTATGGTAAACAAACTTTACTTGAAGTGTAAACTATTTTCTATGAAAATGAAAGAGGGTGAATTGGTTGCAGAGCATTTAAATTCATTTAATTTGTTGTTGAGTATGCTTGCATCTATAGATGTTGAGGTTAATGAGGAAAATAAATGTATCTTACTTCTTTGTTCTTTGCCCTAGTCTTGGGAGAATGTTATACTTTCTATCACTGCTAACCTCGCGGATCGAAAGTTGGATGCTCTTGTTGCAGTTTTACTAGCACATAAATTGAGGAAGAAGAGTTTGGATAGGTCAGGTGATGCCCTCAGTGTTAGGGGAAGGTCTAAGGAAAGAGGACCGAAAGGATATCAGAAAGGGGCTAAGGACAAGTCCAAGGGCCAATCTAAGACTCTTGGGAAAAAGAACAGAGTTAAGTGTTGGAACTGCGGTAAAAGGGGAGATGTGAAGGAGTGCAAAAACCCAAAGAAATAGTGGGAGAATGCTTTAGATAAGTCCTTGAATGTAGGTGAAGTGTTTTACTTTCTACATGTAATGTTGTTTCTAATGATCACTGGCTGGTTGACTTAGGATTCTCAATTCATATGACCCCACATAAGGAATGGTTTTCCACATACAAAGAGTATGATGGAGGTGATATATACCTTGGGGACAACTATACATATCTGATAGCTGGGAAAGGAAAGGTATTGTTGTGTTTCAGTGATGGGAGGATTAAAACCCCCCCTGGTGTTTTGCATGTTCCTAGATTAGCTAGAAATCTGATTTCAGTTTTGAAGTTGAATGATTTGGGAATGCATGTAACATTTGACAAGCATGGCTATAGATTGGTGAGAGGGAACTTGGTGGTAGCGAAGGGGAAGAGATTGGGAAACTTGTTTAAGCTTGAAGCTACTGCAGTTTGTAATGCCCCTTATGTATCTAAGGCTAGTACTAAAAATACATGTATGTTGTGGCGCCATAGGTTGGGCCACACAAGCAATAATGTATTGAAAACTATTAAGAATAAAAATTTGTTGGACAATTTCTCTTATTCTGATGAGCTCTTTGATTTCTACGAGCACTGTGTGTTTGGTAAACAAAATAGAAAATCATTTCCTTTAGGAAGCAATAGAGCAAAAGAGAAGTTGGAAATTATTCATACGGATGTGTTTGGACCTATGGATAATGATTCTATCAGAAAATGTCATTATTTTGTCACCTTCATTGATGATGTATCCAAATTTACATGGATTTATTTTATGAAACACAAATCTAAAGTTTTCACTAAGTTTAAGGATTTTAAAGTCTTAGTTGAAAACCAATCGGGATTGAAGATAAAAATATTAAGATCTGAGAATGGAGGAGAATATTGCTCTAAGGAATTTGATGATTTTTACAAGCGTGCAGGTATTATCAAGAAAAAGACAACTTTGTAGACATCATAGCAGAATGGTGTTACAGAAAAGATGAACCGAACAATTATGGAAAGAGCCAGAAGTATGCTGAGTGATGCACAGTTGGATAAATGTTTCTGGGCAGAGGTTATGTGTATTACTTGCTACTTGATTAACAAATCTCCTTGTAAGGCTCTTGATTTGACACCTTATGAAGAGTGGACAGCTAAGAAACCTTTTGTTTCACATTTAAGGGTTTTTGGTTGTGAGGCTTTTATTCATGTTCCTAAGGAAAAGTGATCTAAGTTGGATCCAAAAGTCGAAAAGTGTACATTCGTTGGATATGGTGATAATGTCAAAGGTTATAAGCTTTGGAATCCACTAACTTGTAAGATTATCTATTCTAGAGATGTTATTTTCAGGGAACTCAGAGCTATTTCTGAACCTAAGTAGCCAAAAGAAAAAGATGGAAAGGTAAAGAGAGTGCACTTTGATTTAGAGCAACAAGATGCACCTCAAAAAGAACAAAATGATGGATTGGAGGGTGAAGAAGAAGAAGAAGATTCAAGCAGTTTTGATGAAGATGAATCTGTTGTTACATAAGAAGTTGGTATAGATGATCATGCAGAAGAATGAGTTGACTCTTACTCCACCCTTGAGGAGATCCACAAGACAATGGAATCTAGTTGACAAGTATAGCTCACTAGATTTCCATTGTATATTTGCTTTGTTGAGTACTGACGATGAGCCTAGATCCTACAAAGAAGCTATTCTTGTAGATGATAGTGAGTCTTGGTAGTTAGCCATATAGGAGGAGATGATGGTTTTAGACTCTTGTAACACCTAGGATCTTGTTCGTTTGCCCAAAGGAAGAAAGGCCATAGGTTGTAAGTGGGTCTTCAAGAAGAAGTTTGGAGCAGGTCCAGTTCATTGGAGAATACAAGGCTAGACTAGTAGCCAAGGGCTACTCCTAAAGAGAGGGAGTTGATTTTGGTGAGATTTTCTCTTATGTTGCTAAATTGACTTCTATTAGATTTATTTTATCCATTTCTGTAGCCTTTGATTGGGAGATTGAGCAAATGGATGTTAAGACTATTTTTGCATGGAGATCTTGAAGAAGAAATTTATATGCGACAACCTACAGGTTTTGAGGTAAAAGGAAAAGAACATTGGGTTTATAGGTTGAAGAGGTCTCTCTATAGTTTGAAATAGTCTCCCAGAATGTGCTATCAAAAGTTTGATTCATTTGTATTGAAATTAGGTTTTGTTAGGAGCGAGGAGGATCACTGTATTTACATTCATCATATTGGTGATTCTATACTGATCATTGCTTTGTATGTTGATGACATGTTATTTTTCAACAATACTAAGGGTATGATCAGTGAGTTGAAAGCTCAAATTTTAGGTGCATTTGATATGAAGGATCTTGGAGCTACCAGGTATATTCTGGGAATGAAGATAGGAGGGATGGAGGTAACAGAAAGCTTTGGTTGTCACAGAGTAAGTATGTGAATACTATTTTACAGATATTTAGTTTGCAAGACTATAACCCAATTAGAGTTTCTTTACCCATTGGTACTAATCTTTCATTAGATATGTGTCCAAAGAATGATGATGATTTTGAGGATATATCTAATGTTCCATATGCTAGTGTTGTAGGGAGTTTGATGTATACAATGGTTTGCACTAGACCAGATATTTCCCAAGCACTAGGAGTTTTGAGCAAATTTATGTCTAACCATGGTGGACAATATTGGAATTATGCGAAGAGGGTGTTTAAATATTTTGTAGGTACTCCTGATCATTGTTTGGTTTATTCCAGGGTATATACAGGGATTTGTTGATTTAGATTGGGCAGGTGACTTGGATAGTTGAAGGTCCACTAGTGGCTATGTGTTTACTCTGTTTGGAGGAGTAGTGAATTGGATGAGTAAGAGGTAGCCCATAGTTGCTTTGTCCACCACAGAAGCAGAGTATATGGCTTCTACTCATGTCTCTAAGGAGGCAGTTTGGTTGAGGAGATTGTGTACAGGTATTGGATTTGATTATAGGATCATTTAGTTTTGTTGCGATAGCTAGAGTGCTATCTGTTTGGCCAAGAATCCTATGTATCATACTCAGACTAAACATGTTGATGTTCAATATCACTTTGTTCAAGAGTTGGTTACAAATGGACATATTGAGTTGAAGAAGATAGACAATCAGGAGAATGTTGTAGATTCATTGACCAAACCTTTGAGCATAGAGATGTTCGTGTGGTGCAGAGACCATGGGCCTTGTTTCTAGTGCCTGATTATCTACATTTGATTATTTCCTATGAGTTGATTTACAATGTATAATGTCAAGTTAGAGAATATTGGGATAAGGTGCCATTAACCTTGTAAATTCCAATATTGTATTTATTCCATTTATTATTTGTAATTTCTAATTACCCATAAGGGAATGAGGTAGTTTCACCAGTAGTGGTAATTCTAGAGTCACTGGAGGTAATTAATAAGTGACATTTATGGTTGGCAATTGTAAAACTCATGAGTAAATGAGTATAGGCACCACCTTGGGAGAATGAACTATTCTTAGCATATATGACACACGTCATAATGTTTGGTGAGTGCATGTAAAGAATCTATGATAGCTACAAGTTGTCATAAGATTCTATGACACTATGATGCACATGACGGATATTCATTAGTTGTAAGTTGCTATGTTTAACCCCAGGTGGCCATCTTGGGAAGATACACTTTGGTGGTATTTATGATGGTTATGATGCATCATAAGATATTGTAAGATGTTATTCTTGACCTTGGGCATCTTTTTACAAGTGGAGGTTGTGTGTATGACGACATTTAATGTTTGCATGTGGGGGATTCTCAGGAGAGAGAAAGTGGATGCCTAGATTGGAGTGAGGATACATTTATAAGTGTTTTGCCATGTATTTGTTGTAGCATATAGATTTATAGGTACTGAGGTGTTGCCAGAATGCTGTCAGGTTGAAGACTAAAGGGAAGATTGGTGGTTTTGTATTGTACAATCATTTTCAAATTAATACAAACTTGGGCCTCTTTCCTGTGTGGAGTTTTTTTATCCAAAATGTTTTTCTCCACATTAAACAATGTGTTGTGTGTTCAGTTTTTTGATTTGATATTTTTGTATTGCATAGTTTCTTTTATGTGTTGTAATATCCATTGATAATACACTGATATAAGATCATTAAACATATTTAAATCAAATTTCCATTGAAGTAGTTGTGATTACTAGCTTTAGAAGGAGGGCCTGATCAATCTGGATTAACCTAGGGCTCCGTTGACCTCTGAAAGAAGAACACCAACCAAATCTTGGTCATTTGGAGAAGTTGAATTCCAAGAGCTCCAACATCATAGAAAGATCAGGAGTGACCATGGGAAAGGTGAAGGTTGACCTCTAGGTTAGTTAGCCCTGCCAGATCTAAAAACCTAGAAGCCTTCCCTGAAGAACCACCTTAGGTACCAACGGCTACCTTCTTTGGGAAAAATCTTTCACCCCTATCCTTGGCAACCCCTCTCCATGATATACCCAAAAACCTTGAGAAATTCTACCCTAAGTTCATCTATGGAGAGAGTAGGAGCATAGAAGAGCATATTCAACCTTTTAAAGAAGCTATTAGTAGACCTGGTATTCCCCATTTGGATGTGGTTCTATGACTCTTCCCTTACTCTTTGGGAGAGGTTTCTTATTTGTGGTACTTGAATTTAACCACAGGATCCATCAACACATGGGAGCATCTAGAAACTACTTTCACATAACAATTTAAAGTGTATACTGACCCTAGCACCATATACCAGTAGTTTGCCTCTTGTAAGATTCAACCAAATGAACCCTTGACTATGTTTAAAACCATATTTCATAAACTTTACAAAAGGCTTGTCAACCCTGATGTGGTCACTGAAGCTGCTACACTTCAGGCTTATCTTAGGACCATCAACCCTTTCAAAGCAATTTTGTTTAATAGGACTTAGCAGAACCTTACCTCCCTTGCAAATGTTTATTCTAAAGCTCTCAAATTACACAGGGAAATGTATCTTGTCACTGCAGGAGCCTTTGGAACTTTGCCTTCAGTGGGTTTTCCAAGGATGCCAAATCAAATTCTTGTTATAAATAATTCCCTTATTAACAATACTCCCCTGATAAACCTAGTTCCAAATGGTAGTTTATAGACAGGGCCACAGATCAATTATGCTCAACCTCTCAATTAGATTGGCCCAAACCCTATGTTTCCTACACCAGGGAAAACTTACAATAACCAGACCACAACACAGTACCCAGGCAATTCTTTCTTTGATCAGCTGCAACACACAGGTAATTCTTTCTTTGACCAGCTTGATGTGAATCATACTAACTGTTACCAATTTTTCACCTACAACTCAAATTGGCAGAGTTGGAACAGTTCGTAACATTTGAGGTGAAGAATATTCTAAATACATTCCTGCTATGCTTAAACCATGGCATATTTTCAAGTGTTAAGAAAATTTTGATTTTAGTTTTGTTGTTCAGAGTAAAGAGACAAAGAAAAGTACATATTGAACTCAAAAATTGCTTTCATTCAGTGCAGAAATGTTTCATTCATTTTGTCAATAAATTATACATAGAATTGCAAAAGTATTGTATTTGTATTCATTGGAAAGAAAAGAGTAATCCATGGTCCCACACAAGCCATGGGAGTAGCTAACCAATGCAACATAATATATGCTATGCATCTTAAGTTAAAAGAAATGAAAAGAAGCATAAAGGAAGATGCGTGTTGTGTGATTACACAACATGCCCCATTTTACCTTAGCAAAATAGGGACCCAACTTTTCTGGCTTGTTTCCTTATTTTTGTGCTTTGGGCGGTAATGGTAAAAGTAGCATCAGTTAGTATGCATATGCATATGTCAAGATTTTATCGTTGGCATGTCTGTGATCTTGAAGTTTGAATTCAATTTTTCAAAGTCTGAATCTCTCCCCAAGAAGCCTGCATGTGAAAGAATGCAAAATTCTAAGCAGGTTTTCCTTTTGCATCACCCTAAAATTCATCAAAATAAAGAAGTTATGGTCGGTCAAAGTCTAGTCAAACCCGTCCTCAGGGTCATATTCCTTAATATTCATGAATATCACCCTGCATGTGTTTTAACATAAAATACCTGATATCCAGATCACCCTTTGATATAAATTAAATACTTAGCATCAAGACATTTCTCAAATATCTGTCATATTAGTGAATATCCCTGATATTCCTTAATATGACCCTGACGTCATCTTAACTCAATATAAGGAGGTCCTGATATGTAGGTGATGTCATCCTCTTTCGAGGGTGATATTTCTTGATATCCATCATATTTACTAATATGACTGATCTTCGTTAATATGACCGTGATGTCATCTTATCCTAATAGAAAGAAGACTTAACAATCATGATAACATCATCAATATGCCCGACATTCGGAGGGTCATCTTTTTCCTCAATATCCATCATATTAGTGAAGATCCCTCATCTTTGTTAATACGACCGTGATGTCATCCTATTCCATTCGAAAGAGAAACCTGATATGATGATGATGTCATCATCATATCCTCGATATGTGAAGGATCCAATTCGTAGTTAATATCCCCTGATATTAACTAATATCCGGACCTGACATTAACTAATATCCGGACCTGACATCTTTTAAGGTGCATTTCGTAAAAGTTAAAATTTGGAACTGTATGCATAAAGGTTTGTATGTAGCTTAGATACAAATTGATATACAAATGGTTTATACAAAGTCAGAACTGAGGCCAATTTCAATACAATTCATAAACTTACAAAGTCCAAACAGTTGTATGTCGATATGATTGTATGCGATATACATAAGGATATATAAAGCAAAGATGCAAACCCAAATACAAAGGTGATTCTAAGTTGTTTCATGAACCTTTTGAGGTCCGCATTTGTCTGCATAACATATGCCAAATGTGATGCATACAATTGCATATACAAACTAGATATGGTTAAAAGTTAAACATTGTGGATTCTTTGTTGAGGTCCGCATTTGTATGTTCGGTATTTTATGGTTGTATGCAATCTGTATTGACATATACAAAGAGTTGAATATACAGATAAGGCTAAAAAGGGTAAAGAAATTGCATTTAAGATACAAAGTGAACTTAATAGTGAAAGAGGATCATTAAGTCAAAATATGACCATGACGTCATCATTTCTTTTGTGCATAAAGTGTAAAAGTGCATGTATCACATATGCATGATCTTATGCATGCGATATACAAAAAGAGAGATACAAAAGCAAAGCAGGAGGAAACGAAGCCATTTTAGGGCCCGATAACATGATTTTCAGTCAACGATAGTTGACCAAACCCTTTTAATGTCATATGGACATTTGGATGTGCATATTCACATTTAGTACAATATTCATAACTCAGCTTGTACATTCAGAGCTGGATTTACATTTAATGTTATGCTCAATTTTCCTGCTAGTTTATTAAACGATTATGCTTGATTCTTGTGTATGTCTGTTGCAGGATATTGGAGCTATTTGGGGATTGGCTGGATGTTGCAGAAGGAAGTTAAAATGGATAAAATTGTAGAGTTATGGATAGTGCTGACATAACCAGAGCCGAAGAAGATATCACCAAATACGTTGAGTTCCAGCTGGATGGTGGACTAAGTCAAAGATGCTAGAATATTCTCTGCCAGCTGTGCGATTGCCAACTGACAATCATGTGCTATTCATCTGAACCATTGATTATTCTGAGAGGATCCTAATCGTTGGATCAATGTAACCATTTTCTGGCCTTTGTTCTATAAAAAGGCCATGACTTGTCATTTGAAAAGGAGGAGGGGACATAATATCTGGCAAAAATAAGGCCAATTAGTGTAGACCCAATAGGAGATCAGATTACTAAGACTAATGGAGACTAAATTGTTGAAATGTCAAGGTTCTTTCTTCAAATCATTGTAAACGTACTTATTCTAAAGCATACTGGATGGAGATGAAGCTATAGATTACATCCTAATTGTAAACTATACGTAATCTTCAAGTTGATTTCTGGATATGTAATGGTGAAATGCTGCGTTCAATAGAAGTGCTTTCATTTTATTGCATATTGTTGCCAACTTTTTCTTTGAAGATTTGCACTAAATCATGCAGATTTGTGGAATGTCCTGGTGAAGTATGATTTAGTTTTTCTTCTCTTAATTACTATATCAGAATTTGTATGTGGTTTAGTGATCTCAGTTAAGTAATTTTGGGAATCTCATTCTCTGAACCCTTTTTTCTCATTTTAATTTCATTAATTCACCATCACCCTAACTACAATATACAAATAAATGAAAAGAAGAACATTAAATATGCAAATACCCGTAGATAACTGAAAATCATTAGTATATTTTAAGCTAAATGCATGTAGTGTTGGAAATATCATGTAAAGAATCATAAATAATGATAGAAATCATGCAAATATCAACCTATAGGCACATTATATAAGCAAATTCATAGTGCAGAGGTAGAATTGTTTGAGATTTGTGCAGAGAAGGCATAAAAGATAGGATATTTGAAGGAATATTGAAGAACTTTGTAGAAATTACTGAAGTACGTAAGGCCCCTGAATGATTAACAGGAACACACATCAACCACTGAGTAACGTTAGTAGATTATGAACTAATCATCGAAGACTTGAGATCATAAATTCACTCTAAATTTATTGTATCTTTAAAGATAACTAAAGGTTGTTGTGTAACTTTTATTTCATGTTGTTTTGACTAACATCAACATCAACATGAATTGGTGCTAGAAGGAGGGCCTAAGCTATTTCTCAGCAAAGAAATTCTTTTCCAATTGAAGTGATATCCCCTACCTCTGTATAGCATCATGCCTTAAATCTTGCAATTGATCCACACGCCCCTCGCTTCTAATGCAATCAACATAAATTGGCGCTAGAAGGAGGGCCGAACAAAGAAAGCTTTGTATTTATGCAAATATTGCATAAATGTTTCATCATTTGAGTTTAAGGACTGCAAATATCTCTTGTCTGAGAGGATTTGACTGTATCTTTACAAAAATCCATCTCAAAGATTCAAAGATTAGTCTAATTTTCTAAGATTTCAAGTTTTTATTCTGAGATATGTTAGATCTCATTAAATTTCAAAATTCTAAAAAAATTAAAATAGAGTCTCATTTTCAATGGATGCATATGTAAGCAACTTTCAAGTTAACATTCCTTTCTTTTAGGAAATTTTAAATGAGCAACTTTATCCTCAAAGTTTATCTAACTTTGGTTTATCTAGAAGATGCAGGATACACGATTCTGTGGAGCATGGTGAAATTAATTGTCTGACTTTTCTTGTAAGGATAGATTTATCTTTGAAGAGTCTGATTTCTTTCTCAAATGTATACAGAGCTAAAGTTTGTTAAGAAAATGAAGAAATTTTGGAGCAAAAAGAAGATACAGCACCAACATTCATGAGTTGTCCAAAAAATACAATAGTTAAACCAGTTCTAGAGGATGAAGATAGTGAAACATCTTTCCTTGAATCATTTTATGGTGAGATTGATAGGAGTTCTCTACTTCCTAATATGGGTAAAGGGGAGTGTAGGTATGAATCTTTCAAAATTTGTAGAGAAGAAACCATTTGTCAGGATAAAGTCTTTGATTCTGATCCTAATAGTTTTGATAAGGATAGTGAAACATCTTTCCTTGAGTCATCTTATGGTAAAAATAAATGTAGACAGGTGAAAGAATTTAAACACACTGTTGCCGAAGAGGTTCCTACTATAGCAACTAATGGAGTCATAAAGAAGAAAGTAAACCCTGATTTAATAGCTGACTTCTTTAAATTGAATGATCAAATGCAAAATTGTTGCAAGATAATGGAACCAAGCACTTTACTAGATGATAAAAGTGAGCTATTTGAAGAGAAATTCATGAAAATGAAAGATACAAAAAGTTCTATTATTGTTGTACATGATTTGATGTCAATCCAACACCATTTTGAAAATGAAATAGGGAAGTATTCTTATCAATAAAAAATTGTTTCACCTTTGCAGTTAAATGATTTAGAAATGATAAATTCTTGTATATCAGATTATGATGATGAATATACTCATTTAGATGCTGATGTGCAGGGAATTGATGAGAACATTGAGATTTTTCCTGAACTTGAGGATAAACTGAACATACAGAATGAAGAGATGAAGTTGGATAAAGATGAAGAAGTAATACATTAGGGGTCATACATCCTTCAGGATGAAAGGAGACAGGACATGAAGCCAAGCAATAAAAATGCAAAGTCAAATGGAAGTCTAGCTAGCAGCGAACAAGCATGTCTAGCAGAACTGGAAATGCACTAGGTTGTATTTCTCCTTTCCACAGTGAATGATGTTGAATATTTATTTGATTATGGAAATTCACGGGATAAAACATGCATATGGATTTGTCAAGAACATGAAGAGCTTCCTCAGTTGCTGATTATTAAGGGTTATTCTTTTAAACACAATTAATTTAGAATACAAGAATATTTTTCAGAATACAAGGATGAATTTGCTAGGATTAGAACCATAACCAATGCCCTGATGCTCCTGCACAATCTAAGGAAGTATGCAAATACATGTGTCTTTGGGTCTTACCATGGGTTTTATTTGCCTTGTAGTGTCTTGTGTATAGTTTGGTAGAGTAGTTGTTTTCTTTCTTTTCTTTGCTTTCCTGTCTTGTTTTGTTTTGTTTCCCTTTGGTAGTTAGTTGTTTGTACAACTTGCTTTGGTGTGTTTTCTTTTGTTTTGCACTGTTGAGTCCTTGTTTTGGTTAGGCAAAACTGATGCACCTTGTTATCGCAGAACACTGCTAAAATTTTTAGAATTCAAGAGTTGGATATAAGTTCATCCATAGGTTGTGATTCATGTTTGCTAGTATTCTTGATCAGGTCTATGGTATCTTGTTCATCAGCATTACTTTTTCTTGAGTCAATGAGATCCTCACAATGACACACTTAATAGCCTTGGGTTTGTTGAACATACTAGTGTAGGTGTTAAGTGAAAAATCTAAAGGTTGCTCTTGCTACTATTGCAATTCCCAACCTAAAGTAGCAAGTGACCATACCTTGCAGAATGTGCTTACAAGATGACATCTTATACAAAAAAATATATATTGAATATCTAAAGAGAAAATTAGGCCATCTAAGTAACTCTACTGGGGCTATAGATGCCTACTGGAAGTGGGGCTGTACTTAGGGGAATTGCAACAATAACCTTGTTGAGGCTATAGATGTCTACTGGCAGCAAGGCTCTATCCAGGTTGGCTATGGGGGATGAATCAAACTATGTAGCTTAACACCAGTCACTAGTGTTTTCAACTCATCTTCAAGATGAGGGATATTAATCATGTCCACACACTTGATCCCTTATCAATACATTGTTATATTGATGAACATGATACCATTCAGATAGGATTAGGATGTTCATGCTCAACAAGAGTCGGAACCGTATGTTTTAACTTATCCTCACCTCTTGAATTATTTGAATTTTGTTGTTTTCTTTGGTGGCAAGTTGTTGTGTGATTACACAACATGCCCCATTTTACCTTAGCAAAATAGCGACCCAACTTTTCTGGCTTGTTTCCTTGCTTTTGTGCTTTGGGTGGTAATGGTAAAAGTAGCATCAGTCAGTATGCATATGCATATGTCAGGATTTTATCCTTGGCATGTTTGTGATCTTGAAGTTTGAATTCAATTTTTCAAAGTCTGAATCTCTCCCCAAGAAGCCTGTATGTGAAAGAATGCAAAATTCTAAGCAGGTTTTCCTTTTGCATCACCCTGAAATTTGTCAAATAAAGAAGTTATGGTTGGTCAAAGTCTGGTCAAACCCGTCCTCAGGGTCATATTCCTTAATAATCACGAATATCAACCTGCATGTGTTTTAACATAAAATACCTGATATCTAGATCACCCTTTGATATAAAGTAAATACTTAGCATCGGGACATTTCTGAAATATCCGTCATATTAGTGAATATCCCTGATATTCCTTAATATGACCCTGATGTCATCTTAACTCAATATGAGGAGGTCCCAATATGCAGGTGACATCATCCTCTTTTGAGGGTGATATTTCTTGATATCCATCATATTTACTAATATGACTGATCTTCGTTAATATGACCGTGATGTCATCTTATCCTGATAGAAAGAAGACTTAACAATCATGATGACATCATCAATATGCCCGACATTTGGAGGGTCATCTTTTTCCTCAATATCCATCATATTAGTGAAGATCGCTCATCTTCGTTAATACAACTGTGACGTCATCCTATTCCATTCCAAAGCGAAGCCTAATATGATGATGATGTCATCATCATATCCTTGATATGTGAAGGATCCAATTCGTAGTTAATATCCCCTGATATTAACTAATATCCAGACCTGACATCTTTTAAGGTGCATTTCGTAAAAGTTAAAATTCGGAACTGTATGCATAAAGGTTGGTCTGTTATACAATTTCAAATGCATGTCTAGACCTGAAGGATTTATCCAATTCAATTTAAGAGAGCATAAGCGGATGCATATTTTTATGCATAAAGGTTTGTATGTAGCTTAAATACAAATTGATATACAAATGGTTTATACAAAGTCCGAACTAGGGCCAATTTCAATGCAATTCATAAACTTACAAAGTCCGAAAGGTTGTATGTTGATATGATTGTATGCGATATACATAAGGATATATAAAGAGAAGATGCAAACCCGGATACAAAAGGTGATTCTAATTTGTTTCATGAACCTTTTGAGGTCAGCATTTGTCTGCATAACATATGCCAAAGGTGATGCATACAATTGCATATATAAACTAGATACGGTTAAAAGTTAAACATTGTGAATTCTTTGTTGAGGTCCGCATTTGTATGTTCAGTGTTTTATCGTTGTATGCAATATGCATTGACATATTCAAAGAGTTGAATATACATATAAGGAAAAAAGGGTAAAGAAATTGCATTTAAGATACAAAGTGAACTTAACAGTGAAAGATGGTCATTAAGTCAAAATATGACCATGATGTCATCATTTCTTTTGTGCATAAAGTGTAAAAGCGCATGTATCACATATGTATGATCTTATGCATGTGATATACAAAAGAGAGATACAAAAGCAAAGCGGGAGGAAAAGAAGCCATTTTAGGGCCCGATAACATGATTTTTGGTCAATGATGGTTGACCAGACCCTTTTAACATCATATGGACATTTGGATGTACATATTCACATTCAGTACAATATTCATAAATCAGTTTGCACATTTAGAGCTAGATTTATATTTAATGTTATGCTCAATTTTCCTGCTAGTTTATTAAACAATTATGCTTGATTCTTGTGTATGTTTGTTGCAAGATATTGGAGCTATTTGGGGATTGGATGGATGTTACAGAAGGAAGCTAAAATGGATAAAACTGTAGAGTTGTGGATAGTGGCAACATAACTAGAGCCGAAGAAGATATCACCAAATACGTTGAGTGCCAGCTAGAGGGTGGACTAAGTCAAAGATGTTGGAATACTCTCTGCCAGCTGTGTGATTGCCAACTAGCAATCATGTGGTATTCATCTGAACCATTGATTATTCTGAGAGGATCCTAATCGTTGGATCAATGTAACCATTTTCTGGCCTTTGTTCTATAAAAAGGCCATGAATTGTCATTTGAAAAGGAGGAGGGGATAGAATATCTGGCAGAAATAAGGCCAATTAGTGTAGACCTGATAGGAGATCATATTACTGAGACTAATGGAGACTAAATTGTTGAAATGTCAAGGTTCTTTCTTCAAATCATTGTAAAGGTACTTATTCTAAAGCATACTGGATGGAGATGAAGCTATAGATTACATCCTGATTGTAGACTATATGTAATCTTCAAGTTGATTTCTGGATATGTAATGGTGAAATACTGCGTTCAATAGAAGTGATTTCATTTTATTGCATATTGTTGTCAACTTTTCCTTTGAAGATTTGCACTGAATCATGCGGATTTGTGGAATGTCTTGGTGAAGTATGATTTAGTTTTTCTTCTCTTAATTACTGTATCAAAATTTGTATGTGGATCAGTGATCTCAGTTAAGTAATTTTGGGAATCTCATTCTCTGAACCCTTTTCTCTCATTTTAATTTCATTAAATCACCATCACCCCAACTACAATATACAAATAAATGAAAAGAAGAACATTAAATATGCAAATACCCATAGATAACTGAAAATCATTAGTATATTTTGAGCTAAATGCATGTAGTGTTGAAAATATCATGTAAAGAATCATAAATAATGATAGAAATCATGCAAATATCAACCTATAGGCACATTATTTAAGCAAATTCATAGTGCAGAGGTAGAATTGTTTGAGATTTGTGCAGAGTAGGCATAAAAGATAGGATATTTGAAGGAATACTGAAGAACTTTGCAGAAATTACTGAAATACATAAGGCCCCTGAATGATTAACAACAACACACATCAACCACTGAGTAACGTCAGTAGATTATGAACTAATCATCAGAGACTTGAGATCATAAATTCACTCTGAATTTATCGTATCTTTCAAGATAAATAAAGGTTGTTGTGTAACTTTTATTTCATGTTGTTTTGACCAACATCAACATCAACAATGCATATCCATCATTGCCTATGATAGCTTTAGGGTAGATCTCCATTGTCTTGTTCCTCCTCTCCTAATCTCCAAGTGAACCTGCATCATGGTAAACAATTGGTTAGAGTTTCAAATATGGATCTCTCTATATGCCCTACCAACAAAAACACAACACATATCATGAAGCATTAGATCAATAAAAAAGAGAGACAGAAATATCAAATCATCACATGAGTATTGTATTCATTGTTTTATCTAACTTGTTTGTGCAATGTGTAGTTACAGGTACAGTCATCATGAAGACATTTCAGCATGTGGATTAAAATGTGGCTCCCACAAGGGTTGAGCCCAGCATGCTACCCCTTGATCTTAAGGGGGGTATAAGATAAGCAGAGAGACTTTCAGATCAATAAACAAGAGCATATTCTGATTGAGAGTCAATAACAACACCAGATAATCATGAGACAACCTTCAAGGCAGAACAACCAACATCAAAGCAATATTAGCTAAAGGATAGTCCCATCAATAGTACCACAACCAAAAAGACATCATAGAGCAACATTTAAGAACGGGTATTTACCACTTTTGTTATGAATGAAGTGTAAAATTACTTTTTGGATACATGAAGAACCCTACATCTGTAGTAGAAAGAAATTAAAAACATATGGAATAGTCAAAGTAATAAGAGCAATATCATTTGAACGACTTGATTTCCATTATGTATGAGTTCATTTTTGCATATAAGTTTGGCTTCATAAATAAAGGCAAGATATAATGATAGGAGCATCTATGAAGTCACTGTACAATTCAAGGAGATTATAGTCCAAATGCCCAAAGGTAGTGGAAGGTCCACTTGACATTGAAGATGGTAAAGGAGCTCATAGTTGGTAGTTACAATGCATATCTGTCAACACAAGGATAATTGAGGTGACAAATGTACAAAACAGTGAAGTAAGATGATTAAATATATAGTGCATTACCATGAGAGTGCCAGTCTTATATAATGGCCTTTATGTTATAGGTAACTTAATTAAGATGGATACTACAATGGATAGTAAGGGAAGGTAATGTATAGATGCATAGTGTTTTATCTTCAGTGATGCAATTTACCCACTGTCAACAATGGAGTAATCATGATATCCAAGGACAAAAGATGAATCAAGTTGAAGCAGCAAGGACATATATTTTACTTGTTCATCTGCAGAAAAGGAAGATAGGTTGGAGCAAAAAAGGCATATCTCCTTGTTCACATACAAGTCTAGAGTAAAAGTTGGAACAACAGAAGGCTTTCACCCTTTTACATAGACTTATTCCTTTTTGTCTTCATCAAACATATAAATACATAGAAGGTATAGTCAAAATGATGGAGTAGCAAGAGCATATATTATTCTTGTCTATATACAGCGAAAAGCAAATAAGAACAACTTGTTGTATTTCATTACTCATACATTTTTCCTTCATCACAATGGATGGATATATATAGGCACATGATGCCTAAAGGGAGTAGCAGGAAGGAGAAAAAGACCATTGTCTTTTAAAAGCTAATTGTCATAAAAAATCATTGAATATGCAAGATGAGATGAGAATGCAGAGTAGGGTTTCTATATACAAATTGGATAACTATTTGCTACAAATACTGGAACAGTGTGTTTGCATCATGAAGATGCCCATGCCTTCTATATATTGCAATATTCATATTCAACAAATACATTGTCTAAGTAGTATAAAGGAGAAGATGAATCATAACCTTTGAGTGATTATAGAAGCCATGAAGGTAAAAGAAGCATCAACAAAGTTCAGTAGAGAGCATGAGTGCAGTTACAAACATACAGCAAAGAATGTTTTTTTATAATGGCAGAGAAAGAGAAAAATGGAAAATGTTATTCACAAACCCCACTAGGGTTTCATACATAATCACATCATGAAGTAAAGAGCTAGAGCATTTAAAAGGAAATAAAAGCTATATGTTCCATTTTTATAAGCTTTTTCACAAAACCCTCATCATCACTATGCCAGGGAGGTCGAAAACAGAAGGAGAAAGGGTTTATAGAGCAAGATACAATGATTGTAATGAAAAAACTAGTGCAACAAACCCTCATCCTTCCTTGTTTCTTTTATGATAAAAAAGTGCAAAAAAAATGGAGCATATATAGAATAAGAAAAGAAACAGAAGGGAAAATGGCTTTAGGGGTAGCATATACTGCATTTTTCCCACTTTTTACAGAAAGAAATAGAAAACATTACTTTTTCCACTTTTTCTTTGCAGAAAAACAAACAATGATGCAGAAGAGAAACTCACCTGTAGAGTGTGGTATCAAAAATAGCTCAGAGACAGTAGTTTGAGCCTTAGGAATGCCTCAGAAATCCATAAGAAATCCTTGCATGGCGGCTGTTTGGAGCAGTAGCAGTGAAAAAGAACAAGTGAAAATGATAAAATACTTTAGGTTTTTCCTCTTTTCACTCATTGCCCTAGCTCGACCACCGGGCTCTTTTTTGACTTCGAAATTAAAATCATTGTTATCCATTGCAAAGCTCGTGGTCAAGACTTCACAAGTCAATAATCCTAATGATGCCATAGGGGCCCATGAGGGCTATACTTTTCTTTTTGATATTCACAAGTCAATGAAAACAATGATGCAGAGGTAAGAGATACGATGAAGTTAGAGTTATAAGGTGTTTATTAAATATGTTGAATATGATGCAAAGATAAATAATGCATGGTGACTCACTTATTTGCATGGAGAGTCATAAGGGTTTTCTTTCAAATGTAAAAGGAATAATGGAAGGAGTGTGATGCATGTGTTTTTGCATGGGGGGTTATAAGGTGTCTTGACATATGATGATGCAAGGTATGGTGATGTATGTATTGCATGGGAGTCATAAGGAGTGATGCTTTGAGTTTTAAATATGATTTGAGATCATTAATGCATGGGAGACAAAAGGGAGTAAAATAGGGATATTTTGTAACTTTTGCATGCATGAAGGTTATTTATTTTTTTCATCATCATAGGATGCATAATGTAATTACATACAAATCAAAGGGGGAGATATAAGGAGTTGTCATTTGTTTTAAAACCTTTTTAAGACAAATATGCCTCAATTTTGCATGACTTTGCAACTTAAAAACAATGTAAACTAATAATAAACTAATATAATTATAAACTACTTTATTATTTGTCACAAAGTTGTAAAAGTAAAAAAATTGAACAAATTTGTAGCACATAGTAAAGTAAATCATCTTGATTACTTTATTTCTTGCTCACATTGTTTTCTCATCCCAAAATCATGCAAAATTGGAGGATGAAGTTAACTGAGCCATTTTGGGATTGTTTGCATGATTTTTGGGCAAAATTGAAAGAGTTTGGTCCACCACTTGGTCAAACTAAGTTTGAGGAGTAGTTTGAAGATATTTTGGCTTCTTTTTCTGCAGTTAGGACCCTATTTTTTAGGGATTTTCACACTTTCTCATGGATCAGTCTTGGAGAGATTATTTTTAGAGGCAGTTGACTGCAGTTGACCTTTCTAGGTCTTTTCTAAGAGCAGATTATATATTGTGAGAAAAACTTATGTTTTTCTAGTTCTTGCCTTTTTGCTCTCTTGTGCATTGCAGAGAGAAAGAGTGTTTGTAACTCAACTTTTGCAGATTTATAAATTACAACAGGTTACAGGTTATATTCTTTGTTATTTGTATGCAAGTGTTCCTTTATTTTTAGTATAATCAAGTATCTACCTTCTCATTTGTGCTATCTTTATGAGTGATTTGATGAGATTTTATTGTGTTTAATATAAGAACCTTTAAAATCATTGTCTCATTTATACTTGCATGTATTGAATAGCAGTAAAAATCATAGGTCTTAGTTTGGGCAATTGCAATAGTTTTTCTTTCATGCTGTGAGAACCCTATTTTCCTCCAAGAAGAAAGTTATTTCTAGCCTCCCTTAGAAACATTTTTGTGATCATATTTCCAAAGTGAATTGTGTGGATAGATTTTTCTGAGATTTATTATGAGTTAGAGTTGCAATTTTCCATCAAATTAGGTGCATCACCACACTTTTTAAGTTACAATTTTAGTGCTTTTAATAGGTCTTTTCAACCCTTTTCCTGCAAGGTCTTTAGTTTTTTAGAAGATCATAAAGGAATTAGCCCATAATCTGGGGGTTTACTTTCACCATAGGGTACCCACAACCTGAAAGTATCCCAATGTTTTAGAGGATTACCGAGCTTAACAACTTTGCATCATGGGTGCAATGCTAGTCGACAACACTAACATGGCTAACTCTCAATATACACACCAAGCTAGTACACTTGTTGGGACTTCACAACCCTGCATAACTCAAACCTGATATTTGACCTCTGAATTAGAAGCTTTGAAAAAGGCACTAGCCCAGGTCACCAATGAAATCATTAGGTTGAAAGTCAACAATCATGGAGACTCACATCAAAATAAGAACAATCAGAATCATGGTCATAACAGGACTTTGAATTCCCAAAGATAGAATAGAACCTATAATACAAAACCAAACAATGGAGGAGTACCATCTCCCCTAGAGCAAACCAATTCAGTAAATTGTGTTGTGATAAAAACTCTACCAGACTGGTGTAGAATTCATGATAGTTTTGATCACTCTAAACTTAATTGTGCTAAGATGTCCAAAATAATGTAGATCTTTTAAGATGATCATTAGATACAACAAGATTAAAATGAGATGTAATCTAGTGATGTGAGAACTACAATGCAATTTGACACATTTATTTTCCCTTATGAAGAGGACAATGAACCTAAAACTGAAGTTCAAGCCTACCAACAACTTAAAAGCAATTACTACTTCAGAAACAAAGGTAAGGAGCCTCTCACTACATCCACCCCTCTGAATTATAGTAGTGTTCCACCTGATCCTAATGTAGATAATAACCTAGCTCCTCCAGTGGGTCGTCGACTAGAACATTTAAAGCCAACCAATACAACGGATATAATTCAACAAGCTTCAAATATGATCTAGTGGATGATATGAAGAAAACTAAAGCTAACATGTCCATATTAGATGTAGTATAGGAATGCCCTACTCAGAGAGAAGCCTTACTCATAATCCTACAAGGAAAAGATCAATTCAACCTTGAAAATATAGAGGTGAAAGCTGCTACTGATGTTTTGGTAGCCTTATACAAAGAAAAAATAGGTGTACCACCCTTTTTGCTTAGTGTCAAAATGGCTGGGAAGAACTTGCATAATTATTTAGTCAACTCTAGGGCTTCTAGGAATGTCATGCCTTATTCTATATGTCAAAAGCTTGGCCTTACTCCCAATAAGATTACCTGGAAGGTGGTACAATTGGACAAAACACATGAAAATCATTAGAGAAATCAAAGATGTTCACATTCAGTTAGTGTCTGATCCTCGCATCTAGAGCCATATTGGCACCCAGGTGGTTGATATTCCTGAAGTTTATGGTATTTTATTGAGTAGGGATTGGACTAGGAGTTTAAATGATTACTTTTCTATAGATTTCTCCCACATGTGGATCCCTTGGAAGGGAGATGCTAATAAGATTTAGATCCTTAGTAAGCTGAGAATAAAACATGTGATTACTGAATACAATGCTCCTAATGAAGTGTTTTTTATAGATGTGGATTTATGTGTTTACAAAGAGATTATGATGGGACTGACCATTGAAAATACAGATGAGTGTTACTTGCAAGAATTCATGTAGAAGATATCACAAGACAAGGAGTTCTTAGGTCCACATACACGGACCATAGAGCTTCTACTTCTAAATTGGTGCAAAGTGCAGCAAGAGTCTCGCTCTAAAGTATATTATCCTGAATGCCTCATAGTAGTCAGTATTATTAAAACTAGGACAAGGATAGATAAGGTACCTGAGGAGGAAGAAACCAAATGTGTGGAGAAAACCTTGGAATCTCCAAAGAAATAGTCATGATTCTATATGCTAAGGTTGTTGATAAAACTAAGCAAGTGGAGAAAGCAGCTCCTCAAACAAAACTGATTCAGAAAGATTTCCCTCCTCATGATAGTGACTTGTGGACCCTTAGGTTTGATGGATCAAAGTGTAAACAAGGCTGCGGAGCTGGAGTAGAACTAGTGAACCCAAAAGGAAGATCATTCTTTGCATCATACAGATTATAGTTCCCCTGCACAAAAAACATGGCTGAGTACGAAGCCTTAGTGAGAGGATTGCTATTAGCTCATCAGAAAGGAGCTATGTTATAAGTACAAGGAGACTCCCAACTAGTAACTAGACAAGTAAGAAGAAATTATTTCTACCATGACAAAAGGTTAGTTGCTTATAGAAATAGAGTATGGGATCTCATTGAAGGATTTGACGCATTTGACATAAGATCTATACCTAGGCAGAGAAATTAGACAACAGATTCACTAGCAATTATAGCCAACACACTAGAACCAATGGCAAGCTCGAAATTGAAGAAATTTTTAGTGGAATTGGTGCCAAGCCCAAAAGTTCTAGACAATTTTAGACACTTTTATATATTTGAAGATGATAATCATATTCTAGACTTCATTACTAACAGTAGTGTCTTTGAAGCACAAGTCATTGATGAGTGTGACATAGACCCTTTTGAGATTGACGAAGGAGAAGTCACCAACCTGAAGACCAACAACATTCTTAAATGGTTGATCACACTAGAAAGACTATTCGACATGGATCAAAAACAAAAGAAAATAACCTAGGAGAATTTGGAAGGTAGTAAATATGACACTGTCAACTTGGGAGATGAACAATAGGCCAAAAATGTTTTCATTGGGAAGGCCTACAAACCTGAAGAGAGGGAAGGAACCATTTAGGTACTTAAGGACTTTAGAGATGTCATAGCATGGAGTTATGAATATTTGAAGACTTTTGACACATCCATCTTTAAACATACTATTCCTCTGGAGCCTAATTCTAAGCCATTTAGACATAAGCTTAGACCTACCAATGCTCTATTGGAACCACTGATATACAAGGAAGTATAGAAGATGTACTAGCTTCTAGGATCATATTCCATACTGCTTGGGTAGCCAACTTAGTTCTAGTCTGGAAGAAGAATGGAGAAATAAGGCTCTGTGTGGAGTTCCAAAACTTGAACAGAGCCTCTGAGAAGGAAAATTACCCACTCCCTTCCCTTGATGAAGTATTATAGATTGTTAATGGTTCTCAAGTGATATCTTTTCTTGATGGATTTTTAGGATACAACCAAGTCATGATTGAATAAGAGGACCGACTAAAGACTACTTTTACTTGTAAATGGGGCAACTATGCCTATAGAAGGATGCCCTTTGGTCTGATCAATGCAGGCACTACCTTTCAGAGAGATATGGATATAGATTTTAAGGGTTTGATTGGAAAATGCATCATAATCTACATGGATGATTTAACTTTCTTCTCTAAGAATCTAGGAGACCACATAAATGATTTGAGAAAGATACTTCAAAGGTGTAGACATTATGGAGTCTCCTTAAACCCTAAGAAGTGCATATTCAGATTGACAGAAGAGAAGTTGCTAGGACATATCATTTCTGAAGAAGGGATCTCCATTGATTCTAAGAGAGTGGAAGCAATCCAAAAGATCC
Organism: Cunninghamia lanceolata; assembly: GCA_027924645.1. Lineage (NCBI taxonomy): Eukaryota > Viridiplantae > Streptophyta > Pinopsida > Cupressales > Cupressaceae > Cunninghamia > Cunninghamia lanceolata. The sequence goes on from BSBN01001054.1 coordinate 2,466,942, forward strand.
CCTTACTAGGTAGAAAAAAGTAACTCAAATCCTTCTTTGGTAAGATCAATTTTGTTAGAAAATTTATCACTAGATTTGTTGAGATAGTTAAACCTTTAAATGATATGTTGAAGAAAGATGCTAAGGTAGAATCGCCTACTGAAGCTAAATAAGCCTTTTCAAAGATAAAGAGTGTCATTTCTTAGGCTTCTGTGTTAACTAGCCCAGATTACACTCCTCCTTTTTACATCTATTCTTTTGCATCTAAGGTTTCTTATGCAACTATTTTAACTCAGAAAAAGGGAGAAGGAGATGAAAGACTTATTGCATTCATGACTGTTCCTTTCAAGGATGTGGAGATTACATACCCATACATGGAGAAATAGGATTATTCTTTGGTTAAAGCCGTGAAGAAATTTAGGCATTACATATTGAGAAGCAACATTATGGCAGTTATCCCAGACCCAGTGGTTATGTTCATGTTGATGCAAAATGAGCTAGAAGAAAGAAGATGAAAATGGATGATGATTTTGTAAGAATTTGATCTGGAAATACACCCCATGAAGTTGGTCAAACAATAGGGTCTGTCTAAAACATTGACAGAACCAGATTCACTTATTGAGTAACATCACTATTTAGTCGAGTGCATTACTATAGACTCATGGTGTCAAGCTATAGTACAATATTTGTTGAGTAACAAATGTCCTAAGAATATGAATTCCACTCAAAGAAGAGCCCTAAGGATTAAAAGTCAGAAATACATGATCAAATCTAGAGTCCTATACAAGAGGAATTTTGAAGGAATGTACCTTATATGCCTAAATAAATAAGAAGAAGAGTAGGTGCTAACAGAATTTCATGATAAGTTTAGGACTGGACATGGGTTAGGAGATGCAACAACACATCAAATGCTTAGGGCAGACTACTACTAGCCTCATATCTTCAAAGATGCCCATTAGCATTTAAGGAAATGTCATACTTGCTAAACTTCAGCTTCCAGAGAAAGAAACCCTACCATGCCACTGCAGCTCGTGTGTGTGGTAAGACCTTTTGCCCAATGGGCCTAGATTTCATTGGTATGATTAACCCAAGTTCTTCTATAGGGAATAGATTCATCTTGACAACAACAGACTACTGCACATGATGGAGCGAGGCATTGCCTTGCAAGGACTATACCACTAACACAGTTATTAGGTTTTTAGAAGAACACATCATCACCGAGTTTGGTATGCCTTTTTATTTGGTATGTGACAATGGCCCTGCATTCTCTTATGCGAAGTTATTACAATGGACTCTTGAAAATGAACTAATTGTCAAGTTTTCTTCCAATTATTATCCTCAAGGAAATGGTGTCTTTGAATCTACGAATAAAAATGTGATTGATGTCATTGAATCTACTAATTTCCAAATTAAGAGAGTCTGATGGAGAGGACTTTTGGTCTCTTTTGTACATAGTTAGGTTAGGAGTCTTGCTTTGTGTTTGCTAATTATTTTTGGGTTTGTTTGTGTTTTCCTTTGTTGGTTTGTTTTGGTTTATTGGTGTCTTTGTCTTCTTTTGTTGTTTAGTCTGTTCATGTTTTGTTTTTAGTTTTGTTTAGTCTGATGTTTTGTTCTTCAATTTTGATATGATTATTGAGAGATCCTTTTGTCCATTCATTGGGTACTTTGTTTTGGTTCGCAAAAGGTTCTTTTGTGAATTTGATGTTTTTGATCATTTCTAGGTCATGAGACCAGTCTTTTTCACAAGATTCTAGTTTTGTCTAGAATATCAACTGTGGGTTTGCTGGTTTGACTGGGGGTTTGGGTGAGTTTTGCACTCAGGATGATGCTGTCTTGGAATATTACATATACTTACACACTAATGCTTCTTTCAGTATGTTGGAATGAGTTATCATGGTTGGGAATTGGGTAAAAATCTAATGATCTTGTCTTTCTCGGTCACCACCACCGGTTTAACTTAGGGGCAATTTGCTCCATATAGGTTGGCCTTGACCCCCAACCTAGTATCAAGCTTCATTGCTTGCAAGTTGAGAAGGTTTTAGGAAAAAAAGAGAGTGATTGAAAAAAGAGTGATAAAAAAATAGAGTGATTGAAAAAGAGTGAATAAAAAGAGAGTGATAAAAAGAGAGTGAATAAAAAAGAGAGTGATGAAAAAAAAGAGTGATGAAAAAAGAGAGTGACTGAAAAAAAAGAGAGTGATGAAAAAAGAGAGTGAAAGAGTGAAAGAGAGAATGATTCAACTGTCTGGGTGATCTAGGCAACTCCACTGGGGCTATGAACACCTGGCTAGAAATAGAGCAATGCCTTGGTGGGGTCAGTGATATCTCCATCAGGGCTATATATGCCTGGCTGGTAGTGGAGCAATGTCCAAGTGACCACATGAAAGATGGATTTACTCTACTTAACCCAACTTTTGGTTTGTGATTAATGAGCTCTTGTATACTTAAGAAGGGGAATGAATCATATGCACACACTTGGATTTCAGACGCATTTGATCTTGTTCTTGTTCATTCTTGCTTTTGGTTAGGCTTAGTATTCATACTTCTTCTATGGTTGATGAATTTGGGTTCCGGGGTCCTTGACTGATTTTTACACCTTGGAATGCTCTAGAGCATTCTTTTGTTTTGGTCAACATCTATTGTGTTCCTGACAACCCAACCCATTTTGCTCCAAAATAGGGCCCCCACTTATTTACTTGCCTTTGGTGTTGTTATGGTTTATTCTTACTTGGGCAAGGTTTTATGCATCTGTTTAAGTGTTTTGTCTTAATGACTTAGTCTCCTAGTGATTTCATGATTATCGAAGTTTCAAACTTTGTCCTTCTAGCATGCTAGAAGGGGTAGGCCCAAACTGTACACTTTGTTTCCTTTTGACTTGGTTATGCTTTCAAGTTGCTCCACCCTACTTTTAGGATATTAGGGTTTTTCGTGCTAGCATGATAGTAGAAACATCCCTGATACTCTAACTCTTGGACTGTCGCATTTACTTGTGTGGATACTGTTTCGTCAGGGTTAGTCATCTTGGAATGATTGTAGAGCATCCTTTGACATCTCGTCTCTGAGGACACTTGTGTGGAGTTGGTAGATCACCTACACTACTTTGGGGGTTGGCCTTTTAGCTTGCCTGTTGGTCAACTTTGTGGCATAGGAATTGATTTCCCTCTACCTACCCTCGGTGATGCATTAATGGAGGTCTCTCGCATGTACAACCAACCCATTCAAGGTTTTTTCAAGCCAAATTGTCTTCATTTTTGCTTTCTCATGATTTAATTTTCTCTCACACCCATTGCATTAGTTTGACCTTTGAGAATTCTTGTGCTTCTACTATGTGATTGCATTTGGACTGAAGGATTGTAGCTGGTGTGTGTGTTTCAATTTTAGGCATTCTAACCAAATTTTATGCTTTTTCCAGGTTGGTTTCATGCTCTTTCTTTTTTAATTTGGTTTGTATGTTATTCTTTTTAGTGTGGAATCCATGGCTAGTCCTCTTTTGTCATTTTGGATCAAACCCAGTTGATTTGGTCACATTTGTTGTGTTGTTGTGCTTTCATGGCTAGGGTTTTATTATTTTTCCTTTTTTGAGTCATTGAATCCTTTTGTTCCATTGGTTTGTTTTTCAAGGCTATTTTTGACTTAGGATTCTCATTTTAAAAGTTGGAATTTGGTTCTTAGTCAAAGTCTCGGGGTGTCAGAAATTGGATTTCTAATCTTCCGCCCTCCTTTTGAGTAGCTTGGAACCTCCTCCTTTGATCCCGTTAGTGCCTTAAGAGTGTTTGTACTTTTTCTGAGTTCAAACGTCGAGACTTTTTGGGTTTTTCCTTCCAAGTATCATTAGTTAGAGGTTACTTCCACCCTCCATGTACCGATTGCTTAGTAAAGTGTCGAGGTTCGGGTGCCAGACTTCCTGGGTTCTACCTTCTATTTTTTTGACTTAAGTAGGAGTAAGTCTTGCCTCCCGACTCTTGACTATAAAACTTATATTAGGGTTCAAAGTCTATCCCTATGCATTAATGGTTCCCATAAATAGGCTATTTTGTCATATTTTCACTATTAGGCCTGCCATTTTACCTCTTCCCATTCTTTTTGACATACATAAGGGGTAAGGCCCGAGCCCCAATCTCTGACCATTATGAGAAAACTACATTTCTTGCTATGTTAGAGCATATCTAATGGATTTTGGTGCTTTCATGATGATCAGGTTATGACTAATCATGTAAAGAGAATGCAACATTACTTATAAAAATGCATGTGTGGGTACAGAAAAATGGTAGAGGCTCCACAGGCAATAGATAAGAAACAATAATTCAAGGGGTATCTACCAGCCTCGAAGCTAGCAAACCCATATCCTAAGGTGGGTGACACAGACATTGGATACCTAGACCCATGGAGCTACTTACTGTAGCTGCAAGGAGAGGCAAACAAGTCCTTCCAAACACAGTGCATGGAGAACTCAAGATTAATTCAAGTTGTGGCCTTCCTAGTCTCATTGTAGACTCCAGAGTTAGTTATTGCATGTGCTCAGAGATATAAATCTAGAAGCAAGAAGATAATAAGGCCTGTAGGGCATGTGGTTCTTGACTTTACATCTAATATGGTGGATAAGGTCTTTGGCCTACCCACCTATGCCGACTATGACAAAATAACAGAAAACACTACACTCACCTTTTACAGCACAAGACCAGGGGTAGCAACCAGCTACATGAATCAACACCTTCTAACTACACAGAGGAAGCACCCCTTGAAGATGGTACCTACGCAACCAAGCCATGAATTCAAACAAGATGGAAGGAGGTTCATAATCCTCCTGAGCAGAGTATTTGGATTTCCTGTTACAAATAAATGGCACCCTTGGATGTGCCAGTTTTGTATGAAAGTGGTGGATGACAAGAAAATAGATTGGGGCTCCTTCATCAGCGACAAAGTGGATGAACAATTATCAAAGGTGATGGAGATGAAGGAATTCTACATGATCTCCTACTTGGTCTACCTCCTGGCCTACCAGGCCAGTTTCCCAGGCTTGTTATAGGTGGGATTCCTTCAATAAGGGGAGGTCCTAGTGTACGATCATTTCCCCCAACTAGAGTTAATGATCAGCATGAGAAGCTTTGTATAGTAAATGATTCCTTTATATATGTTGTTATAAGGGCACTGGAGAATGGTTACTCCCAAAGGCTATTAGTGGAAGCTGCAAAAGAGTTGGCTAACTGGGGCAGTTGGTATATCCAGTTTCAAACCTTCACATATATTCGAGTTATGGGCATTGATAGGGGACCTTACAAGCTACCCAAGTGTTGGTGTTCCCAACTGATTGTCTAAGTTTCCCTAAAAAGTAGTCATCTTTCATCCACAAGATCCTTAGGTCAATGGCCAACGAATAGGAGACTGATTCTTTGTCTCCTCTGCACTTTAAGCTCTACAGGACCTAGGGGGTATTCCCTTATTCAATAACCATATGGTAAATCTTGATTTCAACTAGGTATTGATACATAAGCAGATAAATCCTCTTTTATGTAGACCAAAACTATATGATAGATGCAAAGTGGCCAGATTTGGACATTAGTTCATTGTTGTGTGCCAGAGGATTTTAAAACCTAAAATCCTACTCCTAAAATCCTAAAATTTTCAAATGATGTATTGATTTTGTTTTTTATATTTTGGTCATTAGATTAGGGCTTGAATCACAAAATCTACCCAACAGTTGACTGGTGCCTTATCTTTGGGTTCAAAGTCAATCTTCACCATGCTGAGCATTTCTCATGAGCATAACACACATACAAAATTCAGAGGGTTTAGCTTGCATTTGCCTTACAAATAACACCCTAGAATGAGTATTTATATTGACTCTTCTTACAAACATCCCTGCTATCAAACATTCCTCTCCATATTTGATTTAAAACTTTTAATCTATTCCTTAAACCGAGGTAAGAAACCAAATATACTATACAACAAATGTGCATTCGAGAACTTAGATACCCTTAGTAACTCAATTCAAAATAGAAACATAGATAACACTAGAGACAACATATAGAAATACATGCCACATCATTATTCATTTAACACAATCTAAAACTGATAAACTGCTCATAGAGAATGCATACAACATAGAAAAAAGAAACTTACAACACCAAAACTAGGGTAATTAGTCAAAGATGGAGTTTTTATTCACTCCTCAAAAGCTTCCCAATCTTCTCAACCCTCTTACAAAGTAATTCTATCAGTTTTTTTATAGACTTTAGAATGTGGCGCCAAAAATTAATTACAATATGACGGTTAGGTAAGTTTTTCATTACTAGCCACTGCCAATGGGCGTTGGGAACAATAACAAATTATACATTTTAGAGGAGGAGACAAAAATTAAATAAATCTTGGAACCATTTGCCTCCAAACCATTGCTTATTGCACAATCATAGACACACATTTGAGGGCCCCTCGTCCTGCTGTGATGTAGCGCTATGAGGCCATGTGGCCTCTCAATGGCATTCCTTGATTGCACCTGGCCTTTCAAAAGCACATAGAATGAAATACTGTTGCTTCACAGACCATATTTGTCCAATTCATTTTTATTGCTGGGTCATTTTTTGACAATGTTGGGCATTATTGGCCATTCTGGCACTCAAAATTCATCCCAAACATGAATAAAATCACATCCCAGGCATTAGGAATGGTCAAGGGATGAATTCAGACCATGAATCATCAATTCTAAGCTCAAATAGACCCCCAAAATCCTGTCGTAAAACCAAAAACGTGAACAACAGCCATTCAGCCAAAACTCTCTGCTCAAATCTCACTCAGAAAGCTCCATAAACACCTCCAAAGTGGATAGCAGACCAAATATGAATGTCCAGGAGAGATTTTGACCAAAGAAATGTGCAGGGAGAATCTTATCGCACTATCACGGCCATGAGGAAAGAAGGAGGACTGAGTTGTGCGCTCATGTGATAAGCCCCAACTTACCTTTGTTTTGCCTTTACTAAAACATTAACATTATAAACCAATGTTTACTTTGAAATATTTCCCATTAAAATTTTATTTTTGTCCATAAATATTTCAAAATTTTGCACTTTTCACCTTTAGAAAAATGACAATTATTTAATTCCTTCCCCTGGGCAAACGATGCATCTCCACTGTGGACACATTGGGTATCTAAAGGCCATGAAAACTTGCATAGGGCCCTTATCAATTATTTAGAACATGCCCATTTCCTCAAAATCCACGTTGCCAAAAATTTTTAGGGACCTCCTTTGTAAACTAGCCTGTCAGATGTGTTCGCCGCGACCAAAACACATTAAACTACTACATCATATGGTCTCCAATATTGATGAAACTGGAACTAGAGAAGTTTTAGATGAAAATGAGAAATGGGTTAGCTTCAGAATTGTGAGATTTAGAACTTTTCAGAACACCAAATCTAGCCCAGTCGTAGTCAGAAAAGAATTAAATAGCCCATCAAAACTCATCCTGGAAGCGCGAAACTAAACATGCATGTTACCATATGCACCAAAAAAACTTCCCACCATATGGATTTACAAGATGATCTTTGAGTTGGAAGATTTTAATCAATGAAGGTGGGCTCCAGGGTAGATTGAGCAGCATGTCGACCTAGCCTTTGCCAACACATTGAGAGGAGATAGGCACTTTAAATTTGCAAAATTTGAGGGTGCCAACAGTGGCTCATGTTCAAGGATGCATGCCTCTTGCAGGCATGGTGAGATTCCAATTATCTCTGAGATGTAGACCATGTGCCAAATCCATTGGGCTACTGTGTAAATGCTCCAACCTACAATAAAAAACCTACCTACAAATTTTTATTTGGTGGCCCCGGGCCACCAAAAATAAAAAACTAGTATTTCCCTCTGCCAAATACCCTATTTTCATTAGACTATTTCAAGTAAAAATTTGAAATGCTTCCCCAGAATGCCTGTTCATCAAAACTACTGAATGTGTCACCTCCCAACTGTATTATGCCTCTCTGATTTGTACACTTAAATCGTGATTGAGATGTATCTTCATAGAACATGAGAATAGCATACTAGTCCAAAATATCATGCCAATTGACATAATAATCTGCATGGTCAGCTTCCTCGACACTTAAAACTTTGTCAAACTAAGCGGAGAAGTGAAAAACTCATAGTCCACTAGATGAACAACATTAGTAACATTGTCTTCACTTACTATATTTATATTAAATCTTAAGCATTCATGAGTACACCTTCTTGGAGTACCTCAACATGATGTTTCTTTGGCATATTACAGTCATACTCCAACTTTGAGTCTGATGGATCACACTGATCAAAGGTAAAAGACTGAAATACATCAATAGAGTGATCATCTAGATTCTGTCCTTCATATGATAGAAAATACACATTCATAGGTAACCCTTCAACTTGAATTGTCAAGGAGCTACATTCCTTTAAGTCAGATGGCTCACCAATTCTATCATGCATCCTAATGTCCTACAGAGGAAGCTCATCTTCAAATGTAACAAGACTTTTTTCAAAGCTCAAATCATCATCCTCATAGGGCTAAACAACTTCAACATTGCTTTTGCATACATCAAACCTCTAGGGTTGCTCCACTTCACATTCCTCATACTCTTGGTCATCTGCAAAGATAGGATTATTTCTACACCAATAAGGATTGTCATTTCTATCATCTAATGAAAAAGGAGGCTCATTAAATAAGGGGTTTTGCCTTATATTCATTTTTGCTACAAATGTTTCTGCCTCCTCCACACGGAGTTCCAAATCTTCCTCACCATCACTATTATTTGAAACACCACCATCAACATCTTCTTCATAGGTATAATCACAATCAGCCCTGAAATCACAGCAGCCAATATTGTCTTTCATTTCATCCTCTGATTGTTCAGCACACATCTAAAACTTCTGCCATATCCACATAATCTGAGATAGCATGGTCAGAAAACTCCTCAGGTTCCATAAGACTACTACCAGATGATGGTAATAATGTATCATTCAGATGTTTAGCATAGGGTATAATCTAATCATATGAAAGCAAGCTCACATCATTGACATCTTGCATGCTAATGTTATCTTCATCCAAGATAAGACTCTTCAATTCCATTTCATACAGGCTATTGTGACCATCAGTACAACAATCAATGTGATCTATTTCATGAATTAAAAGCATATGAGTAGGCCCAATGATATCATGATCATTACTAACGTGGCCCTCAACATAGGCAAGACTATGATCAAGATAACATGATTCCTCTTTATTAGATGTGTCATGGCAAGCTGTCACTTGATGCATTTGCACTAGTTTAGTATGTGGTGTATTTGAATTTTCATGAATGTAAGTTTTAGGAATACATACCACATCTCTTGGATGTTTGACAATAGTTTCCTCATCATCATGAGAAATAATCTCAGTTTGGAACATGTCTTCTCTAGTTGCAAACATTGCATCATTGTTTGAATCATATATAGCCATAGGACAAGTGTGATTAGCAATGTGAACCTTACCATTTTTATCATCATGAATATGAGCATTCTCTACCATGTCTATCCAATCAACCATCTGAGAAAGACTACTTGGCTTCAATTCTTGAGGCAATAAACTTAAGCCCAATTCATACATTTCACAAAATAAATCAATGCATGCAGCTTCTTGAGGCCTGAGATCCATAGGGATATCCATAGAGGTGTCCAGTATTCTAGAAAATAAAGAATACCCTGATTCTCCTTCATGTCTTCTCATGTCAAAGAGAGCCTGAACCAAAACCATAGGATCATCATTGCATGCAGCTTGTTGACAATTTGTTCGGGCTCTACATGATCAACATTATGGACTAAAGTATAATTTGGGACAATAGGGATGCAGTTGCTTTGACAGTCATTGTTGTTTTCTAATCTACACTTTTCATTAGCATAAAATGCTTTAGGGTCACAAACACTCATAGATAAGAAGCCCTTGAACATTCCATATTTCCAGTTGTTTGTAATATTCATGGTAGTTTCATAAGCTTGATGCAAAGTCATAGGACTTTTGTCTCTCAATTGATAGAGCTCATTTTTCTGTCGAAAGCCCCTAAATAAACAACTAGACTTATTGCATCATTTGGTCTAATAGCTTCAGGAATGTCCCTCAATGTTTTTGCAAATCTCAGGTTAAATGTTGGGACTAACTCATCCTTTTCTTTCTGAATACCCATAAAATTACTGATTGTTGATCTTGCATCAATTCTCTCATTGAACTACTTCAGAAAACTTGCCTTAAACTCATCCCAAGTATAGATAGAGCATGCCGGTAAATAAGAGAACCAGTCTCTTGCATTTCCTTTCAAAGACTGAACAAATAGCCTCATGATCACATCCTAATGATCTACCTCATAGTCATCCATTAGATTGTTGAATTCTTGCAAGTGTTTGTCTACAAACTCATTCTTTGTACCATCGTACTTTGGTAACTTATCTCTGATTTTAGATGGTATGACATTTGGGAAACCACAAATGCCCTTAAAATTTATAGCTCTGTACCTTTTAGTGCTGAAATTTCTTTGACTATATGGATGAGGTTGATCACCTGTCATGGTTATACTTGGAGACATGAAAGGATACATACATTGGTGCATCATGATGTTGGAATTTTCACCAACTCTCTCTTACAACAAGATCTTAAAATTACAAAAAACATAACTCATTACAGCTACCATTAAGATCTTTTAATGAGTAGAATTCCTGGAACATGGGAAACACATACTTCATCTTACAATATGAGGCTGCAATTAATAACCTAGAAGTATGCCAAACTATCACTACCCTTTCCCTCTTTTACTACTCTAACACTTGATAAGGGACTTCATTAAAACTCACATACTATGGTTTTCACATAAACTCTTATTTGAAAGCCAAAATAGAAAAACCTAGAGCAATTGCAACACCTGCTATCCCTCCTCTGATTGGAATTTATGAGTACTAGAACTTCTTTGTATTCTTTATTTGGCCCTTGAAATAGAGTCACCACCTCTTAATAGAGGACTGATGTTCAAGTAGCACAAACCTCCTTACAACCTTTTTTTATTCTGGGTTCTCCTTAATAGTAGAGTTACTTGAAACTTCTTCAGATATGCTGCAACAAAACTTGTCCAGGTCTAAAACCTTCAATATTTGAAACAAATATTTAGGTTCTTCAATATTCTGACTCTTTTCGCAAAAATAATGTACTGATTTCCTAGGAGAGTCACCAATCTGTTGGTGTTCCCAACTGATTGTCTGAGTTTCCCTAAAAAGTAGCCACTTTGCATCTATCATACAATTTTGGTCTACATAAAAGAGGATTTATCTACTTATGTATCAATACCTAGTTGAAATCAAGATTTAACATATGGGTATTGAATAAGGGAATACCCCCTTGGTCCTGCAGAGCCTGAAGTGCAGAGGAGATAGAGAGTCAGTTGGCCACTGACCTGAGGATCCTATGGATGAAAGATGGTTACTTTTTAGAAAAACTCAGACAATCAGTTGGGAACACCAACACCATGTACCCTAGTGATAAGATCATTTTAGTAGAGATCCATAGTCAAGTAGCTGAGGTGTATAAGCTAATCTCTACCAAGCACAAGTCTAACTTTCAATTCCCCATCAAGGTGGGTGAGTACTCATGCCAAAATATCATCAATGAAAGGCATGCAGAGATTGAACTGGCCACCCTATTCTTGGGAACATTTGAGAACATGAGTAGATTTGACCCTATTGGGTGGTTCAACCCCTTGATTGGCAGCTGGTACATCCATGAATATGCCTTGGAGGATCACTGGGAAAATTGTGTGGATGACCATGAGGTTAGGAAGAGAAATTATTTCAAACTAAATATCCACTTGTTAAAAGGATTGGATCTATGGGCCCTTCCTAAAGTCCCCAAATGAATGAAGGAGTATGGTGCTCTGCTTGACCCCTCCTACGAAGAAAAGAAGGTTTACAACCTCCCATTGGTCCCTATTAAGTGGGATCAATTTGAAGATACTTCAATGGAAAGCATGGCCAAGGAGATAATAAAGAGAACTAAATCTTGGATGAAGAAGCCTTATCCAATGATAAATCCTTACCCAAGAAAGGAAGTAGAAGGCTCAAAAGGAGCCTAGAAGAAAGGCAAAAAGCTAGAGAAGTAAGCACTTGTTGCAGCACCCATTGCTGGAGAGACTAACCCTGCCACTCCCAAAGGAAAAAAAAAGGTAGTGGTAGTCAATGTGGAGTTAGAGGTGGAAGAAGTAGAAGACATTGTACCTCTATCTTGGAAGATACCAAGTACAACCCCTACTCTTACAACTGAGGGAGTAATAGTGGCTTCCATGCCTAGCCCTACCATCACTTCCACCACTCCACCTATGTTGATTTCCACTGCACCTGCAACTAAAATAAAAGTTACCCCATCATCCACTTCACGTCCTCCTTCTCCCATGTAGGAAACATCTCTACCATCACCTACACCTTCTTCAACTTCATTACCTACTCAGCCTCCACCTTCACAGCCTCCATCCTCTACATCACTTCCCACTCCAATCCAAATAGTAGGGGAACTATTTGATAAAGAAGACATTCCATTGGTTGGAAAGGACAAACAAGTAGAGTTGCCTATGGAGCCTAGGAAAGATAAAGAAGAAGATATCTATGAGGATATTTTGGGAGACCAAGGATCCTCACTAGATGAGCTCGTTGAAAATATTTCTTTAGGGTATCAAGAAGAGTTAGGTTGACAGTCTAAAGAATCAAGGAAAACTCAAATTTTGACTCCCTCACCCACAAGGTCTCCATCTCCAACACTAGCTCCTTCTCCACCAAAGGCTATTACATCTGAGACAGGCCTTCCATTCTATCTCAATAAGACCATGGAGAAGAGAAGGAGAACCTATGTGGAGGAGGATGATTTGGCTATGGTGGCACAAGTGTTGGGAGCCCCTCCCAAAGGTAAAAGAGCCAGAACCCTCTCTCACATTTCTACCAATGAGCAAGGAATTAGGATTGCTCAAATTGCCACACTGTTGGTAGATAAGGAGAAAGCAGCCATGACCTCCCAGGACTACAACATTCAACAAGTGGTCTTTGGCTCTAGGACTAGGGAGGAAGATAAGAATGCTTTGACTAATTTTGTTTCTGTAATTTTGGATCTAATAAAGAAAGATGAGGTCACCAAGGAGGAGTTGAAGAAGTAGGTAACTCAACTATCTTCTTACGTTACACACTTGGTAGGATTGATTCCATTGTCCCTGCTCCATCCCTATTAGAGGCCATATCTATAGTGTTAGTTCCCAAATCTACACACATAAAACTCTAAAGATATGCCACTTCTTATGCTCAAGTTCAATGGAAGACTTGGCCAACAGAATGGGAGATTGTCTATCACCTATCTCCCCTTCACTTCAAGTTCTACTGCACCTAGGGGGTATCCCTCATTCATAATCCATAGATATAACTTTTCATTACCAAGCATAATGCTCTCATGTATGCACCAAGATTTATAAGATAAACCCTAGACTAGCAATATTATTGGATTATCTAACTTATTCATATCAGAGAACATGCAAGACCCTAACCTAAAACAAAATAAAACATAAAATGGTTTGATTCAAATGCTGTCTTTATATTCTTTGATTTCCTAGGCCCTTTGGGCAAGCAAATTCTAGACTAGTGCCTTATCAAGGCAATAGAGTTAGACCCATCACTGCAAATGATCTCTCATGACAACAAAACTTCATATCCAGAGGACCCAAAATAAAATATTACTGCCTTACAGTAACATGTCCAAGAAAAAGTATCATCTATGACCATACTTCACTAATCCCTTGAAATTACACACTTTTCCCCATATCTGATCTAGAGCAAATTTAATCTACTCCTTGAATAGATGCAGAAAATCAGACATGCAACATAGCAAGTGTACATTGAAGAACTTAGAAACCCTTGACAACTTTGTTCAAAAGAAAAATGCTAATACCCAAGGAGACAGTCATAAATAACACACACAGAAAGTGTTTTTCATATATATCGATCTAGAAAGAACATTATCATTCAGAAATTATTCACTTACACAGGAAAATATGCCTCTGCAACCCAAAATCTAGTCACATTCTCCTACAAAAAACTACTTCCCAAAATGTGGACACCTTGTATCCAAAGCCCAGAAGAATCTCCTTGTGTAATGGCCATGAATTCTCTTTTAAAGGAGAAACAAGCATCTGACCACCTACATTTTGACAGACTCTTAATGAAACAATCGGATCCTCAATTAAGAGGGTAGTTGAAGCAGTCAGATTTCTTGGTGAAGACCTGCTGGCAAAACAACCTGGACCTTGATTAAATGAGAAGATTTGATATCTTGTCCCTAGTCACGCCAAAGTCTCATTAACTACAGAATGGAGGTATGTAGGAATGATGTTGACAAACAACTGTCTCAAGTTTACACCTCAGTCATTGATTCAGGCTTCCTTCTGTAAGATCGACGCCTTGAAATGCCTTGAGAATCCACATTGATGTTGTTGAAGAGTCCTCTACCAATGAAAACATGCCAATCGGGTGGTCCTAGCAGTTAAAACTCTAATTGGCATTGAGGACCACCATGTGTCCTAAACTTGCAGCCGCATAGTAGAGGGTGGGCCACCTCTATTTGGCTCTACGTGCATGTGCTAAGCCTCCATGCAAGCCTCTGTTTCATAACCTCCCTTGAAAGATGGCCACATGTCACCATTTCATGATCGTGCGGTGAATATTCTTCTTTGACAGGATCTTTCTACGTGCTCGCTCTACCATCAAATTTGAGCCTCCTCCATAGATCATACCTCATCATGACACCTGGCAGCACACGGTTCCTCAATTTGGGATCTTTGATTAAGGGGTTGTAATCCCAGATTCCTCAACAAGTGTCATCTTGTCGCAGCCGCACAAGGGATGGTGACATCATCTTTGATGCCATGTGACACTACAAAATACTTTTATATAACACTTTATAACCTTACGAAGACTTAGGACACAAATTTAATAATTCACGGGCTATAAAGGGTAAACCTAGAAAATGGGCTCGGTCACCTAACAAACATAAAGGCTTCAAGTTATAACTTAAATGACTGGGGACCTACTACAAGTGATCAATAGAAGAATAGACAATAAAATAGAGCCTACGACCACAATACTTAGGGTTTCAAGGAAAATAAGGAGGAAAGCGCTCATGGAACAGACTCGAAACCCTAAGGCTTAAGCAAGTACCACCATATAGAAAACCTGATTTCAGATCCAATGCCCAGCATCCTTCCTACTGCAATAGCCTAGAAGGATTCACTGTAAACACTTGGGAAAGCAACAATCAGGAAGGCCCTGAAAATGTATCATTCCATTGAGGGAGAATTGGAGGTGGCTGATGGTTTGAAGAGCAACATTAATGATGAGCTATTAATATAGGAGGAATACCTTCCTATTTTGATGAAGATGGAGGCCATACCTCAAAACACACTATTGTAATTAGGATTTTTAGACAAGGATGATCCAGGGGTGATTATTGAATGGATCAAAGCAGGGCAGCTTAGGACTAAAATGTTACAAAAATGCAAAGCCAAATTGCAAGCAAAAACCAATGCAACCAAGCAAGGGTTAGATAAAGTAGAAGCATTAATAAATTCAATCCCTTTTCAATTCAAGGATGATTCATCAATGGTCTTCCCTACAGTAAGGATAATAAAGGGGTTCTCCACCATTTTCTAGGAGTAGCTTTCAGAGAAAGGAATTGATAATTTATTGAGATTCAAGGTGTTGCACATATGTTACCTATGGTTGTTACTGTTGTGGTTGTCATTGATGTCAACACTCAGTTTGGGTTGTTTGATATCAACACTCAGTTTGGACTATCATTGATGCTTATGTTGATGATGTGCTAACAATAATGTTGCTGATGTTCATGGTTGAATGTCATGCATTGTTAAGTTGTATTGAGTATGTTTATTATCCGTAGAGGTGATATCATGATGATATATTAAGATGAGAATTAGAAGCATTAATGTTGATGTTGAGAAGATGTTGCTAATGGCATGTAACTTGTTGTATTCTCTTTCTTGATGATCCTAAGGAAGTATGTGTTTCTATAAGAAGGTTCTGGTCTCCAGATGTTGGTAAAGATTGCTATTGCAGAAAGTTTGATGTAACTGAACTTCACAACATAAAATTCAAATCTATTATTACAAAAGAATACCCATAAAACTCAAAACTATTTTCAAATTTCTTCTCATTCCATACCATCCTGCTACAACTAAAGATAAATATCCAATTTATACAAAAACAAAAATTAACATTTTTGGCAGATTTTCACAACTTTCTAAAATTGCCATTTTTGGTAACTTCGCATCCTTATCCGTATGACCATGAAAGTTTCCAAATATTTGAAATGTACTAAAAAATGACTGATCATCAACTTTCTAATCTAATTGCAAGTAAATCTAGGAAAATATTTAGAAAAAACTAGGAAAATCTCAAAAAAAACATTAAAACCTCATTTTGAGGCCCTAGATGATCGAATAAGGTCCCAAAAATGTGTCAAAACGGTGACCTACCAAATTTACCAATTCTGTGGGTTTTTTATTAAACTCTTCAAGACTCGTCTGCCCACCAAATTTGAGCTCCAACGGACCTCTGGGTCAAAAGTTATGACCTCCAGAAGCTCCTGCATCAAAGTTGCTTGGAAGACTGCTTGGTAAAATGCTTCACATTTCTCCACATTTGAATATATGGTCATGTGGTTCAGAATTAAATTTAGCATCCTAGTAAGGTGGTAAATCCAAAGTTTCACATCATTTTCTCCTCCGCAGTGAAAGTTATAAGTGACAAAGTTTCGGCCTGTGCTTTCGTAGAATAAGGTGATGATAAAGGTTGTTTGGAATACTCCACATTCCTTCGGAAGTGAATATTTGTCCATGTGGTTTTGTGGACATGTTCAGGGATGTTTAATGCATACTAATTTGCAGTATCAGGTGATTTGGTGGTCTGCAAGTTTAGTTTCATATGACAGTGTGCTAACAAATAGTTTTGGATGCCCAATTGTTCTACAGAACATATGTTTGAGTACTTGTGCCAATTGGAGAATGTACAGATCAGTTATATGAGTTTATGTGGATATTCTACATGTCTCTATGATTTTTAGGTTTGATGGACATATAGATCTTTCATGTTCCTAGTACCGCACAAAGTTTTCAAGTCAGTTTTTGAAGAGTTATTGTTGTTGAGGCCAACTTGGGAATGTTGGTGATGTACACCACAAAGATGTCACTGTGCAGAGTTCAAGAAGTGTTTGGATATGTTGTATGGATCATGCTGACTCATATGGGAGAACTACAAGTAATTCTTAATCATTCATGAGTACCGCCAAGTTGTAATGACCGTTGTGCAACAAGCTTCATGTGTTCTTGCTTAAGGCACCTGACCTAATTCAAATGTGTGAAGTGTGCGGATGTCATTCTATGAAGGATGATGTTGTGAAGGGTGTTTAGGACCAGGTCAAGCATGTGTTGGGACCCACAAGGCATGTTTCTCTTTTTGTTGTTACGTGTAGTTCATGTTAGGGCTTGCCCTCTACATGTTTCATGTTGTGTGTTCTCTAGCTGGTTTGTAAAATGTAATATTCTTGTTGTCTCTTGCCAACTTGTAATGTAATCAATGTAATATCATGTATATATTGTAAAGCTAGTTGATCTAAGTGAGGTATTATTGCGAATGTGAATGTAAGGAACAGAATGTGGATGTGTAATGCATTATGATGTGACTGAAGGAGAAAGAGTAGAAGTGATAGATTATGTCTAGATTTATCTTGAAGACATTTTTTTGATAGAAGGGAAGTGAAGAGTGTTCCTAACTGATTCAATCATCAAAGAGAAGTGAAAAAGTAGAAGTGTAATCATCAAAAGGAGTAGGCTTCATTGTCATTTTTCAGATAGTAGAAGGACTGTCATGTTGTAATCTTTTCTGAGTTTGTTCTCAGTTCAGGGAGTAGTTGCTTCCTTGGGTTGTAGCCTAAACGAAGTCCATAGGGAGTTGTATATTCCTTTGGAGTGACCCTAAAACCTTTTTTTAGGGAGTATTAGCTTCCTTGGGTTGAAGCCCTAAAACAAAGTCAGTAGGGAGTAGTAGCTTCCTTGGGTTGTAGCCCTAAAACAAATTTGCAATCTTTTATAGTAGTGAGCTTCATATATTGTGAGTTGATCCTCATTGTGGTTTTTCCCTTTTTGGGGTTTTCCATGTATATCTAGTGTTATGTGGTGTTATGCATTGTGTTGATCTTTTATGTTTCTTTTAATGCTATAAAGTTTAAGTTTTAATCTACTCTGAAGGATTTGAGATTTGTTTGGATATTGATTCACCCCCCCTCTCAGTATCCAGGTGTGTCCAACAATTGGTATCAGAGCCAAGTTACTCAAAAGAAGCTTAACCTCTTGAGGAATGTCTGAGATGGCTCATAATGGATCTCACAAGGCACCTGTGTTTGATAGAACAAATTACTCATTTTCGAAGCTAAGAATGGAAAACTATCTATCTTCTCTAGGGTTTGGTGTTTGGCAATCTGTCAAGGATGGTTACACTGCTTCTATGGTTGATCCTATAGATCCAGATAAGGTTAAGTTGTATGATAATAATGTAAAGGCAAAGAATGCTATCACGAGTGGGCTAGCTGATTCAGAACTTCTAAAGGTAATGAGTTGTAGTTCTGCTAAGGATGTCTGGGTAAAACATAGAAGCATTTATGAAGGAGATAATAAAGTGAAGCAAGCCAAGATGCAAATCTTCAAGAGTAAATTTGGGACCCCAAGGATGATAGAAGATGAAGACATTGCTAGTTACATACTCCAAGTGGATGAAATAGTTAATGGCATCAGAGGTCTTGGTGAAACAGTGAAAGAAGATGAGATTCTGAAGAAGTTTCTGAGATCTCTTCCCAAATATTACAGTCATAAGGTAATTTCTATTGAGGAGACTCATAATTTGGATCAATATATTGTAGATCAATTGTTTGGCTCTCTCACAGCATTTGAAATGAGAAAATTTGACAAAGGTGCTCCAAAGAAGGAAGCAACATTCAAAGCAAGTAAGAAAGTAGAAGATGAATAGTTGATCAAGATGATGACCTTGATGAGGTAGAGGCAAACTTTATGAGAAGATTGAAAAAGGGCACCAGAAAATACAAAGGTAAGTTAACTTTCAAATGTTTTAATTGTGGAAAAATTGGTCATTTTGCTTCTAAATGTCCTTTCAAAGAATCAAAAGGTAGCAATAGGAAAGAGAAGTTCAAAAAGGGGCTTTATTCTATAGAGAATAGTTGTTCTTTAGAGGATGAGGATCATGATGATTCAAATGATGAAATGCTTTTCATGGCCTTAAATGTTGGTGACAAAAGAGGTGATATTGGGAAATGTGAAAAGTTTGATACCTTGCAGGTTGACTAAGATAGTGAAAAATTAATGGTTGTATGGACTGCCTTTCATGCAAAAGAAGAAGCCAATGCTTGGGTAATTGACAGTGGTTGCTCTAACCACATGACTGGTGATAACGAGAAGTTTGTTGCAAAAATGTGCCTAATCAGTGTTGTCATTGATGTCAACATATCCTTATTGTCATTAGTGTCAACTGTATCTCATTCTAGAAGACTTGTATGTTGAGGATATTGATAAAATTAGCCTCTCTGGAAGAAACAAGTTAGTTACATATCTCTCTATCAAAGATAGTGAAGATAGTGTAGTTCAGTGAAGTAGATTCCTCCACATTCCTTGTAGGATGAATATCAAAGTCTGCAAACCAGCGGGTGTTGTAGACAATTATCTGAAGGTACTCCAATTATGATTTGAGAGGTCTAGATAAAGTATTGATGAAATTATGGCCATCTGAGTAGAACTAGGTTTTTGCAGTGTTCAGAGGTGACAGAGTGACAGGAGTATGCTCTGGATCGATCTGCATTGGAATATTATGATCTGTGGATCTAGGGATGTGTTTGGGATATTAGTGTGTATCCTCAACTCAAATGGTTCATGGTTTGGAGGTCCGCAAGCAATCTTTCTAGTGTGATAGTCATGACAGTTGGTGTTCTTGAGTTTCCAGATGGAGATGCAAGGGTTTCTGGTGAAGTGAGGTGGTGCAGTTGTTCTTGTTGATTTCATTGTGCTTGTGGTGGTCTCTAGATCGTGTGCCTATTGTGTTGGTGGTCCACATTGAAGATTGAGCTTGTGATTGGAGATTTGTCCTTGGGTGTTGTTCTTTCTAGTCTTGGCCGACCGGATGCTTTGTGCATGTTGCAGATGATCTAAGAGAGTTTCTATGAAGTGTGGCATGTTGTTCGAGGAAGATTTGGGTCCCAGCTATGTTTGGCCAACAAGATAGTGATTCGCATTAATTCAGATGTTTCTAGTGCCGACCTTGATGTTTATCCCAAGGTTGATGAAGCATACAAATATGTGTGGTTGAGTTGTGAAAATGTATCCTTGTGCGAAAATGGCAAGATCCTAAGAAAGGAGGAAAGGTAGAGTAGAGAAAAGGAAGAGCAGAAGAGGAAGAGAAGAAAAGGATGAGGAGATAGTGAAGAAGTATTTGGGGGTAGAGCAGATGTATTGTGCAATTCAATGGAACTAACCTTGGCATGAAGAAGATGTTATTTTCTAGTTCAATCTTTCTATGATAAACTTATAAATATTTTTGTAGGTAGTGAGCCTCTTGGAGTAGTGAGCTCTGGGTAGTGCACCCTAAAGGCATGTGCCTTCCCCATTTTCTATTCTTTTAATAGAGAATAAATCTTGTGGGTTAATCCCCACCGTGGTTTTTCCCTTAACAAGGTTTCCACGTAAAAATCCTAGTGTTATGTGTGTTGATTTTGTTTCTGCTCATGTGTTGTTGATTCATTCTTTCATGGTTATATCATTCATCTATTATTAAATAGTAAAGAAGTTTAATTACAAAAAAAGATAAAAAGTTTTGGTGACAACTGATTCACCTCCCTCTCAGTTGTCTACCCTTATTTCAACAATTGGTATCATAGTTGGTTCTTCTAAAAGAAGCTTGACCACTTGAGGAGATCCAGGATGTCGACTTACAAGAAGGACAGTCCAAGATTTTATGGAACAAATTAATCTCTTTGGAAGAGTCACATGGAGTGCCATTTATAATGCATGGGTGATGCCTAGTGGTTGATAACAAAGGATAAGTATGAGCCTCCAGAGAAAGGTCATTCAACTCCAGATCAACTCAAAGATGCTGAAAACAACATTCAAGATAAAGAAGCTTTGTTGAGTGCCTTGACTAATATAGAAATGACAAATGTCCTACAATTGAAAACTGGTCATGAAATCTGGAAGAATTTGGAAAATCTATATGAAGGTGATGAACATGTCAAATGTGCTAAGTTGCAAAGCCTGAAGGGTAGATGTGAAAATTTGAGGATGTGTGAAGATGAAAACATTACTTCCTACATGCAAAAGGTGAATGAACTTGTGTGTGGTATCCGGTGTGCTGGTGGAAAACTAGAAGAATTAGAGATTGTTGGCAAAGTACTTAGATCCTTACCTACTTCATACAAACATAGAGTTGTTGCTATTGAGGAAATCAGGACTGTGACAATTGTTACAAGGGATCAATTGGTTGGCAAGCTCTCAGCATTTGAAATGAGTGAGTTTGGTGATTCTCTTCCTAAATTTGAATCTACATTTAAGGCCAGTTTATGGAAAGCAAGGATTTGATCCAGGTAAAATCTCTTCAAGAAGACTAACTAGATTTGAGAAGGCAAGGAAGGATCTTGAAGAAGATGAATCAGAGTTTGAAGAACTTGAAGCTCTTTTTGCCAAAAGACTACCAAGAGGATCCAGTAAGTATGAAGGAAAGTTTCCTTTCAAATGTTTTGCTTGCAATAAGATTGGTCATTTTGCTTCAAGATGTCCAGAGAGGGTTTCAAAGCCAAACCCTAACAGACCTAGGGTTCAGAAGAAATGCTACTATGTCCAAGAAGCTGCTGAAGGAGTCATTGATGATGAATATGATAAGGGAAGTACCTTAGAGAATGAATGGGTGTTCATTGCCATCAAAGAAGAAGATCCAGTGCCTATTGAATTTTCTAGCTGTGTGAATGTGGAAAAAGCCTTGGCTGCTCAGGTTGAAAAAAAGGATGAATGGGTGATTGACAGTGGATGCTCTCATGATATGATAGGTGATAAGAATAAATTTGTAAGTATGGAAACGTATGAAGGTGGAATTGTGAAATTTGGAGACAATTTAGCTAGCAAAATCTGTGGCAGAGGATCCATCTCTTTTGATGGTAAGCACAACACTAATGATGTTTTGTATGTAGAAGGATTGAAGCATAATCTTCTCAACATTGGACAGTTGGTTGACAAGGGATATGATCTTTGATTCAAGGATGGAAAATGCAGAATTCTGAAAAGCTCTCGAACTAAGATTGCATCTAGTACATAGACTAGAGGTAACATCTTTCATTTAACTAGTACTAGTAAAAGTTGTTTGATTGCTTAGATTGATCAGAGTTGGTTATGGCATAGAAGAATGTGTCATGTAAACTTTGACAACATTGTCAAAATAAGTGCTACTCAGGCTATGAGAGATCTTCCAAAGCTTGTAAAACTTTCTAATAGCATGTGTAAGGAATGTCAGTTGGGAAAACAGAGTAGAACTACATTCAAGAGTAAAGAACAATCTTCAAGTGGATTGTTGGAACTTGTGCACACTAATTTGTGTGGTCCTGCCAGGGTTAGGAGTTTGCAAGGAGACAGATACTTTGTGTTGTTGATTGATGATCACTCCCGGATGATGTGGGTCACCTTCTTGAGGGAGAAATCAGAGGCTCTTGACAAATTCAAAGTGTTTAAGGGTAGGGTGCAGAATGAGATTGGTGTAAAGATAAAGTGTTTGAGATTTGACAGAGGTGGAGAGTTTACTTCCGGTGAGTTTAATGCATTTTGTGAAAGCATGGAAAAAGAAGACAGTTGTCTACTTCGAGATCTCCTTAGCAGAATGGAGTTGTGGAAAGAAAGAATAAGACTATTCAAGAGGCTGCTAGAACCATGATGATGGAAGGAAATGTTCCACATGTCTATTGGAGAGAGGCTGTGAGTACTGTTGTCTACACTCTTAACCGGGTATAAGTTAAAGGTAATTCTGGTAAAACATCTTATGAACTATGGTTTGGTAATGCTCCTTCTGCGAAATATTTTAGAGTTTTTGGTAGTAAATGCTATATCAAAAGAGATGAAGATCTAGGCAAGTTTTATGCAAGATGTGATGAAGGAATATTTCTGGGTTATTCTAATCAAAGCAAAGCATACCGGTGCTTTAACAAGAGATTGAAAAAGATGGTTGAAAGTGCTAATGTCAAGATTGATGAAAGCAAGGAGAGACCTTCAAGGTTTTGTGGATATGAATCAGATGATCAAAATGAAAGTCCAAATGAAAGAAAGTAAGATTAGTTTACTCTGAAGAATCCAGTGACTCAAGAAGCTAATGCAATTATTGAGGAACAAGTTCAAGAATAAGAAGTTGAAGAAAATCCCAAAACTCCCAGGTATGTAAGATTGAATCATTCTAAAAATTAGATCATAGGAGATAAAAATAAAGGTGTTCAAACTAGAAGAAGTATTGCTGAAGAACAAGAGGAGTATTGTTTGATTTCAAAGATTGAACCAAAATTAGTGAATGAAGCTTGTAATGATGAAGGTTGGGTAAAAGCAATGGAAGAAAAATTAATGCAAACTGAAAAGAATCATACTTGGGATCTTGTTCCTAGACCTGAAAACAAAAATGTAATTGGAACAAAATGGGTCTTTTAGAATAAATTGAATGAAGATGGTGAAGTTGTGAGAAACAAAGCAAGATTGGTGTGCAAAAGTTACTCTCAAGTAGAAGGAATTGATTTTGAAGAAACTTTTGCTCCGGTGGCAAGAATTGAAGCAGTCAGATTACTTCTTGCCTTTGCTGCTTACATAGATTTCAAAGTTTACCAGATGGATGTCAAGTCAACATTCCTAAATGGAGAGTTGGAAGAAGAGGTCTACATTGAGCAACCAGAAGGATTCCAATTGTCTGATCAAGAAGATAAGGTCTGCATATTGAAGAAAGCATATTATCGACTTAAACAAGCCCCAAGAGCATGGTATGTAAGATTAGATAAGTATCTGCTAAAGTTAGGCTTCAGCAAAGGCACTGCTAATAGTAATCTTTATTTCAAAATTGATAATGAACACATCTTGATTGTTGAGGTATTTGTTGATGACATCATCTTTGGTGGAAATGAGAGTATGTGTAAAAATTTTGCTGATCAGATACAAAGTGAATTTGAGATGTCCATGCTTGGTGAAATGAACTTTTTCTTAGGTCTACAAATTATTCAGTTAGAAAAAGGCATCTTCATATCCTAGTATAAGTATGTAAAAGAGTTGTTGAAAAAGTTTGGAATGGAAGATTCAAAACCAGTGAGTACTCCTATGGTAACTGGGTGCAAGTTGGGTAAAGATGATGATTCCCCTAAGGCAGATCAGAAGAGGTATAGATCAATGATTGGAGGACTACTTTATCTGACTCATACCAAACCTGATATTATGAATGCAAATGGCCTTGTTGCTAGATTTCAAGCTGATCCTAGAGAATCTCATGTTGTAGCAGTCAAAAGAATTTTTAGATATCTGAAGGGAACATCTGACTATGGCTTGTGGTATCTTAAGGGTGATGATTTCACTCTTCATGCATATACAAATCCTGATTGGATAGGAGATGTGGATGACATGAAGAGTACTAGTGGAGGTGCATTTTTCTTGGGAAAGAGATTGGTTTCTTGGTTGAGCAAAAAGCAGGAGGCAATATCTCTATCTACTACAGAGGTGGAGTACATAGCAACATCAAGTAATTGTACTCAAGTTTTGTGGATGAAGCAAATGCTGAAGGATATCAGAATTTTGTTTGAAGAGCCTGTTACAAACTTTTGTGATAATTCAAGTACAATAAACATCTCCAAGAATCTAGTGTTGCATTCAAAGACAAAGCACATATCCATCAAGTTTCACTTTTTGAGAGAGAAGGTAAATGAGAATGAAATCATATTGGAGTTTGTCTCTTCAAAGGATCAGATTGCAGATATCTTTACTAAGCCTCTGCCTAAGGATACTTTTGGGTATCTCAGAGGGAAGCTAGGGGTTATTACCCCTCTTGTTCAAAACTAAGATGCACTAATGTGCATCAGTTCGGTGGAACTCACAGTCATATCTTGTGGTCCGGATTGGTGTTAAGGGAATGCTACTCAAGGGGAGTAGTCAGTATGTTCTGAGTTCACTTTGATTTTGTCTAAGAAACAAAAATAGGTGAGAGATGACTGCAAATATGTGCCCCTTGCCATTGATGTCAAAGGGGGAGAGAAGTCATGTGAAAAACTTGGAAGTGAGTAGTTGCTGATGAAAGGGGGTGCAGTAAAGAAAATGGTTGCAAATGTGATAAGAGAAAGGGGGAGAAGTTTTTGTCTTGATGGTTGAAACAATTTTTCACATCATATGTTGCCATCAATGACAAAGGGGGAGATTGTTGCAAATATGTGCCTAATCAGTGTTGTCATTGATGTCAACATATCCTTGTTGTCATTAGTGTCAACTGTATCTCATTCTAGAAGACTTGTATGTTGAGGATATTGAGAAAATTAGCCTTTCTGAAAGAAACAAGTGAGTTACATATCTCTCTGTCAAAGACAGTGAAGACAATGCAGTTCAGTGAAGTAGATTGCTCCGCATTCCCTGTAGGATGAAGATCAGAGTCTGCGGACCAATGGGTGTTGTAGAGGATTTTATGAAGGTGCTCCAATTATGATTTGAGAGGTCTACATGAAGTATTGATGAAATTATGGCCATTTGAGTAGAACCAGGTTTTTGTAGTGTTCAGAGGTGACAGAGTGATAGGAGTATGGTCTGGATTGATCCGTATTGGAATATTATGATCTATGGATCTGGAGATGTGTTTGGGATATCATTGTCTATCCTCAACTCAAGTGGTTCATGGTTTGGAGGTCCACAAGCAATCTTTCTAGTGTGACAGTTATGACAGTTGGTGTTCTTGAGTTTTTAGATGGAGATGCAAGGGTTTCTGGTGAAGTGAGGTGGAGCGGTTGTTCTTGTTGATTTCATTGTGCTTGTGGTGGTCTCTAGATCATGTGCCTACTATGTTGGTGGTCTACATTGAGAATTGAGTTGATGATTGAAGATCTGTCCTTGGGTGTTGTTGTTCTTTCTAGTCTTGGCCGACCAGATGCTTTGTGCATGTTGTAGATGATCTAAGAGAGATTCTATGAAGTGTGGCATGTTGTTCGAGGAAGATTTGGGTCCCAGCTATGTTTGGCTGACAGCATAGTGATTCACATTAATTCAGATGTTTGTAGTGCCAACCTTGATGTTTATCCCAAGGTTGATGAAGCATACAAATATGTGTGGTTGAATTGTGAAAATGTATCCTTGTGTGAAAATAACAAGATCCTAAGAAAGGATGAAAGGTAGAGTAGAGAAAAGGAAGAGCAAAAGAGGAAGAGAAGAAAAGGATGAGGAGATAGCGAAGAAGTATTTGGGGGTAGAGCAGATGTATTGTGTACTTTAATGGAACTAACCTTAGCATGAAGAAGATGTTTTCCAGTTCAATCTTAATGTGATAAACTTATAAATATTTTTGTAGGTAGTGAGCCTCTTGGAGCAGTGAGCTCTGGGCAGTGCACCCTGAAGGCATGTGCCTTCCCCATTTTCTATTCTTTTAATAGAGAATAAATCTAGTGCATTAACCCCTACCATGGTTTTTCCCTTAACCGGGTTTCCACATAAAAATCTTGGTGTTATGTGTGTTTATTTTGTTTCTGCTCATGTGTTGTTGATTCATGCTTTCATGGTTATATGATTCATCTATTATTAAGTGGTAAAGAAGTTTAATTACAACAAAGGATAAATTTTTTTGGTGACAACTGATTCACCCCCCCCTCTCAGTTGTCTGCCCTTATTTCAACAAAGTTTATCAGCCTCAAGAAATGGAATGGTGGATCTATCAAGTTTGGTGGTGATGAGTCAGCACAAATATGTGGAAAGGGTACTATAACTAATTATGGGAAGAACAAGACTAAGAATGCCCTCTATGTCAATGGGATAAAGCACAATCTTCTTAGTGCTAGTCAGATGTATAGTAAAGGATACAATCTTACATTTCATTCCAATGGGTGTGAAATCAGGAGGGCAGGGTCTGGAAGACTAGTTGTAGAAGGTATTAAGACATATGGAGATATCTATCATTTAAAAAAGGTAAATGGACAAACATGTTTATTGTCTCAATCTAATAAGTGTTGGTTGTGGCACAAGCGAATGGGACACATCAAATTTGATAATATGGTAAAGATCATATCTATTCATTCGGTGAGAGATATGCCTAAGATAACCAAGCCTACAAAAACATTATGCAAGTAATGTCAAATGGGAAAGCAGACAAAGACAAGTTTCAAGAGGAAGGAGTATTCTTCTACAATACCATTGGAGCTGATTCACACTAACCTATGTGGTCCAAAAAGAACAAAGAGTCAACAAGGTGAAAGGTATTTTATGTTGCTTATTGATGATTACTCTAGAATGACTTGGCTTACATTTTTAAGAGAAAAATCAGAAGCCTTTGATAAGTTTAAAATTTTCAAAGCAATAGTTGAGAATGAAATGGATGCTAAGATCAAATGCTTAAGATCTAATAGAGGAGGTTAGTTTACTTCAAATCAATTTGAAAATTTTTGTGAAGATCATGGTATTAGAGACTTTGTCTACTCCTATGACCCCTCAGTAGAATGGGGTAGTAGAAAGAAAGAATAGAATTATGCAAGAGATGGCTAGGGAAATGTTGAAGGATACAGATCTGCCTGATATGTATTGGAAGGAAGCTATTCACACTATTGTCTATCTACTTAATAGAGTATAATTGAGGGTCAATAGCACTAAGACCCCTTATGAGCTATGGTATGAAAGACCTCCCACTGTCAGATATTTTAGGATCTTTGGCAGCAAATGTTACATCAGGAGAGATGAAGAAGACCTTGGAAAGTTTGATTCAAGGTGTGATGAAAGGATCTTTCTTGGTTACTCAACCAGAAGCAAGGCCTATAAATGCTACAACAAGAGATTGGGAAAGATGATTGAAAGTGCAAATGTTCAGGTA
Source organism: Cunninghamia lanceolata (assembly GCA_027924645.1). NCBI lineage: Eukaryota > Viridiplantae > Streptophyta > Pinopsida > Cupressales > Cupressaceae > Cunninghamia > Cunninghamia lanceolata. The sequence goes on from BSBN01001054.1 coordinate 2,495,104, forward strand.
GATGAAGATTTGTATTTGTTTAGGGTGAAAATTGATAGTTTGTTGTAACTAGGTTAAATACTACCATTTCCACCTCTAAGCATTGGGAGGTCAAAGGCTAAGCTTGTGAACAAGCTTCTAATCACTTTGTTTGTCCCTTATGCTCGTGTGGTTGTGAAACCTAAGGCCCTAATTAAGATTTTATCAAGTGTTTTCCTTTCAACCAAGTAAAACCCTAATTATGCCTTGTATCAAAAATATATAGAAACTGATAAAGTAACTGGCAAAACTGACCACAGAAGTGCAGAGATAGAGTTCCAGAGATAGTGTACATGGATTTTGAGGGTTGCATGGACTAGGGCACCCACTCCAGTGTCCTAAAAGATCCTAAACTAGAAAATCTTCTACACAAGGTGTCTGAGACTGTCGAAAGGCTTCTAGATCCCAGAATAAATCCCTGGTTGGACTAGGACACCTGCTCTAATGTCCCGCAAGTCTTAGAATCTAAAAATCTGAAAGTCTGTCGTGACTGCACCCACAATATCCTTCTTCCTCTAGCTTCTTTTCATCGGAACCTGCAAAACACGATCTACACATACAAAAGAAGGAAGATGTTGTGGCTATATAAGAGCTTGCCTTAGTCAAGCAACGTCTTTGGTATTTCTACCTCAACTATAGCCAGAGATAAAGATTTGCATAAGTGTGTGCCAACCTAACAATATGTTATGTATAAAATCAAACCCTAGATGTCTCAATCAAGGGAAGATCAACAACTTGCTTTACATCAATAAACACATACAACTTCACCTCAAGGAGATGAGATAAATGAAGACTTGCATGAACAAGAAGGTGAATCAGCAATGTTCGTAGAGGATCTCCAAGCTTGCTGTTGGAGGCTTCAACCCTTCTCTTGATCATGCAAAGGGTGTACAAACCCTAGGAAGAGCAAGATAGACTCAAAATCTTGATTCCTAATCTTCATCCATTGTCTCCAAGATAGAAAATAAAGAATACTTCGAAGAGCTTCAACAAGTCACTGATCTTCAATGGTAATTGCAACAGAGTTTTAGCATCAAGCTTGCATAAGAATTGTGTGTGATAAAATGAATTGCAAATGTCTTTTTATATCTAGCTTTAGGGAATTCAAATTTCAAAATAACATCTCGATATCACGTGAAAACCTAGATTTAAAAACAGAATCCTGAGGCACTTGGCGAGAACTGACACCCTGCCAAAATTCAAAATCATGTGAAATGGGGAGGGCTAGGGCACAGGCGTCCAAGTCCTAGCCAACAATTTCAACTTAGATCTACATTTTTGGGGGTCCTAGGGACCCAATTTTCAAATCTCTTTCTGGGTTTTATCAATAAGTTACCTCAAAAAGTGAATAGACTACTCCTAGACCTAGTCAATCAGGGTTTTGGGAAGGCCAAAAAAGAAAAGGTTGAAAGGTCACCATGAGTGAGGAGCTAAACCGAGAAAAATTGTACCATTCCATACAGGAGGACAATTTCTGGCATTATAGTATTAGATCTCACAAGAACTAGAGGACTGCGGATCTGATATACCTCCATGTATTGAAGAATAAGAAGAAGAGGAGAAAGAAGAGAAGGAACAAGAATCAAAGCAGATCCCTAAGACTCCAGAAAGGTATGTTTAGGGGAATCATTCAGTAGATTAGATCATTAGGGATAAGAATGAAGGTATGCAAAATAGGAGAAGGCTTGCAAAAGCAAGTGAGCAAGTGAATTTGTGCCTACTATCAAAGATAGAGCCCAAAACCTTTGTTGATGCTAGTGTTATCACCTAGATTTGTACCCTTGCATACAGTTGTGAAACCTCAGCAACCTAGGGTAACATGGGAATGATCTCTAAGTGTGGGACTTTGCTAAATGAAATCAGACCTCCAGAGAAGGCCGGCTTCCTTAACTGGTTATCACCTAAAACTACTAAAACTTAAGAGGAAAAGGGAGAAGGAATGCTTTAAAGTGAAAGATGAAAAAAAAAGCTTGAAAAACAAAGGGTGATTCACCAAGCTTAACAAAAGAACCCTCACAATACTGAGAAAATGCATAGCATAACCAAATATAGCAAGCAAACATACACAGATTCAACTGATCCTAGCAAAGGTGAGAAACCAGATGGTTGAAAGGAACAATACGTTCACAGGCAAACATGTGTAGATTCGCACTAAACTAAAAATTAGTCCAAAGAGGCAAAATAACTTGCATATATTTAGTGGGAAGGCATAGTTATAGTAATAGAAAGCTCTATTTGGAAACAGAAAAGCTTCAATGCTCAAAAAATTTCCAACCCTATTTACATCATTCGAATGCATATATATACTAATTCCATAATACCCTAAGTCAGTTACAAAATTTGCTCAAAGAGATACAACAAGAAAATATCTCCCTCTTAATGACTATCCACCTGCAAGAAGTTATGGTGCAGAAGATCTGGAACTAGGGACGGTGGAAGATATTCTGGTCATTAAATGCGAGCAGCTTCAATTGTTATCTTCAATAAGGAAAATATGAAATATCTTAAACATGGTGGCTTAAGAGATATTTCTTGATCATTGAATGCAAGCTGCTTCCTCATCGAATGCGAGCTGCTTCCTCATTGTGCAGCAATGAATGCATGAAATATCTGCATCTACCCAAAATGGTCACTGAAACATCCACTCACCCAAAACATGCAAATCCATATCTGAATTTGAAAAGTCATAATATTCCCCTTTAAAAAAACCTGCCAAATGAAAGAGGAGGCAAAAACATGCATTTTTGCCTTTTATAGCATGTGGAAATTTGCTAAAATGGAGGAGATACATGTGGTCAAAGCTTGGCTCAACTGCCTGTATATATCACTTTGCATCTGTGTATATATCGCTTGAATTTGCCGCTTGAATTAGCATCTAAAACCTTCACTGCAACTCCTTTTGTATATGCCAAGTGCTTTGTATATCGGGCTATGAGATGTCTTTGTATGTTCAAATGTATGTCACCTTGTATATACAATACAATGGTCACATACAAGGGCGGGCCCCTTTACTCCTCTATCACCCTTTTGCATGCATGTCTCCTGCGATGTGGCACCGCCTGATTTGTCCCTGAGCTGGTCTGAGAAGCATTGCAGAAAAACTGTATGTGTTTATCGGCGGTCGAAATGACTATGAACTGAGCTGCTGATGCATTCTGTCTGGCCGATGACCTTTGTATATAACCCCTTGCATGATGCAATGCATGGACCTCACACTTGAATTTGCTAGAATTAACCTCTATGTCGGGTCTGGCTTGCATGTCTTCTTTGTATCTCTGCCTTGTATATCGCAAATATACAATGTCCATATACATGCAAGCCGCAGACTTAAAATTTTTATGAAGTAGATTGGAAAGATTTTTGAAATTCAGCTTGTATATCACCATTGCATGTTTGCCTTGTATATCGCAAATATATAATGTCCATATACAAGCAAAAAACATACATGCGCCAGACCCAATGTCCTTATCAACCATATTGCATACCCGTTCGGGTCTGGCCAATGCATCTTATGAATGCATATTTCTTTGTAAGTGCGAACATACAATCGCACTTGTACATGCAACTGGTGGGACCCATGCCTTGTATCTTTTCTTTATTTGCCGCTTGTGCATCTACCTGATATACATTCCACTTTGTATGTCCACGGGCCCCACCAAATGTATGTTGGCCCTGTACATTTTTCCTTGCATGTTTTGATTGTATGTTTAACCCCTTGTATATTGGCTTTGTATGTGAAAACATACAAAGAGAACTATACAAGCCACTGTAGTAGATGCATCTTGCTAGTTTGCACATTGACTGATGTACATTCTGCCTTGTATGTCGGCCTTGTATGTGAAAACGTACAAGGATCTTTGCATATACATCGGCCATCGGGGAGACTTTAAACTTGGCCACCAATGAGGCTGATCTGGCTGATGAACCTTCCACTATAGCAAATGCATGTATGTCGTCCTTTGTATCTTTTTCATTGTATATTGCGTTGTATGTGCAAACATACAAACCTGATATACATTCTATACTGATATACATTTGCAGAATATTTTGGGAATCTGCAACAAATTCCCCAAATGCATATACAACTCGATATGCATTCTAAGATGCATACAATCAATTTTTTACTTTTTTGAAGGCTGATATAACTCTTTTTGGCTTGCCAATGTACATTTTGCCTTGTATGTGCCACTTGTATATTTGACATACATTGGCGATATACAAGCAAAAACTTGTATATAACCTTTGCATATTCCTTTGCATGTACAAAGGCGAATGTATATACAAGTATGCATACAAATACAAGTTATAAAATATGAGAAATCCCAACGATAGAAAATACTTGAAGCTAAAAGATTTCTGGGTTTTTCTAGGTTTTTTGTGAGGAATCCTTAGGCAAGATCTTGGGATTTTTTGAGAAGGCATGCATGAGTACTTGGAAGATTTAAGCCTTGTATGGACACTTTTCAAAGGATTTTCAAGGAAAATACAAGGTGAACTATTTGTCTCTGGACAAAAGAAAATAGGTCAACAATTTGGCGACCTCTATGGGATGTTTGCCTACTAAACAAATGATCAGTAGCCTTAAGCATCCATTGGGCATGGAGTCATACAGAGATTAAAATATACAGATATTTTTTGCCCTTAGCAACTCAGCATATTAGCAGTGAAGAACATATGAAAGACCAAACTAGACAAAAATGCTGAAGGCAAACTCTTCCAACTATGCTAGACAGCACTTAGGGAAAACAAAATAGGGGATCTAAACTATTGTGCAGCAGCACTTATTGAAAGCAATAAATCTAATCTACTGATTTACAAGGCTCTCATACCTCAAAACACCTCCTCAGGTGTATCCCATTGACTAGGATAGGCAAATTTT